>CM077596.1:68821750-70071750 GCA_039654915.1 Aquilaria yunnanensis | reverse complement strand
GCCATCATATTAAGGTAGCAAGTTTTTAAGGCACTTTTGAAAGACTTCATGGAGGATGTTTGATTCCTTATTGAATTATAGCATCATTACCCATAAAAATACAAATGGACAGATGGATGCGGTGAATCGAATGCCGGGAAACTTGATACGCAGCATTTGTAGATATAGGCCCAAGCAATGGGATCTTGCATTAGCTCAGGCAGAGTTTACCTACAACATTGTTGTTCATATTGCCACAGGAAAACCTCCATTTTTCAGTGGTTTGCACCAAACCTACTCAACATACTCTTGATCTAATGATGGCTAGAATTAAAGTGAATAGGGCCACAGAAAATATGGCAAAGCAATGGCAGAATGTTCAGGCTGAAGTTAAACAGAAGTTCGAGCAGGCAAATAGGCAATATAAACAGGCTGTTGATGAACATCATTGTAAGCAAATTTTTGAAATGGGCGATAAAGTGATGGTGCTTTTGCGAAAGGAGGGGTTCTCAGTTGGTACTTATAGTAAGCTGCAACCACGCAAATATGGCCCATATAAGGTTTTGAAGAAGATTCACAATAATGCATATGTGATTGATCTGCCAGACAGTATGAGAATTTCTAAGACATTTAATGTGACTTATATTTTTCCTTACTCTTCTGATAAACCTTTGTATCTAGACCTTCCAGATAACTCAAGGTCAAGTTTTTTTCTAGTAGAGGGGATTGATGTGCAGCGTCTAGTGAATTAGTTCTTAGAGTAGGTTGGTCGGGTGAAATCAAAAAAGAGATCTTAAAATAGGCCTTGTGTGAACATCAACTTTTAGAGGCCATAATTTTTGCTACGATTGTCGAAATGACTATTATAATATGTTATTTTGAAGAAACTTTAATGCTCTATAGGTGTCATAAGAGCTTTACTCTTCCCGACAGCATTTTTTGGGTAAAAAATCTATCAATTTGAGGGCCATTCGGGCCTCTAAAGTTTATGTCGATTTTCTTTCTTAGTTATTTTCTGTTCCCTTAATTATTTTGGTTTATGGTTTCTTTGTAAGCCTATAAATAAATTTTCGTTTATTATTATGAATTTTTCTTTTTTATTAAACGTGTTACTTTATTAATTTTCATTTTTTTCACTGCATCAAATGAATATGAGTCAAAATTTAGGGGCTAAAAAGTCTAAGTTGAAGAGGGGACAGATCAAATAGCAAGTCTTTTGATCATGGGAATTGTTGAAGCTCAAGTTAAGGACAAAAGTTATTAACCTTGAGAATTAAACTTTGAAACATATATAATACATGTACTGTCAAGGTATTAACTGTGCAGCCAAACAAGCAACATACATGATTCTATGAGCCTCTAATTATATAATGCGCAGAAACAGAGAAGTCTTTAAGGCACAATCAGCCCAACCTACGCCTTTTAATAAATGGATAAGACAATGCATCCACTATCGAGATGTTTTGTCCAGTCCACAAGATAAGATGATCCTCTTTGATTTCTATCTACAGATTAATGCAGCACTTGCCATCTATTGTATGAAGTACATGGCTTGGACAAAGGGAATTTATAGGCTTTATAAGTTACCATGCCCAAGTGGGCTAGGTAAGAAAGAAATAAGTAATGGGCTCATACGCACCCTAGTGCTAAACCCATTGGTTGTAAAAGGATTTTCAAAAGAAAGCTTAAGGTTGATGGCTCTGTTGACAAATATAAAGCAATATTGGTAGCAAAAGGATTTACTCAAAAAGAAAATATTGATTATTTTGATACTTTTGCACCAGTTTCTAGAATTTCTTCTATAAGAATTTTATTTGCTCTGGCTTCTGTACATAAACTTTTTATACATCAAATGGATGTTAAAACTACTTTCTTAAATGAGGATCTACAAGAGGAAATATATATACTCCAGCTAAAAGGCTGTGTTGTTTCCGGACAATAAACAAAAGTGTGCAAATTGCGAAAATCCTTACATGGATTAAAGCAAGCACTTAAACAATGGCATGAGAAATTTGATCAAGTTTTGTTAGCTAACGATTTTTCAGTTACTGAAGTTGATAAATGTGTTTACACAAAACTTGAAGGTGGTGAATGTGTAATAATCAGTCTTTATGTGGATGATATACTCATTTTTTAGACTACTCTTGAAATAATTAAACACACCAAAAGCTTCCTATCTTCACAGTTTGACATGAAAGATCTGGGGAAGCTAGTGTAATTTTGGGTGTTAAAATTATAATGAAAAAAAGTTGCTTATTGTTGTCACATGAGCACTATGTTGCAAAACATCTAAAGAAGTTCAACAATTTTGAGGTGACACCTATGTTGAAAAACTTCTAAAGAAGTTCAACTATTTTGAGGTAACACCTGTGAGCACTCCTTATGATGCAAATACACAATTAAAGAAAAATAAAGGAGAAAGTGTTGCTCAACAAGAGTATGCACAAATTATTAGGAGCCTGATGCACCTAATGAACTTCATTCGACCAAACTTAGGTTATGTTGTGTGTAGATTGAGTAGATATACTCAAAATCTGAATGAAGAACATTGGAATGCATTGATAAGAATTATGAAATATTTAAAGGGTACCATGAAATATGGTATCATGTATAGTAGATTTCCCGCTGTACTAGAATGGTACAATGATGCTAATTGGATTTCTGACTCTGATGAAACCAAATCCACTAGTGGGTACATTTTCACTTTTGGTGGCGGTACTGTGTCTTGAAGATCTTCCAAGCAAACCATTATTGCCCGATCCATTACGAAGTCAAAATTTATAGCCTTAGAAATGGCTGGAAGTAAAGGTGAGTGGTTGAAAAACTTCTTAGTAGATATCTTCTGTGTATATGCACTGTAATTGCCAATCTGCAATAGCACTTGCAAATAATAAAACTTACAATGGCAAAAATCGACACATTTGGTTAAGACATGATGTTGTAAAATAACTGCTTAATGATGGTGTTATACCGATCGATATTATGTGAAGTTAGAAATGAATTTGGCCAATCATCTGACTAAACCTCTAGGAAGGAAAATGATATATGAAACATCGAAGGGAATGGGATTGTTGCCAACTTGATTTAATAGTGATGGTAACCCAACCTATGTAAATGGAGATCCCATGAATTAAGTTCATATGGGTAATAACAAGTCACAGTTAAACCTGGAAGCATTATCAAAATTTTTTCTTAAAGTCCTTCTAATGGTGTAGATAATGCAAGACTACAATTATTAGAGGATGAGCAAAAGCTCTTAATGGTTCACATAAGCCATAATATGGGGTGTATTTATGCAGTATACACTTGATGGAATCACCTATATGGGTGTAGGAGTGAGGCTGCTCCTATGAGATTTATGCCAAAATATCTAAAGCACTTATGAAAACTAGGACATGCACATGACCAATAAGCGCAACACCGCGATGAACAGCAGAAATTGCTATATGTTTCACCAAGAACTCTGTAAGTTAAGTCTCATTGGCTCTAGGATTAGTTCATAGTCTAATAGACATCAGCCACGATGCGTTGCAATCTTGAGTTTGAAACCAACAAGAAACCTTGAAGTATTGTCTTTTGAAATATATGAGTGATTGTTGTATGAAGTAATCGAAAAGGCATATCTCACATGGCTTGGACAAAGGGGCTTTATAGGCTTTATAAGTTACCATGCCAAAGTGGGCTACACGCACGAGATGGGCCAAAACAGTTGAAAAAGCCCAATTCCGGTGGCCCCCCCTCCCCCGCGCGCACGCGCATGAAGTAACATGAGGCTCGGTCCAAGTTAATTTTTACATTTTTTCGAATAGCATGTTTTTCACATGTTGAGAATTAAAACAGATTCGACGTATCCCAACTGGGATTTTTTGTATCTGCCAAGATCACCCAAACGTTCAAATTCAACTACCCTGCTCCCTATAAATACCCAGTTCCACTCCACTCTCAAATTGCACAAGTGCTTTCGAGCTCCCTCTTCCTCCCTCTGAACTCTTCTAATCTTTGCTGGTTTATACTTCTCTGCTGATTCCTAGACCTAGAGCACCCTGGGTGTGAGTGCACGCTTCCCGAAAGATCCGTTGTATCCTGAGAAATTCTCGTAGACTTGTTCTCCTGCACAATTGAAGAGTCACAAGCTATAATCCTTGAGGACAGTGAATACACATCTCGGGTTTCTACTTCGTTGGTTGGTTCGTGATTATTTTAGGGCAAATTTAACAACACCATCAACAACCACCAAGCTTGAGATGCATTCTGGAGATGACAAATTGTGTTTTCTTGTGAGTTGGGTGGGCGTACTGGTGCCTCTCCTCTCCTCTATATCCGCTTCCAAGCAATTCGAGTCCCCTACTCTTGCTTGTGTTCTTTACCTAATTGATTGACTTATTGCGAATGCGTACAACACTTGTAATGAGGTATCTTTACAAGCTGGTGAACACTTGACTAATCGATTCAAGCTTTTGAATTCCCATTGCTTGCACCTTTTGAATTCAAAGCGAGTGTTTAGTTATACGTTTTTGTATCTTGTAATTCAGTTCAGGATACGGGGACAATAGGTACTGACCCTAGATGCAAACAACTTTTCACAAAGAAGCGGATTACAATCTGGAAATGGAAGCATAGTACCATACAACAGTTGAATTCTAGTAACTGTCAAATGCAAATTAAATGCCAAATGTTCTCTAATGATAAGACGCCAATATAATCGTTCTAGGAACTTTTATTATACAGCTTCTCACTCTCGCATATTATATAAAAATAACCATATATATAACTATATATTAACCAAAGGACAGGACAGACTAATGAAACCTTCAAAATAAAACTTATTAGTTAAGGATCGAAATGAAGAAATAGATTTTAGGGCATGCGTGAGACTTAATGTTTCAACCATGAAAACTTAGTGTGATCGCTAAGGTCCAGCAAAGCATTGATGTGCTCGGAAGAGAAGTATTATCCAAGAACTTCAGACTTTAATTGCAAGGACAAATTAATTAATCATGAAACTAAAGCGGGAGTGATAGCAACGCTTATGATCAGCTTCCACCCTGGGCGCGTGCCTTATCGGCTTCCTGTACGCAGTGGTAGATGGCGTGGAGCGTGAAGGATACATAAATGCTCAACGCCACGATGACGACAGCGACCATGGTGCCGGCCGTCTTCCACGAGGCGTAGACGCCGCAGGCCAGCATCCCCAGCTTCAGCTGTATCACGTCCACCATCGACACCCCGAGGTAGGCACAGCCCAGCACAGAGCCGGTCACCGACAGCAGCAGCAGCGTCGTCCGGATCAGCATGTTATGAAGCGTCTCGAAGCGCTTCTCCGTGGACACGCTGAGGTGGATGCTGAGTGCCTTGGCCACCACGCTCGAGAGAAGGAACCAGGCGAAGGAGATGACCTCGTTCACCACCAGTCGCATCCCGATGTCTGAGGGGCAGTCCGGCTTTTCGTAAAGTGGTCTCTGACCCGGCGACGCCAGGTTCAGACCCAGGAACACGGCCGCTGTGAACATTTGGTTGACGTTCACCAGGTCGTCCAGCGCCGCCTGGTGGGTGTGCCGCAGCTTCTCCTGCACCTTGTGTCCGCCATTTTTTATTCCGTCTTTGTCCTGGCCGCTGCAAATAAATTTCAGAAACTAAGATGAGTAGTTAGTGAAAATCTTCATGCCGCATATATCCACGTAGTTAAAAAAAATTAATTAATTAGTACAAGGAGTAATTGACAATTAAGAGATACTAATTAAGGAGGACCTTGAAGTCTGAGTACCAGGCATAGTTATCTATATTAAATGCAATGGCTAATTTTAGGCGAACATATATATAGGTGTTTTATGCCTTGGAATAAAAGTAAAACATATATTCTAATGAGGAAAGATAGCAAGACAGAGAGTCGAAAAGAAAACAACAATACTAATAATTTCATATTTCATATTCCATGCTCAAGCCTTCAAGGAAAGGATAAACTTAAAGTTCCCGGCCAAGTATAGAAACCGAAATAATAATAATAATATTCGCGTTCAATCAATTAATTAGTGTTTGCAAAGTGCAAAATTTATACTTACAAGTACACTAAACAATGTGTTTTGAAATAATAAATCTTACATCTAACATTTGATTGTTAATTTATTTGTTAAATTTTAGTATCGACTCAAATTTTTATTTAGAGTTAATGTTATTTGAAAGTAAAAAACCCTATTTCATAACCTAGTGATGTAATAAGGAAATCTAAACTATATTAGCTATGAAGATCACTATCTAGAGATGATTTTTTATTTTTTATACAGATAAGAATAAAATTTGTGGTCGCCTCTGCCGAATTCAAGTAAAGATCCTAACACTGAGAAGCTGAGGCTTTTTTTTAAACCACCACCTTTTCTTTAGGAAGAAAAGCTGAGTTTTGCGATTCAATTAATTTCCCTTGCAAAAGAAGGGTATGCAGAACGTATCGACAAAATTGCATTAGAAGCCTAATTGCTTTAACAAATTCCATGAAGTTGGGGCATTATCCATAAAGAGACCGGTAAAATATTTTTCGGTTACTCGAAATTTGATACATCATCTCATTTATATATATGAGATATGAGAATATACACCATGCTGTATGTCCGCTTGGATGGTTTCTGTTAATACGATAACGTCAGTTTTAAAATTTATGTGGGGTGGGATTGATAAAATTAAAAGATAAATATATAATGAACCAAAATATCAAGAATTCTAAGAGGCTATGGAAGGATATTTATTTTGTATATCGTGGACTCTTTGTTTCCCCGTTGCGTGAAAGTTTGTTCAGAGACACCAAATTGCGGGGGAAGACATTCTTTAGGGAGGCGAGAAACGGAAGCGGAACTGGTTAGGAGTCCGAAGCAAGCCGGTGAATTTGGGAAGCATGGCGCAGAACACCGTGGAGGGGATGCTGCAAGGGCGGCGGATGGTAACAAAGGACGTTGGCCAGGCTGGGAAATCGCCGAATTGCAGAATCAAGTTTTTTTTTTTTTCTTTGTAACGCAGCAACAATCGGTTGCAGTTGGTGGTGTCTATTTTAGTGATTATGGGTGCCGATGAGTTAGCAGCGAAACCTTGCCTGAGTCACGGAATTAGGTAAGAATAATATCAAGCCCAATATTTATTTGCAATAATTCATAGTCAAGAAGAAAATAAAAGAGCAGCCATACTTTTTTTTTTCAAGTACTTTACACATATAATCAAGATATGGAAGCAAACATAGAACTCATGCCATAGGATATTAAATTTCCTAAGCTAGAACGCACTACTAAAAAAATTAGTTTTTCCAATGGAAAAATTACCAACAATCTACGAGTTAATAATTTCTAACACGTCAAATTGCTGGTAAAAAAAATTGAAATTTATAAATGCACTAACCTGTTGATAATCTAGCAACGGTTCAACACATTAGTAAATCAACTATTTTTTAATAGGAAAATTACTAACGCTGCAGTGCGTTGTTAAGCATGTTGGTAATTATCAACGTGCTGACATGTTGGTAATTATAAATATATAATATTATATTTTTAATAATAATAATAATAAGTATTATATTTATAATTTTTATAATAATAATAATATGATATATAATTGCTACAAACGGTCTGATGTATAATGATAATAATCATATATAAAATATATATATTTTATAAAGTAAAGTAATGTTTTTATAAAAAATTTTACAAATAATAATTATAATTTAAAATAAATATTATCATACACATATATAATAATAATAATATAATGTATCATATATAAGAATATATACTTTACTTATATCGTATATATACATTAAATATATATATGATACATACATACATTAAATAATGTATCATATGTATCATATTTATATATTTTTTATTAGAACAATAATATGTATAGTTTTAAATAAAATTATTACTATTAGTGTTATTATTAAAAATATAATAATATATATTTAAAATATGTCATATAATAATCATATATGAAATTATATATTTTAAAAAGTACAATTTTAAAATTTTAAAAAAGTAATATGCATTATCACACACATAAATAGTTTTTATTTTTTAATTTTTTCCTATCTGAATTTTTTTGAATTTAATTTTTTTGATTATAGGTTCCATGTTGATTTTCTGAATTTTATTAATGTTTTTAATTTTAATTTTAATTTTTTTGTACTTTAATTTAGTAAAATTTAATATAAATTAATATATATATCATATATTCGTCATATTATAATAATAATAATAATAATAACTATATATATATAATTTATAATTAATGTGTATGAAAAATATATGAACATATTTTTATAGTGAAATTCAAATTTGTGGTTTTAATGTATTATAATAAAACAATTATCCTTGCTTCACATTACATTATCATATGCAATTCATATAAAAAATTTTCAACTTCTTTTAAGAGCTTATTTAATAATAAATGTCTCACAAACTAAATGATTGATCAAACAACAAATTTTAAATAATATTTATTATAATAGAAATATAATATTTATATCATATATATAATATTTATCATACTTATTTTACAATTTTAGAATGATATTTTTGTGCAATTTATAATCTGTATGAACATATATATGGTGAGATTGAATGTCCCTAATATATTATTATTATTATTATTATTATTATTATTATTATTATTATTATTATTATTATATTAAAAGCCCATATAATATAAATATATATAGGTAAAGGCCCAAAAAACCCACTAAGCCCAAAAAAACCCATTACTCTAACCTAACCATAACCTAACCCATATATATACCCTTACTTCTCTTATCTGTCATCTTTCACTTCCCTTAATTACCTTTCTGCCGCGTCTCATCACTTTTCCTCCCTCTTTGCTTTCATCTCTCCTCCTCTTCCTCCGTCCGCCGCCTAGCCTCCCTCCGTCCCCTTTCCTCCATCCTCTGTCCTTTGTCATCTCTTCCCTCTCATTCTCCTTCTACATTCATCCTCTTTCTCCTTCTCCTTCTCTGTCTCTCCTCCATCTGCTTCTCTCCTCCCTCTCATTCTCTTTTTCCATTCATCCTCCTTCTCATTCTCTTCCTCCTTCTCCTTCTCTTTCCTTCACCGATCACCCTCTATGCGTCGTTGCCTTAGGCCCTTAGCCTCCTCACCTCGGCACCTCACATGATGTCAGATCGCCTCATGCATCCTAGCCTCCCCTCACCTCGCCGCCCATACGCCTCACCTCTATACTGATTTCAGTTTTCATTTTCTGTTGATTTAGTAGGTCTGGGTGTTTGAATTTATAGATTTGTTGTTTGAATTTGTAGATCTGGGGGTTTGATTATTGATTTCATTTTCATTTTTTTAATTTTGTGTTTGATTTTTGAATTTATTGTGACTTTTGAAAATTTTGTGAATTTCTAATTTCTTATTAATTTCATGGAAATTTTTATGAATTCCATTATTTTTTTAAAATTTGTAAATTTTATGTTAATTTTTATGGTATTTTTATTTTTTCAATATTCAAATTTATTATGAATTTTTGATTTTTTTTTTTTGTTACTTTTAAATTTCTTTTTAATTTCCCCCAAGTTTTTATGAAATTCAGATTTTTTTTTTAAATTTTCTGAATTTTTAGTTACTTTTTGCGGAATTATATATTTTTGAATTCTTAAGATATTTTTAAAATTTTATGTAATAATAAAATCTTAGTTATATAATTTTACTAAATATAATTTTTTAGTGAATATAACGTATAATTTAAATATTAAGTATTTTAATTTTTTTTTAAAAAATGCAGTTCGCAACGACTCCTTTGTGGAAACTGCTTTAATTTTTTAAAAAGTTTAAACATGATTACCAATGACTAAAGCTTTATCCATTGGTAAATTTACTAACGCACGTGCACGTTGATAAATACTAACACTCGTACACGTTGGTAATTACTAACGCGCATGCACGTTGGTAATTACTAACGCGCATGCACGTTGGTAATTACCAATGTGTGTACACATAGGTAATTTCTTAGCCTATTGGGAAACACATTTGGTGATTGACCGTTGGTAAATACCAACAGGCATGTTACCAACGTGTTTGCATTGGAAATTGCCAGCAGCTTAAATTTTGTACGTTGTTAATTGGATTTCCAATGAGCGATTTACCAATACGTATTTATCAGTGACTAAGCATTGAAAATTGAATATTACCAACACATAACCGTTGGAAATGCGCGTTGATAAACACCAGAATTTTAGTAGTGATGGGAAATCCAAGACTTTGAAAATCCATAATGAGCAAAGGTACCGGCGAATGCACACCAATGTTATTAAAACCAAGCCGGACTAAACAGTTTGACCGATCAAACTGCGAAAAGCTTATACGGTTGGTCCGACTATCGACCCATTTAGAGTTTGGTCAAGAACCGATCAAATCCGAAGAAAACCACCTATAACCGTCAAACTAGTGAACCTACAAAAATTTATTTAAGAATTAAAAAAATAGAAAAACAAAAAAAAAATTTTGCTTCCTTCAATTTTGAGAGACAGAGTGCGACTAAAAGTAAGCTTGAAATTTGTCTGTTCAAAACTCGGATTGTAATCAACGTCCGTTTTCACTTTGTTGTTCATGACTCAGTCAAACACGCGGTTTGTGACTTCATGCTCACAGCTCCGCTCATCACCACTCTACTCAACACTGCCTGCCTACCGGCCCTAACCATGCCCTGCCATCCATGACTCCATGTAGGTCCGCTGGTGAGCAATTTATGATAGTTTTTCAGGAAGCCTTGCATATTTTACAAAGAAATAGTAGAGGAAAGAAAATGCTTGGCGGCGAAGGAGAGAACCAAGGAAGAATGCGGCCACTTAGGAATTAGGTTAGCGGATGTGGAAGTTTATATTAGGTTTGACTTAGGTTAAATATCAACTTGGTCCTTGTATTGTTTGCATATTTTTCTTTAAGATTCTATCTTTTTGTTGTTGACAATAAGTAACACACTCTTGGTTTTTAGAATACAAATACAATTATACAAAGTTTATTTGACCCGGCGGTTCAACCAGTTAAACCGCAACCCGAAACTTCCATGGTTTGAGTAACGGCCCTGGTTTTAAAACACTAATGCACACTCTAGCAACATGAATTGTTATTTGTGAGTAGACACCAATCCATAACAAGTTTGGTCTGCCATGCAGCAGTTGAATTTTAGTACTGTCAAATGTAAATTAAATGCCAAATGTTCTCTCATGATAAGAAGCCAATACATACTTCTGGGAACTTTTATTATACAGCTTATTGCCAAAGGCACACACTCACACATCATATAACAAAAACCATATACCTAAACAAAGGACAGGTCTGACAAATGAAACCTTCAAAATCAAACTTATTAGTTCAGGATTCGAAATGTAGAAAGATAGGTTTTAGGGCACACGTGAGACGAATAGTTTCAACCATGAAAACTTCGTTTAATCGCTAAAGGCCGGCCGGCAAAACTTGGATGTGCCGGGAAGAGAAGTATACTAGTGTCCAAGAACTTGAAACTTTAATTGCAAGGAGAAATTAATTAATCATGAAACTAAAGCGGGAGTGGGAGCTCGACGCTTATGATCAGCTTCCACTCTGCGCGCGCGCCTTATCAGCTTCCTGTACGCAGTGGTAGATGGCGTGGAGCGTGAAGGAGACATAAATGCTCAACGCCACAATGACGACAGCAACCATGGCGCCGGCCGTCTTCCACGAGGCGTAGACGCCGCAGGCCAGCATCCCCAGGTTCAGTTGTATCACGTCCACCATCGACACCCCGAGGTAGGCGCAACCCAGCACAGAGGAGGCCATCGACAGCAGCAGCAGCGTCGTCCGGATCAGCATGTTACGAAGCGTCTCGAAGCCCTTCTCCGTGGACACGCTGAGGTGGATGCTGAGTGCCTTGGCCACCACGCTCGAGAGAAGGAACCAGGCGAAGGAGATGACCTCGTTCACCACCAGTCGCATCCCGATGTCGGAGGGGCAGCCCTGCTTTTCGTAGAGTGGCCGCTGACCCGGCGACGCCAGGTTCAGACCCAGGAACACGGCCGCTGTGAACATCTCGTTGACTTTCACCAGGTCGTCCAGCGCCGCCTGGTGGGTGTGCCGCAGCTTCTCCTGCACTTTCTGTCCGCCATTTTTTCTTCCGTCTTTGGCGTGGCCACTGAAAATAAATTTCAGAAATTAAGATGAGTAGTTAGCTAGTGAACATCTCCTTGCCTCATGTACTTAAAAATAAAAATTAATTAATACAAGGAATAATTAGCAATTAAGAGAAACTAATTAAGGAGGACCTCGGCGTATGAGTAGTAGTAGACATAGTAATCTATATTAATGCAGTGGCTGAATAGTGCATATATATATAGGTGTTTTACGCCTTGGAATAAAAATAAAACATATATATTCTAATGAGGAAAGACAGCAAGACAGACTGTCGAAAAGAAAACAGAGGGGCCCTGCCCTGCCCTTTTATTCCTATTTCAAATTCCATGCTCATGCCTTCAAGGTAAGGATAAACTTAAAGTTCCCGACCAAGGATAGAAAAAAAAAATTAAATTAAAAACCCAATACTCGCGTTTGCAAAGTGCAAACCTTATACTTACAAGTGCACTAAACAATGTATTTTGAAATAATAAATCTTACATCTATTATTTAAGTGTCAATTTATTTGTTAAATTTTAGTATCGACTCAAATTTTTATTTAGAGTTAATGTTATTTAAAAGTAAAATACCCTATTTCATAATCTAGTGATGTAATAAGAAAATCTAAACTATATTAGCTATGAAGATCAATCTAGAGATGATTTTTTTTTATACAGATAAAGAATAAAATTTGTGGCTCGCCTCTGCCGTACTCACGTAAAGATCCTAACAGTGATAAGCTGAGGCTTTTTTTTAAACCACCACCTTTTCTTTAGGAAGAAAAGCTGAGTTTTGCGATTCAATTAATTTCCCTTGCAAAAGAAGGGTATGCAGAACGTATCAACAAAATTGCATCAGGAGCCTAATTGCTTTAACAAATTCCATGAAGTTGGGCATTGTCACTAAAGAGACCGGAAAAATATTTTTCGGTTACTCGAAATTGATCTTCAGTATCTCATTCATATATATTGGTTCTATTATTGTTTAGTTATTGTTGGTTTGGTCTTGGTTTTATTACTATTATTTATGAGTTTTGTATTCTAAATTTATTTCAATTTAAAAGAAATGTTCAACTTGATTCGATTATCTTTCTTTTAATTAGTGTCATAATTAGAATAATTAAATAACTCTTTTGTGACCAGTTTTATGTTCATATTATTCCTTAGAATCTTATGTCGTTGTCAGTTTTTAAAATGCTTCTTAGGTCACTTTTAATTGGAATGAATTATTTTCTGTTGAAAAACCTATATGAGCCAAAACGTTAGATAGTGGGAGCAAGAAAGTATTACATTTTAAAAGTTAAGTAAGTAAGAGTGTTATAAAAATAAGAGCAGAAAGAAGCGATTGAAAGCAAGAGCCGAAAAGACATCCAAGATATAAGGATTATGTCACCTAGAGTAATTCCAATTGATACTATGTGAGAAAGTGTCATTCAACTAGTTTTAGTGTTTTGTTTTTTTGTTTTTGTACTCAGAACCAGTCATACAAAATTATAAAGTGCAGAGAGACATCTATATGTTATAGGAAGAGGTGTCTGATATGAATTTAAGACCTTAAAAGATGACCAAAGCAGTACCGAAGGCATTTGTAGGAATGGGAGAATGGGGAGGAGGGGATTCGAGCTTAGGTGGGCTCGGTGTCCCTTGCGCATCTTTGCCACTACGCTGAGCTAGGCGGGCCAGTTTTAGTGTTTTGTTAACTTCGTGTTTGGAATAAATAAGCAATCATCTTAGGGTTAGGTAATCCTTTTCTCGTGGATACTCATATTAATATAATTGATATATGATTAAAGTACCTGGTTATGATTGAAGTAAAATTATATGCATGAATTGCATTAACTGTCTAATCCGAATTCAATATATCAATTTTGTTGAAAAAACTTATATTTGTAGAAGATTTTGTAACCTACCAGTACACCTTTTTTTCCAAAAGTGTGTAAGTATCATGCCACTGAATTATTTTTTGCAGGCTACTTCTACATTGATTTTTAATCTCGTATCATAACGATCGGTATTATCTCATACCGGTCATATCGGTTGAAAGACAGTATGAGATGAGGAAAAATGTACAAGGCAAGAAAATGTACATTTTTTTAGTTTTTGATATTTTTTAAGTAAAATTTTTAATTATTATGTTTAATTGAATGTTTGTATAACAAAATCTTTTTAATATTTGAAATAATTTTTTATTTTTATTTCTTCTATGCCCTTAAAGTTATATTTTTTATTTTATAAATATAGATTTATTTTTTAAAAAAATCTAGATGCATGTCATATGCTCTTTAAACCCATACATTTTCAATAGTTGTTATGTTCAATATGTTCATATGTATATATATAATATGTTTAATATATAACCGGTACATCCAAGACTTGGTAATATGATACTATTACTGAACAGCTAAAAAAATGGTATGACATCCGGTACAAAATTTAAAACCTTATTTGCAGCCATACTATATTGTGACATGGAGATTTGAACTCGTAAGTATATATATGTAATGATCTTGATTTCCTTGTTTAATTTTCATATGCATATGTGAAGTCAAGAAGGATAATATATATGTTGTTATTAGATTATTAGTTTTTAGCTTTAGCGATTTGGTTTTTGTTATTAATAAATTATCCAAATTCTAACACTAATAATAAAAGTTATTTTAGAATAGGGCCAAACTAATTAAAGAGTTGATGTTTCTTTATCAGAGTTGCAAAAAGAAATGGCAAAATTAATGCAAAGAAATTAAATAGTTCCTGATTATTAGCATACAACAACTGATTTTATTGCAACAACGTATGAAAGGCTTCAGGGAAGGAGATGAAATTGGTCAATGGTCTCAACCGTTCTCTTCAAATGGCACTCACTTAGCAGCTAGCAACCAAAAATGAAATGAAAGTGAATGTGTCTAATTAATTAGGGAACTCATATTTATGACAGAACTTGGTTGACGGCGTTGGAGTCATCGTTCGACGCGCCAAACGGCAGAGATGACGGCGTGGGACATGAAGGGAAGGTAGATGCTGAGGGCGATGGAGACGATGGAGACGAGCCACCTGGTGGCCTGCCACGCGTGAGCGCTCCCGCAAGCCAACGTCCCAACCTTCACCTGGATCATGTCTACCATCGACATGGTCAGGAATATGCACCCCAGCACAGACCCTAATATCGACAGCATCAACATGCATGTTCGCATCACCTGCACCCGTACGTACCACATCAACACTTGCATCATCCTACTACACCTTAATCCGATCCACCCACGATAAACATGAGGTTCATAATTTTATAAATATATATAGTTACCTTGTTGGGAGTGGTCTTAAAGTCTTCCTCGACGGAGCGGCTGATGAAGATCTTGAGGGACTTGGCGACGAGGCTGGAGAGGAGGTACGAGGAGAAGGCCGCGACCTCGTAAATGACAAGGTGCTCCCGCAGCTTTGTGCTGGCCTCGCACTCCTTGCGACGCTCCAGGCTCTTCTCGTTCTGGCTGGCGAAGGAGAGGCCCACGAACACGGCGAAGGTGAAGAGTGAGTTCACGCTCACCAGGTCGTCTAGCGCCTTAATGTATATGTTCTTCACCTCCTCTAGCTTTATCTTCTCCTGGAGCTGTACCCCCTTTTCCGTTGTCTCTGTCTGATTCTGAATCTCCGAGTCTCTAGCATTACCACTTCAATTCCACACCAAAAAAACATATAATTCATTACTATACTTATATACATCCAGTATATATATAGGTAGAAAGCAAATAGTTATTAATGAATTAAAGATTTAGAGAGAAAGATGGAGATGTACGTACGCCTGTGCCATTTTAGATATAGTTGTTTTGTATATATTGCTAGCTTCTGCAGATTATTAATGGCTTTGGATTCCAGTGAAGCTGTTGTTAGTTTGGCCATGGTGGGGTTTTATATACTCACGCCTTCCCCCCCCCGAGGGGTACTATTTTACGGCTTCGAGCGCAAGCAAGCGGTAGCTAAGCATGCATTTGTGCTTTTAATTATGAGACAGTGAAAAGATAAAGGGACATGGAAAGGTATGGAGAGCTATATATTCCATTGTGACCCCCTCAAGTTAGGGAGAAGTTAAAGGGACTTATACTATTCTGCAAGGAACCAAGGATGCTTTAAATTCCCTCTTTCTTCTTTGCCTTTGTTTTGGTAGCTTGAATAGTACCGTTTCAATTTCTCAAGAATTATTATTGTACCAGTGTAAGCAGACACACACGAAAAAAGAAAACAGCATTTTTGGAATTATTATATATGAAAATTATTATTAACGAATAGTAAAATTTTTGTCAATCAGCTTCTCTACAATTAAACTAAAAATGGGAAAATAAATTTTAAAATGACTCCTTCGAGTTAATCTTGGTCAGTAGTTCGTGTTCCATAAGAATGTTTATTCTATGGCAAGGCAAACAGTGTCATAGCCAGAAATTTTAAATTGAGGATGTTGAATTTGTCCTCAATCTCTTGTTCATTACTTAATGGTTTCAAGTCTTTATTAACATTTGACATTAGCCCTTTTGTTATCTTTGACCATTAATTCTTAGATAAATTTTAGAAAAAATTTCAAACACATTGTAGTATTATAAACAAGAACAGAAGTTGAAAGCTAACTTTGTGATTGAAGCAAAGTGAAGGACCAGTAGTAGAATTTTTTCAAAAATTTTCCATTGAAATTTTTGTTTGATGTCCAAATTTCCATTGAACTAAATGGTCAAATGCAATAACAGAACTAATTTAATTTGCAAAACTCATCACGACCACAAGCAAAAAAAAAAGTTTAGGATGGATAAGCTACAAATTAAAAAAACTTAAAGTATTGACTTCTAGCATAAGTAATACTAGCTAAACATGCTCGTGCAATGCACGAGACTAATATTTTTTTAATATTTGAAAAATTTATGTTTATGATTATAAATTTTATCTTGATTATTTAATTACTATAGAAAATAAAAAAAATATGATAACGTGAGACGATTATGGACTAGCATAGATTTTATGTTTTTCTAATTAGCACATATCAATAGAAGACAATTATTTTATACACTAATACATGTTATAAATATGTGATAAAGAAGGGCTTTATTTGTTAAAAAAAAAAAGGTAAAGGTAAAGAGAGATTGTGGAAAAACCATAAAAAATACAATTATTTATAAGACCTTAGATAGTGAGTTTTTCAATCACTTTCTTCAAAGTACTCGCTGATTATTGATTTATAAATTGTCCAAAAAAAATAGAAAAACATTTTTACAATGCATTCACGGTAGAAGAGCTGAAACCAAGTGAGAAGGAAGAAAAAAAATACCTATACAAAAGTGAAGCAAATGATATTGAATTAAAGCAAAGATTGTTGCTGACATCAAAGTTGTCTATGTTGATAGAGGAAATACAAAATTATTCTCAAATTAACTAAATTAGAAGAAATTGTTAACAGTGAAGTTGTTTATGGTTGAAAACAGAGTAAACATAAAGTGTATAAAGAAATGTAAATTTCTTATTTCTTTAAATTTCTTTAAATTAAGAGGATTTTGGGTATTTTGTTTGGGAGGAAAAAATCTTAAAAGGAAATTGTAGATGAAAAAGTGTTGTAAGATGAGACAAAAATTTTTTACTCTTTTTAGATGGAATGATATGATGATTAATAACTTCTGTAATACTTTAGGAATAAGATAAATTGACTGGATAAGAGCAAAATTTTTATATTTTAACTATAAAATTTTATTGATTATTATGCATAAGCACGCATTTAGAGAATTGTAAATAGCATTTAAATTATCTATCTCGTCATTCATGAGATAGTAGGATAATCTCCGTAGCTTAAACTTTAGCTTTCTTTATTTATTAAATATATATAGATATACATGTATTAAAGCATTCCTATATGGCTTTATATTTTCATTCTCGTCATACTTACGTGATGAGTGAGAATACAAAAAAAAATGATTTAATCAGTATGGCATAGATAAATAAATGTTATAAAATATTAATTATATAATGGAGAATAAATATAAATAAAATTATAATTATAACATCACATACTTTATTTATTGTTAATGCTTAAATAAATAATTCTAGAAATTTAATTAACATTTTTAGAATAATATGTGATTTAAGAAATGATCTTTAGATAAGTAAAATTTAGGACTAACATTTTGTGGAAGTATGATATGTGATTCGATTTAGCGAAGGATCAAAGTAAAACATTTTTAATGAGTTTAAACCAGGATAAATTACACAAAACATCTCAAACCTTTAAGTTTTTGTTGCAAATCAATCTCTAATGTTTCACTTGTTGTGTAATGGTCTCAAAACTTTTCTCTTCATTACAAATTCATCCATAACCCGATTTTAGACTGAGTTGGTACCAAATAAAACTGATTTTTAGAGGGAACAAATAATTTATATAGTTCATTGACTATCTAAAAATTACGGCACACTTTGAATTAATGGAAATACAATTACCAAATATTTTAAATTAAAACTAAAACAATTGATGTCAAATAGCTATGTGAGAGTTAACAAACTCAAACTGTTTGAAACCTATTTTCTACTAAATTTTAAAGTTCTACTATAATATGTTGATGGTTAATCTCACAAGATGGCGCCCCTATCAATGATTGTGGACTATGTAAATTATTAATTTTTTTCTTTTTATAAATCAAAATTTTGTACCAATTTGGTTTCGCCTAGAGTGAGGGACAAAATTGTAATGGAGGGAAAATGTTTGAAATATTTAAGTAACAACTAAGAGGTTATAAACATATATGCAACCTAAATTGAAGATTTGAAATTTTTTTATGCAATTTATTCATCAGATGAAAATAGAATAGTTTATATGTTAGTAACTAAAATAGTGCGCTATTTAAAGTTAATGGACTATTTATGAAATTTACTCATCTAAAACATATTTTTTTAAAACTTAAATTAACAAATCTAAAAAATTTAATTAACATTTATATAATGTAATATAAGATTGGAGAAATGATCCTTAGGAAAGTAAAAATTAGAAGAAAGATTTTTTTTTTTAACTACAATTTGGTGATGAATCAAACTAAAACATTTTTAATAGGTTTAGAATAAAAAAAATGATTAATAAGTTAGGGACTAAAATAGTACGATATTTAAAAATTAATGATTAACATAAAATTAAATCATCTAATATATTTATTGCTAGAACCCATTTTTTAGATATGTGTGTGGGGGGTAATTCTACAGTGTTTAAATATAAAATTTATAGTAAATTCTTTTCAACCATCTATAAAATTCATAGTTATTATCTACCTAAAAAAATTTTTGTTTGCTAAGTAGAATGACAATAAAAATAGCATATTGAGAACAGAACAATAACTACTTTAAAGTACACTAGGCTGCGCTTGACCTGAGGGTCAAGGTGCAAATCTATCCAGAGTTAAAGAATCCACTCTACTTGTAAGGTGATTCCCACTTCTCCTCTCTAATTTTTCTTTTTATGTTTTGTATTTTATTCTGCTTTCCAAAAATAAAATAGTGGAAACGAAACATCTTGTAAGTACTTTTCTTTTTTCAGTTAATCAAGAAATAATTTGACATTTGATTACTAAAACTAGCCAGCCAATTAGTGACATTTTTATGTTTCAAAAAGTTGAGAGAGAGAAATGAAATAAATTTAACAAGATTAGCTAGGAGTTTTTTGAAACTTCAACAAAGAGTTTTAGCATCACTGGGATGCGAGATTCCGTGGGAAAGTTTGAGAAGAAAATAAACCAATTTAATAACATAATAGCTTTTATAATTCTATATATCTTTACTTAAATACCCTATAAATATTTTTCAAAATTTTCGAGGATGCGGTATCGCAATTCGCAACCCTGTAGCCCCTACCAACGCCATAGAGGGCGGATTGGGGAGATTCATCTACACCGACCTGGCTACGTCCCTGCCTAGGTGAGGACGTAGTTAAATAATGAATAGTAGTCGTAGATTCAGGCCCTGAAACAAAGACCCAAGTGTTGGGTGTTGGTGCAGAAGGGACGGCAGCACATGTATCGCGATATCGGCTGTGGCGTGACTCCCGTGTGGATCTTTTTTATTTTCTATTCCTTGCTTGCTGTTTTATTTAAGTAGTAGCTACCTACTTCGATTTGAATTTGGCCTGGCCTGGCCCTGGCCCCGCCCATCATCTTTAACTTGCTTTATTCAGTAAACTTGCACCAGGTTCGGTCCCAAGTTGAGGATTCGATCATCGTTTCCACTTGGCAGCATCAGAGAAGGCTCAAGAGAGAAGCAACACATCCAGTTCCTCGGAATCCTAATACAAATGCAAACAAAAGCATTGAGAACCCAATACCTTGTTCCTTAAAATTAATATTTAAAAAATTTAACAAGGCCTGACTGTTCTCTTCTTTTCATGTGAGCATTTTAGTCTTGCAAAATATTTGCACAAGACTAGTAACAGGAACTGAATCTCATACTTTCGCCTCATAAGACAACAATCCAGCTTCTCCATCAGACTTTTCTCTCCAAGAAAAAAAAAACACTTTTGCAGAAACTTCTTCAGTGATTTGAAACATACTTTCTTATTAATACAAATATTTTCACTACTACAAAATTGCATTTTTCCAACTGCCATTTCCAATGGCCGGCTGTTAGAACTTTTGGTAGCTGGAAATCCTTTCGTTGGAAGTAGAACCTCCAACGACCCATATCTTAGCCGTTGGAACTTCCAACTGTCAGCCGTTGGAAAATAAGCAGTTGGAAATTTTCCAACGGCTGTATTTATTTATTTTTTTTTCGTGTTCCAACGGCCTAGGCAGTTTGAGATTTTTCTAACTGCCCCTCCAACTGCCTACCTATGTGGGCAGTTGGAAAATTTTGCCATATTTCCAACTGCTTAGGCCGTTGGAAATAGTTTTTTTTTCATATTTATTTATTCCAATTTTGTTCCAATAATAATAATAATAATAATATATTTTAATGTTGTTTATTCCAATATTATTATTATTATTATTACATAAATGATATATTATTAATATATAAATAATTTATATATCCCTAACACATTTACGGAAAATTTAAAAAATTATATCTTATATTTACAAAATAAGATTCAAAAGCAGAAGGCAAAAACCACAAAATTACAAAAAATGAGCTAATAATAACAAAATCGCAAAAATAAATAAAAGTAGATCCAGAAAATACAACAAATAGATCCAAAAATAAATACAATAAACCCACAAAATAAATACAATTAGATCCAGAAAATTAAAAGAATGAAAACAAACAGATCTACAAACACAGTGATACGTGGCGGAGCGAGCAAAATCACCGGACTGCGCATGGCGGAGCCAAGGTGACCAGCGGATTGCGCGCGGCAGAGCCAAGGCGACCGGTGGACGGCGAGCGTGGATCTAGTGTGGATCTGGGCGGAGAACGACGAGCAAAGGGCAAGCGGATGACAAGCAAAAGGCGAACGGACGGCGAGTAGCGATGATGAACGGCAAAGCGAGGAGACGGAGGGCAGAGAGGAGACGAAGCACAGAGAAGAGGGCAGAGACGGCGTGAACGGCAGAGCGAGGAGAGGGTGAGAGGAGACAGAGAGGTAGACGAAGCGGCCGGCGAGAGCCTGAGATGCAGAGACATAGAGGAGAGGAGACAGGGATGGAGATGAAACGGCCAGAGGGAATGAAAAGATTATTTTTTGTTAGGGGATGGAGATGAAACGGCCAATGTGGAGATGCAGAGACATAGAGGAGAGGAGAGGGTATTTATTGTTAGGGTTAGGGTTGGGTTGGGCTTTTTAGGCCCAAAAGATTATTTTTTTTGGGTTGTAGAAAATTATATGTATATATATATA
The DNA here is from genome assembly GCA_039654915.1 of Aquilaria yunnanensis. NCBI lineage: Eukaryota > Viridiplantae > Streptophyta > Magnoliopsida > Malvales > Thymelaeaceae > Aquilaria > Aquilaria yunnanensis. The sequence continues at coordinate 70,049,821 of CM077596.1, read as the reverse complement.
TATATATATATATATATATATATATACATATTATAATAAATATTTATAATATCATAATTATAAATGTTATTATCAATATTATAAATATTTATTATAATACGTATGCATATATGTATCTATATATGTATGTATATGATATACATACATACATACATACATACATACATACATATTATAATAAATATTGATAATAATATTTATAATTATGATATTATATATATATATATAATATGATACGTATGATACATCATATATATGATACATTAACATATGTGATACATACATATATCATATAATAATAATAATAATAATATATGTATGGCATATACATCATATATCATATACTATGTATATGTTATTATGATATGTTTAAAATATGATATGTATTATAGTATGTACAAAAATATACTAAGTATAAATATAACAATAATGTGTAAGATATATATACGTATTAATATATATGTATTATGGTAAATATATATAAATATCAATATCAATGCAATATAAATATGCATACATATAAAAAAAAATTCCAACGGCCTAGGCAGTTGGAAAAATAAAATATATAAATATGTGTGCATTTTCCAACGGCCTAGGCAGCTGGAAAAATGATAAAAATTTCCAACGGCCTAGACAGTTGGAAAAATAAAAAATTTCCAACTGCCTAAACAGTTGGAAAAATGAAAAAAATTTCCAACTGCCTAGGTAGTTGGGAAAATAAAATATATAAATGTGTGTATATTTTCCAACGGCCTAGGCAATTAGAAAAATCAAAAAAAATTTCCAATTGCCTAGCCAGTTGGAAAAATAAAAAAAATTTCCAACGGCCTAGGCAGTTGGAAAAATAAAAATAGTTTCCAATGGCCTAAGCCGTTGGAAACAATAAATACTGATATGCACAGTTAACTTACATATTTTCCAACATTTTAGGCCGTTGGAAATTTCCCGGTTGGAAATTTTTCAACACTTCCAACAACCAAGCAATTGGAGAAATTTTTTTCTCAGGGATCAATTTTTATCCGCAATTTCCAACGGCCAAGCCGTTGGAAAATTGCCTGTTGGTAAAAAGGATTTTTTTAGTGGTGTTTTCTTAAAAAAACAATAATTTCTCAACATCGAGGAAAAAAAAAAAGACAAACACTACTAAAAAAAGTGTATTTTCCAACTATCAAATTTCCAATAGAAAGTACTGTTGGAAAAGGGGGGAGACTATTTTCCAATGGTTATCTCGTTGAAAATTTTTAACATTTTATTTTCCGACAGCCAAGCCGTTGAGTCATTTCCAATGGCCAATTCAAGCACAAAACACAAGTCATTGGACTCCTTATAAATCCTACAAGAAAGAACAATCTCTAAGAATATGCAAGCTAGTCCCCAGTGGGTAGTGACACAAAGGGCACTTGGTATTGGAAATGACACATCTCAGTGCCAAATTATCCCTTGTCGCAAAGCTTTTTTTGCGTTGTGCACCACAGAAACTAAGCAACCGTGGGTTGCCACTAAGCAAAGCGCCAACAGTGGCCTAAAGAGTCAGGACCCTTGCCGGAGCTGTCGGTTTAAATCCTACCACTCTTGAAATCCATGAGTCCAACCATATTTTTACTCTCTGCCCTGACCCAATCCTCCACCTAAGTCCCTTCTCAAAAATATTCTTACCTTTCAAGATACTTTGCCAAGTGTAGGAAGAATTAGCTTTATCCTTAAGGCCCTTTCTTTCTTTTTCCTCCTGCCTGGCCTCGAATAAATTTAGAGCAAGAGTAGTATAATCTGAAAATATGGTTGGACACCGCTTTACCAGGGTTTTTAGGAACATCTCCAACCATTTTTTTTAAACCACAATCCTATCCAGCCTACACCATATTGCCTGACCCCCATTCCGCATTCTCGACTAAGTGAAGTATAGGCCAACATAGCTCAAGTCCACAGGGCCACAATCATCCGAACAATCTTTAAAGTCGAGCATCAACCTAGCATCCTGTGCCTCGCCATCCATCTTCTCACTTGGATATAGAATTTCATTAGAATCCCTCCCACATAGCCATGAAAGAAAGGACTCATCTCGAAGTTGATGAAGTAACTGCCAAGAAGTCCCTTTCTTCCTTTTGTCCGACATGACTTTCCCACAACTTCAACTTCTAGATCAAAGTGCATTTTAGAAAAGCTAAGAAACCAAGCATTAAACTCTGTACTCCAGAAATTCGCTAGACCCCCTAAACAATCTTGACTATCCACTGAAAACCACAAGCCTTTTAACATCCTCCATGCGCACCGCCGACAACCAAGTTTCACACAAAAAAACCATACCAATTCGGTTTCTCTGTAAGAGATTTTTAAGCATATGAATTGACTGGTCATTTCCCAATCCTTTGCAGTTCACAAATGTAGCATTCATTTTACTCGATGGGCTTGGCAACCAGGCTCCACCATTGTAGGAAATTTTGCATCACTCATCTATGCTTTCTTAGACTCATCGTCAATGTCCATTCTATCATCTCCTGATCATTTGATCCCCACCTCCCCACTCATCTCTAGGCAGCCTTCAACCTATCTACTCACCTTTCCCACCCAAGTTACTACATGCCAACCTCTTCCACCGAGTGACCCATCTTGGCATAACCATATCTACATTACTAGCCACCCATGATTCAGCTTTATGTGAAAGCTAAACTGTTGGAGCCTGAACCCCCTTATGTACAGCTTTCATAGCATCCTCCTCTACCCTGCCAGCTAGTGTAACACCTCTCAACTATGGTTTCGATGAAACACTGCCCTCCTACCTGTTGATATGAATTTAAAGCATATACCACGGGCAGGACACATCCTCAACACCCTGGTGACATGCCAACTCGATTCCACCCTGCCTGTGCACCTAGTTAGACTTCTTTGGAGACCCCAGATTCAACTTCATTTGCACCCCGACTGATTCGGATGTGTCAACTTTGCTGCTCCCATGCTTACTTGATCCCGATGATGAGGACCCTTGATTTCTGTAAAATCGCTGCCCCTTCTTGCCTGACCACCTCTTTGCTTGACTAATTAGCGAAAAAGCACAAATTCAATCAGCATACTATAGGCTTCCCCAAGCTTCCTCCTTACCCTCAATTTCACAATCTTTATTTGTGTGCCCCAAGCACCCGTAATAAGCAAAAATGTAGTCGTTCATAATAAAAACACACAAATGTTTCTTCCCTTAATTTAACTGTACGAACAAACCCCCCGAGAAGTGGTTTCCGAACATCCAAGGCCTCCCGAAAGTGAAGGAATCAGTTATTAACTCATCCATCTTTCCCCTCATCCATCGTCAAAACCAAGCCGATCTACTCACCAATCTTCCATGCCACAACCATTAACATTAGGTTAAAAGGAATATTGTATGCACGAACCCAAAAAGTTGCCTGAAAAGAGCTCAATTTGCTGAGGGATATCACCACTATTGACTTCCTTGCAGAGGAGTACATGATTATCGAATAGCCACGGTGACCCCTATAAGATTATATTCAAATCAACCTTTGAGTAAAATGTAAACAGAAACCTATTGTCATCAAGCACCTCTATGTCAACACCTTTAGCAAGCCTCCAAATCAATTTCATGGTACTTATCATTGCTTCGTTGTTAAATGGTCACATCGTCCACAAGGATCCTACCAAGAAAGATTTCCTCAGTTATTAACACCAACTTCTTCCACAAACCCTAGATCCCCTTTTCTCCACCTCTGTTATTAACACCAACTTCTTCCACAATTCCTCCATTTGATTACCTTCTCCCACACTGTGTAACACACGTCACCGTCAAACCCTAACCAAACCCTCACTAAAAGAGTAGCGAAATACCAAGGTCTTCGTTTCATAAAGTTTCAAGGGATAGATGTAGGTTTAAAAGAGCAAACTTATAAATCTACAAGCTTTAATAAGACATTAAGAACAATAACTTTGTTGCTACATTATTTTTCCTACTGCCCGTTTTGCGCTTCTAGGCAGAAAAAGGGTAAATTACCCAAATTATTGTCCTATTTATGTATGATAATATTTCTTGTCATCAAATTTTGAAATCAAGTATTTTTGTACACTTTATCCCAACAAATAAAAAAAATGTCTTAAAATTTTTTACTTGTATGTTTTAGGCTCCAGCTTTCATAAGTTACAATATTGAAATCTCAAATTTACTACCTTTATCCTAGGACTTATATTTTCTATTTACTAAATTAATTGTTAATAAATTTGAAATATTTTCATATTTTTTTAAAAAAAACCTTTGAATTGATTATGATTAGTTTTGAATTCATAATTTTTTTCTCTATAAATATTATCGGGATAAAAGGATTTATATTCTCATTTACACCCCACTGCATTCTAGTGTAAATTCCAAGGATGCGAGTAAGATTTCGAATTTCAATAGTGATTCTCCTTATTGATGGATTGGGCTGGTATTCCGTGACCACGCCCATCCTCTTTCAATGTCATCCAGCTCCATCCAAGACTATGAGAAATTTGCAATTGAAATAAAACAGAACATGGAACAAAACAAAGTTGTGTTGTGTGACCAGTGACCAGAGGGAGAGAGAGAGAAAGAGAGAGATTAGGAATTTAACGTTAGTGATCTAAAGGAAAATCGACATAAACTTCAATTGCTAATTGTATAGTTTAGCATGTGATGGGCCAATTTAGTGTTGAACATATGTAATTCTATGTATTATTCCCAGTATACTAAGTCTGAAACAATAAAATTGCCTTAATTACAGGAACAAAAATACCATGGACCATATTAACTTTTTCTTTTCCCTTTTAATATTGAGATCAAGGTTGTTACGATCCCGATCTTGATCTTAGGATCCCATAATCCTACAATCCAACATTATGAAACCTTATTGGAAAGTAATAGGATCGATGATATAGTAGGATCGAGTAGGATCCCGATTAAAATCTTAAGATCGGTAAGATCTTTCAATCCTATTGATCCTACTTAGTATTAATTTTTGTTGGTTATACTTATATTTTAGCCCAAATTAGAAAGTTTAAGTGTTTGGGCCCTTTTCGCTTAAGTTGGGCTACTCAAACCAGTAGTTATATGACTTGAATTGTAAAGTAAACCTAAAAAGAAATATAGCACATCAATCTCTCATTTAGAAGACATAACTCAACACATTGATAAGTTTATCATTATTGTGTTAATTATATTGGTTTATGAATTTCTATTAAACTTATGTTGGTTATTCTATTTGTTATGTTGATGTATACATTACTAGTGCTCTAGCTATACACTAATTGTGTTTGTATCATTATTATGATGCTTAAACTTTATTAAGTTTCTAATATAATTGTTATTTTTTATGAATTATATTATTTCTTACAAGGAATTTGATCTTTTGATAGGATCGATCCGATTTTATATTATGAAAAATGATCTTACATAGAATCTCAATCCTAACAACCTTAATTGAGTTAACACAAAGAACATTAACAGAGTTCATTGTGACTCAAACTCACTATATAAGTCATCAAGCGGGCACTAAATAAGTTGTTACTATCAAAAAACTGTTAAAATTTACTGGGTAAAAGAATTACTTTAACATACTTGAGGAATAATGTTTTATACAGCCAAAAATTGTTGTAAGTTCTCATATACTTGTTATTGATGAGTTGCAGACTATGATTATACCCTAGGCAAAGTTTTCTACCAGAGTTAAAGACAGGACAGATGTATGATCTTCAGCATCTAACACCTGGTTCATAGAGTAGAGAACTTTTAACCTAACCTTGATTGGGGATAAAAACCCTCTCAAATCATTAATTAATTCTGCTGTCCTTCTTCGGGGCCCTTTCCTTTGGCTCGCAACATTTCTGTGAAATTCCCCCTCATGATACGCCTGAAACGAGTATCTTCGGCTGGTGCAGCTAACACAGCTTTCGAGGAATCAGCAGGTTCAGGTGGCGGTTCAGCTACAGTTTCTTTCTTGCCCAGCAACCCACCTTCACCAAAGAAACTGCTTACGGACGAAGCAAGCCCTAGATGAGCTCCCATGCCCATCACCTTGCTGATGGTCTCGAAAGTCCCACCTGATCTTTCCTTCATTATTATTTCGAGAGCTTCCTTGTGTGCTGGATCTAGTGCATCAGGGTCTCTTAGCAGATTTTGTATGGCAGGCAAAAGGAAATCCCGAACACTATTTGCAGAAATATCTGAAGAATAAAATATGTCAACGGAGATCTTATTTAATGTATACTTAAATGCAATACATAGTGAGAACATACTTCTCCTTGCAACAAAATTCTATTAACAAGAAAATGTCATGAAATCAACATTTACCAATGCATGTACAAAAGCCTGTTAAAATCAAAATAAAAATTTGCACCACCAAATCAATTTCTTAAGTGTGAAAAGGAAAAACCAGGACCCAGAACTGAAGCTGAGAGTTGCCACTACATCCTCCAAGGCTTTATGGAAACATTTGTGCAAGAGATATGTTCATCTAAAGAGCAACATACATCCGGACATTTGAACAGAACAAAATTCATATGGATGTTATTCAACTCATGGCATTCTTGGTCCTCATATCATTTATCAACACCAGCAACTTTACATAATCCAATAGAAAAGGTCCACAAATTAATGACGTGGATTAGCTTGCAAATAGTTCAGCTGCGATAAGTCAGCATAGAATGGTAAAAACTTACATTGTTAGCATAGGGTTGCTCTATAGGAAAACAGATTTAGATAACAGATGCATTTCGGGGAATCTTTATCAAAAAAGCCAAGAGAGAAAGAGAGAGAAAGAGTTTCTAGATGAATAATATGAGTAATGCTTACCCATATAGTAAGCTGAAGTGCCAATTTAACGAATCTAACCCATTTAACATAAGCATGATTCTTAATTGGAAGAAAATTCCACTCCCCTTTGTTTTCAATCAAAAAAGAGGCTTGGTATTTATCAAACGCACTGAAAACAATCCCAATGGAAAAAGAATTACATATAAAAACTGTTAACCAATTTACATGAGTACGACCATATAAAGTGGTTATAAAATCATTGTATTATAGACAATAGCTTTCAATTGAAGTTTCAGCAGAAACTGTATTCGCAATATCTCCGTCCAGGGAAGAAGCAAACCTGTGGCATCCAGAGCACGAATAGCTTCACAGAAAGAATCAGCCATTTGACGACGGTGCTTGACATCAGTCGCAGGAAAAGCCATTCCTGTCAGTTGGAAGATCTTTGATAGTAGGTGTATGCAATGTTAAAGAAACAAATTGCTCAAAAGGCACAATTTACTATGGCAAGAGAATGTTTCTAACAAAGGGCAAAATAAGGAAGTGGGTTTGTAAGGATATAATCTCTCAATTTATCAGATGTATGAGGAACTGCTATCACCAATGCTCGCACTACAGCAACAATTGCTTCATGAGATCCATCTTCAAGAAATGCATCCATTTGAATTCGTATCTTGTCAACAATCTGCAGCATATTATTATGTAACAATTTTGTATTGCAGCTGAATGACTAGCATTAAGATTACCACTCATAATCATAAGACAAGTTAGCTTTTTACTTGTTCTGACTATTTTTTTCCACCAATGATTAGACTAGTTGGCTTAATATTAGTATCATTCACTCTTCCTTAACCTGGGATTTCCCCTATCTTGATGTATAACTTTTCTATTTTTCTTTTTTCTTATCATGTAGTATAGCTTTTTCATGAAAAGGTTTATATTTTTTTTTTTTTTTAAGGAAAAAAAAAACATATTAGGGCCAATACCATGTCATTTCTAAAATGTTGTGCTACTGCTCCAAATGCGTCTATGCTTGCATACTTCACGTTCAAATTTTGGTCAGATCCTAGGGTAACCAATGCAGGCAGAACATGGGCAGAAGCAACTTTGGCATCTATATAAGCCACCTGTTAAGGACAAGGTAGCAGCATTATAATTTTACTGAAAAATTACCACCAAGATAGGCTTAAAAATGTAACAACTTTCAAATCACAGTTAGGGTTACAGTTACATACCCGGATATATCTAAGATATATGGTAAGTAGATGACCATGAATTAGCAACAAGAACATACAGATTGGACAAAGGAAAGGAAAAAATAAACAGACGATGCCCTGGTGATCTCAAGATATTGCGTCATGTACACTTTGTTAAAAAGAAAAAAGAATTAAGTACACATCAAATTATATACAAATCATTCAAAATTATAAACTAACATTTTCTATTCCAATAACAAAAAACAGTAAGCTTTTTCAGGATGTTTAACAAGCCTTCCTCAAAGAGAAACAAAAGCACCATCCCATACATTTATTCTCTATTTATCATTACAATTACCAATTACTACAGAAGGGATTGAGAACCTGAAACCATTGGTGCTGTTAATTCAGAAGACTTCAAAATATAGATCTTTGGCAAATCTTTTTCTAAAGTTGAAAGGGGGGAAAAAGAGAAGAAATTGCTGTGTGTGTGTGTGTGTGTGTGTGTAAAGACTCCTCAGAGTTGGAATTTTTATTCCAGGAAAATAGCATGGATCCACTATTTGTTATAGTTGCAACTGTAACACAGTTATCCTTTTTCCTTGTTAGCATATAATAGACGTACCAAACGAAACCATTACTTACCATTTGATTTTAACCTGAATGGGGGGAGTGAGAGTTGAACAAAACTATAACATAGTATTTTCAAATGATAACCAACAGAAATAACATGTCTTTCTAGGAGCATGCTTCATGCACAAAAATCAATTTATTTTGAAGGGAAAACACAAAGATAAAAAAGAAAGAAAAAAGGCAAACCAATCCGAGGTGCAGGGATACAAACCCATTAACAAAATTTCCTATAATTGTCACAATACAGATATTTTTGTTCTCTGACTAAATTCATCATCAATACCTGACTTTTCCTACAACATTATCATTAGACTGCATTTTTGCCATGTTTTACAACCAATATTCTTATGTCAAGCCAAACTCATCAGTGCAATAAAAGAAATAAAATAAACTCACAATGACTTTAAGCAGATTGGCTGCTCCAATCTTCAGTTCTACATCAGAACTGACAACCATTTCCCATAGAATATTGAAGATCATGCCATGATGCTCTTCAAATATACTGCACACAATGAAGCCTTGTTATTGAGCCACAAGCAATGGTAAACAGGAGACAAAATATTTTGATACAAACCAAAGGAAGCGAACAGCATTCACAATCTCACTGATGTGGTTTGCCGATTGATTCTCTTTCAATGCACCTTCAACCAGCAGCTTTCTTAAGTAATCCCCTAACTGACCATGCTTACTGGGAGCACCTAGAACACCAGCCAAGAGAAGTGGCAGGACACAAAGACTCGCAAGTCGTTCAGCCAGGACAGATCTTGGTTTCAAACCTGTAATCAAGAGCAACTAAGCAAGTGGTGCTTAGAAAATACATTGAAATTTTTTGGAATCAAATACCTTTAATTCTCGAATGAATGCTGGCAGGGAAAAATGTCAAATCTGCATTTTCTCCAACTGCCACAAAAAATACAGGTACCATTATATGTGTCAAATAAGCATCACCAAACCTTTCAGCAACAGCCAACAAGAACTGCAAAGCAATGATATGGATAAGCAAGCAATTGCAGAAACAATTTGTCAAAAGTTGTATTAACAATGGAAGCAGAAACATCCCAAGATAATGTCAGTAACATAACAGTACCTTGGTAATTCGGTTTCTTAAACTATCTTCCTTCTGAGGCAATAAGCAAGCCAATTTTATCAAATCCGGAAAGCAAGCTACATGTATCCATTCAAATGCAGGCCACTCAACACGTCCCCTAGTAGAATAAGACATAGCTATCAAACTAAATATGCTTATCATCAAGCTCTCAAAGCACTAAATGTAAATGCAACCAAGGGCTTAGAAGTAAAAAAAAGACAAAGGCTTACCCAGCATACAGCTCTAGCAGCATGTCAGAAAATATGTTACTCTCAGATCCAAGAATAGATGAAAATGGGCACATCTCTATTGCTTTCTTGTGTACATAAGGAAGCAATTCAGTCAGCATTCTTAGCAACACATCAATATTCCAACGCTCTCGTTCACCCAAAACATGTAGGTGCGACTCAACTGACCCCTCAACCCCAGAAAAGGGTGGGCACCGCTGAAGGCATCAAATATTAAATTAATCAGGAAATCAGTCCCAAACACAGAAACTGCTAACTCACTAATGAGAAGCTTCAGGTCCAAAAAGCATACCTGTGCAGAGCTTAAGAGATGAGACATTAGAACTCTTAGAATATTGTCTAATTTATTTCCCCAAGCTATTAACGAAGGAAGCAGCTCCCTAATAGTAGTTTCAACCACCACTCCAGATGGATCACAAGCCAATTGAAACATCAACCCCTCCACCTGTAAAAGAATGAAACTGAGTCATCTGAAAATCTTTGCTTCCTAGTTTAGTCTTTCATTGCCTGAAGTCATCACGTCCTGCTAAGGACAGAAGGCGCTATCCCTAAACCAAATGTCATCAACCTGTTCTAGAGCTTACATTTCAGTCAATCCTGTCAAGTCAGAATTCTCCTTCATGATTGCCTCGAAACATATTTAATGAGGCTGACCTTGAAATATTTATCTATATTTGGGAAGAGCGGAAGCAGCAATGCGAGATTATGTGCAGCAGCCTCACGAACAACAGTAGCAGAATCTTCCACCAGTTGTTGCACAATCGATAAAATGAGTGAATCACGAATCTCAGGTCGGACAAATTCTGCAAGCTCCCCACAAGACTGAGCAACAAGCAGCCGACGCTCCTCATGAGTGTGATTTATCTAGATTCAAGAATGCAAGACAAATGTAAATATATCCCCACAGGTGAAACATAATATAATACCAAAACAAGAGGCCTTGCACAAAAAAGCAGACAGGTCACAGGTACATACTTGTTCCCAGCACTGAGGAAGCAACTCTGTTTCTGTTCTCATCTCGCCAACATTTTTAGCAAGGCTAACACATGCCTGAAAGAAAGTAGACCGTCAACATTTGTTCAACCCAGTTGCAAAAGAATAATGAAGTATAAAACTTTTACAGAACACTTTTACAGCAACTTACATCCATAATAATTCGCCTCTGCTTTTCATCTGGACGTAGAATTAAATTAAAGAGTGTGTGGGTCAATGAATCACGTGTACTGCTGTCTGGATGCCGCTCAATTGCACACATTATCAAGGGAAGAAGCTCCTACAGAACATTACAATCAACATACTAGTTGAAAGAATCTTATGCTGGAAAGACAAAGTGGACTATCAATAAAAGAACTTAATTATCCAGCAAGTATACCTCCCGACTTTTTATCAGAACATTAGGAACAATCTTGGGTAAGGAATCTGCCAGGATCTGGATTGTTCCTAAACCCTGCCACAACAAATCCAAATGTAAGAAGTGATGAATACACTAAATCCATCTATCTCAAGTCACATATGATTACTGTGCTAAATCCCCATCTACTAGATGTCAGATGGTTAATTTCTGTCATGTAGGCCGAAGTCAAGGTAGAGTCAGAGCGAGCAGAAAGAGATGCACATATTTTAAGGAGTATTAAGTCATTTTCAACCAATTGACCATGCAAACATTTGAAAATAAAGTCAAGCGTAGTAATAACTAAAAATTTGACAGGGATCTCTCTTAGAAAGAGAAACATGCTACCTCAAAGTTAAACATAAAATAGTGTCAGATAAGATTGTACTAGCTTACCTGTTTCTCCAGAGCAGCTTCACTAATTAAGTTGTCTGATTTTGAATGTAGTCTACTCTTCTTCAGCGTTGGATTTTCATCCTCAGGTTCCTCAGTAGCATCCATGCTTTTGGAGGAAAATGATTGAAAATTTTTTAGGTCTGGCTTCCCCACATGATCACTCAAATGAGGGTTTTGATTATTGTCTTCATCCATTTCAACAACTTTTTCTTTTATCTCTATTGAGTATTTATCAGGAACAACTGCATCAGCAGAACCAGTATTATTGCTATTGCTGAGTTTTTCATTTTCCAAGCACGGAGACTTTATTTTCTCTATGCACGTTTCTAAGGCTTGAGGCCGAACAGGATGAACATCGGAAGGCACAACATTTTCTCCCGAACAAGATCCCTCCACACCCATTTTGAGTGTAGTGATCTCAGCCCTGCAATCAATGAGTTCCTTCCTCTGGTGCTCCCAGGCTTGCTTCAGATCTTGTACCTAAGTACAAGACAACAAACTTTGACTGAACAACATCAAAAGAAAGCTTCCCAGACAAAGCATTGTGAGAAAAAGTCTACCAGTTTTTCTTTTTCCTTCAGATCCTTCTGAAGGGATTCTAAAGATTTGGTTAATGTACTGATTTGAACATCAGCCAAATCTTTGTTTTTAATCAATGTCTCCTTCTCACGCTTTAACCTCTCGTTGTCTCGAAGCATAGAAATTTTTTCCTACAAGATAAGAAACAGTTTATAGTTGCACTCCGAAACATATGCAGAAAATTTATACAAGGACCAAGCAAAAGCACCTACCTCAGCAGCCTCCGTGGTGGATGAAAGGTACTGATAGTAATAGTGGCGTAAGGCATCGTAAACGTGAGCTGGAGATTTTTCCCAGGCATCCAAATTCTGGTCTGCAACCTGAAGAAAATAAAGGTTGGAGCTAATGCTTTAACATTAGCTACAGAAAATTAGTTGGACAATGTCAAATACCTCCTCATAAAATGTCATAGCAGTTAACCGATATCCAGCCATAAGCAAATATTCCTTCACAGCAAAGTTAAGATCTCGCCGTTCATTAGCTGATAAAGGGCCCAGATCAGAGAATGCAGCACCTCTCTCTGGTCGTCGACCATCTAATCCATTATCAAAAGAACTCCCAGCATTTGACTCTGGCCACACACAGCAGAAGAGAACATTTCAAACAACAGAGGCACAGTGGCTAACATGTTAACATGGCCACTACCAGAAGCACAGCTTCTAGATAAAACAGTTATTCAGAAGAATGGAGACATAGGAGAACTTTGACATCAATCTTACAATATCCAATGAAACTAGCAGCTCATTGCATAAACTACTAACGGACAGCATATTTAACAAGTTAAAGCAAAACATTGCAGTCAAACAAAAACAAGGAGCTCTGGCGCGCACATAGAAACTTACCCATCTGTTTACCTTGAGGCAACTCCGCGTGGTTGAGCAACTCAGCCTTGAGTTTCGCAATGTCTTCCTGAGCCAGACGAAGCTCATATTCCCGAAGTGCTAGCTTCTCTTCAGCTGCTTCTTTCTCTTCCAACAAAGTCTGAGGATCCATAGCTGGCGTTGAAGAATCCGGAAATCCAGAAGCAGCATCAGCAGCTAAAAAAATTATAGAGATCAAAATAAAAATAGGAAGAGGGGGGGGGGGGGGGGGGGGGGAAGAAGCTACGTCGGAGGGAGTTGAATCGGAAGATCCGATCGGGAGGGAAGAGAGTGGGATCGGAGAAGAAGTCCTTGAGGCGAATGGCGAGGTGGTCGCGGCCATCGTCGAGAAGCTCGTGGAGGAGCTCGAACGCCGTCAGAAGGTAGTTCTCTTCGAGCAAGAAATTCACGACGCAATTGCACAGCGACGATTTCTCCACGTCCATCATTTCATGACTCTACCATGGATTCTCGATCAAGTCAAAATTCTGTGTCTACTTCCCCTAAACGAGTTTATATGCGAATGGAATTCAGTACAGGGGAGTAGTTAGTCGCCGGTCGTGCCCGGTATTTCGAGGGGATTGGGGATTCTGATCGGATGCGATGCCGCAACGTCCAGATTCGAGGGCTGTAAATGTGTAATAACATCTCGGACCGTCCATTATCCATCCGCTGACTTCGACTCACTGGCCGTCGGACATAAAAAGTGGCTTTCAATCAAATCACTCTTTCTATTTTCTTCTGTGCCATTTCATGCGACCGGATCCGGCCCTTACTTACCGCTCTAAAGCCATTCAGGTTTGAAATGTCTTGTGAATGAAAATGCGAAATGTTACGGATTTTACAAAACAAAATAACAATCTTAGGTTGACTGGTTGTTTTAAATTCAAATGAATTGAACTTCCTCTATAAAACAAAAAGAAAAAATCAAGTGAATTGAAGAGTTTGATTATTGCTAAGATCAATGACTCTCCTCCGGTTTTTTCATGTTCGGTCCTCTCTTTTTAGGTTGGGCTCATCTGATGATATTTATGCTCATGTAAGTCAATTATTTTCTTTTGAATACTGCTATATGTAAAGATTTTTATTGAAATTTTATTCAATCTTACATGACACAATTTGAATAAAAATTTAAATGTAAAAATTTGTATAAAAATTTTATTACACTTAACAAAAAAAAATTTCCCTCTTCAAGCCCAACAAGCCTCTTTGACTAAGTTTTGGCACTTTACAAGTAACATATGAATGAAATTTTTACTGTTGTAGTGTTTGATTGTACTTTCATGCATTGACCTTTCCACTCTGAACAGAGTTTGTTGTTCTGCGCTTCTGGTTTAAATGGTAAAGAACCAGGAGCACAAACCTGGTATCCCAAATTCAATCCCTTCCACTTCCCCGTGTATTGGTTTAATCGTCTTTCAAAGATCCAAACAAAAACGCACATTTCCCTTCTTTATGATGCAACTACTTCCTCTTAGCTTTCTAAACTTATAATAGCTAATTCTTAATATACCAAAAAAAAAACAAAAAAAAGTTTGTTAGCCATGAACAACTAAACATGGAAATGAGGTCCCTCATGGCAAAATTGTTGATGAGTAATCACAAACGTTGCCAACTTATCTCATATTACTACTTTTGATTTAAATTTACTCATATTATTATTCATTGAAAAAAATTAAAAAATATATATTTAGAAACTATATGTCTTTATTTATCAGTTATATATAAATGTTTTTCATTTATACTAAAATGGTGAAAACAAAAAATTATAAATTAATAGATATAAATATTGAATGTTGTAAAAAATTGTGAATGGAAGAAGTATATAAATTTCATAAAGAATCAACGAAAATTTTAAGTGGCCGTTTGTGACCAATGAATCATGACAATTCTTATACATATGGATTGTTAGATCTTATTTGCCTCCTAAATTTTAAGAGCCACATATTGATCCAACAGCTTGAAAACGCTTTAAAATATATAGCTTGTCATATACATGAAACCAGTAAAGACCATCATATTTCACAAACCATCAAATCTTGTAGGTTCCTAAATTTTAGGATCACATAACATGTCAATCCAACATCTCACATACATAATAGTCGTATCAAGCACTGGCCCACTGGGGCCATATGAAGACCTAAGGTATGGCTAACATCTCGCTCATGAACAATACTTTTTGACCTAAGGTGTGGCTAACATGTAACAAAATGGTGCACGGTACACATAAATTTAAAATTTTAATGGAAACAAATAGTACACTATGCTTTTGACAATATTATACATAATACAAGTTTTATTAAGTATTCTTTGATTGAATGATGTGTTAAACAACATACACATCACATCATTTGATAAGATATAATTTTGCAAATATTATAGGTTTAGCATTTTAATGCATATAAAGCCACAATGCTTTTTTTTTCTTCTTCCAGTTGAACCGAGGTGCGAAGTTAGATTGCAAAGTTGAAAAGTTTGGACAGAAACTCGTGCATGTTCTTGTCGGAACTTCCACCTTCATCAATCGCTTCTCTTGCCGACTTCTTCCATTTTTCAGCATTCACCTTAATCTCCTTCCCTTTCTCTCCTTCGATCACTTCCTTGATACACTTCTCCACCACCTCCCTCCTCACTATCCCCTTCTCGTCGGCCCTTGCCCGAATTCCCATCCCCCATATCTCCTCCACGTACTTGGCATTCACCGGTTGGTCCGTCCACTGCGGCACCGCCACCATCGGCACACCCAAGCAAACCCCTTCGAACACCGAGTTCAGACCGCAATGTGAAACGAAGCAACCTATTGCTTCATGTGCCAGCACCTCCAACTGCGGGCTCCAATTCACAACCAAGCCCTTCGAACGCGTCTCCGCCGTGAATTCCTCCGGCAGCTTCCGCATCTCGTCGGCCCTTACCACCCACAAGAAGTAACAGTCGGATTGCTTCAGCCCGAAGGCCAGCTCTGCGGTTTGCTCTTCGCTCAGATCCGCCATGCTGCCGAACGAGACGTAGACCACCGAACCTTTTGGTTTGTCGGTTAGCCAGCTAATGCAGCCAGCTCTGTCCGGCTTGAACATGTTTATTCCGTAGTCTCTGTCGTCGTCGATCCGTTTGTCCAAGTACGCCGACGGGATTGTGGGCCCAATTGTGCCCACCTTCCAGAGCTTGGAGAAAAAATCCACCACCTTCTTTCCAGTAAAAATCTCATCGATTAGTTCCGAAATAGTATAAAAATGAAAAATAAAAAAATAAAAACAAAAACTGAGATCAGCACATTAATTGGGCATTTTCTATCTATCCTCTTTTTTCATAGAAAAAATAATAATTACCTCTTTCTCTAGTTCGTAGAAATTGTTGAAAAGAACCCAGTCAGCTTGATCAATGTTGGAGAACTGGTTGACGACAGTGTAGAAAAAAGCAGGGTAGGAACCGTAGATCTGCAAATAAGACGGCGCTTCGTATACTTGGAGCAGAGGCAATCCAGGAAGCGAGATGGTCGGCTCCGAGAGCGGAAGCTTGATCAAACCCTTGTAGCAATGGTAATAGATCGTATTCGCAGCGCAAGACTGCGTGAAAAACAAAACCGCCTTCAGCCCAAACCGCTTCGCGACGTCAAGTCCCCAGGGGACGAAGCCGTCGTAGATAACGGCGTCGACGGGACTGCCGCGCTCTTGGAGGCGCTGGATGAGTTCCGACAAAGTTCTGGAGCCGACGGTTTCCAGAGAGTCGAGGTAGGACTCGGGGGAGTCGGCCTTGGCGTAGCCGCCTTGATCGTAGCCGTCGGAGAAAGTTTCGATATGGACAGAAGAGGAGTTGGGGGCGGCGTCGCCGAGGGAGCTGGAAATGAAGACGGTGATGGCGATGGTGGCATCGACTCCCTTGGAGACTAAGCGTTTGGCGAATTGGAGCATGGGACTTATGTGGCCTTGGGCTGGGTAGGGGAGGATTAGTAGGTGAGGCGCTCTGCTGCCATTTCCGCTTCCTTTTTCGAGCACTGTGGCCATTATTTGGATGACTCGGTTTCTGGATTCTGTTGCGCCCTTTAGTTTAAAGGAAAGAGGTAGTCAGTTTAAGGGGCATTTCTGTATAAATTAAATGAATTAATGGTCAATGTGGGGTCACTGGGTTCGGGATGAAAAAAACCTTGGATAGTTAACTTAATTACAACATGTGTCAACCATTAATTCTTGTAAATCTCATCTTAATTCTCTCTTTTATGCATCCGGTCATATTAGAGGCGCTGCTTCTCCTCACTACACACCATCAATGGAGCCCCTCCCCACAGTCTTATATAAGAAAGTAAAATAAATTAGTTCTACAATGAAATAGAAACTGAAGTGCATGGAGCCAGAAAAAAAAAAAAAGAAAATGGACTTGCACAAATCAACATTGGGAAAATTATACAATGGCGTAGGTATGAGTTTGGAAAGAGAAAAGCAAGTATTGGAATGCGGCCATCGACAGCAGATGGCAACGGTTGCTTTGGAGATGACATTGTAGCTTGAAGACTAAGGCGGCAGTCTTCCAATGGAGCTGGGAAAAACTGCAGGGGGCTCAGGTGAACCGAGTCCGGGGGTCGGGCTTGCCAGAGGACACGATAACATCGTGGGCAGGTGCTCTATTGATGGTGCACGGCGAGGAGCAGCTGCGCCTCTGTGTCCGGATGTAAAAAATAGATAATGAATATGAGATTGAAAAGAACTAATAAGTGGCACATGTTGTAACTAAGTTAACTATCCAAGGCCTTTTTCATCCCTGACTCACTAACCCCTTTTGACCAAATTAAAATCGTGAACTCATTAATTCATTTAATTTATACCAAACTGCCCCTAACTCAAACAAGGAAACGTGGTTAAGCCAATGTGGTATAAAGCCATGTGGGAGCAAACAATGTTCACCCAGAAAGTTGCTTCAATTTACAATGTCACCCTAGTTTAGTTATTTGAAATTATCTGCGGTATATTAGTGATAGATGGGAGTTTCTAGGGTCTTTTTAATTGTCGGATGTGTTTGAGTTAATTTAAGTCGTGTGATCATTAACTTACAAACTGTTGAACTAGTTAGTAAAGAAAATAAATGATGGAAATGGAAAAGGAACAACCATGTACAACTAGGTCGCAATCTAGGTCCCTTCCGTTCTCACTAATTCTGTAAAATTGGGGTAACCAAAGGCCTGGGGTTGTTAGGATGGCAAAGGGCGAATTCCAAGGTAAGGCTATTGGACGCTGATAGCGGCAGACAGTGGCAGTTGGGATCAACAGAGTGTGTCTTTAATTTACGACAACCTGCAAGAAACAGTGATGATTGGGACATTGCTGAAGTCTGAAATATGTGACAAAAATCATGTGCAAGCACTAGCGATGGCTGAACGGCAGCAATGGCGACAATTGCATACCAGGCAATAGAAGGTAGCGCTGAAGAAAAGCTAGGGTCTTTGAAGTATGAAGTATGAAACTTAAGGGACTAAGAACATACATTTAATTTTTTTTGTGAAATTTCAATCAAGTCCAACAATTCTTAGGATATTGCCACATTAACCAGTAATTGTTTGAAAATGTCAAACTTAACCCACAATTCACAAAGAAGTCAGATTGGCCCAAAACTTTTCGATACCAATTCGGTGGCCGAGTCATGTTTCAGGTACCTAATTTGGTGACCAGGTCATATATTAGGTATCTAATTCAGTGACATGGTTACCTTATTTGGTTACCTCCAATGTGACATGTTCATCTTTTAGATATCTTCAAGCTAACTAAGTAACCTTAAAGATAACCTAAACAGGTGGCTGGGTCATTTTTTAAGTATTATCAAGGTCACCGGGATTATCTTTTTAGGTTACCTTGAAGGTCACCAGGTCACCTTTTAGATACCTTCAAGATTACTTAGTTACCTTTTCAGGTTATCTTCAAAATAACCAGGTCACCTTTTAAGTACCATCAAGATAACCAAGTCACATTTTCAGGTTACTGTCAAGGTAACTAGGTTACCTTTCTAGGTATTTTCGAGGTAACTCAGTCACATTTTAGGTATTTAAATGGTGACTAGGTCATCTTTTTAGGTTATGTTCAATGTAACCCCGTCACATTTTAAGTACTTGAAAAATGACCATATCACCTTTTCAAATTACCTTCAAGATGACCCGGTCACCTTTCGAGTACCTTCAAGGGGAGCAAGTCACCATCTTAAGTTACCTTCAATGTGACCCGATCACACTTTTGGTACCTGGTCACACTTTTGGTACCTAAAAGGTGACTAGGTCACCTTTAATATCAAAGTGACTCGGTCATCTTTCCGGTACCTTCAAGGTGATCAAGTCATTTTTTAGGTTATCTTTAATGTAACCCGGCTACACTTTAAATACCTAAAAGGTAACACGGTCACATTTTCAAGCTAGTTTCAAGATAACCCGGTCACACCCTAAGTGTCATCAAGGTGACATAGTCACTTTTTTAGGTTATCTTCAAAGTGACCTAATCACACTTTAAGTACCCATATGTTGACCGGGTCACCATTTTAGATTATCTTCAAGATAGCATGATCACTTTAGGTACCTTTAAGGTGAGCAATCACACTTTAGGGTTTGGGTTTCAGCTACGGTTAGGTTTTAGGGTTAAGGTTCAAGGTTAAGGTTAAATTTAGGAATTCAGGGGTTAGGGTTAAAGTTTAGGAATTATGTTTTTGGTTAGGGTACGAGGTTTAAGATATGAGATTTAGGGTTTGGGTTGTGACATGGAATTTAAGGTTACAACTAATGGCCAATTTAGGGTTTAGGATGTTTAGCATTAATTATTTCCCAATTTATAATTTTATTGATACTTTGCACTTCAAAAAGTCTAAAAAGTAATTTTAAGATATTTTTTGTCCTAAATAATTTTTTTGTTGTAAATTTTTAAGTTAACTAAATAAAAAAATTTAAAAATAGGGTTAGGTTTAAGGTTCAAGGTTAAAGCTAAGTTTTAAAGTTAGGTTTAGGGTTAGGGTTATGGTTAAAGATTTAGGGTTTGGGTTCAAGTTATGGTTAAGGTTTAGGGTTAAGGTTAGATTTAGGGGTTCAGGGATTAAGGTTAGGGTATGAGGTTTAGGGTTATGGTTTAAGGATTAGGGTTTTGGTTAGGATATGAGATTTATGGTGAAGGTGTAGGACTTAAGGGTTAAGTTAGGGTATGAGGTTCGAGTTATGGTTTAGGTGCTCAATTTTGACAAAAATTATATAAAAATTATAATCAATCCAGTCATTTTAACTCATGGACCAATAATCCGAGTAAACCTTATTGCAAACTCAAACTAACAAGAAAGGTCTTTATTTACAAAACACTCTTATGTTTGGCTAACCTAATCTTACTCTCTCTATTTTAGAAAAGCTACACTTTACCCCTTGAATAGTCATATTTGTCAATTTGTCTATTTTGCCTATAGGCCAAATTTCTTAATTGCCAAATAAGATTTACAAATCGTACAAATCAACCAAAATGGTGTAGATACTTTTGAAAATGTTTCTCTGAATAACATATACTATAATATTACCACGTAATCAAACCCGTCGCATTATATATATATATAGGTTTTCTATTTCTGGATAATTTTTCATGTTTACAAATTCACTAATAATTTCTAAATTTATAATATATTTATATATTTGTAAATTAAGTTTATGCTTTTAATTGATATTAATATTTAGTTTTTAACATAGAATAATTAATAAATATGATTCTAAGAGGTAGCAGATGTGGGACAATAAGGAATAATGAAACTAGCTTAAACAGAAGTGGCAATAATGAACAAAATGCTAGTGATTTCAACTATGCACTGCTTTTGCATCCATCTTAGGTTTCTCCAATTGTTATGAATTAGGGGACTGGAATGAGACAACAAAGCCATTAATCCTCTTGCCCTGCAGAACAAGATTGGATCACTTCCAATAATTTAATAATATTTTAATAAGTATATTTTTCAAAAATTATTTTTTTGTATAACAATTAAATCTTTGAGCTACTGGTTAAGATTTTTAATTTTTTTTTGGTACTCAGGATACAACACAATACAAAATATTATAAGGTTAAAAGAGAAAAAATAGGAGTGAGTTTTTTTGCCTTCGGACATACTTGAGCTCTTAAGGTATGGGTAACCCTGGTGCACATTTAAGTGCCCATTGGGTCAAACCTTTGGGTGTAGCTTTTACTTGTTATTGGGAGATTCAAGGTTTTATCCCTTATTTCCTCCTCGACCTCCCTCTCATGTATGGTAAGAGCTAGTTTAATAGCGTTAATGATTAATATTAAATTTTAGAAAAAGTTATTTAAACTATTTAAAACTCTAATGTTAATTACAATAGTTGTTCCCAAGGCGTAACTTATTTTTCTTTTGTTTTACAAGTTGGGTACGCAAAAATTTTATATTTGTGTAACATTCATATATTTATATATCAATTGTTTTCAAGTATGTTTTATTAAAAAAAAATTTGTGAATTAACTAAAAAAATATCTTCCCAATTTTTATAATTTTATATTTGTGTAACTTAAATATATTTTTGTACAACTCATTTCTAAAAATATTTTATAAAAAAATAAGTTAGTTGAGATTTATCATTTTTTTTGTCTCTTTCCCACATTTTTTTTCCTCTTTCTCTTTCTTCTTTTCCCCTGTTTCTCTGTACATTTTCTTCTTTCTCCTCTCACATGTTTTTTTTCTTCTTTCTCCTCTTCGCCAATTTCCCCTATCTTATCGGTTTTTTCCATCTCTTATTTCGTCTCTCAATGGCTTAGATTGCCACAGTAAAGACCAAGGGCGAAGCCAGAAAAAATTGTCAGTGGGGGCAATGATAATTTTTTTATAATATATAGATGTAAATTTTAAAATTTATGGTGTCAAATTATAAATTTTATTGAAGATATAATACTAAATATGTAATTTTGCCAAAATTCAGTGGGGGCAATTACCCCCTCTCACGTGAACGTGGCTCCGCCACTGGTAAAGACGCCCCCTTTTCTTGGGGGGTATTGTTGAAGGGTCTAGTGATAGGCTGCCAAGTAATGCATTTGTCCATTTTTGAAAAAAAAAATATTAGTTTAAGATGAAAAATGTTTAATACAATTTTTTACACATTTTTATATGTTTTCTAAATATTTTTAACATGATTGTCCTGATTTAAATAATAACTGTGTGTATGATGGCATTTTTTATATGAAAACACAAAAAAATGGAATATATAGAATAAAATAAATATCATTCAATAAAAAAAATAACTTACTAACACATGATAAAGAAAATAATACTCTAGTAATAACAATACACATTTTAATGCTACACTGAGTTTCTATATGACTCAAAGTATGATATTTTTGTCCTCACTTGTTTTCCAAAAGCAACATACTATATATATATACACATGTGGGGGGTACATTAATATAAAATAAAAAAGAAAAGATTTCTAACTCATTATATGTGGTATATCACATTATACTATGGTAAATTATCCAAAACAATTTACAAATTAGTGTGAAGTAGTATACTTGCGATATATCATGATATAAGCCACGATAACTTGTATACCGCATACTCACAATAAGTAATATACCACGATATTTAATTCTATGATTCCAGCCAAACTAGAAGTTAGACTCCATGGTAGAGGTCAAATGCTAGTATGCCTGTTCTACGGGGGTTAACATGTCAATGTTAACATATTTTTTGGTAATAGAACTTATGTGCAGTGTGAGACCAATAGTTTAGCCTTTTCCTTGCCACTAAATTTTCCATTATTTACAATTCCTTACCAGTAAAGTTTCTCACAAGATGATACAACTAATACCTAAGAGTTAAAGTCAATTTTCCAAAGATGATATGGTAAATTAATAATTGCATGATTACGTATTCAATGACCATTTCATAAATTGTTTTTTAATGATTTTATTGTATAAAAATATATTATTGAATTTTTTTTATTATTCCCAACTTCCCAAAATCTTTCGTAACCTTTTTTGTATGTGAGTAATAAATATATATATATATGGGTTAATATCACCGGTCGTCCTTAAACTATTCTAATTTTGCTTAATCATCTTGAAACTACCAATCATTGCATCTATTATCTTCAAACTATTTGATTGTTACACTTATCGCCATGTCATTATACAACCATTAAAAATTTATGGAAATAGTGGGGAAAAGGCACAATCAGTCCTAAAACTTAAAAAAATATTCTATCTAAGTCATAAAACTTTATGATTTTCTAGTTCAGTTATAAAACTATCAAAATATACGTATTTTCTTTATTTTCTCTCTTAGTTTCTTCTAATTAAGCATGAATTTCTTGACTTTGCTTTAATACAATTCTTATAATTGAATTTTAATTAAGTATCTATTCCGGTTTCTTTAATTTTTTCTGTTCTTTTTTGTTCTTTTGCTTCAATTTTAAGTCTTTTTATTTTGAAGGTTTTTTTCTTTTTATTTATTTTTCATTGTCACCTTATCCTTACCACTCCTTTTTTCTTTTATTCTTTTTCTTTTCTATTGTTGATCCTTTTTTTCCTTCAATTTTCCTATTATTTTTCTATGTTCCTTTTGTGAATTTTTTTCTTTATTTCATATTTTCTTTATTATTTTATGAAGGTTATTATTTATTTTGCTTATTTTTTTCTAC
This sequence comes from Aquilaria yunnanensis, assembly GCA_039654915.1. Classification (NCBI taxonomy): domain Eukaryota; kingdom Viridiplantae; phylum Streptophyta; class Magnoliopsida; order Malvales; family Thymelaeaceae; genus Aquilaria; species Aquilaria yunnanensis. Next base: position 70,026,030 of record CM077596.1, on the reverse strand, counting down.
TAATAACCTTTCAGAATCAAATATGTTTTGTTGAGTCTCATTCGTTTTCATTTAATTTTAGGACTTAGACTAATTTAAAAAATCCTTATTTATTTCATCTTTCTCTTTTTGATTTATAGTATGATTCATAAAGGAACTTAGAAAATTTAACTTATTTCCTATCCTTTTTCATCATCTACAAATATAAATAAAAAGATGAAATTGACAAACAATACGTAGAAAAAAATGATTGAATTCCATTATAGTTGTAATCAATAGCATAGCATAGGGGTTCAAGAGAGAATTTTTTCCACTTTATAATAAAAAAAATTTGAAATTATAACAAACCCAAACATAAATTAGACTCATACATAAATCTGGTGAAAAAAAAAAAGAAAAATAGAAAGATAAAGAAGAGCAATCCCAACAATATCTTGAAGGGATGAAAAAAAAAGTATGTAAATTCCTTGAGTTCTTTTACAAATTATACGTTAAATTCAAATAGGAGAAAAAAGAAATTAAATTTCCCAAGTTCCTTTGTGAGTCACATAGTAAATCCAAAGAGAGTAAGATGAAACGAGAACGGATTTTTTAAGGAAAATTTATAATTATCCCTTGAGGTTTATCCTTATCTACAGTTTTCTCCCTCTATTTTTTAAAACCTACACTTTGCCCCTATTTCTTTTACATCGTCCGATAACAACTTCTAAAATTGTAATTTAAACTATACGATAGTCATCTTCTAGTAATTTTGATCTTTTCAATATTTTTTTATAGTTAATAGACATTATAAATTATCAATTTTTTGTTTCTATAAATGCATTTTTATTCCTGTAAATGCATATAAGTATTTTTTAAAAGACAGTTAACTGTCAAAAATTTTAAAATTACTGGAACATGAATATTAGCTAGTTTAAATTAGGGTTTCAGAAATTGTTGTTAGATACTGTAAAGGAAAAAATGGATAAAGTGCAGGTTTCTGAAAATAGAAGGGCAAAGTATAGATTAGACCAAATCACATTGGGGGTTTTTGTAATTTTTATTTTTTTTAAAATTAGTCTAAGTCCTAAAATTAAATGAACATAAACGCGACTCAACAAAACATGTTTCATTGTGAAAGGTTATTTGTAGAAAAAAAAAAGAGTAAGTAAAAGAAAAAAAATTAAGAAACTAGAATAAATACTTAAGTAAAATTCAATCATAAAAATTTTATTAAAGCAAAGTTAAGAAATTCATGCTTAATTAGAAGAAACCAAGAGAGAAATTAAAATGAGTATACATATTTTCATAATTTTATAATTAAACTAGAAAATTGTAAAATTGTAGGACTTAGAAAGAAAACTTTTCTAAGTTTTAGGGCTAATTGTGCATTTTCATACTATTTATGTCAGTTTTTAACAGTAGGACAACGAATGCAACAATTAAATAATTTGATAACGATAGATAAAACAATTGATAATTCCAAAACGATTAAATAAAATGGGAATAGTTTAGGGACGACCAGTGATGTCATTTCTTCTAAATTTGTGCTATGTGTTATGAATTATCTTTCAACTTTATGTATGAAATATAAATATGAATCTTCGTTTTATGTTTTTAGTCACATTGTGCATAGGTACAACAAAGTAAAAATAAATTTAAAAAATTTAATAACTCAAAATGTAATTCAAGGATTCAGACTAGTTATAACATGTGTTTTAGTTTGTTTGAATCAACTTAATTTGTAGAAAGTGAAAACTGTTCCAATTATTACTTTCAGATTGATTCGAAACAAAGTTAATCAAATAAAAATACTTACTCACAACCACCACCACAGAAGGGTGGATATTGGTGATTGTCTCCCTTGCAGTTGAAGTTGAGTTCTTAGTGAATGTGATTATTTTCATTAAAGTAATTAAACTGTAGCTAAAAAATTCAATTTGTGCATATATCCAAATGAAATTCCACAAGGGGAATTGGTGTTAAATCTTAGATAATATGAAAAATTATTGACAACATATATTTAGAAGGCTTAAATGCACTAACAGCCCCCAAACTTTGAAAACTCAATGAGTTGGTCCTTAAGTTATAACTCGATCAATAGCAACCCTTCAACTTTGTAACTCAGTATGTTTTAGTCAAACTCATTAACTTGACACTCATTTTTAATAGCTTAAATATATTACAAGCTCTCAAACTTTGACAACTCATTTAAGTTGGTCATCAAACTAGAATTTAGTTTGCATTAGGCCCTAAATTTTATGATAAACAATGAGCATTATAAAAATTAATTAAAATTCATTATAATTTAATTGAAATTGATTTTTTTAGGTTAAGTAAGGAAAAAAATTATTAAAATTAATTAATTCATAAAAATATTATTCAAATGCTCATCTAGTAAATATAGAATTAGTTATAAAAATGATCTTCATCCTTGACAAAAAAAAGGTAAAAACAAATATAATGTATCAATTTTGCCAACGAAAGTGGTGTAGCTAAGGCCCGATGGAGTGGTTGATTTCACTAGAGCTAGGAGACATTGTTGATGGTTGTCATTGATTTCACCAAATCTGGCGTCATTTTCTAGCATCGTTTCATCATCTCCTCTTTGTGATTGGGTTGATTGCATTGATTGGGTTAATTTCTCCTTCTTGATTGGGTCAATTTTGCCAAACCTCTTGGTAGCACCTTTGTCTTGCCTTGCTTGCCGGTGATCATTCTTTAAGATTTGCTTCACTTGCCTCATCCAGATCGCCCAACTCAAAAGGGACCTCTCCGACTTTTTCTTCCTCGATTCATCCCATCTGTTCATCCTTTTCTTCCTTGATTCATTCCATCGATTCACCACTTTCATCCCATGATTCATCCCTTTGTTCCTCCAGCGTAGGAGGCGTATAATGAAGATACAGCAGATCATGTCAATCAGTGTTGTTTGGTTTCTTTCCAGAAGAAAGGAAGATTAAAGAGTAAAGATAAAAACATTAGCTTTAGAATTCCATGGTTTAGAATAATTAATTAGAAAAGTTTGAGGATGAAAATTATTGTTTTATATTTATTTTAATGTTAAGTAATGTCACTTCAGTAATTTCTGTCCGATTTAATGGCAAGATTAACAAAAATGGCTCAATTGAGACACAAAAATGAAATAATGTACTTTGATAGGACAATATATTTTCTAGATATTATGTTATTTTCTCATTATAGGTAATACATTTTTGTAGCTAATCTTATATTTACTTGACAAGCACTTGGATAATAGTTTTCATGAAGTAATTAATTTTTATGATTTTTTCCTTTACCCAACCTAAAAAATTAATTTTATTTATTTATAATAAATTTTAATTAATTTTAATGAATTTTTATAATGTTTATTGTTTATTCTAAAGTTTAGGGTCTAGTGCAATACAAGTTCTAGTTTGATAACCAAATTAAATGAGTTGTAAAATTTTGAGGGCTCTTCATGTATTTAATCCATTAAAAAAGAGTCAAGTCAATGAATTGGACTAAAAGATACCGAGTTGCAAAGTTGAGGGGCTTCTACTAGCTGAATTAAAGTTTGAGGTCCAACTCGTGTGAGTTGGGAAAGTTCCGGGGCTGTTGTTCCATTTATGCCTTTTTAGAATGGAATCTACAGCAACCCATTCAATGGAAAGCAGGTAATCTTGAAACTAGGCATAATTGAGCTTTAGAAAGTCCAAAACCCTCACAAATGTCACTATATGCCAGCTCTGCAACAGAAACCTGTGATGTACGTATCTTCTACTACTAAAATCCAATTGTGACACAGGCTTGTGAAGTTTATACTTATCTTTCCAGTTCCCCATGGCTCTATTTTTTGATGGGTTGCCTGTGTATACTTTATTATAGGATTTTGCTGTCGTTTTCTAACTTCCCTCTTCTTGTTAGTTTCGCATGTTCTGCCCAACATATAATATAAATTTTTGGGCTCGTTTGATTTGTATAATGGAGTGATGTGGAACGGAAATGCAAATTCTTTATGAAATTTAAATGTACTTGTATTTCTAATGGAAAGGAGAAGTGTCAAAATTGCCTCTGAAAGACAAGTTCCGCGAATTTATCATTAATATTTTCCCAAGTGAAAAAATGTCACAGACATTGGCCCCTTCGGCAACAGCATAAATGTTAGGTGTTTGGAGGTTGGAAAAATTATCTAACGGCAGCACTTAAAATTAGATATTTGAAAAAATTATTACAATTATTGAAAATTTATCCCAATTTCTAACATTGCTTTTAAATGCTACTCCATCCATTCTATATTTTTTGTACCATTCACTTTTTAGCAATTAATTTATGATTTTTTATTTTCAATATTTTAGTATATAAATGAATAACTTTTATATAGGAATGATAAATCAAGACATATAGTTTCTAAATATATTTTTTAAAATTTTTTTCTAACAAATATTAATATGAATAAATTCAAGTTAAACTATATGAACAAGTCAAATGGTTCAAAAAAAATATGGAACCAATGTAGTATTATCAAACAAAGTACATGCGAAAGCAATTATGTCATTGCATGACTAACAAAGGAATATATACATACCATTAATCAGGTACATTCATTTCAAAGGATAATAGTGAATTTGTTTCAACTTAATTCAAAATAGTTTATTTTTATTTTTATATTTTTATCCAATATTATGTATGTGTAATAATTCATTGAAATTCAATTTTTATAATCTTACTAAATTTTTATGAATTTTTCTATAGAAAAATTCATAAAAATTTAGTAACATTATGAAATTTTACTTTCAAATGGATTATTACATCTAAATAATATTGACTTTTAAATGATATTGGTTCGAGGTAAAAAAAAAATATAAAAATAAAAATAAGTCATATTAGATTAACTTCTTATTTTGCTTTCATCTTTAATATGTAAACTATCATTTTTTGGTTATAATCTTTTTTTAAATGTTTCATGTTATTCTTAAATCCTTTTTAAATGATCTCTATTAGCCCTTCACATGAATTGGGACAACTGACTTAGATAACAATTTCCGCATAAATACAGATGTGATACATGAACCAAATTAAAAAAAAAAAAAAGGAAATTGATAATCTAAAATTTTTATTAACTATTAAAAAAACTAAATGGTTGGAATTTGTCAAAATATAATTAATGAATTGTTTAATTAGTATTACAAAATTGATGTTGACCAGTCATTTTTTAGCTAATGGATTCCATCAACATCAACAACCATTTTGAGTTAACTAATTTTATTAACTGAGAAATTAATACCGAACTCTTTTGAAATGGTTAAGACCAAAAGGTTACAGATTGAGATGAAAAGAAAATAACAATTAATGGTCAGGAAGTGGGCAAATTGTAGTCATGGTCCCCAATTTTTATCATTGTTCCATTTTTACCCTAATCTCGCTTTTTTGCATAGAAGTCCCCAACCTCTATAACGTGTTTCATTTTGGTCCTTGTTGATGGTAGACGTTATGTCAAATGAAAAATGTGACGTCAACATAGGATTGTAGGGGGAATGCTAGTTCTAACCCATAAAAACTTTTCCTTTGTAAAACCTTTAAATTTTCACATCTCATAGATCTACCACAATCTTCAAGTCCGCTATACTCTCATTCCTTTCCAACCACTATCAAGGCAGGCAGTCAACCAACAGTTGCCAAACTAGATGGCTACTAAAATGTAGATTCCATAGGCTTAACAACCACCATAATCCTAGACAGTGGTGACTAGTTGAAACAAGAACTCATAGACCTAAATGAGTAAAAAACAAGGTCTCCAAACCTATTTTAGACTCGGCTTGAAAAGGATTCGGTTTAGCTTCCATTTCAGCAGGTAATAACTGTCGGAACTGAGGTTTACCAGAGCCCAATGTGTAGGGGCTCAACAACCACCGTTATCATAGACAGCGATCGCCAAAGCAATCCTAAATCGGGCAACAAAATGTGTATATCATTATTCATAACCCACAATAGGTCGAGGTTAGAAATGGCCATCTTTGCCACCATTAATAGTCTTCATTTGAGGGTTTTGACCACTCTTCACGTGGTGACCCTCACCCATGCATTCCATTCCTCCAATTCAACCTTTCTAATCTCAATATAAGATCCAATCTTAAAGAACCCTAACTTTTGGTTTATGGTTGAAATTCAAAAATCTTCAAAAGATCAAATTGGTTATTCAGACCATGGAGCTATTGTAGATCGATCTTTATTCTACAGAGCCTAATCATAACAAAAACAATTGTTGTTCTGATTAATTTAGGTCTAAATCAAGTCAAAATGATTTAAACCAAACATACAATTAAAGATATTTTGCATTAAAGTTAAAGTTAAGGTCCCATTTAAGATAAAAGAATAAGATCAATGATAAAAAAAAAATGTCATTCGCCCTACAATCCTATATTAATGTGGCATTTCCATATAATATAACGCTTACCATCAACAAAAAGGTTAAAATGGAACCATGTTTTGAGGTTGGGAGTTTTCTACACACATAATCAAGGTTAAAGTAAAAAATAAAATAAAAATAAAAATATTAGGGACCATGGGTGCAATTTAATGCCAACAAACTCTCAGTAGCAAATTTGCGCTACACCCAACTGTTGGGTGGTAATTTGGGTAAATTGCGTTCATGGCCCCTTAACCTCATTCAAATGTTACATTTTTTACCTTTTGTGGATGGAAAACGATAGTGTGGATGAAAAATATCATGTAGCATGCCAGCGTGGACGATTTGTCACACTAGAATAATAGATCAATTGCCCTAGATGATGTGGAAAAGTAAGAAAAAATTAAATAAGTACAAAAAATTAAAAAAATTAAGAAATTAAGAAAAAAATTAAAAAAAATAAAAAGAGAATAAGATGGATTCTCTGGCCACAGCTGCCCCGTCATTCCCTCGACCCCGTCATCACCCATTGCCTAGTCGTTCCCCATGCCCTGCCGTCACCCCATCACCTTATCGTTCCCTTTCCCCATTGTTGCACCACCACCTATTGTTCCCGTTGTTCTCGTTGTTTCCATGGTTCTCTTCCCTCCACAAACTACCTCCACCGTCGAGACCTGCTTCAAATAGACAGTTGCCTCCCTCCATAAACTCCAATCTCACCCCGATTTGAAAAACTAGCCTCTTTTTACCGCTTTTAGTGGGCCAAATTTGGGGGTTTGGGGAGTGGGGCAACGGTGGTGAACTGATTTTTCCTTCTATTTGCGTGATCAACAGAGGGACGAAAATGGCATCAATGTGGGCTTCTCATATACGAGGATGTCGGGGGCTTGATGTGGCGACGGCGGTGGTCTAAGTAAGGTTGGCAGGATAGGACGATTGATGGCTGGCAATTGGAAGCATTGTGCCTCGGCCAATAGTGGTGTAGCCCTTAGAGTGGTGGCAACATGTGGGGAAGTTTAGGGTTTCTTATGATGAGGGTGGTGAGATGGGGTACTAAAGATGCAGTTTTACCTTTTTTTAAGAAAACTTAAGGTTTTACTAATTGATTTATTGTGCCAACGTGGCAAATTGCTCACATTGGTGTGCCATGTGTTATTTTTCATTCACATTAACATTTTTCATAAACAAAATGTCTAAAATATAATACTTAAATAAAATTAAGAGTCTTTCATATATAAAATTAATGTTAAAGTCTAAAATAATATAACAATTAAATGTTAAAAGCTATGGACACAATTTGTCAGTGATAATTTTGTCACTTTTCCCTTTTGTCTGAATCAGCCTTCCCATGCTCTATGCGCAAAAAGTAAAAAAAAAAATCGCTCAGAATTGTTTGCAAAAACATCTTTCTTGCGTGAGCTCCTCCGTAGGCAATTAACTAGTTTGTCCCTCCTCCCTTCCTTTTCCGTTCAATTTTATCTGCTCAACTCTTCCTGGTCCATAGCCAGAGGGACTCAAAAGTTTCTAGGTCCTAAGCTCAAATTCGAAGTCGTCGGGCTACCAGATTTTCAGTTCCCATGGATGCCAATGCTCGGTCTCCCAGGACCATCCCCGTTTTCTCGACATTCGCCTCCCCCTTCGACTCATCTCCCTCGCCCGACGACTCTAAATCCCGGAAACCCATCAGTCTCTGGCCGGGAATGTACCATTCTCCCGTCACTATTGCTCTCTGGGAAGCACGGTCCCAGATCTTTGAGCGCCTCATCGACCCGCCCAAGGACGCTCCTCCGCAGAGCGAGCTGCTCACTAAAACCCCCTCCCAGAGCAGGACCACTATTCTCTACAATTTCTCTTCCGATTACACCTTGAGGGAACAGTATAGAGATCCCTGGAACGAGGTTAGGATCGGCAAGTTGCTGGAGGACCTTGATGCCTTGGCTGGCACCATCTCTGTCAAGGTATTGCATTCATACTATCATATTAGGGGTTTGTGATTTCGTTGTGCTTTGATTGTGAGTATTCGAGGATTCCTGTTATCCGATGTTCTGGGTATTGCTTGAAATTTTGCTGGCGTTAATTCTTTCCTTATATGGGTGATTGAGAAATGGGGGCTAGTTCCATACTTGTACATTCTGGAAACATCCCCAGAATGATAATGTAGTTTTACTTAACATTTGTGTTTGTGAACTAGCATTGTTCAGATGATGATAGCACGACCAGGCCGCTTCTGCTGGTCACAGCCTCTGTTGACAAGATTGTTTTGAAGAAGCCTATCAGCGTGGACATTGATTTGGAGATAGTTGGTTCTGTTATTTGGGTAGGAAGGTCATCCATCGAGATTCAACTAGAAGTCATGCAGTGCGCTAAAGGTATCTAAGTTTTGGTTACAGAGATTATAATTGCCTGCACTTCTGTTTCCATACCTTTTCTCTTTTTCACGCTTGATGGGGCAAAGGAACAATGAATAAAGCTGGAGAAAGTGAGGAGCAATACGTAGCATAATATTACCGAAGTAACCTTTAACAATTATTGGCATTATGAAATTTAAGCTACCGCCACTGCTAAATTTTGTGTTAGTTTTTGTTGATTTATTCTGAACTCCATATCTCTTTATTGATGGATGGATGCAGAAATCTCAGATGCTTCAGACTCGGTAGCACTCACTGCCAACTTCATTTTTGTGGCACGAGACTCCAAGACTGGGAAAGCTGCTCCTGTGAACCGGCTTTCCCCTGAAACTGATATTGAGAAGGCTCTTTTCCAAGAATCTGAATCAAGAAACACATTGAAGAAAAGGAAGAGAGTAGATAGAAGGGATATCGAGAATGGAGAAGCTAAAAGATTGGACTCACTCCTGGCAGAGGGACGCATTTTCTGTGACATGCCAGCCTTAGCAGATAGAGATAGCATTCTGCTCAGGGATACCCGCCTTGAAAATTCTTTAATTTGCCAACCACAACAGAGGAACATCCATGGTCGTATCTTTGGAGGATTCTTAATGCACCGAGCATTTGAGTTGGCATTCTCGACAGCTTATGCGTTTGCTGGACTTGTGCCTTACTTTGTAGAAGTTGATCATGTTGATTTCCTTAGGCCTGTAAGTGCATTCTTACCATATACCTCCTTGTTTTTATTTGACATCCTGTGTTGTGCTGAGTTGGTTATTATCATTTGAATTAAAAAGTTATAGGAGGAAAAAATGTTGGGTAAATATCAAGTTTTAGAATGTGGGAAAAACGATCATAGCCAGCAAAAATGGATAATTATGCCATTGGACACTTTTGTTGCAATATCATGTGACATAAGGTCCACTTTTGACCTTAAGAAAGGATCATTGTACAGATAGATAGATAGAGGGGAGAGAGAGCAAAAAGAGAAGAGGGGGCGGGGGGGGGGGGGGTTTGTGTGGGGTGGTTTCTTTTGTTCTGAAGTATCAAGTATCCTTGCTAAGGGGAGGGCTAGGTAAAATGGCAAGGTGGAGCTTTAAGCATTCAAGGATTTATAGCGGACCTTGTTTTGTCATCTCTATTCTATGGATTATTTCTCTGCTATCCCCCTTTTTTTTTTCAAATCTTAAATGAGAAAAACATGATTGTTGCATTGATTGGAAGGGTCTGAAGAACTTAATGGAAGGAATGGGATTTTATTCACATTTAGAGGAGCTCTTTAAACTCATCACCACAAGTCATTTTTGGCCAGGTGGATGTCGGGGACTTTTTGAGGCTCAAGTCATGTGTTTTGTACACAGAAGTTGAGAATCCAGATCAACCCCTGATTACTGTTGAAGTAGTTGCTCATGTTACAAGGCCTGAAATCAGATCTAGCGAGGTAATGCCTGCTCTTCTGTAAGAATAAAATACTAGTTTGTTGGTCTTAGATTCAAGATTCCCATGCTCGCAATACTTTCAAGTTCATTTTTCATTTGTTGTGTGGAAGCAGGTGTCAAATACATTTTATTTCACTTTAACTGTACGTCCTGAGGCGAAGGCCACAAATAATGGATTCCAACTTCGCAATGTGGTTCCTGCAACGGAAGAAGAAGCACGCCGAATTCTGGACCGGATGGATGCTGATTCCCTGCACCGAGGATAGGAGTAGCCAGGAGTAAACCTAATTTATAACTGATGCAACTACCATAAACATATCAGCCGTATCCAAGAAATGTATCTTCATTGTTGCCTGTGGCAAAGCAACTTATAATGGTAAAACCAGTAAGCAATTTACATGAAGGTCCTTTAGCTTAGACTTGCCTACCTTACATTCTGGAAATTTGTAGTGCTACCTTTTCTCATTAATTGCTTTCGTAGTCTACCCGCTTAATATTGGAGAATATGTGGACTTGAATTTTCCGCATTGCTTGATACGGTTGACGGTTCACAGGGAAAGGACTGGCAGCCACACACACACAAAGGACAAAAAGTGGTTTTGAACAGAGTGATCTGCAATAGAAGGCTTTTCCATGCCTACAAGGTAACAGCATTTAGTAGTGTATGTTCCCTCCCCACAGCGGAGTTCACGATGTTACAACACAATTTTACTGCTCCAAAGGAAGATTTCTCGTGTATTAGTATTATATGTTAAAAAAAAACACTAACAAAATATTGTACACATGGATTTACATAGTCGTCCAAGGCAGGTACTGCAACTAGCTCTCACCCATCGGAAGCAAAATTAATCCTAAAATAAGAGGAAAATGAAGGCTAAGGTGATGCACTCTCTTCGTAGAATGAGCCGTATTGCTGCCTCATGGCATGGAATCCTGGAACAACCTGTTGGGCCATTGGATTCACTGGTATGGGGAATTTGTGGCTAGAGCTGATGGCGGTTCGTTCATTTATCACACCCACTTCCTTGCAGACGCGGTCAAGAATAGATAAGAAATCTCTAACCACGGTGAAGATTCTGAACGGATGAGCTTCTTCCTTTGCTGAGTTCCCATGGAAGTACTCTGTGATCTCCTTCACGAGAGAGAGGGAGACACTTTCTTGGGCTTGAATCCTTATGAGCTCCTCATCAGCCACTTCCAGAAAGCTGTTCAGTGACTCGAAGAATTTCTCATCACGCTCATCTGTACCATCCATCTGAAGTAATCTTAGGACTTCATTTATTCTCTCAACACCTTTAGAAAGTTTGGATGCTTCACTGCGGAGTACATCAGAATCCATGGCTGCAGCTTTCTTCACATTGGTCAGCTCTGAACTGAGACCAGAAACAACTTCCAAACCAAGAACCCTGCACTTGGCATCTTCATTTGAAGCTGAGTTTTGGCTCATGGCGGAAAAACGAGCTCCTTCGGCCCTCGTAATTTCCTGCACAACAAAATGCAAGAGGGTGGTTTTCCCGTCTGCACCCTTCACATCAACAAGCTTTACAAGTGTGTCTAGCTTGAAGGCACGGGCATCACCACGGTTAGTTCCAACATTCATGCGATTCCCGGTCTTTAGTACAGCCTCTAGAAGTTTCAGAAACATCCTGCTGTTTCTTAATTCCTCACAAGCAGCCTGTCAAGCAAAGGCAAAGAAATCCATTAGAGCAACTGGAGAGGACCCGAAACTTAAAAAATGTAAGGAGCAGGGCAGGAATTCAGCTCAAACAAGAGCTAAGCTGCCAGAAAGAAACCATATTTCAGCAAGTTTGAAACAATGTAAGGGGCAGGGCACAATTACCTCCAATGTTTGAAACGACTTTTTGAGGTAGTCAACCTCAGAGTCAAAATTTGCTACGTAAAGCATTGCATCCATCCTTTTAAAGGCAAAGGGTACATCAAGAACCGCTTTCAGAAATCTCTCAGCAGGACCTAGCTTGAGTGGGAAATCATCCTTGTAGTACTGCAACTTTCGCTCTTCTTCTTTTGTTGGAGCCATTTTCTGCAAGCTCTCAAGAAGCTCAACTCCAAGTGTATCTACATTACCTACACCAACATAAGAAAACGTTTTGGTAGCATCTTCAATACCAACAAAAAAACACCCTTTCAAAACATAATTTACAAGGGAATTGAAGGGCGGGGAAATTAAAGCTCCCAAAAGAAGGCAACACTCATAGCAAGTCCTATCACAATCTGGGGAGTGAGCACAACTGGCCATGGCGAATGAAGTAATCTCATTCTATATGATTTTGAATATCAAAAACTACCTTCTAACAATGCTTCACAAACTTCCTCCACTGTTACATCAAGTGCCCGCAACAAAATTGAAATGTTCTGTGCCTTCTTTGAATCAAGCACTCTGTTCTCCTGGTTTGGAGTTGGCAGAACTTGTTCTTTTGTTTTTTCTTTCTTCGGATTGTTCACTACGAACAATGTTTCAATCATTTCCTCATCCAGTCTGCACGAATTCCATTCACCAACTTGATCAGTGAGAATATTAACAACACTTGCCATACTTACTCTAGCAACAATTACGTACATCTTAAGAAAACAGATGAAAGCACTAAGAGTTCAGTATCTTACTTGAAGGAGCTAGATCCAAGATGATCCCACACCATTTCACGACCAGAGCTTGCTCGAACTTTATCCCAATGTAGACGTTTCAGCGTCGGCTTCGAAGCCTCTTCAACCTCTTCCACGGTGTCCAGACAAGCGAACAAGGCGGGAGAACTGTTCACTGGGTTTTCCATCATAGAAGGCCCCGAAGAGGATGCAAATGGTTGCTGATCATTCTGTGCTGCTGGAACTGAACCTTCCGCACGTCTCCGCCATAATGGCGGACAAGGCGGGGGCGGCGGCGGCGGCGGTGGCGTGGCTGAGATAGACTTATCCAAAGAAGAGCCAATTCTCTCTGAAGGTTGAGCACTTCCACCTAATGAATTAAACACTGCAGGGGATGTGTTTGAGCTCTCCCTCGAGCATCTATCCGGCGACGAAGAAGCAGAAGAGAGCAATGGAGACCCAACGTTTCGATCCAAAACTCTAGGCGGTAATGGGGAATTCGAAGTCAGTCGGAGGGACAGTACATCATATACACCAAAATTCTTCGCCACATCTCTATCTGGTGAACTGGAGGCCCAGGTCAACGATGGTGACCCTTCGTTTCTATCCAAATGATTGAAGATCGCCGGAGATTCATCTGGGCCCTTACCCAAACTTCTGTCTGGTGAACTAGAACGCGGAGACACCGAAGAAGAGGGAGGAGACGAGCTCAAAGCTCCACCGAAGGCATCGAATTCTAGTGTGCTCTTAAACGGAATTTTACTGGGCGAAGCGAAAACCGGAGAGAGCGGAGGAGACCTTATGAGTGGAGATCTCAGCAATTCAGCCTGAGCTGCCACCGCTTCCGGTGATTTCGACTCTGATTTCCTCGGGCTCAAGCTTGCCGGAGGAGATGAACTAGCGGAATGAGACCTTTCCGGCGAACCAGAACTGGAAGACGAACAAGAGCAGCTACTGCTAGACGCACTACTCTTCGATTCCACCGCAAGATCGGGCAGCGCTCTCCGTGACCCGGACCCGTATCGGCTGGAATTGTCTCGGCCGCCAATGGAGCCTCTAGGAGAGTAATATTCCTCAGAACCCTCTTCCGTGACGGAACCCATTTCACCGTTCTGGAAGTTTCTTCTGCTGTTAAGCGGAGGCAGAGGCTGGAGTTCCGGCGACTCCAGTTTACGGAGATTAAATCTGGCATTATTGTCCCCGGAGCCGGAGCGTTCACCAATGGGTTGCGTGCTCATAAGTGTGCCCAGGTAGAGAAACTCGGAGCTGGTGCCAGAATGGTTTAGTTGCTTCCGAGCTTCAGCATTGGTGGCGTCGCGATGCCTGTTGCTGCTGTCGGAGGTCACAGTCTTGTTGTCACTGGGGAATGCGGCCTGTTGCTTACGGCGGCATAAGTAGAGGACAACGAGGATGATGGTGACGAAGGCGGCGGAGATGACGGCAGCGATGGCGGGAATGAGGAGTTTGCGGGAGTTGGGTTTGGGCTTTGGGGAGTTGGGGAAGATGAGGGAGGAGATGTTGGCGGGACGGGATGTGAGGGTGGTGGAGGGGGCGGGCGGCGGAGGAGGAGCGGGGTCCACCGGGAAAAATGCAGAGTTGGAGGTGGAAGAGAAAGGGAAATGCGGGGAGGTAGGAGATGGCGGGGGGTCGGGATCGGGTGGGAAAAATGACTGATGAAGGATCCGACGGCTGGGAAGTATGGGGACAGAAGAAGAAGGAGAAAAGATGAGGAAGAGGAAGAGGAAGAGAGAGGGAGGAGGCATTACGGAGGGAAGAGGAGCGGCTATGGAGGAGGGAGGAGGGGGGAGAGTGGAGAGCAAGAGGGCGGCGTGAACTTGTTAATGGCGATGGCGTTGGTCAGTGAGCGCTGTTCTGTGTGAGATTTGTGGGGACCTTTTTTCTTTTGTCGGTTTCCTCTTTTATTATTTTTATTTTTCTGGTTTTCTGTCTGGGAAATGTGAAAGTGGGAGGAGAAGGGTAGAAAGGAGATGGAAAATTGGAAATGGTGAGCGAGCAACTGAGTTAGGTGGATGCTGCTGATGCATGCCTGCGGCTGCGTCCGGCTCCAGACTGAGCTGGGCTGGGCTGGGCTGGGCTGGGCTAGGGATCTATATTTTGCTCTCTTCTTGTCAATTTCTGGTACTTCTTTATGATCTCAACTGTGACTTTTTCTCGTTTCATTTGTTACATCAACTCATTATATGTACGCTGACAAAAACGTTAGGCTATAGTATGAATATCACGTGTCCCCCCCAAGATTGACGTTCCGTAAGATGTGTGTGATTTTAGGGAACGTTACACATAGTTTACGTGATAAACAATAACCTACCTTAATCTGTTATATACTGAGAAATATATAACCCGGGGCCGGGGTAGTGATTTTTTGCTTCAAACCTTGATTTACTAGTATTTTGCATTTTGATGATACGAATTCAGAGTCTCTTGAAGGCTAGTGTTGATGAGTTTGTTATAATACACAACTTGTCTTGGAAGGCAAGATTGGGATGGATATGATCAACTGCACTGCACTGTGACTGCTAGTTGTCCAACTGGTGGAATCTCGGCGAGCATAACAGAGGAGCAGTTATCATTATCACAATAAAATAATTGGTGGCGGCAGATTAGCTTAGCTAGTAACACAATCTCAGATCATTTACTAGCTGGTAAATGTTTTAACACATATATTTTTCTTATAATGATGATAAGCACGCACTCGAATAATCTAGAGATAGGGTTGATGGGTTTTGGCCGCTCCTTCTACAAAGTCGACGTCCTTGTAGGTCATGATGAGTAGGGAGAGAGGTCGGGGCCTATCAGAGGACCTACACTTGGTACTCCCGAACAAGCTCCTCGTACTCGTAGCGTAGGTAGATCACTCTGCCTCCAATGAAGCTTGGGCTTCACCAAAAACGCTCCCGTTATAACAAGGGAACCGGCAGGTGGTTCCTCTCTCGAATGTGCCGAGTATAGGAATTTTCTCACTCACCACATCCATCAAACATGGGTAGCTAGGCGTAGACCCTGTAACTTCTCCAGGATCCTCATACTCTCTTCAACAAACAATTCATGCATCTATGTGTGCCTAAATAACTGAAGACATGTACTCTTGTGCACTGTACATGCACTTTAATTTTATATTTTCTCGCATACCAAATCATTTATCAAGAAAATTTTATTGAAAATGGTATGATGTACACTGTTTACTTGATTGATTTTACTAGCATCACATGCAAGGTTGTTGGGATTGAGATCTTACTTGGATCTTTTTTAATCCTCCAAGCATTGTATTCATGGTGGATCAAAATTTTTGTTACAAAGTTAATTAGTATAACTTTCTTTGATTTTAATTTAACAAAGCTAGATCATACAAAAATAAAACATGTTATGTACCTTATATTTCTGAATTTCTCAATAGGGTCACAGCCTCACTAACTCTTATTCTCTGCCACTAATCAAATTATAAGATTAGATTAAGTGTGTTTGAGGCCGAAGAATCGGGCTCAAGCTCACTCAATAAGGACTTGGGTGGGCTCGAACTCAACAAGCTCTAAAATTTGGGCTCGATCTTGACTCACTAAATTCATTCATTAGTACTAGGGGAAAACTATAGCTTTAAAACTTTAGGGATTAAAATGTAATTGTGACATACCTTAAGGGGGAATAAGAGTATTAACCATAGTATATTGTAATTATTTATAAAAGCTCAATAAGCTCGATTGAGCTCGAGCGCAAACACTTCAAATTCAAACTCACCTCAATAAAATATTGAATTTTTCCTCATAAACTCCCTTAACTACATGATGTGCACATATAATTAAGGGAGTTGACTGATCCATTTTTTCAAGTTTAGAAGCTGAGTTACCCTAACTTGAAGCCCAAGAGGGTGGTGTCTGGGCAACCGAGTTAGAGGGCTTCCACTGTATATTGGCCTTTTGATAGAATAATTTTCAAATTGATGCGTCTACAAATCTTGCTAACCTTAAGAAGAAATGTTATACACTAAATCAGTGTACAACAACCAATATATGGTTTTTGTCTTTAATATTTTGGAATATAAATGTAAAATTTTTTATATATAAACAATGAATGAAGCCTTACAATTTTTAAATATATATTTTTTTTAATCAAACTTAAATAAAAAATTGAAATCAAATAAAAAATATGAGATAGATGGAATATTTAATTATTTACTTCATCATTACAAATAGGTATGGTAAAATTTGAACCGACCTGAAAATCTGATCTGACCCGATTTGATCAGAAAAGTCAATAACCCGAACCTGACTGTACCCAACCTCGACATAAACCCGAACCCGATTGAAGTAAAACCTGAACTCAAACCCGACCTTACCCAAACCCGAAATAACGCGATGACTAAACCTGACAAGACTCAATTTTAACTTAAATTAACATAAAATATATGGTCGGCAAAGACTTTAGAAAAATTATGATTTAATATATGTAAATAAGTTTTTTCTATTCTGTTGATCTGTTTTACATTGTAGAGCGAACGAATGAGAGCTATGGAAAATGATTAGTAAAATGGTGATATAGAGATAAGAATAATTAGATTTTAGAAATTATAATACTCCTTCCGTCCCATATTCTTTGAAATATTTGACTTTTTTGAATAGTTTGAATTAAATTTATTTATATTACTTCCTCTGTCTCAAATTCTTTGCACCATTTATATTTTAACAATTAATCTATAATTTTTTGTTTTCAAAAATTTAATATATAAATAAAAAACTTTATACATGATTTTTAAATATATATATTTTTTATTTTTTTAATAAATAATAGTATAAATAAATTCAAGTCAAACTAGTTAGAAAAGTTAAATAGAGCAAAGAAAATTGGATGGAGAGAGATTATTTGTTAGAAAAGGATTTAAAAAGTATCTATTTAGAAACTATAGGTCTTTATTTGTTATTTAATATAATCATTTTTTATTTATATACTAAAATGTTAAAAATAAAAAATTATAGATTAATTATTGAATAGTGAATATTACAAAGCACTTGGCCTAGAGATAGTATTTTATTAAATAAATTAAATATTAATATATATTCATAAATTTTATTTATTTTTTATATCTAGTTAAATTAAATTTTAATCAAAATTAAATAAAAAAATTGAAGCGATTCAACTATTTCTACTTATGCATCAATGACCCAACTAAATTTGATAATCAAGTTTAATCTAATCTAAGACTCAATAACCCAACCTGATTAGATCGAAACCCAAATAAACCCGGATTGACCCAACCTGAACCCGAAATATACTCAACCTGAAATCAACCCGAACCCAAATAACCTAACCCGACCTGGACCCAAATACATGCTGACCTGATTAAACCTGAACCTAAATGACTTGGCTCAAACTTGACCCAACTCATCCAATTGCCATCTCTAATTACAAATTGAATGAACCAAAATATAATATAATAAAGTAATAATATAATAGTTATTTTGAACCGTGCAAGTTTATTGGGAAATTAACCAGGCAATTACATTGTGCTAATCATTGTTAACCATACAAAAAGTTTATATTTGTGTTTTGATTGGTTTTATATCAAAACATGTGACGAATCATTGTAATGTTAGTAAAAAGTGAGAAAGTTATAGTCTCTTTTTTAACAAGTTTTTAATCAACTTCAGAGTTTTGATTTTTTTTTATTCAATGTTGAAGAGTTCCCTGTTGAACCTCTAATATTGAGAAGTAAAACTTTTATAGTGTCCTTAATTATCTTCAGAGTCCATCATTTTAGGCACCAACTTCTTCTTTTATTGGGGGTGAGCGCCGCTATAATTTAGGAGACCCACTCCATTGTAGAGCTGATTATCAGTTTATTTTTCTTTTTTCACACAACCACCATCGCTAACGCTTTTTTTTCTTTTTTGGTACACCGCCAACGCTTTTATTAAGCAAATATGACCTCGTTTGGCATTAATATTGGCTATTAGCATCAGAGTTTGAAAAAAATTATTCAGTGGTACCTTATAATTACTTTTAGTTTTAGAAGTTTGGTCTCTACATTAAGAAATTATTAAAAATTCTAATATTAGTTCTAAAAAATTCTTTCGAAACAGACCACTAATTAGATCAGTTCTCACGGCCAACACTTAAGACTTTTTTGCACGGCTTGCTTTGAAGGGAAGGAAAATGATGAAGCCACCATGAATCTTACACAAACCGGGACTGGAATTCAATTGAGAACAGGAAGCAGCAATTATGTCGCCACCCTGAGAATCATAGCGATCGATGCTAACGACTGTGATAATTAGCTACAGCTTCCGGACCAGGTCTATAATATACAATAAGAAAAATGCTAAACATAGCTTAAAAAAATGTTCAAATTTTCATTAAATTTTTGTTGTCACTGTATAATTTGAGACATAAAAAGTAATGAATCTTACTTAGTTCTTCAGAAATGTGACACAAGTTTCCATAAGAAATTTTCACGTTGAATGAATTATCTGTTAGCCAAAGTAATTGCAACATCCCATATGTTACTGTTGCTATGTGAGGGATTAGGTTACGCCTACGTAAATATATAATCATCTTACCACAAAAGTATTCCTCAGCTGGTCATGTGGATGTTGAAGTATCCTGTTCAATTATGTTATGGTGTAGTAGGTACGGCGTTTAAGTTTTTCGTGTAGTTACAAGATCTGATCATATTAAAAAACAGTAGTTGCAGGTTTTTGGTCCCTTTTCTTAATGTGTCTAACAATGGTTCTTGAATTTGATTTGTCAAAAGAAATTTGAACGTACTAACCTAGGGGCGGTTCCATGTCAGGATTGTGATTTAGTTCAGTACATTCATTAATACTGCTTTTCATCTTAAAAAATGTTGTTGTTCATGACTTCGACAAAATAAAGAAGTGTTTAATTTTTTATCTTTCGTTTTGCGTATGATGGCAGGTATATGTTATTAGTATTTCTGATCTCGGATAAGAAAAAAAAAAATCTAAATTTCAGCAGCTTTCTTTTGGAAAGAGGAGTAATTCACACGTTGGGGAGGAGGAAAAAGAAAATGAAAATCAACAGTAAGTCCTAGCATTGGGGAAGTGAAGCTGGCCAGAACATGGAGCAACTGAGCAAGCAACAAACAGAGGACGACCTTTTTTTGTCGATTTACATTGGCCTTAATGCCTAGGCCCCTAAGCTATAGTGACTTGGACACTTAACACCCTAAACTGTTCACTATATCAATTCGATCCCTGACCTTTGATGAATTAGTCACTTTGGCCCCTTAACTTAGCGAAATTCTCAACTGAGTGCATCTGAACTGGACACCTTTAGGCCTTTAATGGAGCAAGAACTATCTGCTCATCAATTCAAACTCTAAACTTTAACAAATTAGTCATTTTGGCCCTTTAACTTAACAAAATGCTCATGTTGGTCCTTTTGATATTATTTCTTCAAATAAATACTTTACGTTCCAAAATAAGTCAACAGCCAACCAACATTCAACCATCTAGCTCTTGCCATGCAAACCAAAAAAATTCGAAACCATCTTGTCTGATCACAAACTCTTAACATGAAATGTCATTTCTTAATAATGACATTGGACAAGATGGTTTCAACTTTTTTTGAGTTTTTTTCCATGGTATTGTTCGATGATGAGGGCATTTTTAGGAGATAGGACACTGTAGATTTGCTCTTTAGGGTTTTGGATGATGTAGGCCTTGAGCTAATGCTCAGGCATGGATTTCAGCAGCAAGATTTAGAGCCTAAGTTGGAGAGGAGGATCCTCAACAGAATTGGCAGTGGTCAAGGTTGGCAACACAATCCTCTCCTCCGTGTCAACGAGGGTGCGATGTGGAAAGAATGTTCAAGGGATTCACAGTTTACATGAGAAGAACTAGATTGTTAAATATTGGTTGAATATTGAGTTTTAGTTTGGAACGGACATATCATTTGGAATTTTAGTTAATTTTTTACATGCAATTTTTTAATATATGAAAACATCATTCACTTTTTTTCATATATATCAAGTAAAAGTATTTCTTTGAAGAAGTAGTATTAAAGGACCAAAGTAGACATTAACTGAGTTAAAGGACCAAAGTGACTGACTCATCAAAGTTTGGGGTTTAAATTGTTGGTCAGCACAGAGTTCTTGCTCCATTAAAATTTAGAGACCTAATTGATATTATCTGTACTAGGGGTTAACTATTTAAGTCACTATAATTTAGGGGACTAATAAACATTTAGGCCATTCACATTTACTGCTACCAAACAAAATAAAGGTTAATCACACAGGCACATTAGGTATCCATCTCCGCCTTTAGAAATGGATTGATATACATATGGATACAAAGTCGTGTGATGTTTAAATGTATAAAATTTTCTCCTTTTTCTTTTCAAATTTTATTAGATAAAAGTTTAAGTGCATAATTTTTTTTAAAGATTTGGAAAATCTTGTTTTCTAAATTTCAGAAAACTCATTTTATAAAACCATTTTGACACATGAGCTTTTCAAAATTTAGAAAATAAAATTTTTCATATCCTTAAAATATACCATGTGTTCAAACTTTTTATCAAAAAATCTTTGAAAAAGAAAAATGAAAGAAATTTCCCCAACTAACAACACCTCATGACTTTACTAGTATAACTAGCAATTCATAAAAATCATTCTCAGCTCCATACTATCGAGGAAGCAGAAATTTTAATCCCATTATTCCATAGTTGCAGGTGCACTGATAGACAAAAGAGATATTCCCGAGCCTTTGCCTAAAAATGAATGGCACTTTTATATTTATACAATCATTTTTTGAATTTTAATCATGCATTAAGTCATAGTATACAAAAAAAAAAAAAACATTTACTAACTCATATACTCATTTAGGATGATGTTTGTTATAATTATGTAACCTAGATAACAATATTTATGATAGCAAGATTATCAAAACCCTCCTTGAGGTATACCCTAATTTACACTTGTGTCCCCCTGCTTCAAATACCTACTATTACTTCCCTAAAAACTTAACTTTGTTAATGCCATCATGATAGAAAAGAGAAAATGTCTACTTTTATCATCCTATCTTTTTTTCCTAAAACGTTTGTCCCACTAACTTTTGCATCCAATAAGATAGGCCACCGTGTCTCCTTTCATCCATTCCACTCTCTTCCTCCTCCACCTCTGCTGCCTATCATATCGCAGTGGAACCCTAGTCCCAATCCATCATATTGCACCGAAACCCTAGTCCATCATCTCGCACTGGAGCATAGACCAGATGCGATTTAAGAGACATCGTGATTCAAGGAACTCCAATGAACAAAGCCGCCGACGACAACCAACCAAGGATGAGAAGAAGAGGAGAACTGACGACTATGATGATGAGGCCGCCGGTGAAGTGAACCAAGCACACGAAAGAGATAAGTGGAGACTGAGAGAGAGCGAGATCCTGTGGTCTACGTTCGGCGAGAGAGAGAGCAAGAGATATCAGAAAGAGCAGCGGATGCGATTGGGATTTCCGAATGCATCAAAGTTGGTTCAAATTGCAAAGATCTATCTCATAATCCATAGAATGGCTCGAATGAGATTGGGATATCCAGAATCAAGATTGGAGAAAAGCCCCACTCGTTGCTGGCAATCTTCGCTCTGATGTGATTCGATCTCTGACGTGGATGATGGCGGATCGGCCATTGCAGTAAAGAAAAGAGTTGGGCTGAGGGTGGTTGGAGATCGGGTCATGAGTTGGTTCAAAAAATGTCCATCGTCTTTGCGATCGAGCCATTGCAGCGAGTCTGCCCTGTCTCCAATCAGGAACGACGGTGGTCGTACTGACAGGTGGACTTGATCTGGGAAGAAAACATCTAGGTTTAGAAATTATAAAGGGTTATTTCATTAAATGTGAATGTTGGGAGGCAAAATTTTCATGTGGGGGGGGGGGGGGGGGGGTTAAAATAAGTGTTTTATCTTTTCTTTGCCAACGGTGAATGACAGAGTTAAATTTTGAGGGGGTAAGTGTACTTTTTAGAAACAGGGGGACAAAAATGTAAGTTGGGGTATACCTCAGGGGAGTTTTGGAAATTTTCCCTTTATGATAAGACGCATAGTACACAGCCATCCTTCGTATTTACCAAAAATGATTAAACAGTGTCTTTCATAACTCGTATCTCCTGCCTTTTTTTTTTTTTGGTGGAGAAGGGATAAATGCAACCAGAGCGCCCCAAAAAAGGGATCACACAGCAATGTTTTTGCCCTTATCAAAAGGCCGGCAAGCTAAGTTTAGAGGGTCCTGCCCTGAAACAAAAGAAGCAGAAGTATTGGCCTGGAAACTAGCTCTAGAACTAGTAACCCCACACCTGTTTTAGTCCACACAAAAGATGGGTTTGGTGACTGAAAGCGTTATCAGTCTGAAAAGCTGTGAATTGACACAATAACCTTGAATAGAAAAACAGTGCAGTCCAAGGAATATCTATCAGAAAACTTGTTAATTCTATGAAACGAATTGAATATTGAATTTGGTGTTTTGTGTTGACCTGTAAATACTACATGAAACCCGCATCCCACACACTTTGCTGATCTTTACGCCAGTTGAGAGCTAATAAGTAGGGGTGAGCATGGGTCGGGTTGGTTTAGTTTTATGGTGGAACTGAACCAACCCAAAATGGTCTCGGTTTCAAAATTTTTCTACCCAACCCAGAACCAAGAACCGAACAGAACCAGAACCATGGTTCTGGGTTTCTCGGTTCTGGTTCTCGGGTTTTTCGGTTTATACCATATACCTATAACAACACCAAAATTCAATAAATCTACATCCATAATCAGTTTTATTACATATTTAACATAATATACAATTAAATTAATATTTAAATATATGTACTTAGATACATTCAAAATAGTTTAAAATGTTGTTATTACAAAAATGATTCAAAAGAGTTGCTTGTGGGGTATATTTTATCTCAACTAGTTTACTTCATTCCAGTAATTCCAATATTGGCATGACATTCAATATGAAAAATTGAGCCTTTAAGACCATCTTCTTCAGTATCAAAACCTAAAATATGTTATTATCATAAATTTTTAATTTTGCATGACTCAAATGAAAAAAATATCATAATTGTGTCGTAAAGAGTAGTTTGGAATGAAAGATAAAAAAAAAAAATGACTTAGGAGTGGTGGGTCTATGAAGCAAAGTGATTTAAGTAAATATGGAGAAATTTCATAAATGATCCAACAACTTCTATACTGTTTCAATTTGGAACATCAGTTTAAGAGTTTAATAAAAAAACATAAAATAACCATCATAATACTTCAAAAAAATATGTATGTGTGTGTGTGTGTGGATATATTAGTAATACTATAATTTTTATTATATAATTATATATATATATATATCTCGGGTTCGCTTCCACCTCGGGGTGGTTCCATATGGAACCAGAACTAACGCAAAAACCTTCGGTTCTCCTATATGTGGAACCAACCCGAGAACCATGATCAATTTTTATCCAACCCAACCCAACCCAATGGGGGTGGTTCGGTTTCGATTTCGGGTTTACCTAACCCATGCTCACTCATACTAATAAGGGAGAAACGACAACTTAGAAGAGCCCTTACAAAGTCACAACCATTGCGAGTTTTTATCATTTTCTCTTTTTGTTTTGCTTTTGTTTTATTTTAGGTTGTTGATTGAACCCGACTTAACTGCGACTATGGTGGGTACCTCGATTTCATTCATATCACGTGAGGCAATAACAAACATTGAACCCGACATACTCAAAACTTCTTATATGCACCGTGAGTAAGACATTCCCTTCTTCACAATCGTCGATAAGTATAGCCCAACCTTACCCCATTTCAGACTGAAAACAAGACTACGCTACACTTCAGAGCTGACAGTTGACGGTCCACGGTTCACACTGCTCTTAAATGATTCAACGCAAGTACCTTGGCTGCCGGCCTTAGCTTCGTCGTCTTCCTCTTCATTGTCATCTTTTGCATATGATTTCCTCCCTACATATCTGGGTATATTCCTCAAATCCTATCAACTTTGGATCCCGTATTTTTATGAGACTTTATATACGTATGAACAAAACAAAGGTCAGAACTCAAATTTGTTTTCTTAAATGTTCCCTTTTTATTTATTTATTTAATATTTAGAACTATACAAGAGAGGTGCAAGTACAAGAGACAATTCACTAACTTGGCCCAATTACACCCATCTCACCCACTGACTACTTTTAAAGAAGAAATCCAAAGTGAACGCCAAGAATTGAACTACGGCCAGTCATGTGGTATGATATGCTAGTGCACGGCCTCATCCGTGTTTTCTTATATCTTAACTTCACAGCCACATAACCCGGCAGAAAAGGGAAGGAAAATACAGCATCTCAATGAGATGAATCAACCAACAGGCTCAGACCTTAACTGGGATCCCTCTATTGACTTGATTATGTTTCTCTCCTTCAAGATAATGGGACAACACTGGGGAATATCTCATAGTGAAGAATTACGCTGCTCATAATATTCCTTTTAGAACCCCAGCATATCAATCAGCCCCCATCACAGTTACCTAAGAACTATGGGAAATCATGGAAATAAATCAGATTGAGTATACCCTGAAACTATTCTTTCCTACAGTAAAGGCAGGGAAACCAGTAGGGACTGCGTCTTGAACTTCAATGAGACAAAAGATTGTACCACCAGAAAATTAAAATAGGGTGACACAATTTTGCAAGCCATGGGTAGTTTTATTGTCCAATTCTTATTATGATACAGAAGTTTGCTTTCAGTGACTTTACCTGCCACTGAGTATATATCACCTCCACATCCTTTGATCAAATTTTACAAGCCCTGCTGCACAACATCAAACAGAAGTAATAAGAAAACGGCAAACCCAGCTGCAATCCACTGATCTTTCTCTATCTCAGGCCTCAAAAAGAATGCTTGGAGGCAAAGAATACCAAGTACATGACATTCACTTTTCCTTCTCTTTCTTTACTTCTATATATATATTTTAAATACATACAGAGTTGACAAGAACTTAGAAAAGACACGACTCAGATACACAACCACATATTTATAACCTTTGACTTCTTTGTTACACAAGACAACAGCAGAAAGCTGATGCAAAAATGTACTGAACAGTTTCAAGAACATTTAAAAAAAAAAAAAACTATGTCACAAATTTACTTTCACAGATATATTATGACAATTCATCAAAAAAAAATATTTACATGGATCAAAATGAATGATGGATACTTTATGTCAAAGTCATTGAACTTCTGCATGTCAGCATAATGCACCATGTAGTTTTTCTAATTAGTCCTGGCAGCTGATGCATACACCCAATAAAGAACATGGACAACAACAATAGTTGTAAAAACTCGCGCTCTTGTTTATCTTTTAGCAAATTATAAGCAACAGAAATGTTGAAAAAATATCACAGAATCTAGCTGTTTACCTCAGAAATATCGACAGCTCTGACGTATCCCTTCCACGCTCTCTTGAGGAAACCATTGGGAATAATGTGATTTAAAATGGAATAATTTCAGCCCACTACTTTTATTGCACCAACTTCATCAATTTTCGTGGTCTTGTGCTACAAACAAAATGATAATAAACCAACAGTTGATAAGATGGTATCTAGTTAAATAATTTGAATACCAGAAAGTAGACTCTAAAAGGAAAAGCAAAGATGCAACTAAAATGCAACAAAATATAAAAATAACTAACTTTACTCAGAAAATTTGAGCAAAGCCCACAATGAACTGCACTACCTTACTCTTTTTGTGCTTGTGAACATCATTAAGATCGTCATCTCCATCATGCTTCCTTTTCTAAAATCATATAACAAAATGTCACGTTTTACTAGATGAGGTCTTAATTGAAGTTCAGCCACAAAGAGGGAAAACATACAGTGTCAGATTAACAATACAAAAAATCATGCAACAGTAATTCCTATTCCCTGTCAAATTGCTAAATACACCTCACATAAAAGACTGAAAGGACAGTTCAGTTCCAGAGCAAACTGCAGGGAACAAATAAAAAGGGAAATTGATGTTCCAGACCTTCTATTCTAACCTTACAGTTCCATGCTAATGGTGAATCAAACAGCTAACCTTTTCATGGTGCCTCTTTGAGTGATCAGCACCAGTTTCATGATTTCCACTTCTATCCTTTTTCTTTTCCCTGTCTTTATCTTTGCTTCGATCTTTGTCTTTATGGCGGTGCTTGTGCTTCTTGTGTGCTTTATCCTTCTCCTTTTCTCTGTCTTTGTGTTTCTTAAGCTTCCTTTCTTTATCTTTTGAGTCACTTTTTGATTTTCCAGCAATAGTTGGTGTCCCCTTCTCACCCTATTAAATTATACAGAAGCAAAAAAACCTAAATTGGAGTAATATTTGAAATAAAAAATAGAAACATGGGCTACCGCTTGAAATTCCTGATCATTTTATGAAGAAAACAACTTTTAACTTTGTATAAATGCCCAAGAACTCTGCATAGGTCTTACAGGAGGCAGTTCAATGGGGCCAGTTTCCTTTAACTGGAAGGCCTCCCTGAGACTATCAAGGTCAAAGGGCTGTATACGAACATTCTCATCTCTATGAGAATATGTACTCTCTAAAAGCTGGTCCATTTGCATTCCTTCTCCTTTCCTTATTTCAGTGTCTCCCACCACGTTATGGAGGTAGTGTGTGTCTGATATTGACAAAGGAAGTGGTCTCTTGCAGAAAAAATCATGGTGGGGCAACAATTTGAAATGACTTAAAAGATCAACGGCACCAGTAAGTTCCTTTGGCCCTAAAAGTTCAGATGCAGCAAAAGTAATCACAATCAAGAAAACAAGTATTAATGCACAGTTAGCATATCCCGGAATTGAAGTGAGTCACACATGCTCAAGGAAAAGACGCTTCCTATTCCTTCTTTAAAACAGAGCACAGAGAATTCAACCTGGTGATGTTATTCTTGAAAGAATCTCTCAATCATATAGTCCTTTTAAAGGAGGGGGAAAAACTCTCTTGGAAGACTATACAATTAATTATGAAAAGCAAAACAAAATACCAAAACGACCATGCTACCAATGTATTATTAATTTAACATTAAAAATAATATGATAAAGAAAGGACATAGTGGAACATATGCTAATGCATTTTTTTTCCATTTAAAAAAAAATCTCCATAAGTAGTGAATATACGAAAGTGCCAAGATGAATTTGATCACTGACAACTGAAGGAAAACATATATCAATTACCAGCCATAACTGGAGCCGATGGACTTAATAAACCATACAAAGAGAATAAATAGTACGTATACCAGATACCAATGATCTGCTAAATTTAATTACCTCTTCCAAACTGCTTTTCCTTGGGATCCATGGTCAATTATTCAAAAACGTGTGTGTAATCAACTGAAATTTCAAAGTAAAATGTTGGTCATAAGCATCAACCAAGGAAATTATGAATTTCTTGAGGCAAAACAGAACTTCCTAAACGACATGAATATAAATTAGTGCAGTGACAGCTGTGATGTTTTCATATCATGCCAACGGCCTTTTCTAAAGTTTCAGATGCAAAACCCTGCATATAGCTCTGGTAACAATAAATACGTGGAGCCTCGAACCCTTGAGATTTTATTGTGTTCGAATAAGATTTGATTTTCAAATGGAAAACTAATGAAAGGATATCCCCTCAGGATATGTTTCAATCAATGGCTTAATTACTGCCACAGAAACCCTGACCCAGAACATGAATCAATCGCACAGAGGAGAAAGTACAACGACTTGGTTCTACTCCATGTCCCTGAGAAAAGCTTGGACATTTCAAACTTGTTTTAACGACTGTTGTCAAAGATGAGATATCAATGATAAGTTCTGGCTAGAAGCTTCAACAGCCTGGAATTTTCAACTTCTGTGTTTATCTGGACAGCCAGCCACTTAGTGTTATCATCATCACTCAAGGCTGATGCTTTTGCAGAGGACAAAATGCCAATGGCTCTTTTGCATGTTAGATGAAAGAGATTGGTTTGTGGTTGAAGATACATAGGAGGAAGGAAAAAGGACACTGCTTGATTTGCAATCATATATCATATTTGATTTCCTTCCCTTTTTCCCCTTGCCCTAGGGCCATGGAATTGATGAAAGACACAGAGAGAGGTGCAAGAACAAAAATGGTACAGAAGGAATTATAGTGATCCGAAAATGCATGGTACATAGAAACTAACACAAGCCGGACAAAAAACTTAGACACAATTGTGTGCCCAAATAATACACGTAAATCCATCAGCTGAATCTGGAGCTGGTTATTCACCAAGAGTAATTACCATAGAAGGGAGGAGATATATGGCACTTTGTATTTAATCTTGCTGAAACAAAGTGCGAGTGAACAACAGCCATGAGAAAATTGTGACCTGGCATTCCTTCACAATGGTGGGACCAAGCAAAACTAACCCCAGAAAAGGAAATGGCATAATAACACTCCTCCCAAATAGAAAACAGCAAACAGCTTCCTTGATAAAGTTTCTACGTTAGCTTCGGCTTGCAGTATGTATCTAAACCAAGATCCAGCAATATCAATTTGTACGCACTCTCAAGTATCCGGATTCCAGACACTGTGACAAACTTCACTAACTCTGCATTGATGCTACTATTGCTTGATTAATATTTCTGTTTGTTCAATGACCATTTCTACATCTTCTTTCTGTTCGCCAGAAACAAATAACCTCCATGCGTATCATGCCTTCAAACACTACCCTCTCATCACTGCTGGGTGCCACCTCCACTGGCTCAATTTATTCGCCTAGGGACAGATAGTCTAATCCTCCAATTCCATAATATTATACTTGGTCTCCGGATGCCGAAAATTTTGATTAAAGACGATAATATACAAGACTCTAGCCCCAAAACAAAAAATCTAAAACCAATAAAAATCTGTTAAGACCGAATAATATCATCAAGAAGGAACGGACACGCACACTGAAAGGCACACATAACGAATGACACATAAAACGGTGCCCCAACCAATACCTTAAGCATGGACCCCGAAGTTGCTATGCTTCTTATTCAAATTACTCTGCCAGAGATGATGAACACACTGCCTCCTCCTCTTCTCCTCCTCGACTCCGCCCGCGATATCAGCAGCACTTACAAATCCAGACAAAATCACAATCGTCAGAGTTGACGGAGGAAAAAACCAACACGAACCCGCAATAAAAACATAAAAAGAAACGAAACAACAACCTGAGAATTAAAGCACCGAGAGCAATGGCAGAGTCGGAGAATCTTCGAGGGGAGGGAGTTGAATCGAAGGAATTAGGGGCGGGAAGGGCCGAAGCGAGAGATCAAACAAGGTTCGAGAGGGTTCTAGAAAGAGAGAGAGCTAGGGTTTGGGTGCCCGTTGGAAACTCTCCAGGTCTCAACTCGCTCGTTCTTCGAGTCGAATCAGGCCTCTCTCTCTATCTCTCCCTTCAGGTCGGGGCAGGGCAGGGCCAGGAGGCCCAGGACAGGACTCAATTTCGCGGCCGCCTTTCGTTTGCAAAATTTAGTACTTCGCTTGCCTGCAGTCTCGTGATTTGATTCTCTATTTCTAATTCTAGGCCCTTTTTTAGTAACCCCTTCAGTCGGACAACGGGGTCTCTGCTCTAGTGCCATGCTCAAGCCTATAACAATCAAACTAGGATACTTTTTTAGGGACCCAAAAAAAAAAAAAGGAGGATAATACTCGTAAATAACTACTACCAAGTAGGTGTGAGAGGAAGGAGACAAGTGAGCAAATGAACTGACGGGATTTAGTCTATGTAATTTTTTCCTAATTGAGTTGTGGATATTTCTATTCCAAATATTATATTTAATAGTAGTTATTTGATTCAAAGTTTACTTGAATATTTGATTCAAAGTTTCAAAAACCCTTTGTTAGTATTTATAATGACCTAATTGTTAACCCAAAACTTGTCATTACCTGCCTCAAAGCCTACAAAATTCTTTTTATTGGTGTACTATATTGTTAGTCATGAGGTATATCAGATGCCACCCTTAAGGCTACTTGTAGACTTGTAGGCTCTATTGTCAATCGGTCTCATAACATAGAAAATTCAACTATCAATTGTTTGAGTAATTTCAACTTTCAAGATTGCTAACTGTTGTATATGATTAACCTCCAACTATGAAAATCAGCTTTCAATTCTATTTAAATTCCTTTGGTGTTGGAAAATTTAATCACTGTTTCTATCAAACAAACCCTCATTAAAGTTTTAAAAAGTGATTAGTGTCAATTATTGTTACTCATGATGGACCTAGCAAAACGCATCAATATCCAAGGGAGTGCAATGATCGTCATCGTGGGGGCCTGAAGTGAGCCAAAGTTAACACTAGTAGCAGTAATAGAATCTGTTAGGCACATACATTAACAATGGTATTGATAAATGTGAAATTTTGTACATTAATTTTAGTATGTTAAGTGATAAAGTTATATGAGTAATTATCAGTATTTTTTTAACTTCAGCATTATGAAAGAGAAACAACAATTCACTATTTATTTTTTCCACTGTAAGCGCGTTTGTTTTGAACAACTATTTTTTTTGGAAATTGGCTAGCTTGATGTCAATTAAAATGACAAATTGATGTAAGCCATTAAATATAGTGAATCCACCACCTTTCAGTTACCTACATCAGTCATCATTTTGCGGAATCATTATATATGCTAGTGGGATCCTTTTATTTAATATATTTTTTAGAAAAAAATCTTTGTTATAAATTGATAAATTATGTATGAAAGGGACCAAAAAAAAAACAGAAAAGAATGTACGGTAGCAAAGTAAAGAGTGTAATCCTAATTCCAGGACTGTAATGATACGCCATGGGTTAGTTTTCGAGCTTGGGGTAAGTAAAAATTGACCGCCACCAAGCTGTATCAACTATCAAGTAGTAGTACTAGGTGATTTGTTATTTAGGTATTTGATCATAAATAATCAAAGTTTGTGATTTAGAAAGGCAAATAGTAATGTTTTAAGAATTCAAATACTACAAATTTAGATGGACAAATTATCCGAAAGAAAAGTATGAGGACAAAAAAGGCACAAAATTCTGGAATTATAGCGTTTCAATTTGTGATAACATTTAATATAAATATAATATAATAATAATTAAATAATAATGTTTAACGTTAAAGAAAGGCAAGTTTAGAGTTATGGTAATTAAAAGTGAGTTTAACTATTGTCTATTGATATAATAAAATTTTCTATGAAAATAAAAAAAATTGAGATTTAGAATTGACCTAAAGTTGGGTATAATCTTTATAAAACAAAATTTTGAGATTAATATGGTAAAAAGGGGAATTTTAGGAATTAAAATTGATGTTTTATTATTGACATAAAAAAGAGTAATAAAAAATAGAGCAAATTGGGTGTTTAAATGGAAATTCAAGTAAAGTCTAGAAAAGTTCAAACAATTGTCAGAATTAGACAAATCATAATGACTAAAGTTTTCTCTTATAAGATAGAAATAACTTTTCCACAAAAAGTGATGTTTAAGCGTTAACACAAAAGTTAAATTAAATTTTTAAAATCAATAGAAAAAATAGAAAGGCTTCATGTAATAAGGGTTTAACATTGAATTTGTAAATAAAAACAAAAACAAAAAAAGAAGAAGGGCCAAAATGGTAAACACATAGAATTTAGGGACTAAAACAGAAGAAAAGAAATCTACATGGGCTGAAAAAGAGGTTACACTATTATCTCAGAAAAGGGGAAAAGAGAGAGAAAGAGGACACTTTAAAGTAAAGTTTCGAATTAACAGAACAAATGGAAAAACTATAGGTAAAAGGAGCTTAAAATTGAATTTGCACAAAAAAAAAATTGAAAGAGAAAAGAAAAGAAAAATAAGAAGAAAAAAGATAACATATAGAATTGAGGGACTAAAATGGAAGAAAGGTAATACATGAGCTGAAAGAGAGGTTATACCATTACCTAAGATTTTTTTTTTATAAAAAAAAATGCCAATGTAGATTTACAGTATTTTCCAACTCTAATTTTGTATATAGATATATGGTAAATTTCATTTATGGTTCATAACATTTTTATATTGTCCTAAACAAGTCCCTAATCTTTATTTTAGCATCTAAAAGTTCATAAACTCTCTATTTTTGCCTAATCCTGATCCATCCGTCAATTTCACAATTAAAATTAACGGAACTTCAGGCAAAATGTCAACATTGGTCCTCTCACTCAACGCACCCGCAAGCCTTAAAATTTAAACTTTCTTTTTCACCCTGTCTCTCATACGTTCAAATTCCCAGAATATAAAATTTGTCTCTCGTCCGTTCGCTCTCTCGCTGTCTCTGGTCCGCCGCCACCACAGGTTCCACCTCCTCCTGCTTCTTCCGGCTTTAGTTCTCCACTACCACGAGGTCCACAAGCTCCATCATTAGAGACTCTGCTCGGGGAGGCGGTGGGCTAGGAAGTCCGCCAATCGACTTGATCTGCTCCCATTCGAGTCCAGCGCCAGTGGTCGATCCACACGATCCCTCCAATATCAGCCGCCTCCCTCGATCTTCACAAGGCCTTCCCCTGCACCCATAATCCGACTGAATCGCCACTGTCCCCACACACCAGCTCTGGTCGTCCTGCTCATTGACCTCGGTACGTTCTTCTCCAGATATGCACTAGTCGGCGAGGCCACCGGAGTTGATCGCCGACGCTCTCGCCTCCGTGGACAACTTCGGATGGATTACTGGAAGACGCGAGCTTTTCATGAGGGATTACCAGAAGACGCGAGTTCTTCGCGGACTAGATTGCCGGTGGCGAAGTGAGGAACGCCTAGTGAGGGCAGAGGCGGCTGGCATATGTGCCTTTTCCAACGCCGGAACAATTGATGAAGATCCACTGGACGTTCCTCTTCTCCTCATCTGTTGTATTCTCATCCCTCAATCAGGTTCAGTGGATTTTCTTTTCTGTTTTAGTTTCTGGGTTTTTTGGATTTGCCTGGAGCTGCTGTTTCTTGATTGCTTGATCGGCCTGGAGGCCCGCGATCGAAAGACGGCTGCTGGCTGTGGAGGGGATGTTCTAGAGGTGGGAGAGGGCCATAAAAGTTTTTGGTTTTTTAGAAAGTTGGGAATTGATAAGAGAGAGTGTGTGAGAATTCTCAAAACAAAAAGAATGATAGTGCTTTGAATGGAAAGAAGAAAATGTAGGTATTAAAGTTGAAATTTTTCCTAAAATTTTGTCAAATTAAACAGTGAATTAATAAGATGACTACAATTGGGTCAAAAATAGGGAAGCTAAAGACTTTAAGGGAATAAAATAAAAGTCAGAGACTCATTTGAGGATAATAAGAAAATATTAACAACTATAAATAAATTCTACCCTATATATATAATATTTCTACAAATTGTTTCAAAGGTTTAATGAAATATTTAATTCCGCCATCTAAGACTCAGTTGGACACAAATTAAAAAAATTTGAACTTTGGGAAAGGTAAATTTGCGACAATTGTTTACTTAATAGGGCAAGAGTAAATCCGTCACTGATGTTATGCTCTGGTACGAATTTGCCACTCAACATTAAAATTGCCAAACATGCCAAACGGCAAAATTTGGGAAATTTCATGTTTTGATCCTATGCTTTCTTTATCTGGAACACTAGCCTCATATGTTTTTAAATCTTTCATCTTATAGTCACATTCAACAAGCCCAACCCTTGGGCACCACTATTGATAACCCACTAGTTGTGAATTACTACTACTTATCCACCTTGATCTATATCATTGATATGAGATGTTGATCCTCATCAAATTAGAAAGGACACTTAACCCTGAGTCTACTATCTCTTTAATTTTGTCAACAATCCTACTTTCTTAAATATTATTTTTACTCAATCCTTAGAGGTTATTGCTCACCATAAGTGAATGCCTCGCTTATTGCTTGTTGAGATTGCAATAAATGATGCATCAATATAGGAGCCCGGATGGACTCTAAGGAAAATGGTCCAAAGAATAAGGTTATAAGGTTATAGTAACTAGGAGCCAAAGAGAAAATTTTTAAGGATTGTGTTTAGATTTTTGCTAACTTGATAGTTGTTGGTGCAGTGCTAACTTTGCTCTGTTTATAACATCAACATCAATTTTGCTCCAACACAAAAACATCTGTGGTGGATTTTACATGAACAAACAATGGTAACAAAATTGCCAATTTGGACAAACAATGGTGGCAAATTTGCCTTATTCCCCTTTAACCCTTAAGGGACGCTTAAGAATCTAACTATAGTCTGGGAGCGAAAATGTCACATTTTTCATATAAATATGCCAATTCATGACCATAGCTTTTGAAAGTGACAAAATTGTGGTTGGTTGTTGGTAGAAATGTCAATGATGAGGTTTAAAGAGGGTTAAGCTAAACCCATATTCTTACCATAATATATTTAATGTAAAATAAACCCCTAATGTTTAATCTTCGGCTCAATTAGGCCACTGAATTATTATTTTGGTTGACATTGAAGATTTAAAATTGGACCAAATCACCCACTTTAGTTACAAATGACAATGGATGAGATGTGGGTAGGATAGTACTAAACCCGCATCCTATCCATCAAGTTTGATACTCAATCCATATCTTATCCACCATCCATCAGTTTTACAATTTTAATATTTATGTCCTATCCATTTTAAGATGAGGAGGATTTGATAAAATCCATTTACCCACTGCATACTTCCATAATAAAAAACAATAATGCTATAATAGAGCACCATAAAAAATTATTAAAATTGATCTTTAAAAAAATAATATTAATAATAAAAAAAAAATTGACTTAGCCATAGATCAATCGTAAAGAATTTGTCTAAATCAAATTAATGAAATAAGCACATATTTAGCATTAGTATAAGCGTACAACTTTATGAAAAAAAAATGTAGGAACCTTCCTCGGAGCTTTGTCGTAGCAATTTTGTCTTGGTATTACAATGATACTTAGTTGCAATTACAAGTAGTTATGTCAATTAAGTTGTTTCGTAAACTATTATATGCGGGTAGGATATGGGGTAAGTAGGCCTAAACCCGCATCCTACTCACATCCACTAGGTATAAAAAAAATAAAATCCACATCCGCTCCAAATCCATTTAATTGTAAAAAAAATCTTATCTATCAGGTAGGATATAGTAGAATATTTGTCGGGGCAAATATCTGTTAACATCCATAACTTTAGTAGTTGAATTGGATTATGATCTACACTTTGTTGTGGGGTGACCAATGAAATACAAATTTTTTATGTCATTTATATTTTTAGTTATAAAGGAAAACATACTAAAAAATTATG
Source organism: Aquilaria yunnanensis (assembly GCA_039654915.1). Lineage (NCBI taxonomy): Eukaryota > Viridiplantae > Streptophyta > Magnoliopsida > Malvales > Thymelaeaceae > Aquilaria > Aquilaria yunnanensis. The sequence continues at coordinate 69,990,005 of CM077596.1, read as the reverse complement.
AATTAAAAAACATTATGATTAATTTGAAAGATAAAAAAAGATTGAAATATCTGAAATGTGTTGGTAACAAATTTGATAAATATAAAACATAATAAGACTAACGTAATGAATTTAGGATTTCAAGACAATTTAAGCCTTAAGTGTCACTCATGAAAGTTCAGGAGTCTAAAACACAAAACCGAAAATTTAGGACAAAGTCATAAAAATGCCAACTATCAAAGTTTGAGAACTAGAAGACATAACAACATATAAAATTAGGACCAATTGTATAATTTACCCTATTTTGGCCTAAACACAACAACAAAAATAGAACAATTTGGGCAAAAAAAAGAAACCAATGTTGCAAAAGGGTGAGCACTATTCATAAAAGGAGTCCTTGGGTAATTAATTGATATAATTAGTACCATCTTGCCATTGAAACGTGAAATGGGGAAATATGGCATTAACTACCAATATATTCCATGAAGGTTGGTAATGTGGACATAGAAGTAGAAATTGTTTTTCACTTTAGGGTCTCATTTGGCATTACCGTAAGTGATTAGCGTTAAAGTTTTTAAAAAATTATCTAAGATATACCTTTTAGATTTTAGTTTTAATGGTTACATCTCTACTATTAATAAATCATTTAAAACTCAAACACAAGTTTTATGTGGAAATTCCATGTGTGGACTAGGACTGTAATGCAAATTGAACCCTGACAGCTACAATGGTAGAGTTGGGTGGCAGTAATAATGGCATAAGGATAGCTTGGCCTAAAGGCGATCTAAAATATGAGGAAATTGGCACCTGACAAGGAATAAGAAGTAAGTGACAACATGGTAGTTTGAGCCTATAGATAAGAGAGGATGTTGCAGTACAGTGGCTGAAGTGGTACATTGATGCATCTTTGGCAGGAAAAAGATAAACTGCAGCTTAAGTGATGAAGGCCTATGAGGCCAATAATAAGATGTTGGTGGTAGTGTTGACAACGAGTTACATATAGTGGTGGTGACTAACAAAACCATCTCTATGACAATCATGGTTGGAGTAAGACCACTTGGTGGCTGTAACAAATAAGAGATTGCTAGAGATTTTGATCTAAATAGGCTAAATATAGAGCAAGTTTAGAATAATATTTGTTACAACTTATATCTCAAATTCTTGGCTTCATTTCAACTTTTTTATTTAAGTTTAACATTTATTTAATTATATTTTATTTACTTTTTTTCAAAAAAAAAAATAATAAATTATAAGATTTATAGTTTTTAAAAATAACTTATTAAAAAAATTTCAAACAATAGTATAAATATATTCAAGTCAAACTTGAATAAAAAAACTGAAATGAAGTAAAGAATTTGAAATAGAGGTATTATTATTATTATTATTATTATTATTATTACTACTACTACTGATGCCCATCAGCATCTTCACTGTATGACATGGTGAGACTAGGAGGGACTTCTAGTTGGGGAGGAACGTCCGGAAGGGAGATTTCCTAGGAGAGACCACCTGAAACACTCAAAGAATAAAGCTTAGGAGGTCCCCGGAGTATTTTTCCGGGGAGGAGCCTCCGACGTCCAAGTCAATGTTTGAAGGTGAAAGGTAAATAGGGGGCAGAGAGATTCTTCCCTTTCTTTTTTTTGCGTGTCCCCCTTATTGAAGCCACTTCCTTAATATATATAGGAGGATGTGACCAGTTCAGATTATGACATGTGTTCGGTCGGATGTAACCTGTACCCTTGGGCGTGGGGGCCTCTAGCCGACTGCAGGCCGCTCGAGTCAGAGGCCAAGGCCAGAGTAGGCATGCGTGATAGGACGTGCGCGACGACGTCATGTCAGAGCACATTTGAGAGCGGCGTGTTGCGTACGAGGATTACATGTCAGAGGCTCCTTAATTGTTTCTGCTGTACTCCCGAGGTCCCTTCAGTAGAAGGGAGTTCTTCCGAATAGGGGTCATTCTTCCAAAGTCATCTTCAATAATCCGTGAGTCCTCTTGGCGCTGAAGCTCCCCATTCGGGCACGTTTTCTCCTGTCGAAGATGGAGGGTCTTTCTCCTCCGAGGCTGGTTCGATTGCCTTGCCGATGGGGGCAATGCACCATGTTCCCGAGGTCAGCATTATCGTTCCTTGAGGCGTTGGTGGGCCACTGAAGTCGGATGCCCAATGCGTCAGACTTCCTTTCTCTGAGGTTGGTGCTCGTACTCCTTGCGGGTGACGCTTGACTTTCCGAGTGTGGCGCTTTGCCCGAGCTTATAGGTTTAAAGGGCGATAGCACTTTGGCTATCAACTACTACTACTACTACTACTATTATTACTACCTCTGTTCCAAAATCTTTATATCATTTCAGTTTTTTTACTTAAGTTTATTTATATTAATATTTGCTAAATGTTTTTCAAAAAAATTATATTGAAAAACTGTAAGTTTTGTAGTTTCTAAATATAAATTTTTAAAACAGTTCTGATAAATATCAATGTAAATAAATTTAAGTCAAACTTAAGTTAAAAAACTAAAATAATGTAAAAGATATAGGATGAATTATTATTATTATTATTATTATTATTATTATTATTATTATGTTCAAAGGGAATGAGAAGGCCTAGTAAGTAGGAATGTAAAAACAAACAACAACAATAAAACAGCCAATACTTGTTTGCTTTGCCTAGCCCGCCTCCATCCACAATGTCTTAAGGAGACTACATGTTTTCTTTATACCCTACTTGACCTTGCTTGAACTCTTGATTAACATGTGAGATATGATTTTTATACCAAGTAAATTTATACTAAATTTATGTTAAACTTATCATACATTGCACTATTTTAGGGCATTTTTAGTGGTTAACTATTTGCAAATGCACAAAGCACATATCTTTTGATGGATTATGTATGTGAGTGTGTGTCATTATAATGTTATTGTCATCATATTAAGGAATTAACTACTTAATTTAAGAATATAAAATTAAAATATATCATATGAGTCTCAAATAAGTTAATGTGTTTAACAACATTATTTGTATGATGGACAAGGCAAGTCTATTCAGTCATGAAGAAGACCCGAGTTTAGCTGAATCCACCTCAAAGATGATAGGAATTTAGCTAAATCCAAATTAAATTTACCCCATTGATATTCCTACTTGTAAGATTACACATTAAAAGGTAGTCATCAGTTGCCTTCCCTTGATCTCTCTTGTACACAATTAACAATTTATTAAGATGAAATTAAAATTAGACTTGTATTCTCAAACATGATCTTTAATCTTTTATCTTATTTTGTTAGTGTTTCTTTAATAATATAGACTTTTATCAAATATTTTATATCATTCAAAATGTTCAATCTGAAAAACTTAAAAGTAATTATTGGATATTTTTTAAATAGAAATATTTATATTGTTAAAAAATTAATTCAAATTAATTCACAAAAAAATATTTTTGAATAAGAAATACTCTGCAAATTTTTATAATATTTTATGACAATGTGTTCAAATAAAATATAATGTTTGTAAAAGAAAAAGGAAAGAATAAAAAGTGACTAGTTTGACCTTTTACTATAATATCAGAGTAGTTAATATTTTGGTCAACTTTTTTTTGTTAAAACGTGTTAAGAGATACTAGAAGCACCCTCATTAATCATGACACTTATATTCCTACCCCGTGATGTTGATCCTACAAGTTAAGTTGCTTGGATTATGAAAGGGCCTTTGACTAATTTAGAAGTCTGGGGTTTATGAAGTATAAGTGGATTTGATGACCAGTTAATCCATAATTTCGACTATAACCACCATCTGTTCAATATAATTATGAATTGTCAGCTCTTGGTGGGATGGTGGAGAGCTGTAAGTATTCATCATATCTTTAAAGAATGGGCATCTTTGTGCCCATTTTATTGTATGGCAAAGATAAGGCATGAGGTTGGAGCTTTGATCATTTCCTTTGAGTCTTTGTGATGTGACATTAGTCGGCATTTGTTAGAGGACGCGCAAGGTGTCTCCTTTAACTGTGAGTAGTTTTATTTATGATTTTTTCTCTTTTCCTTTTTAGTTATATTTACACACAAAAAAAAAAACTATTAAATAAATGAGATCATAACTACCTATTATGATCTGTGACTACCTTATTAGGAAAAACTCAATGCTCTAACCAATAATAAAACTTATGATTATTTTTTTTAGAATTACTATAAATTTATTTATATTCCTGCCCCACTAAAGGATTGGTTGCACAAAAACAGTGTTTCCACAATGTCAAAATGTGAGTTCAACTAGTCGGCCTTGTTTGTTATAACTTTATAAGAGTTGTAGAAGAGACGTAACAAGTTTGTCTTCGATGGAAAAATTACTTCTCCATAGGAAGTGATCGATATAGCCTCATCATAAGTGATTGAAATGTAGCCAAGTAGAAGTAGTCTAATTTTTCGAGTCATGAAGCAACCTATGCTTGTTGAATGATGTCCTCTGAAAGTGGAAGGGTTCAAACTTAAATCAAACGGGTCATTAATGCTTCAGGGAAGGCGGTAGCAGGTGGGCTGCTTTATGATTATTTTGATAGATGGGCGTGGAGTTATGTTTGCTTTTTGTGGAAGCTTCTTGGATTGTGAAAGGGCCTTTGACTAATTTAGAAGTTTGGGGTTTATGAAGTGGAAGTGGATTTGATGACCAGTTAATCCATAATGTCGACTATAACCACCATCTATTCAATATAATTATGAATTATCAGCTCTTGGTGGGATGGTGGAGAGCTGTAAGTGTTCATCATATCTTTAAAGAAGGGTATCTTTGTGCCCATTTTATTGTATGGCAAATATAAGGCATGAAGTTGGAGCTTCAATAATTTCCTTTGAGCCTTTGTGATGTGACATTAGTCGGTATTTGTTAGAGGATGCGCAAGGTGTCTTTTTTAACCTCGAGTAGTTTTGTTTATGATTTTGCTCTTTTCTTTTTAAGTTATCTTTACACAAAAAAAAAAGTTTATTAAATAAATGAGATCATAACTACCTATTATGATTTGTGACTACCTTATTAGGAAAAACACAATGCTCTTACCAATAATAAAAGTTATGATCATTTTTTTTCGGAATTACTACAAATTTATGATTAACATTCAGAAATTTCAGGTTCAAATTTCTGCTATGCTCTCCCACGTACCAAAAAGGCAAAAAGCAGGGCTACGTATTCCAATTCGCAAAAGCGGATCGACAGATAAAAAATCAAAAAGGAGTTGCAGTTAAGGAAAGATTCCAGTTTCTTTCAAAAAGCACCATACAAGTTGACAATAGCAACCATTTCTCCATTTATATCTCTTAAAAAAAAAAATTCTTTGCTTCCCTCTCTCCCCGCTGCACACATATTTGAAATTTTTAATAATTTGTCCTAAATAACGAAACTTTTGCAGGCTTCTAGCCCACCCAGATCGCCAGAATTCTGCTGAGAGAAGCTTTTTGGCTTTTGTTGATTCTCTTCTTCCATGGCGGCTAGCGCGGAGCCTTCGGGGAATAATCAAGAAGGTTCCCTGAACCAGAATAAAGCTCCTCCGCCTCCTCCCTCATCTTCGACGCCGAATGGGACGGCGAAAAATTCGGGCAATAGCGGTGGTAATACCAGCTCCGCCGCCGCAGAAACGTCGTCTGCGTTGAGGCACAACCCTGGAATCTCCGTAGACTGGACCCCCGAAGAACAGTATATTCTCGAAGATTTGTTGACCAAGTAACTTATTTCCTTGAAAATGAAGCATTTTTTGGTGGTTTGATGTATGCTAGTTCCTTTCTTGGGTTGGTGGTATAGAGCTGGAAATTATAATTTACGGTTGTTTCTTACGATCTTATCCATTCTACTACCTTTTTCCTTATAGTTTATTTAAATCTGGCTGTAATTATGTATGGTAAAATTTAAAATTTTACTTGGCTTCTTACGATTATACCGCGGATTAATTATAGCTTTTGCAAGTTTGTCACTGATATGTTGTGTGCGAGAACCTGAGTTATTGGGATCACTGTCCTGAGTTCTGTACTGTGAACATTAATAGGCACGCAACAGTGGTTTTTGTGCAGTTCCCAGGAGGAGGAGCTGTATTTACTTTTTGGTTTCTATCAAGTCCTGAATCAATAGTATCAGAGTATGATGTTTTGCTGAAGGTTTTTTCTTGCTGATTCGGAGATGTTTGGGCTGATACCTTAGTTCTGCAATATTTCAAAATCAGGAACTCACTGCTGCACATATTATTGATGTATATAAGTTATGAAATATAATGGCGTTCTGTTGCCTCCTAGAAGGTCATAACCATTTCCTAATGATTGCGTAATAGGGCTGACTATAGGGTTACATGAGTTGGTAACAATTACTTGTATGTCCTGTGGCACTCTGCTGTTCATTTATGCACTTAGCTGTACTGAAACATGTAAGACAGTTGAAAGTTGATATTGCTTTAAGATTGTGGTCCATTATGTCTGAATCCCATAAGAGAAGAGTCAGGCAGAATTACTCTCACAAGCATGATATGATTACTAAGGTTCTGATATCTTCAGTGTGTGATATATGGAAATCCACTCATGTAAGGGATATTTTTAACTGCTTTAATCTCTATTCATGTGAGGCTTTTTTTGTACCAGCTGTGTTATGTAATTTTTCTCTTCTTTTCCTCACCCTTGATCAGTTTTTGTTGCATATATACTAAGTGGTGATATGGCTGTTCGCAGGTATGCAGCTGACTCAACAATAGTTAAGTATGCTAAGATTGCAATGCAATTGAAAGACAAAACAGTTCGTGATGTTGCATTGCGTTGTAGATGGATGAGTGTAAGTTTCACTTATATTTTGTCCATGATCTACTGGAACATATAGGTTACCTTCTGGTGATACTAAAAGCTTATAGTAAATAATATGGGCAAATCTCCAAAGTCCCGTTTTCTGAAGCATCTGGTTCCTCACACATATTGTGAGAAGTTGGTACCTAAACCACATTATGAGATAGAGGTTTTGGAAATTTTCTTTTCTACCTTTTGTGTAGTCAAAGTTAAATCAAACAGGATATTTTTTGTTAAGTGGTATCCCATATTGTTAAGTAAAAGGGTTTTGTTTGCATTTTATATGGTTGTGAGACCTCTTCACCCATTGCTGATGGTTTTGGATTGGACGTCTAAAATGAAATTTGCAATTTTGTTCTCCAGCATTGATACTAATGGGGCAGCTCTCATTCGGTGATGCAAAGGTTTCTTGATTGATATGATTTATCTGCTGATTTTGGTGGAGCATTGCAAAGTTAGTGTTAAAAATCAGTAGTAGCTCTTAAGATAGTAAAACCAATTAGTTGTCTCTGTCTCCTAAGTTCTTCTATTGAAATCAAAGAGGTTTACCAAGGATTCCGTGCATCTAGGCCCAATAAAAAGATTGCAGAAGATGGGGCATTCTGAAATCATGATTTGAAGCTGTGAAGTTGTTGTTTTATACCACGGCCGGATAGAATAAAGAATCTCAAACGTTTCCACTTCACCTCTACTTTTTGGTGCTCGACTTGTCTGTTGATTACTTTGAATTTTGCCAACTAATGCTTTTAGTTACTACAACTGTGTGGCTTTACACAAAAGTGGCACTGTAAGTGTGACCACATGGAATCACAAAATGTCCAACTCTCTTTACCTTTTTGGTGCTTTGGTGAATGGTGTCTGATCTGTGCCATCACATAGCAGTTAAACGCTACATACTACTTTTGCTACTGAGCTACTCCAAGCATTTTCCAATTGAAGTGGTGTAATTTGTGCCCATGCTCATCTTTTGTTCCCTTCAATGAAGTTTTGCACGATGCAGCTGGTATTCTGCTTCCATGTGATTGAAATGTAGTATTTCAGATTTTCATCCCTCACAGTCATCGAGACTATCCTACTAATGATCTGTGACTAGAGATACATCGATTTATTGACATCAGATTCCCAAGATCATATTGATACATTCTTACTAGGATGAACAATATTAAGATATCCCAGTTAATTTTTTTTCTTCTTTTCAGGAATACTGGTTTTTTCAGTGTCAAATCTGTGTGTTCGAATGTTACATTCAAGTTGGATCTTCTGAAAGTATAAAATGTTAAGATATAGTGGTTATAAAAGCAAAAAAAAACTGCTTTCTTCAATGCCACAGCATTTTGTGAGATGTCTATGTTAGGAAGGCATTAATTGTGGTCAAAATCTTGCCAAAATCCTCTGTTTTTGTTTTTAGGTTGTCTCATGGATTGTGGGTTGCTAACCACTGAGGAGAAGATTGACACTAGAAACTTTTTACATGGTGCACCCTGTGTCCTTGTTGACTTCTTCTGTTTCATCACATTTCTGAAGTCTTTTGTATGCTGGGAACAAATATCTAGATATTATCCTTCCATAGTTGCATTTGCATGTATTCTCTGTTCATGCCTTAAGCAGTTCAGTGATATAAAATATAAACGGAATTTTGCTATTTTGACCAAGGAAAAGGGATTGTGCTATCCGCTAATGGTTTACTATCAATTGAACTTGTTTTCTTTTTTCCCCAGAAAAAGGAAAATGGGAAGCGAAGGAAAGAGGATCATAATTCTGCAAGGAAAAATAAAGATAGAAAGGTAAAATTTTCTGACCGAATGTTGCCTTGCAATGATGAACTTTCTAGTCTTGTACATGATGGTTAAGACATCAGAAAATTTGCTGTCTCACGTGGCAAATTCTTCAAAAGAAATGTAGATCATGTGCCCATATAGTCATTCATGCTGATGGCTGGAATGAACAAGGTCCCTATGGTGGTTGTCATAATTTTGCCATTCTCCTCGAAACATGAAACTTGACCTCACCCTTGAAAAGAGAGAAGGCATACTTATTGGGAGTTCAGTTCTTTGTTTCTTAACTGTTTCATTTGCTTGGTTGTTTATACTTCTTTTGGAAGAGAATTGATAATGAGATTTCTTCCACAGGAAAAGGCGCCAGACTCTTCTACAAAGCATGCATCTCATTTAGCTACTTGTCCTAATGCTCCTCCTCATGGTCCACCATTGATCCCTGTGGATAATGATGACGGCATTTCGTACAAAGGTTCGTAATAAGGCTTGGTGTGGAGATGAACTATTAGCCCCCACTGCTCTTATTCTTTTTCCAGAAAAACAGAAGCGAAGTAACTCCATACTTTAAAGGAAATTTTTGTTTTGGTTATTCTCATGAGCGTGCATGATAGTCTCATGATACTTTAATCCTTTGAGTATCTCTGAATTGATTTTGGAAAATGCTGATTTCCATCAAAATCAATTTACTTCCTCTGGCGGAAATCATTTTGTGGTAGCTGGAATTCTAAGTATTGTAAATAACATGTAACTAGTACTTTAGTAATTCTGACAAGTAAACTGATATGTTAATATCTGAATATTTGCGATTTATATAAAATGCTACGCTTAAAATTCTCAGAACTATCATATATCCTTTTTTTAGTGTGAACATTTGCTGGCTGAAGTTATGATAGTGACTAGGGTTGCAATTCAAAATGATGGTGTTTTCTGGAAAGCATATGCAAAGATTCATATACTTTCGAAGGATTTACTTTTGGAGTTTGTACTTTCAGGTATTGGTGGTCTTACAGGAGATCTTCTTGAGGAAAACTCTCAAATGTTCAACCAAATTTCGGCAAATTTCACATCATTTCAGGTGAGATTTGGTTATGATGGAGTCCCTTTGGCTTGAAAATGTTCTCATTTTCTTAATGAAATTTATTGCAACAATCGAGTGGGTTTAATGGTTTGCTAATTCTGGTGCTTCTCTGTATTCTTCTTCTTCCTCTTCTCCTTCTTCTTCTTTCTTTTTTTTTTTTCTTTCTTTCCTGCAGATACATGAAAACTTCGGTCTATTATGCAAAGCTAGGGATAACATCCTCAGAATCATGAATGAGTAGTATGTCATTTGCTCGATTGCATTTAATTGCAGTCTTTACTCTATGAAAAGAATGAACCACTTGTTCTTTTATGTGCACCACTAGCTAATATGATAGGAGGGAATTGTATGCAGCTCAAACGACATGCCGGAGGTAATGAAGCAAATGCCTCCACTTCCAGTCAAGGTTAACGAAGAACTGGCAAACTCCATACTTCCTCAGCCATCCCATCAAATGAAATCATGATTGAGCTGAGCAAGCTGGCCTTGTTGACCAATGACTAATATATGCTTCTTTCTGACGGTTGCAGTTGAAGTCATGATATTATCAATTCTTCAGACCTGGAAAATCAATAAACGGGTCTTTGGCCATTTCCCCTGTTTTTTTGGTCAGTCCTAATGCGTTGTAAGTGTGCCCATTGATTCTGGTGTCTAGCAATAAGTAGATGATTTAGATGTGTTCAAGTTGTCATTCTGGAGCAAGTGTATTCTTATTATGTGAATAGCTACCTAGGTCTGCGGTAGAACCGTTAAGCTTTTTGTCCTTGTAATTAACTCGTGTTCGGGCCAACAAATCCTAGAAATTTACAGTAGTCTGCCGCCAAGAAAATGGTGGCGTTCCTTTGAGAAGTTGGCACGGCTGAACATGAACAAACATAGATTGGCTTGCTTGGTTGGATTTTGACTTGAACATCTTCTGAGTTTCCCAGAATCACTACCTTGTGCCGGAAGTCACTTTATATTCACAGATCAAGTTTGGAGAAGCGTCATGTTTACGCTAGGTGCAGTGAAGGTTTCATTTGATGATAGTCTCAATGGTTATGGTAGTTTAAAGTAAAAAAAAAAAAAAAGACTCCTCCCCAGTAACTTCTAACTTTAGCAGATGACAACTGCTAATAAATTATCAATCTTAATTCTAATGTTCATCATAAAAGGATGTGACAGATGAACATGAAACGTAAGTGATTTCCTAATTGGGTTGGGCCTTCTTTGTAGGGCCGTACATGGATTTATCTCGTCCCGTGTAGACTGCTAGCCATCCAAACAAACAAAACGATGAGGTTCCCGCCAGAAAGCTGAAATGAGAGAGGTGTGCGTGTGCATCATGTATATCATTAGCTTGCCGCCCACCCTTTTCCCGGGAAATTCGTGTGGTTGCCTACCCTTCTCGCCACGTGTCCACCCTTTTCTTTCTCCCGCTACGTGCACCTCAATTCACACAGTTAATTATGCAGACTAAGAAAGTTTTCACCATTTTGTTCGTTTTTTGTGTTATCGAGAAAAATTTTTGGTACTAATTTGAATCGTCACCTGCTGCAGCTGGAACAGGTGAGACGAGCATGGAGGTACCCGTCGGATTCCTGGCCAAATTATGGAGTTTTCTCTCCTTCCTTCCATTCTTGTTCTTGCTCGTCATCCTTGGTCTTCTCAAAGGTACACTCATCTGCTACCATACTATGTTTCAGGAAGCATAATTTTTAGGGTTGCTTAACAAGCTGGGACCATCCCGTTCCTTTGATTTGTGTTTTGAACCTTTGATCTGTAACTCTACTTTTATGTGTATGTTTGGGGTCTCAGCGGTGATTTTTGGCCCTGTTGTGGTTGGAATTATTGTGATTGGGAATACAGTAGTATTAATCGGCCTCTGGCCTGCACATTTCATATGGACTCTGCACTGTGTGGCAAGGTTTGGTTTGCTTCCCCTCTGATTCCAGTCTACAATTCATATATATATATTTTTAAAAAAATACTTGAGGTTCTGAAAGCCTATCATTTGTGTTTCTGGGCCTGCGACTTCAGAACTAGAAGGCTTGGGCTGGTTTTGAAAATTGTCTCATTGTTGGCATTACCGCTGCCTTTGATCTTGTGGCCAATCATTGGGATGGTAGGCAGCCTTTTGGGTGGAATAGGGTATGGATTTTTCGCTCCCCTATTAGCCACTTTTGAGGCTGTTGGGCATGGCGTCACCAACAAGTTCTACCATTGCTTTGTTGTGAGTACCTTCGTCTTCTTCATTTCTTTGTTGTTACAGTCATTTTTTTTTTTGGGATTTTAACAGTCTGATGCTTCCCTGCCTGCCTTCACATCGACCATGCAAAGATTAAAGTTGGCCATTTTCCTTGAATCTGTTCACAAAAACCTGTTTCCGTTTCTTTCTCGCAGTACCATCAAGGGTGGGTCATCATATAGTTTAGATTTGTAGCTAAACATGGTTGTCGATTTTGGGTGATACAAGACAGATCCTTGTTAAAGTTACCATGCGAGTTATTCGTCACTCGTGGTTCATCTTTTATAGTGTCAAAATGAAGAACTACGCGTCAAGTAGGGACTGTGCCACCCTGTAACCCCCCTCTTCTTCAGAAATTGTAATTCCACCGGATAACAAATTAGAACTATTTACAACAGAGTGAAATTCCAGAGCCTGGGGTTATACAACATGCTAACTGTTGGTAGTGGTTGCATGTCAGTGAGTATCTAAGTTGATCCACTGGCCAAGCCTTAACCTTCACATATGAACATGAGATCTTGACGAGCTGTTAGTAGAGAGTAAAGCTCTAAGGGTATAGCTAAAAGATTTCAAGTTACCTTCTTACCTCTACACAGTGATGGAGCCAGGATTTAGATCTAGGGTGGCTAACAATATAAAAGAAAATACTTATACCAAAATAAACTGTTTTATAGTATAAAAAAGATCAATAATGTTTACAATTTAAACCAAGGTTTTAAATCTCATACTGAATAGTGTATCTTTTTTCTAATGGTATGGTATAGTACTGGTACCGTATCCTATCATTTCAGACATATCGGTTTTAAATATTTTAGGTATATAGATAAATATAAAAATAATACACACACACACACACACACCAAAATTTGAGATTGTAAAAATGTGAAGTGTAGGTTATATGTATATATATTAATTGAGAGTTTTTTTTATATAAATATTCCACTATATATATTAAAATCATAAGTTTTAAGGTATGACAAAATAAAAGTACAAATTTTCTTTTAAATAATAATAAATATTTATTAATTATAAAACTAATCAATAACACATACTTATAATATATTTTTTCTAAAAATATTTAGAAACACCAAAGAATAAAAAAAATATTTGGCCAGTACAAGATGAGATAACTGGGGGAGCTTCTAAAATACGGGGGGTTGTACCAATACCCCCATTTTCCTGGCTCATCCCCCAATTTTTGGTCTTTGATCAATTAAGGACCCAAGTTTAGAAATATCACAAGAGTATACAAATTAAGAAAATGAAACTGTAACCTGTTGTTCAGGTTACAGGTTATACGGTATGTAATTAAGACTAAACGGTATAATAATTAGGTTAGGTGGTAATTGATTTAGGTTAAATGGTATTAGATTCAGGTTCATGTGATATAAAATGTAGATGGTATGAAAATTAGGTTAATATGGTATGATATTCAGGTTTATGTGGCATATGGTTTATTTGGTATATGATTCAGGTTAAATGACACGCAATTCGGGTTAAGTGGTATGAGATTCAGGTTAAAAGGTATGAGATTGAGATTATGGTATAGGATTGAGGTTAAATGGTATGATATTCAGGTGTACTGGTATGAGATACAGGTGTACTGGTATGAGGTTAAGGTTAAGTGGTATGAGATTCGGGTTCATGTGTTATGAGATTTAGGTTTATATGGTATGGGAATCAGGGTATTTTGGTATGATAATTAGGTTACTGTGGTATAGAATTCAGGTTAAGTGGTATGCGATTCAGGTTAACTGGTATGAGATTCAGGTTAAATGGTATCAAATTCAGGTTAACTGGTATGAGATTAAGGTTAGTGTGGTATGATAATTAGGTTTTTGCGGTATAGGATTCAGGTTAAGTGGTATGCTATTCGGGTTAACTGGTATGAGATTCAGGTCAAATGGTATAAGATTGAGGTTATGGTATAGGATTGAGGTTAAATGGTATGATATTCAGGTGTACTGGTATGAGATTCAGGTTAAATGGTATGAGGTTAAGGTTAAGTGGTATGAGATTTGGGTTCATGTGGTATGAGATTTAGGTTGATATGGTATGGTATTCAGGGTATTTTGGTATGATAATTAGGTTACTGTGGTATAGAATTCAGGTTAAGTGGTATGCGATTCAGGTTAACTGGTATGAGATTCAGGTTAAATGGTATCAAATTCAGGTTAACTGGTATGAGATTAAGGTTATTGTGGTATGATAATTAGGTTTTTGCGGTATAGGATTCAGGTTAAGTGGTATGCTATTCGGGTTAACTGGTATGAGATTCAGGTCAAATGGTATGAGATTGAGGTTATGGTATAGGATTGAGGTTAAATGGTATGATATTCAGGTGTACTGGTATGAGATTCAGGTTAAATGGTATGAGGTTAAGGTTAAGTGGTATGAGATTCGGGTTCATGTGGTATGAGATTTAGGTTTATATGGTATGGGAATCAGGGTATTTTGGTATGATAATTAGGTTACTGTGGTATAGAATTCAGGTTAAGTGGTATGCGATTCAGGTTAACTGGTATGAGATTCAGGTTAAATGGTATCAAATTCAGGTTAACTGGTATGAGATTAAGGTTATTGTGGTATGATAATTAGGTTTTTTCGGTATAGGATTCAGGTTAAGTGGTATGCGATTCGGGTTAACTGGTATGAGATTCAGGTCAAATGGTATGAGATTGAGGTTATGGTATAGAATTGAGGTTAAATGGTATGATATTCAGGTGTACTGGTATGAGATTCAGGTTAAATGGTATGAGGTTAAGGTTAAGTGGTATGAGATTCGGGTTCATGTGGTATGAGATTTAGGTTTATATGGTATGGGAATCAGGGTATTTTGGTATGATAATTAGGTTACTGTGGTATAGAATTCAGGTTAAGTGGTATGTGATTCAGGTTAACTGGTATGAGATTCAGGTTAAATGGTATCAAATTCAGGTTAACTGGTATGAGATTAAGGTTATTGTGGTATGATAATTAGGTTTTTACGGTATAGGATTCAGGTTAAGTGGTATGCGATTCGGGTTAACTGGTATGAGATTCAGGTCAAATGGTATGAGATTGAGGTTATGGTATAGGATTAAGGTTAAATGGTATGATATTCAGGTGTACTGGTATGAGATTCAGGTTAAATGGTATGAGGTTAAGGTTAAGTGGTATGAGATTCGGGTTCATGTGGTATGATATTTAGGTTGATATGGTATGGTATTCAGGGTATTTTGGTATGATAATTAGGTTACTGTGGTATAGAATTCAGGTTAAGTGGTATGCGATTCCGGTTAACTGGTATGAGATTGAGGTTAAATGGTATGAGATTCAAGTTATGGTATAGGATTGAGGTTAAATGGTATGATATTAAGGTTTAATTGTATGAGTTTCAGGTTAACTGGTATGATATTTAGGTTCATATGGTATGAGATTAAGATTATTGTGGTGTGATAATTAGGTTGTTTTGGTATAGGATTTAGGTTAAATGGTATGCAATTTAGGTTAAGTGGTATGAGATTCAGGTGATGGTATAGGATTGAGGTTCATATGGTATGAGATTAAGGTTATTGTGGTATGATAATGAGGTTGTTGTGGTATCGGATTCAGGTTAATTGGTATGCGATTCAGATTAACTGGTATGAAATTGAACTAAAATGGTATGAGATTCAGGTTATGGTATAGGATTGAGGTTAAATGGTATGATATTAAGGTTTAATTGTATGAGATTCAGGTTTAACCGGTATGAGATTAAAGTTCATATGGTATGAGATTAAAGTTCATATGGTATGAGATTAAGGTTATTGTGGTATGATAATTAGGTTGTTATGGTATAAAATTGAGGTTAAATGGTATGATATTAAGATTTAATGGTATGAGATTCAGGTTAAGTGATATGATAATTAAGGTTTAGGATTAAAATTTAAGGTTTAAGGTTAATGATTAGGAATTAGAGTTAGGGATCAGGGTTTATTATTCATTCAATTTTTGGATATTTATTACTATTTAATTCTAGTTCTTTGACATCCATAATAATCTTCATAATTACTCGTCCTAAATAACCTAGCCTAAAATTACCTAAGATAGAAATTGACATGACTTGTATTTAACTAGAACAAAAAAACCGGAACGTAAAATTTTGAGTTTTTGGATTATGTTATAGTTATGTTACGGTTAAAGTTTTATTTAGTATTAAATAAATATATAAACAGTATATATAATTATATAAAATTAATATTACTCCATATATCTAGATTATTTGCTTCATTTCTAAATAGTACATAAATTAAGAAAAATGAAAAAAATTTATCTTTTTTAACATATGAAAAATAAAATTTCATAAGAAAATTAGCAGTAACATAGAAATATTACAATCAATGGATTATTTCAAATAAAATTTTATTCAAATTTATTTCTCAAAAATTGGCAACCAATATCTACACAATTAGGGTTTAATTTTCATTCAATTTGTTGGGTTTTGTTACTATTTTATAGTTTAATTTAGAAAAAATACATAATTGGATTTAATTATATTTTTTTGGCATACATAAGAGTCTCTATAATTGCCCGACCTAAATAACTTGGCGTAAAATTACCTAAGCTCGAAATTGACCTGACTTGTATTAAACTCAAACAAAAAACCTGAATGTAGAATATGTATTCATAATAATAATATTAATATAATAATAAGTAGAAATATGTATTCAGTAAAAAGTATAGTTAATTAATAGAATTATATTTAATGATATAATTTATTAAATGTAATCATCACAAATATAATTAAATTTATTGAAACCAATAAATCATTTATTTATAGGCTTAAAAATTTTAATTATTAACTAATGATATGAATAATGTATATAATTATATAAAATAAATATTAAAATAATTTTTATGTTGTTATTAAATTTCAATGAATTTATCTTTTTTAATGTTTAAAAAAATTCTTAAAAAAATTAATAGTATCAGACAAATATTACAATCAATGGATTGACGTTTAGGTTTATAGATTAAGATAAGGTTTTTAGGGTTAGGGTTAAGTAGAGGATCAATGGTTTGGGTTTAGGTTTATAGTTTAGATTCACACTTTTAAGTTTTAGGATTATGTTAGAGTTATGTTAGGGTTAAATTTTTATTTATTATTATTTTTTACATGACATTAAGGGCTTAGGGTTTAGAGTTATGGATTATAGTTAGAGTTTGAAATAAGTGCAGAAAGTAAATAAAGTGGGGCGCTTAACCATCCACGTAAAAATAAGTAAAGCCCATAAAGTAAATAAATGAAGAAAAGTAAATAAATAAAGAAAGTGGGCCTTTTAGCCATCCACTTAAAAAATAAAAGTGCATAAAGTAAATAAATGCAGAAAACTAATTAAATAAAAAAAGTGAGGCTTTTAGCCATCCATTTTAAAAAAATAAAGTGCATAAAGTAAGTAAATGTAAATAAAATGACAATAAATAAATACAAAAATAAGGTGGGGCTTTTGGCCATCCACATAAAAGTAGGAGGTATAACCTTCCATAAAAAAATAACAAGAAAGAAGACAAAAGGAAAAAAAATAAATAAATAAAAACCAAAGTTTATTGTTAGTTTTGCAAAAATTAAAAAATGTTAGTGACTTGTATGAAGGAATATGAGAAGATGAAGGGTTAAAAGAGAATTATACCCTAAGGGAAAAAAATTCAATTATGATATTAAGGTTTAATGGTATGAGATTCAGGTATGAGATTCAATAATAATAATAATAATAATAATAATAAGTAGAAATATGTATTTAATAAAAAGTATAGTTAATTAATAGAATTATATTTAATGATATTCAATTTATTTAATGTAATCGTCACATATATAATTAAATATATTGAAACCAATAAATCATTTCTTTTGAGGCCTAAAAAGTATAATTTTTAACTAATGATATGAATAATGTATATAATTATATAAAATAAATATTACTTCATATATCTAGATTATTTGCATCATTTGTAAATAGTACATAAATTAAGAAAGATGAAAAAGATTATGTGTTATTTAGTAGTAATATAAAAAATACTCTCTCCATCCTGATTATTTTATAAAGGAAATTACATGATTAGGCATAAAAGGCTTATATTCAATGTTTTAGGGTTAAGATTTTGTATGGGATTAAGGTTTACGGTTTAGGGTTAAGGTTAAAGTTTAGGGTTTAAGGTTAGGGTTAGGTTTAGGATTAAGATTCTGTTTGGGGTTAAGATTTAAGGTTTAGGATTAAGGTTTAAGGTTTAGGGTTTAGAGTTAAAGTTAAGGATTAAAATTTAAGGTTAAGGTTGGGTTTAGGGGTTAGGGGTTAGGGTTAGATTTAGGATTAAGATTAGGGTTTAGGGCTGAGTTCAAAGGTTGGGATTACGTTTATGGTTAGTGTTAGGTTTAGGGCTTAGGTTTATGGATTAGTGTTAGCATTAGGTTTAGGCTAATATTAAGGTCCTAGATAGGTTTAGGGTTTGGGGTTTAGGTTGGGTTTTGTGTTTGGGTTGGGTTTTGAGTTTTTGGTTAAGGTTAGGGTGTGTTTTAAGATTGTTTGAATTATACTAATTTTTACTATAACTGACATATTAACATATTTTGTAAATTTTCAAAGATTAAGGATAAACAATTTAACAAGGCCACAATTGAAAACCTAAATCTAAGCATGAACCCCAATTGTTGCCACCACCAAAACCCAGAAAAGCATGTACAAGATAAATTAAGCCCTTAATCCCCCATTCTAATCTTCTCAATTCATATTTCATTGTCAATCCTTTTGGCTATGTTCCCATTTTTTTTTTACCTTTTCTCTAATCCTTAGTCTCATATTTCACCGTTTTATATTGTTAGGTTTGCATCTCGCACATTGCAACAGAGACAAACCAGGTCCCCAATTTTATTCATTTGATGATTGAGCTCCGAATTTTATTCATAACAGTAAAACAAATCAGGGACCCAATCATCAGATGAAGGTATTTGACCATTGATTGGGAAGAGAAAAGCCTAAATCGAGAATTAAGATTTATAAAAGCCTTAAAATTTAAAAAACTATATAAGAGTCAAGGGGATATTCAGAATGAGTCAAGGTCATAACCATTCCGCCAATTGCATGACATTGTCTTGGGCATTAATTAATCAATACAATAGGTAAACAAGCGAGCTGAACTTACAAAATATACAGTAAAGTAGCTAAATACAACACTTGCGCTCTATAAAAGGTATGCTTTCCTCAAAGGGTTTGCCAATAATATAATGGCAGTCAGCTTCAGTTAGAGTTTTCACAAAATTCAAGCCAACATTTGTACATGTCTCTAAACCCTTCCACAAGGGATTGTAACCTACCATTTTTGGTTTAACCAGGAAACACGCACACACACAGACACTTGCTTCTGCATTCTTAGTGCCATCAGAGGATAATGGAATTACCATGGCTCGGATTTAATACCAAGAAAATTTCTAGCATCTACTGGCTTGCTCCAACCTTCCTCCATTGCAATAAGATTGAGACGCACCATCAGTTTCTGCACAGCATCTTCTTCTAGACCACTAATGGAATCATGTGGTTGTTTTGGGGTGGGAGGAGTCTGCACAATAACCAGAAATAATTATTGGTTCATAGCAAATAATAAAAGGTCAAATTCCATCTAATGCCATATATATACCTTTGTTTCTTGATACAACTTCAGACACTGGAATGACTGCTCATACAATCCACAATGATATGCCAGAATACTGTCATTTCTTATTTTTTTGGGATCAACTCCCAGGAGAATCAGACGCTCACAAGCTGAATAAACAAGTGAAAATTAAAAACCAATGTGAGGCTAAATGAAAGAAAACAACATCACACTATTAAAAACCAATGTGAGGCTAAATTAGGACTTTCAACACTGCAGAATTTATACCCACTATAATTTTTACTAGTAGTAATGACAAGCAGGTAATGAACTGATGTGAAAATGGACTAGTGGTTTGCATTCGTTGTCCAGGACGTGAACATCATGCAGAGTGGATGTTTGGTCGCATTACATACACACACAGTCTGGAGAAGGAAGTAGAACTATCAGATGCAAGAATGCATACATAAATGGAATTCCTGTGTTGAAATTGTACATTCTTATGTAGTTTCAGAGGTCTGTAGTGGCAGTGCATGGCAACTTATGTCTAATTTTGTAAGCTTTCTACTGTCACAACTTAAGTATTAATAGCTCGGCAGTTTCTAATTTTGAAATACTCTTATCTTTTAGAACTGCTAAGGTGTCATTCTGTAACGCTTCATTTTCTTGTTTTTTGTTTTTGTTTTCATTTTTTTTATAAATAGAACACGAAAACAAGTTTGTACCAAAAAAGAAGAGGAAAACAAGTTTCTAAACTATTTTTCTTTTTTGTTTCTGAAAACAGGAAGCCCAATTTAGGAAAAGAAACTAGACTATGAACATCTTGTTTTCAGTGTTTCTGAAAACAGATTTCAAATTCTGAAACACATTGCATTCATTGAATCTTAATTCTCAAATTTTACTAAAAACATATTGTTTCCTAATTTTGGAAACATGGAATCAAACAGAAACCAAAATTTCAGAAACACACATTAGAAAACAACTGGCAGCATTACCAAATCAGCTCCACCAATCTCAAAACTTGTACAAGGTTGTCTTCTTGTCCTAATCTGGTATATGCCTCCTCTCTAGTTTGAGTTAAAGGGTCAAGTGAATACTCAATTAGGTAAATAAATAGTACTCCCCCCATTCCATGTTGTTTGCTCGATTTGAGATTGGCATGGAGATTAAGGAATGATGAAATTATGCATTTTTTGACAAATTAACCCCTGGAAACAAAAATTATTATTATTTACAAAAAAAAACGTGTTCAATTTAGTGGCAAAGCTGGCTTCCAGAGCTGTGAGATTGCAGCAGCATGCTTCATAATATTGGATGATGGAATATGGAATAAGATGTATTTGGTGCATGATTGTTTTTGAAGAAGACTGGCATTAACTCAAGAGAAGAAGCACATATTAAATTGAACTGAAAATTCAGTAGCAAGATCAAATGTTGGTACTAAAGGGTGAAAAATAAGATCAACACACTCAATCGAGCCAAATTTGTAATCCTCAACTTCCTCTTATGCCGCAGACTACCGGAATACCTCAACCCACTCTCTCCAAAGTCATGACGCTGCTAACCTCCCTCCATTGTGCCAGTGTTTCGAGGAAGGGAGAATTGAGAGAGACACCATTGGACTTGTTTGGTTTTCCCTCCAATCTATTGTCAGCTAACTAAACTTGCCATCATCAGAATTTACTCGGGCTTCCCGGGAGCCATGCAGTTTGTTGAGACCGTCACTCAAAACCACTAACCCTACTCAATTTCATCACGAGAACTTGACAACAAGCTGCAAAACCTCACCAGCTTGATTTCATCACGAAAACATGACAACTCACATTTAAACTTCACTGGATCAATTCCAACATAGAATCACAAGAACTCACCACGAAACCACATTTTCTTCCCATTCTCTCATAAGCTGAAGCCATTCACACCTTGTCAGAGTCCCAAAAGCCACTATCATAGAGTCTGCTTGTAGTGCTAGTATATTTTTGCGTTAAAAAATATCAAGGACAAAAGTAAACCAACAAATAGACCAAGAGCAGCAAATCCTTGTAAGCAAGGACTAGCATTTTTAGTCAGCCGAGGGGTTGTGCGCAGCATTTTTTAAAGTTAGAGAACTAAGTCATACTAAATTGAACTTGTGGACTAAGTCGTGCAGGTCGGCAAAGTTCCAACCGTGCACTCAATCCTAAAATGTTTGAGCAATCAGTCTTAGTAAACCAAGAATGAGGAGAGAACTGGACATTCAACAGGAAACAATGCATTTCAAAGGTCCTCTTTTCAGCAACTTTTTTATGAACAAAAAAAAAAGAGTAAAGAACAGTGGTTAGACAATTCTATTTGAGTAACAATACTCACCTCCTCCAACAACATTTGTGTTGTAATTATGTGAGGCTGATCAGATTCTTTACTTTTCTGCTTGTCATAAGCTCTTGGAAGACTGTGAGCATCATGAGGGAAGAATATTTCTACATCAAAATTCAAAAGACCCCATAGGCGAAGCATTTTCAGAATTTCTGAGTAAATTAGTGACAGCATAACAGCAGAGCCTGATCGATGAGTCAAAACCTGGTCAAATTTCATGATTAAGTGATTGCTGACAAGATCCACAAATGATGTTTTCCACTTAACATAAAAGTAATATGCAGAAGGTGAATCTCATACAGAGTGAAGATATAATGCCCGTGGCTGTAATAGATTCCTCTCGTTGGTCCTTCGAAACCCCTGGGGAAAGGAAACATCCATTAGAAAGCACTACATGCTATATGCTACTAGGAGAAGAACAAACAACACTGAAAACTCAAAAGCAGTTTCATACAAATTTCAGGTCCCTTGAGGAGCCTCCTCTGAGTATGAACATGTCCTAAATGCCTACCTTTTTTACATACATGTAGCGTTCTATACTCTCCAAGAAACTCTCTCTTGAGGCTCTGCAAGATGAGTTATAATGGGAGCAGTATCCGATAGAGAGATCATCCAATCTTTCCAGGAAAGCATCAACAGGCAGCGGAACTGACAAATGTGAGATGAGGGAATCATCCTCGGCTGCAATGAACAGATCTGTTTTCCCTAAATCAACACATCTATTGATGCTAATGCTTGTTTCTCTCTCAATATTTGATAGTTTATCCACTTGAGACAAGAATCCCAGCCTAGCTTCCTTCCACAAAACATCCGAAAATGTTGGAATCAGGTCAAAATTCCATAACCCAAGCTAGTTCAACACATTTTCCATTTCCTTGGTTATCCGAAACAATTGCAGAACGCAAAACTAAAACCAGTGAGCAACGGTAGTAATGAATTGGACGAGAAAGGATGACAGAAACTACCCTAGCATGAGAGGTGTCGATTCCAGAAGCATCGAGGGCGTCGTGCAAGGCGAACTTTAGGTCCCTGCTGGAGAAGCCACCACGGCAGATAATCGGCGCCGATCGGCAGTGCCATGACCTTACGGGGAAGCTGTTGGAAAGCCACGGTGAAGCAGCGGCCACGGACATCGTTTCAAATCATTGAAGATGGAATCGTTTCTGGAAAGAAAGGTGGAAATATTTCAGATTTAAGGATGGAATGGTTAATGAGGGAAGCAAATCGGCCACGGAGGGAAGAGAATCGGCGACGGAGGGAAGCGAATTGTCGAATCGGTGGCGATGATGGTTTAGCGAAGGAAATCGGTGACGGAGGGAAGAAGAGACGATGAGATTTCAGGCCATGTAACCGACTAACTAGTAGAACTGGGTGCTGCAACCCTTTCCCTTCTCATATCCCAATCTGCTGGCTGAATAAGAAAGAAATTAACATTTGGGACTAAAATGATTAAAAATGAAAAAATATAGTTATGGTGGTAATTTTGACCAAATATTAATCTGGAGGAATAGACGGCTGTGATTAGGGGGGCACGGTACAGGGGTGGGTATTTTAGAATCTTCCGATAACTGGTATACCTAGTACAGTTTGGTACAGAGGACGACCTTTGTTTTGGTTGTTGCATACCGTTTCCAGCTTGTTATTGGTAATGAACAGGCCAGTATGGGTGAGTTCATTTTAGATTAAACGGGTTAATTGGTTAAGATTTTTCACCAGTCAAATATGGGGTCCATGGCATGAAGTTGAATTGGTCATAAAGTTGGGAGAATTTACGTTCGTCTGCCACTTTTATTTTTTAACCTTTTCGTCGTCTTGCACCAACAGTCCTCTCCCCTTTCTCTCATATCCGGCCATTGCAGTGAGGGAAGGCTGCATCAATTCACTGCAATCCCCTATGCCGAATGGCAGCTGGCGGTGACGAAACATGGGAACAAGCGTGAGACCAGAGGAAGATATCTTGCCCGGCTGATGCGAAAAGGTGAGGGGGGCTACGGGGACTAGATCGGGTGAAATGGCAGGAGGAAACGATGGTGGAGTGGTGCGTGACAGCTATGAGATGCAGAAGGAATCTATGGGTGGGTCACCAAGAACTAGGGGACAAGGGCCAGAAAAGTTATTTTGGGGGGGTACTTGATAGCATCATAGCCCCCCTTACCCCAGCTATTTTTCCACCCCCATTAAACCCATTAAAGGCAAACAAACTGCCCCATGATTTAAACTATGCATGACATTGTTTGACATCAATAAAATCACGCAAAATAGAGTCTAATATCTTGTTCAATGTAAATAATCAAATTATTAGAAAAAAAATATGTTATTCATTTTCTATAGTTGGAAATACATAGTTAGTAGTAGCAGCAGCAGTTACTAGGAGAGTCAAGATAAGATGGATTGACTAATCAATAAAATAATATTGACTTGACTTTTTTGTGTCTGCTAAACTTTGACACAGTTCAGCAACAAATGACAATTTTTTCCAGAGGAAGGATAATCGGACACATCAACATGAAAATGTTCAATTGGAAGTCCAATGCCTCTAGTTCTTGTTACATAAAATCAAGAAGATAATATTTTCCTATAGTGTTACAAATGACATCAAAGTCAAAGGCTTTATTTCCATCTTTTGGATCCAAACTTAAGCTAAACTTCAAATGTTCAATTACTTCATTATCAAACTTAAAATGTATTTCCTCTTATTGAAAGTCTATTGTGGCATTTAATATTGTCAAAATGATGGTAATGCTTAGTTGTAATATCATCACTGTTTTTTACCTTCAACCTTCAAAATATAGAGCACCAATATCACTAACATCAATGTCATGCCCTTTACAAAACTCTGTTACACTTAAAAAGAAGAAAAAAATAAAGAGATTCCCTTCCTCATCTCTCAGTTGTAATATCATCACTGCTTTTGACCTTCAACCTTCAAAATATAGAGCACCTAGATCAATAATATCAATGTCATGCCCTTTACAAAACTTTACAACACTATAAAAAGAAAAAAGAGAGGTTTCCTTCCTCATCTTAGTTTTTTAAAAGTGTACTGGTAGATGACACCAAACTTATCACATTTACAATATTTTGAGACTTTTGCTGCAAAGCTTGCTAAAGAATACCAATGATGCCTCATAGTTGTTTAATCAAAAGTAACATAAAAATGAACTCAAAAAATGTCATCCTTTTCAAGGCTGTGCTATCTCAATTAGATTCAATGTTCTCGTCTCTTTGCAAATTTGGGAATAGAGGAATCAGAGAAAAGGGGTTTGATGTCTCTTGTTTCAAGAATAACAATTAGGGATTGTTATTTTAGGAGAGTTCGTGTTGGAAATGGACCACTAAACTGAAAAGGACAAAAAAGCTAGGTGGGCTTGTCACATGAGTTTTTTTTATAGCAGTAGATTGGATGAAAAAAATAAACAAACTGAGCTTTTGTAGAAAGGGCTGGGCCACTAAAACTTAAAAAGAATAGTAAGAAGTGGGCCTAATTTTTTACAGCATATAAAACTGAATACTTCATTCGTCTCATAAAATCTGTCCTTTTTTATAATGTACCCAAATTAAGACTTATTTACTTTTTACTTCTTTCTTTTAATATAAAATTATTAGTTTATTTATTTTTATATAAAGTACATGTACTTATCTACTTTTTAATGGGCCCTACGTACTTTCACTTTTTAACTTTCTCAACTTTCTCTCCTTTCAATAAATGATATATATATAAAATAATAAAAAAGTTACTTTATTTGCAAAGATAGAAAATGGGACAACTATTTTGAAACTGTCAAAAAAGGAATAGAGGCCAACTATTGTGAAACAAAATGAGTACTACATATGTATGTATGTACGCATGTATGGGTAAAATCCCCCAGGGGTCACCTAGCTTATTTTTTTTGTCCTAAACGGGTACCTTACGTTCAAATTGTCCTACCGAGGTACCTTACCTCTTATCGTGTGTCCTATCTGGGTACTTTCCGTTGATTCCATCGTTAAGTCTTACGGAAATTGCTGACGTGGAATTAATTAATGCTACAATAAACTTAAAATAACAACTTTGGACCCTAAACTTTTCCAACCACTAATTCTAAACCTAAAATTTACAGATCTAACACCTAAATCACTATTTTTTGTTGGATCCACCTAAACCTAACGACAAAAGCCTTTTCATCATCAGCGGTCACCAGCGATGTGGAAATAGGTATAGTTCTTGATGGTCAGCGGCGTGTCAGAGTCGCCATAGCCGTGGAGGTCGGAGGTCGGGAGCGATGGGATGGACGGTGAAAGGAGGACGAATCGGAGGATCGGGAAGACACTGTTGACGATGAATCGAAAGCTGCGGAGGACAAATTGAAGGATGCTGCGGAGGACGGGGAGGACGAAGTAGAGGTCGAAGGCGCCTGGGATGGTGGGCAATAGAGGAAGGTTCTTACTCGCCGGCGAAAATGCTGACTGGCCATGGGTACGCCGTCTCTTCCCTCTTATCATATCTGAGAATCAAAACAAAAGGAAATCAAATCCCAGAGACAAAATTCCAGTTCAAAACAACATGAAATCAAATCAGAAGAAACAAAACCAAAACAAGAAGAAATCAAAACAAGCGGAAGAAATGAAATCCCATAATCAAAACAAGCAAAAAAAATGAAATCAAAACAAGACGATATCAAATCGAAATCAAAACAAGATGAAATCAAATAAGAAGAAACTAAGCGACTTCGTTTGTCGCCACCCAAGGTCACCTTGCCTATCGCCGAGCCCATCATGTGCTGCTTCGCCAATCGTCGGTAACCGCGAAGCCATCGCCGGCAGTAAATCCCCTGTCGATTCCTTTTGAAGTTAAGCGCAGAAATTTCCGATTCCGATAAGATCATTGAGCCCATCGCCAAGCCGATCACCTCGCCATTTGGTCGCCACCAAAGATAGGCAAGCCCATCACCTTTTCGCTATTTACGCCCACCCACAAACCCTCGTCCCTCCGGTGATCCAACTCTTCCCTTACCAGCCTGGTGGCCATCACAAATTGCCGACTCTGCCTGGATCATGCTGCAGAATCGCCAGGCTGCCTCGTTCTCGAGGACGAGTGTTCGCAGCGCACAACAAGAAGGCATAGCTTGGATGGTCAAGCCAAAAATGGGTATGAATGCTTTGGAAATGAGGGTGGAGAAGAGAAGCTAGAAAAAGAAGAAACGATGAAGGTGAGAAGAGGTGGGTGAGGTGATTCGACGAGGAACGGCAAGGGCTGGCCGCTATTCGATGAGCAACAGGGTTAGAGGGTTTCATTTCTGGGTTTGACTCGGATGCACTGGGGTGGTAGTTAAGGTGATGAAGAGAAGAGAGTTAGGATGAAGGAGTAGAGTGGGAGGGATGAAAGTTGGGGGGCAAGGTTATAAAAAAGTTGTTATTTTAAGTTTATTGTAGCATTAATTAATGCCATGTCAGCAATTTCTGTGAGACTTAACGATGGAATCAACGGAAAGTACCTAGATAGGACACGCGATAAGAGGTAAGGTACTTCGGTATGACAATTTGAAGGTAAGGTACCCGTTTAGGACAAAAAAATAAGCTAGGTGACCCCCGGTGGATTTTACCCACGCATGTATATAACCATACCCCGCCATTGCCTCCAGAAGAAAAGGGAAAAGTCTTGCTGCTGTTCACATTGAAAGTAATTCACTAAGTACGATGTCGCGTTCTTACCTGAAAGCTCATGTTCGTATACCATTATCTCTGTATGTGAGATTATTTTGGTTAATAATTATGATTGAAACAGGATGGTTGTTTTTCCACTATTAAAGGGAGTTTACAGATTTCTGCTTCTTCTCATACTTCTCCTACATGGATGAACTAAGTGAAAAAATGCAGGCTGGGGAAATGCCCTTAGAAGTAAAGTGAGAACCCTCCTTTCTGGTTTTGTTGAAATGTTATAAATGGCACAAAAAGAAACAGTTAATATTGTTTTCTGCTTTTCCACAAGGCTGTCAAGGTTGGCTGGTTGCTTCTTGGCTGGCTTGGTAGGAATGCTAGTCGATATGCCTTTAATCACAGCTGTTGCTTTGTGGAAAAGCCCATATATGCTGTTCATAGGATGGAAAAGATTGTTAGAAGACTTGATTGGTAGGGAAGGACCCTTCTTGGAGACTCTATGTGTTCCATTTGCTGGTTTAGCCATTCTACTATGGCCTTTGGCTGTTGTTGGAGCTGTAATGGGTGCTATACTTGTGAGCTTCCTCCTGGGAATCTATGCTGGAGTTATCGTGCATCAGGTGGCTTAGATGATCCTTCAAAATCTTTTCTCTATGCACCTTCTAGTAATTGGCCGAGTTTTTGCTTGAACAAAGCTCTATCCCAATTCAGGAAAACTCGATACAAATGGGATTTGCCTACATTGTCTCTGTTGTTTCACTTTTTGATGAATACGTGAATGATTTAGTCTACCTCAGGGAAGGATCTTGCCTGCCCAGGTATATTCTTTTGCCTTCTTCTTATACTAGCCAAGATCATGGTATCTTCCTTGCAAAGAAAGATGGATAGCTGGCTTAGCTGTTCACATTATTGGTTTTGATCCTGGGATTTATTTATGACAGCCAGGCCTAGATACCGTAGAAATATGGCACCTGGCCTCGACATGAAAAGGCACAGTTATGATGCAAACAGTGAGCTCTTAAACAGAAGAGAAAGCTCATCAATTGCAAGACTCATTTCACAACAATCAAGAAATCTAAGATGGGCAATTCAACAATACAAACCAATACAAGTGACAACTTCTTGACTTGCAGTTCGAAATTTGAATTGCATACTTTGTGGATCAAAGCTGTTTTTGTTTCCGTATGGAAATTCAGGCAATTAACATCACTCCCATTCCCAGGTGTGGGATTGGTTTTTTAAATCCTGTGAAGTGAATGGGAGGATACTCCTTCGAGATGGCTTAATAAGTATCAAGGATATTGAGGAGTGCCTCAGGAAGGGCAATTCTAGGAAGCTGACCGTCAAACTTCCAACTTGGTCCATTCTGCAGTGTTTGTTCACATCAGCTAAATCTGACTCGCCTGGCCTGGAGATCGATATGTTGCCCTACAATTTTTTCTGTACATATGTATGATATTATTTTAAGGAAAGATTACCTAACTGAATGTTATTTTACAGCGGATGACGTGGAGTTGACAAGATTTAATGCTCCTAAGGACAAGGTGCTTGACTGGTACATTGGACCACTCTTTATAATGAAGGAACGGCTAAAGAAACTTCGGCTAACCGCTGAAGAAGAGGTCTGCCTACAAAAGTTGATTATGGATTCCAAAAATAGAAACCCCGAGGATTGGAATGGGAGTGGATATCCATCTGGCGAGAGTGTGAGGAGAGCACAGCTGCAAGCCATAATCAGAAGGTAGACCGATAGCAAAAAGTGACGGCCTTGCTTTTGTTCTTGCTTTTATGAAGCTCTTGCCCGTAGGTTGATTCATAACATGCTAGATGGAGCTTAAGATTCATCAGCTATGACTGGTTGCAGGGAATTGTATCTTCCATGTCCCGTATACCATCTTTCCGACGGCGTTTCAGGAATTTGGTGAGGGTCTTGTACCTGGAGAGCCTTGAGGCTGGAGCTTCTAACAATCGTGTTGGAGCGATCTTGAAGGTCAGCAACGGCATCATCTTGCTGCCGGAAAGTCAAGAGGCAAAGAGTGATGGGGCCGGAAATGGAAGCTTACCACAGAAAAGGGTGTTGGAGAACTATGATGTTGTGTAGGTTCTTTCATGTAGAATCAGATTTCTTGTATACAACTTTAAGATATATAGCATACTTAGGTTTTTTTTTTGGTTCCTTGTCGGTTGTAAATTACGAAGATTATGCGCTTTCATGTAGAACAGGAAAATATGTAGAATTTGTTTTCAGGGAATGTTACTGTTGTGGATTTTAATTTTTATTTTTATGCTGAGTATTGTTTTTTTCCCCCCCTCCTTTTTGTTAATTTCATTTTTCTCTTATGGTAAAATATAACGAAATGAAATTACCTTCGAGCACTGGTAGATTGGCCTCATGTTTCGGGAAATCTTTCGCTTACAGCCTCTAAAATTGCAGATTTCCTCTCTAGCCAAACGAACTCTCTCCCTCCTTCACATTCCTCTCTTTCCCGAGAAAATCATCAAGCTCTCCTTGATCCAAATTTCTACCATTTCTCTTGCTGTTGAGGTGATTGTTTTTAACCCAAATTTTACGGGAGACCACTTTATCTCTTCAGATCAGGACATATGATCAACCCCGGCAAAACCAGGTCAGTTACAGCCATCACCAGAGGCTCAATTCGAAAATGCACCAGATAAGGGATCAATGTGTAGGAAGTTCTGCCCGATATGGTGAGAGAATAACGGAGGAGCCTCCAGCAGCGGATACCAAAACCACCCAGAGCAGCGTCACACTAGTTTATCAGAGCAGCATTGCCGGCTATTACCGGAGCGTGACCATCTTGTGGAGCAAGAATTATATGAACTATTCGCTCATAGTTATGGTTGATAGCATCAAAGGTGATCTTCAGTATACCACCAAGATTGACCTGAAGCCCTGGCATTTTTGGAGCAGGAGGAGCTATAAATCTTTTGCTGTTGAAGAACAAAAGGTCTATGTCTACTGGGACTTCCGCTCTGCCAAGTTTGTTGGCAGCAGCCCCGAGCCCACTTCTGACTATTACATCGCACTAGTCTCTGATGAGGAGGTTGTTCTCTTGTTGGGCGATTTAAAGAACAAGGCGTACAAAAGAACCAAGGCCAAACCTGCAGCAGTAGAACCTACCTTGTTTTACAAGAAAGAAAGTGTATTCGCCAAGAAAAGTTTCACTAGTAGGGCAAGGTTTGATGACAAATGCGAAGAACACGACGTCATGGTGGAGGCCTCCACATCTGGTCTAAAAGATCCAGAAATGTGGATAGGCGTGGATGGGGTTGTGCTGGTTCATGTCAAGAACCTGCAATGGAAGTTCAGGGGGAATCAAACTGTTCTAGTTGATAAGCAGCCAATTCAGGTACTTTGGGATGTTCACGATTGGTTGTTCAGTGACAAAGTTCCGAGTAACGGGTTGTTTACATTCAAGCCATTGGAAACAGAGCAGGAGAGCGACCGGGAAGGGAGTGGCCATGGCGGAGATAGTGAAGGCAGTGTCAGCAGCAGTTATGATCTGGCCAAGTGTGTGAGCACAGCAGCGGAGTTTTGCCTGCTTCTGTATGCTTGGAAGCTTGACTAAGACTCTCTCCTGCTGGGTTTGGGCAGCTTAGATCTCAGAAACTATGTAAATTGTTAAGTTACTGTACATAATGTCTGTCCATTTCAATCTAGATCTCTAGCGACAGAATCAAGACTTAGTCTTGAATTTAGTCTGCAGAGTCACTGTAATTCTTCCAACGGTAGACTTCTTAAAATTTAGAAGCAGACTAGAAACATTACTAACAGGAGAATAAATAGTACTAGTAGTTGTTTCGGAATAAATATGCTTCAAAGGTATTTCAATTGCACCACTGTCAATGTCCTTCAGATACTCTGTGTATGAGTGAATAGCTTCTTCTTCCAAATATCCAAAAATTCTTTGGGCCAATTTGAGTGATGCAAAATTATAATATAAAGAATGGTTAAAATAAATAAATAGGAAGGAATAACAACAAAATCTTGCACCAGAAATGAGTGCTAATGTCTATTTCATAGAGAAGGGTTGTTGATCCCCTACTAGATAAAGATTAAAGAATGACTGAGATGGTAGAACAAAAGCTATACCTTCACCGCCCAAATATGTAGGCAAGTGTTGAGGAAAGAAACTTCATTCCAGCTGACCCTCCAGGGAAGTAGGACATGACGTAGTATGACAAGGAAATGACCTAGGAAGATAACAGAAAAGGAATCATTATTCAATAGCCTATTACAAATCTATGACGCTGTTCTTTCCTTTTCATCAACAACTATGACACAGTTCTTTACTCTTCTAGTTTCAGCAATCCGTTCTCCTTACCCATGTCCAGAACTTTTAGTGCAGCGAGATTAGGGTGACCAACAAAAGGAATGAAAGAATATGAAATCGACTCAGGCTACTATCATAGTTCATCCCTTTTCCTTTTCTAAGAGGACTCTTTATGAACAGAATGACAAGGTTTTTATACCTGTAAGACTGAGAACATGACTGAAAGTATGTAGCTGTGAAGCACCATGGAAACATATATGGTTCCTGCCATGCTGCTGACAAATCCCAATGTAAAAGGAAGC
Source organism: Aquilaria yunnanensis (assembly GCA_039654915.1). Taxonomy (NCBI): domain Eukaryota; kingdom Viridiplantae; phylum Streptophyta; class Magnoliopsida; order Malvales; family Thymelaeaceae; genus Aquilaria; species Aquilaria yunnanensis. The sequence goes on along the minus strand of CM077596.1, from coordinate 69,957,959 downwards.
CTCTGAAATATTAACCCGGAACACAATTATTTTACTCAGAGAAAGAACACTTATGCACTAGCAGATTTATTTAAGCGAAAGCAAGAGAAGGAAAAGAGAGAAAAACAACACCTGATGAGCTAATCTTACCTCCTTCGAAGACATGTGAGTGAGTTGATTTTTAGGACCCTTCAAAGCAAAGGAGGAGGCCACTATAAGTAAGCAACCAATAGTAAAGCAGATGGCAAATTTCTGAGGCACCAGCATTATGACGGGAAGGAACATGGTGAATGAGATGAAGAGAAAGAACACTCCAGCCGCAAGGAGTATGCCAAAGTAGAACAGAGATTTCCCAGAGGGTACGTTGCTGGTGGCAGATTGAATATTACCTGGCAACTCCCTCACTCCTTTTGAAAACCTAAAGAAATATTAATGTACAAAGAATAACCATTTTCTTCAATTTTTTTGAACATAAAGATCATTGCTGATAGGAATCATGAACCAAGATGTTCCAACTAGTTTTTGGTTTACAAAGGCCTCATTTGGGAAAAATTTGTATGATTAACGTTAAAATTTTTGAAAATTTCATTATCAGTGGAGATCAACTTTTTAAATCGCTATAAAGCTAAAAGCCACTTGAGAATAGCTTTCTGAAAATTCTACAACTATTTGCTAATATTAATGCCAAACAGGCCTGAATGAAAACTAGGCAAATCCATTAGTATTCAAGTCAAAGATGCTTCTTTCTTGAAACCCCGGCTACTTGAACTTACAGTTTACTGTCTGTGCTGCATGTTACCTGCAATCATTGTTGCTCCATCACAAGCATAGTTTTGACACAAAATATAAACCCTAAACCCAATTAACAACCATAGTCTGCAAACAGCTCGTTGGCATAATCAAATCCCGTGTTTGCTCAATTTCAATACTATGCCAGTCTTTGCACAATTATTCATATCTAAATCTGCAAATGACTGAACCATCCTCATTTTGCAGGGTTTGTTTCTCTTAATTGAATCCGAAAACAACAATTATTTAATTATCTTATCTTCTTTGCAACATAGAAGCGTATCCAAATTCTCCAGATTTGATCCACAAACTATGATCGCTGTCCAAAGTCCAGAAACAAAATTCAACCACTCCATGTGTTAACCAGTTCATAATTGCTCACCATCAAAATTCTCAACCAAGCCCATTTGAGATCAATCAAAAGCCCCCAAAAAACCCAGTAATGAATAGAGAATTGCAAAGAGTAAAGGTTGATGATACATACACGCCAAACATGCCAGAGACTCTGTCGGCAGTGGGGCGGACGGCAGCCTCGAGATCCAAACCCCCAGCATCAGCATCAGCGGATTGAGACGTCGCGTAAGCGTTCCACTCCGCGAGCAGAGAAATGGATTTGGTTTCGTCTCTGCTGCTGGGCCCTCCCAGAAACCAGGACTGCGCCGTTTTCTGCATTTTGCTCTGTGTGAATCCCGAAAGGCAGAGTGGCCACCCAGATCAGGTTTTAGTTGATTCTTGAGATGGCTCCACGTGCAAGTGTCATTGGTAACGGCGCCTCCGAGTTAGTGCCGCCTCGTGCTGCTGAGACTTGGGAGGCTAAGAAAGAGATAAAGTAAGTGTCATGAAGCCGACGAGCCCTGGGATCCAAGCCACGTTCTTAAAGCCTCTCGCCGGCAACACGCCATGTTTCTTATCACGAAGCAAGGTGAAGATGGAGTTCAATTACAAAACTAGTCCATGTTTCTTGTGAATTTTCAGGGAGGGGCATAAACACTCAACCTTTACTGTGAAATAGTACACTTGCCTTGGAGGTTAAGTCATAGTATAAAAAATTGTACTACACGATACTTACAGGTTGGTTATCAATTATAGCAGTCCGAGAAGATTGAAACTGAAACTTAAATACCATGAAAGAAAAATATTCAATTCTTAAACAACTGAGCTGGGTCAATCCTGGTTGGATAGATGGTTTCAATTTCATCATTTCAACGAAATCCAAATTGTTCCTAGCAACCAAGAGTAGTCTCTGCCCAGGATTCATATGCAGGCATTCATAGCCCTGGCTGAAAATCATAGACTAATAAGCTGCTCTCAGAGGGGGAAAAAAAAAAAGAGTTCAAAATCCTACAAGTAATCTTGAACAAAGCCACTCACAACAAATTGCAGCCTGCTCAGTTGGACCAAAAGAGAGATGAGAGGAACTTTAGAACGTTCCAGTGAACAAAACATTGACGGTATGCACATTGTACAAATAAAAAATTTATGAAGATGCTGTCCATCTCAAAGTGTACCTACTTCTGGAAAAGCAACAACAGCAACATTAAGGTACACATTAATACACCCCCCAGAAGTACAAGCATGATCTCAAAACTTGGCTGCAAGGAATCAGCTTGCCGCATTGTTGCACCAGTGAATACCATGTTTGCAATCATTCGTGAGATCATTGAATGTCTCAATCTGCTTCTTAGCTCTTAAGAAAACTTCAGTATCTACAGATACCTTCATGTAACCATCAAACTCAACTGGAAGCCCATTGTTGAGTTTTGTTGTCTCTGAGTACCATTCGCTGTTTTCATCCCAAAGGTCCTTGTATTCACCAAGAAAATGAGTGGTGTACTTGTCCTTTAGTGGGTCAAAAAAGGATGTATCAGGCTCATTTGTTGCTATATAAACATTCCTTCCTTCTTCAATTTTGTTTGCTAAGGTTGTAAGAAGTGCATGTGGAGAGGTGTCCTGTGCAAGATTAGGCCAGAGCTCCTTGTTTTTGGCCTTCTCACCTCGTACAATATGAACTGCATCATAGTCCCATTTCAACCTGGCAGTGATTGCTGACACAATATCCATTAGCCTTCTTGACTTCCACACCAGATGCCATGGCCTTTGGACAACAGATTCTGTTTCACCTTCACATACCCTATACCAGTAATTATCTGGCTCCACTGATCCAAACTTTCTCATAATTAGAGAATCCTTCACCTCAGCAAGCTTCATAGGTGTTACTCTGAAGTCTTCCACAAGATAAAGGTTCATCCCATTTTTATCATGCCAATTTTTCCAACCTGACCAAAACTGGTTCTGATCAAACACTGATGCTGCTTCCTTCAGATGCTCAAAATCAAAGTAAAACCTAAAATCCTTCCCTTCCTCATCCTGGTTAGAAGAAGTGTATATGGAGGATAAACAAAGAGACAAATCCATGACCAATGTCCGATTCAAATATTGAGCTTCACCTAAAGCACACAAGAAACTCCATAGATAATGATTCATGCTCTTGCACCTATCTCCTCCGCCCACATAAATTAAGTACTTTCCATGGCTAAATACATTCTCAGACTCAATAATTGGCAGTGAGTCATTCACAGTTTCTCCAACAACAGGCAAAGCAAGACCACCGCCCAGTTCTTCTTTCCCAGGTGTCTTCTCAAATCCAGGTTTCTGGCGATTCTTCCTCTTCCTTGCATTGACACCAGAATGATAATCTCCAATACTCTGCACACTAAGTGTGCAATTCTCAGATCTATAAATAATGAACCGCCTATAGTCCTTATAAAATGCAGCCACCTTCCCTTCCTTGGGCCTAAACCGCCAGGCCATGTCACAAGTGTTCCCGCTATCCCCCAGGGTTGGCTTCCCAAACCGGTAAAAATGTATATCCTTAAAATGCTCTATGGCTTCCTTCATCATCAAATGGAACACTTCCGGGTCCTTACAATCAATCGGGACAGTACTATCACAATCTGACTGGCCTGCATCCGATGCACCCTCTGGATTCTCTACATCAGTGAGGTTGATAAAAGTGGCAAATGCTGTCTGATTGGCGGCCATGAAATCCTCACCTGTTCGGGCAACGGTGTTATCGGATTTGAACGTGGGATTTGATGGGGAAGTCAAGAAGTTAGTAATCTTGGTTGATGGCTGAAAAAGGGGGTCCTCAGGCTCATGTGTAGCAGCAATAATAGTGAAAACTAGTACACCTACCACAAAGAAAGTGAAGCAAACATTTCCTATCATGGTAAGAGCATTTTGGCCGAGATGTTCCGGCCTAAAGTTTCTGGCTCGTGAGAAGGAAGAGCGAGCCAACATTTCTATAGGCACCAGAAACTCGTCAACCAGAGGAATCGAGCTATTATTTTCCAAGAATAAACAACACCCAGATGACAAAATGAGAGAACAAACAAGAAATCACGCGGGTTTTAGAACGGGAAAACGACACTACTGCAGAGGGTTTATAGAAGTTGGCAAAACTAACTAGTGTAGAGACGAAGCCAAAACGTGGAGAGATTTCAAATTCAAGAAAATTAAGATGTAATTAATTTGAACGAAGATTCATTGAAGAAGCTGGCTGGGTTAACGGCATGATTCACAAACCTTTACAAGATCAAATGCGTCTAGCGATAAAAGGGCGAAGAAACGAGTTTTCTAAAGGATTTCTTATCAGAGAAGATGAAGAAGGCAGGCCGACGGACCATGAGGGATGATCGAATGTAGAGGGTGAAAGGCGCTGGTACGACGGCTTGGCCGAAAGAGTGAAGCGGCCTGCTTCTTCGTATCTGCGTTAAATCGACGATGATGATCGATGAGTTGAGTGAAAAAAGGTCCTAAAACCATTAAATAGCCCCTGAACTTTGGCAGCTCAGATACATAAACTCTTGAACTTTGAATTGGCGTGACTCGCCCCTCAAACTATGGTAAGTGGGACACCTAAGCCTCTTGAATGACGGAAATGAGACACGTGCTCGCATGTAATTAAATTCCGTTGCAGAATTGATTGAATTGGTTGTATGATAACTAAAACAAAAATTAACAAAAACTCAAAGAATCTGACTTTAGTTTTCTGCTCCCGCAAGAGTTGCGCTGCATTTTTTGTGTCGGCCTTGCCATCACTAACTTTGTACAGGAAGTTCTCCGTTGTCATCATTGAGATGGGATGCTTTTTCCTAATTATGAGAAAATTAAGGTATTGCTCCAACTTACGATGCAAACTTTGAGCATCCCTGCTATGGCATACTACACCCTGCCAAGCAAGTTGCCATAGCTATTGAGCCCAAACCATTGCTCCTGTGTGCTTGTACCCAATGGCGGAGCCACATAGGGAGGTCCCTTTGAGAATTTTGAAAGTTTGTAAATATTAGGTACTAAGTTGGTTATTTTGTTAGAAGGTAAGGATCAAATTTGAATTTTTCCCTTGAACTGGTGAAGAATATAAAAATGGTAAATAGCGCCAGCAGTCCTAAATCTTTACTTTTTCATTGAAAGTTTGTCTCTAACCTCTTAACTATTGCATTTCCATCCCAAACTATTATCTAGAGTTTCAAATTTGCCATTTAACCAATATTTAATGGTGTTAGTGATTAAATTGGGACAAATATACAACAGTTGAGAACTTAGAAATGAATTTAAAACAAAAATTAAATATTTTAAATAATTATTTAAATAATTTTTTTCTTCTAGGTTTTGGCTGTTGCTAGCCTTGCCTCTACCTAGCCCCCCTTGAGATTAAAAACCTGGTTTCGCCACTGGTTGTACCATGGTTTATAACATTTCTAAGTTCTTGAAAGAACGGGTGATTTAACACTCTAGCATCAAAGTCCAAAAGTTCATCATATACGACACCTTAATTTCAACGACCATTTTGGTAGGGCTAATGTTGATCAAGTGTTATGAGTTTGGGCCTTCAAAGTAGAGGGAGCACTTGACTAAGGGGTGATTTCAAGGGTATAGGTTGTGGAGGCGAAGAGAGTAGAGGTACAAGTCAATTTGTGTAGTTGGAGGTGTGTTTGAGTAACTGGTGAAGGAGGGTATAGGTCAATCGTGCAACTAGAGGCATGCGTTAATGACTAGTGTAGAAGGGTACAAGTCAATCGTACGGCTATAGGGTGTAAGAGCACCTGGCTAAGGGGGTGACTCCAAGGGTACATGTTGCAGAGGCTAAGGGAGCACAGGCACAAGTCAATCATTTGCTTGGTCTATTTGCATTTATTTGCATTTTTTTAGTGAAAAACTAAAGTCAGGTGCTTTTCATTTCTTTTATTATTTTCATCTCAGTCATTGTACAACTAGTTCCAACAATGTAATGGAATTTAATCACATGTGAGCATGTGCCTCATTTTCTTCATTGAATAGGCTCAAGTGTCCCACTTACCAAAGTTTGAGGGTGATTTGGTCCGAGTTATAAAAGTTCAGGGGTTATTCATGGTTTTAGGCCTAAAAAAATAAAAACAATATAATAACAATATTAGCAGCAGTAACAACAACAACAACAACAACAACAACAACAACAACAACAATGAATGAATAAATAAATAAGTTATGTATATTTGGAGGGCGTGGGACTTGCATTTGAAACTATAATATCACTAACAAGAAGGAGAATAGAAAAAAGAAGGGATTATTTTACGTTTAAATTGAAATTTTTGATAATTTAAGCTATCTATGCTAAATATTAAATTATTACTAAATAGAAAAATTTATTAGAATAAAAATAAATTAATTTAGGATTTGCAAGTTGATGAGTTTGATTATCTCATAATCTGTGAAAATGACAAATAAATTTATCATTTATTTTGGCTAACAAGTACAAATACACACATGTAGTTCCTAAACTATGCTCCATGTGGCTTAATTGCCCCAAAACTATTAATTATTTCACTAATCATACTCAAACTATTTAATTGTTGTTATCTTATCTGGGTTAATTATAATTTGCCTATTTGAGGTTTAAGTGAAATTACACTTTGGCATCTCATGTTTAAAAAATATACAGTTTAACTACGGCCTTTTTAATATAGTCCTACAAAAACTTCTAAAATCTTCATTTAGACTATATGATTATCATCTTTAAGCAATTTCAATCTAGATAGTATTTTTTTTATAATTAATTGGTATTTAAAAAAATACTATTTTAAAAATTGAAAGAAATACAGAAAAAATTTGATAATTTAAAACGTCCATTAGCTATAAAAAAAATATTATACAGATCAAAATTACTGAAATATAACTACCATAATATCTAAATTAAGATTTTAGAAGTTATTGTAAGAAAGATTTTAGAAGTTATTGTAAGACTGTATTAAAAAGGTAGATGATAAAGTGTATATTTTTGAAACAATAGAGGCAAAGTATAATTCCATCTAAACCTTAGGGGGTAAATTGTAACTATCCCTATCTCATCTTGTTGTCCATTACAGCCATTAAGGACAGACAAAAATGTGACATGGCTGCTGATATGTGCCTATCCTACAAGACAGAAAAGAGATAGTGACTTAGGTGAACAAATAAAAAAAGTAAAGGGCAAAACAAGAGTTTTACCGAAGAGTATCTTGACTTGGTCAACCGTTGGAGATCGGGTCAAGTAGCGGGTTAAGGAAGCAATTCGCGATCTGATGTGGTTGCTCCTCCTTCAATTCGGTGACCAGACGATGAAAATGACGGCAGTGGTAGCTTGGGCTTCAGTGGTGGCGGCGCAGCGGAGAGGATCAGTAGCCGGAAGCAGCGAATCAAGCAGGAGATGTAGCAGGGCAGGGGCATGAAGGGCTCCTCCTCTCGTTTTTGGAGTCGCTGGTGGCTGCTAATGTCGGAGACGATAATGCAGACATGCAGTGCGCCGGTGAGGTGGGACAGGGGGAAGGAGGGAGTGGTGCGTCGGGCAGGGATCGAGGATGGTGAGGAAACGTCCCAGGGGTGGCATCGGCGGAGGAGCAAAGTTTAGGGTTTCAATGGAGGGTAACGAAAAAATGGGGCCTAGAGCTGGAGTTTCGTCTCTTTCTCATTAGCCCCTGAATTATTTGTTTTGTTCATCTAAGTTACTAAACATTTCTATTTTTCAGGATAGGCACATATCAACAGGCATGCAAGCTTTCAAATCAATATTAGCAGCCAGCCAGCCACATCACATTTCCATTCATTCATAATGGTTGTAATAGACGGCAAGGTGAAATAGCAATAATTAAATTATTTGATGATAATTGGTATAATATTTAATAGTTTTAGGATGATTAAGTAACATGGGACATAGTTTAGGGATGTAGTTTAGGGACGATATGTGGCTTTTACCCATATCTTGTTCCTCTCTGTTCTGTCCCCTAGGTGTCTGATTTTCCATTTTCGACCGTAAAGAAAAAAATGGGGTGCCCTGCGCAGGAATGCACGATTGAGTTCCGGTCTTATGCCAACGATGCGTGGTACAGCGTTAGACTGGTGACGGAAGGTATGAAGCTTCGAGTTAAGTATGAGAACTTCCCTGAAGATCATGACCAGGTGTTTGACATTGGGAGCTTCAAGAGCTTGGCAGAGTTTGAGGACTTCAGATCAAGGCTCCGTAGAGTCTCGATTCAGGTGCAGGACCAAGATTGCCCTGAGGTTTCCATCGGGAAGCATCTCTGCGCCTCCCATGCATTCAGCAGCTCCGACCTTCGATTCTACGACGCCATCGTCGAGGAAGTGGGTAACTTCACTTTTTCTTGTTAGGTTTTGCGCCGGACTTGCGTGTCTCGGAATGTGTTTCTTGAAATGCCTCTTTGGTTTATGGAATTTACACACATGGTTGAAAGGTGGGATTTGGGGGCAAAAAATATTTCTTTTTCTGGTTAATATCGTGTATTTTTCGTGTTTAGTTATTTGCTGAGTGGTTTGCTCCTGGTTTGGTTGAGTTTGAGCTCTGTTGTGTGCCCTTTTAGTTTCTGGCTGCAATGCAAGTTTCCTTCTACACCACACAAAATATGGCTGTCTGGTGAACATGTCAAGATTTAGGGTTTACGGTTAAGGGTTTATCTGAAATATGGATAATGAAATGAGTTTCGGAGGTCCTGTGAAACTGTGTCAAGGTTGAGTTACTAATTTTTTTAGGCCTGTGGGAATATGGGGTAATTTTTTTATTGTCTGGAAGGTAAAACTGGATGCGAATTTGGAGTTCGTGTAACCTTGATTTCTTTTGCCTCTTGAAAATTGTGTCCCATATCTATGTGCTTATTGACGGGTATGTCAAACATTGAGCAAGAAGATTAGTGTAATTCACTAGTTTGGGTCTATATGGCAGTATCTCACCATCCTGTTTCTTTTGTAGCCATCAAACATGCTTATCTTACTTGCATTTATCCATGGATTTGTTTATGTTTCCCTCTCACATTCTTTGTATTATTCGACAAAGAAGGTATGTTAAGTGTCTGGCATTGGGCTATGACTTAGGTGCACAGAAAGGAACATACTTTTACTAATGGGGAAGAAGAATGTTTGTGCAAATTCCTCCTCTGTTGGCAACATGGCCCTAATGCTGGCATGTTAGCTAAGAAGAATGTTGAAAACATATGTTTTGTCCAAGTTGGTGTAGAGGTTGAACCAAGTTTGCTACCTTTCATGGAGATGGTATGGAAGAAACTAGCAAATCCTTCCAACAGAACCGATTCTGGTTCCATTGTTAATTCTGATGAAGTAAACAATTGCCAAGTCATCAAGCCGTTATCCTTATCTCAGCGCCAAGAGGAGGTAAATGCAACTTCTACGATCTCTAGGCTATTTATTGCCAAAATGAACAGTTTAAGACTTACAACATATGAACTCTGAATTTTTGTAGCAGAGTGCTAAGTGGTCTTCTGGCAAAACTTGTGCATTTGAAGGTTTGTTGTTTGACTCAATTCTCTTTTTTTTTTTCAGTTGCAATAAAGTCAGGTTAATGTATTGAATTCTGAAATTGTCAGGTTAATGTATTGAATTTTGAAATTGGTGCTTTTATAAAGGTATACTAAAAATGTCTCATAATAGCATTTCCATTCAACAACTGCATTACTTTAGCCTCAGGTGTACTGTTCAATTGTCCTAGAAATATAGCAACCTAACATATAGGTACAGTTGAGAAGTGGTTTGATGTAGGAGCAGTAGGAGAAGAACGTATCAAAGAAAAGAAGAAGAAAACCGGAGAAGAAAAGAAGAAATTTCAGGGGAGGGGGAAATGCTAACCAGTTTCTTATTCATCAATAACTAATCAAACAAAGTCTAGTTCCCCTCTTTATAAGACAGGGAAAATTAAAATGGGAACAAATAAACCAAAGGAAACAAATAACAATTTTTTTTTAATCACCAAATAACGATTGAAATAAATAATTTGTCGTTGTCCTAGTCCTATGCCTAGAATATTGTTTCCAAAAGTCATTAGGTGTCACATCATTCTCCCTCGGTTGAAAAAAACTAGACTCTGTTGAGTATGATTGAAAATACCACTCTAAGATCCAACTCAAGGAAGTCTTCCTCCAAAATTTAACTAGCATCAGAAGGTGCGTGTCCTTTCCGTTGAACTGGGTGGTGACGACCCCTATCAATAGTGGAGCTCAAGAACTCATCAATAGAATCTTCTCAATCGCATCCCTTGGTTTAGGAATCTAAGGGGCCTTTGGGACAGGTAGGTGTTCCTGCAGAAATTCCACTTGACAAAATGGGAGTCTCAAAGATGCCTTAATAAGATGATAAATCTTCCACGCTAAAGACAATACTAATATTAAGTTCAGTAGGCAAATCAAGCACATATGCATTTGGTCCAAGCTTATTTAAAATGGGGGAAAAACCAAAGGAAACAAATAACATAAGGAAACCAAATAACAATCAAAATAATAGTTTGTCTTTGTCCTAGTCCTACGCCTAGAATATTGTTTTCTAAAGCTTTAGGCGCTGCATCATGGTTCCTTTTTTAGGAATCAAACTCACTTTTAGCTGGAATTCTATGTCCGTTTTACAACTTTCTTGCTTAAGTGCACATCAATGTCAAATACAAACTACATGGTAGGGTGTATTTATAGCTTGTACTTTTAACTGAAACCAAGCATGTAGTAGGTGAGTAATGCATAAAGATTCTGACCCAGCAATATCCTGCCGCAAGCCCCGCAGTCATACAGGGCAACAAGTGTCAGATGAATTTATCCCATGCAATAAGTAATTATATTAAACAACCAAGTTTGCTCTCATTACATTTATCTCCTTTGTTTGTCTTGGTTTTTAGATTCTTGTGCATACCACTCTGACAATTTCTATGTTTCCTTTGTTGAGATCAGATACTGCCATGAGTCGATATGATAGGGAAGATGTAGATATGGGGGAAGTCAAAGATCCTCATGCAATCTTCATTCAAAACATTGAAAAGGATCTATCCTCATCAGCAATTGTGGAGTTTGTCCGTAAGAAAACCTTAATTGATTGTCAAGCCTGTGTTTTTCCAAGTTTGTCATTGGAGCCATCCACCAAAGGTCTGATAATTTTGGACAGAAAAAGTGACTTTCACAAGTTGGTCCATTTTCTTCAGGATCCAACTCACATGATCGTATCTTCTAGAGGAAGGTATGCACTGCCATTTGTATTTTCTGTTGTGCATGGAACATGTAGGATGTTGTAAACAGATTGATTGGGTTAAAAAATCCCTTTTTTCCTTGCAAACTTCGTGGCTTGTAATGGACACATGCTTAAATATTACTTGACGTGTATATTCCTGCTAGTTTTTCAAAAGTACAAGCTTCATGACCGATTCATTTCATTGGTCACGTCATCCTTCAAGGTATTATATTCCAGGTCTTCTCTAAAGCCACTGGTCATACCATTGCTTGTAGGCCATGGGTAGTCGTTGAGAATATGTCAACCAAGGATGCTGGGAGCTTGTTGCTTAAACGTCTTGTAAGTTCTATTTGGGCGTACTAGTGTCATGTCAAGGAAATTACTCACTTGGAAAGTTGAAACAGAAATGTACCAATATACTCTGACTGGCCTATTTTGACTTCGGACTTGATTGATGTAATAATATGAGAAACTATTGAGACTAGTAGCCAAGTTTCCTGTTAACATCTGTAATGAATCTAGAAACTAGACATCCTCACATGATTGGGTTCTGATAATTGTGGCATTTTCATTGCACAGGCCAGAACTAATCACGAAAGTGATGAATTGAAGGTAGTGGTTGTTGGTACAAAGGAGTATGAGAGAGCGAAGGCACAAAGGGATTTGTTCATTGAGTTTGTGCACCATCAAGGAGGAGTCTATGCAAGATTCCAGATGCTTACGCAAGAGATGAGTAATCTGGAGGCAAAACCTGTAATTCTTGCGTAGATTTTTCAAATCCAGAATCTGTATATAATATAATCTTGGTAAGGAAAAGTGTCAGGAGATGTCCGATTAGTCGCACTCATGCATACCTATGATAAGAACTCTTTCAATGCATGTCAAGGTAGACACACTGGCAAATAAAGGCAGAATCTTGTGGGGGGGGGGGGGGGGTGTGGGCGCGCGGCGTGGTGTGGAAGAAAAAGATAATGCTGAAATCCAGTACATCTTTAGTGGGAACCAATTCACTCCCGGAAGACCAATACAAAGAAACTCCAGTTAGGGACGTGGGCACAGAACCATAAAGTGCTCCGTATGGTATCCAAATAGGGAAGGGGAAAACACAATACTAATGCATATCACACGAGAGAAGCCAAAAATAGTTGACTGCTTTGAGCAACCACGAGAAGAAAGGACAACAAACAAGGAAGCGGATAAGAACATCATACACATCAGTGTCAGAAAGAAATCACTTAAGCAAATCCCTCGGCTTAATTTTCATTCACTCTGAGATGAAAAAAAGCTTTGAAATGTCAATATGTAAGATAAGTTCATATCAGTAATTGCTTCTGAATGCTGGGGCTTCCTATTCTTCACTGGCACAAACCAATACATCCTCAAGTAGTGAAAGCACGAAGCACACAAATAAAGGCGCAGATTGAGAGGGAGGCTGGCATAATTAATATAAGCAGAGGCTACAACTTACAGGCTCAGGTTTTCCAAGCGTTGTTTCCTGCTGGCATCCTGGGTTCAGTTTTGGTTTGCATTCTTATCATTTCTGGCCTTGTTAAAGATAACATTGAAGCCGTCGGCTGATGAAGGGTCATTGACATCCCATTCACCAAACTTAGGCAATGCTCGAACCTTTTCCTGCACGAGGACAACAAAAAGTAAGTAATTAACTCGCCAGCAGTCTAGGAGAAGTCCGTTAATGTTGCGTCTGGTCCCTTTTAAACGGTTAATCGCCATTTGGAGGGCGAAGTGATGCCAAATTCTCAGGAACATGAGGATTTAACAATTGTATAGTATTATCTTGTGAATTTCAGGGGCTTTTTTGATCATTCATCCCATAGGACATTGATATGACTTGATGACGATCTGAGACAGGCAATAGAATGCGGTTGAGGATACAAAACGGTAGACAGAAGATGGAGTTGAAGAGAGAAGTCACAAATTCACAATCTACAGACATTGTCGGCCCGCAGTGCATGATAAACAGATTGAGCAATCAAAATCAAAGAAAAACCAGAACACAGAAACGAAAGCCAGGAGACAGAGAGAGAGAGAGAGTGGTGTACCGCCATGTTTGGGTTGTGAAAAAGATTTGATATATTAGCGAGGAGCTGAAGAGTCACCTCTGTAAAGTTTAACAATGATAGGCAGAAATATTGCAGCCGCACAAAGCCTCTGTGAGGCAAACTTTCTTTATATAAAGCTTTACAACTAGAGTTTGACTATATGTACAATACAAGAAAGATAAGGCTAAATATAACAATCAACATAATCAAACACGTTAATATCCAGTGTATCTGAAAGAGCTTGGCTGCTATCCAAATTCTTCAACACGCCCCCTCAATTTCAAGGGGCGAGAGAGGACATTGAGATTGAATTGAAGACGTTGAAATGACTGAGATGGTAAATGCTTGGTAAGAATATCTGCCACTTGGTCCTTTGAGGAAATGAATCGAACATCCAAGTCCTTACGTGCAACCTTCTCCCACACAAAGTGAAAATCAACTTCTATGTGTTTAGTACGTGCATGAAAAAAAGGGTTGGAAGTTAGATATGTGGCACCAATGTTATCACACCAAAGAATGGGCGGTTTAGAGAGAAACACTCCAAGTTCAGAGAGCAATGTTTGAAGCCAAACTAGATCAGCTGTCGTGTTGGCAATAGCACGATATTCAGCTTTCGTGCTAGATCGCGAAACCGTAGCTTGCTTGTGAGAGTTCCACGAAATGAGGTTGGAACCAAGAAATATGGCATATCCACTTGTAGAACGTAGATCATCTGGGCAACCTGCCCAGTCTGCATCTAAGAATGCACTAAAGAGAGATGATGATGATCGATTGATGCGAAGACCAAAGGAGGAGGTGTGCACCTGGTACCGAAGTATGCGTTTCACAGTTGTCCAATGAGCGACATAGGGAGTGTGCATAAACTGGCATACTTTGTTGACTGCAAAGGTGAGATCAGGCCTTGTAAACATAATGTATTGAAGTGCCCCAACGGTGCTCCTATAAAGAGTAACATCCGAGAATGGTTCCCCTCCACGTTGAGACAGCTTCTTGGTGGATGACATAGGTGTATTAACAGGTTTGGCATGAGTCATCTTGGTCCGTGTCAAAAGATCGAGGATGTATTTTTGTTGGGAGAGAATGATTCCTTGCTTATCCTGAATAGCTTCGATGCCAAGAAAGTAATTTAATGAACCAAGATCTTTGAGTGGAAAGTCTAGCTGAAGAGAACAGATCAGCTTATCCATTGCTGGAGTAGAGTTTCCTTTAAGCACAATGTCATCAACATAAATTAACATATATACGATAACCTCCCCTTGCTTAAAAATGAAGAGTAAACTGTCGGCCTTTGAGGAGAGGAAACCAAGTTCCAGTAAGCGCGAGCTCAACCTAGAGAAGCAAGCTCTAAGGCTTGTTTTAGGCCATAAATCGCTCTTTGAAGACGACAAACATGTTTCGGGTACTTCGGGTGAACAAAACCAGGTGGTTGTCTCATGTATACTTCTTCAAAGAAAAACCCATGTAAGAAGGCATTTTGGACGTCTAGTTGTTGGATTTGCCAATTCTGAGATACTGCCAAGGAAAGAACAGTTCGAATTGTGGCTGGTTTTACCACCGGGCTATATGTTTTACCATGTTAAAGCGTCCAACTTAAAACCAATTGATGAAAAGTGGAGAGGCCTCACTACTATATAAAGCATTGACTAACCTATTTTCTTAGCCATGTGGGATTTTCCACTTAACACACCCCCTCACGTGTAGGCTTTTTTAGCTCTATCATGTTGGTTATTTTCGGGTTATTTTCAACAATGACTGGGGTAGTTTTGAACCTGCTCTGATACCATGTTGCTGTTTGAAACCTTTTGCCACAAGACGAGCTTTATGTTTTTCAATACTCCCATTGGCACACCGTTTGAGTTTGAACACCCATTTGCAATCGATAAGATTCATCCATTTGTCAGGTGGAACCAGCAGCCAAGTTCCATTGCGAATGAGTGCATCAAACTCGAGTTTCATAGCCTCCCACCAAGGTCGAACCTGAACTGCCTGTGAAAAACATGTAGGTTTTGAATGATCATTAAAAGAAGCTGCAAGATAAGCCACAGTACCATCAGTGAATCCTTTCGGCTTTCTTATATTATCTTGCAAATGTGTTCTCATGGGATGATGGACTAGAGTAGGCGGTTCAGGTGATGAGGGCGTGGAAGTCGAGGTTGAATGAGGGGTAGACGACATTGATTGATTAGAGGACAGACGTGAGTCATTCCTTGGTGAAGTAAGTGTTTCAACAGGTGGTGAAAGAGAAGTTGGTGGCAGGTAGATATGAGATGTGGACAGTTTGGGACTTGTAGGTGCATTGGAGTGTTAAGTAAAGGGAAGCAAAGTTTCGTAAAAAACAACATGTCCAGAGATATAGACACGACCAGTTGGTGCAAAAAGGCATTTATATCCCTTGTGTCTACTACTGTAACCCAAGAATATACATTGTTTCGAATGAAATTCCAATTTGGTTAAATTATATGGTCTAAGATAAGGCCAGCATGCACAACTGAAAACTTTTAATAGGGAATAGTTGGGTTTGACATGAAATAATCGCTCCATAGGAGAAACATTATTAATGACGGGACTAGGCAAGCGATTTATGAGGTAACATGCAATTTGAAAAGCGTCATCCCAAAATTTGAGAGGCATAGAAGCGTGAGAAAGAAGTGTCATACCGATTTCAACTATGTGACGATGCTTGCGTTTGGCTGTGCCATTTTGTTGGTGAGTATGAGGACAGGAGACCCTGTGCTCAATACCACTAGACAGAAAATAAGAATGAAGTTTTTGGTATTCTCCCCCCTAGTCGATTTGGATTTTCTTGATTGTCCTATCTAACAAACGTTCAACATGTGCTTGCCATTGAAAGAAAATTTTCTCAACATCAAATTTGCAAGATAAGGGATAGAACCAAACAAATTTACTAAAGTTATCGATAAAGCAAAAGTAATAACGATAACCATTAATTGAAATAGAAGCTGGTCCCCAAACATCTGAGAACACAAGATCTAAAGGTTCTTTTGACACATAATTAAAGCTATTGAATGGCAATTGATGACTCTTGGCCTGTTGGCAAGCATCACAAACTGTAAATGAAGCTCGTTTCTCACAGGGGAGCTTATGGAGATGAATGATTTTTGAAACAATAGAAGAAGATGGGTGACCAAGTCTTTTGTGCCACTGGTTGTAACTAACTCTTTCACCATGGAATGACAACGGAAGTTGTGATGGTGAAGAGAAGCTAGGCATCAAATACAAGCCATTTTTACATGGGCCTTGTAGGAGCTTTGTCTTCATGGATTGATCCTTCACAAAGAAACAATGAGGGTGAAACTCAACAAAAACATTATTAGCACGAGTGAGTTTGCTAACAGATATTAAGTTTTTCCTTATTTGAGGAACATGCAAAACATTGTTGAGTTTTAAAGGAGAATGTGGAGTTAAGATATGAGAATAACCGATATGGTTGATTGGCAAACCTGCCCCATTTCCAACTTGTACTTGATCCGAGCCGTTGTATTTTTCACTGATGGTAAGATTGTTCAGATCAGCAGTGATGTGATTATTGGCACCTGAGTCCGTGTCCCAGTTTGGATCTATTTGATAGGATGGTGTAGAAGCTACTGCTGCAAGATGACTGGATTCGGCTTGATAAGAGTGATCAAACCTGTGGTGACAGGAGATGGCTGAGTGACCCGATTTCTTGCATACTTGATAGACTGCTTTTGGACTCACATTCCCTGAGTTGCGTTGATTGTGTCTCCATTGGCCATGCCCTCTCCATCCTCTTTGATTTGTGTTGTTCCCACCACCACGTCCTAACTGATTGAAATTGTTTCTTGAGGCAATGTTCGCCGAGGGTCTATTTTCAGAAGCTCCAGTAGGGATCTGGACAGCTGTGTTATGGTGTTCCAAGCGGAGCTCATAGCTCAAAAGATAACCATATAAATCATTAAGAGCAATCAGTTCTGACCTGGTTGTGATAGCAGTCACTAATGGATCGTATTCTGATCGTAGGCCAACAATGAGGTAAGACACAACTTCATACTCCTGAAGTGGCTTTCCTACGGCAGCCAATGTGTCCACGAAACTCTTGATGCGTTGATAATAATCAACGACAGAGAGGTCCTTCTTCTGCATTGTCAACAGTTGCATGACTCGAGCCTGCAACTGGGAGGAGAACATCCTTTCAAGGGCAGTCCAAACTTTTCTCGTTGTAGCCATAAAAACCACATGTCCGAGGATCTCTTCTGAGAGAGATGAGAGAAGAGCGCTGAGGACTATTTGGTCATGCTGGAACCATGTTTGGTATGCTGGGTTTGCAACTTGAGAAGCACCAGACGCCGATTGACTGTCTCCTTCAGCAGCAATGAACTGAGGCGGGCACTCCAAGGTTCCATCCACATAACCAATGAGACGTTGTCCTCTAAGATAAGGAAGAAACTGCGCCTTCCATATTAAATAATTATCTCTAGTGAGACGGACATTTTAAATATGTCCAAGATTCATTGAAGGTTACGGCAGCAAGGATGGTGGATTGGTGGAAAGAACTGGGGGCAAGGCCGAAGAAGAGCAGTTGGAGTTAATGTCTGACATGGGTGGAATTCAAGAATGGTTGGCTTTGATACCATGTAAAGTTTAACAATGATAGGTAGAAATATTGCAATCGCACAAAGCCTCTGTGAGGCAAACTTTCTTTATATAATGCTTTACAACTAGAGTTTGACTATATGTACAGTACAAGTAAGATAAGGCTAAATATAACAATCAACATAATCAGATACAAACACGTTAATATCCACGTGTATCTGAAAGAGCTTGGTAGCTATCCAAATTCTTCAACAACCTCCTTGGCAGCCTCAGCTACTTGCTTGACGATGACGATGATGATGACGGCATTATGAAGAAGAGGAGAGGAGAAGAGGAGGGGTCGAATGCGATCTACCCAAGGCAGGCACAACATAAGGGGGGATTTCAGTTCAAGCCTTTATAGAGTTTGAGCCCTTATTGTCATCGATACTAGCATTGTCACTGGCAATGAATAAGATAAAAACCCGGTTTGAGCCGCCTCCTCAAGAGAATTTCTTTGATTGGTTTCAAATGGGAGAAGGGTTGGCTGTTCACTCGTTTGGTGCAAGTAATCTATCCAAGGTTGGAGGTCCCAGTACTACTGCCAGGAGTTCTGGGAAGAAAGATTAATATTGCCCTTGCTTCATGCTCTTGTAGATAGCATCGGACCATTGTTAAGACAATTGCGGCTGAGGTAGGAGATGGTGGCAGCAATTTTATCAAGATCTTGGAGCTTCTCAATAAGAAGGCCCCAGAGGAAGCTTTTGTCATTAGAACTAAAAAATGTAAAAAACTGATAGACTACACATGACCTGAACGGAAGGCGGAGGAGGAGAAGCCATCCTTGGAGAGGAGTTATGAAGGGCAACAAGGTAGGACATGGCCCTGGGGGCCTCGAAGGTCAAGATCCTAACAGTAGTGGGAGGAAGGCTTGGACCGCCACAGAGCAAGGTGATGAGTTGGCAGCGGCCATGTCTAGGTGGAAGCACCTCATGCCGCTTGGAGCAGGCCAAGGATTACCACTAAAATTCTGACAATTACCAATGCATATTTCCAACGGCTGTATGTTGGTAATTTTAAATTTCCAACACGTAGCCGTTGGTAAATATGCATTGGTAAATCATACATTGGAAATTCAGTTACCAACCTGCAAAATTTAAGCTGTTGCTAATTACCAACGATCAAGCACCTGACTTGTTTTCCAACGAGCAAACAAAACACCAACGTGTGTCACACGCATTTGTTCAAGCATTAGTAATCATGTTCAAATTTTTTTGAAAAATTAAAGCAATTTCCAATGAAAAGCAGTTGGAAACTGCCATTTTTTAAAAAAATAATAAAATAATAAATTTCTTAATATTTAAATTATAAGTTATATTCACTAAAAAATTATAATTTCACAAAAATTAATTAAAAATTCAAAAAATTGGAAAAATATCTAAAATTCATAAAAAAATTATGAAAAATAAAAATAAATTTAAAATTAACAAAAAATAAATCAAAAATTTAACAGCCACTGAAATTTAAAATTAACATAAAAATTAAAAAATTCATAATAAATTTGAATATTGAAAAACTAAAAATACCACAAAAATTAGCTTAAAATTTACAAAATTTAAAAAATTAATGGAAGTAATAAAAATTTCCACGAAATTAGAAAGAAATTAAAAATCTACAAAATTTTCAAAAGTTAAAATAAATTCAAAAATCAAACAAAAAATTAACTAAACATTCAAAAATGAAAATGAAATCAACAATCAAACACCCAAATCTATAAATTCAAACACCTACATCTATGAAATCAACAGAAAATAAAAACCCAAATCAGTTAAGAGGCAATGTGTAGAGTGGCGAAGCAATGGGAGGCTAGGATGTGTTTAACGATTTGGCGTTGGGCAAGGCGCCGAGGCGAGGGGCTGGGGTGACAACGCATGGAAGGTGATTAGCAAAGGGAGGAAAAGGAAAAGAAGAAGGAGGTTGGACAGCAAAGGAAAATGAGAGGGAGGAGAAAAAGAGATGGAGGATGGATAAAAAAGGAGAAGGATGAGAAACGAAGGATGGAGGAAAGGGGACTGACGGAGAAGGAGAAGGAGAGGGAGGCGAATCAGAGGGAAGAGGAAGACGAAGGGAGGCAGAGGGCTGGGGGATATGGAAGGGAGAGGCGGTTGGGCGAGGGAGACAGAGGGGAAAGGTGGCATGGGGTAAATGGGAGAGATAGGTTAGGACTTTCTATAGGGTAGGTTAGGGTTTTTGAGCTTTTGGGCTTTTAATGTATGTATGTATGTATGTATTATATTATATTAATGTATCATATATGTATCATTAATATAATGTATCTTCTATATTATAATATGTACTATAAAATATAATGTATCATAATATAATAGATGATATATTATAATGTGTGTGTGTGTGTATATAATACATTATTATATTTGTAATAATAACAATAATAGTAAGTATTATATTTAAAACTATACATATTATTATTCTAATAAAAAATATATAAACATGATACATATGATACATTATTTAATGTATGTATGTATCATACATATATTTAATGTATATATATGATATAAGTAAAGTATATATTCTTATATATGATATATTATATTATTATTATTATTATTAACAAATATGATAAGTATGACACATTATGAATAATTATTACGAATATATATGATTATTATAGCATATATAATTTTACTATAAAAATATCTTCATATATATGTTCATACGCATTATGAATGGGTTGTTATTATTATTATTATTATTATTATTATTATTATTATTATTATTATTATTATTATTTTATATTTAACTGTTACCAATGCGTCGACGCGTTGGTAATCAATAGCGCATTGATTACCAACACATTTGGCCGTTGGTAAATTTAAATTTTTTTTACCAACAGCTTAAAGCGTTAGTAATTACTAATGGTCATGCCATTGGTAATTTAGCCGTTGGAAAAATTAGTTTTTTTAGAAGTGTATGATAAATAGAGAAGAAAAAGTGTTTCCAAAATTTTGCCACATAATTTAGTATAGGTGTTTGCTCACATATGAAAGATTATGATTAGATGCCCTTAAGAAATGGAAGTTTATAATTAGGCGTATCCAATATTGGTTTTGTTTTTCGGATTTTAACTATTAGCTTCGTGTTTTTAGAGGTTTTTAAATTGTATTGTGTTTTTCTTACACTCCTAAAAAACGAATGTATTTACAAATATTAATTCCGGTCCTTTCATTTGTTTGGCAATTTATTTTGTTTTGCAAAGTGAGATGGAATGTAAAAGTTAATGCTAATAGGTTTTTAATACGTTCATTTTTAATTTTTTTTAATTCATGAAAATGAAACTATAGAGATAATACATAACATGAGAAATATTCCGGGGGACAGCCATCTCATATACTCAAGCCTGTTTTACACTATTGATGACATATGGAGAATTTATACTTATAATATCCCCATCAAATTATTTGTCTTATTCGGGCTTAGGTAGTTAGGTGAATCATAGAACTGTTCTGACAAGAAACACTCAAAAGCGTAAATTTCAAATTACCTCAAAGGTTTGAAAATATAGTTTATATCATTTTCTTTATGAAAACATATAATTTACTGTGTGAAAACTTCATTTATATTTATGTATTTAGATGAAATTGCTGTTATTTGTAATAAAAATATTTTAGGTTGACGGATATATATGTCTATGATATTTGAAATGATGTTGGTATAATTTGGTAATTTAGATATTGCTGGTTAAATGATAATATAGTCTTAATAATATTTGTGTATGATATTATATATATAAAGCATGTGCATGTAGGAAGGGTATTGTCAACATTCCTCACAATAGGGTTACTATGCAGATGACACATGATAGACTTATATTTTTAGTAAATTAACCACATACTTTTCAATATGGTTCCATACATGAGCCTAAACCTCTAGTGCAAATGTGCAATATAATAGCTGTCATATTTGACTTGGTGAAGAAATGTGAATCAATGAAAATCAAGATTTAATTGCTACAATGAACTGTGATAATCTTCTTAAACTTTCACTATTATCAATATCTTCGTTCAAAAATCCAAAAAGTAATACAATTTTATCTTCTCTAAAATGATAAAATAATTACCTAATGTATTTTTTTTTCAAATACCCATTAAATCAAGCCCATTTAAACAATACAAAAACTTCAATATAAAATTATCTAATATCAATTTTATCTTTTTTTTTTCTAATGATGTTTTTATCTTTATCAATTACTTACTAATATAATTTTTTAGCAAAAATGTTATTAATATTTTATTTGGGGGTTAGATTTTACATTTATTGTTTGCTTATAACAGTGTTTTTTTTTTTTTTTTGCGGGCTAGAGGAGGAAGGGGTAAGTCATTTATTAGCTATTTTTCAACTGTATGAGTGTGCCTTGGGTCAAATTGTCAACTTAGGTAAACCCTCTATTTTCTTCAGTCTAAATATTAATCATTAATGATGGGGAGGGTTTGTCAAATGCTTGAAATTTATAATTGTTTAAAAGAAGACCAATATGTTAGTTTTCTTTGGTTATTGGGGAGAAAGAAAAATTCCAAATTTGAGTATCTTATTGAACGAGTATTAGGGAAGCTAACCAGTTGGAAGGCTTCTCTGCTTTTTCAGGCTGGTTGAGGAATGTTGATAAAAATGGTTATTCAATCGATGCAAACTCATTTGATGCGCTCCATCCTTTTCCCTATGAAAGTTTGTGACAAGTTGAGATCACTGTTTATTAAGTTTTTTTGGTCAACGGATGTGGAGGAGAGTAAAGTCCAATGGTACTCATGAAAATGACTGTTGTTTGATGCAGGTATAAGGTTATGGTTCTCAGGACATCCTTGTTTTTAATCGAGCAATGTTAGCTAAACAAGGCTATTTCTTTATTCAGAACCCAAACATGCTTGTCACCCATGTGTTCAAAGGTAAATATTTTCCTTACACTTCATTCTTGAAGGCACCTCGGCCATCTTCATACTTGAATGTCTAGAAAGTCATATTAACAAGTCATGATATGCTTTAAGTTGAGGGTTTCTGGAGGATAGTTCAGGGTGTAAACATTTCTATTTGGAAGGATAGATGAATTTCGAGGCCATACATGAAATTAGTGACTACTCCCCTTGCTTATTTTCATCATCTTGTAATGGCTAATTTGATTGATCAAACATCGTTATCATGGAAGACAAGTGAGGTGGAGGCTTTGTTTCATTCATCAGATGCAACTTTAATTAAGGATATACCATTAAACCTTAGATTTACAAAGGGCATATACACTTGGGGAATGACTGACAATGCCTAATTATTGGTCAAATCAGCATACTATCTTGCTTTCTTTTTTCTATATGGTCAAAATCCCCTGGTAGAGTTTGACTTCTAGAAATGACTTTAGGGCTTGAATTTTCCATCGAGGATTATTTTTTTCTGGCAAGTTTATGCAAATATTTTACCTGCTAGAGATGACCTTTGTATGCGAAGCATTTAGGTGCCACCCCAATGCGTAGTATGTAAGAAAGATATGCAAAAACCTCAGCATATTTTTTTGGAATGTTGTTTTTCATGCAATGTTCAGGTTTTACTGGGGCTAGATATTCCACCTCTGTCGGATGATTGGTGTAGTGGTTCGTGTGCATTTTTTTACTAGGAACTGGAGAAAGCTTTTAAGTTTGCTCATTTCTATTGGTTCATTTGGTTTAACCGTAATAAGGTGATACATGAGTCAACTTGACAATGTCCATCTTGAGTTACTTTCAACTTCTAGGCATGGTTGAACAGATGGCAAAAGGCGAATCCTTCACTATAGAGGCATTCAACCCAGGTGACTAAGGAGGTGCTAAGATGGACAAGACTAGCGATAGAGGTAATTAAGTTTAATCTAGATGCCACCTGGAAGAAGAATAATAAGCGTGCAACTATAGGTCTTGTAGCCCGGGACCATTAGGGAAGGACTTGTTTTGCTATATATTATGGCTCCACATACTCAGGCTCTAATCTTTTGTATTTGGAGGCATTGGCTATTTTGTGGTGTTTTAAGGAGGCTTGCCACCATAAATTGTGCTAGGTGATGCTTGAATCAGACTCTCTAGTACAACTTCCATTATCCCTGTTTATTTTATTTTGGAGCCATTATTGATGAGGCTGAGTGTCTAGGTACTTGTTTCTCATCTTGTCCCTTTTTTTTTTTGTTAAGCATTTAGTTAATGGTGTTGCTCATTCTTTGGCTTGAAAATGCCTTGATTGACAAGGAAGACGGTTGTAGAGAGAGCCTTCCCCACCTTGGCTTTGTAATGCTCTTTTAGCTGATCAATAAAAGGTCCTAATTCTAACATTTTCTTTAGGGGTAAATAAGTTATCATTGTTAAGGTGTATTATAATACAGACACCCTCGCCATGAACTATTGTTCAAGGAGTGGGTTTTATTCAATCATGCATAAAAAGCAAAAGCCTAATTGTTTCTCACTTTACTTATTGACTAATAACATAAAATTAAGGTTTAAATCATTTTAAAATATCTTTAGCCTTTTAGCTTAGTGATTAAGGGCTTTGAGAAATATGAGAGGGATTTAGGGTTTAAATCCTAGCCTCCCACTTCTTTTAATATGCTTTAGAAAAGCCGGTTCAGTCATCATTCTAATCTCAAAGAAAGTTGGCATGCCCTTTCCCTGATTATTATAATAGTATCTCTTTCTCTTTGTAAATTAGTATGATGATTTTGAAAACAAAAAAAAAACATTTTAAGATATAAATATTTTTATTTAAATTTGTTGATGATACTGAATAACATTTTGGGATCAATTTGGTACTTTGTTAACTCAACATGGTAGCTTAATGGTGCAAGTCCTCAATTGAGACGTGGAGATTAAGAGTTCAAATTCTCTTGTAGCCTTTCATTGTACAAAATACTTTTAGGCCGACAGGAGCCAAAACTTGTGAGTAAAGAGGAGTCTTACCCATTATATTGAGATGCTTCATAGTAGTACAAAAAAAATTAATTTGGTACTATGTTGAGCCAAAATCTTTAAAAATTGTTTAACTAATTAACAAAAAAAATTAGTTAATGAAATATAAATTCATTTAAATTATATCATCTCATTACAGCTTGAGGCATAGGGATAGCTAGTTGTTGTTATGGTTTTGAAAACTAGCAAAGGCCAGCCATCACTAACCAAATAGAGAAACTTTTAGCGAGAGTTCGGCTGTCATTAATTTCAATTAAATTTCACTACCCCTCTCTCACACATCTCAAACATGAGAATGTCTTCTCAGAAGAGAAGAAATCCTCTATTGTGCCAACCCCAACCTTCATTAGTAGTCCTCTCTACACGCAGAAAAAGCTCGACGATTCTTTTCTTTGGCAGAAATCATGTTGAAAATTATTCCCATCTAAGGTAGCTTTCTCCCAATTTCAATTGAACTCAAATTTGGCTGAAAAACGTTAGTGGTCTTTGCCAGAATAATATTGAAAGTTGTTCCCATCTAGTTCGATCCTGCCTCCACCCATCATTGCCATTGCTATGGTTCATCTTCCTTAATCATCTGAGTTCAATTATTGCTGTTTGTCGTCCCGATCTTGTTGTGAGTTCATTAAAAATTGGAGAAGATAAAGAGATTTGAACCAACGAGTGACCCACACTCAAATCCCGTAAGGTTGCGGCCCTGTTTGGTCTACTTTTTGCTTCCTGGTATCTGCCTTTTGCTTTTTTATGGATAGAAATTAGTGCGAATATTTTCTTGATTGCTGGTGTTTAGGGTCAAAAGCTAGAATTTGGTATAGCTTGCTCAGCCTTCAATATTTTTTCACTTTGTGGAAGACAAACTTGGCTTTATTTGGGTGATTTTAGTTTTGAATTTTTTCCGGTTAAGATGGGTTATCAGCCCGCCAAAATTTCTCTACTTTTCACAACTTCTTCAAATAATTGTTTGTTGATGGTGGGATTTCGTTCTATATTTGTTTGGTGTTCACAATTGAAGATGGAATAACAAGTAAATAATCCTACCAATTATGATATACATTTCGAAAGGCCATGGATCTGCATTTTGTTCTAACAATATAATTCTCTAGTTCTTTGGATGCACTTTGTACAATAACTTTTGTCACAATTTTATCTTACAGCTTGTGCTATCAAGTTATACAAAATATTTTGTTTAATATGTCTAAATTTTTTTATGGGTTCTAACTTTGGTGTTAAAATTTTTTTTTAAAAGAGGATTTGATGCCTCATTAACTGTTTGAAATTTTTTCACTAAATTTGAAAGAATTGATATATGTTTGCATTGTGAAAGCTTTGCCATGGTAATTATGTCACCGGATTATTTCTTTTAAAATGTTATTGGAAGGACATTTTTTTTATGATAGTCAAAGTATTCAATGTCATTAGACTATTCAATGGTTATAAATCATCAATAATATCTGTAATTTCTTAATTAGTCAAGCTAGGAAATGGTTTATCATGTAGTCTAGAATTTTCTTTCTTTTATACCGTAAAGAATTATATTATGTGTTCCATTGTTGAATCTATGAGAGAAGCCCTCATTCATTCACCAATGTTGCCTAGGATTTATGTTCTTCCTTGTAGTAAATCTTATGCTAAAATACAACTGGATCCCATCTGTTATAACTAAATAAACACACACACACACACACACACACACACACACACACACATACATACATGCGCGTGTGTGTGTTTGTGATTTCATTTTATACTATTATCTGTCTGTGTGATTTTTTCTATTAATATTACTTCAAGAAATCTGTAATCCTATTATTTATGATATACATTTCAAAAAGGTCATGTCTTGGGATTCTTGTTGTAACAATGTAAATCTTTATGTCTTCTAAAATGTACAAATTTTAACTTAATGGACAAATAAACTGATGAAGCTTCTGAACTAATTTTACAATTAACCATTTGAGTTAATAAATTTAGTGATGAAAATATGTGATGATCAAGTTATAGATCCTAGCCTTGACATAACTAAACAAATATGCTAGGACAAAAGTAGCAGTTTGCATAAAACACTTCATTGGAGATAGAGGTACGACCAAGGGTATTGGTAAGAACAACACTGTGATTATGGGAATGGATTGTTTGACATCCACATGCCTACTAATTATAACTCCATTAGCAAGGGCGTTGCCACTTGTTTCGAATGTCCTACGCTTTTACTTAAGCTTGAATGGAATGAGGATGCATGCCAATCATGAGTTAGTGACTGGATACCTCAAAGACAAGCTTAAATTCAAGGTATGATAAATAATTTAGAAGCAATACTTTCCTAACTTGGGATGAACCACAGCTTTTGGGTTAATTTTTTTTGTTTTTTTTCCTATTGTGTGCAAGTCAAGTTTTAGTCATCTCTGATTGCCAAGGTCTTGAACGAATTACGTCTCTTCTGCATGTTAATTATTCATATTCAGTTGAGGCTGAAGTTGGTGTTAGGATTAACATGGTGAGTTAAAGTTAGTCTTATAGTCATGTGCTCTTAATTTTACTGCAATAGTTTTTTTGCCCTGATATTTTCAAATACTTTTATGGCATGCAGGCAAGCCTCCCCCTCTTGGCAACTTCATCTGGACCTAGAAATGCCTTTTAGGCCACCCCAGCTGCCATGGTCGATTAATCTAGCTTGCCTTATTTTTCTATTCTTTTAGCTTTAAAATTGTACGTGTATTGCATTTAGGTTTGATCAAAATTGACATGGGTAAAAATAAGGGGTAGTAGGCTGGATTGATTTAACCATTTGATTACTGGATATAAGTTAGTGATTCTTTACTATATGCGAGCTAATCTTGTGTGAAATTATGGTGTTTTTGCGCTCGGCTATTGTTCTTACTCAAGGGATATGTCATGTTTATTGGCCTAAAATTAAACAACTAAAGGTCTATTTGACAAGTTGCTCAAATCTTGGAGATTTTTGGAATATTGGAAGTGGACAAATCTGAGACTTGTTTTGATTATTGGTTGCCCGAGGCTTTTGCGTTATTTGTTGATAATACTGTTTCTTATTGTTAAGTAGGTTTAAGAGTCTTAATAATTTGTTTGTGATTTTTTTTAGTTGTTTATAACTTATGTTTACATTTCCCATTTTTAGGGGGTTTGGTTGACTTATAAATAGGTAAAATGAGTTTGACGAGTAAAATATATATGTGAATCAAAAGAGTTTATGAGCAAAATCTTTCTTTTTTTTGTTATTGTCATTGTCGATATTAAAGTAACTAATTTTCACTCATCTATGAACATATACTAATTATCTAAATCACACTAAATATCATGTCTGAATGTATTGATTTTGTTTTGTTTTTACTGTTGGTGCTGTGATTTTTTGGCAACTACATGAATAAGGATTGTTTTTATTTTCAAACAACAAATTGGCATGGAAATGTGTGGTAGGATGTCCTGTGAATACACCAATTATGACCACAAAACATAAGTTGCTGTTGAGTTGCTTTTTAATTTTAGTATTAACTTATCTGGTCATAGTTGTTTATATATGGTGACCATTATAGTTAGCACTAGGTTTTAGCTGAAATTGGACCACTATAGCTAGTATTGTCTCACATGTACGTGGACCATTATATCTACCACTAAGTTTCACCTGAAATTGGCTTTGGAACCGTACGTGTTTTAACTGTCAAATGACATGTTGATGTGAATTTATAATATTTTGGCTTAATGAAAACTATGTCTATTTTATGAATGTTGGAATTGTTCGGAATGGATGATAATATTGAATTATGTGTAGGATTAAGGAATGGAGAGGGTAATATGAAGTTGAAGATATTGAAATAAATTAGTGAAGGTCAACTATCACAAAATAGCACCAATCAACCTTCACTAATTTAATGAATGCTTACTGTCACTAAATTAATGATGATAAACCGTCGCTAATTAGTGAAGACCTACCGTCGCTAATTAATGACAGCTAGTAGTCGCCAATCGTCACTAATTAGCAATAGCTAACAATCGCCAAGTTGAATACTTTAGCAACATAGAGCTTTCACTAGCTTAGTGACAGTTTACTGTCGCTAACTCTAGTGATTGCTAGCCTTCACTAAACTATTGACAATAAACTGTTACTAAAACTTCAGCAATATGCCGTGTTGGAAAATAAGGGACCGTTGAGATTGCGAAGGCTAGCTATCACTAACTAGCAATATTTGCCATCATTAACTAATTAGCGGTAATTAGTTTAGATACGGACTAATTAACAATGGTCTGCTTTTGCTAACTTCTGATTAGTGAAGATAAGCTGTCACTAATGGCCATCATTAAAACCATTTTTTTTAGTGGTGAAACAAGTTATAGCAAAAAGTTTTAAAGAATAAAATTTTGAAAATCGAACTACTTCATTGGAATTGAGAGAATTATTAGTTGTGCCTAGACAAATGTAAATGTCTTTACGAAAAATAAATGCAAAATGCCCTATTAGCCCTTGAATTTGAATGCCTATACTCACTTAATCCCTTAATGTTAGCTTTTGCTTAATTTTTTTATGAGTTTGAAGAGAAAAGTAAATCCCCCCACCCCTGGTATAGTGGCTAAAGTGCGGGCGAATATGATGGAGGTCCAAAGTTTCCCTAACTCTTACATCATACTGCAACAAAGCTAGTTTTGCTGTCATTCTGGTCTAGAAAAAACTGACGATGATGAATAAAAAAAAAAAAGAAAGAAAGGAGAGAAAAGTTTCCCTACCCCCTTCTCCTTAATTTGTAATAATAATGTATCCTGGTACACTCGTATAATACTTTTGAATATTAAAAAAAGAGAGAAAAGTAACTTATAAAAAAGTTAGAAATCTCGGTGGGAAGAAACATAAAAGTTATTGGGTCAAAATAATATTTTTTCAATAAATAATTAATTATCTAGGGAAAAGAGTTACTCACTTGTATTTTTTTTAAGTTAAAAAAAAACTATTTTTTTAAAATAGATTTTATTAAATTTAGGGTCATAAAAAAGTGCATGTATGTAATTTTTAAATTGTATATTTTTACTTAATAACTTTGTTAAACAAAAAAGGTTATCCACTCATGCAAGTTGGGAGCTTGGGTAATGTCTGTTTAGGGATGACAACAAACACAGTACCCCTTATTCGCTATTCGTGCCTACAGGTTTTTGCTTACCCCGTAAAGTGGTGGGTAGGTTATCAAAGTCAGATTTCTACCTAGAATCATTTTGGTTTTTCTAAAGTCATAAAGTCGTAAAAAGTCGTAGAGTCATAAGATTTTACTAAAAAATTTTTAGAAAAAGATTAAAAAATATAATCATCTAAATTATATCAGAAAGTTTATATTATATAATATTTTTACTTACTAATACTTTAATACCATAAAAAGTGTCATGACATAAATGTATAATACAAGAAAAAAGAAGTTTTAAAATCCACAATTCATAATGAGAAGTTTAAAATATCTCAATCATCTACTGGAGCATGTGGAATACCATGATCAATGACAGTATTAATATTATCATCGTCAAAGTTCATATATTCATTTTCTTCTCTTGTCATTTTATCATTTCAGAATCTAAAGTCATTTACGTAAGCATTTGTACCATCATTTACATTTCCTTCATCTATATCCATATCTATATAAAATTGATAAGCAAAGTCATCAAAGTTATAGTGAAGGAGAAAAATCAAGTGACACAGAAAGATAAAGGAAAAAAAAATAAGAGATGATTTATGTTTTTTTTTGTTATCTTTATTTATTTATTTTGTGTATAACACTAAATGAGTTGAATTTGATTGTATAAAGATTAAGTTAGGCATTAGATTCATATACTTTCGGCCTGGGATCATTTTTTAGCCTAATTTTAGCAAATCTGACATAATGATGTAGAAACGTAAAGTCGTAAAGTTTCTAAGTTTCTAAAACTAAAGTCGAAACTTTACCTGTTTTCACATACATATAAGTTTGTATTAAGACTTGGGTCATTTTTTGTTTCTAGAGTCGTAAAAATGTAAGTTTTAAGACTCAAGTCAGGATTTTAGTAACTGTTCATTAGTGAATGAAATTTCTCACATACGTCCATCACTTGCGAGGTAATTCGTACACACTTGATTCCTCCACCAAAATTACACATTTTATGGGTTTAGGGTTTATTATTTTGCAAATTGACACTGCTACCTGGTACCATTGTTATGTAATCAAAGAGGTGACCTCAATAAGCACAAGTCCATCAGTGGTTAAGAAGAATATCACTACTAAAAAATCTTTTTTTTCCAACGGCCAATCTATTGAAAATTTTCAACATGCAAGGCCGTTAGAAACTGTGAAAAAAAATTGTAAGATTTTAAAAAAATTTTCCAACGATGTGGCCGTTCGAAGCGTGCAAACTTTCCAATGGTCAAAAGCCGTTGGAAAATATGTAAGTGAAGCGGTACTTTTTCTTAGTTATTGTTTCCAACGGCCTTGGCCATTGGAAATATTTTGTGCATTTTTCCAACGGCCTAGGCCTTAGCTGTTGGAAACATTTGGTGAATTTCTCCAATAGCCTAAGCCGTTGGAAACTTTTTTTGTGAATATTTCCAACGGCTTAGGCCATTGGAAATATTTTAAAAAATTTCCAACGGCCATTTTGTGAATTTTTCCAACGGCCTAAGCTGTTGGAAATATTTTGTGAATTTTTCCAACGGCCTAGGCCATTGGAAATATTTTAAGAATTTTTCCAATGGCTTAGGCCGTTGGAAACAAAAAATTTAAATATTTTGATATATATATGTCACATACACACACACACATTTATATATGTGCATATTTATATTACATTGATATTGATATTTATATATATTACTACGTATTATATGTCATAACAAATATTACTACGTATATATATGTCATAACATATATATATATATATATATATATATATATATATATATATATATCAAATAATAATAATAATAGTAATATGTTTACACACACACACAAACACATACATAGTAATAGTAATATTTTGTTAAAAGTAACAAAAAAAATAATAGTAATACATTTATATACATAGTTTATTATAAATAAAAATAACAATGTATGTGTGTGTGTGTATCATATATGAATATTTATATATATTCATGTATTCATATTTATCATATGTATTCACATATAATTATTATTGTTATGAATATATATATATATATATATATATATATATATATATATATAACTATATATAACTCAATTTATTAGGCCCACCTAATTGGCCCAAAACTAATTCAAACCTAATTTAACCTAGCTATTTATACATATTTCATATCTCTCTTCACTCTTGCCTCTCTCATTTTTCTGCTCTCTCCCTCTT
This sequence comes from Aquilaria yunnanensis, assembly GCA_039654915.1. Taxonomy (NCBI): domain Eukaryota; kingdom Viridiplantae; phylum Streptophyta; class Magnoliopsida; order Malvales; family Thymelaeaceae; genus Aquilaria; species Aquilaria yunnanensis. The sequence goes on along the minus strand of CM077596.1, from coordinate 69,925,717 downwards.
CCTTTGTTTTCTTAGCGCTCTGTCTCTCTCCTTTCTTTGCCATCCGTCTCCTTTCTGCCTCTCTCCTTTTTCTGCCCTCAGTCTCCTCTCTACCTTATTCTCTGTGCTCTCCGTCTGCTCACCGTCCGTTCGATGCTTGCTCTGCCGTTCATCACCATTTGGTCGCCGTCTGCTCTACCTTCCGACTCCTCTCTACCTCTCTTCTTTCTGTGCCTTCAGTCTCCTTTTTGTGCTCCGTTTCCTCTCTGCCCTCTTTTTTGTGCTCTCTGTCTGGTCGCCATTCATCGCCCAGATCTGCACCACCAGATACGTTTGTTCTCCTCTTGGATCACGTTCTCTGACCAGATCTGCACCAGATCCGGTGCTCGCCATCCACCGTTCGCCTTGGCTCTGTTGTGCGTCGTCCACCTTGGCTCCGTGCTCCGCCACCATCTTCCGACGACTGTGTTTGCAAATTTGCCTTATTATTGTTTGTTTGTTGTATTTGTTTTTAAATTTTGAATTTTTCTATTTGATCTAGCTCTAGCTGTTGAATGTTTTCTAGGTGGCTTAATTTTGCTAGTACTCTGTTTGGTCCAAAATTTTTATATTTCTTTTTATTTGAATCTTACTTTTTTTTTTGGTAGGATCGTTGTCTATTATGTTTGAGGATAGATAGACAATGAAATAGGTGTTCAGAACCAAAGCAGTTTAAATGAGTTAAGAAGCTTAATAATAATCGAATATTGTCATTCAACTTTTATCTATTCTCTGACTCCTTAAAGGTTCAATCAGTCATCTTGGGTTTACTTTTTTTCGTTTCTTTCTGAATGATTGTTTGACTAATCATAATCAGTCTAGTACCATACTAACCTGTGGTTGAAGTAATTTTCTGTGGAAGATACACGAGAAGGAACTGGGCAAGAGTCATTAGGGAGTTAGAAAAGCTAAATTGATTATTGGTTACTTAGCTTCTTAAAATAGACTGATCGGCAGATCACTGATCTCTGTTGATAATCTTCCTAACTTTTGGTACTTGGTTAGTTGGTTTCAAATAAGAATGTGGAAATCTTTTATTTGTATAGTAAGGTGAGAATTTGGATGTTAGGGAGTTTCATGTCAAAGCTGCTCTATATCTAGCACCAGTGCCCTTCAAGTATGATATTTTGTTCTTTAAAGTCATGTGTTTAATGTCTTGTTTCCTTATTAGTTCCACTCCAGATGAACTTTATGCTTTTATCAAATGTTTTGAAATTCATTAAATCAGTATTTATGTTCTTCTTTTAAACAATAATCTAACTAAACTCTTTTTGTGTGCCAAAAGACTTGGGCCTGACTGGAACAAAGCTTGGATGTAAGGAAAGTGGCTATGGTGCTTGCACTGTGATGGTCTCACACTATAATACAAAATTGAAGAAATGTGTGTGAGTCTCATTAGCTATGCATTTCAGACTTCAATATGCATGTGTTGTAACAAAATGACATTTGTATGGAACTATTTTAGGCATTATGCTGTCAATGCATGTGTGACGCCCCTACATTCAGTTGAGGGGATGCATGTGATTACTATGGAGGGAATTGGTAACTGCAAACATGGACTACACCAAATACAGGTAATACTGAAGACTCTCATTCTCATAATTTTTAACCAAAGATGGAGTTTCATTTCTTTCATTGTGTTCTATGTTTTAATAGAATGTGAGATTATCTATTCATAAGTTGAGGAGCTTCTCTAATTGTAAAAAATTTTACATTTTCCCCGCATATAGAGATTATAATTGGTGTAGAAAAAAAAATTAATTGTAAGAAATTATACCTATGTCTTAAATTTGGATATATTTTTCTTATAAGAAATTGTATTGATTTTTTCCTTTCTTCATAATTTGTAGCATCTTCCACTTTTTTCCCTTTTATGTTCATCGTTGCTAGCATTGAGAGTAACCCATTTCCTTCCACATGTGGTGTCTGTAATTCCTTGTGTTTCAATAGAATAGCTCATATTCCAAAGAGGGCATTGATCATATTATCAGTCTTTAAATTATTTAATTGGTTATTTGTAAGTGAGGCATTTGTTTATACTATTCTTGTGTATGTGTTTTAAACATTGTTTACTAAATTTCAGCTAAAGAATGTGCCTTCTTTTCTTTTACAATATTTAATTTTTGCAGGAGTCATTGGCTCGTTCTCATGGCTCCCAATGTGGATTTTGCACTCCTAGTTTTGTTATGTCATTGTATGTTTTGTTGAGGTCAAGTAAAACACCTCCTACTGAAAGAGCAAATTGAAGAATCTCTTGTTGGAAACTTGTGCCGTTGTACTGGTTACATACCCATTGTTGACGCATTTCAAGTTTTTGCTAAAACTGATGATTCCTTGTATGCTAATGTACCTTGTGGGTTTGTTGTATTTGTTGTCTTTTATTTTATATTTGTGGATATATATGTTTTGAGGATAACTTTTCTGATTTTTCATAATTTATGTAATTTTTTTGATTTTCTTATTATTAGCCCCTTTTTGTAATTTTGTGGTTTTTGTCTCCTGCTTTTGAATTTTGTTTTGTGAATATAAGATATAATTTTTTAATTTTTTTTCATTTTATGAAATACAAAATATAATTTAGTACTGTACAAATATATGTTTTTTTTTTTTTGTACACAACGCTTCCAACGGCTTCAGCCATTGGAAAATGAGCCTTTAGAAAAAGCCTATTTTTTCAGTAGTGTTCCAACAGCTTAGGCCGTTGGTTAATATAAATATGGACGTATTTCCAACGGCCTCGGCAGTTAGGAATATGGCAAAATTTTCCAATTGCCCATTAGTTGGAGGATTTTTCAACTGCCCCGTCAGTTGGAAGCCGTTGGAAAATAAATAATAATAATAATAAATACAGCCGTTGGAAATTTTTAATTGCTTATTTTCCAATGATTGACAGTTGGAAGTTCTAACGGCTAAGATATGGGCCGTTGAAAGTTTTACTTCCAATGAAAGGATTTCCAACTGTCAAAGTTCCAACGGGCAGCCGTTGGAAACTTCAAATTTTCAACTGCCGGCCGTTGGAAATAGAAGTTGGAGAAATGCCATTTTTTAATAGTGTATATTTAATGGGGCTTATATTAAAAAATATTTAAATCAAACACTTCAATGATATACCTGATAAATAAGACAGATTTATTATTCACAGACACTTTATGCCTATCAACAGCCTGTATTTGACAAACGAGCATACTTTGTAAATCATGTCCATCTCATAACAAATATTTTTATCAGATTACTTGTCCATCATAAGTAGATATCCTCAATGGACAAATTTCCACCACCCACGCCACGACCCCTAGTCTGCCGTCTCCGGTCCAGCGCTGAAGCTTCCTGTATGACTTAATATTGAATGATCTAAGCCAAATTTATTTTTGTCTTATTGGAAGACCCGTGGACAATCTGTGATTGATTTGTTGATTCTTCCAGCGAAACATTCTTTACCTTCTTGAGGTTTTGGGAAAAATAGCTTTCACCACCTTCTATTTTTTAACCCCTGAATACGATTTGCTTTCTCTACGTTATCTTTTAGTTGTTAATTAATGTCATATTTTTAAACCATAATTAAACTATACAACACATCTATGTCAATAAATTTAAATTGTCAATTTAATAATTTAAAAATTAATAAAAAATTTACTCAATCTAAACTCAAAACAGCTAGCTAGCCTCTGATCTTTATTTTAACTATTGTCAATGACCATACAACTTCATTCATTTGTGTTCTATGCCTCTTGGTTTCAATGATAGGAACATACCATCAACCGCCAGGGAGCTAATTTTTCATTTTGGTATTAATCTCGTAAACTTTTGTGCGTAATTTGCGTATGCGGATGTGCTTAATTAAGGGGGCTTAATTATATATATATATATATATATATATATATATAGCTAACATTAATTGATATAGTGCGTACGTTTTGTTAGCAATTGGCAACAACATGTCAAAGACAAAAATAATCAAAATCTATGATAGTATTAAACAGGTAATTAAGAAAAAGTAATTAATATAATAGCAGCTAGCCAGTATATCATGTACGTACTATATGTTGGGAAAAGAGTATAGGTTTCCAATTACAAACTAAGCTGGTAAATTAAACTGATAATTGTTTCTTCATCTTTGTGATGAAATCGTCGCATTTCTTGTTTAACTCCTCGGTACTCATCATCATCAGCCCAACATCATCATCGTCATCCTCGTGATGTTCATGGTGGGTTTCACTAATGTCTTCTTCAATCAACACACGGATATCGTTTTCTCTTGCTCCGTCACCTCCAACGGCCAAGCTACCAGCTGATCCATCCACAGTCTTCTGTGGCTCCTCCGCTTTAGTAACTACGGTCTGCTCGCGCTGATCATCTCTTCCATGATCTCCTTGAGCAGCGACACCAATATTCATCAGACCAGAGCTCTTGACCAGGATAACCAAAATGCCATTGCAGAGCAAGAACATGTAGTTCCTGTCAATGCTGGAGCTGAAGAGTAGTTGCAGCAGGGATAAGAGAGGGCTTGTTTGGATTGAAATAGTATAAATGTAGGATAAAACGATAAACATGATGAATACTGAACATGCCGGCAGCAAGAATTTGGCCATTTTGCAGGTTTTGGTAGTGATCAGGGTTTTGCTCCGCTGGAATTAGCCAGCCGGAACAAGTGCGTGTAACAAGTATAGAGAAGAGTATATATATGTGTGTATAAATTAACGCGTGATAGAGAGAGAGAGAGAGCCAGAGATGTGAAGTTGTACGTACGCTTAGGCTTAGCATGTGGCTCTTGATTCTGATTGGATGTCGATGAGAAACCAACGAGCACATTCCATGAAGCTCACCTTGTTTGAACAAGTCATGAGTCAACACTGCAATACCAGGCTTCTGGTACAATGATAATGAGACCAGTACCAGCTCTGGGGATAGAGACCAATCTAGCAGCTTTGTTAGAATATCGTTTACCAGGCACCATTCTCTGTCTTTTTCTTTCTTTCTTTCTTTCTTTCATTTTGAACGGATAAGGTTTATCGATAGAACTATTAAATTTGTCACTAATATTTTAGGTGAAAAAGTGGATATATTACTATAATTTTTTTTATTTAATATTTTAATAATATTTTAAAATAAATCAAATATAACACTATCATTTAAAAAATTAATAATAAATGGTAAAAAAAACAGATTTTGAAATCTTCAAGTTATTACGTATTTTTTAAAAAATATCAGGATTTTTGAGATTTTCATCAAAAGAGTGTCTAATCTCTACCATCAACGTTTCAACTCTGTTCCTGTCTCTGTTACCAATACCGTAACCTCATTACTGCTTTCCCTCTGTTTTTATTGTCTAATATCTTCCCTAACATTCTTGAGAGAGAGAGAGAAAGAGAGAGAGTTTAATTATAAATTTTTTTTAAGTTTCTTAAAACTTTCATTATCAAAATAAAATTTCAAAACTTATTATTTTTAACATTATTGTTTTTAGTTTTTTAATATTTTTCATTAGATTTTTAACGGTCAGTGTCGTATTTACTGTTAATTTGAAAATTTAATGGCATATCTAACCCATTTTAAAACATTAGTGAAAGATTGGGTAAAAAAAAAAATTACAATGACATATCTACTCCCAACCTCAAACTTTAGTGATAAATTTAATATTTTTCCCAAAATTTATTAATTAATGTAATATTAATGTTATTTCACACACACACACATATATTGTATCTATAATTCTCTTCATGCACTTCCTTATTAATTTATTGCCCGTACAATATATATTATTGATCATTTGCTTGTGTTCTATTGCGCATCTTATTCAATTACTTCTCATTAATTTTAACTGTTAAATCGGATGAAAAATGATGGTATAACATTAAATAGCATTAAAATAAATTTAAAATGTCAACTTTAGCCTTCAAAATTTTTCAATTACTAACTTTAGTCCCGCATGTATTTTTAATTGCAAATTTGAAAGAGACAGAGAAAAGCTTAAGAAGTATGCCTCTAATCTGCAACCGCAAAATTGCATCCTAATTCCACTATTTTATCTTCGGTGCAAGAAATAATCCATGTAAAAAAACTCAAAAGACCCAGATTCATAGAACATCATCATCACAACCCAAATCTCGCCTCCCATCTGCAACCCCACTTTGGCTACCAACATGTCTCGGCCCTGATTCGTCACTGTCACCCAGAGCTGCGGTAGACCTTCACACCGCTGTTTCCTAGATCCAACATCGTCCTAAGAGACAAGCAGGGAAGCCGACCTTTGTTAGCAGCAATGATGGTGGCAGAGATGAGGGAGATCGAGAAGCTATGGAGGCGGTTACGGAAAAGGGGATCAGCGTTGCAGATGAAGGGTGGGATGGAGGCGTATGGAGGCTAGATGGGACTGACACAAACTGAGAAAGAGATTGGCACCGACACGAATCGAGGCTAGATTGGACAAATAGCGCACCCTGACTCTTGGAAAAGCAACGAAGAGGAGCGGCAGCGGGGTTAGGTGAGAGATTTTGGGGTTGTTTTGGGCACATTCCGTTCTTTGGGCTAGGGGATTCAGGGTCAAACCATTTCGCAGGTGGTATCACTAATGAATCACATCGAGGCGAAGGCGGGAGAGAATCGGAGAGCTGGCGGCTAGAGATAATCAATTCTCGTCTCGATACCCCTCGTAAAATTTAGAAGTTTTAGATTTAAAAATATTGATCGGAAAATTTTGATAGACCAAAATTATTATTTAAATTTTATTTTAGTATTATTTAATATCATGTTATTAATTTTTGTCAGCTTTAATATAGGAATTGATGGAAGGTACTCAATTAGGCTGTACAATAAGAGGAAATGTACCTTACTATAACAAAATAAAAGTCAAGTATCTATTTAAGACAAAAAAAATAAGCTATGAGACCTCCAATAAATTTTATCAAATTTTTTATAAAACAAACTCGTTCATTTACTTCTTGAAAATCTAAACAAAGTTTATTAGTTATTGTGGTTCTTCAAAATTTCTACTCCTTTTATTTCATTTTTGTGATAACCTTTCTTCTATTTAAGATGTCCTAAATTATTGTAACATTTTGGAAAGTAGAGGTTTTTTCCCCAATTTTACCCTATTTTTTTTATGTTTTTTTTTTAATTTTTACGTGAAAGATTTTGAATGCCACTTTAAGGGAAAAAAAAAATAGTCCCACAAAACAAACAAGCTTCTTAATATTTAAAAATATTATAAAGAAAATGAAACACATTCTAAATCAAATTCGGATAATGTCCATTGGGATACCCTAGCTTATTTTTTGTGTCCTAAATAAGTACTTAACTTTTAGATTTATACTATCAAACCACATAAACTTATACAGCATATATCTCAACGGGATACTTTATGTCAATTTAACCGTTAAATGAGATGAAAAATGTTGAAATGCCATTAAATAATACTAAAATAAATTTAGAATAATAACTTCAGTCATCGAACTTTCCCAATCAATAATTTTGAACTTTAATTGTGATTTAATCTAAGATTTTATGTGCATATTTCAGCATGTGAAAAGGGTTTTTGGTAAATATCATTCAATTTATCATGCTTTATCTACAAAATTGTTGGTTAAATTGAAATATACCTAACCTACCAATTGTGCTCTCGAGTGTGTTTGTTCCTCGAAAATAATAGCAGCACTAGGAAGGACATTGCCATGCTAATTTTTTATGTGGCGCCATAGTGTTCCGGTGCTGAAATTTTTTTTGTTCACAAACTTTTTTCCTATAATGTTTGCATTTGCCGTACATTGATTCTCTTTCAAATATGAGCTTATGATGCTCTCAAATCCAAGACGTTAGCTTCAAGGATTTACCTTATCCTTGGGTATCCTCCACATCGGATTGATGGCTCCTTGGTGAAGGTTGTGTTGACAAATCTTCAGTTGGCGTCACATCCACCTCTTCAAAAATAAAGCATAAAACCGTTAGAGGACCAAAGTTGTTATTAACCAAAATTTCAAGGAGATCTGCCAAAGAGTCATTTTTTTACCGTTGCAATTTTGTGTTGTTGGGGCTAGGACCAAACCAGCTGGGTCTAGGCCGAGCCAAGCCTAGTCCGTATCTAGGTGTGGTTTTGGGCCGAGTCAAGTTTAGCTGCAAACATGTCTTTTTTAAGGCCCATATTTGGCCGACTTCTCAAAGGGCCCATGCCAAGCCGGTCTTTGACTAGGTCATGCTGGGTTTGACCCTCATTTGCATTGACCCAACTCCAACCTTTATTTAGCCATTGTTACATCATTATTATAATAATTCATTTCTTATTAATAAAATTTAATTAGTTTTATGATAAATTTAATTAAAATTTATAAAAATGTTGTTCCAAGTGATTATATATATAACTAAAAATGCATACTTTTATTAAGTAATAAAAATATTTCAACTTAAATATAACATATAATTAAAAAATATTTATAATAGTCTTATATTCATAATTAACCGTAAATCATAAAATAGATCCCCTTCTGGTCGCCAACATCCTCCTCCGCGTCTGTTGCCTCTGATGGAGTGATTTCTTTACAGCAATATGCTGGGCAACATTCCAATTCACCTACAAAAATTCAAATTTATGTAAGTGAGCCAAAATCTTTTAAATAATGTTATCTAATAGATGAATATCAATTATTAAAAATAAGAAAGGTAAAAAAGTAATTCTTACTTTTTTTTTCCTCCAATACTATTTGAAAGCTAATATTTTATCTGCTTAATAATTGCTTGAATAATATTTTTTATAAAATGATTATTTTTTGTAAATTTTTTCATACACATCCTAGAAAAACAAAAAATACTTATTTTTACAAAAAAAAACTGTTAAAAATGCCTTTTTAAGTCATTAAATGTAGAATTCAAATTGCCGTACAAGTTAAACAAACAACCATCATATGTTAAAGAAACACTGATAATTAGTTTTAGAATATCTCGTTCTCCCTAACCCTAATACAAATTTTGTATGATCTATTTTTTTTTGAAATATTTGATTTTTTTAATAGTTTGGTTTAAATTTTTTCATATTATTATTTGTTAAAAAATTAAAAAATATATTTAAAAATTATAAATTTTTATTTATCATTTATATATATAATTTGTTATCTATATACTAAAATATTAAAAATAAAAAATTATAAATTAATTACTAAATAATAAATTTTATAAATAATCTGAGACAGAATAATTCCCAGGAAAGACGTACGTGATTAAGCCCAAATCCGTCTTGTTCAATAAGTTTCAAACAAAACTAACCGACACTACCTGTAGAATTATTGAATGGATTAAACGATAAGGAGACTAGGAAAAAGATCTTGACAAGGGAAATCCTGACCTCATATAGAGCAGAACAGGGGACCTTCTTCGACTTCCAGTCGCGTAGCTTTTCAAGAACCCAAACGACATGACATTAGTGGATTGGATTAACGGGTCATTTCAACGGCACCAAGCTCAACGACTACCGCTACTGAAGAAAACCATTTTCGCTTCTGCGCAGCGGCAAGCGTCTGCCAACAAAAATGTGATCAAACTTTTGCTGCGTTTCGTTTCTCAGGATTGATTCATGAACATACGTTGTTGGGTTCAATCGAAGGCATGGCCACTACGCACTTGAAACTCTTGTCTTGCTCTTCTTCAGCTTCTTCGCATGCTTCAGTCAGGCATGAGAGGCAACAATTTACCAGATTCATTGTCTGCAAACCGGTGAATTCTTGTTTTTCCATCTGGGGTTCAAGATTTCGGTCTACAGTTCAGGCCGCCAACCACTTTCCGATCAAATCCTCAAATGGGCACCCCTTAAATGCGGTTTCTTTGCAGGATGGTGAGACTGATCATGCAGTTCCTTTTTTGTGCTTGCTTCGTACGCTGCTTACTAGTTTCTGAGACCTATCCTTGTGTTCTTCTAGTTTAGAATAGCAGCTTGTCTTTTTGCATTCCAAAAGAATAGGAAACCATAATTATATTACTAGACATTTAACCTCCACAAACTGTTTCCTCTTAAATATTTTTAAAAATAGTATGATTATCTCCCAATTAAATGGAGAATTGAATTTGAATAATCATACCACATAATCCGCACCATTTGAAAACAAATACTTAGATACCAGAAGTAGACACTCGGATTCCGTAAGCAGACACTATTAACCTGACACTCTGAAGTAGACGGCCTTAACGCTGAACGACCTTAGCTTTCCATCCCTGCGGACGGCCACCAGGGCGGAGGCTCTCATATCTCGCTTCTGCAAGAGGGTAACTTGTTTTGTATTAGGTAACCTTGATCAATGGTAATGACCGAGCAAAGTTGGTGCGTTCAAGATTTCAGATAAGCTTCAATTGAATGACCATGTAGATTGGCTTTTGGATATGTGCCTATGATAGTCGCTGGCAAATTCTAGATCAACAGTCCTTTTTTGTTAGCTTTTATTACTGCCCTTAGTTCCCCTATCAGGCTATCATCGAGAAAACTTTGATCTGAATCAGGTTTCTTATTCTTTTGTCTAGTTTCTTACATCCTAGCTGTTGCTGGCTCTTTGGAGTAGGTATTGCTGAAAGGCCTTTGGGAGAAGAACGTGAGGGTTTGCAGCACTTATACAGCACGGGGAATGCAGAGTCTACCCTCAGTATAACTGTTGTTGGGGCCTCTGGTGATCTTGCGAAGAAGAAAATCTTTCCTGCACTTTTTGCGCTTTACTATGAAGATTTTCTTCCTGAAGTAATATTCTGCTTCATCTTCTATAATTTTCTCTTTTTAGTTTGGAAAACGACTTTTGACTTGAAAGCATTTTATTTATTTCTCGTATTTTACATTGTTAGCAGAATTTTACAGTTTTTGGCTATGCGCGGACCAAGCTGACTGATGATGAGCTCAGGAACATGATTTGCGGGACTCTGACATGTAGAATTGATAAGAGGTACTTATGCGCTCTGTATTTTTGTGTAATGTGCTTTGCCGTTTCATTCATTTGACTTATAAAGCAAATGAAGGGAAAACTGTGAGGAAAAGATGGACCAGTTCTTGAAGAGGTGTTTCTATCATTCGGGTCAATATAACTCTGAGGAGCATTTTGCAGAACTAGATGATAAGCTGAAAGACAAAGAGGTAACTTTTATTCTGTTCCCTTTTCTCTGTTGGCTTTGTTCCCCATGTTTCAAGTGAAAACATTCTACAGCGCACAGAGTAGGGAAGCAAGGAGTATCTAGAACAACCTTGGAGAATCAGAGAAGTCATATCTTTGGTTATATGTCGTCGAATTGTTTCTAAGAAATGGATTTAGGACATGTGGTAGTTTCCATCAGATTTGATGATTTTTATTGAAAAAGAAATGATCGTTTTTGGAAGTTTTTCTTTTTGCAAAATAGATCTCTCTGTAAAGTCCAAATACCCATATTCCCTCAAGTATTCTCATTAATATGAGCAAATAGAAACATATCACATAGATATTTCTAATGGAGCTAAATATAAAAACAATTCACCGAAGGTTTATCATCTTAGCAAAATCCTTAATTTTATGTTCAAGTATGGTCAGTCAGGCTATTTTATGATTTTTATGTATTTAATCTAAAATGAAGCACCATCATGAGGTGTTGCTCGTTTCCCTATCTTCTGAAACACAAGGTTATTAACTTTCTTTTTAGCTCTGTTAGTTGCAATATGCTATTGATTTTAATCTTGAAGCTGTATGTGCTGGAGAGGTCTAGATCACAATTCTCACTTAGGCGTCTTGTTCAAATTCTTTTGTTCTAATGAAAGAGTGGTCCTTCCTAGGGTGAAAAACTATCCTGCAGGTTGTTTTACTTATCAATACCCCCAGATACATTTGTAGACGTGGTGAGATGTGCTAGCCTTAAAGCCTCTTCTGGCAATGGCTGGACACGGGTTATAGTTGAAAAGCCATTTGGCCGTGATGCAGAGTCATCTGGAGAGCTAACAAAATGTCTAAAGCAGTATCTAACTGAGGACCAAATATTTAGGTATTTCAGTTTACCATTGTTTTCAATGGAAATGTTCACAAGGTTCGAGGCTAAAAGAGGATTTCAATATTCTTGTCAGGATTGATCATTACTTGGGCAAGGAGCTCGTTGAGAACCTCTCAGTTCTCAGATTCTCAAATCTTGTTTTTGAACCTTTGTGGTCAAGAAACTACATCCGCAATGTGCAGTTCATCTTCTCTGAAGATTTCGGTACTGAGGGAAGAGGGGGGTAAGCACATAGCTTCTGTCTACTCATGTGCATGAGGCTGAGACCCAGTTATTTGCATCAGAGGCTAAGGTCCCTGACTTGTGTTAAATTCTCAGGTATTTTGATAAGTATGGGATCATAAGAGATATTATGCAAAATCATCTCCTGCAAATACTGGCTCTTTTTGCAATGGAGACTCCTGTCAGCTTAGATGCTGAAGACATTAGGAATGAAAAGGTACAAATTCCTCTTTTTTTTTTTTTTTTTTTTTTTTTTTTTTTAATTTTCACTAGTGTGGCAGCTTTTTTTTTCTCTGCCTCTTAACCATACATATTGTGTTTATGTTGTGTTTTATTTTCCCAATCCTTCAGGTGAAGGTTCTGAGGTCAATGAAACCATTGCAACTTGAAGATGTAGTTGTTGGTCAGTACAAAGGTCAGAGTACAGGAGGTAAAACATGCCCGGGCTACACTGATGACCCAACCATTCCCAATGACAGCCTCACCCCAACATTTGCTGCTGCTGCACTTTTTATAAATAATGCCCGATGGGATGGTGTCCCTTTCCTGATGAAAGCCGGCAAAGCACTCCATACTAGGAGGTATAAGAGACTTTTTCCCTGTTTTTCTTTTTCTTTTTTCCCTTGAGGATTATACCTGGGACTATGTTCTTATATTTGTGGCAATGGAATCTAGGGCTGAGATAAGAGTGCAATTCAGACATGTACCAGGCAATTTGTACAAGCGAAATTTTGGAACTGATTTAGACAAGGCAACAAATGAGCTTGTGCTGCGTGTGCAACCTGATGAAGCCATTTATCTGAGGATCAATAACAAAGTTCCAGGTCTTGGAATGAGATTGGATCGAAGTGACCTGAATCTGCTTTTCCGGTCCAGGTACTGAGATAATCAGCAATTACTTTAACATGGAAATTTTGGTCAAACTCCTTCCACTATGTTAAAAAAGAGATATCTTCTGATTTAATGTTGAAATCACTGCGACCATTCATCGAGCTGTGCCATGAGGAACGGAAGTAGCCTAACTTGCTAACTTTGGCAAACACAAAAGCATGATGTTTCTTGCACTGATGCATGAAGGTACCCCAAAGAAATACCAGACGCCTATGAGAGACTACTCCTGGATGCAATAGAAGGGGAAAGAAGGCTGTTTATTAGGAGTGATGAACTTGATGCTGCTTGGGCACTTTTTACGCCAGTATTGAAGGAACTTGAAGAAAAGAGGATTGCTCCGGAGCTGTACCCATACGGGAGCAGAGGACCTGTTGGAGCACACTATCTTGCTGCTAAGTACAATGTTCGATGGGGTGATCTCAGTGGGGATGATTCTTGAATTTACGTGTGTATAGCTGGGGACTTGGATCCTTTTGTTGAAACATAAAAATAAAACGATTTCAAGAAATTGAAAATGTTGTACAATTATACTACTTTAATAAGTTCAATGACCGTTTAATAATTCCATAAATCTGTTTAATTACGTCTGTCTTAAGTTCTATAGAGATAATAACACGGCCCAAAGACACTATGGGGCTAAGGCATATGGGCTCATTTGATTTTGGCCCAGTAAGATTTCCTAGTGCCTGTTTTGTCTTTACAGTGGACAACTGCTTCTTCTTCAACCCTAGGGCAGCCGTCCTCCGCCATTAACGCTGCAAATAGAGCGACATCTGGTCTGGTGGCGCTCTCTTGCTTCGCTGTCTATACTAATCCTCATCTCGACCTCTGCCCTCGGTGGAAGAAGCCGCGTCCGACACATATCCGGCGTCTGTGCCCCGTGTAACTTAAACCATCCCTAAAAGGCAGGCCAAACCTTCTTCTCCTTCTTCTTCCCTCTTTCTGTTCTATATGGGTCCATTCTCCTTGCTTGTTAAGCTATTACTCTTCGCAGGGATGGTAGGGCTTTCGGCAGGGGAGAAGCGATTTATACAAGGCGGCATTGCTCAGGACCTTCGAACTGATGGTCGGAAACGGTTGACTTACCGACCCATCTATGTTGAAACCGGAGTCATTCCTCAGGTTAATTTTTTTATTTCTGAGTTTTACCAAGCGAAACTGATAGTCCAAAATTGTTTCTTCTACTTTATACAACCTTGTTTCTTGTCTGGTACCCTATGAGCTTTATAATTTTGATCTTTCATGCTCGTAACGGCAGGCAAATGGTTCAGCAAGAGTGAGGCTGGGTGCAACTGATGTTATTGCAAGTGTCAAGGTGAATTCTGGTTTTGGTGGTTGTCTTCCACTCGTTAACAATTCCGTCAATTTTTCTTATTTTGTCGTCAACTTTGCTAATTTATTTTTTTTTCTTACCATTATATGGACCGATGCGTAGGCTGAACTTGGAAAGCCAAGCAATTTGCAGCCTGACAAAGGAAAAGTTGCAATATTTGTCGATTGCAGTCCTACAGCAGCACCCATGTTTGAGGTGAAGTGGGTTGATGTTGTTGCCTGATAGCTCCTCATATTTCATTGATCTTCTAAGAGAATCGTGGAAATGTTGCTTTTCCAGTAATAAGAATTATTGCTACTATTGTTACTATTTATAGTTGAATATACGGTTCAAGTTACATTTACTTTTATCATCATTATTACTGTCAAAGATTATGTTCAAATTACTTTTTATATTTTTATGCACGGCTGTGCAATTTCTTTTACCCACGGGAAAAACCTGGTTAGTGTACTACTCCATTTGTCATCTTGTCTGGACGCACTGCCCAGTTCTGTATTTAATCATTTTTCTGCTTCTTTTATCTCCCTCTGGTTGTTAATATCTTGAAAGCAACATTAGTTATTTTTAACGAAGCAAACCCCTTCAACATGTCTTGTACAGGGTAGAGGAGGGGAGGAGTTGTCCTCAGAGCTCTCACTTGCTCTTCAGCGTTGCCTACTGGGATCTAAAAGTGGAACTGGTAATGAATTTTCTTTTAATGTCGAAATTGGAATTAGACGAGATTGGATTGCCAAATTAGCGTATTGCCTGTACTGACTTGATCTTCTCAGGTGCTGGGATTGATCTCTCATCTCTAATTGTTGTGGAAGGGAAGCTCTGCTGGGACCTTTACATTGATGGCCTTGTGGTCAGTTCCGATGGAAATCTACTAGATGCCCTTGGTGCTGCCATTAAGGTATCTTATTTGCTTAATGATGTACAGGAGTGGGGGATGATTATTTGATGAAAAGGGTCCTATGCCCAAACTTGTATAATTTTATTCCCACGATTATTTCTAATGCTGAATGCTGCTTGCTTGTGAAGGCTGCTTTGAGCAATACAGCCATTCCTAAGGTGCAAGTTGCAGCAGAGGTACCAGGTGATGGGCAACCGGAAGTTGATATCAGTGATGAAGAGTTCCTACAGTTCGACACATCTAGGGTCCCTGTGATAGTTACCCTTACAAAGGTGAGAAGCAGTCAATGTGTTTCTTTTAAACTCGGTTTCCTACGAGGATGATGGGAAGATTATAGTAATAAAGACAGATATTTGTTCCTGTTGTCATTTAATGTGGTGTATGTCCTGGTAGATGAGATGGAGGACTGCCATTTAACCGGACATTTTTTATGCTGCTGTTCATCTTCATCAGGTTGGTAGGCACTATATTGTGGATGCTACAGCAGAAGAGGAATCCCAGATGAGCTCAGCTGTGTCCATCTCAATCAACCGGCAGGGTCTTATCTGTGGGCTGACAAAACGAGGAGGTGCAGGCATAGATCCCAGTATCATTCTTGATATGATCTCTGTGGCCAAACACGTCAGCGAGCAGCTAATAATCAAATTAGACTCGGAGATAGCTGCAGCCGAAGCTTGTCAAGAGGAATCATAACTCTTGCATAGTTGGAATCTCTGTAATTTTCTTTAGTCAAAAACTGTAATCTACAAATTAGTGTAGAGGGTCTGACCTAAGATGATCAAAAAACCTATCCAAGATTGAGATTTGATCAAATGAGGAAACCAGCACGCCTACTTCTGTTTCAATTCCACCCACATCCTGCAGCAGGAAGCGATTCTTGTTAGTCACCACCTCCGTCGTCCGCCAGCAAACGTCCTACCGTTTGCATCTTTCGTCGAGTTCGGAATCGCACCCTGGAATTTAGTTTGTTCGACAAAGCCTTGATTCAAACGTCCTTGAGCTGTGGATGTTTTCCGTCAACTTCTCCGGGCCAGAGTCCATTGATTGGATTCGACCTAGCGCTGTCGGTGGCAATTTTCGAACACGCCGGACAAATATTGGCTGTCACGGAGGAGGTAGAGCAAATTGTGATTCGATTTGCCTCCCCATCCCTGCCGGGAATGTGAGAATTAAATTCAATTTTCCGCCATGTACCCGATCGTGGAGGTTTTGGCTCGTTGGAAGACGAGAATCCGGATTTGCCGTCCGACTCCCATTCTCGAAAGAAAATTAAGACACCAACTGGTTTGGTGAATTTTCCTACTCATGCTGTAGTTTCTTCCAAATAAGCCTTTTGGTCATTAATGTTTCAAATTCCACAGGCTAGTCTAATCTACTTGATTTAGTGAGTCTAGTGACGTATGCTTGCATCGATTCAATAACCAGAATTCAAATAAGTAAAGATCTACTCGCATTTCTTCTATGCGATGCATGCGGCTTTCTAATAGAAAATCAGAGCGTTAAAAGTCAATAGGAGAGTAGTTGGTTAGCCTCTCTCTCTCTCTCAATCCTGGAACCAGAAAAGGAAAAAGTAGTAGGAGTAATTAACAAACTGAATGTTATTATACCATATCATGTATGAACAAGTAAAAGGGACTTACTGTCTTCTTTGCGTTCTGCACCCCTCAAAATCAAAAGGTGGTGACGACTTATTGCTATATACTAGTAGTATCTGATGGAATTAATTTTATCTTCTCAGATCTTCAAGGTTACCTTTTCCAGGGTGTCACTTACATATCTCATTGTAGGTCTCCGATCAGGGCTCTTTTGAATGCAGGCAAGCGCCAGTTTTATTATCGTCCCAATGCTTTCTTCCTTGCGCCAGTCGAGGGCTAGAAATGGATCTATGATGAAGGAGAGCGGCTTCTTTTCATCAATGTTGTGTTGAACCCACTGAGCTAGATCCATTTCCAAAGAACCTACCTGAATGGGCGGCGACTTCCCAGAAATCATTTCAAGTAACATCACTCCAAACGAGTATACATCCCATTTTTGTGAAGGTTTTTTCCATCTCGAGGCTTCAGGAGCTTGGTAGTAAGACTTGTTCAAGGGAGAACTTCCAGGTGTAAGCTCGTTTGGTGAACTCTGTTGTGGTGTTCCCAAGCTCATCTCTTCTCCTTGGAATGACAACGATAGTGAATCTACAGGAATGTAAGCGAGGCGGCCAAGACCCAAGTCAGAGATACGAGGCTCCATGTTTTCTCCCAGAAGTATGTTTCTTGGTTTTAGATTTCCATGAACATATCTTTTGGGACTGTACTCGTGTAAGAAAGCCAGGCCTCTTGCTATTCCTTTCATGATCCGTACCCGGTCAGACCATGAAAGTGGCCGAAATGAGGAAGCTCCTACTTTCCCTGGCCACACACCAGAAAACAGAATGAGCGACACCTATGAATCGAAAGGAAGAAGCAAATACCCGAGACAATGGAAAACAAAGGAAACTGGAGTTTGCGCAGAAATTAGTTTGATTTTTGGAGAAAGTTACCATGAATTGCAGCAGCAAGATCTCCATTGGGGACGTAATCATAAATGAGGAGCTTCTCATCATCAGAACAACAATATGCTCGAAGAGAGACCACGTTTTGGTGCCTAATCTTTCCAAGCGCTTCGACTTCACTTTGGAACTCCCTGAACCTTTGGCCACTCCCGTCTTCCAGTCTCCTCACCACCACGGTTGGCCCATTGTCAAGAACCACCTTGTATACTATGCCGTTTGCACTCTTACCCAGAAGAAAAGCAGAGGCTTTGAGGAGAAGCTCTAGATCGAAATTGACCTCTGGATCTAGCGCAACAAAGTTGCACTGATCCATATTTTCGGAAAGAGTGTCTGCGTCCCTCTTGCTGAAGCAGAAAATCTCCATACTAATTGTCAGTTTCTCTTCCATGTGACGGGCTCCTGCATCTTTTATTCTTGTGCAAACCCAAATTCTCTTGTACCAGAGAGCGAACAAGGAAACCACGAGGCTGATTCCAAACATGGTTCCTACAACAACACTGATTCGCCGACAGGAACTTGAATGACCGTGTTTTCTGGTTCTGCCTGGATTTTGAGTTAAATCATCACTGGAGCTTGAGCATGAGATCTTCATTGGGAATCCACACAGCTGAGGATTGTTGATAAAAGCTGTTGGTCCTACATTTACCAAGGTGCCAACCTCTGGTATAGGACCGCTAAGATTGTTGAAACTGAGATCAATGTAAACGTCCTCAGGAAGGCTGCCAAGGGTTGCTGGAATGGGACCGCTGAAGAGATTATGGGATAGATCAAGAGTACCTTGCAAGCTTGACAAGTTGCCGATGTCATTGGGGATCAAGTCATGGAAGCTGTTATAAGAGAGATTGAGCTTCTGGAGTAAGTTTAAGTTGGTTCCGAGCCCTGTAGGGAGAGAGCCGTTGAAGCTGTTTTGGCTGAGGACGAGTGTCCTCAGTTTCTTGCATTGAGCTATGGCAGCTGGCAATGGACCACTCAGTTGATTCTGTGAAAGATCCAAACTTTGAAGGTACTTGAGGTTCCCAACTTCTGTTGGAAGAGACCCAGATAAGGAATTTCCCGAGAGGACCAAGCTCTGGAGGCCTTTGGCGTTGCGGAGCTCAACAGGTATGCTCCCCTGGAAGTAGTTATTCTTGAGATTGAGTTGGCGAAGTGCAGAAAGGTTGCCCAAAGCAGGAGAAAGACGGCCAGAGAGCTGATTGCTGGCAAGGATGAGAGAAACAACCCTGTTTTGTGCGCATGTAATTCCATGCCACGAGCAGGGATCCACATCCAAGGAGTTCCAGTTGATGAGAGGAGTTTGGGAGATGTTTTGCAAGGAACTTTTGAAGGATAGCAAGGCAAGACCTTCATCATTTAGAGCAGCAACAAAAGCATCGTACTTGTGGTGGGATATGAGGAGAAGGAAGGAAACAAGCAGCCAAAACATTCTCAGGAGGTCAGAATCAGATGAGGAGCAATTCTGTATCCGAAAAGCGAGAAGGGAATAAAGAGATTTCACTGCATGCTAGGAAGAAAGGGCATGCAGGAGTATGGTGCGGTTCGATAAAACTTCCTAGCTTTATGTGGCTTTAGATGTGGACTTGCGATGGAAATGAGACAAGTTTTGGGACTTAGTTTCTTGGAGTTTTGACCGGGCTTGCACTTGGGTGATGCTTCTTAGCTGTGGGAAAAGGTGAGAAAAGCAACCTTTTTGTTTCCTATAGCGAAGAAACTTGGGAGATTGGTAGAGATCTAGGCGTGAGTGGCGGCGAAAAGAGTGGCACAGAATTTCTGGTAGACTTCTCTCAAGTGCGATTAGGGGGGATTGGTAGAGTGGGGACTGGTTTTGACTACCAATTCGGAATGAAAATGAGTTGAGCTAATTCAAATGGTATGTTGATCATGTTCACTTAAATTAAGAAAAAAAATTTAAAATTGTACCAAATTAAGTTGAGTAGTAAGTAAATCAAATTTTATTTGAATTGTGTCTCAAGTTTTAAATTTGATTTAAGCTTTGACTTGATAACTTTTTGAATGAGTCACAGATGAGTTTTAAACCGAGACGAGCTTAAGCTAAGCTAGACTTGTTTGTTTAATTATTTTTCACCCATATCATCAATATCTCAAATTTCCAATTTCCATTTGGTTGGCTTCTAACTCTTCTAGAATTGAACTAGCAGACTTCATTGGTAAAGGCAGACTCAAGTTCTTAATAAAGGAAGAGTCAAAATAAATTTTATCCTAAATTATAATTTTTACACAAAAATTCAACTAATTTTTAAAAAGAACTGAAATACATTTACCTTTAAATTTTAAAAAAAATTATAAGTATTTTACAATTTTATATGAGGTAGGGCCTAAACTACCTCCCTCTAGTTCTGCCCTGCTCATTGGAGATGCTAGAGGGGCTTCCATACATTGTAGGCAGGCTAATAATAATGCCACTAGGATATGTCTTGCAATTAATGACTGCACTAATTTGATGTCGGTTGTAACCCCCAACCACCTTGAAGACTTTTTTTTTTTTGTTTTTAATATATCCTTTGTTCACAAAAAAAAAAATATATATCAACTATCAACTCATGAGAGATGAGACAATTGACAGAAAGATATATCATTCATAGATAGACTAACTCAAATATCGCTCACACTTTGTTGCGTGTTAATAAATGGAAATATAATTTTCTCATATCAAAGTACATTTGTAGAGGGAAAAAAAAACTCTAAAGAAGAGTTATGAAAAATAAATTCGAAATCAATAAATAATAAATCCAAAGCTTTTAAATGTTCGAAATGTTTCAAAGTTGTTGGCGACACAATTTAAAAAAATATATAAAACAAACAATATAAGATACAAAATGCCATAAATATGTCACGTTTGGTTCAAATGTATTGTTTCTAAAGTTTGAGGAAGAAATTGTGACATTATGTACATATTCTAGACCTTTGACATAATTAACCCTTGTCATGAACATCAAGGGCACTAGTTGACAAAATGGCAAAATGATTTACTTCAAAGTGAGGGCAAAATGAGAACATTAGACACACAATGACTTATATGTACTTTTTTTCATTATTTGCTTTGGACAATCCTTGGGTCAGGAAAAATAAAAGTGGGCTGAGACCCAAAGTATGATTACTTAGCAACCCACATTTATTCGTTATGAACGGTAAAATCTATAGGCCTAAATACCTATTACTCTCCTGAACTATGGTGACTCGGACAGTTTGTCCCCTGAACTATAAAATGGATCAATTTGAACCCTAAACTTTGATGAGTGGGGCAATTCTAACCCTGAACTATGGTGACTCGGACAGTTTATCCCCTGAACTATTAAGTGGATCAATTCAAACCCTGAACTTTGATGAATCGATCATTTTAGTCCCTTGACTTAGCCTAATTCTCACGTCATCCATCTTTAATAGAGCAGCTGCCACCACCGCCGGATCTCTGCCTTGCACAACCTTTCTGGCTTCTTCTTTACTTTCCTCTTCTCCTATCTCTGACATCGAAGTAGCCCACTCCCCCACCGCTCATTTGACAGCGCATCGTATCACTTTGAGATGGATGAATCGTGTCACTTGTCAGATGGAGAGTATTTGAATGAATCAAATGAATCATTGAGACAAAAAACATGCTTGACTTTCAGGCCCCCCTTATTTTCTTCACGTGCTTTGTTTGTTAGTGACAGTATAGAATCGCGGCATATCCAATTCCGCTGATGTCAATCCACTATTGGGTCTTCGATTGGAACTCTGATGTCAATATGCTATTGGGTTTCTGTTATGTCAGGAAATCCAATCAAAACTCAAGTAGGCAGGAGGAATATAGAGGCGGCATCAGGAATGAATGAGAAAAAGGAGTAGACTACTTCGGTTGTGACTTCGGTTGTGGAGGATGCTGCTTCAGTGTCAGAAATAGAAGAAGAAGCCACAAAGGTTGTGAAAGGTAGAGATCGGGCGGAAGAGAGGGCAGCGGCAGCAGCTGCTCTGTTAAAAATGGATGACGTGAGAATTAGGCTAAATCAATGGACTAAAATGATAAATTCATCAAAGTTCAGGGTTCGAATTGCCTCACTCGTCAAAGTTTAGGGTTTGAATTGATCAACTTTATAGTTCAAGGGGCAAACTGTCCAAGTTACCATAGTTCAGGGTTCGAATTAGCCCACTCATCAAAGTTTAGGGTTCGAATTGATCCATTTTATAGTTCAGGGGACAAATTGTCCGAGTCACCATAGTTCAGGGAAGTAATAGGTATTTAGGCCAAATCTATATTAGCTAATAGTAAATAATAATATCATAATTCGTAACATTGAGTTTGCTGAGTTTACCTACAACTTGAAAACTAAAATAATGATACTTGATCAAAATAGTAGCAGTTCATGAACTTTTGGCGCATAGGATCTTGAGTTCTATTTGATTTGCTATATATGATTAAAAAAAAATTACTTGAGAAAGTTCCTACTTCAACATCCAAGTGTACCTTTGAGAAGATTAGCAAGTCATATAGATAATATCCCATTTTACCCCACAAAGAAATACCAATTATTTTTAAATTTATAAATTCATTATTAAACTATAAGATATTTCTAAATAAGAATAAGGTTAAATGTACAGTTGATCCTTGAGTTATGCTCTTTGTAGCAAAGTGGTCAATGAACTAAGCGTTTTCAAAGTGATCGTTTACATTGTGTCCCTTTCCTTAAATAAGTGTTCAATTAACAAACGTAAAACTTCATTTTGATGTTAGACTTTTATTGCATAACAGTCTGTCATATTGCATAACAGTCTGTCACTATGACAGACCATTATACTCTGATTTTTTCTTTAATTTTTTATTTATTTTATAAACAAAATTAAATAAAATTATTTTTAAGTGCGTACGTGCGATGACAGGAAGATTTTAAAATTTTAATAAACAAATCACTTGTAAAAGAAAATGTATTGAACCAACTTTGTTTTCCTTATATAATTGTACTTCATTTTGACTTTTTAAACTTACTTTCCTCATGTTAAAACAGAGAATGAGATGAAAGGTATAGGTAGAAGGTAATTATCTGGAGGATATTGAGAAACATTTAATATTTTAATTTCACTATGCAAATGAGGATGGGATTCGAGCCTGAATCTAAACCTTGGTATTGAAGCGTCCCTTGGAAAGAACCATTTGTGCAACCGGTTGATAATTTAGGAAACAAATTGCATATTTCTGAGTTCGCAGGTCACTTTGCAACAGAGGGTTAATTCAGAAATCAGTGGTGCAATTAACCTAAGAATAATCAAGCAATTTTTATAAGCTTAAACTAACTTAAACGACGTTAATACCAGTACCGGAAAAAAAAAAGACTTTAGTACCATTAATTATACCGTATAATAGGCCTTTTACTCTGGGGAAAAAAATCATATATGAAAATTTTACCTTCGCCTCATTATACAATATTTTTTTTAAAGTCACAAGTCTTTTCAACAAATGAATTTTTTCCCTTTTTGTCTTTGAACTTGTATTGATTTAATGACTATAGTGCTCTCCGTGTTTATCAGATGGAGGACACTTTCGAGGAGAAAGGTTGCCGCAAGGAGGAAGAGGAACCATGGTTTCAGACAATTTTCTTTCATTTTCCAATTTCCATGACCGTCTTTGAGCATTTGCTTTTGTTTTGAGACTTATTAAACACAAAGCGGGCTAAAATGGGAAAAAAGAAAAAAAGAAAAAATAAATTATTGTTAGTTCTTTCCATCAATATATATAAGTTCTTAGAACAAACCGTACGTTTTCTTTTATTAGGTACATCTCGGAACCTCCATAAACTTTTTATTGTTATTTAATCTTACTACTAAACATCATTCTATATTAATTAGTGTTAAAATTTTCTAAAATGTTCAATTTTAGTTCCTAACAGAAACCATTAATTAATTTAGACAGAAGTTATTAGGTAAAATAATGAAGGTGTGGCAAATAAAACCAGATTCACACCTAGAAAAAAAATTATAATTTAAATTGTTTATTAACTGAAAATTAAAATTATTATATATTTTAAATTTATACGTACGAGTTACCAAATAGTTTATGTTAAGATTTCAAAAAATGATATGAAATAGTTATTGTGGGTTAAGCTTAATGGACAGCTAGTATCGTAATATAGAACATTTTCAGAAACTTTATGTCAAAACAGAACAAATGATATGGGTTGAAGATCACAATGAAACAACAAAACAGCCCATCAAAACGTGCTGGCGTAGTTATTAATTACTAGTATCATAACAATATACGGTAGACATGAAACTACAGTATGAATCATAATTAATAACAATAACATCCTCTTATATATAAAAGAAACGGAAGGTGAATAGTGAATATATAGACAAATAAATGAAAAAAAAAAATTAAAAATCGACGTCGCATTTGGTGGTCCGCGGAACAGGAGTAGTCATGCCGTTAGAGGAGCTGAAAGAAACCCTGAGCTCGCACTCAACCTCAGGCTTAAACTTTCCGGTCTTAAGCTTCCCGACCTTAAACCTCAGCCTTATGTACAGCTTCACGTCGATCTCAAAAACCCCGGCGTCTCTCTCCCTGGTATACTGAGCCCTTTCGCCGGAGCTGAGGACGACCAGGTTCTGCCCCTCGAACACCGCCCGCATGTAGCTTGTGTTCTTGTGCCCTTGGTAGAACGTCCTCAGCGTCTTCATGTCGAACCTCTCGCCCTCGTAGTACGCTCTCGCTTCGATGCGGTCGTAGTAAACTCCGATCCTCTTATTGGGGTTGCGGACGGTGAAGTCTACTGCGAGGTTGTAGCGGAGATTGTTGTCGGTGGTGAGGTTAAACTCGGTGAGGGAGACGTCGGTTACGTAGAACTTGAGTTTGTTGGGACGGACGATGATCCAGAAGATGAAGACGGCCAGGCCGGCGAGTATGACTGCGGCGATGAAGACTTGGATTAGGAACTTCAGGAGGCGGTAGGCGGGGCTGCTCCTGCGGTGGTAGGCCTGCGGTGGTGGGGGGATTGCGGGGCCATAGTAGGCCCCGTTCAGGTTTCCTTGTTTGTCCGCCATATTTGGTGATCTCTGAGACTTTGTGAATAATGATATTTTTGGTATCCTGATCGACAAGGTGATAAATTTATAGCGGAGAAAGGACACGGAATAAGTGTGCGGCCGAGTCAATTCAGTTGACTCGGTCGCGTGGATACTGAGTTATTGATTTTTTTGCTCACGGTGGCGGCTGGAAAGTTCCAGGTGCTCTCTTCTTCAATCTTCAAGAAGTACTAATACTAATAAACTTTCTGATCGATAGATGTGCGAGTTTGACCTGTGCCCGGAAGAAATATATATTCTTAAGAATGCTACATGTTCTGACATTGTCCTACGAGTTATAATTTGATTGGTTAACGATGACTAAATAGTTTTTCCAAGTATACAATTAACCACCTAAAATTTTTGTATGCAATATTTTTAGTAGATTTTGTAAGAAAGCTTAACACGAAAGCATACCTCAATTTATTGCTCGCTTCTCCTAAAATAAAAGTTCACTTTGCTTTTCAAGGGGACTCCATTATTCTAAACCAGAGAAGAGAACAAGGAGGTTCAATTAACAGCAACAAACAATTATGAGATGCCGAACAGTAACAAACAAGATTATTGCAGTTGAACATGCTGCTTCTGTTATTCAGGTGCCAGCAAACCAAATAGTTGCATGTTTAAAATCGGCGAATCCTACTTGTACGCCCATCAAGATTTGAAGGCTCAAAACGCAGCCTTTCCCCTTTGATCGACAACAATAGTGGTAGCTCAAACATCTCTACTTGTTTTCCTGCCGCGTAAATACTTGGCCAGTTTAGGTATCGCCTTCGTCTTCTTCTTGATGATGACTGAAGTTGATCCAAGTGTTGCCGGAGAGGCAGACTTGTGAGACTCGGCATGTCCAGCTCCATATGGGCTTGACTTTCCCCTATATTTCACAGGTTTCCTGGAATAACCTGAATAAAGATTCTGTCCCTCATCAGTATTTTTCTCCTGCTTCTGCCCAAAGTTACGTGATTCTCTTACCCTTCTCTTTGCAGAGAGGTGTCTCTTGCTCCTGTACACCTCGCACTCTTCCTCCATCCTTATCTCTCTCAGATCATCGGCATTTTTCTCCTGCTTCTGCCCTACGCCACATGATTCTCCCTCCACCTTTCTCTTTGCGGAGAGGGGTCTATCACTCCTGCATGCCTCACGCTCTTCCTCCATCCTCATCTCTCTCAGATCTCTCTGGGCAATCTCAATCTTCATCATTACTTCCTTCTCACTGGCTTTGAACGCCTCAATCCATGCCTGGGCGGCCGCAACCTTCTTATCTGCAATTTCTTCAGCCTCAACAGCACGCCCTGTTAAATAATCATACTCAAACCTTGAGATTGTAATTTTAGAATTTTTCTGGCTGTTAAATACTCGCATTGAATTTTCAACGAGGGACTTGAGCTTGTTGAGGGCTAATGCTTCTGATGATTTAACGTTCTCCAGCCCTTGCATTGCAGCCAGCAATCTTTCCTCAGATACATTGATCTCTGACTCTGTCTTTTGGATTTCAGCCTTGATGACTTCCGTTTCTTCCCTGATGAGTGCCTTTTCTTTCTCTGATACTTGTACTTCTGTCTGTATCTGCTCTAGAGTGAAGGAGAGATTTGTTAAAATTGATTTAGTCTTTTCTTCACCAGCTGATGCTGCTTCAAGCTTTGATTTTGCTCTGAGCAGCTTGGAATTGAGATACTTAGTTTTCAAATCTGCGTTCTCCTCTATCTTCTTGAGCCGAGCTATTTCCCCGGTGACATGTTTCAGCTCATTTCTGATGATATCCATGGAGGACATGCACTGGAATCCTTCCTCTCTGACTGAAGCCAATTCTTTCTTGGCCGTCTCTAGCTCTTCTGTAATGGACGCCAACATATGTGAAGTTTCTGTCCCCCCTGTCATAGCCAGTCCAAAATTGTCCTCTCGCTGCTTCGAGGTATCAGTTGGGGCACCTCGGTTGTCCATATCCTTGGCTGCCTTAAGCTCATTTTGTAACAAACTGACATCAGCCAAAGCAACAGCCAATTCATGCTCGAGCTCTGTGGATTGATCAGGATCAATCTCTCGCCTTAGCAGCTCCATTTTCTTCTTTGTTTCCTCGATGGCAAAGGAGAATTCAGCAGGTTCCTTATGTCTGAGAGCCTGAATGTAGGCAGCTTCCCTGCTAGCCTCTAACTGAGGCACCTCAAAAAGGATGTGCTCCTCGTTGGCGGCCTCCATTTCCTTCCGAAGAGCTTTTGCGTATGTGGAATCAGATTGCCTTTTCAACCTCGCGTCTTGGAGAGTTGTCCGAGCTCTTGTTTTCTCTTCCAAAATGGAAGCCATGCTGAACTTGAGCTTGCTGAGTTCTCTTTTGACAAGCTCCAACTCCCCCTTAACTTGAGCATACTGATGAGGCTCCATGCTCTTGGGGCTAGAGTTGCCAGAATGTTGGACATTGAGCTTTTTGTCCTTTACATTAGATTCCTGGACAGCGCTCCTAGTGTTGAGGAGCTGGAATTCTGCGTCAGCTTGGTGGGACCTGGCAGTTCGCCGGCTCTGAGGAGTATCGATTCTTGCCATGTGACTCTCCCTCAATTTTGAAGAGGACTGCGAATTAATCTGAAACAAAGAGAAGTTGCGCTGAGAAAATGAATGAAGGTAGATTGGCAGTAGCCTGGCTTGGTACCTTAGCAAAATGGGATTGAGGCGAGTCCATGGCAGAATCAGTTCTTCTTCTTGCATAGTCAGAGTAATCAGACTCTCTCACATCCATCTGGAACCTGTTCGGTGCCAAAGACCATGCATGCCATCAGCAAATAAATACTATAACCAAGTCAACCGGAATTAGTAACAATGTACTCTAATTATATACAACAATTAAGGGACGGAAGCAAAAACAGACCGGCAAAGGAAGAAATTTGATGAAACTGGGGGAGGATTTCGCACAGAGAAGAGAAGAAAATAGGTGGTTGAGATGAGCTGTATTACGACACAGCAAAGATGGAAGAAAATATTAATGTATTTATTTGGGGAATAACAAAGAAGAATCAGAGACAGAGGCCGTAGAGGAATGAGGATGATGAATTGGTTCTTGAATGATGATTGGCCACCCTGTCTTTTTTCACTTCCCTTCCCTCTGGCCTTAGGTGGGTCCCCCGTACACTTGTTTCCTTCGTCCCCTCCTGGCATACAGTGACACAAATCCTTGCAAGGCCTTCAACCCACCAATCAGTGGCATTTTCATCTTATTTTATGGAAGTCTATTATTTGTTCAAAATAACACCTACCGCCACATAGATACTACTAATTCAACAAACAGGAAAAGAAATTTAAGGATTATTGAAAAACAAAAAGACAAAAAGTTTCTTTAGCACTTAGTTCAATTCTCTTGTTTCCAGCTTTCTAACCAGTATTCTCTAATCCTTGTGTTTAATTCGATCAACATGGCACTGCCTGCTGCTACAATCTGCTTCTTGTCGACCATGTTGGCCTTCTCCAGAGTCTGTCCTAGAGCCATTCACGCTGTTGGCAACTCCTCCCAGCTGTACCACCATGAACTTCCATGTTGGATAACGACCTTTCCTATTCTCTCTAGGGTGCCAAGTCTTCATCTTTTGTCTCTGATCCATGCTGCGTTCAACTACAATAACCAGCATCATAACATTTATTAAGTGATTCACAATAGCTTCTCACCTGCAATTCAGTGTCTGCAATCAGCCACCAAAAGCTACAGACAAGTATTGCAATACCAAAAACAATTTACCCTATACCAGAAGCATAATCATAAAACAGCTCTCTTTCATATATAAGCATGTGTCTCGTCAGTAGAAAGACAATATCCCTGATGGCCGAAGGAGAAACACCATCAAACTGATATGTCCCAACAAGGTTAGCTAACAGGCAACGCCACTTTTTGACGAATTACTTGCTCTGGATAGATGAAAATTACCTTCGAGGATAGAGTATAAACAACTACTGCTGCCATCTCAATCAAACCAATTATTACTAACGCTTACTTTAGAATGATAGGGAAAAGAAAAGGAGTTACCATTTTAAACATAGAACTTCAAGACATCAATGGCAACAACATATTCAACAGAGGAGTTCAAAAGAGATATCAAGCAAACATGAACAATTCTACTTCCCATTTTCACAAATTGTTTACGTTAGCAATTTTATAGCAATGCTTACTTTAAATTTTATAAAGCAGACTAACAAAAAAGTTGCGAGGATGACTGAATAAAGCTTCTTTTAACTTCCCATTTCTGTTAGCAGCCAACAAGATAAATGGAGTTTTTATGCAAATTTTCACTGGACCTCTCCTCCACTTCAGCTTATCCTTCTTCATATTAGAGACTTCAAAATTTTCACGAAGTTATTCAACAACATTAAAAAATCAAGAATCTAAGTTTATCCTTGCTGGTCTCCTCCTCAGAAAATTAAATTTAATGAATGCTTTTTACATCCATCCATATAAAGGAGAAAATTATGAATACACTCAATATGCTCAAAGCCCTTTTACAGAGAATATTAGAATGGGTGCATCAAACACTGGCTAACACAGCAGTCTAGAAGTCTATTCGAAAATTCTAATCAAGAGGTTGTAGAATGAGAACAATCAAAATGAGGACACACTTACATGGAGCCCCCTCGTTAGCTGCTGCTTTAGTGTCCTAAATAAAATTTTAGAAGACGGAACAACATTAATTGAAAATAGGCAAAAAAGATTATAAATTGGCATAACAGCAGTAATCTCTATAAAAACTATATGTCATCCTTTCCAAAAGTGAGGACAATATATTATAAAATCAGGAGAAGAAAACTGGCCATAATAAAAAAGTAGATGAAACAGCCAATGGTTTAGTGTGGGTTTAAGAGATAATAAAACGTACACAGATTTCAGACATCCTATGTAATAAATGTAACCTTGAAAAGTTTCAGCCAACAGGGTTAGAAATTCATTTAGCAGTCACCATGTACTTGGCCTTGACAACAAAAGTTTCAAGAAAAGAACCAGATTCCTTGGTTGCATTCCCCAAGACTCCATGAGCTTAACTCAATCAGAGTTTTCAGATGCTACTAGGCAAGTTAGCTCCGGATTCATCTCAATCTGCTATGAAACTGACAGTTATTTATCAGTCAATCCTTCTGGCATGAGATTTCTCCTTGCCATCTTGCTGCGTAATACTGCCGCAATTTCATCTTTGCCAGACCGGCAAAGTCCATTGCAGACCTCCAAAAAAATGGTGGATTCAGGAAACATTGATCTAGCAAACATCTCTGCTAAGACTTCAAATGCTCCACCAAAATCCTCATTCTTGTTGAAAGCATCAATAATCATATTAAAAGTACTTTCACATGGTTGAAATGCTCTTCCTATCATGCTTTTGTATAGTTGAAATGCATGGTCAGGGTTCCTATTCACGCATTGCCCCACGATAAGCGCATAAAAAGTTGAAGAATTTGGAACTAACTTATCCTTTTCAAGTTGTTTAACAAGATAAGCAGCTTTCTTCGTCTTACCCACCTTGCACAGGCCCAGCAACAATGCATTGTAAGTCAATATGTCTGCCTTTATACTATTCTCACGCATCTCCTCAAAAACCTTGTTGGCCATCTCAGTATCACCCACTCTGCTGTACCCATTAATCAAAGTATTGTAAGTTATAGGGCTAGGCACAACACCCAACGCTTTCATCTCACTTAAAACCTTATTTGCCTCGTGCAGTTTCCCTTCCTTGCAAAAAGCATGAATAAGAGTATTAAAAGTAACCACATCTGGTTGCAAACCTCTCTTAAACATTGAATTCTTAAGCTCGATAGCCAAGCTCAAAAGACCCTTGTCGCAATGCCCCTTGATCAGTGTATTGTAAGACGGAACAGTAGGAACCACACCCGAATCATCCATCTCCCTGAAAATCTCCATTGCCTTTCCAACATCTCCCAATTTGCAAAATGCAGACATAACAAGGTTGAAAGTGTATGAATCTGGGGAAATCCTCTGGCGGCGCATTTCTTTGTAGAATTTCACCACAATATCCATTCTACGCAAGTGAAGCAACCTGCTCATATATGTATTGCAGGACTCAAGGGTTGGCAGAAAGCCATGATCCTTCATTCGGCAAAAAGTACTGGTTGCATCCCTAAACTTCTTCATATGGGCATAGGTCGTGAACAACAAATCAAAAACACGAGCTGAAGAATCACATAACCGAAACAAATGAAGAACTGAATCAAACAACTTATCGGGCAAATCTATCGAACCCTGAAGAAGAACACTCCTCAAAACAGATTCAGCAGACTTAAATTTCCGGTATTTCGTCAGAATGTGGAGGATCATGGAATGCAAATCAAGAGAACACGAAGAGGGGTTGTGGCCTTTGACCCAATTGAAGAACTCAAGTGACAGAACATGGTCTTTCTTGATTTTTAGCAGAATGTGCTTCGCTCTGAACGGCGTCAGATGCGCAGATAACGGAGTGAGCTTATCCCAATCAGAGTGAATCAGATGACTATATGCAACATTCACAAAGTCAAGGTCTTGGCCTCTCGGTTCAGATATTGCCCTGTGGGGGATTGGAATGGGAATTGGCTTTGGATTTCCGATCCTCCCTAGATTCTCATCAACTAGGGGCTTTACAGGCACAGAAGTTGTTTTGACGGAATCAACCAAAGCAGAAAATGACCGGCTTCTGATATAGTGCATGCTAATTCAATGAGTTCACAAAGGAATTCAACTCTCTCCTGGGTATTTCAGATATCCAAACAACTGCGGACAAGATCGGAGAAAGGGGGAACCTAAAGATCCAAACCACTATATTTGGAACTTGGAACAAAGCCTGCAAAGGAACGGCAGAGCTGAGAGCTGCTCACAGAAATTCCGGCGGAAAGCTTTGCCACCACGAACCCTGAACCAGAAGAGCGTGGAGGGCTAACATGTCGCAGGCAGTACCGAAAAGGCAGTACCGAAAAACGAAAACCAAAAGGATTAAAAACAAAGTTGCGGGCCACTTATCAGAACTTGCCGTTTTGGTTTTCAGGGAATCTCTTATGCTAGTCCTTAAAGTTTTGTAAATGGTTGAATTCGGTCGTGCTTATCCATGATTGAATAGATTAGTCCAAACCTGTGAGACGAACTTGTATGTACGACGGTCCAGCTCCCGAATGGAGTGACTTGTGCATCACGGTTCACAGCCACCAAAGGATAAAGGGCGTATTTGAATTACCAGAGGTATATCACTACCCATGAAAGATGGTGATGCATCCATCGCCTAGTTAGGGTTCATATTCAAATCTATACATTTCTAAAAAAAAGGCAAGTAGATCAAACTAGTGTTATTAAAATATGCATTTCTAAGGTTGATCCATAACTATATGTATGAAAACATTTACTTGAGATAAACCCTCACATTTGCATCTAATAGCACTTCCAAAAACTTGGTTAAATTACCTAAGCAGATAATATTTCAAATGCACTCAAAAAAATCTAAAATAGCTAAACAGTTAAAAACAATACAATGACATGCATGTTGTAATAATATCTCTCACTGTTTATGACATTCTTGCATGACCTCTAAAACAATACTAATAACTTTGTCACTGCATCTTTAATTTAGCTCAAATGACTAGAATGCACTCCTTTTATCTCCAAAGGCATGAGATCAAACAATTAATTGTCACTTTGGAGGGCAGCATGAGGCACCTCTTTCAAAAGTTAGCCCCTATTCATCAATCCATCATTTTCTCAGTTCAGCCCTTTCTTTAATCAACAATATATGTACAAGATTACTTAACCCCCCCCTCTCTTCTCAACACACACACACACACACGTACATAGAATATAATACCAAACATAAAAGAGTACGTATGTTCATCGTGATCAATGAGAAAAGATTTAATATCCACCAAGAAGTGGAACCATTGAGGGATGGGGGTGCTGCCTCCTAAGAATTTTAAAAATGCAAAACTATGGAGTACCAGTTTGGTCATTTTATCAAAAGTTAAATACTGAGTGTGAATTTTATCTTCTTCTTCAAATGTGAAAAAATATTAATATAGGGGGGAGTAAGACATTCGCTAAAAATTATAAGAATCGAATATGCACTCATTACAAAAAAAATGTTGTCATTTTTTTTCTTATCTTAAAAACATGGCTTTAATGTAACATTAGTTCTTCAACTTTTCTTAATTGGCATAATAATTCCTTAGATTAAAAGTCAGCTTATTTTACTCATTGAACTTCACAAACCATGTTAAGTTCAAAAGTTTTAATTAAACCATGTTAATCCTTAATAGAAGTGCCAATATCGTTAAAAAATGTTTTCTTTTCTACTTCTTTTAGTGTAAAATTATAAACTCTTATATCTTTCAATTATTTTATTTCAAAAAAAAAACTAGAATTAGTATATTTCTAGGTAGAGATGGGACATGAGCCTGGTTGAACCACCTTAAACTGGGACCACCCCGCCAATTAAACCCGCCTCGACCAAGCCCCGACATAGACCGTCAAAAGCCTGAAAAAAGTGGGCCAAACATGGGCCTGAAAGGGAGAAGATGAATGAAGTAGAACCAGCCTAGCCCAGTACCCAGAACCGACTGGTACGAGCCTGACCGTTGGCCAACGGCTTCTGTAGAAAAAATTCAAAAAAAATGGGTTAATTACACATTAAATCCTCTAACAGTTTTCTACCTCATTTTGACCCCCAAAATTCCACTTTCACCCCTCCTAACAACTAAGTTTGAAAAACTTTTTTGTCCAAATAATTTATTTGCTCTCTCCTATAAATACCAATGTCATTTCCACTATACCTTCACACTAAAACTCAATCTCTCTTCTTCTTCTACTATATTCTCTCAAGCATTTGAGCTTTTTGCTAATCTATTCCAAATTTCTTGCTAATCTCCGCATAATATCTTCATAATCTCATCTTGATTTTTCATTAATCATTACTATTAGTTCGTGAGTCATGGCTTCAAGAGGAAAGGGCAAATCAACGGAGACTTAATTTTCTCACACCACCAGCCTCGGAGGCTTGTTTTGTTGCTGTTCTCGGCCGATCGATAAAGGCATCTCATTCAAAGAATTGCACAACGAGGATGTCGGAATCGATATGATGAATTACGATTTTGGGTCTCGATGATCAATTATTGGATGATAATATTAAAGAGTTAGATGCAATGGCAGCCGAGGATCCATCAACACAACCGACGCCGACTAGTTGTGGATCTGCTATAGAGGAAACCCAAGGACAAAGTAAATTCTCGAGACTAACAGCTTGGGTTTGGAAGCTTTATGAGCTCATACATAAAGGAGAGTCGAGGTACAGGAAATGCAAACATTGCGGGAAAAAGTTGATGCATAAAAAGACTTCCGGCACCGGAACGCTGAAGTACCACATTGAAAATCAACATCCTAATCTTCAACGACTAGTTCTGAAGGACAAATATAACTTAGGAGTACAACTGGCGCTAGCAGGTCGAGTATATTTTATTTTAACCAGCAATCTTCGTAGAGAAGGCATGATAAATTTGATGACACTTACAGAAAAACTTTTTTCACAAGCTGAAAATGTACATCTAGAATCTTGGATTAAATCATAATTAAATCATGCATTTAAAAAATGTCTAGCAAAACAGTTGGGAAATAAAGCTTTGAACTATGTTGGATTTGTTCTAAAGAAAACTTTAATTTTGATGATGACAGGTGTTGTGTGTTAATATTTTTAATCTCACTTTTTGGTCAAAATAAGGTTAATTGAACTTATGCTTAATTTCCAAGTGTGTCAAGTGATTATCTAAAAAAATATGTTTTAGGAGTATTGAGGAAAAATTGTCTTTGAAAAGAAATTAGTAGGTTATTATCTTAGGTTAATGTTTGAATCAAGTTTTGATTTCCAAATGACAAGTGTTTTGGAGTTGTTTCAAGTTTAATCCATTAAAGTAACAGTTTAATAGGTATTTATTTCACCTAAGTTTAACTTGCTCCCAAGTTTACACTTTAATACATTAAACTGGTTTAATCCAAAGTTTTAGTTTCCTGTGAATTTTCAAAAAGCTTCAGTTAACGTGTTAAAACTCGGTTTTAACCTGTTAAATTGAAGTCTGAAGGCTTGCGTTCAAATGCTTCAAGTGGCGCGTTTTAAGTCAAAGATTCAAATGGCACTCGGACGAATCAGAGGGTGCTGTACATCCCTGCAGTGCATTAAATGCTTTGTCTCCAACTGCTTTTGACCGTTGAAGGGAGAAGTCGAGTTTAACGGGTTAAACTCGAAACTTAACGCGAAGTCTGGAACTTGCACAAAAAACAGAGCAACGGTCACCAGAATTTCAGGAACTTTTCCAAACTTCTCCAGCAGGTTTCCAACGTCTCTTTGGCCCCCATATGAGTATAAAAATATGGAGAAACAGTTTGGAAACAACTTTTGGCAACTAGAAAAGAGATTTCATTTTCAAAGAGCTTGAGTTTAAGAAATGCTAAGAGATTGAGCTATCACTTGTTTATCTAGCTTTGAGGGCTTCTATTGTTCTTACCACTTTGTAACCTTGTAAACACCATTTTGTGAGATTGAGTTGGTAAGGTTTCTAGTTAGCCTCTAGGAAAACTAGTGAGGGAAAAGGGTGTTAGTAAGGGAAAAGGGTGTTAGTGAGGTTTCTAGTTAGCCTTTAGGAAAACTAGTGAGTGATTGTGGTAGAGAAAACTACCAAGGAAGTGTGTACACTTGTGATTTATAGTGGAGAAGAAAACTCTCAAGTGGTGAACTTGAGGAGAGGAGTAGGCTCTCAAGAGGAGAGACCGAACCTCTATAAATTCTTGTGTGCAAGCTTCTCTTCTCCTACTTGCTCGATTATTGCTTGGTGATTTGTCTTCATTCATTGGTTGAAGTTATTTGTTTTCAAAAACACTTCAAAGCAAGTTTTCAAAGCAAAATTTAGGATCATTGTGGTAGTATTTTCTGGTTAGAATAATTTTATTTGAGCTCATTGAATTGCATTTTGGTTTAAGAGATTAAAAACTCATTTTCGGTGATTTTTTGAATTCAACCAATTCACCCCCCTCTTGGTTGCACTTGGGCCAACAAACTATTTAAAGCTGGAAAATCAAATTTGCAAGTTTATCTTTTTGCTCTTGATCATTATATGGCATTTACTTCTAACATGTGGACATCACTTGTAGGGCAATCATTTTATTGTGTTACTTTTCATTTGATTGATTCTAATTGGGTCATGCAAAAATGAATTTTATCATTTAGGGTTATTGAAACTGATTGTATTGGTTATCACATATTAAATTGCATTTTAGGAACTTTATGTGATTATTTTTGTGCTGACAAAGTCCTATGCATTTCATTTGATAATACTTCAAACAATGATGTTGTCGTTCACCTTTTGAGCTAAACATTGAAACCACCTCTCAATGGTATATTTTTTCATATTAGATGCATGTGTCATATTTTGAACCTTTATGTGCAAAAGGGTTTAAAAGTTCTCCAAAATGAAATTGTGCCTATTTAGAACTCATTGAAGTATTTTAAATCAAGACCCGTTATGTTTCATGAATTTAAAAGGTTTTGCTTTGAAAATCAAAAATCATTTTTTTAAACGATTTAAATTGGATTGTCCAACCCACTGGAACTCCACATATTTGATGTTGCAATATGCATACTTGTATACAAATTTGTTGACTCATTTCATAAACTTAAAGATCGGTTGTGAATTCATTACCAGTGAAATATGGGAAAAATATTCTAAAACCGGTGAACTGCTTAAGTTTTTGTACAAGGCTATTGAATTTTTATCTGGTGTTTACTACACAACCATTCATCAAGTTTTGCTTCATTTAATGAACATTACATATGTTTTACATCAGTTTAAATATGATGAGTTGTTGAAACCAATTATCAAAGCCATGCGGGCTAAGTGGCTTCAGTATTTCAAAAACATTCCACCTACCTTTTTAGTTGCTTCTTTGCTTGACTCATATGTCAAATTAACGGTTACGACCACATTGTTTGAAGACATTTATCATACTTATTTAGAAATGTCTCATATAAATATTTTGGCTATGTCTGTTACTGCTTCCAACTATTTGCAGTTTTTGTACAAGTTATATTGTAAGCGGCATTCGGATAAGGTAAGATCCAAAGCTCCTCAAACTGAGCCTTCAAGGAGATTAATCTCACCAAGATTCAACCCGGCCCTCCAAATGCTGAAACGTCCTCGACTGACAACATCGGGATTAACTGAGGTCACTGACTATCTCACCACATTGTTCAAGCCAAGTGACGTTGATATATTGGAGTGGTGGAAACAAAATAGACCAAGGTTTCCGATCTTATCGATAATCGCATATAAGATTATTGTCGTTCCAGTTTTCACCATAACATCTGAGGCAGCATTTAGTGCTAGAAAATTAGTGATATCAGAGAAACGATCAAGATTGACACCCAAGGCGGTGGAAGTATGCATGTACAACTGAGATTAAGGTCTCACAGCACTTCGGAAGTAAGACCAAAAAGGTTTGGATAACGAGGTAATATACAATGAAGAGAATTGAAAATTTTTTTTTCCTTCATACATGTAGTTTGTATTTAATCTGACTATGCTATTAAGTACAGATCATAATTTTTTATTTTTCATCATTTTTGGAACATTTTTTTCATTTGAAAATGTAATACTCGTTCGGATTATTTGTAAGTGTCGTTTGACCTTTTTACTTAATAAAATTTACATCAGAAGTGGTGTTTTACTTTAAATATATTTATTACATATATGATTAATTATTTTTAAATTTTTTTTAAAAAGTCAAAAACTCGCAAACCCGCTTCAGGACTGTCCCGCCTGGATTCGGTCCATGCCTGATCTTACACGACCTAGACCTAGGCTCGGCCGGTCCCAAGTTGGATTAACCCAGCACCCACCTTTATTTTTAGGCAATCTGCTTTAAAAAGTAGGAGACAACTCTTTAATTTTTTGAAAAATTAACTAAATGTCTTTATGTAATAGTAATATTTCTCATTCAAAATTCATGTTTAAAGTTTTTAAATAATTTTAAAGACTTATTCAATCTAAAGTTAAATACAAAACACATATATTTAGTGACTATATAAATACTTTATTTTGAAAATTAATATAGCTTGATAACTTATTTCAAATTAAAACTAAAGGTTACTCAAAGTAGTATTTATTTGTACGTATACTATTAGGAATTAACTTAAATAGTTTTTACTAGGGTTCGCCACTAAAACTCAGCCTAGCTACCATCTCACAATTTCGCCATTGTCTCACAACACCCTCTTCTGTACCACTCGTGCTCCCCTCTGTCTTCCCTAAGTCAAAAAACATGGTTTCACCACTACCAAGAAATGAATATTAACTGGATTATTTTTCTCATGTGCATGTTTAACAAAACCAAAAGCTGACTTGCAAAAGAGTGCATTAAGGATGGCAAGTGAGTGGGTGAAATCCGTGATCCGCAGATATCCATCCGTGACAAGCGGGTAAACGGGTAAAAATACCCGCGATGGGTAGGACGTGGGTAACAACTTATACTTGTCTAGCGGGTACGGGCAGGTGGCGGGTAGGGGGTATCCATCACGGGTAAATCCGCCCCTCCTACCCGCGAAACCCGCGAGCATAAATTTCTCACTTATTAATTATAATGGGATATAACACCTACATTTAACTAATATTTTATACTAATTCACATAAAATATTTTCTTATATGTATGTTATGATTTTGTGTATTTTATGATTTTGTTGCATTATATGTTGAGAATGACTTTGTATATATTTTTTATATTTTATTTTTATAAAATTTAAAAAACATAATTTAAACCATAAGTTACCCGCGGGTCATGGGCATGAGTGAGATTTTTCACCCGCTTGCAGATACCCGCAAAGTCATGGGTACTAAAAAAAATGTGGGCACGGATGACGGGTAAGAGGTATCTGCGCCCAATCCACCCTGTTGCCATCCCTAGAGTGCATAAGAAGATATAGTATTGATCACATACCACCCGGTAACAAATTGGCAAGTAATATCTACCTACCTACCTATTTGTGTTTTTCATAATACAACTATCTAAAATAATCAACACAAAATAAAACTTATCGAGATCGAACCTAAGCATTTGTTTTGATTATATATAGAGCATTTTACTAGTGCTGAACTTGGCCATTGTCGCATCACAATCGCGGCCAATCGCGGCCGACAGGCTTTACCAAAGGAAATCATGATAAACACATTTGTAATTGAACATTCGTATCACAATGGCTATGGCGAATGTTAGTGAACATTTGTAATTGAAGCCTAGCAGCACCTTCATTGGGCATCCCCGCCCATGCCTAGTATTCATGTATCACATGAACATGCCTACAGGATGTATTAGTCTCCTTCACCTTCACTATTAAGCAGTAGCAATGGTGCCTAACAGATGGACAGACGAAATGTTTAGAGACACAACCTAGCAATCAATATGGTTGCATGAAAACGCCAATAAAGGATTGCTCCACAGCCATGGTCACCTTTGAAGGAGGAAAATGAAGGAGTGTTATTTCAGTGACTTGCGTGCATAGGAGGCCATAATTCGTATATGAGTATGTAATTTACCTGTGTGGGGTTGACATTATGTACAAGATGTTTCATAAGAAAATGAAATTCTCTCTGTCAATTATGCAGAAAATTAATTTACCTACATTAAAAATAATAATGGGAGATTTTACTAAAACAAAAATATTAGGAAGAGATTTAACTGAAAAAAAAAACTATAATGTTGATTTGCAATATGCTCAAAACTAGAGTGAGCAATTTGCTCTACCCATGTGAAAATACAATAGTTTGAGATACCATATATTTGATTTTTTTAGACTTCTTTTTCATATATTTACATATATTTTCAAAATAATATACATATTCATAATTAATTAATACTTAAAAAATCATAAACTATATTAATATAAGAGGGGTGCGAGTAGAGTCAGATAAAATAAGTTAAACTCATACCCTTCCCATGGCTTTACGGGTATGATTGGATTTGGGTTTGGGTTTAGATAGTCGGGTCCTGAAAGGGTATGCCTGGGTAGGGTATTTTTTTTAATATCCCTATCCGCTGGTCATGTTGCTATAACTTGTAAGATGGAGACATAGCCACAAGAATTAGACAAGAATCCGTGCTTGGTCATTGATAAGCAACTAAGAGAAATCTTAACTAGCTTCCCACAAAATGTGTAATCAAATGGGTAGCACATTGTATCCAAGTTTCTCTAACTGTAACAGTGTTATTTGAATGTTCCTAACATGATCAACAACTTAATAACATTGTTATCATATTGCAAGGTATTTGGACTAGTTAATATCAATATAATTACTGGATACTAAGATTTTACTCTATAAAAAAAATTACTAATACTTGAAGAGATTTAGCTTTCCTTTTGAACATGGAAGAAAGTTGCCAAGGTGATGAAAGGTTAAAAAGTTTGCTGTTAATTATTACCAAAGAGCTTGTCTTCCGGTTATCCACCGCAGTGATTAAACATGTTGCAATAATGAGCTGGCATCAATGGGCTAACATAACCATTACATTTAATGTTTTCACATAACGAGTATTTGTTTTTGTATTAAAAGGCAAATATTGAGTTGATCTTTCAATTACAAGTGCTTAGGTAAAAGGGATCTTCATTGCTTGTCTTCCAAGTACTAAAAGTATCAAAGAAAGCAAAGCCATTTAGAAGAAAACGTCTTATTTGCTTTCTTATCTTTAAATGGGATTGTTTTTATTTTGACCCAAACAAAAGCCAGTAAATTACATTTCTAACCCAAATGGAACTACTAATGCTTTTCTTTTCTTCTATTTGAAAATGAAAAGGAGAAAAGAACAACTAGCTGTGTTGCCTTTTTTTGGAATATATATATATGCAAACAAACACACTAATGAAAGGAAGAATTATTTACATTATTATTTAATAAAATCCTTAGATGTTTAAAAATTTATCTCCAAATTGCCAGCAACAACTTTGTTGAAATTTAATTAATTTATTAACCAACCTAAATTTCAAACTTGCAAAATAAAAAAAACTTTGTTTACTTAACAATAAAGTGTAAGTGGTCCTTTTAATAGACTTAAATAATTCAACCATTTTTATAATTGAAAATAAAATAAAAAAATTTCCGGAAAAAAAAAGGTGGAGAATATGCGTAGTGCACACCAAAACAAGTAATTCCTACTATCTTAAATAGTAATAACACCGTTTACTTTCACCGGAAAATTATCATTTTTATTAGTAGTATTAATTTTTCCCCTCCATCTGATCGGCGATCGACGACGTGATCTCCGATTCGTCGCCGCCGATTTTCAACCCTAGATTCGCTGATCTTCCATTCCTGGAACCTCAACTTCTGCTGCGACTGAGTGACTGAGTTCTTTTGATTCTGTCTGCTTCCTAGTACACTCAGATTCGCAAATCATTTCTCAGCGTCACGATTTTCTCGAGCTCGTTGAGGCAGGTAGCGTTCTCGTTGTTGTTTCAACTCCATTTCAGCTCAAGTCTTAGTAGGTCAGTTCATCGCTGTGCTGTTCAATATTGAATATAATGTCTAATTTTTTGTGTAAGATTTGTTATATGAAGTGGAAACTTTGGAGATCCCAGGCGATTCAGGATAGTTCAGGACCGATCCGTCTGGGTTTTGGTGCTTGTTAGTGTAATTAGTCAATTTCAGTCTCCGATTGTTGAAATTAAGCTGATGTTTGGAAGTTAATAAGCTTTTGGTGTGAGACAGTTAACTGATGCGGAGAGCTGGGAGGAACGAGGAAATGTCAGCTGACTGAAACTATAGTTTTTAGCTCCAAGTTTCTTTCTTTATTTCGTTTTCTGAGATAAGGGGTGGCCTGATGTGATATGATGCCTTGTGCTCTCTTGGTTTGACTAACTGTGTGCTTTGTGATAAGAATGGCTAGTGAGAACCTCGAATTGATACAGGAGATGATTTTTTATTGTTTTTATTGGTGCTTAGGTATGATCTAATGCTCACAGACAGTTGTATGTTTTGATCAAATAGGTTTGGCTTGTGAAATTGAATACTTTGACACTCAAGCACGAAGCCGGTCATGAGTTTCTATACTGTGGTCAAGCATCTGTCATGGTTAAGCATGTGCAGATATGGTTCTGAGTTCTGCTAAAGGATTTTGGTTTTAATTCAGTTGAATCTAAAAATGGAAGCAAACGTAAAGGAGGCTGTCAAAGCAAAAGAGCTTGCTGAGCAGCGATTTGTTGAGAGGGACTTTTTGGGTGCTAAGAACTATGCAGTGAAGGCCAAATCGTTGTACCCTGAACTGGAAGGTATATCTCAGATGGTGACAACATATGAAGTTTATCTTGCTTCTGAGGTTAAGTGTAATGGTGAAGTGGACTATTATTCGATTCTTGGCTTGAAACCTTCAGCAGACAGAGAAACGGTGAAGAAGCAATACAGGAAGATGGCAGTACTGCTCCATCCTGACAAAAATAAATGCGTGGGAGCTGATGGTGCATTTAAACTTGTATCTGAAGCATGGACCTTTTTGTCGAACAGTATCAAGAAAGGCTCATATGATGTCAAGAGAAACAAACATTTGGTGTCCAGCGTGATTCAGAGTGCAACCTATGCTGCTGGGTTGACAGGAGTCAGCAATCATTCAAATTTGCCAACCTCTCACAGTAGACTTGACACATTCTGGACTGTTTGTACTAACTGTAGAGTTCAGTATGAGTATCTACGGAAATATGTCAACAAAAGACTTTCTTGTAAGAACTGCCGTGGTACATTTGTTGCCATTGAAACTGGGGCTGCACCAGTTAATGGCTCATTCCCCTATTGTCCTTGGTCATATTCACCTGCTAATGGGCATGGAAGCAATGGATATGACGCAGTCACCTATGTTCCTGCAAATGCTCCATATTTTACTGGAAATGGAGTCTCAGGCTTTCAATCTGCACATGGGTATGAATATGTTTCCAATGTGTCATTTCAGTGGGGTTCACTTTCTGGGACTTCTGCTGCTATCATTGGTACAGCTAACATGTCTGCTGCATCTAATGAAGCAGCTTATCCAGCAGATGGGGACCCTAGAAAAGCAGGGAAAATGTTGAAGTCAGGTGCTAATGGAACACATTCCTTGAATAATGCTGTCTCACATGTGTCTCCTAATTTGTTGAGTGGCTACCCTGCATCTTCCAGAAGGAGAGGTAGACCCCCAAAGAGACAGAAGGTTGTTGTTGGAGCCAGTTTTAGGAATGGGAATGAAGAAAAAACTTTAAATTTTGCTTCAGAAGGCACTCCAACATATTCAACTTCTGGTTTTCATCATGATCCCATGGTTTCGAACACAAATGAACCTACGAACAGGCAGTACTCTGTGGCACCTGCATTTGACGCTCGGAAGTTATTAATTGACAAGGCCAGAACAGAAATTCGAAGGAAACTAGAAGAGATGAGGTTGGCAGAAGAGGTGGAAGCTGCGGCTAAGCAAAACTTAAAAGTTGGAAATCATGCTGGACAACATCAAAAGCCTGAGAATTCAGTACTTTTCCCTTCTCGTCATTCAGAGGCTAATAAGAGCAGGCCAATTTCAATGACAGTTCCTGATCCTGATTTTCATGATTTTGACAAAGATAGGTCAGAGGAATGTTTCAAACCAAAGCAAATATGGGCCATATACGATGAGGATGATGGAATGCCTCGCCTGTACTGTTTGATTCGTCAAGTCATCTCAACAAAACCATTTCAAATTCAGGTCAGCTACTTGAATTCAAAAACAGATAGCGAGTTCGGGACAGTGAAGTGGGTGGATTACGGATTTACGAAATCCTGTGGACACTTCAGAGCGTGGAATACTGATGTCATTGAACAGGTGAACATCTTTTCGCACATGCTGAAGGGTGAAAAGGCTGGCAGGGGAGGTTGTGTTAGGATTTTCCCCAAGAGTGGAGAGATCTGGGCTCTTTATCGGAATTGGTCGTCAGAATGGAATAGATCAACCCCTGAGGATGTGAGGCACCAATATGAGATGGTGGAGGTTCTTGATAACTACTCTGAAGAGCTCGGAGTTTGTGTTACGCCCTTGATTAAATTGGGGGGATTCAAGACCGTGTATCAAAGAAGCCCTAGCAAAGCTGCCATTCGATGGATTCCAAGGAG
The DNA here is from genome assembly GCA_039654915.1 of Aquilaria yunnanensis. Classification (NCBI taxonomy): domain Eukaryota; kingdom Viridiplantae; phylum Streptophyta; class Magnoliopsida; order Malvales; family Thymelaeaceae; genus Aquilaria; species Aquilaria yunnanensis. The sequence continues at coordinate 69,881,676 of CM077596.1, read as the reverse complement.
AGAGATGTTGCGTTTCTCACACCAGGTTCCTTCTTGGTTACTTGAGGGGGAACCAAACAATTTGCCAGATCACTGCTGGGATCTGGATCCGGCTGCGACCCCAGATGAGCTGCTGCAAATTGTAGAAGAAGCAAAAGCTTAACATAACACCCAGTCATGCGAGAAATTATGTTCAATTTTAGAATTCGATTCACCTCACAGAAATTTAGATTGACTGTAAAAGTTGCTAAAGCAATTCACACTTGGTGCCCTCCCATACAACATTAACTTCAGGTGATTTAAGATGTAAATGTTGATGGGTTGAGAACTTGAAATTGTCCATGCATTTGGACTCCAAGTCTATTGTCTATCTACAGTAATCCTTGTATTCTCCAGAGGAAGCTGTAACATTTATCCTTTACTATTCAAGAAATTGATTAAGCCCCCGTTTTGTGCCATATTGAGCAGATGTTGACCTGAGCTAGACATTAATTAGAGCAGACTTTGAGAGCATGTTTTGCTTCTCTGACTTAATACTTTCGAGATGATAGGACTTCAGGACGAGCGACTAGCCTGTCCTATAGTGGTCCACTGATGGATGAACGCTAGCTGAAGTGAACAATGACTTGGAGAATTAAAGGTAATAGCAGTGATTTGGTTTTTCTGGTTCCCCTACTTGGTTTGAACCTTTAGATTCTCCTTTGAAAATGCTAATGCACTAATTTCACTTTTAATTGGCTATGTTACATTGCATCGAGATTGCTTTCGGTAAATATATCCTATAACGAATATGAGAAATCCTCCTTCTTTGGAGCCAGTAATACTACTGAACTAACATAATTGATATCTACGGGGAATTTAGAAAGTGGTATTCGAACCCTGACCTTCGCTGTATGTCCTTGAGCCTCAAATCAATTGGACTGAGAGCTCTGGACAGAATTAATTCTCTTCATCTGACCAAAAATTATATTATTTGGGTTATTTTCCTACCATTAATACTCAATTATATTTATAGTTTAAAAAGTTATTATTTTTTAAGATGTTACTCTTTTACATGCTAAGTTTCAAGTATTTTAAAAATCCTTCAAGTAAATACATTTGACATGTGGTATTACGGCTTTATTAATTCATGACAGCAAATTTCATTCATAATGGAAAAGGAAAAGTTGCATGGAATAGATATTTGGTAGAATGATGGATGGGTTGGGGGTCCTCGAATCTTGATGAAGATATTGACCATGTCCACTTCTCTCATTTCAGTCCAACCATTCAAACACAACATCTTCAAATTCTAAACTAAAACCGAGCCCATGACCCCATTTGGCTGCCACTGAAAATTTCGTCCATGAAAAACCCACAGCAAAAAGTGATAACCAATGATAGTGATGGGAACGGCTCACTATAAAGATAAAACTCGACCCTAACATTATCATTAATCACATACACGGCCGCTAGCCGCAGCCGCATCAAATCATGCTCCTTTTTTCCTCTCTTCTTCCATGAAGTATATATCATGTGTATAAGTTCTTTAATTGAACTCAAAATCTTGATTTCAAACCCATACAGAAAAATGGCCGCCATTGTTGACAACTTCATCACACGAATATAGAGGGATAAAAATACAGAATAGAAGATAATTGTGATTTACAGAAGATGAAGCTGGAAGTAATTAGCCATTCTTACAGTGGCAGAGATCTTTACATTTCCTTCTCAGGATCCACCACCTGTTTACTGCTCCCTCCAGCAACTAAACAGACTATATATATTCCACTTTCTTCTATCATCAACAAACATCTCTATAGCTTTCCGTGATTACAAATTTGACCGATTCAACATCAAGATAAAAACAAAAAACACCTTTATAACCTGTCACACATATGTATCAGTAGCTTTCTATACTCAATTTTCTTTCAGTCCCCTCCATTTCGACTTTCTTTTGGTTTTCTCAGTAGTACTGTTTCTTCTTCAGTGCTATTGAACTATGCTACTGTGCCCACCAACCATCTTGGGGTGAAATTGGAAAACAGGAAGAAGAAAAGAAAAACCTCTTGTAGTGTAAATTCAGTGAAATATACTTGTGGTTCAGTCTTCTACCTCTATAATCTGGGTCACTGTATAACTGTTGAAATCCCACTTCCTATTGCTGATGCAAATGGACCATCTGGATGATTAAGTCCCTGATTGCTGCAACATCTCAAAAGAAGCCAAAGCAATCCACATTACAAATGCCGTTGATGCACATAAACTATCTTCCTTAAATAAATGACCTAAATGTGTTGGTGCTTCATTGAATTATTGTTATTATCTTTTCCTGACGGCCTGGAAAGCAAAATGATACAAGTATATCATATACGATAGCTTTTCGGGAAAAGTATGGGGGAGCAGAAAAGCTCTTACCTGTCTTGATCACTGCAATTACCACTCATTTGCCTGCCTTTATCCTCGCTGGTGGAGCCAGTGTTTAGGACATCCAACAGGTAATTGAAACGCTCCGCAGAAGGGAAATCCAAGTGTTCGATGCGGGCTTCGATCATGTTCAAATAAACAAACACATCGTTAAGTTGCTTAGAAGAGAAAATCGGGACACAGGCAAAAGAGAGAACCAATGGTAAACAAAAGTATATTGTTGTATTTGTTCTAAGCAAATATTTAATTTTAATGATGACAAGTGTATTGTTTTAGTGTGCTTAATCTCATTTTATTAAGCCAAAATAGATTTGTTAAAGTTGTTTTTGATTTTCAAATATTTCAAGTATTATTGCAAAAAAATATATTTTAAGTTTATTGAGAAAACATGTTTTTTAAGAGAAGTTAGTAGGTTATCAAAATATGTTGGTGTTTAAATTAAATTTGATTTCCAAATGACAAGTTTTTTTTAAGTTGTTTTGTGTTTAATTCATTAAAGAAACAGTTTAACAGGGTTTTTTATCACCTAAGTCTTCATAACTCCCAAGTTTATGTTTTAATGTGTTAAAAGGCTTTAATTCGAAGTCTGGAGCTTCTATCTATTTTTGAGATAGCAAGTAATGCGTTAAACTCTAAGTTTAATCTATTAATCGCAAGTCTGAAAACTTCCGCCCAAAGTCTTCGACTGACGCAATTTCAACCCAAATTTAAAATATGACTTGGACGAATCATAAAACGCCACATGGACACTCCTGCAGAGCATTTAATGACTTGTCTCTAGTTGTTTTTTACCATTGAAGGATGAAATCGAGTTTAATGTGTTAAACCCGAAACTTAACACGAAATCTGGAGACTTTTCTTGCATAAAAAACTTAGCAATAGTCACTAGTTTTTCTAGACAACTCCAGCAGGATTTCAACGTTTCTTTGGCTCCTAAATAAGTATAAAAACATGAAGAAATACTTTGAAAAGAACTCTTGGCAACTAAAAAAAAAAAATTCATCTTCAAAGAGCTTGAGTTTAAGAAATGTGAAAAAGAGCTTGAGTTATCACTTTCTTATCTAGCTTTGAGTGCTTTTATTGTTTTTATCACTTTATAACTTTGTAAACACCATTTGATGAGATTGAGTTGGTGAGGTTTCTAATTAGCCTCTAGAAAAACTAATGAGGAGAAGGGTATTGATAAAGTTTCTAGTTAGCATCTAGGAAAACTAGTGAGTGATTGTGGTAGAGAGAACTATCAAAGGAGTATGTACTCTTATGATTCATAATGAAGAATAAAATTCTCAAGTGATGAACTTGATGGGAGGAGGGGGCTCTCAAAAGGAGAGACCAAACCTCTATAAAAATTATTATGTGCAAGTTTATCTCATTTTACTTACTTGATTATTACTTGGTGATTTGTCTTCATTCATTAATTGAAGTTGTTTGTTTTCAAAAACACTTTAAAGCAAGCTTTTAAAGCAAAGTTTAGGATTATTGTGGTAGTCATTTTCTGGTTAGAATAAGTTTATTTGAGCTCCCTAAATTACATTTTGGTTTAAGAGACTAAAAACTTATTTTCAGTGATTTTTAGGATTCAACTAATTTATCCCCCTCTTAGTTGCATTTGGGCTAACGTAGATGATTGCTTGGCAAGAAATCATACCATCGGTGAGCTTGATGTTATTCATGGAGTGGCCAAAATATGAGTATTGAGCTAAATGTTGTTTAGGTATGAACTTGAACTCGGAAGGATGCCTTGTCTCAAGTTCCAGAGTTTGCTCTTGATCTTCCAAAAGCTGCTTCCTGATAACTCTTGGAACTGCATGGGGAAGGGGGAAAAAAAAAAAAAAAAGAAAGAACTGAACAAGTGAGCAACCAGGAAGAAGTTCAAATATGTAGAGCTGTGGTATTATTCACTTACTAGATTGAAGCTCATTATCCCAATCCATACAGCGGGCTCCATGATGCATAGGATGATGAGCCTTCTCGACGTACTTCCTTTGAAAGCGGGAGAACACATTCAGACCATCAAAGTTGCCCAGTTCAAGTTGAATGAGAGAGCTGATCATATCAGCAAAGATACAGGGATATATATACCTGTCAAAGACTCTTGACTTCTCCCTGTATGGTTTGACCAGAACACGAGCACCACATACAAAATGAGGGTTTCCCTTGGCCAAAATTTGCTTCACGGTCTCTGGATAGAGAAAGGTCACAAATCCAAACATTCTCTTCTGTTGGCATGGAATCCTAACATCTTGAACCGGCCCAAACTTGCTACAGAACAAAATTCAAGAAAAATGAAAACAGAAACAACAAGCAGCAACTAAATTAGACAGATTCAAGCATTGTTTCCTCACTTGAAGTAGCTTGAAACATCCTGTTCTGTGAAGGTACTCTCAGCTGGGAAGGTAAGATAAATCTGGCGGGAACCAGCAACAATCCCACCAGCATCACCCTTCTCGCCAATGTACTCCAAGTACTTCGGAACATCTTCTGTCAATATCACAGAGTGCTGCCCATGAGGCCTGTAAATGAAACATGAACTTTGAGAAAGTTAGCTCCCAAGTGTGTGCAATTAATCCAAAAACTCAAAAAAAAAAAAAAAAAAAAAAAACTTGCTCTATTTTCACCAAATCCTACCTGTCTATAAGGCAAATAGTATTCTTCAAGCGGGCAAGCAGCTTTGTCAGACTATAGCCTGCCTTTCCATGTCTCTGGCTTTCTGTAAGGTAGCCCTCAGCCTGAAGCATCCTTCCGTACTTCTCATAATACAGCATTGGCAAGGAAGCGATTGAAACAGGCAACCCTCTTCTTGACTTCAAAAGCTCAGTCAGCTCCGATTCCAGCTTTTCAAGAGATCCAGGACTGAATACGTGATCATCATTGCCAACCTCGTTCATACTTGGGTTAAAAATCTGAAAGAAGCTACCTGCTGTAGGATGGCCGTGGAAATACCTGCAACTGTTTCCATGTTTACAGAACCCTTTGTTGAAATAATGGCACAACTTCACTGGAAACTCGGGCAGACTTGGAGACCTACGGCTGGTCCTTGGACTCGGAAAAGGTTCCGAGTAATAGTAATTGCTCAAGAAGTCAGGACTGACAGAAGTAGATGATTCTACCTGTTCTTCCAAGCTCAGCAACTGTATCTGTTTCTGAAGACGATAATCTTCGGCCACAGGATCCGTGTATCCTGGCTGAACGAACTCCAAGTCGTGGCCTTGTTGATGATCAACAGGCAATTGATAAGGACTTGAATTAGCTCTTATAGCAGGTGGTGAAGAAGAGATTGGTCGCGAAGAACCAGGTGAGTAAGGCACATAGTGCACCGGAGGATCGGCAACAGAAGCCAAGTTCACCCGGGTGAGTGAGAGTGGGAGTGGGACCGGAGCTGATACTGCTGCAGCTCTGTTCAGATTGAGTTCAGACTTGGCTTTCTTGATCAAGGACTGGATTGAAGTATCAGGGCCAAAGGCTAAACGGATCATGTCACGGTCCCCATGATCTTGGAGGAGAAGGTAACCAATTATCTTAGACACATTTTCAGGCTCCAGCTGCTGGATTCTGTTGTAGACAACCTTGGTTGACTCTGTAAAGTCCATTTTCAATATCTCAAAACCTGCAAATGCAATTCAAATCAAATAAGAAACCAATATTGATGAAGGAGATAATCGTAGGGGTGAGACATCACATTATCTAATACTAGAAAGGAAAGAATATAACCAAAACCAGTATCAACTGTGACCATAATAGTTACTAAATTCAAATTGAAGACTACCAAGTACAACTGCATAACTAAATATAGAGGTGGCCTGAACAAGGGTAAATATTGAAATCAAACGAAAGTCCAATACAAGGAAGGCGACAGCTGTAAAATGAAAATTCAGAGTCTAGAGCAAAACAGCTATGGAAGACAGGGAAGTTTCTGTAATTTCCATAACAAGATTAAAAGTTTTGACTTTGGGCCAGAATGCCAGACCAATAAAATAAATATCAGCCACAGAAGCCAGGAATGATGATGTGTGAAATTCTTTGAATCTTGAAAATAATTTTGGCAACAAAAGAGGATTTTCTTGCTTCTTGACCCAAAACATGCACTTTTCGTTGATAGAACAGCTAAACTTCCATAATTTCTCTGGTACGGCCTGTAAAGTACCGGGGCTCTATTTGCGATGTCCTTCCGTAAAAGCTGTGGAAAAATCCACAGAAATTATCTGGACACGGAAAGAAAATTTAAACACTAGCGCTGCTCTCATCAGCATCCCCATAAGAATAGAGTAAGAATCAAGAAAGAATAAAAAAGGAAACTCATATCCCGTACAGAAGTTTGAAAACCAACCATCACAAGCATTGAAATGATACTGAAGCCAAAATCAAAACTTGAACACAGTTAAGAAAGAGAAATTGAAAAAAATTTCAAAACCTTCAGCTGCACTTGTACAGTTTCTCCAAACATGAAACAGCCATGAAGAAAAATCATGTCTTTTACAGTTTTACACCATAACTGACAACCAAATAAAAGAAACCAGATCAATGTAAAAAAAAAAAAAAAGGACAGAATTACTGCAGAGTTTGCAGCGATTTATGTAGCAAAGATCTGTCATACGCACCAAGCCACAGAGCTGAGAAAAATAATCAGACGAACAAATCCATGACCACAATTCCTTTCTATTTCTGTAACTCTGCTTTGTGAAATCATCAACTCCGAAACTCAGTAATTTCTTTCTTAATTCTCTCTCGAAACGAGACAGGTCTGCTTGAAGAACAGGACACAAGAAGAAGAAGCGGTAGCATTTAAAGGGCGCCCTGTCTTTTGTTCAAAATCTACACAATTTGAAAACTACTCGCATTGTTTGTAACTCTCGGTCACTGGTCGCTACAGTTCACGTTAAATAAAGAAATGGCTGATACTCATCTTTCCAAAAATAAAAAAAGGCCAAACTATATATTTGGCCCCTGAACTTACCCAACTCACGCAAGTTGATCCACAACTCAATATTCAGTAAATATAAGTCCCTGAATTTTGAAAAACTATGCAAGTTAGTCCATTAGTTCAAACATATTGATGGAAAAATTGCAAAAGTCCTCTTGATCTCTTTTATTCTGGCACATGAAGTACTCTTAGTTTAAAATCATTCAAATAAACTATTTCTTTTACCTAGGGATGAAAGCTTAGGTTGTGAGATCAGGTTTGGGTTGAAACCCAATTTTTACAGCATGTCCCTAACCCTATCCTGACCCTATTCTAGTCATAACCCAAACTAACCCTAAATCCTACTGTTTTATCTTGTGATGTTCTAATTGATTTTTATTGATATTTATTTTTTGGCAAATATGCCTAGAATTATTGGAATGAATTATTACAATAATAGTATTGTAAAAATGAGCTAGAAAGGGGCTCATAGTTTGTTGTAGGTCTAGCAAATATGTATGGATCAATCAAATATACATATTTGTTATAGTACTAAGATTATAAATAAAAGAAGTAGTAAATAAAAATTATGAGTGATTTCTAAAAATTAATTAATGATTAATTCAAAGCATTGAAAAATTGATTTGGTAAATATAAAATATGTGACATAAAATCATAGACCCGACATTTCTAATACACCAAGGGAAAGTTTGATCCTGCTCAATTTCTTATTTACTAAATCAAAGATATTTAAAATGCAAGAATTAATTTTTATGTCGGTCTTTGATTTTATGTCACATATTTTAGATTTAAATATTTTTAATTTAGTAAACAAGAAATTGAGCTTGATCAAACTTTCCCTTGGTATATTAGAAATATCGGGTCTTTAATTTTATGTCACATATTTTATATTTACCAAATCAATTTTTCAATGCTTTGAATTAATTATTAATTAATTTTTAGAAATCACTCATAATTTTTATTTACTACTTCTTTTATTTATAATGTTAGTACTATAACAAATATGTATATTTGATTGACCCATACGTATTTGCTTGACTTACAGCTAACTACTAGCCCCCTTCTAGTTCGTTTCTACAACACAATTGTTACAATAATTTATTCTAATGATTCTAGGCCCATTTGCAAAAAAAAAAAAAACAAATATTGATAGAAATCAATTAGAACATTACAAAATAAAATAGTAGGATTTAGGGTTAGCTTGGGCTATGACTAGAATAAGGTTGGAATAGGATTAGGGACATGTTGTAAAAATCGGGTTTCAACCCAAACCCGATTTTACAACCCGAACTTTCATCCCTAGGTAAAAAAGATAGTTTATTTGAATGATTTTAAACTAAAAGTACTTCATGTGCCAGAATAAAAGAGGCCAAGAGGACTTTTTCTATTTTCCCATCAATATGTCTGAGCTAATGGACTAACTTACATAGTTTTTCAAAGTTTAGGGACTTATATTTACTGAATACTGAGTTGTGGACCAACTCACGTGAATTAGGTAAATTCAAGGGCCAAATGTATAGTTTGGCCAAATTAAAACGAAGCAATTTATAAAGTTTTAATGAGTGGCGCTATCTACCCAGAAATAGATTTTGAAAATTGCCTCCAGTTCAGGAAGGACCAGGCCCAAAAATTTTCTTTTTCGGATTTGGTGATGGTGTACAACATTTTACAGGTTGTACAGCCACAGGAAATTGCGGGAGATTTATTGTTACTGCAATGACATATATATCCTCACTAATCCGGGGATTTTTTCTTATTTTCACTTTTATTCTTAATTCTTCTCATATTGCTTACATCACTTATTATTTTCAGTCATCCAAAAAATTTTGTAATATTTTCAAATTTAGTAAATTAATTGATCATATTAATTTTTATATTATTATTTTTATATTTATTTTTTAATTTTCATTGATTTAAGGGTAAAAATCAAAATATAATATAAATTTTTTTCTTATTCTTATTTTCTGCCACATCTAAACATTTTAAAGAGATTAAAATAGATGAAGTATTTAATAAACTCGAAAATAAAAAATTAAAAAAAAAAACAAAACAAAACAGCGAAATGTCCCAGAGCCAAGTCACGAATCTGTAGCTTTTATTGGCAACTCAGAAAGCCGCAGCCAAGTCCCGCTTAACTGTGCCAGCTCACTTCACCGTGATTGGCGGGTAAAATAATTGAGAGGAAGGGGAGGACCGAAAAAAGATTGAGAGAAAGGGGCAGTCCCGGTAAAAGGCTGGTAACTAACCGGTTCTACGGACAGTGAAAAAGGCGAAATTTACCGCCACCCCCTGACGAGGAACTGTCAAGTCTGTACTCCGAAGTTTGCATCAAATCTAGTGCACGATTTCCCAGCCGGTACGATTTTTCCCCCGAGAAGTCAGAACCGGACCTTATAGGCTAGCTAATTTTACATTTTCCTAAGAGAAAAATTATAACACTCCTCTAGTGGTAGTCGATGGGTTGATTCGAGACCGATTTGGACTCAACTTGAGTCAAACTTAACCTGTCACGGTTGAACCTGGACTGTATGGATAAAGCTCAGGAGGTAGCGGGGGTGAACATGGGTCTGAAAGAATAAGGAGGCCCAACTAGTAGGGCACGAACAACTCACCATTCAACACGGATTGGACCAGGCCAGGTCAAACATTTCTAGAAATCCGTTGAGTTTTTAAAGATTTAAAAAAAAAATGAGAAAATGACAACTAGCTCTCCCTAATGACTCCAAACTTTTTTTTTTTACACCATACTTTTTTAACCTCACTCAACAGCCATTAACGGCTAATGTTTTAAGGCTTTTTGGACAAAACCAAATTTTCCTTCCCTTATAAATAGCCAACCTCCTTCCTACACTTCCTCACACCAATCCTCTCTTCTCCAATCTTCTACAATATTCTATCATTCTCTTTACTATCTCTCTCCAAGTTTCTTAATCTTTCACTAATATTTTCTTAATTTCCTCCTAATCATCTCTAAATCTCTTCAATTATTTTCTTCCACTAATGGCTTCACGAGGGAAGAACTTCGGCAATGGCAAGGGTGTTGCCTCTTCTCCTCCGCCACCGAGGTCAGTGCATTTTTATGAGGATGTTTTGTTCCGTAAAAATCAAGGCCCGCATTCACAACAAATTGACGACAACGATCCCAACATCTATATGGCGGCGTACGATCTAGGCCTTGACGATCAACTCTTCGATGATGACGTTGAGGAAATTCCACCGACCCAAGGCGGCGTTAAAGGGTCCTAACCGATGCCACAAAATGAATAACCCGAGCGGACTCAAGTCAAGAGCGGGATTTTGACGACTTCCGTTTGGGCCCATGTTGAGCAAGTTTGGGAAGAAGATACGAGGTATGCCAAATGCAAACACTACGACAACAATTTTGCATACAAATTAAACTCTGGGACGAGCACCCTCACATGACACTTTAGCAGAGTCCATGGAGACATCGGTGGCATATCCGGTGGACAAACACAATTGACGGGCATTGGGAGCTTCGGTGGTCCAGGTATTTTTTTATTTAATTTAAAAACTACCAGGCAAGGTTTAATTAGTTTGATGATGATTACGGAAAAACTATTTAGACAAGCTGAAGATGAACACTTAAAAAGATTCATTCAAGAAAATTTAAATCTTGCTTATAAAAAAAACGTATAGGCAAATAGCTAAAAGAGAAAGCTTTAAACTGTATGAAACTAGGAGAAGTGATTTGCAAGCATATTTTTCTACCATTAATCATTGTCTGTCATTTACATATGATATGTGAATATTTTCAATAGGACAAAACTACTATTGTATCATTGCTCATTGAATAGATGATGAATGAGTTATTAAAAAATGGATCATTGCTTTCAAATGTATAGAATTTGATCATATAGATTAGAACATTTTCAACTGCATTATTGAAAGTTTGCGTGAATTTTTTATTGCTAATAAAGTTTTGTCCATTTTTTTTTACAATGCCTCAAACAATGATTCGACAGTAAGAAAACTGATAAAAATAAAATAAAATCACCGCTTGATAGAAAAAAATTTTATGTTCGTTACTTGTGTAACATTTTGAATTTTTGTGTTCAAAATGGTCTACAATTGTAAAATTAAATCGAGCCAATTTGAAATGCTTTATTTTTTGTTAAAACAATGAACAAATTGGCTCATGAATTTAAAATCTTTTATATTGAAAATGTGGTGAAATTTTCTTGAAAAATATTTAAAATTGATTGCCCCACTTAATGGAACTCAACAGTTAAAATGTTAATGATGTTCAACCATGGGCAAATTTTTTGACTCGATTTGTAAACTCAAAAGTGCAAGGTGACTAGCTAATTGATAAGGTTTGGGAAAAATGTTTTAAGTTAGTTGAGTTGCTTAGATATTTTTATGAGGGAATAAACTTTTTCTCTGGGGTTTATTACCCAACAGTGTATCAAGCAATGTTATATTTTATAAATATCGTTTATGTTTTCCACCAATACAAGGACGATGAGTTTTTGAAACCAACTGTTGAAGCAATACAAAAAAAAATGACTCAATTATTTTCAACAAATCCCACAAATTTATCTTGTTGCATGTGCATTAGATCGAAATGTCAAAATCACGGGTTCTTTGCAATTGTTAGAAGCATACTATTATACATATTTAGGTCAAGCACAAGTTTCTATATTTGCTATTTTTGCTGAAGCTAACCACAATTTGAGAGAATTATACAAACTCTATTCCGTTAAGTATTTTGATAAGGTTAGGTTATCCGATCCAACACTCACAAGACAGTCTATCTCCTCCTTATCATCAAGGTTAAACCCATTGGCAAATATCCTTAAACGACCGAGACCCACAAACTCGGGATTGGCAGAATGAGATGATTACCTCCGCACTTCATTTGAGAGCAATGAGGAAGACATCCTCGAGTGGTGGAAGAACAAAAGAGGAAGATTCTCGAACTCCTCCATATTGGCACAAGAGATCTTAGCAGTTATAGTCTCTACTATCACCTCCAAGGCTGCCTTTAACGCGGGGAAACGAGTCATCTCAGATAAACGAGCAATGTTCACACTTGAGACCATTGAGGTTTGTGTCTGGAACCGGGATCGGGCCCTTGCTGCTCTAAGGAAACAAGATGCAAAAAGCTTAGATGATGAGGTTCCTTCTGATGATGACCTACAATAGCAAATTGTAGGTTTCTTTACAATTTAAAAAATGTAATCGATTTAATTATGCTATTAAGCATAAATCTTAAGTTTTACCTTCTCTGTTTTTTTCCTATAACGTTTCACTATTTTCAAGTGTAAGACATGTTTTAAATTATGTAAGTGCCGTTTGGTTTTTGCATTAATAAAAATGACATCGACAATGGTGTTTCTTCTTAAAAAAGTATATATTTTAGAAAATTACTATAAAAAACTATTACAAACATATTAAAACATATTTTTTATTAATCACACAAACTCGGGCCAGCTCGAACTCACCTCGGCCTACTCAGCTTTGATGCAAGTCGCGCCCGGGTCCAAAAAATCAGGTTCGGGACGGGTTGGCCAATCAGCCACCACTACACTTCCCTGGTCAAACTAATAATTTTAAATACTTATATTTATGCTCTATCAAGTTAACAATGTGATTCATAGTTAACATAAAAATGAGAAAATATCAAACTTTGCTCTCCTAATCTTCTTCCTTACACTCTTTGCCTTTCTCCTAACTATAAAAACTCATCCAAATTAAACCAATTAATCTGAAAAACAAAAAATCAAACAACAAATCTAAACAAGAAATCAAACTTTTGCATCGAGACCTATAGAAAATAGACAATTCAATTCCCCAACCTTTTTTCAAATCCACCTCAAACACCTCCAAATACACCAAAATCAAGACCAAGCTTTTATAGGTGTGCCCAACCAACAAAACTCCTACCTTTGCCTCCACTATCGCAAAAAATCCTAACAATGAAATCATATTCTCTGATGGCAATGCCTACTTTGGTGACCTGCTGGCGAATATGCTTATAGGTTTCACTCTTTTCTAGATGCCACCCTCTATTCCTCTCACTCTTCCATTTCAATGGTGGCATTTCTGTCTCTCTTTCTCGCTAGCACTGTCGTCAGTAGAGCACCCACAAATTCATTTATTTGTTGTTTCACAAATTCCCTCACTCTTCTTCCTCCTCCTTGCCCAACTTCTTTTGCTTGAATTTAAGGTTAGGGCTGTTACTTTTAAGGCAGAAAATTGGGCAAGATCTCAGTATTATATCGCAAACAAAAAATGCCCAAAAAAAAGCAATGAACTAAAGGTGTCATGGGCGGCGACTGCCTCTACCACCATCATCACCATCTATGATCGGTAGCGGGGCTAGGCTTAAAAGCCTATTCATTCGATCTGTTGCTTGGTCTTGAAAGAAGAAAAGTAAGACAAATTTTTTAGACATAGTTTAATAAAGAAAGTGAAGATTGAGAGGAGGGAGGGAGCAAGACCATTGGGGGGAAGAGAATGAAGAAGCGAGGAGACTTAGGAGAGCATGAGGAAGGTGAAGATGATAACAATGAGAGAATCTGCCATGGATAACTCATTGTCGTTGCCATCAGCATGGGATCTTCTGTAGGGAAATAGAAATTCTGAGCGAGACTTCGTGGGAGAGAATCAAAAACAGGGAAATTACAAAGGAATGATTGATTTATACCAATTGGAGGAGTACAAGTGAGATCATTAAAAACTAGTGGGCAAAGTTTATAATGAAGAAGATTAGAAAGGCAAAGTGTGACATTTTCTCGTTTTTGTGGTAACGGTAAATCACAATATTAACTTGATAGATGGTAAGCGTAGATATTTGAAATAGTAATGAGAAAACTGTATGTTCAATTAAACCTCATGGAGGATTTTTGTAATTTCTCTTTTTTTTTCTAAAAAAATATGTAAATTTGTCACTGTTGTTTATGCGATGAAGTAATTTTATCATTGATATTTTTTTGTTATAAATTTGTCATCAATATTTTAAGTTGAAACAAAATTGCCATTGACCGTTAAAATTGTTTACTTGGCAAGTATAAAAAATCAGGAAAATGTGAGCTTCAATTTTAAGTTTTCTACATCTATCACTCTAGCCCCAAAGTTTTTGAGTCTATCAATTTCACCATTATTTTCACTATGGCCCTCACTCCAACAACTCCTTGTATCATTCTCCACCATCCACCATTTTTACCACTATCGCTGTCTCTAATCTTCCACACATCTAGATAATGATCCTTATAATAAATTCTAAACAAATGGGGTTTGATTGATGCAAGAGGTACTAAATCCAAAGGCTTTGTAGTTCTAGAATAAAAGACCAATATTGGTAGTAGTGGAAGGTTGCTCAGCGACAATAAAAAAAGTTAAAACAATAAGGCTCAACAATAAGGGTGTATAGTCAAACATAGGGTTTTCACTTATTTGAATGTTATGAAAAGTTGACGTAATTAAGGGTGAAAGATAAAGTTTTTAAAGATTAACTTAACAACTTTGTTATGAAATATTATCTAAACAAATTAAATATTCATTCTATTTAATGACCGGACGCAAAATTGCTCTCATCACAAAACATTAATGTTAAATTTGCAATGAAAAAAACTTCAATGACAAAATTACTCTAGATTTTATTAAAGAATTCTCCCCATCATTAAAATATAACGTACTTTTTATTTAGGCATTTAACAAGTGGTTTTCGAGCTTGGAATAGGTCACCATAGATCATCTAGTATGTCCTATTATGCATGCAAAGACGAATGCACTACAAATCAAATCATATTCTAAACACAAGTCGACAAACAAGCAAGTACACAAATATAGTCTCATAACGAAAAAAAAAATATAGCTGCGTGAAATAAAAAAGGATTAAATTTTGATGAAAAGGAATTGAAACCAATAATAAAAAATGGCCATGTATATACATAGGCTTAATCACCCCAAGAACCCTTTAACTTGACAAACTCGAATGAGTTAGTCCTTCAACTCGAACCCATTTTATATTGGTCCTTTAACTTGTAATTTGTTTTCTTTTTTTTTTTTAAAGAAAAAAAACTTAGCCTATGTTAGCCCTTTATATTTGTAACTCATTAGAATTTAGTCTAATCACCTCATATAGTCATAACATCATTACCCTTTTTAGAATGTTTAGGAACATTGGGGACTAAAATATAAAATAAAGAAAATAACAAGGATTAGCGTAACATTTAGTAAAAAAAAAAATTCTTATAGGCCTAATTGATTGTCTTTTTAAACCCAATTGATGATTTTTTTAATCCAAGCTAAAGGAAAAAAAATTATAGCAGCCTGTGAATATGGGCTTTCATATCTAATATAAGCCTTTGAATATAAGCCTCTCATATCTCATATATATGTATATCATAATTCACTTTTAATTCAACCAATTCTCATTCTAATTGATAAATTAGTTAACAAAAATAGTTTATAAAACAACCAAGACAGAGGGAGTATTTTCATATTACCACCAAATTATCATTTCAATTTTTATTTTTGTGCAAAAATACAAGAAAAAAATGAAAACAATACATAATTTTTTTCATCTTTCTTAACTTATGTACTATTTACAAATTGTGCAAACAATCGAGATATGAGGAGTAATATTTATTTTATATAATTATTTACACCTTTCATATCATTAGTTAATAATTATAACTTTTTAGGCCCAAAAAGAAATGATTTATTGGTTTTTGAGATATTTAATTATATATGTGACAGTTACATTTAATAAATTAAAAATCTTTAAATATAATTCAATTAATTAATTATAATTTTTACTGTACTTCTAATTATTTAATAATAATAAGAACAAATTGCTTGAATTATATTTTTGACAAGCAACTAACTAGGAAAAAAAAGCCAATGTTGATATTTAGGAAAAAAAAACATGTTGATATTTTAAGCAAAAAATCCTCTTTGGTAGAAAAATATTTAAAAAAAAAAAAGTAAAATACACCTCCCATGGAAAAAAAAGAAGAAGAAAAAAGCTCTAGGAATCCATGTTATTTCTCTTATTGTGCATTTCAATCCCTAATGCTTCTTAACATTCAAAAAATGGTAATGGTGTTATGAAAAATTAAAAGGTTGAACTAACTCATGATAAATTGAAAAGTTAGAGGACTAATCACCCTAGGATCCCTTAACTTGGCTGATCCATACAAGTTAATCCTTTAACTTAAACTCTTTTAACTTGAACTCAGTCTCCATTGGTTCTCTAACCGAGATTACACGGTCTAGTGGCAGCACTATGATCCAATTTGCTATAAACTCACATATAAAGGTAATATAGTTCAATTGGAACCTCCAGCGTGACCATTCATCATGACAATAAAGGGTGAATAGCACAAATGGTCCTAAATCTTTAATTCTCATTACAAATTATTCCTTAACCTTCATTTTGTTGCAAATTGGTCCAAAATTTTTATCATTCATTGCATACTAGTCTCTAACCTTAGGCAGTCACAGAAATTCAATTTATAGAAAAAAAAAACTAATTGTTAGAATGGTTTATTGGCTATGAGAAAATTGTTGCACAATTTGAATTTATTGGAAGACAACTACCATGAATAGTTTAAATTTGTTAACTCTCACAAATTATTTAACATTCATTTATAATTCTAGTTTAAACTGTTCAGTAATTGTCTTCTCATAAATTTGAACTGTACCATAATTTTCTAACAATTAATGACCAAATTAAACTATTTATTTTTCTTCTATGTAAATTGAGTTTTTGTGTTTACCTAGGGTTATCAACCAATATGAAACAAATTATAAAGGTTTAGGACCAATTTGCAATGAAATAAAGATTGGAGACTGATTTGCAGCAATAATTAAAGGTTTGGAACCATTAATACTTTTTTACCTCAATGATGAACGTGTCACATAGATTCAAGCATGTGATGTCATGCACCCAAGTGTAACAAGGTATGACAAGTTAGTTACCACAAGGAACAATTACGCATTAATTTTCCAATTAAATTTTATGTTAAAATGAAGGGCAAGATTTTACATTTGATTTAGGATTTTTTTTGTATAAAATTCATTTTAGTTGGACTTGCTTACCAAGTTAACAACTCTTAAGAAAACTAGTTTACATACATGGTGTTACTATGGGGTTTTCAAATTGTATTGAGTTTGATGAATAATTTATATTTCAAAGTTAAATAAATATCATTAAGAAAATAATTCTTATAAAAATAACAACTAATACTAATAAGAAAATTATTCTTAGCAAATTGAATTTTTGTATTGCTACAAGGTATCTTGATTTAATGGAGGCTGAGATTGATGCGGCCAATAGATCGATGAAGCAACCTAGGAGACCGACGGATTAATGGACGCGATCAACGTACGTAATCGATAGATGCGACAATGCAATCGAAGAAAGACGAGATCGAGGAGGCAATTAACAAGAAGTAGCGGCAAATGAAAGATGCCAGCAGATGAAAGATGACTTGCTGCTTCAATCAACATGGCGATAGCGCGACTAATAAGGCAACAAGGTGAAACCAGTGGTTTGGTGATGTGGCAGGTGGGGAAAGAGAATGGGTGGGTTAGGGGTAAAAATGGAAAAATGAACATCATTTTAGCATTTTTTAATCTTCATGTCATACACAAATTGTGCAAATAATGCTGGGTGGAGGGATTAATTCTTTATACCTAGTTTGTTTTAACTTAAGTTGATTGACTTCAAACTGACTTATTTTAATTCTTACATTTTTTTGCCTGAAACTAATTCTAATTAAAATTCAATATTATGTATCTACAATAATCCATTGAAAATATAATTTTTGTAATCTTACTAAATTTTTATGAAATTTTCTAGTTTAAGGTATTAAAAAAGAAAAATTCATAAAAATTTAATAACATCATAAAAATTTACTTTAAAATAGATTATTGCATCTACATAATAGTGACTTTCAAATGAAATTAATTTTAAAAAAAATACATATAAGTAAAAATAAATCAATTGACTTAAGTTAAAATGAATTGGCTCTTAGTCTTTAGTTTGTTTAAGAAAAAAAGTAATTATTAAGAGTTGAAAGTAAAGACCCATTTTGACACGGCGGAAATTAATTGTTGTATTCTCGTCTTACTCCTAAGTGCTCTCAACGTTTTTTTTTTAGTGGTTTTTAATAATTGTTCATTCATCTAAATGAAACCATATATTTTTTATTATAAGCCCAAAATTTTCATTGCGTCATGGACCATGGTCAACGAAACACTATAAGTAAATTCGCTGTTGCTTCTTACCTCGTACTAGATTCAGTCTATATGAAAAGACCTTTTTCTAATGGCGCGAGCTAATTAACAAATTATAAATTTCAGTTTCCGACTTTAATGGGGATCAAAACATTTAATCTTTTTAACATGTTTAAGATAAATGTTCAAACTTAGGAGTAAAAGTTTTGGTCATTATAAATCAGCTGTATAATTAATTGAGAACATTAAAAAAAAAAACAGAAAAGGAGAAAGTAAAGGGGGCTTTGTGTTGCTGCATCACATGAAATGAGGGGTTTCATTTTCATGGTTTTTGGTCGCATGCAGGTGAAATGTGGTGCAGGAGCAATAAACAGAAAGGCGAGGATACTTCCGCTCGCTTATAGTTTATCCTTCACTTGTCCAACCTCCGCCGTAGATTTCCTATCTCCTGATCTTCAACGACGCCGACGTTCGATCCTGTGACCGTGACGGACTTGACATTTTTCTTTCTTGCCGTCGCTTGGGATAAACTGAACCGGTGGTTCCCATCTTTGTTTGCATTGCCTTTTTCTCCCTATCCTCTAGATCGTATCATTTAAGTCCTCAATTTTAACATTCCACTGTTACTCGTTCTTCTGATGAAAACCGTAAACTGTAATGAAAAGGGAATAACAGTACGATCTGGCACGCGATAAACAACTTTTCTGCTACATAAACCAAAAAGTGGTAGAGAATCAATATAAAAGAAAGGTTCTCCAACGTAAACTAAGATGGGAACCACCGCTTGTGCTAAGGGATTTTTAAATCACAAAACAAAATTCAGGACTTAGGTTAGGTTGGACAGAAGAATAATGTTGTCGACTAAAAATTTAATTCATCCAAACGAACTAGTGCGGATGTGATTTTTCCATCCTAAGTAATTTTTGGTTGAAAAAAAAAAGAAAAAAACAATAAAGGTTAACAATCCAACCAAAGTAAAGGTTAGGGACCACTGATATCTTTTGCCCACCTTGCATGCGTTTAATGTTGATGATGGAGTTAGTTGTAATTTATCAACGATAAAAAAAATTATTTTCCTAATCAATTCCATTATAATTATTTTTCTCATACATATAGAAATTGAAACAAAAAAAATAGGAGACAATAATTTTAGGTCCGACGGGATATATTTAAGGAGACATTTGGTTCAAAAATCCTTAAAATCCTTGAAAAGTAAGATTGTAGCAAAATAATATTTTATAGAAAGTGTCAGTTCATAATATATAATCATAATTTTTTTATGTTTGGTCCACATCTTGTAAAGAAAGAAAAATTTAACTTTTTTTATGTTTGATTGAGGGATTCTGTATTTCTTTAAACTTTGAGCATGTGTAACTACTTTGTAAATTTTTGAAAAGTTCAGGAACTAGATAGGTAATTATAGGGACTGTTTTCTTCAGTTTTGAAAGCTCAGTGACCAGAATGTAAATAACTGGAAGTTCAGGGATATGTTGTAATTTTTTCAAACTTAATTATTTTGTGGTTCCTTCCTATACCTAATTTAGAATTGGAAAAAAATTGAATGTAACAAAATTGTGAAGGATTGAGATTTATTGTAGAATGAGAATAGTGGATAGTTGTTATTCAAATTAAATCAAACATAGTATTGTTACGATTTTAATTTTCCAAATAATCCAAATTCTTACAATCTTTGAACCTAACACTCTTAAGATCAACAACTTTCCATTTCTTTAAATGACCATGCAATAATAGGTTGTCTATGACCTTAGTTGTTGTGTGTGGAAATTTTACATGTATGAGATGATGTGTGAAATATCCAAGCCATATTTTCCTAATTATACTTGAATTAAATTAATGCTAGTATTATTCTCTGGCTGTTGATCTTAGTCAACTATACATCTACCAGACCCGTCTCACCATCATTTTGTCAACTACTTATATTATCCAAGCATTAACAAAGAATATTGTTGTTCGGATTGGGCATACAGACTTGATCGTAAAACAGATTGGTTAAAGCATTAAAATTATTATCCGAGGTTTTCCTCTACATTTTCCTTTAACCTTTCATGTAAAATATATGTAGCAGCACATCAAGGGGGTTTTGTTTGGGCCTGGCCAATTTTTTGGACTTTTTTCTTTTACTAATACAGAAATGGATTAAGGCCCGAAGTAACAACCTACGACTCAGAATGGACCAACCTTACTAATCAGATGTCAGCATCGCTGAAAGCAAGTAGGCTGCAAACTCTGGTGCATGGACAAGCATGAACATGCAAGCGATTCACTCAACAATATTTCACTGATGCCATTATTATATCATGGTAAAATATTGTTGGAAAACTTGATGATATTAATATATGTACTCACAACTCAATGATCAAAATTAATTACATGCTCATGCTTCTTTATAAATTTTTTTATACTCATTTTTTCACTTGTACTTGATTTGTAAAATATTGAATGTGGCTTATGATAGGGTGACTTTAGTTGGCCATATGATCAAGAAATATAGATAATATGAAATCCAAATTTTGATCCTAATTCCGGTTGATACATTCATTTATTTATTGTAATTAATTATATTAAATGTCTCCCACCATATTATTTAGACTCCTTTTTGTGTTCATCACTAGTTGTTTGCACACAAAGAAAATTATAAAGTCACCTAATACAAGTCTTTTGCTTCTAATGACAATGAAGAAATTAAGGATGGGCAAAATAGGTACGGAGCCTTGTATCATTTGAAGGAGAGAAAATCGGTGAATTTAGCATATCAAATAGATCAAATTTCCAATTCAGTGGCTTTTTTTTTTTTGTTGAGGAGAAAATTGGGTTTTTTTTAAATGTCAGGAAAAGAATCACCAAGCTTATGAGGTTAGAGATGAAAAATAAATGAAAAATAAAGCTAGGAGACTTTCAAGACATTTTACCCAATAGAGCAAAAGACGAAAAGAGCTTAAGTGTACCATTTTAGCAAGTTAATGGGGTGAGTTGGATTGAGCTGTTGTTCAAGGGGTTAAGTGTCTGAGCCATCCAAGCTTGAGGGCTAAAAATGTCTTTAGGCCTTTACTCAACTAAACCTTTGACATAATAGTTAAAATTTGTCAATGTTATGGTAATGTTTAAGGTTAAATTATCAACTTTTATTTTGGCCAACTCCCTTTCATGAGCTCCCCCTAAGAAATCTAAAAAATTGCTAATTATTTTAATTATACACACACTCTCAAAATATTATAATAAAGGATTATAAAAGTTGTTATACTACTTAATGTACCATACACTCTGTCCTATCCAACCTAAAGTAACTATTTAGTTGCAAAAAGAAAAGTATCGGATACAAGTTATGACTCGCCCTTTAACTACCCTCAAGATATATTAGTTTTCACACCAAAAGGATAATAATCTCATCAACTATTATGTTTTTCATACGTTTTAGTCACTATAAGAAAAATGTTAAATATTTTTTGAAATTAATGTTTTTTGTCCAAGTATCTACTTATCATTGAGTGATATTGATTTCTTGGTTATTGACTAATGATTTGTGACACATGTTTTTTTTAATATTTTTTATACTCAAAATCATCTTCACAAGTTTACAGGGTAAAGTGTGCATATGTATCTAAAGGTAGAGTGAATGCCTGCTTTTCTTAGGACTTGAAAAGCCATTGAACCAACATATTTAACATTAATAGAAAAATTGTTACAGGGGGGTTAGAACCCTGACCTATACCAAGTTTTCTTAAGTCTCAGACCAACTATTTTAACTAACATCACCACTAAGATTAATACTGCTCTACAATAACTCGTATATACTGATGATAAATAGTTAGATAGATTATCAAGCTCTTGGGTCACATTTTCGCAAAATCCTAGTCTAACTAGCTGTTGATTCTAAAACACTGGACTGAAAATCTGTTACCATCAAACTCCAATCCTAATTTCAACTTATACTTAGGATTTATCATATATATATATATATATATGTGTGTGTGTGTGTGTGTGTGTGTGTTCCTAGTTGACCCATCATAAACATCATTACCTCAATTTTTTTTTTTGCCATTTAGTGAAAATCAAACCATAACAAAAATGATAACATGCAATAAAAAGTATTAGGGCCAGTTCATTTTATGTTTTTTCATTTTAGGAACATGTTTTCATCAGTCAAAGGTGCTTGTCAACATTGAACCAAATTACTAGTGAGCAACAATAGACTTGTGTTTTATGGTTATTATATCTTATGCCATTGGACTTTGTTCATGTCTAACCCATCTCTCCATGTTTCCCTTATATTTTTTGCTTCATTTAGCCCCATGCCACCACCTTGCCTAGTACCTTAAAGGTTTGTGACAAAGGCACTTATGTTCTCTAAATGCCAATTTAGATTTGACGGTCATTGTTCCTAAATGCCAGTCCAAATTTGATGCTCGTTGTTCTTAAACACCAGTCTTGATTTGATAGATATGATTTCTCACCCAGATTTATGAGTGTAGTTCTATGCACAAAGGTGCTTGTATGACTTGAATCTGTGCACGGAGGAGTGGAATCGGTCAAAAAAATATTTGGTTTGTTGGGCGACATGATGGATCAACAGGAAATCTGGCATTCTCACAATTTGATGAGGTGGCTACTTGAATCCGTGCAATGTTTGACAAGGCGACTCAAGAAGGGGCCCATAAATGGATTTTGTTTGTTGGGTGATAGGCCGATGGGATGGAGCGGCGCGATGCCTCATTTGCTTGGCAAGTTTTCTTCAAGTGAGAACGAAATGACGGTGATGAACCTACCCTCAATAGGGATAACTTAGGAATTGCAAAATGCGGGTCTGAAATAACCCATGAACTAGCCCAACCCGACCCAATTTTTAACATGTTAATGGAATGCGTACACACAAAATGAACTAACTCTTAGTTTTTTTTTTGTCATTGTGTCAAAGTGGTAAATGAATATAGGTTTATAAAATTTGAGGATTGAATTGTATAGAGTATATATAGAGCACAGTGTAATAAAAAACCAACATATGTAACATTAACAGAAAAATTTTCAAAGGTGGGGATAAAACCTCAACTTTTACCATGTTTTCTTAAGTCTCAGACCAATTGTTTTAACTAACATCACCACTAAGATTAATGTTGATCTACAATAAGTCTTATTCGGTGATAAATAGTCAGAGAGATTATTAAGCTCTTGAGTCACATTTTTACAAAATCCTAATTAAACTATATGTTGATTTTAAAACACTGAACTGAAAATTTGTTACCATCAAACTCCAATCCTAATTTTAACTTATACTTAGGGCTTACCATCATCTTCATCTTCTTCGCCATTTAGCAAAAATCAAACCACAACAAAAATGATAACATGCAACAAAAGTATTAGTTTTTTTTTTGTCATAACGTCAAAGTGGTAAGTGGATATAAATTTGTAAAATTTGAGGATTGGATTGTATAGAGTATATATTGAGCACATTGTACACTCATTCATTAATTAAAGTTCATATGGATGGTAATTTAGCTTATTGTCATATAATCTTCTTTTTAATAAAAGAGGGCTCAGGTTCAAGGGTGGCATAAGGTGTATAGGGGCTTCAGTTAGGTATTCAGCCCATTGATATAAGATTATAAGAAAATAGAGGAAAGGAAGGGTTTTCACTTTTAAACTAAATTGAATTTTCTTGGTCAAGTACAATACGATGTATCTTTATTTATTTAAAATAAAACATTTTTTTTTCACTCATGTCTCACAAACTAAACTTATTAGTATTTATTCATGGATATTTAAACCCGAGATTTGTTATTAAGATTTATTATTGATGACCCAGTCATTGGCACATCAATGAACTAGACTATTAGAACGCGTCATTTACAAGTAGGCTTTACCATACATATGTCATATCTCTATAATTACCCTTTTATTGTTCATCAACATCAATAATTCTTGACATATCCTCATCCATTCCCTGTCCTTGTGACCTAGTCAGCTGGGCTGAATAATCCGCCCTCTTTCAACTATCTTTGCCATAACCATTAACGCCTTCTCCTCTGTCCCAAATGCAAAGATACCATTAAAAGTTCGCCTTGTTTGCCTGGAGAACTCCAATCACCTCCAAGCATCGGAACATCTCAATTAGACATCAAATCGGCTTCACCCTATGGTTGTTGAGTTGAAATTAGTTGTGACGAACGGTGCATTGGCAATTGTGAGAATGATGTATCACTGATTTTGTTTTGCCTCAACAAAGTTGACTTTGTGAAATGGTCGACCGCTAAGGCAGAGAAGGTACACAGGGAGAAATGAGAAGTGATCGGCTGTAATTAGCAAAGATGAGCGGATGATGCCTTTTCGATAAAGTTATAGGGGTTCATATTTTAGCGGATTTTTAGACTAAGGGACAATGGCAATGGCAAGGACAAAGGAGATTGTGGCAACTCTATTGAATCTGATAAAAAGCGGAGGTAAGGTCACCATTGAGCAGTTGAAACCGATATGGGGGAGATTAAAGATAATTTGTTTCAATTTTTTTTTTGGGTTAACACATGTGTTTACCACTTAATTTTTCTCTTGTTTGCAAAGTAATCCAGCATCATTCTTTTGGAGATAAGTTATGTATATTTATGCATAGGCAAATGTTTGTATAAGGAAAACTATAAGTAGAGAGTAATGAGATGCTATAACGTGTATAAACACACAAAGATAATTATATTAACATATAATTACATATGTATGAAAAGTGCTAACTCATTTGTACAAGTAATATCATTGCATTACTATTCGTATATAAAAGTTTATTCACCTATACATACAAGCTTATATATTTTTACTTATGTGTGTATGTATTTATCAACCTATTTAAAGCTACATATATTGAGAAAAATGGAACGTGGCTCAATAGAAGCAAGAGAAAAAAACTAAAAAAGGTAAATAACTGAAATACAAATAAATATATCATTTGTATGTATGTTTGCATGTTTGTGTGTATGTGTGTGTGTGTATAACATATTTTATACATATCTCTCACTTTCTTTATATATCGAGTTCATACATACATATCTGCCATCTGATTTATACAAACTCATGCATACTATTGAATATATTGCTAACAAATATGTGATTTAGTTTGTACAAATGTTATACATTATTTATATATATCTATCATTTTTTTATACATTAAGTTTGTACATATCTGTTAAGTGCATAAATCAATGGTCAAAGTGTTGACTTTTCGGCAATTTTGACCACTAAATACTTATATGATTTCCATTTTGGTCTCAGTTTCTCTTGTTTACAATAGTTGTCTACAGGTTGAATGGTGTTGTGGACATGGCGGCTTGGAACAGGATCGAGCGAGATGGAGTTTTGGGCAGGAGAAGTGGCTAAAGTTGAAACCAAGGTTGGCGACGCGTCTCCAACATTATTGACGTTCTATGAAGATTTTGTTATCTGGCGACGCGTTGCCAGGAATTTGACCCAGTTGGCAACGCGTCGCCAACGCATGTTCTGTTTCACCAAAACTCAAATTTTTTATGGTCCCCCACACCTCCAACTTGGTGACTTGGCCTTGGTTTTAAGGTTTTGGGAAGAGGAATACAGGGGAGAATGACCTAGGATATAAACAAGAGAAGGAAAGAAGAGCCCACCACCTATCTTGGCATCTTGCTCTTTTCTTGGATTTTTTTAGGATCTCCATTGGAGGAATCTTAGAGCTTGGAGAATGTGACATCAGTCAAGGAGGCTTAGTCTTCTAAGGGTTATATTGAGTTTCTTCTTTTTTCTTTCTCTTTAGTTGATTTTTTATGGATACATTGTTTATGGGTTATTTGTTGAACCATATGATGGATAGTGAGTAGATTTTCATATCTTTCTAGGATGACATTACTCTACCTTGCTATTCAATGGATTTATGTTTATGTTGTTGATTGAGGACTACTTGTGTTGCATCTTTTTCTTATGTTATTTGTTATGTGTTGAAAGACCTTCACATATCTTACTAATTCACATAGTCCTTGAGAGAGGATTAATAGGTGAGTGAAGAGAAGAATGGGGCATAGTGGGTATGTTAGATTATAGGTAATTTAGGATTTCATTAGGTGTTAAGAGGGGATTAAGGCTTAATCCACCTAAGGTTAATACTTGGGCTTGAGTATTGCCGAGTTTAATTTTGGGTGAACAAGAACTTATTTTGAGAAAGAAGTTTTTGAGCTATAAATCTTATCGCCACATAAGGGGAATCCACTTAAGGGTCACATCTATTTTGGGTAGCAAGGAAAGGGGGGTGGAGTCCTAGGGAGATAGTTTCATTATTTTTAGCCTACTTGACAAGTTTCTTTTAATACTTCGTAATTCCATCTAACTTAACTTCTTTAATTGCTTTACTAGTGGCAACTTCATTCTATTTACTTGAATCTTTCCCATCGTCAATTAGGTAGCTCGAGTAGTTAAATTTCAATTCTAGGTAAAAGTCTTGTTATCCCTTGGGACGATACCTGTATTTGTCTTGTATTACTTGTCGAAACCATACACTTGTAGGTAAATTGGGGTTATAAATGAAAAACTCTTGGTTTTACAACAATATTTGATATCCAATTTGTACATATATCTAATTTTGAATGCATAATATTAAATGTGTGCAGCAACATGTTTTTTTGGAGTCACCACCAATCGGTTTATTTTTAGGTCGATTAGACACCTAAAAATGGTCAACGAGAGTTCGAGGGGTTCGAGATTATGGTTACGCTAAAATAACTTTATTATAGCGCCCAAAATTGGTACCTTAGTTTGATTTTCATTTGTTTTGCTTGCTTTAAATAATTTCAATTAATATCCAAACCATGAATTCTAACCGAACCACTCGGATATGGA
Organism: Aquilaria yunnanensis; assembly: GCA_039654915.1. NCBI lineage: Eukaryota > Viridiplantae > Streptophyta > Magnoliopsida > Malvales > Thymelaeaceae > Aquilaria > Aquilaria yunnanensis. The sequence continues at coordinate 69,854,303 of CM077596.1, read as the reverse complement.
CTTCTAAACTTTACTATTTGATTTTTATTTATTTTATGAAATTTTGATATTTCCAAACCATAGATCCTATTGGACCACCCGGATATGGAACCTAAAAACTTAACCTATCTTTATTTATCTTTTAAATATTTTAGTTGATCATCAATCCAAACCATAAATCTTATCCGATCATCCGGATATGGATCTTAAAATTTATTGTTATCCTAAATTCATTATAAGGTTTTATCAAAACCACGTGGAATGAAAATTTTTTTTCTAAGTGTGATTTTTTTAAATGCATGATGTGAATGAATTTTAAATTTTGTGCTAGCTAAAAAAAAGAAAATAAAATAAATAAAAATATGATCTAACCTAAGCCTGCCATTCTATGTAATATTAATTACCAAAACTAATTCATGATTCTAAAAGTAACCAAACAAGCAATCAAAGCAAGAAAATGAACAAAAAAACGATGTTGTCAGTGACTGATTTGTTAAAAAAGAAACAAGCAAGCATCAGAACGAGAAAAATTAAAAGACTGGGGACTAAACGCGAGTTTTACCAAAAGGAGCTAGCGATGGGTTGGACCCGGATAAAGAAAGGGAAAGGGGTCGGGTTCGCGGGTCTTCTGCCGGATCCTCTTCGAGTCTCCGTTTCTCAGGCGACGTTGGCGGCGATTGGCGTATCTGAGGCCTGGGACGCGGCAGAAGGCGACAAATGCGACCTCCAGAGGATGGGCGAACGGCGTCTGGCGGCGGGCTCGGCGACTGAAGCGGCGGCGAGCCTCGATCCTCCTCCGATTCGGCGTGGACAGCGGGGGCAAGTTGGAGCGGCGGACAGAGGGCGACGACGGAGGCCTTTTGGTGACGATGGAGGACTAACAGAGGAGGGAAGACGAAGCGTCTGGGGAGGAAGTCGAAGCGTCGGGGCAGCAGGGGGGTAACGAGGGACGGCGGCTGGTCTTGGAGAAAAGGTTAGGGTTTCTGGGGATGAGGGAGGAGAGACAGGGGTTGAAGGCTGCAGTTTTCCCTTTTTCGAGACCAAAGCTTAGGGTTTCTAATTTTTCTCTCCTTTCTCGAAATTAGGACCCCTATTTATATTAGTGGGGCATTGAATCCCATTAATTAGGTTTTCCAAGTTTAGTTTGAACAGGTTTAAACCTAATTTGGTCTAACTAACAGTTTGAGTCCCCATCTCTCATAGCTTACTGATCTGGTTCCCATCTTTTCATTAAATTTCAATTTGGCCCAAATTTTGTCTGATTTGTCAAATTCGCCTTAGACTTTGCCAAAATCACTAGATTTCTCTAAAATTTCAGGATTTTGTCAGATTTTCGCCAAACTTTCCAATTGTGATGGATTTACCTCAAATTTTTCAATTTTGATAGATTAACCCCAACCTTTCAAATTTTGCTCAAAGCCTTCTAAAAATCCTTAGTCTCCTCCGAAACTTTCCTTTTTGCCTAAATTGATCCTGTAAAACTCTTCGGACTCCAAATTAGTGACTACGCTAAATTAATTCCTATTTATTTCCTAGATAAACATTTTATACTCCTAAAATTAGTAATACATAAAAAGATCAAATTGCCCCCAAAATAACATGTACCTTAAACTAATTTCCCTCACCTAGAACTAAACAAAAAGTTAGTACCTGAATAAAATTGAGTGTCAATAATGTATTTATATTTATTTTATACTATGAAAAATAATATTAAAATATCAATACATATAGATATATAGGATATTCGACTTATCGTAATAGAATGGCTGGGATTAAGTCAATAAAAGACTTGGCCAAAGAAGAATAAACGAGGGGAGCTCAAATGGTGTCCAAACCGTAGAAAAAGAGGACCGTGAACGGTGAACATACGACCGGGCCGGATCAGACCGGACCCATATCCATGCCAATGCCATCATTCAGACAAGATGTCACTTCTCTTCCCACTTTCCAGTTTCCAGTGCGTATATGTACGTAGCTCTGTATCTTACATGTTCCCTTCAAGGGTCCAGGCTTCCACTCAAAACTATCTCCTTTTAACCTGCTCCTGCTCCGTCTCACACTCTCATTTAATCTCAATATCTTATGTACTTCACTTTTGAAAATTCGGTTCTCCGCTCCCTCACGGTATCCATTTCTCTCTCCCTCTACCCCTTTGCTTCCTTCCCGAGAAAATAAGTTGTACTTTTTTTTTTGTCCTTTACCAATAAAATACTTACGAGAAAGGAGGGCGAGCAAGAATTGGGATCTTAACATCTGTCACTTTTGATTTTTTTTTTGTTGTTTTTTTTTTTTGGCTCATCCATCTTCCCAGTTTGCTTCCCCATTCTGTTTTCCCGGGAATCAAACAGATATTACTGTCTTGTTCGGTTTGTCTTTTTTCCCGGATTTTTGTTGGGTTTTAGTTACTTGAATTTGATGTGAATCGGTGCTGTATGGTTAGGTGATCAATTTTTTGGAATTTCGGTTCAATAAAGAGGAAGGAAGGAGATGAGCAAATCGGAACATCCGCCGGAGCCACTCGATTTCTTTATCTGGACGGTTGAGGTAATTCTGGACTTCTTTCTTCAATCTTTTGGATCTCTGTTCCCATAAACTAGATCTCGATTTCGTTGGCTCCGTCGTTACAGTTAGAGGTTCCCCCTTTCGCGTGCAACTGTTGGAAGAGATGCTACTGTTAGAAGTTTTACATGATCAGTCCTGGGTTGGTTTTACTTTTTTGTGCTCTAACTGGATTGAATATGTAAGGTTTTGGGTATTTGGACGTTGAAGCTGGAGTGGTTCGTGCCATTCCGAGGGCGTTGTCAAGATCCTGATGTCTGATGGAGGCGGTTGGTTGGTGGCTCAAGGATTATCCAATTTCTTTCGTTATGGATGGTCATAAGGTGAAAATAACGATTTGGTTTTGGAGATGACTGCATTCTCACTGCTCTAATGGCACTCACCTTGAGCAGTGCACCGTTTTCTTACAAAACCTAAAAAACAATCTTTTCATTTTTAATCATTATTTAAATTTTTATCACATAAATACCTTAATCTCCGTATTCAGAGAAATGTCTCAATTAAAATGGTATTCAGAGAAATGTCTCAATTAAAATGGGACAGAGGAAGTACAATAAATTGTTTAGTTTGCATGGTTCAGTGGCTGTTCAACTTGAAAATTAGGTTCCTACAGAATTGTTCATGGGCTTCAAAGAATCACAAATGTGATCCAATTAACAGGGAATACAGTTTGCAATTCAAGGGGGTTGTTTTCCCTCCAGTCTAGCAGCTACGTATGTGATTGTTGCTTTGTTGCTGTTGTTCAGTTGTGGAGTGGCAAGCCTTCATTTCTTGATTCATACTCATCTTCTTTTGTTTTGTATAAATAGATAGCTCAGTTCTGAGAGCTTTTTACTGTTTGACTGTGGGCTTGGTTGTTGTTCATGGCTGCTCGCTTTCACTTGCATCGATTTCATTTCTGGCTTTTTAACCGAGGAAAAGCTATCTCTGTATTAGCTTTCCAAGTAGTTGACTGTTAGAATCTAGGTTTCCCCTTTCAGTTTTGAGAATTATAGAAATGGTTGTTGATGGATTTGAGTTGATGCTCACTGAATGAGCTCTACAGCCAACAAGGCGATGAGTTTGAGAAGATGTCTGTACCATAAGCTGTGATGAATACTTCTACTTTTATATGGATTTGTACATGAACGATGTGATCAGTGTTTCGGGCAAAACAAAATTAGAAGTGCTGCTTTTGTTTGTGTGCATGTGGGTGTGCCCGTGCGCATGTGTTTTTAGATGACAGGCATGTAAGTTTGTGTCTTTTGCTTTGTTAGGATGTTGGTATGTGGTTGGAAGAGATAAATCTTGGAAGCTACCGCCAGATTTTCAAAGAAAATGGTGTTAATGGAGAGTACCTGGAGGGCATGTCGATGTTTACTACTGAACAGATACTTAGGTTTATAAGGCGATGCCACATGAAGTGGGGAGATTTCATCACACTGTGCAAGGAACTCAGAAGAATAAAAGGTCACTGTCTTTACATGATAGAAATTTTGGCTTGAAACAAATTTGTTTGCCCTGAAATACTAATGCTTCCAGACATGTTTTGGCTGGTCACATATCTGTGTTGGCTTCATGAGAGAAGGCATTATCAGCTAGCTTTTTGGTGATGGCTGCATCTGCTCTTGTTCTAATAAACCATCTAAACTATTCCACGGATGAACATTCATGACTGGATAGAAGTTGTTCAGACATCCTAGAGCTTTTGAACTGCTATAAGAGAAATTCAGTGAACATGGTGCTGTAGTTGGTCACTTTTGTCTGTTTTCAAACTAATTCATTGAACATATAGCAAACAGAATTATTTTCTTCATTTGCACATGCATGAGTGTGTTCCTTTGTCGGTTGATATTACTATGTACGCTTGCATGCTCTGTCATTCTATGCAAATTGCAGTTATTGAAAGCCTATATTTGATTTCAGTGGCTTGCCTGAAAGGAGAACAAAAGGTCAGAAGGCCGTGGTGGGCTCCTTCTTGCCTCTCCATTGTATTCGTGAAGGCAGCGAAGCGCAACCGACAGTCGCGTGTTGTTTCGTTGAAGCTGGAACCATGAGGCTGAATGGCAGCTTTGTATATTTAGTGTTGCCTTTTGCTTCAAGGAAACCAAAGCAGAGGGCAAAAAAAAAACTGATCTTTCCTTTTTGTCTAAAATTTGTCAAGTTGTTTGATTGTTCTTCCCGCAAGAACTCCTTTACTTGTATAAGCTTCTGTATTAAATGTTTGTTGCTTGTAGAGCATAATACCATTTTACATTAAGGTAATGGTGGTAGCTTGGACCTGTATTAAAGTAAATTCTTCCAGCGGCTTCATATAAGTCGATGATGCATACCTGTCTACCAAAAAAAAACGATAAGTGCATTACCTATTCCTGCTGAATCATTTGCCTTTTTCGGTAAGTCCATGTGACTAATTTCAGTATATTTAATTTTGACATGACATCAATAAATTTCCCAAACAGTAAAAAGTTCTACCGAAGTAAGAAGAAACATCTAGATGCGGTGTTTATTTACTATTTGGATTGGAGAGCCTCTTATCAGACAAGGATCAGCCGCCACTATTCATATGAATATTTAAATTATACCATGGATATTATAAACAAAGGTGCTGTCACACCCCAAAACATATAATAGGTGTATTGGGACGATGACATGCCGCATGCTCAAGAAAATAATTTTCCTAAGCATGCAAGACTACATATTCCAATTAATTTCAAACTTATAAAATTTAACTTCTAAAAATGAATGGCAGAGCAATTACAATCCTTGAAATCGGGATATGATCTATAAGATATCAAAGCTCTAAGAAATGAAATGAAATCTAAAGAGCTTTTAAGCATAAGTAAATTTCTAATAGTATTATCAAAATACTTTTAATTATCTTAAACTGTAGCTGGTCTTGTAATATCTCATGCTAACTAACTTGAACTACTCCTTAACTGTGTGAGGGGTGAAAACGGGATTAGCACAAATGCCCAGAAAGTGGTAGATTTTGAAAACAGAAATATAATATACAAAAATATATAGGGATCAAGTAGAAATAATTCTTATAAAATAATAGCATCAACTTCAACAAAAAAATATTTGAAGAGTTAGAAGTAATCAATACAATAACAATTTTGAGAACCGAGCAAATCAATATTTATAAATAAAATCATTAACCAACACAGAGCAATTTGGGGTAGAATAATGGAACAGAAATTTAGAGCAGAGTGGGTGGAGTGATCACTGTAACTACACTTAAATCGCTGTAGTGCGTCCAGAATCATATAAGAATAGCCAATGATCGAGTGCCCATAAGGATTAATTCTAAAAATAGTGCATTGTGAAATAGAACGGAACAGAATACCCTACATGGAGGGTCCAGAACTACACTTTCCCAGTAGTACTAGCATAGAACCAACACCCACAAAAATGGAGTCGGAACAGAAATTCAAAGCGTTACAATTGTTATAAAATTTCAATACAAAATATCACAATAAAAACATACCCAATCCAAGCTTATTTAATCAAATACAATATATTGCATAAATAAGATAAATTTTGAACAAGCAAATATTAATAAAACATTTGGAAAAACAATTTCAGAATAAAACATGTATTTGAAAACTTTTATTTTGATTGAAAATCAATTTAATTCAAAATAACTTTAAATCAAAATATTAAAAAAATTACTAAGTTGGAAAACATAACACTTTGAAGAAATAATATATATATATACATAATATCAAAACAATTTAATTTTTAGAAATAATAGTAGCCACTTACCTTAATATGAAACTTTCCAACTCCTAAAATAATTGTTTAGTCACCTAAAATAATTATACAAAATTTTATGTCCAAATATAATCAATTTAAGAAATAATCTAAAATCACTAGCTAACAGTGATCCAAGTGAACACTTCTGGAACCTAAGAATTCATTGAAATGGTGTTAAAAGCATCAAGGACTAATATTGTAATTAACCTGATTAACTTTCCCAGCCACAAAGTTTTGCAGTGACCAAACTATGACCATTTAAACTATGGTATGTCAATGAACCCGCCTATAAGCCTTAGTGACCTAAACCGTTATTAGTTCAATTTGTTCCTAGAAACTCAATTCTTCATCTTCTTCGTTAGGAACCTTATGCTACTCTCTGATTTCCACTATGCCAAGCCAAAACCTCCTTAAACTTATTTCTGATTCATCCAAAACAATCCTAATAATTAATTATCCTCTTTAGTCATTAAAACTAAATCATATTCAATTAAATCATCAATCCAAATATCTTTTTAAATTCTAAAAAGGCCAAAATGCATGATTGGCCCTCCAACTTGGCAAACTCGTATGAGTTAGTCCTTTATCTTTGATTCAATGCGAGTTTGTCCTTTAACTTAAAAAATTAATCGTTTTGGTCCTTCAACTTTGCTAAATTAAGTGAATTAGTCCTATGTGGGATGGAATGCGTCCACGTAAGGTAAACGGCGTGTGTGCCAATTTTGAGGTAACTACCTCGACTGCCGATTCCGCCGCAGCTCTCCAGATTTCGAATCGATAATCACGGGCCCTGTTTCGTACTTCTTCGAGGGGAGAAGAGGCGACAGGAGATAATCCGATAAGAGGGAGTGACTGGAGACGAACCCATGGGAGACGAGATCGACGAGAGAAAAGGCTAAGTAGAGACGAGATCTCCAAGGGAGAAGGGCATCGAAAGCATTAAAGACCTCCATAGAAGCGACGCTGAAGGGAGAAGAGATCAGGCAATGTCGGGAAAAGACAGGGCTACGTTGACGGATAAGAGATCAGGTGACGCTGACAGGAGATGAGATTGAGTGACGCCGATGGGAGAAGAGAGAGACCAGGCTACGTCGACAGAAGAAAAGATTGGGTGATGCTAATAGGACATAAGATCGAATGACGCTGACGGGAGAAGAGATCGAGCGACGTTTGCAAAAAGATTGAGTAACGTAAACGGCGGAAAAGATCGGGTGGCTTCGGGAAGTGATCAGGCGGTGTTAAAAAGTGACCAACATTGTTTGTCATTCCGTACACCGAGGGACTAACTCGCTCAATTTTTCAAAGTTGAGAGACTAAGTCGCAATGAGTTGAGGTTAAAGAACTAACTTGTGCGAGTTTGCCAAGTTGGAGGGCCAACCATGCATTTCGGCCTTCTAAAAACAACTAACTTGGACACTAAAAATAATTAACAAACACTCATTAAAGATTCTTTTTTTGTTGAAAAAATTCACATATTACTTTTCCTTGATTTTCGATTGGTGATTTCTTCTTCCACTTCTTCAACACAAAGCAATAGCTATATGAAAAAAAATAAGAGAAATACCCAATCCTAACTTTCTCTTATTTCCCCCATTTTATAACTTCTTTCATGCCTTCCTCTGTTCGGACTTTCTTTTGGTTTGTGCTGTACTTTTTTTTTTTTTTTAATTCCCTTAATCTTTTTTTTTCTTTGTTTGTTTTATTTCTTTGCTTCTTATTTTTTTTCTTCTTTTGGGCCTTAATATAAACACCCAAAATAATAAAATAAACTAACTTAGGTTGGGCCATTACATCATTCCCCTCTTAAAATAAGTTTCATCCTCGAAACTTACCTTCATTGATGAATAAAATTAGATACTTCTCGCGCATCTCCTTTTCGTGCTCCCAAGTAGTTTCAGATGACGAGTGTCTTTCCCAAAGAACTTTTACAAATGGAATAGTGCATCTCCTCAATACTTTTTCCCCTTAATCAAGAATCTCCACTGGCCGCTCTTCATACGTCAAATTTGGCTTAATGTCATTCAGTTGCTATTAAACAATGTTATTGAGATCATGCACATGCTTATGTAGCATCGATACATAAAACACATTGTGCATCCTTGAGAAATGATGGCGGTAGCGTAACTCTGTAAGTAACATCTCCAACTCAGTTTAAAATTCTGAAAGGACCCATATATCTTGGGCTTAGTTTCCTACACTTCCCAAACCTCATAATTCCTATCATCAGTGACACTTTAATGTAAACACTATCCCCAACCTCAAACTCCAACACTCGTCTTCTTGTATTAGCATAGTTTTTTTGTCTACTTTTGCAGTTCGTAATCGACCACGAATAATTCGATTCTTCTCTACAATGTCTACAATTATATCTGAACTCAAAATCTTCCGATCATTTATGTCGTCCCAACATATCGGTGACTTGCATCTCCGTCTATACAATACCTTATAGGGTGTCATTCCAATGCTAGACTGATAACTATTATTGTAGGCAATTTCAATAAGTGCTAAATGATCATCCTAATTACCTCCAAAATCTAGCACACAAGCTCAGAGCATATCCTCAAGAATTAGAATAGTTTATTCTGACTGGCCATCGGCTTGAGGATGATAAGCAGTGATGAAATTGAGTTAAGATCTCATGGCCTTTTGTACTTGTCCCGAAAATCTTGAGACAACCCGTGAATCTCTATCTGAAACTTAGATAATGGGGCACCATTTAGATGGACGATTTCTTTCACATACAACTTAACTAACTTCTTTAGACTTGCACTTTTTTGGAATGGCAAAAAGTGGGCAAATTTAGATAAACAATCAATAATCACCCAAATAGCATTATTACCTCCGTTAGTCCTTGGAAGTTCTACAGCAAAATCCATTGTGATGTGTTCGCAGTTTCATTCAAGAATTGGAAGAGGCTGCAAAGGTCTTAAAGGCTTTTGATATTCTACTTTGACTTGTTGGCAAGTCTGACACTTTACAACAAATTTAGCAATCTCCTTCTTCATTATTTGCCACAAAAAATGCTCATGTAGGTCTATGTACATTTTATTTCCACCTAGATGCACAGTGTAAGGGGTATTATGTACCTTTTTCATAATTTCTTCATTCAAAGCCTCATCTCCAAGGACACATAGTCAAGCACCAAACTTTAGAAATCCATCTTCATGAATATGAAATCCTGGACACTTCCCTTATGGAACTTCTTTTTTCAACTTAGAAATTCCTTCATTTGAACTTTGAAAAACTTTGATCCTTTCAACTAAAGTCGGTTGAACCATCAAGTTAGCAAGCACACTGTTGACACCATCTATTATAATTCATATTCCAGACTTCTGTAGATCATTAAGAATAACTTTTTTGTCAGTAAGTAAAAAAGCTAACAAGCCAAAGGACTTACGACTTAAAGCATTAGCAACGACATTTGCCTTTCCAAGATGATAGCAAATATTCAGATCATAATCTTTTAGCAACTCCAACCAACTTCGTTGCCTAAGATTCAATTCCTTTCATGTAAATACATATTGCAGACTTTATGATCAGTAGACACCTTACAAGAAACACCATAGAGATAATGTCTACAGATCTTCAAGGCGAAGACAACTACAGCTAATTACAAGTCATACGTAGGATAATTCTTTTCGTATGGCTTCAACTGCCTAGAGGTATAGGCAACAACTCTTTCATTCTGCACAAGTACACACCCTAAACTAATATGTGAAGCATCACGATAAATTTCATAACCTTCAGTGCTGGATGAGATTGTAAGGATAGGTGCAGTTACTAATCTTTGCTTCAACTATTGGAAGCTTTTCTCACAGTCTTCAGTCTACTTGTGCATAGCATTCTTTTGAACTAACTTGTTTGGAGGCATAGCCAAAGTCAAAAATCCTTTAACAAACCGATGATAGTAACCGGATAAACTGAGAAAGCTACGAATTTCAGCAACATTAGAAAGTCTAGCCCAATTCACCATCGCTTAAACTTTCTATAAATCTTAAAAAACTCAATCTTTTGAAATTATATGGCCAAGAAAAGAAATTTACTCCAACCAAATTTTGTATATAACTGCATATCTCTTAATGTTTGTAAAATAATTCTTAAATGCTCCTCATGCTCATTTGGACTCTTAGAATATACCCAAATATCATCGATAAATACAATGATAAATTGGTTTAAATAAGGCCTGAAAACCCGGTTCATCAAGTCCATAAAAATAGCTGGTACATTTGTTAGACCAAACGGCATAACCATAAATTGATAATGGCCATACCTGGTCCTAAAAATAATCTTGGATATATTCTTAGCCTTAATCTTCAATTGATGATACTTAGACCTCAAATCAATTTTAGAAAAGACTTGTGCACCCTACAGCTGATCGAACAAGTCATTAATATAAGGCAATGGATACTTGTTATTGACAATCACCTCGTTTAACTCACAGTAGTTAATACAAAGCCTTAGGCTTCCATCTTTCTTCTTCACGAACAAAACAGGAACACCCTATAGTGAAACACTAGGTCGAATGTACCCTTTATCTGGCAACTTTTGCAGCTATACCTTTAACTCTTTCATCTCTGCAAGTGCCATTTGGTAGGGAACCTTAGAGATTGGGGTAATCCCCAACTCAAGATCAATGGAAATTTCAATTTCTTGATCAAGGGGTAACCTAGGAATTTTATTAGGAAACTCCTTAACTGTAGGAATGTCTTCCAACTTCAATTCATATTGGCTAGTATCTCCAATGAATGCTAAATATCTCTGACAACCCTTTCTTAACAATCAACATGCATGCATAGCAGAGATAAGACAAATTGGAAAGGGTTGCCCATTCTCGAAAAAGATGATTTCCAGCTCATTAGAAACATGAAATACTACTTTTTTTTTTCATGATAGTCAACCTAAGCATAGTTCACAGATAACCAATCCATCCTTAAAATCATATCGAAGTCAATCATATTCAGCCTAATCAAATTCATCGGCATATCTCTTTACTCAATTTTGACTACACACCTTTTAAAAACAGAATTAGTAATAATAGACTTTCCAAAAAGGGTCTCGACAGATAATTCAAAAATCCAATGACTCAAGCACACATCAAGCAGCAAACTTTGGTGATGCAAAAGAATAACTGGCACCAGGATCAAGCAAGACACGAGCATAAACAGAACCAATTTTCATCATACTTGAAACAACTGCATTGGAGTCATATGTATCCTGTTGAGTAAGTGCATATATTCGGCCTTGAACTTATGGCTTCCCTGCGCCTCCTTTTTCATTTTGCTTCCTTGGAGCTAGCAGATTATCCCTTGCCTGAAAGCTTTGGTGGAGATTTCTAGTCTCTATTTATTTACAATCAGTAATCAGAAGGTCTTTCTTGCCACAACAAAAACAGTTGCCAATCTTCCAATGACATTCATCAAAATGAAATTTTTTACAATAATTACATTTTAGTACATCTTGATGCATAGAAGTTCCATGATAGGTTGGGATAAAATTTTGTTTCTTTGCTATATTTTTAAATGGCTTACTTGAAGATCCCCTAAGTTTATTTTCCCCTCATTTGACATGAAAAAGGGACCTAGCTCTCTTTCCACTATGATAGCAGTCTTCACCATCTGTTGATATCTAAGCGCAACAAAAACCTAGCATTTCCCTAATCTAAGGTCTCAAAGTTTATCAAACCTATGCTCTAATACCACTTCTGTCATACCCCAAAACTCACCCTAGGAGTTTTGGGACGATGATACGCTGCATACTCAAGAAAATAATTTCTTTAAGTATGCAAGACTACATATTCCAATTATTTCCAAACTTATAAAATTCAACTTCTGAGAATAAGCGGCAGGACAATTACAATTCTTGAAATCGGGACATAATCCATAAAATATTAGAGCTCTAAGAAACGAAACGAAATACAAAGAGTTTTCTAAACAGAAGTAAATTTATAATAGTAGTACTATAAAAAAAAGAAGTAATCTTGAATTGCAGCTAGTTTTGTAGTTTCTTCTGCTAACTAACTCGAACTACTCCTTATCTATGTGAGCGGGTGAAAATGAAGTGAGCATAAATGCCAAAAAAGTGGTAGATTTTGAAAATAGAAATATAATATACAAAAATATATATGAATCAAACATAAATAATTCTTATAAAATAATAACATAAACTTTAACAAAAAAAATATTTGAAGAGTCAGAAGTAATAAATGCAATAACAATTTTGAGAATTGAGCAAAAAATGAACAAACAAACAACTCTTTGTGGTTTGATTTTAGGATAAGCCCAGGGCAATCTCAGCCTATACACATAATACAAAGTGAATATTACAGTCATCTGTTATTTTAATTGAGCCACATACAATTTAAACATATAGAAGCTCTTGACAATTGAAACCTCAACAACATTGAACTCTAATCATTCCCAACGGACTGTACATCCCTTGAATAAGTCATTCAGTCCCCTTGAACTTGAATGGCAGATTCTTGACGGCCATGATGCTCCCAAAACCAGAGCAGAATTCTATATATTTCTGTAGATACACATCGCCTTCGTCACCACATTCCATTGAAATTATAATCAGACTATTTTGTATATTCCTAAACCTCGAATTAAGCATTATTTTAGAGGGCATAATGAGTAGAACATAACTGACAGAAGTACACTAGCAATGCCCGCCTCCAATTTGCCTCCAATTTTCACCTTTGGCCCTCTCCACCTTCAACTAAAGCTAATTTGGACGCAATCATATCCAATCTCTAGAAAGACGACTGTTGCTGCCTCCACTGGTTCAATTGAAGAAAATCCAGTTCAGTACTCTTATGTGAATTTTGGTAGCAACATGCTTCAAAAACTTTTACACCTTCAACTTTATGGTTCGATAGATGGAGACCATAATAGAAATATTCTCCTCCTGGTTGGAGCCAGATTCTGATTTACTATCCTCTTCTTTTTGCGGCAACGTGCAAGTAATCAAGTGCAGTCGTCTAGAGAAACAAAATAAACAATTTTCAGAAAGTGCAGTCTTTTTTAGCTACAAGTCAGATGTGGCATGCCCAAAAATCTTGTTAACCAGGGAAAATGGCTTATAGCCCTACTTTTCTAGCATTCTGAACATGATGGCCTGGCATAGCCACTTCAATCAGTCATTCTTTCTTAAATGGACATAGCATCAGTTAGCAAAACGAAGGCGAACAGCCCCATCTGAAGCTTGAACAATCTTGATTTTCAAATGTCTCTAATAGATCTGGGAAAAAAATAAAAGAAAGGAAAGAGTTTTCTCACTTGAATTGCTTGATACTTCGGTTTGGCAGAGTTCCACGAGCTTCTTCTCAGCCGATGTTGCTGAAGACGTTTTTCGCCAATTCCTAGCTGCCATGACAAACACGCGGCCAATTATCACAAATGGGCTTCTCTCGTCTGCTTTGCCATAAATTGATAGGTTGTTGTCCCAAGAAACAACACCACCAGCGCCAAGATCATTGATATGCCAGGAATTCCGAACCCCAACCCAAATAGTCTTGAACATAGTTCAAGAACAGAAACGTTACCAAGGTTCCCCCGCACAAACCAAAAATGTACCACCAATTAAAGAATGAACTTTTGGCTTTGCACTTCACGGGATCTTGACCATCAAACTGATCCCCACCGAAAGCTTGAACACATGGTTTTATGGCCACCCTGACCCACTGCTACTAGATATAGAGAAGAAAAACAAGATCTCTTGGAACCGAGAAGAGCAAGGTTTGATGTTTTTTTGCAAATTTTGACAACCAGAGACAACAAGAGATGACAAAGCCTGCGACATGCCAATAAACCAAGCCCTTGTTTTCATTTAAGAATGCCAGATCGATCAAAGTTTATTAAGACTAATATTTCGACATATTTTTCTTGTGCCTGATTTATACATTCAGCTGCAAATGGCAGATCGTTCAAAGTATTCAGTGAAATTGAATTCAGGATCGAATGTCCTAACACTGGTAGTCACCAAATTTTGCATTTGCAGCGCAGGGAGCTCGATATCTGACTCATCTGGAACGGTTTGTCTAAGTGATATTGCAAACAATTTTGACAACTGAGCTTTTACAGTGCCCATGTGTTCTTCTTACTGTGATTTGGTGACAAAATTATTGAACTTAATTAGTGCTCGCCATTGGTCAGGCAATGTTAAAGAAGAAGAAAACGAAGGACAACTACACAAGAACATGGCTCAAAATGGAAGCGTTGGGTTGACAAATTTAACAACTTACACTTGCCATTATAGAAATAGACTGCCTATTGGCTGCAAAAGCAAGGTTTGTACTTGTAGCTCCCGTTCCCCTCCAAAAATCTGTCTAATTCCACAAATGGTCACTAAAAGTCAAGTTATTATAAAAAAAAAAACAAAAGCATCTCTACTCAAGTTCAATAACGAGCAGAAAGTGGATTAAACATTCGTAATAACCATAACAGACCAATTCAATTTCAAGGCTTATACAGAATCATTGCGTGCATGGCTAGAAACATCGTCGTGTCACTTAGGCAGGAAGTTGCACGGGCAAATACGACGTAATGTAGCTTGGGCGGGAGAGTTTGTCGATTCGTTGAGATGATGTGGCAATTAGTTGCCTATTTCTGTTGTAACCTCCGTTCTGATTCATTCCTAGCTGACTGTAAAGGATGGATTGGGCCAAATTCAAGGAATGAATGGAAATTACAACAATTTGCCTTCTCTGTTCGCTCCTTTCTCGCTCTCTCTCTGATTTCTCTCTTCTTCTGTCTCTCTTTCTCGATTCCAATTTCTAGTATCAACGTGGTATAGACTATAGAGCTCGATCTTGGCAACAATTGTGGATGTCACACGTTTCCAAGATTTGCGGAAGAGTTTGGAAGATCGTATGGAGCAAATGAGGAAAGAACTCCAGCTGCAGAAAGAACAGGATTTTGCTGCCATAAAAGGGTTAGTAGGGGAGATTGAAGCCAGGTTGGAGAGGTGGCTCGAAGCAGGAGGAGCTGCTCATGAGCCCATCGCGTCCCCTGAAGGATCTACATCAACTAGAGGGAATAAATCTGTAGCTCGAGTTGGAAGGATTGACTTACCTCGTTTTGACGGTGAGGATGTGGAGGGTTGCTTGTTCCGGTGCAAGCAGATTTTTAGAATACCTAATAAGCTCCAAGCTGCTTGTATGAAAAATCAATGCTCAAAAATGTGTTGAACCTGTGAGCTGCAGCCCCCACCCTGACCATATACATGTGTTGACATATGCATAGATACATTTATCTAATCAATAAATGCATCCTCCTCTCCTCAACAATATGCAAAGATGTTGTTGTGTATGGTCTTACTTTTGAGTTGAATTCTGGTAGGTACATATTAACGCAACTGGAACTGGTCCAGTAACTGGTCTTATCATTCCAGAGCTTAGCAGCAACAGAACTCGTGTGAAGATAATTGGATTTAGTTTCTCTGTACACTGGATATGTGATGCTAAACTTTTATTATATTTTATAGGGCAGTAAAGCTAGAAACCTTGCTAGATATACAAGTAAATCGCTTGGCATGAATCACAGGCTACCAACTTTAAACATTTCCAACCTAACTGCAACATTTGTTAATCATCCGCATATGCAACTGTTCTATGAACATACTTTAGTTAGCATCTGTTTGTCATGCTTAAATCCAGGTCTGCAATTTCTTGGTGGGACCGTTCTTCCTTTACTTGGTTGAGAAATTCGGAGTTAGCCCCAGTTTATATATGCTGGTTTTGGTTGTGTTTCTCTGCTGTCAGCAATTTTCATGTACTATTTCATTCTGGAAACAGAAGGTCAATCTCTAGAGGAAATCGAACTATCATTGAACTCTAGTCTCAAATTCGAAGGAAAGTGATCTGAGCAGCGCAAAAGATGTTGTTCCCTGCTTGAGCCCATACTGCAACATTTTGCTGGAGGTTCAATATTCACCACTAGCGGAGGCTGCTAACGCTGAGCCTTGATGATTTTCATGTCTGTAGAAACCAAAATTTGAGGGGGCTAGCCATTTGCTTCTTACCAGAGTAGCTGGTTTCATCTTTCATGAATAAATTTTATTTCCTTTTAACCAGGACCAACTAACATGTAATAATTGTCAAGATAATTGTATATCTCTATTTGGCATCACTTTTTTTTTTGCTTGCATCACTTCCTCGCAGATGAGCTTCTTTTCTTCACCTTAAAGACTGATTTCCAGCGGCTAGCAGCATATATATTGGACAGAGCTTCTTGAAAATCCTCCTCTCGCTTACGCGTAGAGCTAGAGAAGGATACAACTTCCTCCCCCTCATGCTACATCTCTCTCCCGCGCTTCGACATCCATGATCATTTATTGAACTTGAACCATAAAAGCTCTTACGCACATCAGCCAGGTCCAAGAGAGCAAAACAAATGCTTGAGTCGGGCGAAGCAAACGCTAGGTCCAAATAATGAACACCCATACTAGAGATAATAAAAAAAACCATTTTTTGTTCTAAAATATTACGTACTTTTTTATTTTAGTTGTAAAATGCTTCTTCTTTATAAATTAGTTCTAAAACTTTGCAACTATATAAACAATTAATTCTATAATTTATCACTTTTCAAAATGAGTCCTAAAATCTTGTAACTATGTAAACAATTAGTCCTAGAACTAATTATTTTTTTTAAACTAATTTTTTGAAATTGTACTTTAAACTGGTCAGTGACTATTATGTAATAAATTCAAACAGTGTAATAATTTTTTTTATAGTTAATGAACCATTTAAATTATTAATTTTTTCTCTCTATAAATTGTATTCTTGTTCAATAACCATTTTTTAGTAAGTATAGGACTAAGCTCTTAACACTTTGCAAAGTTTTAAGAATAATTTAGAAAGTTTAAAAGTTTTAGGATTCAAAAAAGTAGAATAAGTTTTAGAACTAACAATGACCTTTCTCCGCCAGAGATTTTCCAAACTCGTATTTTTTTTCAATTGCATAAATGTGGGTTGTGCATTTAATTGGGATGTTTGAAAGTGACTATTTTTACATTATAATTATTGGGCCAGATCGTATGCCATTGGAAACCTTACACTTTTATTTTTTTTAAAAAAATAAAGTTTTGGGTAAAATCAGTATCATTTTTTTTCCCAAAAATGGGTATGGAAAAATATTCATAAAAAATTAGTTGTATTAGCTTTTAAGTGGTATAAAGTCTAGATAGAAACAAAAGTTAAAAATTGAAACGGTTCATTGGAGGCGTATTCGGTTGTTTCATATATATTTTATGGGAACGTGTACTTTTTCTATTAGTCATAGGTTCTGGTTCACAGGATCCCTTATAATAAAATTTTACCAAAAAATAAATCCACTTAGTTTCATTCTGTCAAATAATTATTTTCAATTTCAACAACTCATTAAAAAAATTATTATTTTTAATTTTATTTATTTTTTTAGAACAAATGTCATTTGAAAGCCAACATTTGATCTACTTAGTAATCACTTGAATAAAACTTGGTTGGAAAGTAATTATTTTTTACAATGTTTTTGCCCTAACTAAAAAAATAAAAAATTTAATAAAAATACTTAATTATTTCAAAAAAAATTTAAAAACTCTTTGAACTTGTTAAATTGTAAAGTTTCAATTGGTACCCAAATTAAGTGAAAATAACAAATTTGAAATTAATATATTAAATAACTCATTATTTAGTCTCTTTAATTTTTAAAAAAATATGTAATTATATTTTAAATTAGAAATTTAAAACATGATCTTAGACACTATTAAAAAATATTAAATGAATACTAGCCAGGGAAATGATCTTGAGGGGCGTCAAAGCAAACGCTTGCCTCGACACACTACAGGCACTGTCATTGCGGCAACATGTAAGGGACACGCAAGTTTGTTGGTCAAGGTAAAAGTTCATTGGAGTTCTTTTTTTTTTTTTTCTCCCGAAAATAGATCATTGAAGTCTTAAATATTGGAGATGACTTTCAAGGATATTAGAACGTGTTTATATAAAATGGTATGTTAGGCTAGTATTTTCCCATTCTTAAAAATATCTATCAATAATTTTATTTTTTATCACAATCATTTTCAGATGCATATAAGCAAAATGGAAAATTTTGCTATTAAAGTATAGGGTAGAGAGTAATTTTGCCACTAGAATATTTTTTTGGAGAAATTTGTAATTAACATTTTCAAAATAGACATATTTGTTATAAATGTTTTGGAATAAAAAGATATTTACCACTATAACAGTTAATGGTAAGAATATTCCGCTATTACAAAAAATATTCCGTCAAGGTGGGGGTGAGTTAGATATTTCGTTATTCATGTTAGCCAAAACATGATATATTTGTTATCAATGTTTTCAAAACAGACATATTTGTTATCAATGTTTTTAAAATGGATATATTAGTCATCAAGTTTTGACATCAGTGACTGTGGCAACATTCAGTAAGGGCGAATGAAGTGTACAGTTGTCCAATGGTAGCAGATCGTGCATGAAACACAACAAGCAACAATTTCTTGATAATTACGACAGGCAAACAACAATTGTCCAGTAATTACTTCTGCTAGAATTATGCAAATCCATGAGTTTGGGTTACTGTGGTTGAGGCTAAGGCTGGGGCTGAGATTGCGGCGGTTTTGTGAGTGAGTCGTAGGGAAATTGTGATGGAAGAATTCGTTGGTGCACTTCTTTGGCCTTCAATTTTTAGCGGGTTGAGGAAAATATGTTGGAGATGGTGGCTTTGGTATTGGAGATGAAAGATTAAGGTGAAAAATATGAAATAAATACAACTTGGTTGACTTTACAATAATTTTTTCTTTTTACCATTTCCACATTTGCTTCCATGTTGGCTCCACTTCAACAAAGTACTATCAAGTCATCGTTCTGTTAGCATGTCTTCACATGTCATTAATGGAAGTAACAAATATGTCCATTTAAAAAACGTTAGCAGTAAATTTCTCTAAAAAAATACTTTAGTGGTAAAATTACTCTCCGCCCTATACTTTAATAACAAATTCGCCTATTTTGCCAATGCATATATATATTATATAATATGGAGAAATTGCAAACAAACCCAATAGTTTGACTTGACCTACAATTGTCTCTCTTATTTTTTTAAAGTAATAACTTTATCTCTGCTTCTTTTACACTGTCTAACAACAATTTATAAAATCATAAATTAAATTGTTTGGTAACTGTATTATAGTAACTCCGAGCATTTCAATTATTTTTTATAGTTAACTGATATTTAAAAAATTCTATTTTCGAATTATAGAATGAAAAAATTTATAATTTAAAACATTTAATACCTGTTAAAATTATTGAAGAGATTGAAATTACTTGAAGATGATTACCATATAATTTAAATTAAGGTTTCATATGTCATTATCGGATAGTATAAAAGAAACTGGGGGAAAGTGTAAGTTTTAAGAAATAAGGATGCCAAATTTGTAGGTTAGGCCAAATAAAATGGGTTTTTTTTGTAATTTTCCCCATATTAATGCATATAATAATCACTTATATAGTTTTTTTT
Source organism: Aquilaria yunnanensis (assembly GCA_039654915.1). NCBI lineage: Eukaryota > Viridiplantae > Streptophyta > Magnoliopsida > Malvales > Thymelaeaceae > Aquilaria > Aquilaria yunnanensis. The sequence goes on along the minus strand of CM077596.1, from coordinate 69,834,522 downwards.
AGTATTTGGTTTTTTTATAATTTTTTAAAATGTGTTGAGCTTAAAAATAAGAATTACCAAGAAAAAAACTTGTCTCACAAAAATTATTTTAAAAGCGCATCTTGAGCTTCTTAAAGCACAAGGTATCAATAGTAAACGGTTATTAAAGTTAAGCTAAAGGGACAAAGTGTTCTACATTACATAGTTCATTGTTCAAAATGGTGAATTTGATATGTTTTGTAGTTAATGGCGGCACCAGTAAAGTATCCAAATATATATAATTCAGGGATAAAATGCCTAATAGTTTGATCAAGCTATAAATTTACTAGTAACCGAGTGGGGGATGATTTTGTGAGCCACCAAGACGACTGTTTGTCGCTTCGCATGCCGCTGCCACTGCTGCGTCGGGTCGACTCGTACAAGGGAACATGTAAAATCAGTTCATTGCACAGTACTGCTACTACGTAGAAAGCAGGTTGAAGTCTAGGAAAAAATATAAAAAGCGCTAAAAAATAAAGTAAACGAGTTTTAAAAGCGTAAAAACTAACGAATCCATTCCCACTCATGCACCCATCATTTAGTTACTAACAACCAAAAGATGTTAATGAGACTGATTAAAAAAATGGGAAAGTTACAATTATGTCTTGAGGTTTATCCTAACTTACAATTTGTTCCTTTTATTTTTAAAAATCTACAATTTATCCCCTAGTTCTTTTATACTATTTAATAATGACTTCTGAATCTGTAATTTAAACTATATGATATTTATCTTCCAGTAATGTTGATCTCTTAAATATTTTTTTTATAGTTAATACATATTTTAAATTATTAATTTTTTCTTTCTATAAATATATATTTTTCTTGTAAATGCATATAAGTATTTTTTAAAGATCGGTTAGTTATGAAAAAAATATCAAACATCTTGAAATTTTTAGAATATGGTTATCAGACAGTTTAATTTAGGATTTTAGAAGTTGTTGTCAGACATTATAAAAGAAATAGGAGGCAAAATGTAGGTTTTTAATAATAGATGGGGCAAAATGTAGGTTAGATCAAACCACATGTGACTTTTGTAATTTACCCTTAAAAAAACTAATCCTCTTTCATTAGAAAAACCAACATTGGCTAAGAACATGCCTTCAACAGAGCTCAACTGCAAAAATCAACGTCAACAAAGACAAATTGATTCTTTCTTTACTAGAACCTAGCAACACCCAGCCACAACAGGTCTTGAACCACAAGCAAAAAGTTTCATAGCTACCTAATCATCTATCCCTAGGTCGTCGAAAATGCGGATGCTTCATCAGCCTTCTCATCTCCAGTCTTCACTGCTTTTTCATCTCCAGCGTTCACTGCCTTGACGTCTCCGGCCCTCACTACCCTGGGCTGCATTGGCTATCTTCTCCAGCACTTAAGGACTAGCCTTCATGATAATGATGCAAGAAGGCATATCGGAGCAGGAACGGGTTATTATTGAAATGTTGCTCAATTTGAGCTACAAGTATAGGAAAGAGAAAGCTAGCTTCGGAGAAATCATGATTTCGGGAGTGAGGAATGTTGTACAGGTGAGGGAAGAAGCCTCTGGCTCTCACAAGGTTTTTATTAGGGGTGTACACGAAATCAGATCAACCTATAAAACTGCATAAACTGATCCGCACCAAACTTACGATATGCGGTTTTATGTAGTTTTGGTTATGGTCTGGGTTTAGAAATATCAAAATCGAATATCATATGTTGCGGTTACGGTTTTTGAATGTCATAACTGGTAAAAACCGCACCGGCCAGATAAGAGAAGTCTAATCCAATATAAATTAAAATTATATACATAATTGACTAATTTTCTTTTCCTTTTGATCTTTAATTCTAACGTTTAAAACAAATTTTTTAAACCCAAAATTAATGTCCAATACTTAAAGGAATACCCAATCCATATTGAAACTTATGAAAATTTTATTGATATCATTTATTTTACATTTTCACATATTTTTCCACAAAACCACCTAAGTCTCTTTTTCTTCCTAATGTCAATGGTAACTAAAATGTTATTCTTGCATTCTTCTTCCAGGTAAGGGTGCATATATTTTTACTTTTATTTTCCTAACTCATTTAAATATGATAGATTGATGTTGTTATATTTGGTTGTGGATGATGTTTTTGGCATCATTGTGTAGGCATTGAGCTATGAGAAATGAAAATTTGCTTTTATGGTCTATCATAATAGAATGTTGCAAACAAGGATTTTATTGTTTATGTGTGTAGGATTTAGGATGATAAATTTGGCTTATTTGAAATTTGTATTTCTTATCTGTATTGGTTTTATGGACTGAATTGCATTTTTATCATTTTCTTTATGTTATGTGCTTATATTAATTATTTAGATTTACTATGATAGGTTTGTGGCATTTAAAAACTGCAACCAAACCGTAACTGAACTACATTTATGCGGTGTGGGTTTTTCGGATTTGTATGCAAAGTGGTGTGGTTGCAGTTTCTAAACTGTAAAATAATTTACTATTCGGTATGGTTACGGGTTTGGCCTTAAACTGCATTAACCCGCACTATGAACATCCTTACTGATATTTTTTCTATTAAAGGGTGTATCAAGATATTGCCTCTGAAATATAAACATAATGCAGGAACCAGATATTGTCCCCGTGCTTACTAGCCTTGTAGCCAATTTCTATCAGCACTTGCTTCTGCCTTCATGGTGCTATCCTCGAGGGAGAGAGATAAAAGCAGAAGGTCTGGAGAAGAAGGCCACATGGCGAAGAATGGTGAGGGCCATCCATGGGGTGACATGCATAGCGAATGGAACAATCACGGCTAATTTCGTTTCTACCTTTTCTGAGGATTGTTCACTTCCCAATGTGCGCTTGGTGGCTTCCTTCCTGTCTTCGTTAGGGGTTTATGTCAGTGCCCGCCTTACCCTCAGTAGTGTCATCCTTTACCTTGATAGAGTCATCCTTGACACCTGCTTGCTCAGGGGTCTCTTCTTAGTGTCCGCGCTCACCCTCAGTAGTGCCAGCCTCCACCTTAATGAAGGCATCCTCGACGCTTGATTTCTTTAGGGGTTCTTGTTAGTGTTTCTCTCACCCTCAAAAGTGTCAGCCTCCACCTTGACAGAGCCACCTTCAACTCCTGCTTGCTTGAGGGTTCTTATCAGTGCCCACCTTACCATCAGTAGTACCAACCTCGGTGGCCTATTTTTTTGTAGCTTGGTTTTGCTCGCTTAAGGTTGGTAACAATTCTTTTTAAAATACCTTGTCCCTCGAAACCCGAAGTATAGACCTAGCCATCTTTGGCACTGGTACAATTGTAAATCAAACATTTTTTTTTTGTAGCAAAGAAAGCTGCCACTTCATGGCAAAGCAAGACATCCTGTTCAAATGTAAAAAATTAGTCAAAAACTACAATATATTTCTAGCTGAATATGCAACTTTATTGAACTACAATATTTTTTCACAGCATACAATAATGACAAAAAAGAAACTACCAAGGCAAGCAGTAGTTACCAGCCATTTCTCTAGTTCTAGGGGTGTGCACGGAAACCAATCAACCTGCAAAACCGCATAAACCAATCCAGACCAAACTTACGGTATGTGATTTTATGCGGTTCCGGTTATGGTTTGGGTTTATAAATCTTAAAATCGAATATCATATAGTGCGATTTTGGTTTTCTAATGTCATAACCAATAAAAACTGTACCGGCCCGATAGGAGAGGTCTAATCCAATATAAATTAAAATTATATACATAATTGGCTAATTTTCTCATCTTTTTTATCTACAATTCTAATGTTTAAAAAAATTTTATTAAACCTAAAATTAATGTCCAATACTTAAAGCGATGGCCAATCTATATTGATACTTATGAAAATTTTATTGATATAATTTATTTTGCAATTTCACAGATTTTTCCATAAAACCCTCTAAGTCTCTTTTTCCTCATAATGTCAGGAGTAACTGAAATGTTATTCTTGCATTCCTCTTGTAGGTAAGGATGCATATTTTTTTACTTTTATTTTCTAACTCATTTAAATATGATAGATTGATGTTGTTATATTCGGTTGTGAATGATGTTTTTGGCGCCAATGTGTAGTCATTGAGGTATGAAGAATTAGTCTTTGCTTTTACGATATATTATGATAGAATGTTGCAAACAAGTAGTTTATTGTTTATGTATGTAGAATTTAGGATGATATATTTGGCTTATTTGAAATTTGTATGTCTTGTGTGTGTTGGTTTTATGGACTAAATTGTATTTTTATTTTATTGTCTATGTTATGTGCTTATATGTGGCGTTAAAAAACCACAACCCAACCATAATCGAACCACATTTATGCGGCGTGGGTTTTTTTAGATTTGTATACAAAGTGGTGTGGTTATGGTTTCTAAATTATAAAATAGTTCACCATTTAGTACGGTTACAAGTTTGGCCATAAAATCGCATTAACACGCATTATGAACACCCCCACTGATCTCTCCTCCATTAGAAAGTTATATCAAGATATTGCCTCTACAACATAAACATAACGCAGGAACCAGATCTTGTCCCTGTTCCTACAAGCCTTGTAGCCGATTCCTGTTAGCACCTACCTTCGCCTTCATGGTGCCATCCTCGAAGAAAAGAGATAAAAGCAGAAGGTTTGGAGAGGAAGGCCACATGGTGGAAAATGGTGAGTGCCATCTATGGGGTGAGACGTGTAGTGAATAGAACAATCACGACTGATTTCGTTTCTACCTTATCTGAGGATTGTCCGTTTCTTAATACGCGCTTGGTGGCTTCCTTCCCATCTTCATTAGGGGTTCTTGCCAGCACCCGCTTCACCCTTAGTAGTGTCATCCTTTACCTTGATGGAGTCATCCTTGACACCCGCTTGCTTGGGGTTTTATTGTCAGTGTCCACTCCCTTAACAGTGCCAGCCTCCACCTTGATGAAGGCATCCTCGACGCTTGTTTTTTTTGGGGTTCTTGTCAGTGTTCTTTTCACCCTCAAAAGTGCCAGCCTGTACCTTGACAGAGGCACCTTCAACTCCTACTTACTTGAGGGTTCTTGTCAGTGCCCGCCTCACCATTATTAGTACCAGCTTCGGTGGGTTGTTTTTCGTAGCTTTGTTTTGCTCGCTCAAGGTTGGTAACAATTCTTTTTAAAATACCTTGTCCCTAGAAACCTGAAGTGTGGACCTGGCCATCTCTGGCATTGGTACAATTGCAAATCAAACATTTTCTTTCTGGCAACAAAAAAAGCTGCTAGCTTCGTGGTAGAGCGAGACATTCTATGAAAACATAAAAAAATTAGTCAAAAACTACAATACATTCATGGCTGAAGATGTAACTTTATTGAACTACGATATTTTCCACAACATACAATAATGACAAAAAAGAAACTACCAAGGGAAGCAGTGGTTACTAGCCATTTTCCTAGTTTTAGGGTTGTGCACGGAACTCGATCAACCCGTAAAACCGCATAAACCGATCCACACCAAACTTACAGTATGCGGTTTTAGTTATGGTTTGGGTTTAGAAATCTTAAAATTGAACATCATATGGTGCGGTTACGATTTCTTATTGTTATATCTGGTAAAAACTATACCGAGTCGATAAAAGAAGTCTAATCTAATATAAATTAAAATTATATACATAATTGGCTAATTTTCTTGTCATTTTAATATCTAATTCTAACGTTTAAAACAAATTTCTTAAACCCAAAATTAATGTCCAATACTTAAAGTAATACCCAATCCATATTGATACTTATGAAAATTTTATTGATATCATTTATTTTACAATTTCACAAATTTTTCCATAAGACCCTATAAGTCCATTTTTTCTCCTAGTTAATGGTAACTGAAATGTTATTCTTGCACTCCTCTTCTAGGTAAAGATGTATATTTTTTTACTTTTATTTTCCTAACTCATTTAAATATGATAAATTGATGTTGTTATATTCAGTTGTGGATGCTGTTTTTTGCGTCATTGTGTAGTCATTAAAGTATGAGGAGTGGGACTTTGCTTTTATGGTTTATTGTAATAGAACGTTGCTAACAAGAAGTTTATTGTTTGTGTGTGTAGGATTTAGGATGATATATTTGGCCTATTTGAAATTTGTATTTCTTATGTATGTTGGTTTTATGGACTGAATTGTACTTTTATTTTTTTGTTTATGTTATGTGCTTATATTAATTATTTAGATTTAGTATGATAGGTTTGTGGCGTTAAAAAACTACAACCAAACTGTAACCAAACCGCATTTATGCAGTATGAGTTTTTTTGGATTTGTATACAAAGTGGTGTGGTTATGGTTTCTAAATTGTAAAATAGTTTACTATTTAGTGCAGTTACGGGTTTGGCCTTAAACCGCATTAACACGCACTATGAACACCCCTACTAATCTCTCTTCCATTAGAAGGTTGTATCAAGATATTGCCTCTAAGACATAAACATAACGTGGGAACCATATCTTGCCTCGGTGCCTTACTAGCCTTGTAGCCGATTCCTGGTAGTACCTGCCTCCGCCTTCATGGTGCCATCCTTGAGGGAGAGAGATAAAAGCAGAAGGTTTGGAGAGGAAGGCCACATGGCGGAGAATGGTAAGGGCCATCTATGAGGTGAAACGTGTAGTGAAAAGAACAATCACGACTAATTTCATTTCTACCTTCTCTGAGGATTGTTCACTTCTTAATACGCATTTGGTGGCTTCCCTTCCGTCTTCATTAGGGGTTCTTGCCAGCACCCGCCTTACCCTCAGTAGTGTCATCCTTTATCTTGATGGAGTCATCCTTGACACCCGTTTACTTGGTGGTTTCTTGTTAGTGTCAGCTCTCTTAACAGTGCCAGCCTCTGCCTTGATGAAGGCATCCTTGACGCTTGCTTTCTTTGGGGGTTCTTGTCAATGTTCTTCTCACCCTCAAAAGTGCCAGGTAGAGGCACCTTCAACACCTGCTTACTTGAGGGTTCTTCTCAGTGCCCGCCTCACTATTAGTAGTACCAACCTAGGTGGGTTGTTTTTTCGTAGATTTGTTTTGCTCGCTCAAGGTTGGTAACAATTCTTTTTAAAATACCTTGTCCCCAGAAACCTGAAGTGTGGTGGCCATCTTTGGCACTGGTACAACTGCAAATCAAACATTTTCCTTTTGGCAGCAAAAAAGCTGTTAGCTTTGTGGAAGAGTGAGACATCTTATGCAAACGTCAAAAATTAGTCAAAAACTATAATACATTCATGGTTGAAGATGCAACTTTATTGAACTACGATATTTTCCACAGCATACAATAATGACAAAAAAGAAACGACCAAGGCAAGCAGTAGTTATTAGCCATTTTCCTAATTTTAAGGTTGCGCATGAAACCGATCAACTCGCAAAACTGCATAAACCGATCCACACCAAAATTACGGTATGCGGTTTATGCTGTTTCGTTATGGTTTGGGTTTAGAAATCTTAAAACCGAATATCATATGGTACGGTTACGATTTTTGAATGTCATAACCGGTAAAAACTGTACCGGGTCGATAGTAGAAATCTAATATAATATAAATTAAAATTATATACATAATTGGCCAATTTTCTCATCTTTTTCATCTCTAATTCTGATGTTTAAAAGAAATTTCTTAAATCCAAAATTAATGTCCAATACTTAAAGCAATATCCAATCCATATTGATACTTATGAAAATTTTATTGATATAATTTATTCTGCAATTTCACAGATTTTTCCATAAAACTCTCAAAGTCCCTTTTTTCTCCTAGTCAATGGTAACTGAAATGTTATTCTTGCATTCCTCTTCTAAGTAAAGATGTATATTTTTTTACTTTTATTTTCCTAACTCATTTAAATATGATAGATTGATGTTATTATATTCAATTATGGATGATGTTTTTTGCGTTATTGTGTAGTCATTGAGGTATAAGGAATGAGTCTTTGCTTTTATGGTTTATTGTAATAGAATGTTACAAACAAAGAGTTTATTGTTTATGTGTGTAGGATTTAGGATGATATATTTGGCCTATTTGAAATTTGTATTTTTTATGTATGTTGGTTTTATGGACTGAATTGTATTTTTTTTGGTTTATGTTATATGCTTATATTAATTATTTAGATTTAGTATGATAGGTTTGTGGCATTAAAAAACTTCAACCAAACCATAACCGAGCCGCATTTATACGGTATGGGTTTTTTTAGATTTGTATATAAAGTGGTGTGGTTACGGTTTCTAAATTGTAAAATAGTTTACTATTTAGTGCGGTTACGGGTTTGGCCCTAAATCGCATTAACACACACTATGAACACCCTTACTGATATCTCCTTCATTAGAAGGTTGTATCAAGATATTGCTTTTGAAATATAAACATAACGCAGGAACTAGATCTTGTGCCCGTGCCTACTAGCCTTGTAGCCAGTTTTTGTCTGCACCTGCCTCCGCCTTCATGATGCCATCCTCAAGGGAGAGAGATAAAAGTAGAAGGTTTGGAGAGGAAGGCCACATGGCAGAGAATGGTGAAAGCCATCCATGGGGTAAGACGTGTAGTGAATGGAACAATCATGACTGATTTCATTTCTACTTTCTCCGAGGATTGTCCGCTTCTCAAAGCGCATGCGGTGGCTTTCCTCCTGTCTTCGTTAGGGGTTCTTATCAGTGCCCGCCTCACTTTCAATAGTGTCATCCTTTACCTTAACGGAATCATCCTCAACACCCGCTTGCTTGAGGGTTTCTTGTCAATGTTTGACTCTCCCTCAGTAGTGCCAGCCTCCACCTTGATGAAGGCATCCTTGACACTTACTTTTTTTGGGGTTCTTGTCAATGCTTTTCTCACCCTCAAAAGTGCCAGCCTCCACATTGACAGAGGTACCTTCAACTCCTGCTTGCTTGAGGGTTCTTGTTAGTGCCCGCCTCACTATCAATAGTACTAACCTTAGTGGGCTATTTTTTTGTAGCTTTGTTTTGCTTACTCAAGGTTTGTAACAATTCTTTTTAAAATACTTTGTCCCTAGAAACCTGAAGTGTGGACCTGGCCATCTCTGGCACTGGTACAACTGCAAATTAAACATTTCTTTTTCCCAGCAAAGAAAACAGCTAGCTTCATGGCAGAGCAAGACATCCTGTGCAAACTTCAAAAATTAGTCAAAAACTACAATACATTCCAGGCTGAAGATGCAACTTTATTAAACTACAATATTTTCCATAGCATACAATAATGACAAAAAAGAAATTGCCAAGGCAATTAGTAGTTACTAGCCACCTTCCTAGTTTTAGGCTTATGCACGAAACTCAATCAACTCCACAAAACCACATAAACCGATCCACACCAACTTACGGTATGTAGTTTTATGCAGTTTTGATTATGGTCTGGGTTTAGAAATCTTAAAATCGAATATCATATGGTGCGGTTACGGTTTTTGAATGTCATAACTAGTAAAAACTGTACCGGCTCGATAGTAGAGGTCTAATCCAATATAAATTAAAACTATATACATAATTGGCCAATTTTCTCATCCTTTTGATCTCTAATTCAAACGTTCAAAACAAATTTCTTAAACCAAAAATTAATGTCCAATACTTAAGGTAATATCCAATCCATATTGATACTTATGAAAATTTTATTGATATCATTTATTTTTCAATTTCACAGATTTTTCCATAAACCCTGTAAGTCCTTTTTTCCTCCTAGTCAATGGTAATTGAAATGTTATTCTTCCATTTCTCTTCTAGGTAAAGATGTATCTTTTTTTTTTTACTTTTGTTTTCCTAACTCATTTAAATATGATAGATTGATGTTGTTATATTCGGTTGTGGATGATGTTTTTGATGTCATAATGTAGGCATTGAGGTATGAGTAATGAGTCTTTGCTTTTACGGTTTATTGTAATAGAATGTTGCAAACAAAGAGTTTATTGTTTATGTGTGTAGGATTTAGGTTGATATATTTGGCCTATTTGAAATTTGTATTTGTTATGTATGTTGGTTTTATGTACTTAATTGTATTTTATTTTCTTGTCTATGTTATATGCTTGTATTAATTATTTAAATTTAGTATGATAGGTTTATGGCTTTAAAAAACCATAACTGAACCATATTTATTCAGCGTGGGTATTTTCAAATTTGTATATAAAGTGGTGTGGCTATGGTTTCTAAACTGTAAAATTGTTTATTATTCAGTGCAGTTACGAGTTTGGCCCTAAATCACATTAACCCACACTATGAATGCCCATATTGATCTTTCTTCCATTGGAAGGCTGTATCAAAATATTGCCTCTGAGGCACAAACATAACGTAGGAACTAGATCTTGTGCCTGTGCCTACTAGCTTTGTAACTAGTTTTTTTCAGCACCTACCTCTGCCTTTATGGTGCCATCCTTGACGTCTTGTTTAGGGGTTCTTGTCAGCACCCACCTCACCCTTAGTAGTGTTATCCTCTACCTTGATGGAGTCATCCTCGACATCTGCTTAATTGGGGTTTTCTTGTCAGTGTCCGCCTCATCCTCAGCAGTGCCAGCCTCCATATTGTCAGTGCTTTTTTCACCCTCACAAGTGCCAGCCTTTAGCTTGATAGAGGCACCTTTAACATCTGCTTGCTTAACGGTTCTTGTTAGTGCCCGCTTCACCCTCAGCAGTGCCAACCTTGATGGGTTGCTTTTTTCGAGCCTTGTTTTGGTCGCTCAAGGTTGGTAACAATTCTTTTTAAAATACCTTGTTTCTAGAAACCTGAAGTGTGGACTTGGCCATCTCTGGCACTGGTATAATTGCAAATCAAACATTTTCTTTTTGATAGCAAAGAAAGGTTCTAGCTTCATGGCGGCGCAAGACATTCTATGCAAACGTAAAAAATTAGTCAAAAACTACAATACATTGCTGGCTGAAGATGTAACTTTATTGAAATACAATATTTTCCACAGCAAATAATAATGACAAAAAAGAAATTGCCAAGGCAAACAGTAGTTACTAGCCATCTTCCTAGTTTTAGGAGTGTGCGTGAAACCCAATCAACCAGCAAAACCGTATAAACCGATCCGCATCAAACTTACAGTACGTAGTTTTATGCGGTTTTGGTTATGGTCTGGATTTAGGAATCTTAAAACTAAATATCATATGGTGCGGTTACTGTTTTTTAATGTTATAACCGGTAAAAACTGCACTGACCTGACAAAAGAGGTCTTATCCAATTATAAATTAAAATTATATACATAATTAGCTAATTCTCTCTTCCTTTTGATCTTTAATTCTAACGTTTAAAACAAATTTCTTAAACCTAAAATTAATGTTCAATACTTAAAGGAAGACTCAATCCATATTGATACTTGTGAAAATTTTATTAATATAATTTATTTTGCATTTTCACATATTTTTCCGTAAAACCACCTAAGTCCCTTTTTTTCTCATAATGTCAATGATAAATGAAATGCTATTCTTGCATTCCTCTTCTAGGTAAGGATGCATATTTTTTTACTTTTGTTTTCTTAACTTATTTAAATATGATATATTGATGTTGTTATGTTCGATTCTAGATGATGTTTTTGGCATCATTGTATAAGCATTGAAGTATGAGGAATGAGCCATTGCTTTTACGGTCTATCGGGATAAATGTTGCAAATAAGGAGTTTATTGTTTATGTGTGTAGGATTTAGGATGATAAATTTGGCTTATTGAAAATTTTTATTTCTTATGTGTGTTGTTTTATGAACTAAATTGTATTTTTATTTTTCTTGTCTATGTTATGTGCTTATATTAATTATTTAAGTTTAGTATAATAAATTTGCGGTATGAAAAAACCGTAACTGAACTGTATGTATGCGGTGTGGGTCTATTTGGATATATAAACAAAGTGGTGCGGTTATGGTTTTTAAACTATAAAACCTTTTACTATATGGTGTGGTAATGAGTTTGGCCCTAAACTGCATTAACTCACACCATAAACAGCCCTAGTTTTTATCTGCAATAAACTGCCCCATCTTCAAATGGAAATACCTTTGACAATTTATGTTGCGATTGAGCTTGGATTCAGGAGTCAAATTGCACGGTTTTTGTTGTAGTAAGATAATTTAGAAGTTCTTTATCACTATGAAAGACTTCAGTGCAAATATTGATAAATAATCCATGTGTCAATGAGTGATCATTGTGCCATCAATCCAGATTATTTGCATAAGTTAGTCCAATAAAAGCTAAGTGCAGGTTTGTTCTCGCACTTATGTATTATTAGAATAAGCTTTGTGGTGTTTTAAGCACCGCCTTTATTGCAATTTGTACGACGTTGGGCGATGCACAATTTTCTAAAGCATGACTCAATAAGCTTAAAATAGGTGTGTCTGGCTACGGTTCTTACTCCTCTGAGGAGACCACAAACCACACACCAATTAAGACCTATGAATGGCTTGTTTTGTTGTGAAATTTATGCTTAGTTTGTGTGTAATTCAACTAAAACTAAATAATGCCATGTTTTATGTCACCTGACTATCATTCCAGTGAAGGAATTTTCTTGGAGACCAACCATTTAAACGATCTTTTGTAATGCCATTGAAGGAATTTCCTTTTACTTAGATGTGCAGAAGATGATATTTCCACACAAAATTGATCTATAAACTATGGACAATTGAGAATTTGACCTCATAAATTGCCACTTGGTCGCTTCTTAAGACTTCACAAAAATTGATACACAACCGGTACATATTATTAGCCTCAGTTTATTGAAAAACTAGTTTACATATCCGGCCTTACCATGAGATTCTAAAATATAATAAATGTGACAAAATGACATATATATGAATGATAAACAAATATTATTACAAAAATTATTATCATCAAAACAGTAATTAAAAAGTAGCAGATTAATTGTAACATTGTATAAAATATTAGTAAGAAAATTGTTATCATTAAAATAGTAATTAAAAATAGCACATTAATTGATATTGGACATTGTGTCAGATATATCATCAATAAATGTATCAACAATATAAAATTTTTTGATAATTTTGTAATTGCTATCATAAATGTTTTATCGTCAACTATAAATTTTATTGAGGCTTCACACATGTTATACTTTTTTCCCTAAAAATGTATTCATATGTACCAATCATTATTGCGGTGCACTAAATCTAGAGCAACCTCAAACAACATTACAACAATACATTCATTTGTTGATACTTAAGATGATGTTACAATTAATGTGCTATTTTTTAATTACTGTTTTGATAATAATAATAATAATTAGAAAACCATAGTTTCAACAGGAAAATAATTTTATAAATAAAAGTCATAATATAGAAACAAAAAAAGCTCATAAATCCAAAAATTATTATCCTCTTCCAACACCTCCCGATATTCAATTCAAAGAACCATATATTACCCAAGTTACCTATGATGGAATGGGAATATTAGAATGAAATATTGCTAGATTAAGCGAATATTAAAATTTAAATGTATTACAAGAAATGACCGCGAAAGCCTCAACATATAAATCTAAGAATAATGCTGATAAACAAACTGCTAAAATTTTAGTTGCAGGGTTTACTTGACAACTTAAAGGCTAGTGGGGTCATTATCCTACTCAAGGAGACAAAGATTACATATGGAATGCAACAAAAACAATTGTCAAAATTGAAAATGGTCAACAGATTTAAACTAATTGATAAGCTTATATTTATTATATTTATTTCTCTCATATTTAGCATGTTTTAATATGTTTTGAACCTTAAATATATATTTTGAGTATGTTTTGTAGCTTAGAATATATCTGGACTTAATTCATTGAAAGTAAATTTAATTTGCCATTTTACAAGTTTTAATTTGGTTGTGCTCTTTCAGGATGTTGACAGATTGGTCATGTTCCGGTAGAAAAATTATATCTTGAGCTACAGAGATCAGAATGAAGTGATTCTTGATTTATTGGAAAGCTAACATCTGGAGCTACAAATTACATTCAGACCATCAAACCCAGTTTGCACATTAAGAGGGTCAAATTCGGATTCAAAGTTGCGATTTATGAGTCACCGCTGGTTCAAAAGTAGTTGCGGTATTTTGAGCATATCTTTGGCTGTAGATGTCCGTTTTATGCGATTCAGGTGTCGTTTCGAAGATAAGAAATAGATATACAACTTTTATGCTTTGAGTTTTGAGAAATAATGGCTACATCAAGGTCGAATATCAGCTTGAAGTTGCTACTGATGTCCTGAAGTATTGTTTGGCTGACAACTTTGAAACATTATAGTTATTTTGAATCTTTTTATTTGTTTGGGGTACTTTTATAACAATATAAAAAGTTTAAGGATTTTTTATGAGTTTAGCCATAGGTTTTAGTTTTCTTTTGGTTTAAAAGCGCTGCCGCCAGACCCTCGGGCGCATCTTTTGCTTTTTCGCTTTTTAGTGTTTTTATTCAATTGTTCTTTGTTTTCTCTTCTCATCATGGATGAGTAATTTTATGATTCAGTTAGAGGGACGATTTCCATCGCCAACACTAGTTATGAGAATTGATTTTTCTTGCTTAAACTTTCTTTAATTTCAAGTATTTACTTTTTTGTTGTTCAGATTTATTGCAATTAATTTTTCTGTTCTCGCTTGTTGAATTAGTTCTGCAATTGCAAATCTGCTTGATTTTCTTTCAACCACTTAGGTGAAGAATTCAATTAGAAGCAAGTGAATTGATTGGAGATTGCTTTTATTTCTGGTTGGTTCATACAAAGAAGTAAGACAGGTTAAATTGTTCAAGCTTTTGGATTGTTGCCTGAAATAAACTTTTTGGTTCATTGATCTTAATGCTGATTTTGAGATAATTAAAAATTACTTTTTAATATCTGGTTACTCAAAATTAAGAAATTAATATGAAGTTTTTTCTGGTTAATTTTACTGCTGAATTCTTAGGGTTCTTTTTAGCTTTAAAGAGAGTCTTGTTTATTTGCTTGAATTGAATAAATATTTTCTTTCGATGATCAAGTGTGTGATTGGAATGAATAATCAACCCTAAACTGAACGTTTTTAGTATTGGTTAATTTCGTTTTGATTCTACAGCTAATTAATTTCAGCTTTTAATTGAAGAAACCCCTCAATCTTTTATTTCAGTTTTCTGACAGGAAGCTTTCAGTAAAAAAATCTCATTTGGGATTCGACCTGATTTTCACTGCTAGACTATAAATTTATTTATTCTGAGTTGTTAGAGATATAAGAATTATTTTTTACGGTTTCGATGACCGGCCACTAATATTAGTGATGCTATTAATACTCTAATTTTTGGGATAACAAAAGCTTTCATAGAAGATCCAAGTCAACTAAAAAATAGAGCATCTGAAATATTGATCAATTTAGGTTGTCCCAAGTTATATGATTTTTGGTGATATAAATATGTTTTCCTTACTGAAATTTTTACTCAAAATGATTGTGGATTAACCTTTTAGAAAGAAACATTTATTTCTAGACCACCTAAATTGTTTGCCGAATGAGTAGGAAATAGAATAAAAAATAATTTTGATCAAAATATTCCTTATGACTATCTTACATATAGGCAATTAACTAACTATATAAATAAGGAAGGATTAAATCTTTGTAATGATATGAAACTAAAAAGTAAAATTAAAAATGAATATGCTCAAGGTAAAAAGGAACAAGAAAATTTTTGTACTCAATATGGCTATGAAAAAATTGTTGCTCCTTCTACAAATGCTAAGAAAAAAATTTCAGAGATGAATCATGAAAATTATAGACGAAATAAATATGAAAGGAGCAAACATACAACGAATAAAACTTATATAGCCTATAAAAAGAGATTTCGCAAAAGGTCTAATAAAAAGGAAGCCCCAATATGTTATAAATGTAAGAGGGTTAGACATTATAAAAATAAGTGTAAGATGAAAAATAAGACTAGAAATTTGGAAATTTCAAAAAAATTTGAGAACAAATGATCAACTTATTACACTATATTCTAAAAGCCGTGAGGCTGTTACTATTCGAATTACAGTACCCTACAGTGCCTTTACCGTTTTGCCTCTTATCAGTTATTTTTTTTTTTGCGTTTGTCTTTTTTTTTTTTTTTCCGGATACGATTTGCCTTTTTTAGAGTTTGATCCGCTTGTTGCAAGGCATTGAATTTCCTAAGGATCTGTGTTGCAATTTTACGCTTCCAATCTGCTTCATGTGTTATTTTGATGAAAACACAGTTTCAGTCCCTAACTTTCTAATGCTTCTTTTTTAGGCTCAAACTTACATCAGTGTTATATTTTAGTCCCTAAATTTTATAACTACTAATCTAGCTGTTCTATTTGCTCTCTTGATCCCAACCTTTTTTTGTTGTTGTTTTATGTACTATTTTCTAAGGAAAGACATTGGTGAGCATAATTTGTTCTCTTTATCTCTAATTTTTTTGTTATTTTTTTATTTATTATCTTCTAAAGCAAAATCTTAATAATCATGGTTTATTTCTTTAGCTTGACGAAATAACTTTAGACATTAAGGTTTTAATAATTGACTTAATCAAGGTTAAAAAAAAGATAAAAAAATTGAAGATGGATTTTTCTAAATAAATTTATAAAGAATATTAAAAATTGAAATTTCAGTTAATAGGAGATAAAATTTTTTAGTGAATTAATTTTTAATAACAAATTTTATCCATCATTTCAAAACATGTATAATGTTATGTTTCATATTCATTTTCAATTTTAACAATTATGGATCGATGGATTGAATTACTTTATTAAACTCTAAAGCTTTTGAGTGAATTTTACTAAATAAATTTCTTATTGATATTAAAAATTGAAATTTAAATTAATAAGATATGAAACTTTTTAGTAAATTATTTTTTGATGATAAAAAATATTTATCATTTTGAAACTCATGTAGTGTTATGTTTTATAGAATTATGATTTGATCACAATAAACCATTTTAATAATAAGAACATAACATAAAGAAAACCCAACCCAAAATTAAAATGAAACAAAATTTAATTGATTAACATCCATTTATGAATGAGAATTTTTTAATTATTTATTATTAGCATTTGTTTTTATGTCAAAATTTATATTAAAAAAATGTTTGTTATAAAGTGCGCCTAAAAAAACCTCGTTATATTCTAACTACCGTTTTATCTACAGTAAACTATAGTATCTTTCTGCTTTTGCCCATCGGTGTTGGGCTAGGTTGTGGCCCGCTCTATTGCCTGTCCTTTCCTTTTTTTTTTTTTTTTTGATATTGGGTTGGGTTGCTTCATTTGGAAGGTTAATAAAATTTTTGAATGAAAATATCTTTTCGAGGGTCGATCTCGCTATTCTCCTACTTTCACTTTTTTTTTATGAAACACATTTCCAGTCCCTATATTATTTCTGTTTCTGATATTAGGCATTGAGTTTGACTATCTTGACATTTTAGACCCTGAAGTTAACAACTATTTAATTATAGTATTTATGTTTAATCTCTTGATTTTTTTTTTATGATGTATTGTTTTCTAAACTAAAATATTGATCACCATGGTTTGTTTATTTTTTTAGTGAAATAAGACTTTTTTTTTTAACTTTTCCTAAGTCAATTGTTAAACTTTTAATGCCTAAAGTTTTTATATTTTCTCTCTTGGTCCCCAAATTTTTTTTGTTACTTTTTTTCATTATTATTTTATTTAATATTGTGACATTATATAACCACTGCAACGTGCGAGTCTTTCATACCTCGTTACTTCTAAAGTCAGAGTTAGAGTCTATGATGTTACATAGAGAAGGAGAAGAAATTGAATTAGACGTTGAACTAGAACTCAATGCTTTATTAACGCCTTCAGAAGATCAATATTTTGATAGTTCTAGACTAGAAGAATGTCACTGTCAAAATATTAGTGTAATTTCTGCAAATAAAGAAGAATTTTATGAAATAAATACTAAAATTCAACGCCTCAAATTCAAAAATAATCCTTAGAAAAATTAAAAGAGTTAATTTTACAAGAATAAAAGAAAACAAAATTTGAACAATATAAAATTTCAAACATCCTAGATAAATTTAAAGAGCAGAAAAGGGCCCCAAAAATTCAAGAATTACAAAATGAAGTTAAAAAAATTAAAAATGAGATTCAAGAACTTAAATTTGCAATCAAAATTTCAAACAAAATTTTTGGAATTAGATTTAGAAAAAATTCTAGCAAACAATAACAAAATTGAAAGAAAAATAGAATTAAACTCTAAAGAAACAGAATCAACCTCAACAGAACCTATTCAATGTAAAGATGAATTTTCAAATATAATTTTAAAAATTTATTATCATAAATGGTTTATTTAAATAAATTTAGTTATTAATAATAAATATCATATTAGGACAATTGTTTTACTAGATTCAGGAGTTGGTCAAAATAGTATACAAGAAAGAATAATTCCTACCAAATTTTATGAAGAAACTACTAAACAATTAACAAATTTTACAAGTCTCCATATAATATATAAATTAAGCAATGCAAAGGTCTGCAGTTCTGGAGTTTGTTTCAAAATGCTATTTATCTTAATAAAAAATTTAAATATGAATATTATTCTTAATGCCCCATTTATTACTTATTTGCCACAGTTTCAAGTTACTCTTTTGAAATCCAGTCTAATGCATTGGGGAAAAAGTTATCCTTTTTGTTTGTTTTTCTCATACAAAAAAGAAATGTAAAACTATTGCAAGACTCATTTATCGTTCACTAAAAGAGTTCAGTGCAATTATTGATGAATAATCATTGTGTCAGGAAATGATCAATGTGTTGGAGGATTTTGCTATGGCCTCTAGTCTTATGGTTGGTAAGGAAAGATCAAAATTATTTTTCTCCCCAATTGTGCAAGCATGAACTAGAAGGTTGTGGAGTGGCTTGGCTAAGGTACCTGATGTTGATGACCTTGGGATATATTTGGGTTTCCTAGTTCTGCATGGTATGAATACGAAGCTGTTGTATGGCTACAATATAGAGCGGATGGAAAATAAATTAGCGGGGTGGAAGCAAAGGTTGTTGAGTTTGGCAGGTCGTAGAGTTGTAGCTCAATTAGTGATCCAATCTACCCATACTTATATTATGCAAATTGTGAGTCATAGATTTTCTTTAAGGAAGCTCGACTGGTAGGTGTAAAATGCCTTTAGTAGGATGGCAGCAGGTTTGTCGGCCAAAGTGTTTTAGTGGGCTCGGGTTAAGATAGGTGGAGGATTTTAATTTGGTTATTTTAGCTAATTGGGTTGGCACCTTTTACAAAACATAAATTCTCTTTGGTGCGAAATCTTTTGATCTAAATATTTAAGTTCGAGTGGTTGACTTCAAGCTCAGTGTAAACATTCAGATTTTAATACTTGGCATGACATTCTTTCTACGAAAAGTATAATTTGAAAAGATTTATAGTGGCGGATTGGAGATGGTGAAAATATTAGTTTTTGTGATGACACTTGGTTGGATGGAGAACATCTTTGATCAAGATGTTTACAGGTTGTTTATTGAGAGCTTTTGCACTGGTAAATGGCAAAGTTTATTATTGCTTCAAGATAATGGGATTTGGACAAAATTGAATGTTTGTTGTTTGACAACGACTGTGCACGGATCAAGAAATGTGAATTCTTTTTTAGCATAGGATTGAAGACTCGATCATTTAGAATAGAGAACCAGATTATTCCCTTTTTGTGAGGTCAGTGTACTTAATTCAGTTGGACTTAGTGATAGATAATTGAAGTCGTTTTGAATATGATTGCATTTAGTCTGTTGAAACTTTTAAGAAGGTGAAGTGCTTTCTTTGTCTGGTAGCTCGGGATAGATGAACTATCAACTACAAGTTACGACATAGAGATATGGCAATTGATACAACATGTAAACATTGTGATTGTGATGTCGAAGATCTAAACTACCTCTTTTGGTGATGTCTAGTAGCAATGAAGACATCGACTTTGTTATCGTCAGGTGATTGGTTGATAAGGTTCTTATTGGAACTATTTGAAGGCTAGCTTTGGAGCAATATTGGTTGTCAAAATGAGGTGGTTTTGTTGGTAAAGTGGAATACATTATTTATGTTGACCTTGTCGAATTTATGGAAATTGAGGAATAGGTCTGTATTCAATCATAAGGCATATAGTAGTATGAAGATTATGTAGAAGCCATTGAAAGAAGCAAGGGGGGTGTAAGATGTAAATTAATTGCAGAAGTCCAGCACTCTCAGAGTGCTTAGGCCAGTTCAGTGAGTTCCATCAAATCTAGAAAGGTACAAGCTTAATACAAATGCATTGGTGTCTAGGGAGGGTGTGGCGAAAATAGGTGGTCTTGTTCGAGATGAAGCAAGTGTATGGGTGCATGTTTTTGTTTATCGTTTGAGTTCCTTCGGCATGTTACAGGTATAGCTGCTAGGGCTGTGAGAAAGGTTGATATTGCTTCAATAGCTACGAGTATATAATGTTGAGGTGGAAATGGGTAACTTGGAGGTGGTTCAACGTTGCACTCATGCTCCCTCTAATCATCCCCTTTGAAATGTTATCAAGGATTTTTGTTTTTCTATTGCAATAGTTGTAGGTGGTAGCTTTCAGGCATGTGCCGTGTGACAGAAACAGATGTGTGGACCTTCTTGCAAACATGGCGCATCATTGGTCCCTAACGGATTGTAGCTAGCGTTATTAATTGACATGCAAGGTGTTTGTTTTGTTTGAGATTAGTTAGTCTTGTTTTTTTTCCTTCTATGTACACAAAAAAATTGAGAGAAAGATAAAGAATTTTATACTTGGACGCCATTGTAAAGCAGGATGACAATTGCTGCGGTGGAGGTGAGTTTAAATAAAACTGTCAAAGCACCATCGCGACCTGCTACGTTCAGTTAGGGAGTTATGTTGACAATGACTAGAATCTTAGAATGACATTGAACTTTGAGTTGTGCCAGATCTATGGAATGATTAAAACTAAAATCTTATTAGATACTGTATGGTACAATTCAATTGATGGTTGAAAAAATAAATGAGACATGTTAATTTTTATTCATCCAATTAATTTCTATCACATAAGATTTTGTAAAAACTTTATATATTTAGCAAAATTCTTAAACTTATACATATTTTTACATCCAATTAATTTCTATCACGTAGGATTTTGTAAAATCTTTATACACTGGAAATGAAGCCCACACATTGCTGTGGGAATTTGATGATCATCTTCAACAGTCAACAGTAAAGATAACATAAAATGATATCAATAAAAGATATATATATATATATATATATATATATATATATATATATATTATAAGCATTGTATCTACATTGATAGTTAAGTATGGCTGATATAAAGAAGATGCAACAATTCCTATGAAAAGGGTAACTTTTGCAGGAGTAGTGTAGCTACACAAAACATAATACTTTATATTAATGTCTGCTCTGTGGCGGCCGCAGTGTCGAGTGAAACATTTTCAAAAAGTTGTAACCTGTTGGATCTTAGACATAGTCAAGTGTACAGACTTCTAATAACACAATCAAATGAAAAATAATGAAATAGAAGGCGTTATGCTGTGGATGATTGTGAGAAGATGGGTATAAAACAAGTGCAGAAAAATATAAACTGCATTTATATTCAAAGCCTCAGGGGTATAAAAGGAACTAATGCTGATAGCTTCACATAACATCAAGCTTGTATTTGAAATCATGGAATAAAAAAATGAAGAAATGAAATATTCTAAGGTTTTGGTTATTCAAAAAATAAACCATTTTCTCTTTTATCTAACTCTGACTAAACTTATGTTTGTAGGCAGTTAACCCAAAAAAAAAAAAAGATAGCATGGTGGAACTCAGATGTGTATTTCGTGTCAAATGAGTTCATGAAGCAGAAATACAAAACAAAAGTGAGTAGGTGAATGAATGCAACAAATATTTGATACTTGTTACTTACCATGTCCTTGGAGATGCTCTCGTCTTTTCTTTCATTTCATTTGCATCTGGGTGTCATTATTCTGAACTGATCTTGAGGTTCAAAAGAATCAGTCCAGTTTATACCCTTGAAATGCATCAGAGAATATCCCATAAATTTCATCTACTACATTTTGGAGGTATAATTAGAGATGTAGCTTATTAATTAGCATCTATGAAAGAAAAAAAGAAAGAGTGATTATTGATGGTTATTCTAAGGAAATTTTTCAAGCAACCTAGCAAGAGAGATCAAGTTAAATAAAAATTGCAAAACAAATTGATCTGCAACCAAAATATACTAGCAAATGAAAGCATAAACAATTCAATATGTTACAACTATTATAGTTGAGACACAATTGGTAAATACAATAACACCAAAACCTTTATTAAATTGTTAGTTACTTGCATAACTCATGTTAAAGAGGCTCAAAACAGTGAATCCTCTTAACACCCACACCAAATATTCTAACAAAGTCAATATTAAAATATTCTTAACCATAGGTACCAGAAAAATGCATTTTATATAAATTGTATGATTTGAGAATCCAAAATTTGGGAATAATTTGAAAAGAAGGTATTATACGGTCATCAATATGTTTAAAAAAACCCACATAGGTTTGAAAAACATCTTCGTCAAGTACAGTGCACAGTTTGGTTAGCTTGATGCAATTGAAGGTGCATAATCTAGCAACCTCAACGATAGCAAAAGCAATACCAATAAGTGAAAGGGATAGATAGTCATGCCTAAGATAGAAATAGGCTAGTATACAACTCTAAACTAACCTTAATCTGAAATTTTAAACCAAAACCAGAGCTTAGGGGAAGGGGACCAAAATTACCTACAACCAACACCAATAGTAACAGCTTTTTTGAAAAAAATTCTACTCCATTTTACTTCTTCAATTTTGTTAAAACAAAAACCAAACGAACCATAACTTGGGCATCTAAAATTAGAAAGATAAACTTAAGTTAAATCCAAAAGAGAAAGATCTCATCATACTTGCAAAATGAAAAGAACTCACCAATCCTACAAAATGGAACAGACCAAAGCATTCACTTAAAGCAGGAGATTACAAAGAATCTTTCAATTTGGAGGAAAATTCTTCTTCAATTAACCTAAGCAATTAGAACTTGAATGGCTTTTCTAGAAGTAAAAATTTAAACTTGAATTCTTGAAGGAAGTAAAACAAAAACAAAAAAACATACTCCTTCTATCTCAAAACTTTTGCTTCATTTATTTTTGGAAATTAATTTAGAATTTTTTATTTTCAATATTTTAATATATAAATGAAAAATCTTTATATGTGAATGATAAATAGACATGTAATTTCTAAATATACTTTTTTAATTTTTTCTAACAAACAATAATAAGAATAAATTCAAATCAAAATACAACAAAAAATCAAATGGAGCAAAAGTGTTGGGACGGCGAGAGTACATGAAAACACATGAAAGAGCAGCCATTCCTAACTCTTATTTTATGCTTATGCATGCCCTTTACTAGTCAATCAGAACTATCTTCAAATTTTTATTTCATTGAACATTAATCCCAAATAAAAAGAAATTTGGTTATAGTAATTAGGAATAGGCAAGCAAGGCAAAGAGAAGGTGATGAGTTGATTTATGCTCTAGTGGTGGCGATTCTAAGATAATACGATTCAGATGAGAGAGGAAGGTGAAACCGCCGGACCAAGAGAGTCAGAGAGAGTGATTAGTGTTTTCAAGCGAGACAAAAAGGAGGCCAAACGATGACGCGTAAGCGAGGCGACGAAAAGTTGATTTATGCTCTGATGGTGGTGATTCTAATAGAGAGGATGACTTATATGAGAGAAAAAGGCAAAGAGCAAAAGTCAGAGAAGACTTAGAAAAATGTGTGGCATTTTTCTATGGTTAGAGAAAGAATGGTTACTAACTACACACTTGAGTACCTAACCTATCCTCTGTCTACCACTTAAACCCCCACTATTTAAAATCTCACATTATTAGTATTGTCTCTCTCACATTCTCCATCCTAAACAATTTTTATAGAGTGGGCTGTAATAATGCATAAAGATTAGCATATGTGGAGACTAATATTAGATATGTAGTCTATGGGTACAAGTTGAAGAACTTGCGTACTAGACTGACCCATATGAAAATGCTACATGGATCATTATATGAGTGTTATAAGTGATTCTTATAATGATCATAGTATATGTAATCTTTTGACCTGAGGTCCTTGAGGTTTCCTATATATGAGTTATATACTTTGATACTTCACTTGTTACTTATAATTGAGTGAACATGAAGTTAGTCATTAGGTATTTCACATATCATGTAGAGGGATTTTTATAATCAAGATGATGTTTGTCTCTCTTATATAATGGGAATGATATTTTCAGGCCTCTTGATTGAGTGAGATTAAGGAAATGCATGGCCATGCTTGTGTGTTGATATATAATATTAATGTCACCAGTTTAAGTTAGTCTACTCGGAAATCAAGAAACTAAAAATTTGGTTATACGAGAGTGACACATACTACAAATATTACACGTCTCCATATAAGATATAAATTGAGCAACATAAAAGTTTGTAATTTTGGAGTTTGTTTCAAAATGCTATTTATCTTAATATTATTCTCGGTACCCGATTTTATTACTTTTTTGTATCAGTTTCAAGTTACTCATTTTGAAATCAAGTCTAATCCATTGGGAAAAGAGTTATCCTTTTCGTTTACTTTTCTTATACAAGAAGGAAGTGTAAAACTATTACAAGACTCATGTACCCAACTTTCATTTAATTTAATACAAAGAAAAGAAAAAAACTATAAATATTTAATTCAAAGAATAAATTTTCTCCATATTAAAACACAATTGCAAGATCCTTCAAAACCAAAAAAAAAAAAACTAAAATAACTCGAAAACAAGTTTGCTCAAAATGTTTTTGCCCAAGTTCCAAATGTTTTCTGGAATAGAAAAAACATGTTATTAATCTTCCATATGTTAAAGACTTTAATGAAAAATTATTCCTACAAAAGTAAGAGCAATCCATGTGAATAAAGAATTAGAAAAATTATGTGTAAAGGGAATTATTGATTTTAGAAGCACAAGGATTAACCCAAAAGTCAAAATTACCATGGTCATACTGAGCATTTTATGTAATAAATGCTACAGAAATAGAAACGAGAACACCAAGATTGGCAATTAATTATAAACCTTTAAATAGAGTTTTAGAATAAATTAAATATTTGATTCCTAATAAAAGAGATCTACTTAAAAAAATCGCATATTGCTATTATCTTTTCAAAATTTGATATGAAATCTAAATTTTGAAAAGTTTAGATTAATGAGAAGGATAAATATAAAATTGGCTTTAATGTGCCGTTTGAACATCATGAATGGCAAAGTCATATCTTTTGGATTAAAAAACGCTCTTTCTAAATTCCAAAATAAAATGAATGATATTTTACCTCCATTTAAAATTTTTTCCATTGTTTACATAGATGATGTTTTAATATTTCCAGATTCAATTAAGCAATATTTTGCTCATTTAGAAAAAATTTACAATATAATTAAATAAAAATGTATTGGTTGTTTCATTTCTAAAAATGAAATTATTTTATACTCAAATAAGATTTTTAGGTCACAACATTCATCAATGAACAATAACACCTATATCTAGAAGCCTTGAGTTCACTTCAAAATTTTCTGATGAAATTAAAGATAAAAATCAATTACAAAGATTTTTAGAATGTTTGAATTATGTGTCAAAATTCTTCAAGGATGTCGAAATAATTTGTAAACCATTTTATCAACGATTAAAGAAGAATCCACCTACTTGGACTAATCAACATATTGAAATGGTTAAATCTATTAAAGAAAAGATTAAGTTTCTTCCATTTCTTAGTCTCCAGCATCCAGAAGCTTTTCTAATTGTAGAAATAGATGCCTTCGATGCAAGTAGAAAACTCCTTCGCTCATTGTCTCCAATAACTGCTTCACAAATTTCAAAATCTTCTCCTACAAATTTTTTAGCAGGGGTAAAAGGAGAATCAAATGATTCAAAATGAGAATCTTCTTAATCTCTAAAAAAGACTAATGTTGTATACTATACAAAGAATAATACTCATCCATTAATTTTATTGGAATCAGAATTTCATAATCCTCAAAATTCCCAGAATAATTTCAATCAGACTATTCAAAACATTTTTCTTAAAGGATTATTTTTTATTCCTGAACATCCTTTTAAGACTAGAGAATTCTATGACCAGATTTTGGTCGACATTAGATTCCATAGAGCTTAACCACAATCATGATCAAAATATTCCAAATAGAATTGCTTATTCTAAATAGAATCAACAATGTTCCCATAAAAGATTACTTCCTTCAATTATTATGATTATATAAAAGCTAGTATTATACCTTTTATATTAGGAACTATTTTTATTCTTGGTTCTTCTATTTGCACAAAAATTTGTTTCATCAGCTTCCAAATCAGGTGAAGTCAATTAGAATTAAATAGGTGCAGATTGTGCCAGTCACAAAATATAAAACCACTCAAACTGATGTACTGAAAAGGAACAAAGCATGCCACGAAACAAAATTTGAGGGAGAAAAAAAAAATACAATAATAAGGAATCAACATAGAAAAAAAAACTCAAAGAAACAATTAACTCATTGCATCCTACAAAATCTTCTAGCTTGCTCAATATCACTGATGTAAGGAAAACAATAAAAACCCAAAAGGGAAAAAATATAGATAGAGCAAGGGAAGTTAGAGTGTCTTACTGTGAACTATGTAGTTGTTATGCACTCAACATGGAGTCACCTGCAAATAGTAAATTGAAAAAATGAGTAACAAATCAAAATGGAAGTGAATTGCAATTTGCAGTGAGCACATCAGAAGAAATTTAAATATAGAGTTTAAAGACCCTTAATGTGGGACTAAATATATATTCCATTCTGATCTTTAGTATATTGAGACTTTTTTGCATTATACATACTACCCAAAAAAATTGATGAACATATAGCAGATGCCAACAGTGACATAAAAGCGAGTCCAAAAATCGAATGGTAAGCCGCAAAGATGAATATAGAAATCGGCATGAGGCTATCACAATTTGCAATGCACACATCTAAAGAAGTTTAAATGGAGGAATGGGAATACCTTAGTCTGGGATCAAAATATTCAGTTATGATCTGTAATATATCAAGACTTTTTATGTTGCATTATATATGCATTCTCTCATAGACTATTGAGTGCAAGTGCAAATACTTTGGAGTTCTAGGAAAGCAGGGCCCAAGAGAATAACGAGGCCCAAAATAAATCACTAATCTGGCCCGTAAGTTGACCCGCGGCACTGCCGTCGTCTTTCCTTTCGTGGAAATCCAGTAAGCATCTAAACTGCTCGTTGCTCGCTGCCGCTGCTCTTGGCTTTGGCCAGGAGTACCAAAAAGCGAAAGCAATTCAAATTTCTCCCACTTCAAACTTCGACTTTCTACTTGCTGTCTTACTCTCAAAAACCTGAAAAACCCTAGACCTCTTCTCTAAAGTAACCAGGAAATCATTGAATTGAAGCAGGCTGAAAGAGGTCGAAAATGTTCTCCCCAGGAACCAAACGAAGCAATCTGAGCTCGCGAAAGGAGCGAAATGTGGGGCCGAAGCCCGCCGCTGCATATTCTCCGATCACGCCGCTCGCTGAGAACCGCCTCAAAGCTTTGGACACTTCGGTCCCCGGCCGCCCCAGCACGGGGACTCCAGCCCCCTGGGCTCCTCGCTTGTCTGTTCTTGCCAGGTTGCTTCTCGCTTTTCTGCTTTATGATCATTGGAAATGTGATTGAAGTTCGAGTTACTAGTTAAAAAGCTGGATTGGAGTTTCATGTTTGATTTGCGTAGAACTGAAGCTCGAATTGTTTTGATCTTTTGTCTCGATTTTCTCCTAGAATTTCTCCTGTGAGAGCAGATGAGAAGAGCAAGGAAATCGACTCTGTTAAGCCCGTCTTTGTTGGAGAGTTCCCTCAAGTGGTTCATGATGAGCAGACCAGTTTTCTCAGGAAGCATGTCCCTGGTTGGTTCCACTACTTCCTGTGGTAGGCTCTTATTCCGTTATACATTTTGCTCTCGTTTTGGTCGGGCTAATTTTGTCACTTTCTAAAATCTTTGCCAGGTGATGGATACATATCAGGTGGAATGGATAAAGGAACGTGCCTTTCTTGGATGATATGCGGGAGCAAGCTTTTTATCTGGAGTTATTTGTCTTCTGCAGCTTCTTCTGATGAATGCATTCGTCTTGAAATTCCTCCCGTTGTGTTGGATAGTGGAGATACTGGAAGAAGCACATATCAGAATCCCAGTTGGTTGGTTACTTTTGTCAACTGGGATATCACCCCAGGGACAACTAGGAAAGTTACACAGCATTGCAGATCTGTCGGCCTTGTAATGTGTAACCGAAAATCTCGAGCTGTTTTATACTGGCCTGACATCTATGGTGATATGGAACCTACTCCTCTGACCACATTTGGACCTCCTGACGAATCACAGATAAATTATTCTCCTGCTGGGAAGAGGGTGCTGAACAGGCAGCAGCATCACAGCAGCCTTGGAGTTGGTTTGACTGAATGGAGATCTTTCAATGCTTTAGTTGCCTCCGCAATTCCGAATATGGAATATGTATGTGTTGCGATTGTATCTTGTTCCAGTGGAGAACTTTGGCAGTTCGACTGCAGTCCTGTTGGTATTAACAACAAGAAATTATTTGATGTACATAACTTTTCCTCCCCTGGTAATTATACTGGTCGATCTGTAGGGAGCAAGGGGTACCCAAGGTCACTAATATGGCGTTTTGCACATCCACCTGTTGAAGATTCTAACAGGCAGTTTTTCCTATTGACGGATCAAGAAATCCAATGCTATAGCATTAAACTATCTCCGGATTTGAATGTATCAAAGCTTTGGTCTCATGAAATTGTAAGTACTGATGCTGAATTGGGGATTAAGAAGGATATTGCAGGACAGAAGCGAATTTGGCCTTTGGACATGCAGGTAGATGATAATGGTAAAGTGATTACAGTTCTTGTTGCAGCCTTCTGTAAGGACCGTGTCAATAGTTCAAGTTACACGCAGTATTCTCTTCTCACTATGCAATATAGGTCTGGTGTGAATGCTTCCTCTGATGTACATGAAAGAATATTAGAGAAAAGGGCTCGGACTCAAGAGATAATTCCGAAAGCAAGAGTGGAAGATGAGGACTTCTTGTTCTCCATGAGACTTAAAGTAGGAGGAAAGCCCTTAGGATCAGCAATAATACTTTCTGGTGATGGAACAGCAACCATCTCGCACTATCACAAAAATTCTACCCACCTCTATGAGTTCTCCCTACCTTATGATGCTGGGAAAGTTTTAGATGCTTCAGTTCTACCTTCGACAGATGATGGGGAAGATGGTGCATGGGTTGTCTTAACTGAGAAAGCGGGAATATGGGCAATACCTGAGAAGGCTGTTGTACTTGGCGGGGTTGAACCACCAGAGCGAAGCTTGTCTCGTAAAGGAAGCTCAAATGAAGGATCTTCGCAGGAAGAGAAAAGGAGTCTCGTGTTCACTGGCAAGAGTGCTCCTAGAAGGGCTAGTTCAGATGCATGGGATGCCGCTGGCAGACAACGGGTTGCTATGTCTGGAATTGCACCCAGAGCTGCGCAAGATGGAGAATCCGAGGCTTTGGTAAGTCATTTTTTCCAGGAGTTTTTGCTCTCTGGGAAGATTGATGATTGCTTGGAAAAGCTACGTACTTCTGGGGCATTTGAAAGGGAGGGAGAGGCAAATGTGTTTGTGAGGATGAGTAAGTCCATTGTTGACACATTCGCTAAGCACTGGACAACTACCAGAGGTGCTGAAATTTTGGCTATTGCTGTTGTATCCACTCAACTTGTGGAAAAGCAGCAGAAGCACCAGAAGTTTCTACAGTTTCTTGCTATATCCAAATGTCATGACGAGTTATGCTTGAAACAGAGTATCTTCTATTCCCTTTTACAATGATTTACTTGTTACTCAATTTCAGTTAAACTTGCGTATAATCCTCTTCGTGCGCTATTTTATATCTATTGTATGATTCACAAAGAGAGTAATATTTCTAATCCCTATATGGCTTCTCGGTTTGCACAGGACATTCCTTGCAAATCATTTTGGAACATGGTGAAAAGCTTGCTTCTATGCTTCAACTCAGGGAAGTGCAAAGTATGATTAGCCAGAACCATTCTTCTGTTGTTAGCACTGCATATCCAAGCACTGAAAATCAAGTTTCTGGTGCGCTTTGGGATCTTGTTCAATTAGTTGGAGAAAGAGCCAGGAGAAATACAGTTCTTCTCATGGATAGAGATAATTATGAAGTGTTCTACAGCAAGGTCTCTGATCTTGAGCAGGTTTTTTATTGCTTAGAGAAGCATCTAGATTGTATTATCAGTATAGAGCAACCACTTGGAGTTCAGATTCAGAGAGCCTGTGAACTTTCAAATGCATGTGTTACTATCATTCATTCTGCCATGCACTATAAAACTGAGAATCACCTATGGTACCCACCACCTGAAGGGTTAATACCTTGGTATTGTCAACTGCTTGTACGTAATGGAATGTGGAATGTTGCTTCTTTCATGCTTCAACTGTTAAAAGAAACATCTGGACTTGATATGTCAGCAAAGTCGAATATATATTCTCATCTTGAATTGTTAGCGGAAGTTCTGCTTGAGGCATTTAGTGGTGCAATTGCAGCAAAAGTAGAGCGTGGAGAAGAGCACAAAGGTCTGTTAAATGAGTACTGGAGTAAAAGGGATGCACTTCTCAATTCTCTTTATGACCAAGTCAAAAGTTTTGCGGAGGCTGGTGATCAGGTATAGTTTTTTTTTGGGCTTTAATTTCTGACATCACCTCACTGATTATAGTAAGTCATAGCTATGGAAATTGAATTGTTGACTTTGCAGGACACAAATGATGGAACTGAAGACCAAAAACAAGAAACTTTAAGAGAACTTTCTTCAAGCTTGCTGTTGATTGCAAAACAGCATGGTGGCTACCAAACAATGTGGAACATCTGCTGTGAAATTAATGATTCAGAATTGCTCAGGAATCTTATGGTATGCACATCAGGTTTTGGACCATCACATACATTGTCACTTTCTATGAGATGTATGCTTATTTTTGTGGTGACCCCGTTCAATATAAAATCTGATGGTTCATGCAACAATCTAGAGGTGTCTCCTGATGTTGGAGTTTCTGTTCGATAAATCATAAACATTTCGTATTAATCTTCAGATGTGGCTTGGTTCAAGACCCTTAGTTAGGCAATTTAACTCCAAAATAGGTGTTCATGACATAACATGGGTAGACATACAGTTACATATACTTTACAAGAACTGTTTTACTAGTGATATAGACACCAAACACATAAGATGCTTTTTCTATTATGGTGTCATAGAATCTATAAAAGCATATGAATTCTTGCTCAATTTCAGCTGCATATCTACACATGATTCGAATTTAACTTTTTTATAAACACTGGAGCTCTCAAGTGGATAAAATGGATGCCATCTTTGTGTTTTCTTCCTATTAAGTGTCTTACTGGCAGTTATACAAGGTGTATGAGTAATTAAGCTACCTTCTACCTAATGGACACAGACGCAATGTTCTCTCTCTTGCACTGTTATCTCAACTATGCACAGACAAGACACACTTTGCATTTGCTGTCCAAACATACTTCTACTTGTTTGCATGTTCATAGGAGTATTGAATGTAAGCATACATTCAAGTACGTGCATCCTGTGCATTGTTGGAGATTGCTTGCCTTCCAGTGAAGTTGAGGGCATACTTTATCATACTATTGAAAGATATTAGGGGCCTTTCAGGTTGGCTAGATGAAGTCTTTAGCCTTTTCTGCTCCACTTTATGTGCTTCATCTCAATGCATCAGTGAGTTGATGATATTTTCTGTTACCGCAGAAGCATTTCCTCTCAAAATATCAGCTTTCTTGACTTTGTCTTACATGGTTCTGCATTAGGTATTCATGGTTCTGCTTTTTCAAAGAAGGAAATGTGTCTTTCTGGTTGTTCTGCAATTACTCTTCATCTATTCCCCACGTTTTAATTTTCCATCACTTGTTGAAATTTCTGATATGAACTTAAAAAATACTCTGCTATGCAGCATGAGAGCATGGGACCACAAAGTGGGTTCTGTTACTTTGTGTTTGAGCAGCTGTATGAAAAAAAGCAATTCTCCAAGGTGCTAAGGCTTGGGGAAGAATTCCAGGAGGATCTATCTATTTTCTTGAAGCGTCATAGTGATCTCCTGTGGCTACATGAGATATTCCTTCATCAATTTTCTGAAGCTGCTGAAACGCTTCATGCATATGCCCTTTCCCAGGGTGAAGGTCTGTTTCTGGCAGGCGAAGAAGCAGGAAATGCTGAGCAAAAAATGGCTGAACAGACATTGGCTGACAGAAGGCACCATTTGAACCTTGCCAAGATCGCTTCACTTGCAGGTAACCAATTACTTTGTGAGTTTTTTTAATGAATCTCCTTTTCTCTTTTATTTGTAATTTTGCTAGTATCATCTCTTGTTTTGTTCTGTTTTATTTGTGTGTGTGTCCTTTTCCTGGTCTCATTTAGTTAAAATGCTACTCATAAGGTTATCTCTTCCTAATATATAAAAATGCAAATTCATTTACTTTACATGAGTTGGCTTCATTATGTTGGAATTTGCTTCGACTATTTATAGATCTGCATCAACAAATATGAAAGCTGTTAAGCTGCCTTCATCAGTTCCTACTAATTTTGCTGTTCCACCTATTGCTGATGGTGTTTATCTGTCTCAACGTGGTGGCCAGGTGCTGGTGTCAAGGATGGTACCCTTGAAGCTAAATTGAGGCGCATAGAAGCTGATCTGCAGATCTTGAACTTGCAGGTTTGTTGCTTTGCGGGCAAAGAGTTAGAGAGTCTACTTTTTTTGTCATGCGTCTGCATCATAAAACCAGTGTTACTATATCTCTCTGGCAGGAAGAAATCACAAAAGTCCTTCAGGATGATGAAATAAAGCAGTCTGTGGGGACGCAGCTCCTCCGTCCAGATGAGCTTATAGTGTTGTGCCTTAGAAGTGGGGACAAGGAGCTTGCACGTCAAGTTTTTGATGTATTTGCATGCACTAGCTCATCTTTCCGTAAGAGCCATAAAAATCTTTTGGAAGAGTGCTGGAGGAATGCAGCAGATCAGGATCCTTGGGCCCAGCTCTACCAAGCATCTATTAACGAAGGATGGAGTGATGAGGAAACTGTGCAGCGACTTAGACAGACCATATTATTCCAGGCTTCAAGCAGGTGTTACGGACCACAATCAGAAGCTATTGAAGACGGGTTCGATCAAGTGCTGCCACTGAGACTGGAGAACCTGGAGGACCCTAAATCAAAAGATGCCAGTTGCTCGGTTGAAGGGATATTGATGCAGCATCCAGATTACTCCGTTGCTGGGAAGATAATGCTAATGGCTATCATGCTAGGAAGGGTGAAAGATGAGTCGCAAATAGGTGAGGGCATTCATCTGATGGAATGACGGGTTATAACAATCTTTTCTAACCTTGCTTTCACACCGATGATATTTTTTTTCCCCAGTACCATGGTATGAGAACAAATCTTTAACTAGTCGAAGACCTACCACTAAAACAAACTGTAGCTTAGTTTAGCAAGGGCCGAACAGTTATACGTCAGATCTGGGGCAAGTTTCTGTTTCTTTGTTTTTTGGTACACGGCAAATCTCTATTTGATCTTATTGAGTAAAAAGAATGATGGATACAAAGGTACAATCTTAATGCTGGAATCCAAAAAGGTAATTAACAAAATTATTGGCTTCAATAGAATTTGGTGAATGGGGGAATTCAAAAATCTGTACAAAAGAAAAAAAAAATTATGGTAACCTTGGAGAATGTGAAAAAAAAATTGATGAATGGAATACATAATCTACTGCTGGGCTCCATATGAACATTAGCTGAATAGCAATAGTGAAACGGAGGTACAAACGGCGGATTTGGATAGTCGATCAACGCTAAAACTGGTTCTGGTTCAAGAGAGCATCATGACTCGCTGTAAGATCCTCACCAAAACCATCAAATCCTGCAAACATTTATTTTAGCAGCAAGTCAACTCTTCAATCACCAATATATATATCACGTGAGTATAAAATAGTATTTAGCCCCGCAGAAATGGAGAAATGTTTTAGCATTTTGAGCAATGACAGAATCAGAGTCGTTTCTGCTACAGCTACAACCTTCCAGCCCCAGGATCATATGCCAGAAAGCCACCATCGGAATTGCCATTTTCCAAAGGTAAACACACATATTCCTTCGTCAGCATCAATATCAAAATCAACTTGCTTTTGTTAGAAGCTATATGTCAAAAGCACATTATCCATCCATAGGCAGCCAGACAGTTTCTGACATGAAATTCAAAAGGGTCATGTCAGGGCTAGAAGCCAAAACAGATGGTGTTCGGAGAGCTTAAAAGAACAACAATCTGTGTTGTTCTTTTTTATTTTTATCTAGTGTTACATTTCCAATGGGTAGCTCATTTTCATAGGTTCTAAAAGAGCTTTCAGCCTTTCACAACATCCATCAAGACTTTATTTCTAATTTTATCTGTTCCCTACTTTGGAGAGAGACAAACCAACAAAAATAAATGCTTTTGGAATAAAATTATGCACTTCTTTTATAACAAAGAGAATGCCTAGATTCCAACTGGTATAAGATGCTACTAAGGAAAAGAGACCAATCCAAAACACACACACACACACACACAAACACGCACCCCAACCCAATAAAAAAAATGCTTCTAAGGTTGAAGGTAAGATCAGCCAACTGCAAGCATACGTGTTCTCTTGCAACTAATATATTGAAAGTAACACTTAGGGCTTTACCTTAACACCATCAGCATCGTTCCCATTGTCATGTTTGGTATGTTAGACAAAAGACCACTTTCCCTGCTAGCACATCAGAAATCTGAAAGAATACAAGTCATAAGTTTGATTCTAAAAAAAAAAAACAAGAAGAAAAAAAACTGAACTCATGTTTAGGTGACCCAAAACTTGCATTGCAGTCAACAAAAAAAAAATTGGGGGGGAGGGGGGTTGTGGTTGGGTTGGAGTATATTAACAGGTAACAAGTTTTAATTGCTTACCGGTTAAGAATGATGTAATTGCCAGGTAATGGCAGTGAAAATTTTATTTACACGGAAGCAACATTTCCTTGGCTTGTCAGTATGTCACGCCGTCCTGCCAACTTAACACACACAATTCCTGACAATTGAGGGATCCGAGGAAAATATGTATCACCTTCCTTATAATTCTCAACTTTATGCTAATTTGATCTGCTCGTTTTACTTTGTCTTTGGAAGTTCTCTGGCCAAAATTGTGTATGTATGAAGACTGGGAGCACAATTTCTTTGTTCCATAAGGTTGAGAAGCTTCATACAAAAATCTGACTCTCCTCTCTTCACTAAACCATCAATCAACACTGTCCATACAACCTCATCATTACTAAATTGATTCTCAAGCATGCTCTGAAACAAGGTCTGAGCTTGTTCCACATCTCCAGCTTTGCAGAGGGCACATAATAGTAATCCATAAGTAGATAGCTGTGGCTTCCAGCTCTCCACTTCCATAAGCCTCAATATTTCCAGGGCATGGTCCACTTCTAAGTTCC
The DNA here is from genome assembly GCA_039654915.1 of Aquilaria yunnanensis. NCBI lineage: Eukaryota > Viridiplantae > Streptophyta > Magnoliopsida > Malvales > Thymelaeaceae > Aquilaria > Aquilaria yunnanensis. Next base: position 69,799,003 of record CM077596.1, on the reverse strand, counting down.
TGCTGTGTGCAGATATAAGGGAGAAATAAATGCTTTTATCAGGCTTAAGTCCTCTTCCTTTCATATTCTCCACCAACTTGTTTGCCTCATGAGATCTTCCTTCCCTGCACAAACTGCTAACTAAACTACTGTATATGTCAATATTAGGTTCACAGTTATTCTCGGACAATCTAGACAAGAGGTTAAGCATCAACTCGAAGTCTGAAACTTTCTCATTAAAGCTACTGCTACAGTTAACTCCAGCTTGACTGACAGCCTTTTCTGTTACCAATCGGCACTCTTTCCGTAACCCTTTCAAAAGCACTGTACAGGTTTGATAATTAGGTCTACAACCTGCATTGATCATCAACCGAAGAAGCAGAAAAGCATGGTCTAGCCTACCAAGCATGACAAAACCATCAATAAGTGAAGTGTATGTGACCTCATCTGGGGCCAACTCTTTGCTCTTCATCTCACAGAGCAACCTCTCTGCTTCATCAGCTCTCCCTTCTTGACAAAGCCCATAGATGATTGAGCTATAGGTGTATACATTAGGCATGCAATTTCTCTTTTCCATTTCCTGCAAAACCTTAAATGCAAGATCTGTCCCACCATTCCGGCACAATCCATCAATCAAAGATGAGTAGGTGATGACATTTGGAACCAACCCTCTCTCTGACATATCACGGCATAGCTTCTCTGCTGCAGAGAGTTGATTGGCTTTGGACAAACCATTGATCATCGCATTATAAGTCTCAATGCTTGGACAACATCCATGCTTCCCCATCCCCTCAAACAATGACAAGGCAGAATCCAGTTTCCCATCATTGCAGTAACCATCAATCAATGCCGTATAACTAACCTGGTTAGGGTTCAATCCATGTCCCACCATTTCTGTGAACAGATTGGATGCTGTATCTGGCTTTCCCCACTCACAAAGCCCTGCAATAAGTTCGGAATAGGTCCACTCATCAGGTCCACATCCATGATTCTTCATTAGATCAAATAATCTCAGGGCATTGTTTAAATTCCCCTGTTTGAGATATCCGCGAATAATTGTGTTGTAGGTTACCACAGATGGAGAAGGGCCAACCTTTTGCATTTCATTTAAAAGAAACATAGCCTTCTCAATCTCACCCATAGAGCACAATCCCCAAATGATTTCATTGTAGGTTCTGGTATCACATCTACCATGCCGTACCATCCAATAAAAAATATCCAATGCAATACCATACCTTCTCTCTGAACACAATTGATTTATTAATGTGTTGTATGAAACTGCGCTTGGTACCAAACCATCCTTTACCATTTTGTGGTACAATCCAAAGGATACTTCAGATTTCCCAGCCTTGGACAGTCCACTTATCAATGCAGTGTACGTCTGAACATTCGGACTGCAACGCCTTCTCCTCATACAAGCAAGAAGCTTAATTGCCTCATCCACACGATCAACCCTACATAGTGAGACAATTGGAACTGTATATGTATAAACAGTAGGTTGTACTCCTTTATTGACCATATCCTGGAGCATCTGGAGTGCCTCATCAACTCTATTTTCATTGCACAACCCATTGATCAGATTCGAATATGTGACTGAATTCGGTTCACATCCCTCCTTCACCATCCTGTCAAAACATCCAAAAGCTGAACTCAAATCTCGATTTCGACAATGGCCAAGAATCAACGAAGTAAACGTAAAGGTATCTGGACACAGTTCATACTGGAAAATCTTACTGAAAATCAACTCAGCCTCACGAACCTTCCCTTGTTTACACAAAATATTAATCATGGTATTAAGTGTCAGCAAATTGGGTCTAATACCCCTATCCAACATCTGCGTGTACACATTCTGAGCTAGCCCAACCATTTCAAACTTGCCCAACTGAATCAGTAGCGTATTAAAACTGTACAAAGTAAAACCAAAACCGAAACTTCCAGTGAGTCCATTCAAAAACTCCAGTACACGACTCATTTCTTTCTCGCTTCCACAATCTTTGATCATCAAAATCCTAACATGATCAGCAGGAGCAAAACTTCTTTCTCTTAGGAGCCGATTCAACATGGAAGTGTAACAACCCATATCATGCTTGTAACAATGCCGCTTAGAGACCCAATAAAAGAACTTCAGAGCCGTGTCCGTGCTTTTGTGGGTTGCGATGACCTGGGAGACGTGGTGGGGTCTGAGGTTGGGGCTCAAGCGCTTGAGCTCCGGATTCTTCTGCCATTCCAAGTCGCACAATATACTGCAGACTTTAGAGACTAAAACTCCGGATTGATTCGCCGCCGGCGCCGGCGAAGATAGGATCGGTTGCGAAGAGAAATTGATAAAACGGCGACGCGAAAAGCTCAACAGAAATCTGGCAGGCGGGATTCGGAGTAGGGGTCTTAACATTGCGCGTCGCAAGAATCTATGTTCATCTGGAAGATTGCGGGGCGAAAGTCGGAGATTTCTTTTGGTTTGGTCGCCCCAAAAAAAGAGAGGTCGATATGGAGATTGAGCTGAGGAACGTGGTCACTCGAGGACCATAGCCTCACAGGCTCCGCCACGGCTTCTAATAATGAAGTTTGCTATAGAAGCTGGCAAGCCCTCTCCCGGACCTTCTTGCTTAGGGTTGTTTCTTCAGAGGAGAAGTAACGAATCAGCTCAGGTTTACGTCTTTCCTATTTGTTAAATAGCACCCATAGTCCTTAAACTAATAACCAAATTGCTTAATAGTTCCACAACTATTAATTATTGCACCAGTCGTTTTTTAACTATAATAATTATTGTAATAACATCTTATCTTTATATCAAGACGTGAAGAAGAGGCAACCATTCTTCCTCCCAGTCCTGATCCATGTCAGCTCGGAGAGAAATAAGAAGATACAAGCAGAAGAAAGCAAGTATCTTTGTCGGATAACTAAATTGAAAAAGTCTTCCTGATTTCTACCGGGCATGGATTTTCCAGACTGAATTCTGGGCAGGGGAGATGGCACAAGTCGAATAGGTGGGAATGTATGATTTCGCCTGCGGATTTTTGTAGCCGTCCCCATCCCCAGATTCTGTTCCCTGGTTACATGCAAATAATCACTCATGGTAATAAATTTAGCTAGGTTTATATTTATGGGACAATGACTGATCAGATATAAGCTTGTCCTTGGGACACAGCTTAGATCTGCCAACTCTTTTCTATAAAACGAATAATTTGCCGTACGCTTCTGTTAAAATATATTAGAATTCAAGTGAGGGGACTGGGACTGGGACTGGATGTTGCTACGAAAGCCCAAATTTTTTGACTTGTTTGGCCGCTTTGTGAGCAGTATGAAGATCTGAAAATATAACAAGAAAACTTGAGTATTAAGCATTAAAATTACCTCTAGCCCTGTTGATATGCATATTCCATAATAAAGTGAGGAAACAGAAACACTGGTTAACATGATGATTCAATAAAACATCAATATATATGATTAGAATGGAAAATATATATCCATGGACAGACAGCCTCATTAGAATTGACTTGGTAACTTTCTGGCCCCCAGTGAAGCAAACTCTCACCTTGCTAAAGGTTTTATTATTTATGTACCATACTAGGAAGCAAATGTGATGCCCATATTCATTAACTCGGAAAATAAAAAACAACAATGACATGTCAGTTAGCCATAGTTAGTATCAGGGTCTATTTATGATCCTAAAATTGTTAACCAACTCATAATGGACTTCCTAAATTTTAAGAAATTCAAGAGGTAATTTTGTAGGAGTAATATGTTTGTGAAAATAAAGTTTTTTTACCAAGTTTTTCCTTTTTTTTTTAAAGTTGGCTAAGTTAAAACTTAATAAAAAAATATTTTTTAATAAATAACTTACAATTACTTTTTGAACTTATTAAAATACAAAAAGTGATAATTTAAAAAAGTAGTAATCATTTTATAAAAAAAAATTTTTTACAGTTACTCTGTGAACTTTAAGTGATATTACAGTTGCCCCCCAGAGGTTTGAAAATTTATACTTACCCTCTAGTTTTTAACGCCATAAGTTAGCAGTTAGTCAAAATTACAATCAATCTTCTTTAATTTAGTCTGATTTACAATTATATCCAACACTTTAGAAATCTATAATTTTTCAAGATTATTCTTCATCTTCTCATCTTTCTACTTCCATTCTCTGCCGCTTTCCTGCCTCTTTATCTGACCCCGCCCTCTTGCTCCATCACCTCCTTCCCTGACCTAGTCCTCAAAATCACATGTCCTCTCCGCCTCGACCCATTTAGACTCATCCAAATTCGCATCACCTATCCTTCCGTGTATTGACACAAATTGAAGAATAGAAGAAAAAGGTCAATGCTTCAATCCCTCCGGCCACTTTAATTGATATTTTACCTAGAACTATATCATTTAAATATTTAACTAATAATCACTTGGATAATATTTTTAGAAAATAATATATCTAATTAATAATCACTTGAATAATGTTTTTAGAATTTTTTTTTTTGTAGCCAACCAAGAAAAAGAAAAATCAAAAGAAAATACCAAGATTTTCCCAAAAGTGTTAAAAATACTTTTCCAACCTTTTTAAATATAAATTTTTAATTGATATTATTCAAGTTGAGTGAATAATCTCTATATATCAAAATAATTACTAATAACTCATTTTTTTAGAATCATTGTCAAACACGTGACAATATTGTTTTACCTTATATTTTCAAAATAAATTGTTTTTCAACATTTTATATTTTATATTTTATTTTTATTTTATTTTGAATTCACTACATGTGGAACTAGTTTTCAAGACAAATATAAAGGGGTAAATAGTGCATTTGCCTCCAATAACTATATTCAAAATTTGAGGCAAAAACATAGAAGCATAAATTATATTTGTCACTAATTAATATACTTTGGAGACAAATAAAATATGTGACTCCAAAATTTATTAAAAATTAGAGGCAAATATATTTTTGTTTCTTGCTTATGTATGATCGAACAAGATAGATGTGAATTCACAATTTTTTTTATAAAAAAATATTGTATTATGCATTAGCAAAATAATGATGATGATGGATATAACTTACATATGTGACTTATATAGTTCTTAGTCAATAAGCAAATTCAAATCTTTGAGACTGAAAAACTCGGCGAAACAATGCAAATTTCACAAAGCTTAAAAAAGGTAGAGTTAAGCAGAACCAAGGCCAACCATTAGACTTCATATTTGCACTGTTGGGTGTTGTTAGCCGCCGCATTGACATTCTCTACTGCATTATCATAGGAATTAGAGTTGAACCATTGTTGGCAACCGAAAGTTAGGAGGTGGCATAACTATTACAATCTCAACACATTTGAAGCATTCCACAGTCAATAGTGAAAAAGGTATTGGTGTGGAAAGTGAAGATGAAAGACCCTGAGTCCGTGACCTTGGTTTGAGGCAAGTCTCAATGCAGCAACCGTAAGGTTGCTGGCGAGGGCTTAAGGAGCAATACTTACATAATAATATTTTAAAATAATGCAAAATGAACACACTAGTTCCGATCCTCTCCTTTCCCACGTACACAATTTTTTTAATCTTTTTTCAGGGTTTCATACTTATGTCTTCGATTTGCTCACAGCTTGGCTACTACTACTTTTAAGTTACCAACCTATAAGATTCAATCCACAACCCTCCAACCTCCTGCACTATGATTTATCATTCTCGGATATTTTTGTATTTTGCCTCATGCAATTGCATCGCGGCCAACTAAACGGCTGGAATTGAATCTATTAATAGATATGAAAGCAGGAAGAATGGCAATATAGGAAATTCATGTTCTCATTTTTTTTATTCCAATTATTAGATGTTTGCCATGTGTACTTTCAAGTGTTTTCTGCCTATTTCACCCCAAATTATTAGTTTTAAAAACCAATTCCAGCCCCCCAAGGTTTCACCCACGATTTTGTAACTCCCCACCCACTACTCCGCCAACATCTCCCACCTAACCATTTAACTTACACCACTACTCCACAATTAAACTATGCTGGCAGTTACATCAATTCAAGTATAAATATCTCATGCTCTTTACAGTTATAATGTTTGGCTTCTTTAACTTGAAGGCCAACCTTCTTCCAACATTCTTGAACCATTTTGTGCCTCCAGACCACGTCTCTAGCAACATATTCATATTCATGTAGAAAATTGCAACAGCAAGTAATCATTAAGGCAGCAGACAAACATAAATCCCAAAACCAGGTAGTTGTGCTTCCTTATTTAATTTTGATGAACCATTTTACTTTTCAAAGATGAATGATACTTATATTTCTTCCTTCAATTGCAGTCCCTTGTACCTGTTTACCAGCCATCAACAGTTTCAGCAATTCAAACATACAATATCAGGTTTGAATGTTATCACCAGTTTATTGTTTTGATTGATATATGTTATGCGATTTCTTTGCAAATAGTTAACTACTGTATGTTTGTACATTAACTGTATGTGTTTTTTGTGTTAATTGAACTATGTAATACAATGTCTTTCTTCATGATCTAAGATGCAGCTTTTTGGATACTATTCCTACAGGTTACTTATAGCAAAAATTTCATAACATGATTTTAAAAAATCCAAATAGGATGCAAGTGTTAAGATGCTGTTGCTAAAACTGCAAACTCTTTGCATAAACTCGAAACGGTGTCCAAGGAAAAGTGCACTATGCTTCTATTTTCGGTTTGAACTTGAGTTTTATTACCGTACTTGATTTCTGATTGGAAGAAGGGACATCAAGTACATGTGTAGAAAAACCTAGCTTTCTCAACGAACATAATTCATAAGGTCAACCACAATGACACACAGGAAGTAACAAATCTTCCCCTATTTCTTGAAGAACATAAGTATTAAATAAAGAAACACTTCTGTAATAGTGGGGAGGGATAGATATGGATCATTTTGTCGCCCATGGATCACCCACTTCAACACATTTTAATCAAAATCTAACTATATGTTTCTTTTTCAGCAATGTTAGTTGCACACAGATCAGAAATCTAAACCGCTATAGTTGACTATAAAATCCAGGCATTGTAATCATTCACTTCAAACAGAGTGAAGGTATGATAAAATTCTATGCTGAAATTTCTCTTAGCAAGTTATTAGGCATTCCAAGCAAAAGGATTTTTGACGATGGTCCCAACAATCATTTCCTACCATGGGGGAAGACGAAGTAAACAAATCAACGACAGCAACCCAGAAAATTGACAAATCGTTTTTAGAAGCTCACAGGGAAAGGGACAGAAGAGACTCGAGAGAGTACCAGTGGGTGGGCAAGTTGAAGAGCAGCATGTAGCTCGGGTTCTTACCGTCGCCGACTTGCCGGGACTGCTTCCGGCCTTCCGCAGAGCACAGAAACACGTCGCGAGTCTGTCTTAACTTTCGTCAGTCGCGTATGACGGGCTGAGGAGTGAAGTAAGGCCTACGTCGACAGAAGACGAGCAGAGCTGCAGCGGTCGCGGACTCGCGGCGGTCGCGGACTCGCGGCGGTCGCGGAGGCGGAGCTCTCTGGTCTGGCTTTGGCCCTTTGCCGACGGCGTCGAGACTCGCTGGTTCGCTGGTCGCGGAGGCGGAGCTCTGTCGCTGGTCCGCTCGCGTTGTCGCGCGATTTCCTTTGACAATCGGTGATCGCTGTTGCTGCTCAGGTGCTTAATCGTGATCGGTGATCGCTGTTGGCCTGTTGCTGCTGAATCGCGAATCGCGAATTCGTTTGCCTGGTGCGGTGCCGGTAGCGCTACGAGCAGTTAGGGATTAGAGGGGTTAGGACTTAGTTTGGGCTTACAGGGTTAGGACTTAAGTTAATGGGCCGGGCTGACCAACTGTTAATATTAGTGGGCTGGTGGTAGGAAGGGAACTGAGCCTTTTCGAGTTGGATTCGGGTAATAACCGAACCAACCCGATTTCGAAGCTTGCAAAACGGATATTCGGGTTGACCCGAATCCACTTAATTCATATCTTCAACCCGACCTTAACCCGTAAAATAGGGTCGGGTTTCGGGTTAGGGTCAACTTCTTTCACCCCTACTCGCCACCACCAGAAAGAGCCACAGGACGACGGCGTAGAACGCCGACAGGCAGATTATGCTGCATGTAATAGTGAGATGTTGCTCTGACGGCAAGGAAGAGGGATAGAGTAAGATATTGCTAGGGTTTAGACAAAGTAGCGTATTTATATGGCTTGGAAAAAATAAAAATGCTGTTTAGTCCTTAGTGAATTATTATTTTGTCACTTAAGTGCCCATAGTCTCTTTCTGTCCATCATTATCCCCTCTTCTATCTTTGCACTACAACTCAACGCTTCATTCTTTTTCCCTTAAAACTATTCGTTTTCTAGGCGTCCATTCAAAAACATTTGGGTCATTTTCTCCTCTTTCAATTGTTAGTCGTATCTTGAACCTTTTTTTATGCCAATTATCTACCAGGCTGCACTTCTCATTAGTTTTTGTTTAGATTGCTTTTTAGCTGGTGGGTTTTAATGAATTACTTTTGGGTCACGTGCATTTTATTTGTTTCCTATTATAGTCCATTTTGAAATGCTTATATGTGTTTCTTATTTAAAATTTACTATAAATAAAATTTAAAATTTTTTGATTGTGTATAATTTTTTTTAATAATACCAATGTTATTTAAAGTTAAAGTTGTAAATAATTAATTACTTCTTGAGAAATTTTGTCTAAAAATTATGAAAAAAATAAAAAATAAAGAAACATTTTTAAAAATTTTGGGTTCTTAAATTTTTTGCCGCAGTTTTTTAATTCTTGTAACATTTAATGATTTACATTTTCCCTTTTTTGAAAGATGATTTATATTTTCTCTTGCAATCTAAGTTTTAAAGAACTTGTGTATACAATTATTGGAACACATTTTTTTTTATATGAGCTACTATGCCAGCCATTAGACGAGTTACAATTTTTTTTTTTATAATACCAACATTCTTTAAAGATAAAATTGTACATACTTAATTAATTCTTGAGAAATTTTGTCAAAAAATTTATGAAAAATTAATAAAAATATTTTTTTAAATATGGGTTCTTAAATTTTTTGCGACATTATGTTTTAAATTGTTATAACATTTAATGTTTTATATTTTCTTTTGTAAGTTGAGTTTTAAACAATATATATTTTTTTATATGAACTACAATCCCGTCCGTTAGACGGGTTATGAAACTAGTTGTAGTATAACATAGGCATAGATAGGCACAGAATTCCGGCCGGTGGAATATAATTGAAATTCCAGCACATTACAATTCAAGGCGTTTGTTGGGTGCCGGTTTAAGTTAGCAACCAATCCTACTGAAATGATCGATCAAACGGAGGCCAGCCAGCCAGCCAGACAAGAGGAAATCGAGCTGTCGAGGACTCTGGCCTGGTGTGGTTGGATTAGATGAATTTTGCAAGGTCTCTGTTTTGGTCTGACGTGGCATGAAATGAAATAACGAGGGAGTTTGCCTTAACCCTTTGTTTTGTTACAAAAACTAGGAACCTTTCCGGCAGCTGTTGTCTCAGCCTCCTTCGCCTCGCCGGGTGACGTCTGGAATCATACCCCTTTAGTAATTCGGGTAAATTACAAAAGTCTCATGTGGTTTGATCTAACCTACACTTTGCCCCTCTATTTTAAAAAAATTACATTTTACCCCATACTTCATTTATAGTATCTGACAAAAACTTCTGAAACCCTGAATTAAACTATATGATAACCATGTTCCAGTAATTTCAAGATTTTTGATATTTTTTTCATAGCTAACCTACTTTTGAAAAATACTAATATGTATTTATAGGAAGAAAAATGTACTTGCAAAAAGGAAAAACTGATAATTTAAAATGTCTATTAACTATAAAAAAAATTAGAGAGACCGACATTATTAGAAGATGAATATTGTACAGTTTAAATTACAGTTTTAGAAGTTATTATCGAACATTATAACAAAATTCAGGGCAAAGTATAGGTTTTCAAAAATAAAGGGACAGACTGTAGATTAGTGTAAACATGAGGGGTAATTGTAACTTTCCCTTAGTAATACTTCATCTATCCCATATTCTTTGCACCATTTGACTTTCTTACTTAGTTTGACTTGAATTTTTTCATATTAGTATTTGTTAAAAAAAAAATTTTTAATATATTTAGAAACTATATGCCCTAATTTATCATTCTTATATAAAAATTCATCATTTATATACTAAAATGTTGAAAATAAAAAATTATAGACTAATTGATAAAAAGTGAATGGTGCAAAGAATATGTGACGGAGGAAGTATATAATTAAAATTATACTCATTTCATTTTATATTATATTCTTTATACCATTTTCCTTTTTTGAAATATTCCAAATTTTTTACACTATTTCCTTATTTGGTGATTTTTATCAATCCAAATGACAATTATACCCTTTCCAAATCTCATCAAAATCTTTTAATCTTCTTATTCTTTGCAATCTTGACCTCCTTACTTGAATTGAAAAAGAGTTGGGAGAGTTTGATATTGTGAATGACTTTGGCCAAATGGGCGTTATTGTTGCTCAACTAAACTCATTAAAGTTCAAACATTTATTAGAAAAGAACAATAATGCAAACCCAAAACAGAACAACATCATATGAATAGAACCCAGAAAGAAGATTTCAAAAAAGTTGTCTTGGTACCCGAATGCCGAATCCTATGTTTGGACTTCAGGCTATCCTACCACTAGTCCATTTTCCCAGTTAGAAGTCCCCACCATCAACCTAAACAACCCAAATGCAATGGAGCTTGTGCGTCAGACCTGCGAGGAATGGGGGACGTTTCACATCACCAACCATGATGTTCCAATGAGCCTATTGGATGAGATAGAGCACTAGGCACGTTGGCTATTTGAATTACCAGGGGAGGACAAGATGCATGTGGCCAGGGGAGCTAATATAGCCATGACCTGCTGCGATTGTCACAAAGTACTACCCAAAACTCATGCGGTCGGAAGGATCAGAAAATGAGACATTATTGAAATGGACAGACAAATTGTGTACTAGATTCAGAACCTAGAGAAAATGAAGGAAAATATTGGAGAGAAATTGAAAGGAAAAGACTTTGAGATTCACACATACTTCACAAGGAATAAATGACGGAAAGCTATGGGTGGGAAAAAGAATGCAAGGGGTTGGGTTTGAATAGAAAAAGATCTCGATCTTGTAGCAAATATGGCGGTGGACCGCAAATCCGCATGGTTCTTATAGAGGAATTGTTACGGGAGAATGAAGAGGAGTAAAATGAGGGACGGGGAGGGTAAGGTCGGGGCTTCAAAGAGTTTAGGTTGAGGTGAGGAGCAGTGACAAGGAGGTTTGGTAGGAGGCGTGGAGTAGTGAAAATGGCCTAGATTGAAGTGGAGAGGTGGGCAAGGATATGAAGGGAAAAGTTGGAAAAAAGAGGAAAACAGTTACTATCTTTAGCCTGCGGGCGAACCTAAATGGTGTAAATATAATAGGGTAACGTTAAATAAATTATTAGATTTAATATTTTTTAAACTTTAGCTAATTAAAAATATTTAACATTTTGTTTACCATAGACAATTTTATTGAAAATTTTCAACAATTTGGATTTTACCAGATAAATAATAAAAAACATACAAACTGAATAAAGTTAAATTTTTTGCGCATCATCTTAATAATTGAAATGTTCAATTTAACGGTTCGGTTGATATACGTAATTAGTAAAAAATTATCAAATTAAAAAAATGATATAATTAAGTGGATATTTGTTTACGTTATTATATTTTATTTTCTGTTTTGTTGCTGTGCCAAAAAAAGAGATACCCCTAATACTCGGTAAATAATGATCCCGTTCCCACATCCCATGTCGCAAAGGGCCTATCCACTCCTCAAATAAGGCCGTTTTGTATAATTGAATTTGAATAATAATAATAATAATAATGTCTTCCGGCCATTTACTTTCATCCTACTAATTATGCCAGCCTCAAGCCTTTACCTTTTCCTTGAGTCTCCCTCTTTGCGAAAATGGATGAAAAATTGTCGGAAACTGAAAGGCAAAATCTTTTCCTCAACCCAGTTCAACTATTCATTGCTAGACGCTAAAAATTTTTACAACTTCGAAATGAATGAGACTGGAAATTAAATATGCTTTGTGCTGGAATTCATTTCTTCTTTTCCTTATTAAGCTAATTTTTCAGTATAGGTTTGTAGAATTTTTGTTGTTCTGAGATTTGAAACTGTATAACTTGATATTCTTGTATAGTTTTAATTGTTTCAGAGTTTAGCTATTGTTTCTGTCCCCTACTATTTTATTCTATATGGCTCATTCATTATTCCACACCTCTAGCTAGGGGTGGGATATGGGCCGGGTTAACTTGGCCCAAATTAGGACCGGGCCGACAGTTAAATTCGTGCCCGCCCTCGGTCAAACCCGTCCCACCCTGCTCTGGCAAAAAAACAAGTAAATTTGGGCCAAATATTGGCCTGAGAGAAGAGGATGGCACAAAACGGGCTGCCTTAGCCTAATTGTGGAACCGACCCGCCTAACTTGCCCCTGGCTAGAGCCTGGCCTAGGCCTGGGGCTCAACGACTATAAAACAGTAACCTGCAAAAACTTTTTAAAAAATAGGTTAATTACAATATATGTCCTCCGACGGTTTTCTGCTTCATTTTAGCTCCCAAAGTTTCATTTTTATCCCTTCCAACAATTAAATTTTAAGGACTTTTTGATCCAAATAATTTTTGGCCATCCCCTATAAATATCAATGTCATTTTCACTCAATCCTCACACCACTACTCAATCTCTCTTCTTCTTCAATTATATTCTCTCAAGCATTTGAACTTTTTTCTTAATCTCTTCCAAATTTCTTACTAATCTCCTCCTAATATCTTTATAATCTCCTCTTAATTTTGTATTAATCACTACTATTAGTTTGTGACTCATGACTTCAAGAGGAAAAGGCAAGGCAATAGAGAATTCACCTTCCTGCACTACAGGCCTCTAAGGCTTGTTCTGTCGCCATTCTCGGTTCGCCAATAAACGCATCTCAATTGAAGAGTTGCATGACGATGATGCCAGAATCAATATGATGAATTATGATTTGGAACTCGACGATAAACTATCAGATGATGAAGTTGAGGAGTTGAATGCGATGGTGATTGGGAATCCGTCAATACAACCGACACTAACAAGTCATGGACCCGTCGTCGAAGAAATCCAAAGACAAAGTAAATCCTCGAGATTAATTGTTTGGGTTTGGGAGCATTATGAGCTCATACACGAAAGGAAGTTGAGGTACGGGAAATGCAAACATTGCGGTAAAAAATTTGTGCATAAAAAGAATTTCGGCATTGGAATGCTAAAGCGACATATTGAAAATCAACATCTTAGCATCCTTTCCAGTGCCGGGACTAATTCTGGAGGATAAACACAACTTCGGTCTACAACCAGCACCGGCAGGCTAGGTATATTTCGTTTTAACCAACAATCTTGTAGAGAAGGCATGGTAATTAGATTATGCTTACCGAAAAACTTTTTTCACAAGCTAAAGATGTGCACATAGAATATTTGATAAAATCACAATTAAATCCTTCATTTAAAAAAGTGTTTAGGAAAACTGTTAAGAAAAAAAGCTTTAGATTATTTGAAGCTGAAAAATCAGATTTACAAGCCTATTTTTCTGCCCTTGATCATTGTGTGGCATTCATTTCTGATATGTAGATATCATCTATAGGTCAATCATTTTATTATGTTACTTCTCATTGGATTGATTCTGATTTGATTGTGCAAAAATGAATTTTGTCATTTAGGAACATTGAAACGGATCATACTGGTTAGCACATATTCAATTGCATCTTAGAAACTTTACATAATTATTTTTGTGCTAATAAAGTCCTATGCATTTCATTTGATAATGCTTCAAACAATGATGTTGCCACTCACCGTTTGAGTCAAACATTGAAACCACATCTCAACCGTACATTCTTTTATATTAGATACATATCTCATATTTTGAACCTTTATGTGCAAAAGAGTTTAGAAGTTCTCCAAAATGAAATTCTGCCTATTCGGAACTCATTGACGTATTTGAAATCAAGATCTGCTGTGTTTCATAAATTTAAAAGATTTTGTTTTGAAAATCAAAAGAGTTTTCTTGGAAACAGTTTAAATTGGATTACTCAACCTACTGGAACTTCACATATTTGATATTGCAAGATACATCCCAGTATGCAAATTTGTTAACGCATTTCATGAACTTAAAAATTAGTTGTGAAAATCTTACAACTAAAGTTTGGAAAATAATGTTCCAAAATCGATGAATTGCTTAAGCTTTTTTACGAGGCTGCTGAATTTTTCTTTGGTGTTTACTATCCAACCATTCACCAAGTTTTGCTTAATTTAGTAAACATTACATATGCTTTACATCAATTTAAAGATGATCAGTTGTTAATACCGATTGTTGAATCTATGCGGGCTAAGTGGTTTCAGTATTTCGAAAACATTACACATATTTTTTTAGTTGCTTCTTTGCTTAACCCATATGTCAAATTAACGGGCACAATAACATTACTTGAAGGAATTTTTCATGCTTATTTAGAAATGTCTCATATAAATGTTTTAGTTATATCTGCTAGTACTTCCGAATACTTGCATTCTTTATACAAGTTATATTGTGAGCGGTATTCGGATAAGATAAGATCTAAAACTCTTTAAATCGAGCCTCCAAAGAGATTAATCTCATCAAGATTTAACTCGGCCCTCCAAATGCTCAAACGGCTCCGATCGATGACATTAAGATTAGCTAAGATCGATGACTATCTCAACACATTGTTTAAGGCAAGCAACGTCGACATATTGGAGTGGTGGAAACAAAAGAGATCAAGGTTTCCAATCTTGTCGATAATTGTACAGAAGATTTTTGCCGTTCTAGTCTCAACTGTATCATTCGAGGCAGCGTTTAGTGCAGGAAAACGGGTGATATCTGAGAAACGATCAAGATTGACACCTGAGGCAGTAAAAGTATGCGTATGCAACTGAGATTGGGGCCTCGCAAAACTCTAGCAGTAAGATCAAAGAGTTCGAATGACGAGTTAATATCCGATATTGAGACTTGAAATTTTTTTTTTTCAATCATACATGTAGTTTGTATTTGATCAAATTATACTGTTAAACATAGATCATATGTTTCTATTTTTCATCATATTCAGAAACGTTTTTGCCATTTCAAAATATAAGACCCGTTCCGATTATTTGTAAGTGCCGTTTAACTTTTTAACTTAATAAAACATATACCAAAAATGATGTTTTTTCTTAAAAATATTTATTACATATATATTAATTATGTTTGTAATTTTTTTTTAAAAAAAACCTTCAAACTCACCCCCACCCCGAGACCAGTTTGGGACCACCCCGCTTGGGACCAGGCTTATCTCGATCCTCCTTGACCCAAGCTCAGGACCGGACGGTCCAGGCCGGTCCCGGGTTGGGTCGACCCGCCGCCCACCTCTACCTCCAGCTTCCTTGTTTTTTATGACGCCTTGTATGATCCACCTTCATTTCCATCTTGGCGGACATCTACTCTTTTCTAAACAACATACCAGTTGCGTAAGGGCTGAATTATCTTGGTTTTCTGTTCAATTTCAGCTGTGGGGTGAGCGGCCGGTCATGGCTGGTTCTAATGTAAACCAGCCTCATTCATCACAAATGCTGCCTCCACGCCAACAGCCACGGACTGGGGTGTTGCGGACTTCACTCTCCCTAGTCTCTGTAGAACCTAATCTGTTACCTGAAATGAAGGATAGAAGATCGAGTTCGGATAACAACCACGATTCCCCATCTGATAGTATCAGCTCCCGGGAGACTTGGCCGACTGCCTACACTGCCAGAGAAATGAAGATGGAGAATGGGAAAATTGAGAATGATCTTGCTGAGCGGTCACCCGTTTGTCGTGTTTCTAGCACTGATAAGATCACCCTGTGGGAAATAGTGGGAGAAAGTGTTGATGCGATTGCTGAAAAAATGCATCGCTTGCCTCATGCGTTTTTGGATGAACTGAAGGGTCAGCTTAGATCCATGCTTGAGGGGAGCACTGGTGCAAAGAACATAGAGGAAATATTCATTCTGCAGAGGCTTGTTCAGAGCAGATCTGATTTAACAGCAAAAACATTGGCTAGAGCTCATCGAGTGCAGCTGGAAATCCTTGTTGCAATAAATACTGGAATTCAAGTATTCTTGCACCCCAATGTCAGTCTCTCACAGGTTCCTCTTATTGAGATCTTTGTACACAAGAGATGTAGAAATATAGCATGCCAATCTCACCTCCCAGCAGAAGATTGTACTTGTGAGATTTGTACCCGTAGGAGTGGTTTCTGCAATCTTTGTATGTGCGTTATTTGCAATAAGTTTGATTTTGAAGTGAATACGTACCGCTGGATTGGTTGCGACTTGTGTTCCCACTGGACACACACAGATTGTGCCAGTCAAGAGGGGCAAATTTGTATGGGACCTTCCATTAAGAGTGCAGCAGGTCCAACTGAAATGGTCTTCAAATGTAGAGCATGCAACCGGACATCTGAGCTACTAGGTTGGGTTAAAGATGTTTTCCAGCACTGTGCTGCTGCCTGGGACCGAGAGGCTCTAATCAGGGAACTTGAATTTGTTAGTAAGATATTCTGCAGGTGTGATGATCCCAGAGGAAGGAAACTCTTTCGGGAGTGTGACGATCTTCTAGAAAAGATGAAAGGTGGTTTACCCGAGTCCACTGCTGGCAGGTTGATGTTAATCCTCTTCCAAGGTATAAATTCTTCTTCTCTCTCATCCTGTGTACTCAAGAACCATAAAGACTTAGCTGTAACTTCAACTGTAGGATTCTTCTGCCAAAGTGTCATTCTGTGTTTCAGTTCCTTTGTTGATAAAATGTTGATTCATGTACAGCTTAGGTTAGCTTGACGTATCCATTTGGGAAGTTGATAATTCAGGTCCTGTTGTACTAAGTAAAATCTTGGCAGGACTTGTCTAGAACATGTGTTGCCTGGTATCATCTAGATAAGAAATCTCACTTGACTTCAACCAAGCTTTAGAGTGTGTTTTGTTGCATCTGAAACCCTAGAATGTTGGGTTCTGATGGCCAAAAGGATCTTTTAGATGTTCTGATTTGAGTTAGTGAGCTAATTATTTCAGTTGGTTTGAAATGTGCTGGCTCATCTGTCTGGCTTCTTTGTGTTCTTTTATGTCCTAAGCTGAAGGCATCTACTTCTCAAATTGTAAAAGAAAATAAAACGTCTCAAATATTGTGCTTTACTGACTTAGAATGGCTTGCACTTTTTTGTGCATATTTTATGTAGAGCTTGAGGTTGATTCTTCAGAGAGCCTTCAAAATGGGGAAGGTGGCCGACCAATAGCACCACAAGAAGCATACAGTAAAATATCAGAGGTGGTTAAGGAGGCAATAAGAAAGATGGAAATGGTGGGCGATGAGAAGATGAGGGTATTTAAGAAAGCCCGCATGGCTGTAGAGGCTTGTGATCGGGAGCTTGAAGACAAGGCAACGGAAGTGGCAGAACTGAAGCTGGAGAGGCAAAAGAAGAAAGTACAGATAGAAGAGCTGGAGAAAATTGTGAGGCTGAAACTGGCTGAAGCTGAAATGTTTCAGAAAAAGGCAGATGATGCGAAGCAAGATGCTGAGAGGCTACAAAGAATTGCTCTCGCCAAGTTGGATAAATCTGAGGATGAATATGCAAGCAACTACCTGAAGCATAGACTAAAGGAGGCGGAGGCTGAGAAGCAACATTTGTTCGAGAGGATGAAACTGCAGGAGAGCTCACGTCGCAGTAAAGGCGATCCTTCACAGACACGCATGTACTCCAATCTTGATGATCTGCTCAATGGCTACAACATTCTTAAAACAGATCCCCAGCCAAACGCCCTTGACTTCAAAGCCTAACACTTGAGGAATCAGGATACAGTAACTTGTTATAATCATAGATGACTGACTTGGTTCAAATAGGTGTACGAGAAATTTCATTCACTTCATGTTTTCCACTGGCTCCATATTGAGTCATTTTCCCCCCTTTTCCTATACGTCTTCTATTCAACATTATGATCAGCTTTTTGTTGATTAAAAAAGAAAAGAAAAGAAACATTAGGATTACCTTTTGTCTCTATGCTGTATATTATCTGTTGAGACGCATCTTTAGGCTGTTCTGTTGGTGGGCAAATGGTCACTTTGTTTTGTCTTGTTTTCTTGTGTTTGTTTTTTTTTTTTTGTTTCGTTTCTCTCTTTTCTTGTGCGTTTGTGTGTGTGGCTCTTTAGGAGTTACTACCATGGCATCGTTGGATTGCTGCAGGCGTTTGGAAAGGGTTGGAATTAGTTTCTGGGGAAACCAAGAAGAAAAGGAGATTGGAACAGATTGGGTGTCTTTGGATTTTCTCGTATATTTCAAGTTTTCCCCAAAAGCTTGTAACTTACTTAATCCTACTAAGGGATAACAGTTTTAACAGCAGATAACGTGAAGCCCACTCTTGCTTTAACATGGATGCCAAAAGAGGATACCTTGCATTTGCTTTCCCGCTATATAAGAATCCTCTGTGTCCAAAAGAAGTTCGCATTAAATAGATCATTGTCATCCTTCTCGTTTCGCTTATCTCAGTAAAAATGCCATTCTTCTCCCCAAAGATAACTGTAGTAGTGCTGCTGATAGCTCTGCTGATAGTGTTGGCAGTTCCTCAAAGCTCAGGTATGTGTCCTTCACAGTACAACTGACAGCTGATTGATATCTTCTTCCTTGAAACATTTTCCACTTCTGATGACGTTGCTTTCTCAATATTGGAAGGGGAGTTTGAGCAATGGTGTGTGGCCGATGAGCAAACGCCGGATGAAGAACTGCAGGCAGCCATGGACTGGGCCTGCGGGCAAGGCGGTGCAGACTGCAGCAAGATTCAGAAGAGCCAGCCCTGCTATTATCCCACCACTGTGAGAGATCATGCTTCCTATGCCTTTAACAGCTACTTTCAGAAGTTCAAGCACAAAGGTGGATCCTGCTACTTCAGAGGAGCCGCCATGATTACGGAGCTCGATCCCAGTAAGCAGTTCTCTTTTCTTCTCTGATTTCCAGTTAGAACATGATTTTCCAAAGCTTAAACTTGAAGTGTGCCTTATGCTCTGGTCAATAATAAGCTTAGATCAGAAAGGTCCTTAGAGATCCAATACTGGAAAATCGTGCGGCTCAGTTGATTCTCATTCTCTTGTTGGTGTGGTGATAATCCCCATGTGCCTAGAAAGTGTTAGCCATGTGAGATTGGTTGTGTGACCGTTCATATGAAGCTAAGCTATTTAGTAGGCTTCATACAGATACAAATTTGGCCCTTTTTTTTTTTTTTTTTTCCTTTTCTTTTTATTTTATTGTATAAAGTGGGGCATATTTCAAAGTCGTGATGAGAAAAAGCGAAAGCCTTGTCCGACCTTCGATCACGGAGGAGAAACAAAGATAAGAGATTGAGGAATATTAAAGAGCTCAGCCTTAATGATGCTCCACAGCCAAGCAAATTTGGTTCCATCCCTACTCCACTTGGTTAATGATTTTCGCTTCTTCTCCTGTGCAGGTCATGGCCCTTGCCGGTACGAGTTCCTTCCCTGAGTCGAACACAAGTTCAACTTCTTTGCAGATCTTGATCCCTGAATCCAACAAAAGATCATTGCTGATCTCAATCATCAGATTTCCCGAGCCTGCTTCTTTTTATGTCCGACTTGGACATTGACTGTTTTTCTGTTCTTTTTTGAAGACAATGTATTAGAGCATTAATGAACCGCACAACATTCAGATCTCATTTCACTGTTTCTTTCTTACATCTGAGGAATTGTACAAACTTCAAACTTAAATCTAGTTCCCTTTAGTTCAAAGCATTTACTGAATTCTGATTCAGTGGGATTATACAAAGGCAAAGGCCATAATATGAAGTAAGTTCCCAACCATGTAAACAACTCAACCAAACGTTCAAAGTTTTACATTGTTCAATCAATGATTCAAATCTGATTTAGAAGAGTTTAAACTTCTATTTTGAACAACTAAGGACTTCTAACTATTCGAATTGAATCAATTATACATTTGCAAACATCAAGCTTTACTTATACAAAGACAGTCACATATTAGTCATAAATATACTGATGTTCAAATTAAAGATTTCATGATGAATAAATCATAATCATACAAAAACGAATAACTGAAGACACATTAACTACTTCTTACTATTCGAATTCTTCAATAGTTGAAGCCTCTAATTTGAACCAACTAATCAATAGTTGAAGCCTTTGATTGAACAAAGTTAAAGTTTTAGGTCATTAATTGATTTTTTTACATCATTGAAGCACCTTTTGGTACCTTTAACCAAAGCCAAAGTGCTCGATGTTGCTTCACAAAAAACAGCTAAAGCAAAGCGCACAGGATCAGGTACATGGACCATCCACCCAACTACATCCTTTC
This sequence comes from Aquilaria yunnanensis, assembly GCA_039654915.1. NCBI lineage: Eukaryota > Viridiplantae > Streptophyta > Magnoliopsida > Malvales > Thymelaeaceae > Aquilaria > Aquilaria yunnanensis. The sequence goes on along the minus strand of CM077596.1, from coordinate 69,778,608 downwards.
TTTTATATTCTGCAAGGAAAGACAGTATTTATTTATGAAAGAACAAAGCTTCCCTCCCAGTAAGATCCAACTCATTCTCACAAAAGCAGACTTGCCCAAGCTGCAATGAAAGCAATGCCGCCAAATGGAGCCGGACTGGAATACTTCCGGTCTTCCAAAAGGGCCACAGTATAGCACCTGCAGTATTATAATCGTCATCTTCTATGTGTGTGTGTATGTACCAGAATGATCGCTTGGTAACCTTATAATCTCAACATCAGTTATATATGCCCACTAAAAAGGCTCTCACAGCTTCACCAGCATATATGCGCACACGCACATACACACACACACACACATATGTATACCCACTAGAAAATCATTTCCAAATTCTGAGTATCTTTTTTCTAGCAAGCACGCTTGGGCACACACAAACTCTAAGTACTTTTCTTAAAAAGGATATGTTTCCCGGTCTAAAAAAAAAAATTTGATATTGGAACTTCAACGCCGATATGTTTATGCACTTATCATACTGAATGTAATGGAGATTATGCTGCAAATATTAGGCTAATTGGACACTAGCTAAAATTTATTGCCAGTTGAGGCCAATACCATTGGCCAAGGACAACTTTCAATCACAAAATTAGCAGAGACATATGAGGACTGGCTTCACTCACTTCCATTGTTCATTCGTTGATATTTTATGTTCCCTCAAACGAATGTTTGGGTTATGTGAAAACATGGATCTCTTATGTTCCCTATGATTAAGGGCATGTTTACTTGGTTCCAAACTGAAATACATTATGGTATTAAATCCAATGAATTCACTCCAATGTGACCAGGTGAACATGCCCCGAGTTTATCTCACATTTTCAACAAACTAGAATGACCTGGTTTTCTCAGCCCTCAAGACACAACTTACGAATAAATAGCATTACAATTATGAAGTTGGGAGGTGCTTACGTAACTTCAGAGATCCAATGACAGCATAAGTTATTGATGATATTCCTTTAAGGCCATTTGAAGCATAAATTAATATGAACACAATAGCAGGTGACCTTTTATCAGAGCCTTAACCAAAACTGTAATGCATGAGTACTAGAATGGTGTGGACAACTAAGAAAGCAAAGCCACATTTGGGATCTATCCAAAGCAACCAGCTTCAACTTCCACAATACTTGGCTCTGGACCAAATTAAGCATGCACCAATCACAGAGATGGTAATTAAATTGCGGGGAAAGGTCCAAGAATGTGCAACTTACGCTCCAGAGAAAGCAATGATCCCAGCAGTCAGAAGACCTCCAAACTGTAACACAAAAGATAATAAATTGACCTAATAAACTTGAAGAGAACCAATAGACAGGATTTAGAAGTTGTATTGAAAATGGAGCTCTAGCATATGAACAGAGGACAGGAGACAGACAGAAGGACATACAACATGCGGGTATTTGGTGATGGGAGCAGCAACCAGAGCAGCCGTATGAACCAAATGGTAAAGAGATGCAGTTTGCCATACCTTTCAGAACAAATAAAAATAAGAGGAAATCCAACCAAATGACGATAAGGAAGTGAAATCAGAATTAACAGAAAAAAAAATGGAAAAGAAACCTCTTTGTAGCTAGGGTTCTGGGGTTTAAAGCCATGGGCACCGTATGCTCCCAATCCAACAGCCACTATTCCTGTTAGGAATGAAATATTTATCTTGAGCGTAAGGAGAATTGAAATTCAGAGGGAACCAACTAAAAGAATCAGAAGATTTAGATTAGATGTACGAGGTACCCAGTTGCGTATTGATCAAGGTCAACGAGAAGAGGATGATTGGAAGAGAAACTAATACCAGAAATAGCAGCTACTTTGTGCCAGACAAGAGCCTCCATATTCTCCTTCTGTTATCAGCTAATGTACTATCAGCTTGAACTGAAGACGTCGCCGGCGGCAGCTAGTTAGAGAACCAGAGGGGTTGGTGACTTGGTTTCGGTCTCCTGTCGGGTTTTGACGTTTGGTTTTGAGTTGGATGAGCGAATCGAGGGTAAACTTTCATAAACAGTCCCTGACCTTCAATTATACTTTCATTTTAGTTCTAACCTATTAAATGCTCTCCTTTGGTCCCCGTAGGATGAAATTCGTTAACACATATGAAAATTGTCACATAGGACATGATACACAGCCCAATTTACATAGAGGGGAAAAAATCTAATTTAAATTTTATTTTAATTGTAAAGCTAATTCCATAATTTAATTTTATTAAAAGATAATTAAAAATAATTGAAATTGATAAGTTAAAAAATTATTGGATTAAGTTATTCTTAGTTAATGGATTCCATCAAGTGGAAGATAAAAATGAAATGTTCAAAGTTTATGTCAATCAAAACAGAAAAATTAATAAATTAAAGGAAAAAATAAAATGGGTATTAAAAATTATATCTTCCACATGCATCTAAGTTTAGTTGGAAGTATTAACTTTATCTAGTTATCTTCCACATATTTAGTGTCACATGAATGAACAATGTTAATGGCCTTACTTTGTGACATGTTGTGTTAATTCATGCCATGACACAACTTAAAAAAAAATGGTTTGAGATAATTGAAAGTTCCATATCAAGCTTACCCATAAACTAAAACAGATGTTTTCTAATTAAGAATAAAAATAGCACAATTAAAACAGTCTTGAAGATGCCAAAGAGTAAAAACCTCCATGCCAAAAAAAAAATTGAAAAGAGTATAGACAAAACAAAAGACTTGAATTTATTGAACCTAGGCTTTAGATAAGATAAGGTGTTTGATGTTCCATTTATATAGCTAAAGTTCAAGTCTCCACATCTTCATATATTGTATCCCATGTGAAAAGAAAAAAAAAACTAAAGTGTCTTTGCCACAACTAATACAACAAGAGCGTACTGTTTATTTTCTATTTTTATTTTTTCCTAAAATAAAACCCAATACTCTATTTATTAAATAATCAACTGAATCATTTTTTTTTGTTATTTACTAATCTTAAAAAAAAACAAATAATTATTTTTTATAAAAAAAATATTCCCAAAGTGATTTTTAAACTTCTTAAAGTATATATCTTTAATTTATATAAAAATTTAAGAAATAATTCATATATATAATAATAGATATCAATCACTTACCAATAACCAATTTTTTACACCTTATACTACTACAATTTTGTGACATCTAGTTAATCACGCCATCATTCAACTCAAAGAATTTTTTTTTAAATGTTAAATAAATTGGGGCCCATGATTAGCCATCTTTTATTCGTAGATGATTGTCACATTTTTTCGGCCCCTTATGGACGTTATCCATACATTACGGGATGTTTTTTTCTTACATAATTGAGCAACGAGGCAAGAGGTTAGTTTTTAGAAATCTAAATGGACTTTCACTGCTAATATTTCAGCTCGGTTCATGTGTATGTTTAGAAGTGTGTTGTCGTTTCCCATTAATGCGGTATCTTAAAGTATCTAACTTGCTAATGGGTATCGACATGTCTAAGGTAGCTTCATTCGATTTCTTGGTTGATCAAGTTAATTCAAGTTTGTCATCTTGGAAATAGAAGATTCTAAACAATGCACTAAAGTTGGCACTAATTAACTTGTCATTGTCATCATTGCCAATCTATGTCATGTTTTATTCCATGTCCCTATCACCTTGGCAAATGACTTATCGAAATCTTTTGTCCACTTTTGGTTGAGTGGTTTAGGGAACAAGAGAGGAATTCACTAGAAAAGCATATTTATTGCCACTTTGTCAAAAGGTTTTTGAGGTTTAGGTATTAGGGATTTGCAGATTTTCAATCAATCGCATTTAGCAAAGATATTTTAGCAATTTTTTGTTGAGAAGCCAACTCTTTAGTTGCTAAAATTCTTCAAGCTAAATATGGGAAGATTGAATCAGCGTGGCATGCATAAGACGATCATAACCCAACTGCCATATGGCAAAGCTTATTGTATGGTAAAGAGATGCTAGTCCCCTAATTACAGAGACAAATTAGAAATGGTGAGAACACAAATATTTGGAAAGACCCTTAAGTTCCTAGATTCACACCTGGCTAAGGTAGAATGAGTGTTATTAAATGTGCAAATTTTACAACCCATAATGTCAGATATTTTATACTTCGATGCTATCTCATGGAATATGGATCTTGTCACTCGTATCGTTTCATGTGATATTGGAAATTCCATTGTCAACATCCCAATTCAAAATGAGGGTATCAGTGGCTCTATGATTTGGAGTGGTTCACCAGTAGAAAAATTTAAAACAAAAATGGGTATGCTCTAACTTACTAAGAACAATTGCAAATTCCAATAATGGATGCGTAGTATACAGATATTTATGTCTTAAGAAAATTTGGGCACTTAATATCTTACATAAGTTCAAAGTCTTTGTTTGGAATTGTTTGCAAGATGCATACTACTACCAGAATAACAATAGGAGGAGGTCATGTTAACCCAATATGTGTTCGTTGTAAAAGATGGGATGAAACTCTTAACCTCATATTATTGCAATGCTTTTGATCTATGTTGGTATGGAAGGCCACCTTTGGTTTTGCTACTCCTTATACAGGTGTATCTTTTTGTGGACTGGCTGATTAATTTCTTTAGCAAAATTCAAAACTGGGTGGTTGGTAAAATAGCTTCCATTATAAGCTTTTTATGGTGTATTTGGCTTGAATATAATGACTATGTTTTCTGAGGTATGACTCTATATCCTTCCCTAATTTTACTTTGATAAAATGCATTACAACAACAACTTTAAGGAGCTTGTAATGTTCGGAGATTTTATGATAATCCATATTGTCCTCTTCCACAACCACTATTGCATTCTTTGGAAAATTAAGAAACTCTCATCCCCCTGGCATTTTTTTTAGTAGATGGGGCATGGCGAGCTCAATCAAAGACTTGAGTAATGACGTAGGTTTGGTTATGAATTGATGGTTCCCCTAAATGGTGCCAATATTTCAAGTTTTATAGTTGTTTGTCCCCGTTATACGCTAATCTCATAGTTATTTCTAAAGTGATTAACTTTGCAACTACTAACCAATTTCAGGTTTGTTACTGTGTTAACTGATTGCACCAGAGCCTTCCATAACATGATAGGTAAAGAAGTAGATAGCTTGGAGCTAGTGGAAATTCTTGACTAAATTCATGATCTTATTCCTAAGTTTATCAAGCTCAATATTAGTGGAGTGCTTTGAGATAGGGTTTAGATAGCACATTCTTTGGCTACATCATATTTAGACTGACTTGTTTCTTCTCCTTTGTTTTTTAGTTGATTCTAAGTATTAAAAAAAAATAATAAACAACCAAGTTTGCAGGTGGCAGCCTAATGGCTTCACACTTGAATTGCCTGACCTTCAACCTAAGTTCAACGTTTAATGGGCACATTGTGTGCCATTATCTTCTAATTACAGCTTGCTGCCCTTCAAGTTTCAAGAGACAAATAAATTCTCCCAACTTTCATCCCTAGTTTTTCATCCCTTAATATAAACATTATAAATACTTTTAAATATCAATAAATAAATAAATAAATAAACAACTAAAAAAATGTAAAAAGCACCATTGATCCAAACCTTTAATTTCCGTTGCAAATCGATCCCTAACCTTCATTTGTCCTAAGCGTTTATAATTCATTGCATATTGGTCCTTAGCCTGAAGTAGTCATAGAAACTCGATTTATAATTCGTTGTATATTGGTCCTTAGCCCTAGGTAGTCATAGAAACTTGATTTACAGAGAAGAAAAATTGACAATTTAAATTGTCCATTAACCATTTGAAAATTATGACACATTTTGAAGTTATGGAAAAACAATTATTGAACAATTTAAATTAGAGTTTAAAAAGTTGATGTTAGATAATTCATTAGAGTTAAATGAATTCAAACTACTCAGTAGTTATCTTCTAATATAAATTCAAATTACGTTATAATTTTCTTACAGTTAATGGATTGTTTGAACTATCAGTTTTTATTCTTTGTAAATTGAGTTTCTTTACCTGCATAAGGTTAGGGACTAATATGTAATGAATTATAAAGGTTTTGGACCAATATGCAAAAAAATGAAGGTTACGGACTGATTACAGTGAAATTAAAGGTTTGGGATTGTTGGTGTTATTTACCCCAACCAAAAACCTTAATTTAACACTTACTTGGAGGTCTAGCATTATTTACGAACCTTGAAGGTGATAAAGCAAAACATAATTAACTTGAAGGTGTTTCAAACACTATAACGATTAAAAAAAAAAGGTTTAATTGTTATTATATTAATACAGAGTAAATTGCACAAATGGTATCTAATCTTTAGTTATTGTTTTCTTTTAGTCCCTAACCTATTGAATGTTCTGTTTTGATCCTAAACCTATCAAAATTGTTTTATTTTAGTCATTCACAAAATGAAATTCATTAATTCAAAATAATTGTCTGACAGAAACTTTTAAAATTTTAATTTAAATATTCGATAATTGTTTTCTAGTAAATTTAAAAAGTTTAATATTTTTTTATAGTAAATAGATAATTTAAATTAATAGTTTTTTCTTTCTGAATGAAATCAGTTCAATTTACAAAGAAAAAAAAAGTCATTTGAATTTTTCATTAACTGTAAAAAAATTATTATATAGAATAAATTTATTGTAAAACAGTTACCATATAGTTTAAATTATGATATAAAAATTTATTATCAAATAAATATTTTAAGTTAACAAATTTCATCAAATTGGGACCAAAATGAAATGTTTTCAATAGATTTAGGACTAAAATGACACTTTTTAATAGGTTTATGACTAAAACAAAACATTCAATAAATTAAGAACTAAAAGGAAACAATGACTAAAGGTTGGGGACCATTAATGAAAGTTACTCTATTAATAAACTTAGGATTAAAATCTATTTCTCTCGCATAAGTCAAAAAATGAACTAACTCAATCACTATAAATAGATTTATGTCAACCGTTAGAAACAACAGCAAAATCATGAAACACATACAAGAGTTATTTTGGAGGCCAGTATATATGATAAAATTGATTTTTTTTTACCACTAAAATACACGTTTAAGGAAAATTAATAATTAGTTATTTATTTATTTAACTCATAATCAACTATACAAGACAATAGGATGTGGTGGATGTATCTATATTACAGGGAGAGAGTATTTGACAAATCATTTGAGACTTCAAAAGGTGACCAAAGCAACAGTGAAGGTATTTATATAATTGGAGGATGAGAAAGGGGATTCGAATAGAAGGATGAGAGAGGAGATTCAAATAGAAACTCCAGTTTTGGTATTCTCAACACTTTACTGTTTTGTTGGCAGTGCGTTGACAAATTAATAAATATAAATCTTAATCTTATGCACAGAATTTTTCTTACCAAGAATCAACTACATTGTTCTTTAACATTCAAAGCATTGGATATTGTCAAAGCAAAAAACCAATTCACTTTCCTTTATGACATGAATGGATTTCTCATTTTCACCTGAAAAGAAAGTAACATCTTCATAGGGAGACTGAATACCCCCAACCTCAATACCCCCCCAAAGAAAAGCCTACACTTAAAACACAAGTAAAAAAGAGAAAAAAGAAAAGAAAAAAAGAAACAAAATTAACCTTCCATTTTCGGACTCCCTCTATATATTCTTCACTACCAGACCCTTCAAAAGCTTTGCTCTCTCTCTCTAGGCCTCTTTTTTATCTCTCCAAAAATCTATGCCCGTACGCCTTCATGTATGTATCCATTTGTAATTGGTTTTGTAACTGAATTTGCATTTGGTAAATCAAATTAAGAGAAAGGCAAAGAATTTCTTCGTGGGGGCATGAACTAGAGTAGTAGAAGGACTTCAGCCTCTACTCTTGTTGTGCCTCCTCCTCAGATCTTAGTTTTTAGCAAGATTTGGCATCTGGGTTTCCTTTGATTGGTAGGTTCTTCGTGAATCTGGATTTGGATCGTCGATCTTTGCGCAAATTTTGTAAATCTAAGGCCCCAATTGGATTCTGCGATTGATTTCTCTTCTTCTCTAGTCAGGTGTGCTCAATTTTGGGTCGGTTGATTGATCGGCGGAGGATCTGTCGTTCTCAGATTGAGTCAAAGGAGTTTTAGTTTTTCTATCGGATTACAATCGCTTGGTCTTTCGTCGTTGTTTAACTAAGGTACACATCAGCATTTTTGTTTTGCTTGATTGGATTGCGCTTGGCAATAGGATAGGCTAGTTATATTGCTTCGCAGCAACTTGATTGATCTCTATGGAATTCTGGTGTTGCTTTGGACTCGTCTAGTTTTGTTGCAATTGAAGTTCCAGTATTGTTCTGGATCCAGTAAATGATTTGCTCTTGCCTGTTGAAGTGGCAGTTTGATTCTATAAAGTTTGTTCTTTTCCAGTATCATCGTTTTCCCACTTGCATTTCAGAATTTTGATTCATTTATCCAATGGGTTTATTGACTTGTAGAGAAAATGTCTGAAAGCGGTAAATTATTCATTGGTGGGATATCCTGGGACACTAACGAAGAGCGTCTCAAGGAGTATTTCAGTGTGTTCGGGGAAGTAGTGGAGGCAGTGATCATGAAAGATCGAACTACAGGGCGTGCCCGTGGCTTTGGTTTCGTCGTTTTCTCAGACCCTGCTGTTGCTGAGAGAGTAATCAAGGAGAAACACAATATTGACGGTAGGATGGTGAGTTTTAACTCGTAACTGCTCTCCTGGTTAATTTCTCTGCAATGTACCATCATGTTTTCAATTTACATTGTTGAAAAAGCTAGAACATGGGATCTGCTACTGGATCATGAAGCCATATTGTAATTTCCGTGCTTCGCTTGGCAGTTCTTTCATTGGGCTAAGTAGTAAAATAAAGGAAACAGTAGTCATTCTGCCTCTTAGAGCACACTTCTTCTTTTTGGCATTATATCTGTTGTTTTTTCTTTTTAATATTTTACTCTCACACTCTGTTGTGTGGAAGTGTTTGTGACCTTATTACTATTTGAGTGTGACTTGATTATTTAAGCTTTTGAACCTCAGGTTGAGGCAAAAAAGGCTGTTCCAAGGGATGACCAGAACATTATTAGTAGAAGCAGTGGTAGCATCCAGGGCTCTCCTGGTCCAGGCCGTACAAGGAAAATTTTTGTAGGAGGTTTAGCATCTTCTGTCACAGAAAGTGAATTCAGGAAGTATTTTGAACAATATGGGAACATCACAGATGTTGTTGTAATGTATGATCACAACACACAAAGGCCTAGAGGTTTTGGATTTATCACATATGATTCTGAAGACGCAGTAGACAAAGTGTTGCTCAAGACTTTCCATGAACTCAATGGGAAAATGGTTGAGGTTAAGCGAGCAGTTCCTAAAGAGTTATCACCAGGTCCAAGCCGCAGTCCACTTGGTGGCTATAACTATGGTTTGAGCAGAGTTAATAGCTTTCTCAGTGGCTACACTCAGGGATATAATCCAAGTACTATTGGAGGCTATGGATTAAGGATGGATGGTAGATTCAGCCCAGTCACAGGTGGTCGAAGTGGGTTTCCTCCATTTGGTTCTGGTTATGGCATGGGAATGAATTTTGAGCCAGGAATGAGCCCGAGTTTTGGAAGTAGTGCAAATTTTAGTAGTAATATGAGTTACGGACGTGGTTTGAACCCTTACTATATTGGCAATGTGAATAGGTTTGGTAGTCCTATTGGATACGATGGTGGTAGTGGAGGTAGTTCATCCTTTTTTAGCTCAGCAACCAGGAACCTCTGGGGAAATGGAGGGCTTAATTATAACACAACTGCAGCAAGTTCTAATAATGCATACATGGGATCAGGAAGTGGGAGTTTTGGAGGAAGTGCATTTGGCAATACCGGAGTTAATTGGGGATCTTCAGCAACTCCAGGTCAAGCTGGAAGTAATGCATCAAACAATGGTGCGAATTTTGGCTATGGAAGTGGTGATAGCAACTTGGGTTTGGGTTCAGGAGGATATGGGAGAAACAGTGGGACAGCAGTTGCACCAAATTCATCATATGCATCATCCAATGGTGGTTATGATGCAGCCTTTTCTGACTTTTATGGTAGTGGTTCAGTTTATGGGGATGCCACCTGGCGTTCAACAACATCAGAGAGAGATGGTTCTGGTGCTTTTGGCTATGGACTTGGGAATGCCACTTCTGATGTTTCAGCTAAAACTTCTCCTGGATATGTTGGTGGTTATAGTGTCAATAAGAGACAATCAAATAGAGGTAAGACTGCAATGTTTCCTTTCTGTTATTATATCTCCATGCACATGGATGTTTAATTTATTTGTTTTTGTGCATTTGCAACCTTTGGAACGCCCTTTTCTCTCTCGTTGCAAACAGTGTTGTTAATATATTATGATATCCTTAAAGCATTGGCGGAAACTCTATGGTAATGCTTCAGGAGTTTTTCGTACACATTTCTCTCAAAATTAATCATGCCATTTATGTTATTATTCCTAAATGACTTTGATATTAGAATATTTCCTGCTGTGTTTTAAGATATTTCTATTCTTTAATAGTGATGAGCAGCATGCAAGAGGAATAAAAAGAGTGAAGAACACTAATTTAAACATCTGAGCTATATTCTTGTGGAATTAGGGATTGTGTGCTTAGAGTACTGATGGTGTTTGGGCAAAATATTTATTTGTGTGCACTTTCGAGAAGACATATGTCAACATGCTCTTTTATACACTTAACGATTAATAATAAGAAGGAAAACCTAAAGGGGACCATTGTGATTCTTTCCAAAAAAAAAAAAAATTCCTGCGTCAACCTTTGGGGTCTGTTACATCTAGTTGTGTACAATATCATTGGCTTGATAATTTTGAGTTAGGTGTGTAATGTGAGCATATTACAATGGTGATAGTTGAAGCCTGCCCCCAGGGTCCAAGCGGGGAAGGCCAAATATTGATAGAAGAGCAAAATACCCTTGAATATAAGATGGTTAACATATCTAGTTTCTGCTTTCAAGTTGAACAGTTGTCTGAAGGTGATTTCTGTAATTTTTAGGGGAGTGAGATGGCCTTTATCCAATATGTTCTTGAAATTACAAGAGGGATTGCTACTTTGCCCAATGTACTTGTAAGATTCTTTGTGCTGTATTTTCTATTGGATGATTTTATCAAACATTATTATAGCGTAGATACAAGCATGTGCACTGTTGATTGTCCATTTTACCTGTAAAAGAAAAGTCTGTTGCCCTTCCTCAGTGCTTTGAGCATAATGTATTCTCAAACTGTTAAATCTCCAACATATGCATTTTGACCTCAAATTCGGCTAGCTTCCCTAAATATTTCTTCAGTTGATTTGGATGCAAAGTAGAACCAATTTGATTAGTATGGAAGTTAAGGTATATTTTTTTAATTCAAAATAAGAATAGACTGAGATAAAACAATGTAGAATTCGTTTCTGGTGCATTACTTGCTCTGCTGATGCCCTTGTAAGATTTGGACATACAGACATGTGTGTTTGAACTCTTCATGTGTCTGTTGAATTCGTTTTTCAGTGTGGTACTACACATCATATGTAGGTAAGCATCACTAATTTCTACTATTTTTTTCTTTTACATTTTTTCACAGATATATTCAGGTTTTTTTTTAAGTTTTTCTCAAGCTAAATGCAAGTGATTTTCTTAATGCTGGTCAGAACAACATAATTTCTGATCTCCTGATTTCTCAGAAATTGCAAACCCACAAACACAGACACACACAGAGTTGAGAGGTCATCTGCAGCTTCTCTTTTTCATTTTAGTGATTTTCCTTCAAAGCTGCATATGTTATTGTGTTTTTTCATATGGATACATGCATTTTGCTTGTGGGAACCCTTCTGGTAACTGTCCTCTGTTTAGTTTCAAGGGCGATCCTAGTTTGTAAGTACATGACTCTGTTGTTTCGGAATCAAATTATTGAAGAAACCCCTGCACTCTTCATTAAATGGTACGACTGAACCCCAAATGTTCATCTGGATACATACAGGCACGTAACAACAATAGGTCCAATGGCTGTCTAAAGTTATGCAAGCATCTATGAACACATGTCTGAATCAGTATGCAGTGAGAGGAGAATAAATTTAGATTTCCCTTTTGGCATTTTTTCATTTCTCTTAATGGGTCTTGTGCACTTGATCAGTTGCTTCCTTAATGAAAATAACAATTCAGCAAAAAAAAAAAAAAAACTGATAATTCACTCTTGTAATTTCTTCAGATCATGGTGTGGTAACGTTAGTTATTTCTCATCCTTTAAGCTCCATAAGTTAATCTGGGAAACCTCTCTCATTACAAGAGGTTTTACTTGATTCTTTTGTTTGTTGATTTATGAAGTCCATTAACTGTGAACTTCATTTCAGTGATTTTTCTATCATGTTTTGATTCCTGCAGGAATTGCTGCTTAGAGGTTTGTTTTGGTTATCACTTATTGCAATGCGGCAGATGAAGATAATCTTGTGCAGCAGGTGATCTGTGAGTTCCACACGTTTTCCTCGTTCATACATTTTGGTTAAAGCACAAAAAAAAAAAAAAGGCTGATTGTCTAGAGCTGGCTGAAGATGACTATTATGAAGAACTAGAATTAGTGAGAAAAGTTAAAATGGGTTTTGTGTTAAAGCTTGAGTTTTGAGTTACCAATTTAGATTTTTTTTTCTTTTTGTTTTGTTATCTGAGTGAGATGTAAAATCAAATTGCGGGATATAGTGAGAAATGTATCTTGCATCTCATGCGAGGCATTGATACACAAGGATACAGACTACTCTCTTTTCTTGGTTCGTCTTAGACTTAATTTGTCGCTGTAATAGCTCTGGCAAGGTTGTGAGTTTCTTGTCCGGTACGTTGTCTTTACATCTTCCCATTATCTGGGTCTGTTTTTCAGCCACATTGTATCTGAGTTCTTGTTGATTTGTTAGTGTGAAACATTGACAGGGATGCCCAGCTAGGGCCCCTTGAAATAAGTTACGAGAAATGTTCATTCTTTCTTTCTTTTGAATGATTTCTGCTACACATTCTGAAGTTTCATATGTTTGGGATGATTATTGTTAATCTCTATATCTTTGCCTGCCACCAAATTGAGAAGACATATTGCTAGTTTGCCATGACACTCAGTGATGCAATTTCTGTCATCCTTTTGATGATGTCTTTTGGGATTTTTCCCTTCTTACTATCAACTGCTGTGAAGTTGCACATTGCTGCCAAGCTATCAATCATATTCATTCGTTCCAGGGTTCCCCCTATTTTTGCTATAATGTTATTCAAATAAATGGAGTTGAAAGGAAAAGGGGATTTAGAATATTTATCTCATGCATGGCCAAAAGTCACAGGAAGGGGGGACTCTGGATGGTGGCTGGGATGCTACCCTTTTTTTTTACTTTTGTTCTTTTTCCTTCATAGAGTTGGACCCGCTTTCCAATTCCAGGCTGTAAAATTCTTAAAGATGTTCCATTGTAGAGAAGAGGCGCCTGATTCCATCAGCTACTTGAAAGAATGATGCTCCCTAGTTTGCAGGGATGGCATGAAATTTAGGAAGTCAAAAGAAAAGTTGTTGGGTGGAAGTAGTTAAAGGTTGGTTGATGCTTCTTTTAAGAGATCCTGTTATCTTTAAAAGGAATTCAATGCTGTTGCTTGAGCCGCAAGTCAAGTCTGTGTGAGTCTTCACGCTTGTACTGAATGAGCTTGTGCCCTTTCACATACATGTAAAAGTGCATCCTTGTTCACTGCATTTCCAAGCTGCAGCTAACGTCTGCCAGGAAAAAATAAACAAAAGAAAAGATCTCTTCGTCCAAAAACAAAAAGAAAAAAAAAAAAAAAACAAAGTATTCAAGAAATATGCGGAAATAAACTGTTTCCCTTGCACTTCTTAGCTCCACAACTTCATAAAATATGTTGCAGAAAATGGTACTCTTGTCTGTTTTGCATTAATTAATCATTATATATTTTTTTTATTAAAGTTTAACATCAACATATTTATATTAATATGTACTGAAAGAATTTTTAAAAATAATATTTAGAAATTATAATCTCTACAGTTTTATTTTCATATAAAATATTTATATTTTTATAATTAATTTTTTTAAAATATAAAATAATAAATTAATTACTATAAATAATAAAATGGTCAGTTTTATGGAACGGATGGACTAGTAAATTTTAAGTGCTGTATGGGGGGAAAAAATATGTTTCCTTTTAACACAACAAAACTTCTTGTATGTATATGTAACACGGGACGGGAGGCACGTATGTATATATTTATCGGCAGCCGAAGTGAAGCGAGGAAGGTCAAGTAGTGCTGGTATGACTGTGGACGCCGCTTCCTTTGTCGGACCCCGCAGCAGAAATGAGCCCTTCTCTTCTTAGCTTCTCCTCCTTCGCCTTCCGACAGAAAATCACCCATGAGTTCACCTCCAAAGCCACACAAATTCCGACCAAACTCGCCAGACACAGACAGTACCCCAATTTTGCGACCGACCTGCCCTCGCCCATCACCTCAAACCCCTCAAGGACATTCACGATTCCCAGCACCACGCACGAGTACCCCACAAAATGGTGGTACGATTTCCAGTACCTCCTGAACTTGTTCGTGGTCTTTGGCCGGAACAGTAGCGCCACCGTCTGCAAAGCAGCCAGACTGAACGCGGCGAACCCCAACTTCCTGTGGAGACCATACTCCACTCCCGGCGACATTTCCCCCAGGCGTATCCCAATTGCGAACCCGACCGTTCCGAGGAAGAATCCGGATAGCTGGATCCCGGAGTGGACGTAGAACCAGGTGGGTCCCAGGGCCTGCACGTGGCGGAGGTACCTCGCTGTGATGGCCCCAGTCGGGAGCAAGAGCCCCCAAGCAACGGCGTTGGCGGCGCCATGGACGGTCTTCAGGATTTTAACCTTGTCGTGCTGCGGGGCTGCGGAGCCAGACAGGAGGTCGAAAGTGGCGATGGAGGAGAGGTCGTTCGAGGTTGTTGGGTGGATCGTTGGCGAGTAGCCTTGGACATAGAGTCCGCGGTTCCAGACGTGGTGGATTTTGGTTTTGTTTGGCTGGAGTTTCAATGTGGCATATATCTGGACGGCAGCGCCGTTGTGAATGGTGGCCATTTTGCCGCCGTAGAGAGCGGCGGAGGAAGACAGGAGGTGGATGTCGAGGGGTCGTGAGAGTAGCGGAGATTTCTGGAGCTTAACGGAGGGGTCCAAGATGTAAGGGAGGAGGACAAGTTGGCCGGAGTTGGGGTCGGGGAAGGCGACGAGGGCTCGGGTGCCGGTCATCTCAGGGGAGGAAGGGTTGATGCCCCAGCCGACCCAGCCGGAGGGAGAGATGAAGGTGCCGAAGAAGCAGAGGTCTAAGGTGGCATTGTGAGGGTGAAAGGTCCAAGCAATGGAGGCTTGTTGGGTGGGGAGGTTGATGCATTTCTGGAAGGTTTTGGTGGCGGTGGCGGTGGTGCAGTGGGCGGAGAGCGCGGGTTGGAGATGGGAGGAGAGGAGGAGGAAGAAGAGGAAGAGGAGGAGGAGGAGGGCCATGGCGGCGGCGGCGGCGGTGGTGGGGTGTGAAGATGAAGATTTAGGGGGGTTGAAAGGGAAGGAATGGGTGGGATGGGAATTAGGAATTGGTTAACATTTTAGAGTGGGTATGTGGGTGAAATGGCAATGATGGGTTTGGGAAAATATTAGGGAATGATTTTGTGTTGTGTTGTGGTGACTGGTGCTGCTTTCTTAGCTTTGAAGGGAAGCGAAGGGTGCCTCTAGAATATTGGCTGGATTTTCTTTCCACTCTTTCAGTTAAAAAATTTTCATTATGTGATGCTTTCTTTCTGTAGTGCCTTTACTCGATTAGGTTCTCGCTACAGCACACTGTGCCTGTGTTAGATTAGATCCATCTTTCCTGATTCTACGAATTACATTTCTGTTGAACCAAAAAGAATTCTTTGCTCCCAGCCCCTACCACTACCAGACATGACATGCGCTTCTTTCTTTCACAAGCATTGACATCACATAGTTTAACTGGTCATGTTACATTAAAATTAAACACGCCCCAAATTTGTGCTCTCCAAACCAAACCACCTGCTCTATACATACTTGCAAACAAAAAGATTTGTACGGTCTGGTTTCCAGACAAAAAAATAAAAATTCTGTTTATCCAGTTATCCTTGGTCCTCCGTTTTTTTTTTTTTTTATAAAAAAAACACATCGCACTTTCAACCCTCTGGTCCCATTCATTGTTCGTGACCTGAAACTCATATTATATAGAACGAATGCAATGATGATTGGAAGAAATTCATTGAACTAAAAATTATTTTCTTAAAACATAGCCCACTTTGGTTATGATCTGATTCTGAAGAGATAGACTCTGTTTAATATTAACGGCAGCTATTAGCGTTAGAGTTTTAAAAAAGCTATCAAATTGTAGCTTTTAGCTTTTAATTTCAGCGTTTTCATCTCAACTATTAAACAAATTATCCAAAACTTTAACGTTCATGACAAAAACTGTTCCCAAACGGGTCATAGTAAGATACGAGGCATTTCCCAGAAAATACATAACAGATTTCATTGCATTTACTCCTTGCTGTTGGAGCAAAAAGCGATTAGGTGAAAAGCATCAATTCGAGATTTTCGAGCAAGAACAGTCCTGCGTTTCTTCTTGATTAACTGATCCATCAAGGGGTTGTTCCTGCTGTTATTACAGATTATATATCCAACAAGAACAAGACAGCGAGAATGAATACATAACCAACTATGACCCGACACAATCGTCACTAGCACGAGATGAGAATGATGCACTATAACGAATTATTTCACCAATAGGGCAAAGTCTGATGAAACACTAATGTTCCTTCACAATTCGGGGGCGGGGACAACATGAAATAAGCTACAACTCAACCCAACCGCCAAACAACAAAACCAATTTGAATTTATGCTTCATAGAGAATTACAAACTGAACGCATTTTTATGAGAATATCTTCCTCGCCGGCCAATCTACAAAGTCCATGGCGCCTCCATGCCAGAAGCAGAAGCTTCACTCCCCTTCACTCAGAATGGGGACTATTAGCGGTTTCATTTGTGCAAGATATACAATTGCCCACCTGTCATGGTAAGACTAATGTCAGGAACAGGAAAATTGAGCAAAGGATGACAAGTTTACTTATCAAATTAGAAAAATTCTTCAATCAAGGTGGGAAAACTCCATATGCAGCATCATGCAAGTAATAGATCATCAAAAGTTACAAAGAGTCTAAACATTTGCAGAATATCAAATGTGCAGACCAGAAAGACAAATCAGAGAAAGTGCATGTGCATGTGCATTCATGCACATTTGAACTACTGAACCTGCATATGTCTGGAGTCGGGTGATGGATAGAATACTACTGAGCCTGCAATTTCTCTGCACTCACATCATTCTTTCAAGTTATTTCATAAGAACTCAAATTCCATGCTACCTCCCCTTTCCACAAAGCAGAACATCACCCTACCAAGAAAGCTTGGCATGCACTAGGTAGGCAATGTAAAGTCTTGCTTCTCACACCTCAAGTAGTAGAAAAAAAAAAAAAAACTAGAATGTACAAGCAATGGGATAAAACTAAAAAAAATAGACTGGGAGAACAAGTAGAATATAGCCTTTTAGGAGGTTACAGATCCTCTTCACATAAATAGTCAAATGCTAAAGGCTGATGCCCAAGTTTCAAATGCTAAAAAGGCTGATGCCCAAGGAGGAGCAATATTGTCCAGAGTCAGATCAGCTAGAGATCATATTACCTTCTCGTAAAATTTCTTTGCCTGACATTATCTTGAAAAAAAAAGCAAGTTCTTATTTTCCCTCTATTACGGGGTATACTAGATGTCTTCATCACAGCCCAAAGAAGAGAAAAGTACTCATCTATTGAAAGCAAGCAAGCTCAGCAGTCTGCACTCTTCATGAAACGATTATGCAAGGATGCGTTTTTGTGTTTGTGTCTGACAGAGAGAACCAGAGAAACATAGAGATATAGAAGACAGAGAATAAAAATGAACTGCTTTAATGGCTCATTGTAGGTTTGGATTCTATCATCCAAGACCGTAAGAAACCACACAAGACTTATCCTCCAAGTTTATGATGAACATTTCAAGAATCATGAAGACTGGTAAACTATGACAGACAAGTATAAGAAAACATGACACGTTAGAAATAGATTTTATTCTTGTCTTCTAAAATCAAGGAAAATGTTAACAGAATTCAACCATTGTTCAGGTACCTCTTCAGCCGATTCTTAATCAATTCAAAGATGTTGCACATCACAGTATTCCTAGAATGGCAAACATCCTGTCTTTAATGCCAAAACTGTACCTATATCATTTCACGCTATCCACAATAACACAGAGAACCAGCACATTTTGGAAAATTTCAACCACTATATTGCCCTTAGTCACATAATTTGAAATAGCAAAAGCAGCAAAAAAATTACCATCTGTCCAATATTACACATATAGGGTGACAAAATACATGTTGACGGCATGAATAAGCATCAATCAAGGAGAGATTCTACCAGTTAAACTAGGTTCCTAGCTGACAGGCAGCTCAAAACCTTATGACCATTTTCAAAAACACCACGCCTAGAGAAAGGGAAAAAGAAGAAAATTAAAAATAAAAAAAAAAAAAAGAAAGAAAAGAACTGAAATGAAAAACTTACATCATCCAACAACAAACTGTTGCTGTAATAACCAATGTCAGGTGTAAGCTGCATCAAAAAACAAGTACCCAGTAACTTTTTCTGGCGATGAGGCGTAAAGCAATCAAAGCTTATCACATTCAGATAGGCATTGATCTAACTAGTGGAAATAGGAAAATTCACAGAAGATCTTGATTGATATTTAAAAAAAAAAAATGTAAAAATGAACAAATTGCTGACACTGGATAAAGCAAAAAATTTTGACATAAATTCGAATAAAGATCAATGAATCAAGAACATGTATGGTTGTCAACAGGAAATTGCACGTACAATCTTACATTTACATTAACAACAGAAGACAACAAAACTGCAGATCAAACGAGAGAAAGCTGGAAATTTGAGAAAGGAATAAGTACACAATTCATACAGATTCGTAGATGGCCCTCTGTTGCAGCAGATTCTGGTGCAGAGCGATGAAATAATCCCTATCACCACGAAAATCAGAGTCGTCACCAAGAAGCCCATGTCCGATCTCGATCACAGATAACTGGAAGCCCGCCGAATTAGAGATCTAGTATTTGGATTGAACTAGCTTCACTTTCAGGAATGGACGAAACAGGATTTTATTCGACAGATGTTTTCACGATTTATCGCGAACTGGATAGGATGGGAAGAGGCAGGGAAAAAAAAATCACTTCGGTTTTCTGAGAAAGGAAGCAGAACTAGAAGCAATACGATGGCATAAAAATTTTCGCTAAAACATGTTTTTACCCCTCAAACTTCACAGTTTTTTTTATAAAATTTTTATGCCTTCATCTTTAGTTTAGCTCTAAATGCACAAAAAAATTTACAAGAGTAAACATGAGAGTATAATTATATGACATAGTCTACCCATACTTACCTCATCCACTAATTACTAAAAGAGAAAAGAAAAAAACTCTAAAGCAAGCATGGCTACGAGATAGTGATTCTCATAACAATGAAATGTCAGTCAGTTACATTTATTTGATTAAATTCATAATAATTGCTATTTAACGTGAACAAAGAAAAAGAAACGCCTAAATGCACCATTAGTCCTCCAAATTTTCCAACTCACACGAGTTGGTCCCTTAACTTTGACTCAGTATGACTTAGTCCTTAAACTAATAAACTTTGCAAATCTTGCGACTTAGTCCTCAAACTTTTTAAATGGTGCTACTTGGCCCCTCAGCCATCAGAATAAACTACAACTTTAAGTCCTAACTTCTAATATTTCAGCAAAATGACCCTTCTATTTAAGAACTTTCATTATCACCAAACTTGTAAGCTAATAAACTTTACTAAATTGTTAAATATATAATTATCTAGTTAAATAACTTACAAAATAATGATTAAAAAAATTATATACAATAATTTGAGAAATTTATAATTATTTAATAATTTATATTTTACTTATTTTTTTAAAAATACTTTCACTAGATATTGGAAAGAAAAAAATATTTTCATGTACTCCACTATTATGTTGATCAATTTTTTTTTCTAAATATTTTTTCCTTACTTGTTTTATATAGAATATGCAACATTAGGGGACTTATGAATTTTGAGATCATTTTAGAGGACTTTTTCTTTAAGTAGATTTAGTTTTCAAACAATTTTTTAAATTAATATTTTTTATTAATATTTTGTGATTTATAATTAATATTCCACATCTTCCTGAAACTAATTCATCTTTCACAATTTTCATGCTAATTAGGATGGAACATACTATAACTTTCTTTGCTTTTTATCATTTATTTTTTAAGAAAAGTTTGGGAAAAAAAACTAATGAAGCAGTACCTACTATCACTTGTTATCAACTCTGGCTAAATATAAATAAGAGTAGGGAATTTGGGGAAAAATAAAAAAAAATAATTTAACCAATTAATTAGAATACTAACTACTTTTTTTTTCTTTTGATAGATTCCAACTACTATTTATATTTGCAAAAAAGATTAAAGCTAAACATAAAGAAACCATTAATATGCAAGAGATTGAAGAAATAAAGAAGGTAAAGAAGATAAATCATCCCAAAGTTAAAAGTTGGATTTTTTTTTTTATTTTCTCCAAAATTTTCTTCATAAACAAGTGATAAAAAATCAAGGAAATTATAGTACATATCATCTTCATTGACATGACAATTGCAAAAGATGAATTAGTTTAAAGATGATGTGATATACTAATTCTAAATAACAAAATATTAATACGAAAGATATTAATTTGGAAAATTATTTGAAAACTAAGAATCGATTCGTTTTAACTTAAGTCAATTGACTTGCTTTTACTTTTACATATTTTTTACTTAAAATTAATTTTATTTGAAAGCTAATATTATGTAAATTTAATAATCTATTTGAAAGTAAATTTTCATAAAGTCATTAGATTTTTATGAATTTTTAATGCCTTAAATTAGAAAAAGTCATAAAAATTTAGTAAGATTACAAAAATATATTTTCAGTAGATTATTACAGCTACATAATATTGATTTTTAATTAAAATTAGTTATGAGTAAAAAAGATGTAATAATAAAAATAAGTCATTTTAAAGTCAATTGACGTTAGTTAAAATGAACTCAGTGTAAATCTACTTAAAGAAAAACTCTCTAGAATGATCTCTAAATTCATAAGTCTCCAATGTTGCATATTTCGTATGAAAAAAGTGAGAAAAAAATATTTATAAAAAATAATTGATCAACATAATAGTAGAGTGCATAACAAAATATTTTTTCCAATACGTCAACCAAAGTAGTTTTATAAAAAAATAAGCAAAATATAAACTATTAAATGATTAAAAAATTTAAAATTTATTGTATATAATTTTTTTTGAATTATCAATTTGTAATTTATTTAATTTGTTAATTGTATATTTAAAAATTTTGTAAAATTTATTAACTCACAAGTTTGGTGATAATGGAAGCTCCTAAATAGAAGAGTCATTTAGCTGAAAGATTGAAAGCTAGGACTTAAAATTGTAATTTATCTTAATGGTTGAAGGACTAAGTCGTACCATTTAAAATGTTTGAGGACTAAGTCAAATGATTTTATAAAGTTTGAGGACTAAGTCACATGATTTTGCAAAGTTTAAGGACTAAGTCATACTGAGTCAAAGTTGAGGGAACAATTCATGTGAGTTGGAAAATTGGAGGACTCATGGTGCATTTAGGCCAAAAAGAAAAGTTAAAAAAAAAAACAATTTGACTGTCTTTCCCTCGTTGATCGACGTATCATTTAAACGCTTAATTTTTTTTTTCCTTTTCATTTGATATACGTCAAGCGAGATTTATCTACGACATTTTACTTTGTACCTTTGGCTCAATAAAAATAGATCAAATCTAGAAGACTTAAGAGATAACTAAAGAAAATAAAATAAAAGAGTGAGTACTTAAATAAACTCCGGTGATGAAATTACAATTTTTTTTATATTGTTTTGAAAGATTGCATTTTAATCCCCAATAATGTATAATTCTTGGGAGAGAAAGAAAAAAAAATATTTTACATTTAAATAAAGAAAAATTAGTAAATTAAAATATTCACCGAAGCTCAAAATATTATATGAGGGTTCAAAAATCAATACTCTTTCTGTCTTAAAAATGGTGATAAGTATTCATTTTTAACCTATCTTAAAAAAGATGAGTTCTTTTCCTTTTTGAAATTTTTTTAATATTTAATTTATCTTGATGCGCGTTCATTTAAACTCTCTCTATATAAAAAATAAAAAGGGTAAACATCACATGTCATCCTTCAAGTATGTCATATGTTGTACTTTCATCCTAAAAGTTCAAATTGATGCACCATTTATCCTTAAAGTTTGAAATTGCTGCAATGTCCGACTTCTATTTACTATTGTCGTTTGAGACTGACAAAAATCTGATGTGGCAGCGAACATGGCTTCAGGCAGGAAAAATTTAGGGTTTTAGGGCAATTGAAGTGCCTACATCTTCCCTTTTTTGCTACTAGTCTGAGCAATATCTACAATCTCCTCTATTACCTTCAACCCGACATCCCTTACATCCTTCCTCCCTCTCTCTCCTCTGCTTTTCATCAGATTCAACAAAGCGCCCATCGCATTCTCCCTCGTCCTCGTCGTCATCCATGTCCATTCGTCTAACAAATCCGCCAAAATACGAATCCCTCCAGTTTTCCTCATAGCCTCTTCACTCTCCCTACAACCTGTGATCTGAGCAAGCACCACACTCATGTCCTTAACAATTCCTGTTCTCGAATCCTTTAGAATCAATGATATTAAAGCTGAGATAGCCCCGGGATCGATAAAGCTCGCCCTATTCAGCAAATAAAGAGCGATATTAAAAAGCGCTTTCAGTGCGCCTTTTATCTATTAAGGCGGCGAGTTCACAGCCGTGATTGTGGCCACAAGCAGGTTAAATGATATCGCGTTGGGATCTGATGATTGTGCAATAGGGCTCTTTAGCTACTAGAAGGCTGTAAAGCATGGCGGCAGATGCCTAGACGGCGACAGCTGATGTGGAGTGGCTGAGCACATGAGAGATCGCATCCAGGAAGCTGTGAGTAGACATGAGCGTAGAACAGGAGCTTATCGAGAGATTGAGCAGAATGGCGGCAACATTCTATTGAACAGCAGTAGAGGAAGAATTGAAAGCCTTAGAGATGTAAGGGATAGCGCCGACGTCAACAACGATAGGGCAGCTCTCAGGGCCATTCTTGGAGATGAGGCAGAGCTTTGCCAGGGCCTCAACGCGAGTCTACTCTGAAACAGAGTTGAGCCCGGTGACTAAGGAGTGAGTCGCCCTATGTTTGACTTCCATTTCAATTTTGCCGCGAATACACATAATAAAACCCTAAATTATTCCTGCCTGAAGGCAAATTGGCTGCCACATCAGATTTCATCAGATTCAACAATTAGATACTTAAAGGACAAATGATACAACAATTTAAACTTTCAAGAAGAAAGTGCAACATATGCAATAGGATTATTAGTGATGTTTACCCAAACCAAAAACTACACAAAACTTAAAAAATGAACTTTTTTCTTTTTATGATAATCATTTAAACTCTTACTACATAAACTCAATTTTTTTAAAAAAAATTTTAC
Source organism: Aquilaria yunnanensis (assembly GCA_039654915.1). Taxonomy (NCBI): domain Eukaryota; kingdom Viridiplantae; phylum Streptophyta; class Magnoliopsida; order Malvales; family Thymelaeaceae; genus Aquilaria; species Aquilaria yunnanensis. The sequence continues at coordinate 69,754,944 of CM077596.1, read as the reverse complement.
TTCATGGGTAAAAATGAAAATAACAACATAAATTATACACTAATTAATCTTTATACAAAAAAAATACATTATTTAAAATAGGATGGTGAGAGTATTAGCAACTAAGTACTAATAGAGATAGAGAGTATTTAACAACTAATAGACATGGTGAAAGAATGTCACATTAAAGCGGTAAAACATAGGTTTTTGAAACAATAAAATTGCAATTTCAACTAAACGTGAGTAGCTTACCTATAAAACACTCTGAAGTGCAATCAAACTATTTAAGGGTGTTTTTTTGTTCTCTTTTCATGTTTCTCACTATATGTGCAATAAAATAAAACTATTCCTCATCCGTGGAATAAACTAATAAATAGTGTTTACTATCTTCTGTAACTAAATGGTGTGTTTTGATTATGGATTTGGCGTACGTGCACATGCAGGTTGGCAGAGCAGTAGCAGTTACGAGAATGGCGTGGACATTTTGTTATCACTATTACATCTATTTTTCATTTTAGTCGTTATTTTTAATTCCTCATTTTCATAGCCTATATGAACTAGGATATAGCTCATGCATTTATCATGTTGTGTTTTGTGTTTATCGTCCCCTTTCGTCTACTTCTTCCTTTTCCAGAATTTCTCATTGTAAGTCTTCTAGAATTCTCAAGATCCATTCTTTTTTGCGATCTCCTAATCCAAAGCATGCATTTCTGAAATCCAAATTTGAGTTTCCCTTATTTTTTGTCCTTTGATTTGTGATTTGTTACGAAGAAATAGCTCACTTGGAACAAAAGCAAGAGGATCTTATGGCTCGCCAAGAACAACAGTTCTATGCCTTACGTCAGTCCATCGCTAACCTACAGCGAGCTCAAGAGGTAGGGAGTTAAAATCGTGAGGCTAGCTCGAGTCATGGAGGTTCAAATCCGAAAAATTGTGGCAAAGGCATGGGCGTAGCTCGCATTGGCCGGATTGATTTTCCTTATTTCCAAGGGAAAGATATCGAAGGGTAGTTCTTCAGATGTAACCAGATCTTTGACTTGGATGAAATCCCTTAGGAGCAAAAAATCCAGCCCTGCAATGGCACTACTGATTTGTTCGAGGTTGGCCAGCAATGATGGGCTTGACTTGGAATCACCACTCAACGGTGATTCAAGAGAGATTTGCAGATGGACACCATGACCCTTCTATTAAACTGAAGAATTTAAAGCAAACGGGGACAGTCTGAGATTATCAGAACCGTTTTGATGCTCTGCTCAGTCAAGTAAGCCCACTTCTCGAGATTTTCTGGTTGGTCAATTTTTAGGAGGTCTACAGGAAGAAATTCAAGGAGCTATCAAGGTTTTATGCTCTAAAACCCTATACAAAGTTTAACGTCTGGCCAAGTTCCAAGAATCAGCTAAGGTGATGAAACAAAAATTCAATAAGAATGTTGACAAGAGGAATAAAGGTTTGCTCCCTACCCCTAAGGCAATCACTCCCGTCATTACGAATGCCTGGAAAAACTAGAGAGGGGCAAGTTGATTGTTGGAGAAGAAGATGAATGAAAAGCGAGCTACCAACCTTTTTTTGTGGTGTAATGAATTTTTTTTTTTTTTTTTGAGGACATAAATGCAAAAAGGGGCAAGTCAATAAGATTGAGTTGATTGTGGAAACAGAATCGGACGAAGTACTTGGAGAATATGAGGTTGAACCTACTGAGGAGGTAACCACTACTATTGACTCACCTTATCTTTCATTGAATGTTCTCACATGGTTGCTTAACTTTACTATAATGAGGGTTAGGAGGTATATTGGGAACCGCCCTGTAAGTATGCTGCTTGACTCCAGAAATACCTACATTTCTTTGGATGAAAGTTTGGCGAAGCACCTTAGGTGTTTTATGGAATGAATAAAAACTCTGGGAGTATCCATGGCTAATGGAAATGTATTGGTAGCAAGATGTATTAGCAAGTAGGAGTGATCACTATTAAGGTGAAACTAAAAAAAATGAAAACTGAAAAAATTTTAGAAATTTGGTTCGGTTTTTTTGGTAATTTGGTTCATTTCATTCAAAACCGAATAAAGGTAATTTCAATTTTGGTTTGATTTCAATTGTGGGAGTCAGTTATTTTGATAACTGAAATAACCAAATTACCATTTATTCACAATTAGGTCTTGGGCTTTTTTGTTGGGCTGCTCTTATGTAATTGTTTATTATTGGGCTTTAAACTTAGATCATTGCCTTACATGCTTTACCCTCTTCTATCCCTAAACCTAACCAGCTAACCCAAACCTAGTGACCCTTACCCACCCCCTTGCCCTACCATGTCCTGCACTTTCCTCATTTCATTCATCTCTCACTACCATTCACACTTCAGATCAAAAACCAAGAAGGTAGACGAGAGTCAGAGACCGTCTAGGACCTAGGTCGCGCACAGACACTACACCACACTTAGCTCTACCCTACCCCAAGCTCACACTTTTATCATCACCCAGTGTCCGTCTGTGCCACAGTGAAGGCCCATGCTCCCTGTACTCATCTTGGAATTCGGCGGTCCTTCTCATGATTCGGCAATTCACTTTTCCTCCGTGGCCTCACCTGACCTGATTGCTGATTTGGTGATTTGCTTCCCCTTCTAGCAGCCTCACTTGACCTGATTGCTAAATTTTTGGTTAATTCAATTCTGACCCGAATTGAACCATAATATTTTCAGTTCAGTTTTGATTCGTTCACCCCCATTTTGGTTAATTTGGTTTGTTGCCATCCAAAATCAAAAGCTGAAAAACTAACTTATTCAGTTCTGTTTGAACTAATAACTAAATAAGCACCCCTATTAACAGGGAACTCAAAGTGGAAATTACAAGGCATCGAGTTTGTGTCGGATGTCTTGCTTCTACCACTGGGATGGTGCGAAATGGTTTTGGGGTTTCAATGGTTAAGGTTTCTTGGAGATATCAAATGGAGCTTTGAAGTGCTTATGATGATGTTCAAATATCAAGTCTATAAAATGTACTTAAGAGGTTCTCCAAAGGCTAATCTCCTCATTAGTGATGCACCAACCACACAAAAACTAGTGCAACAAGTCACCCGACTTGAAGGGGGTTAGGCTTTTGCTATACAACTACTTGGTTATGCTTCTACGCAACTAGAATGTGTTATGGGGGAAGTTTTGCATCTGAAGGAAGGGCTTATTATGCTTTTGGATCAGTACCAACAACTGTTTGAAGAGTCCACTTCTCTCGCATTCCACTACCTCCAAACACTTCACTAGTGAATATTCGTCCATACAGGCACCGCTCAATTCAAAAGGATGTGATTGAAGGTATAATTAATAAAATGCTCAATGTAGGGGTTATTCAACCAAGTCAAAACCCCTTCTTATAAGCCATAATACTTGTTAAGAAGAAGGATGGAAGTTGGAGGCTATGTGTGGATTATAGGGAGTTCAACAAAATCACCATCAAAGATAAGTTCCTTATATTGGTCATAGAATAGTTACTGGATTAGTTGTATGGCACTACCTACTTCTTCAAGCTTGATTTGAGAGTTGACTATTATTAAATCAGGATGTGCGAAAGAGACATTCCAAAAATAGGTTTGTGAACCCACCATGGGCATTTTAAGTTCCTGGTCATGCCTTCCAGGCTGACAAATGCTCCATCCATTTTCCAAAGCTTGATGAACTTAATATTTCAGCCTTACCTCAAAAAATTTGTCCTGGTTTTCTTCGATTATATCCTTGTTTATAGTGCCTCTTGGAAAGGACACTTAAAGCACTTTCAAATGGTTTTTGATGTGTTAAAGCAGCATACTCTATACTTGAAAAAAAGCAAGTGTTCCTTTGGTGTGGAGCAAGTTGAGTATTTGGGCCACGTTATCACATGTAAAGGGGTATCTACAAACCCAAGCAAGATTAAGGCAATGATTAGTTAGCCTGTACCCCGTACAATTAAGCAGTTACGTGGCTTTCTTGGGCTAATGGGCTACGGCCAAAGATTCATACATAACAAAGGGTTGATTAGCCAACCAGTGACCAACTTGCTTAAGAAAAATCAATATAAATGGGAAAAAAAGGCACAGGAGGCATTTGATAAGTTAAAATAAGCTATGTCGACAGCTCCAATCCTAGCATTACTTAACTTCTAGGTCCCCTTTGTGATTAAGATGGACACGTGCCAAGATGGAGTTGGGGCTATGTTGTAACAGGGAGGGAACCCTATTACTTTTATTAGTAGGTCTATTTCTTTTAAACATTGAGGTCCCTCTACGTACGAGAAAGTTCCCTACCATTGTTTTTACCGTGGAGAAATGATTGTCGTATCTTCTCTATAGGCATTTAACCATTAAGACAAACCAACGAAGGCTCAAGTACTTACTTGAGCAGAAAATTACAACCTCTTTGCAACATAGGTAAGGTGTAGGTTAATTTGTTTTAATTTTAGTTAATTGACTATAAAATGACTTATTTTTATTTTTACATCTTTTTAACTTGAAACTAATTTTAATTAAAAGCCAATATTATGTAGTTGCAATAATCAATTGAAAATACAATTTTTATAATTTTAATAAATTTTTATGAATTTTTCTAATTTCAAGCCTTAAAAAAGAAAAATTCATAAAAATTTAATAACATCCTAAAAATTTATTTTAAAATTGATTATTGTATCTACATAACATTAACTTTCAAATAAAATTGATTTGAGATAAAAAAGATGTAAAAATTAAAAAAAATTAGTTGACTTTAGCCCAAACGAATTGGCTCTTATAGTTAAGTTGCTTCCATATGACTTTGACATTCATTACAAAAGAGGCAAGGAGAACACGGCTGCAGACGCCCTATTGAGAATGCACAGCACTGAGGTCGCCCCTATGGTGATTACCACGTTTACTATTCTTCTTTTGTTGGAGATTCGAGATAATATGGCTAAGGACCTTTCTCTCTAGCAACTAATTAAAGAACTTCAGGAAGATCCTGTAACTCACTCCCAATACCTGGTGGATGCACGAAGCCTCAAGAAGAAAGGAAGATTGGTTATGGGAATGGACCCCAAACTTCATAACAAGATAACTGAGCTTGTACATTGTGGTGCTTCTGGGAGAGCATTTGGGTGTACAAGTTACCAAAAAGAAGCTGTTGCAGTTTTGCTATTGGAAAAGGATAACTAAGGACGTTTGTAACTTCATTCGACAATGTTACATTTGTTAGCAATTCAAGCATGAAAATCTTACACAATCAGGGCTCCTTCAACTTCTACAAAGTCAAAAGGCTACGAAGTCATATTGGTAGTTGTTGATCGCCTTAGCAAATATGCACATTTTGCCCCATTTGCTTATCCATACACTGCCTCAAATGTTGCTAGATCCTTCATAGATTATGTCTACAAGCTTCATGGTGGTATGCCGCTCATCATTGTTGACTTCCCGCCCCATGTGGGGGCCTTTATTGTTTTTTTATTATTTTTCTTCTCTCTCTCTCTCCATTTTTCTCTTCTGCTGCTTTTGTCGTTTTCTTTTTTCATTTCAACAATTGTGGCTAGTAGGTGAAACAGCTGCAAGCATTAGCAGCAAAATTAGAAAACAGAAGAGAAATAGCTAGCAACGCGGAAGATGCAACGCGGCTATTTCTCCTATAAATAGCCATGCTTTCTCCTCCTTCAGTGCATCTGGTAGCTTGCTCATAATTCCTAAAGAGCAAAAGAAAATTGTGAGAGAGAGAGATTTATTTTTGGGGAGTGACAAAATAGTGAGATAATTTTTGGGGGTGTTTGAAAACACTTGAGTGCCACTATTTTGGATTTATCTCATACCTCTAGAATTTTTGTCTAGGGAAGATTCTCTCTCTGTAAGCCTACTATTTTTAGTGGAAGAAAATATCAGAGTTTGTCTCGTGGACGTAGCCCTAAAATTAAGGGTGAACCACGTAAATTTTCTGGGGTCATTTTTATTAATCATCTTGCTCCCGAAGTTATCACCCGCTGCGCAGTCCCAACAATTATAACCTCAAATAAAGACATGATATTTATGCGCAACTTTTGGCAAGAAATGATGAAGGCTTAATGAGTTCATCTCCAGTTTTTTATAGAATATCACCCTCAAATGGATGACCAAATTGAGAAGGTAAACCAATGCTTGAAGACCTACTTACATTGCATGACTGGTGATAAACCGAGGGAATAGTTTATGTGGCTTTCTCTGGCTGAATGGTGGTATAACACAAACTTTCACACTGCCATTGGTCTTACTCATTTTGAAGCTTTATATGGTCAACCCCCTCTCACACACATCCCGTGTATAGCTGGAGACTCCAAGGTTGAAGTTGTAGACCATGGAATCTTAGCTCGCGAAACTATACATGATCACCAGGCTTAAAAACCAGCTGGTCAAGGCGCAACATAGGATGAACAGGTTGGTGGATATGAAAGGTTGGAAATGAGCTTTCAGGTGGGTGACTGGGTTTATCTTAAGCTACACCCGTATAAACAAAAAACCGTGAGAGGCCAAAATCGCCACAAATTGAGCCCCAAATACTATGGCCCCTTTTAAATTACAGAAGTGGTTGGAAAAGTGGCGTATCAACTCATTTCCTTCCACTACTAGAGTTCATGACGTGTTTCACGTCTTCTTACTCAAGAAAAAGGTGGGTGATGAAGTAGTCTAACCCACACTGCCTGACGAAAAGGATGAGGTTATTAGATAACACCTAGCAATTTTAGATCTCAAAATTGAAAAGAAGGGGCATACCGCAATTACAAAGGTGCTAGTACATTGGTCAAATATAGGCCCAGAGGATGCCACATGGGAGAGCATCTGGAAACTTGGGTGCAAATTTGCTTAGTTTTTCCATTCTTAAGGTCAAAAAAGTTTTTTCAGGGGGCAGAAATGTGACAAAACGGTGCATTTTGATTATGGAGCTGGCATACGTGCGCATGCAGGTTGGCAGAGCAATGACGATTATGAGAATAACATGGACATCTTGTTATCATTATTACGTTTATTTTTCATTTTAGTTGTTATTTTTAATTCCCTATTTTCATAGCCTATATGAGCTGGGATGTAGCTCATGCATTTCTCATGTTGTGTTTTGTGTCTGTCGTTCTCTTCCTCTTCCAGAATTTCTGGTTGTAAGTCTTCTAGAATTCTCGACAGCCATCCTTCTCTGCGATCTGCTAATCCGAAGCATACATTTCTAAAATCCAGATCTGAGTTCCCCTTATTTGTTGCCCTCTGATTCATGTAGTCTTGCCTTTTACTTGCGCTATTGTATTGGTAGCCGCAAATTGCAATGACACGTTGGGTTGGGTGAGGGTGATTCGGTTTTATGGGCTTTGTAGATACAGAGGCAAAAATTAAATTAAAAGCCACATCTGAGTCTTCCATCAATAAAAACAAAAGAAAGGGCATATCTGGGTCAACCATTTTGACTCTGTCGTATGGGCCTCTAGTGGAACGGCCCAATTCACTAACCCGATTGCTAACTGCTAAGGTTGCCAATCTGAAATTGAAGTCGAGTGGAGGGTCCTAGGGTGCTCCATACACATGTTTTGACTAGCTCTCTCTTACCAGTAGAGATCACTAGAAAAATAGTCAGCTGCTTAAGCATTGCAACACTCGCACTACACTCCCTGGATTGAACAATGTCTACTTGCTGAAGACAAGAATGGCTTGAACATCACAGTATTCATCTCAGAAAACAATCACTTAAGGGTAAGACCGATCAAAATGAAGGGTTCTCACGCACAATCTAAAGTTAAAACCCATCCTTCAAGGCCCAGCAGCACTGCTTCTTCTGAGGCGTGCTAACACTTGTTTTTCACCTGTCAGATGTTCGACCAATCCTTCCATTCCATGGTGAAGAGAAAATAACAAATTAGATACCATCTATATAAGTCATCAGCTAGGAGGCAAATCAATCAGCCATGTGTTCTGAAAGAATTCCTTCCACATACCTCTAGCCTCTAGCACTAGCATACCATGATAAGGATATAGCAGGACTCATATATATATAGTAGTGCAGTATTACTATTAGTAGTCCATTTAACTTATCAGGCAGCAGAAGTTGCTTGTTTAGTACAGGAATTTGTGAATACCGTTTGTGTAGTCTCTGCAGTCATGAGATCCAACTCTAAGATCAGTTCCCCAGGAATCATTGAACTTGCTAGTTTTATCCACAGCATCCTCTTCACAAGACCCAACAAACCAACATTTGTTCCTTGGGAGCTTTGTTAACTTCCTTTGAACAACAACTCCTGTTGGAAGCATAATACTCAGCAGCGAGCAACAAGCATAAGATGGGCTTAGTCTTTGCCTACAAACTGACCCGTGAAGACATCAAAAGCAAGGAAATCCAGAAAACAATAAGTTGTGAGTTGTGACTCACCAGGCAAGGATGTACCAGATAAAACTGCAAGTGATGAGTATATGTTTTCAGGCTCTTTTGGCTGGAAATCAAAAACCAAAGCCTGCACGTAGAAATAAACAACATCGCTGCTTGCCAAGCGGGAACGGAAATCGACAGAAACAGAATCAAATGAAAATCAGAAGTGGGGAGTTTAGAGAGAAGATGAAGAAGGAGGTGACCTGAGAATGGAGATGGGGTTTGATGATGACCAGGAAGTGGTGAAGGTCCCAGAGATTGAGAGAGTAAGCGGAGGACATAAGGAGCTGGGCCGGCCCCCTGGGAGCTCTCAGTGCCACTGCTGCCACATATACCTCATCTACCCTTACTCTTCCTCCCACTTTCGAAGAGAAGACTAAGAGCGAGCCCATCTCCCCCCTCAATCTCAACCCCTGCCAAAAATCCACTACTTTCAAAAGAAATTCAAACGCGTAAAACTAGAACCAGTTATAAACGCCTACAATTTGTGTATTCGGTTACAGCTTTGGGACGTCACCTCACCTGTTAAAAAACAGGATCAAAATGGCATGGCACATAACCAACCCAGCCCAGTGGGCCAGCGTCCAGGTTTTTTGAGCCGAGTACAGAACTCTGAGGCCCAATTTTGGTGGTGTGCATCGACTTGATAATTCATCAAGTCTCGGTTCGGGATCGGAAAATGGCTAAAACTGTCAATAACATGAGCTAGTTTCGGATCACCGCGAAGCCAAGACCGTTTCTCGCTCCCTCCAAAACCCAACCGTCTCTCTCTCTCTCTCTCTCTTTCTCTCCTTATTTGCTTCATTTTTAGAACATCAACCCCTCTATTTTCGCTTTCGTCTTCTGCTCCCCCACCCTCCCTAATTATCTCACACTTTTTTTTTGGCTTTCCTTGTCCCGAATAAACCTCCGTCCCCCTCAAATCAATCCCACATTTTCTTTTTTCTGTTCTATCCTTTTCTTTTCTTTCTTTTCTTCCTTTCTTTCTGGGACACGTTCTGTTTCGTCTCCCAAAAGCAATCGGACCAAAGGACCGTCTGTTTTTAGGTTGGGTTTGTTTGCTGCCGTTGATGTGTTTCGGCGGTTGGGTCTGAACCGAGTTGCACCAGAATGGGTTCAGATGACGACAAAGAGGAGACTAAGAGACCTGAGGACGCTAAGAATCCCAAGGGTGAATCCTCCGGTCACGCTGCTCATGAGGACGAGGACGATGAGGACCACCGCAACAAGTTGCAACTGGGTCCTCAGTACACCCTCAAAGCTCAACTTGAAATGGACAAGGTTTGCGGATTTTCTTTTCTAGCTCGCACAAATTATGACTTTGTGATGGAATTCGATCTCGACCATTGTGCTAAGGCCTTAATCCTTCAGAGATATTGGCTTTTTTAAAGATTGTATAGTGTTCTTTGTTTTTTCCTGCTAAATTTTTTTGCAGGATGACGAGAGCTTGAGGAAATGGAAGGAGCAGCTGCTTGGAAGTGTGGACTTAAACAGCGTGGGAGGTACCCTATCATTCATATTGATGATCAGCTGCTCTGATAACCTTCTCCTATCAATTACTATGTGTCTGCTTTCTTGGATTTTGATTTCAATTCGAATATATTAATGCCACAAGGCCTTGATTTAATTCTAGTAACGTCCTCCTGCACACCGAGGATTTATGTTATGAATGAAAATGTGTATTTCTATAGTAGCCCTCCGAATTTAAAAGGATGCAATAGTGTAAAGTTAGATTGGTTTTCCAATACATGACCATCTGAAGGGTACCTTCTCTGTCCGGTCCATGGTATCAGATTTTGTGCTCATATTTGAAACCACGATGTCTTCATTTTGTCTGTCCTGCGCTTATGGAATTGGCTAGTTGTTGTTGATTGATTGCAGAAACACCTGATCCCGAAGTGAGGATCTCTCGCCTTGAAATCCTGTCACCGGGTAGATATGATATTGCTCTCCCAATTCCTGAGGATGGGAAGCCCCAGGGCTTATGGTTTGTTCTGAAAGAGGGCAGCAAGTATAACTTGAAGTTCACTTTCCAAGTTGGCAACAACATTGTTTCTGGTCTCAAGTACATCAACACTGTCTGGAAGGCCGGCTTCAAGGGTAAGCCTCCTGGTGCTAGTTCTTGGCAAACATTGAACATCTTGATTACTTGACTGCATTTATATTGAATTGCAATTCACTGTAGTCGAATCTGAGATTAAAATGAACTATATTGTATTGCAACACAATGCAAATGCAACCAATTAAACATACCCAAAGAGACAACTGGCACCGAACGAAATTTTAGTTCAGGGCCGAAGCATGATTCTGTCATTTGATTCACTGAACAGCATGAAAAGCCATTCCTGTGGCAGTCTCATTTTCAATCAAATCTCAACATGCGAGGATGAGATTAAGCCAAGAAATGCTGTTGTCCTTTTTAGTTGTAAGAGCAAGGAAATTCATGAATTGCCATTATCATTCCAAACCCCATTTCGGTAGGAATAGGATTTCATGGTTGCATTCCAGTAACTCAAACACCTGCCTAATACATCACTTATTATTTCAGTGGAAAGCAAGAAAGAGATGCTTGGAACCTTCAGTCCACAGGCAGAGCCCTACACTCATGTGATTCCAGAAGACACAACTCCATCCGGTTTTTTGGCTAGAGGAACATACACTGCAAAGTCAAAGGTCTGTTGCATTTAATACTCCTACATCCAAGAAAGACATTTTTTCAGAAATTTTTGTCGCACAACAATTGACAGGGTGACAAGTATGATAATGCGGCCCAACAATAAAGCCTCTGGAAAGAAAATGTCATTTTTTTTTTGCTGTCCTGGAGCAGGAAAGGGAAAGGAAAAATGTCACAGCCTACTAACTGTTTGTTAGACAGGATCATGACACTAGTTACTTGATTAGCCTTTGAGCAATACTCTCCCAACCCGACTCAGTAGTCGTTTGATTAGAGGAGATCATGATACTGATTAGTTGATGGGCTACAGCTCTGTTTATAGGCTTGAATCATTTGATCAAAGGGGCAGCCCTTCTCTTTGCGTCTTTCCTGCATGTTGTCAAATTTTTACTGCTGGTGTTCTGATATTTAAAACTAAAGTAGGGGTTGAGGAAGTTGATTATTAGCTGTTTGTCTTGTTTCAGTTTCTTGATGATGATGATAAGTGCTACTTGGAGATCAACTACACATTTGAGATCAAGAAAGATTGGGCCTGATCATGCTCCCTCAGCTCCAAAGTTTGTCTTTGCTTCCCCTGAGCAACATACCTATTAAGACTTTCCCAACCCTTATGTACGGCTGTGTCACCCTTCCTTTTTTTGTCATTTTATTCTTGATATCGAGTGAAATAAATGTGTGTAAGAAACAGTTTTGACCCCTGGGTCGTTTGGTTGCAAGACTTGTGTTCTGAAATCTTCATGACAAAATAATCTCAATAAGCTCGTATTCTTGAAAGCCAATAATTTCAGGAGCCGGGTGGCCGAAAAGATTCTCTGAGAAGCAGTTGGATTATTTGCTCGCTCGCCTCTCATGCGAGGCCAGAGCTCGGATCCTCCTGGCCACTCTTCTTACCGAACATGTCATAGATAGAGTGAGACAGAGAGGCAGCGAATCAAATTGTGTGCATTGGTAAACCAAACCGCTTTTTTTGCTTATTCATCTTGAGAACCAAATTGACATCAGACCAGAAAAGATAGCAAGTCAACGGTTGTTCAAAACCATCAAAACATCACAGCTTCTGGCTTGCGTGCAGAAATAATCCTGTCTCACTACATTCATCTCGTCAGCGAAAAGAAGCAACAGTTTGCTAAGCCCAGTGGCATCATCTTGACATCTTATAATTGATGCGGGTTGAGAGAAGACTGCCAAGCTTCCAGAAAAAGTGGTCGACGCTTTTGGTAGATCATCCAATTGAATCGGCTGTCAAATATTCCACATTGAAGAAACAGGAGCTAAACATCTGACTATTTATCCAAAATTCTTTTTTTTTTTTTTTTGTTGCGATCACAGAACACTACCAGACGCATTTACAAATGGCTTGAGCTGGGCTGAAAACTATAATATGCCAACTACATATTACAATCTTGATTTCCATCCACAAGACCGTCAGTTTTCTCTTGCTCTGCCACTACCATGAGCATCTCTAGCCGCTTATCAAAAAGCAAAGCACTCTCATCTCTCTTATCAAGCTCAGCAGCTTCAGCTTCAAGCCATTTCTCCCGAAGATCATCCAGAAGATTCCCTTGGTCCGCATTTACCACAGCCCCTGGGGCACTTGGAGCAGTAGTTCGGAGAGAGGAATCTCCAGATGGAGGAGGCAATGTCAAAAGCATCGCTCGGAACTCGTGTGTGTCAGCAAATGTCTCAAAGTTACATGCAATAGTATCTAAACAGTACTCCCGTAATTTAAGCACACCATACCTGTCCACACAACTTCTAAGTTAGAAGATTATTTGTCTTGATAACAGCTAGTGATAACATGCAAAGACAAAATCTATTGCAAAATATAAAAACAAAATAAATAAAGCATTCTCTAAAAATTTATTCCCCCCCCACCCCCCCCAAAAAAAAAAAAAAAAGCAAACAAAACCAAGCATACTGTTTTCTCCAGTGTCCAGAGCTGGGAAGGGGAAAGGGCTTGACGCTTGAACCATGTGCTTTGACCAACTGGACTAACAGTAGTATTAGAAATACCAGTATAATAAATTTCAAACTAAGTTACCAGACTCTTATAGGGGGCACTTAACAGGTTAGTGGCTCATGAACAACAATCAAATATTCATGGGATCCATTCTCCAAAACAGCCTCCAGCTCTAAGGACGCTGACCAAATGTTCAATCATCATGGCAAATCACTACGCTAATGTGAAAAGATTGATGACCTTGTGAAACCCAAATTTATCTTATGCATATAAGGGTGTTAACACGATGCATTGCTTCAGATAATGAAAAAAAACAAAAGAAGAAAGAAAAGTTAAGTACACAAAGAAGAGCATCATACATATCTGACAGTACAAGCCAATGGCACAACTCTGCTGGTGAAACTATCTCAAGGTACGGCAGTAGTACATCAGCCACAGCACGCTTAAGAGGAAACAATAAATACCGAGAAGCAGCATCAAACATTTCCTCCGCCTGCACAAATACCAAAAATGTTACTTGACGACCATAGTAATTTACACTATCAATGCCAGCAAAAAGCCAAGTTCAAAAGATAAAATACCTGATCTGGGTCTATGTCCTTCAAACCGTCAGTATACCTGAAACAGACATAAGCCATGAAAAGATTCACAACAAGCTCAACAACAGATTTATTGGCTCAAAATAGAGAGGCAATCACAGGTTGCTTTTAAGATCATGTGCAACAGTAGCAGTAGCAAAAGAAGAGGGAAAAAAAATCTTCTTGGGCCCCTAGCTCACACTTGTCAAGTGCGCTCCATTACCCTCATTCAAACCCTGAGCCGCCTCACTTTGCCAGCTCACGAGACAACTTTATCCAACCCAAGATAGTTTTTTTTTTTGGTTGAAAATTTTACAGATACAAGAATATTATCCAGCTCGAAGCTCAAAAATGATAACCATATTTACCATACAACAAGCATCTTGATTCTTGATTGCTGCTTGTGGAAAAAAAAAACTTGCTACTCAGACAGCATACATCACGATTCTACGTGGCTTAAATTATACTGGCACTACATCCAAAATTCCACAAAATATATACATAGAATCCTAATGTAAGCTAGGCTATGATGCAAGGGAGAAAACTTACATGTATTCAATCATTTTCTCAAATGCCTCTGCACTCAAATCATGTTCTTCGAGGCAAGGAAGAGAATCATGGGGTAGCACATTTTTCCCTTCATAAAAGTCCTTCATTCGAGACAACCTAGTTTTGAAATATTCTGATCTCGATGCCAACATAACTTGATGGCAACGAAAATTCTTTTTATCAACTTTGACACATATATCTGCTAGATGATCCATTGAATTGCCGATCTGCATCTCGCCATTGCAAAATAGCAACCCATGCACACTACTATCTTGGGTGTGTTCCTTGTAGGACTTCCCAAGGGAAATGTTAAGGATACGATGCAATGCAGCAGGAAGCCAATCTTCCTCTGGAAGAGAGACTCCCTGCAAAATAAACCGTTTCACAGAGTTGTCTATATCCCTAAGTGCCTTGTATTCAGCATACTGTTGATGAATCAATTCTTTCTCAAGAATTCTCTGTAATGACTCACATTTGCACACTTTACAAATTCTTACAAGATCTTCCATATCGTCTACAGCAACCTCTAGTCTGTCAGAATAAAAGAAGTGGATGAGACTAAAAAGGGCAGGATATGATAACTTTTCCTTTGAAAATCTTACTTCATTTCGTTCTTTCCATTCAGTCTCAAACTTTTTTCTGAAAAACGGTGACCGGGCACTTAAAATAACTCTATGAGCTTCTATGGGTCTGCCTTGCACAAAAAATACCACATCTGGGGGGAAATGGCTGGAATTAGCTGTGCCACCAGATGCAATACCTATCAGTGATAAATACAAAATAGGCGTCAATATCATACAAGCATATGAACCTTGCATGAATTGCAACCAGCCTACGCTAGAAAAACCAAAGAAAGTTCAATTTTGTGAAAAAAATTGGAGCATGACAGCCAATAAGTGGACCTGACTGAGTCATGACACTTATTGAACCAGTGAAGTGTTCTGCTGCAATTGCATTAAACAGGCATGTCTTAACTAATTTATATGTTTGGGCCCCTCAGTTAGAAAGGGTAATGGGAGCACCAAAACAGAACTGGAAGGGAAACAAATATAATTTCTTGTGGATCTCATGATTCTCATCCCACAATGTAGGTTAATCACCATAACACTCTATTGTTCTCCAACTTTCTATCCACTCCGACTGTCCTAATTTCTTCCTAGCAAAAGAGCCTAAGAGTCAATGGGCACAAAAAAAGCTGATGTCTAGTCCATCCTAATAGCTCAACACTGTCAAATTCGCAACTTCACTGATTTCATAAACTTAATTTTACATCGAAAAAGGGTTTGACAGAAAACAGCCCCAGCAAGAGAGAACAACAATCACCTGAAAACTGCAATCCACCCTCAACTTCCTCCAGATACGACCGATTGGCACGACAACCAAGGAAAGTCTCCCGGAGCGCCGCTGGAAGGGGTCCTAGAGGCGGTGGTCGGGCCTCGAAGGCCTTGAGCAGCTTCCTGACCTTCAAATTGAGGGCAGCGTAGTGGCATCTATCGCCGTCGAAGGTATGCTCGGAGCATATCGCGCCGTTCTCGAGCAGCATGCGGGCGGCATCGAGGTGGCCAGCAAGGCAGGCGTAGTAAAGGGCGACGGAGTCCCACTGATCGCGGGCATTCACGTTGACGCCGGACTCCAGGAGGTAACCAAGCCGGTCAACATCTCCGGCGCGAGAAGCCTCGAAGATGTCACCATTTGGGACCTTCTTGAGAGGGACAGAGGCGGCAAAGTCGGAGGCGTCGAGGTCGATGTCTTCGATGTCGGCGTCGAAGGTAGGTGAAGCCGGAGGCATCTGTGGGAACTGGTCTAGGGATTTAGGAGGGTTTTTGGTTCTGCAGATGCTAGCATCTTATGAAGAAGAAGGAAAAATGTATTTGCTATGGCGGTTCGGAGGGATTTAGAGAGGAGGAGACTTCGAACGAGAGCGGGAGGGGGTCGAACGACTCGACGAGGATGGAGGCAGAATTTGGGTCCAAATACATGATCGGGCCTATATTTCCTTCAAACTGACATTAAGAGCATCATGTTCGTCTAAACCAACAAACGATGATGGGAATGCCAACGGTGGCATATTTATAGGGTAAAATCTAAATATGGTTCCATAACCGTAAGAGTCGTCCTAAAGTGATCATTTATTTTTTTTCTAGCTTTTTAAAGTTTGGGTAAAATTTAAATCTGGTTCCTTAAATATTCAATTTGTCCTAAAATGGTCCTCTATCTTTAAAAATGACTATTAAGGTCCCCTAACCCAGGTAGTTCATCATCTTTGAGTCTCATCCGTTATTTTAGTTGTTGTTTTTGACAGAAAATGTATACATGACACTAAATACCCCTACTTGACCTCACAATGTCACATGACATCATCTTTTATGACAATAAGTGATAAAATTGATAGAAAAATGAATCCTAGACTAGGATTGACAAAAAATCAAATTTAGGGACTTAAACTGTTAATTAACCAAATCTTCCCAAATCTTTTTCCTTCGTCAGCCAAATCTTCTATCCCTTTGTCACTATCTTAAGTTAGAGAATTGAATCCTTAGCTGGAGATGGAAACAAAGAATTAGAGGGGCGGGAGGAGACAGAAACAAAGAATCAGAGGGACGGAGGATGGGGACAGGGAATCAGAGGTGCGGAGAATCGGAGGAGCATGAGGATACGACCGAAGACAGTGATTGGAGACAATGGCAGAGGCGGACGGCTGGAGGAAGAAATCGACAACGAAATCGAAGGAGGACTAAGGCTAGCGATGCCAAGTGATGAAGAATGAAAAGAATCGCTCTGGGTCACGCTGAATAAAAAGATCCATCCCCTGCACCGCCGAATAAAGAGACTCTAAGGAGAGAGAGCGTCTAGGAAGAATATTGAGAAAGAGGGAGAGAAGAGAGAGAATTGAGAGAGAGAGAGATAGAGAGATAAGGGGGGAGAGTATGGGGAAAAGAAAAAAAATCTTTGGTGTCGCCCGCTACAACTCTGACCAGCAGCCTCATGGCAAATCTAGTTCTTCACAAATTCAGGATAACGTTTGGGGAGAAGGAAGAAAATTGACACGTTGTTGTAATGCGCTTTCGACAGATCGATGGTGGGGAGAAGGAAATTTGACAGAGAGAACATCTAGGGGAGAGGATGAAAATGTTTTGGCCTAATTTACTATGAAGTCCTTATAATTATTTATTTATGTTAATTTTAACATAAAGTTTCTTGTCATTCTAATATAGTCATCCTCATAGGTGTTGTCGGACCAAGTGGGGGTATTAAGTGCCACATAAGCATTTTCCATTAAAACTAATGCCAACATAATAGATGAGACTCAAATTGAATACGTTGCTTAAGTTAAGGGACTTTAATAGTCAATTTTAGAGCTAAGAGATCATTTTAGGAAAAATTGAATAGTTAAGAAATCAAATTTATATTTTACCCTTTAAAATCTTCTAACTCAACTAACGTGTCCTATTTTGGTCCATACCATCAGTTCAGTCATTATTTCAGACGGAACTTGCCTACATGGCAACCATATTGCCAGATGGCATCCTCTTTTAGACAGTAGGTGACTAGAATGTAAGAATAATAAATTTTAGGCTAAAATTGACACAAACACATAATATTAGGGACTTAAAGTGTACATGTACCCATAATCTTCTTCTTCCGCAAATCCTCGACACTTCCGCGCCATCGCCAACCTTCGCCTCTCCGCTGCTCACTCTGGCCCACTTATTTTTCTGTCATCCCGCTCCTACGCCCACCTTAACCTCCACCTGAAATCTAATACTAATACTTCACCTATTTATTATCCCTTCCTCACCACAAAAGGTGAGCTTGTCAATGACTGATTTGGTCCAAACCTTCTGTCGCTATTGATTCAGCTCTTGCCGAAAATGGGTTTCCCTCTTATATGCTTTTTGAAGCGTTATTCGATTATAATTTCCATTGCAAATTCACTTTTTTTTCTTGTTTTTTTGGCCTTGTAGGCATAGTCGGTGGAACCAAATTAACCCTCCTCTCTCTCCTTTTCTCGCTCTCTCCTTCTCCTAACCCAGTCAACGGCAGAAATCGAGATTGGGTCCCGATGATGTTTCCGGTATTCCTTCGAGTACTGCTTCACAGCAGCGGCAATTAGGTCCCCGACAGATCCGATGCTCCCTTGGATGGTCAATTTCTGCAGCAACTTATCAATTCCAGCCTAAAAAACTGCAGCGAAACACTAAAGTCAACAAACTTCTCTGGCCAAAGATCCAATGTATTATGCGACAAAACTAAGGGAGTTCGCCAGGACTTGTTCAAATTTGAGAGTTTCTCGAGGCAAGCCATTGGAATTTAGTCCAGTCTCTCAAGGCAAGCGGTGATTAGGTCTCGACGGCATTGTTAGCAGAGAAAATCCGGGAAGGAGATGAAATATGGATCATCTATGTTTTAGGTCCCAATATTATGTGTCTGTGACAGTTTGGGTCTAGGGTTTCATTTCTGTACAATACGATCATTCATTGTAATGAGAGAGGAAGCCACGATGGCTGCTCGGGTCCCAGGATTTTTAATACCACCACATCAGGATTTCTGTTACAGTTAGCGCTAAAATTGACAAAAAGACCATAATTAGAACATAGTATATGAGTTATGGGACTTTAAGAGGACAAAGTTGAGATAAGTGACCATATTAGGATAAATATTATAATTAAAGGATTATATATGAATTTTACCCTAATGTATAAGCATGCCAAAGAAAAAAGGAAAGAAGGTTTCATAAAAGAGATTTGATCATACGGAAAACACATTAAAAGGTTGAAGAGTACGTGACGCGCGAGTTCATTTCCCGATCGAGCTTCGCTTTAGTTTCTTAGCATTGCTTCAATCACCAACCGTTGGTCTTTCTCCCCCGCAGCAGCCATCCGTATCCTTCACCGCCACCATGGAAAAATTCTCCGTGCATGAATTTTGAGTTTGACTAAATAAAACTGTGGTGTGCGTTACTGCATTATTTATGCAATAAAATGACCATGAACCTTTGCTGGGATGATCATGTGGTTTTCGGTCGGCACTTTATGAGCTCAGAATTCGTAGAAACTAGAAACAGAAGAATAAAGGTCAGGTTTGTTGAGATCCAAGTGACACGTCTTCACATAATTGGTAATTATTCAAAGCAAGATATATGATCATCTCTTATTTCATTAACTTAATCTTAAAAACATGTGTGAGATATATTGGTGTATCCTCGGTTTAGTTTAGAACAAGAGTTTTAGGATGTCTCTGCGCGCAGCTTCATTTGTTCAACATAATCGCCTACAGGTGGAGATGAATAGACGAGCTGCCACGTTGGAACGGTGAGGTAAGGAACAAATTCATATGTATTGTACACATGCAAGTGTGCAGACAGGTGGACATGAATAGAGGAGCTGGCGGGTTGAAACGGTGAGGTAAGGAACAAGTCGAATTGTTCATATGTATTGTTAAAGATGACCACAAGGTTGGGCGCAGCATGAGATCAGAATGCTCGCGCTTCACAGGGACAGATGTAGAAGCCTTTTTTTTTTTATAAAAGATACTTTCATTCTAATTAAAAGTAAATCAAATGACATCTTACAAATTAACCATAATACTCTAAAGAACAATGGAGACATAACACTAGTCATAAAAAGGACTACTCATTCTTATGATACCGAATAAAAAACAGAGAATTGGATCAAGTCGAACCTTCTAAATAAATCAAAATAAATCTGGAGTACAAAACTCACAAGTAATTGGAATAAAGCACAGATCAAGCCAACAATAACTAAGCAGTATAAGAACCAATGAGACATCTAAGGCCTAATCAAGACTATCTATAAAAATAAAAAAATTACCTACAAAACCTTTAAAAATAAAAGCTAACTTTATTCTATACAATCACTTCTATATCTATCATCAAGTGTAAAGACACCGTAGCAGCGATGAGATTTAAGTGAACTCAAGAGAAAACCTAGAATTATCGTTGTCCATTTTCAATTGAAAAAACATGCTATGAGAGTCTCGAACCACTTTTAAAAACCAAGATTTAAATGAGAGTACATCTACCATAAAACCTGATACATAATATCAGATAAGGTTGGTTAAATAATAAGAGAATTAAAAGAGAATTAGCTAAATTTAGATATTTCAATTTAAAGTTGGCTGGTAGAAAATGATAAAGGAGACAACAGAAGGTAATGGGTTGGAGGAGAAGTGAAGTACTAGTTAGTTAGGGTTCTTTCTATAAAACTAATGATGACAGATGTGGAAGCCCATAACATGAATACTTCTACCATAAAATAAAAAATCCTCTAACTAATCGAGAAGATATTCAAACACCTTTCTAATAAAAGTAACCGAGACTATAATGTACTCACTCTAGATTGAAATTAAATACACCTTAATGATAAAAAAAAATTGTTTGGAATATTGCACGCAAAACTCATTATTTTGGAAAAGGGAAAAGAACACATTTAACCTTAAAATATTGATCACTTTTCTATTTAAGACCTAAAACTTTGTAAGTTTTTATTTGAGTTATAAGACTTTTAAAACATGTAAAAAATTAGCGCTAAATCATTAGCCACATGTTTTTGACATATTTTACAAGTTTTAGAACTTAAATAGAAATTCACAAAATTTAAGACTTAGATAGGAATTTGAAAATTTCTGGAACTTAAATAGAAAAATTACAAAAGATTTAGAACTTAAATGCCAATTAATCTTTCTTTGACTCTTTTTTTTTTTTATCCCAAATGCTTTTCAAAATTGATCATCCATTTTATCTACATTGGGAAGATTTCTTTTTCAATTTTTCCAAAAAAGATACAATTTAATATTTTTTTTATACATGATATAAAAAAATCACACTTTATAGAAGATTTATTTATTATCATCATTTAAATTAATGAGATATTGACCTAGCATGAACCATACTTGACATACAAAATTGGTTATTATTCAACAGGTATCATTAATATTCTTTTTCAGTTTAAAAAAACTGTTATCTTATTTATACTTTTGAGAAGTTTCCAAACTCATTAATAAATTTCTTGTTTCTATATAAGTTTGGTGGGTGGAGATTTTATTTAATAACTAAAAAATTGTTCTATTATTTTTTAATAGCTAAATAATTGTTCTTTGAAACTTCAAATCACCCTTTAAAATATTAAAAATATATTCTTAATTTTCTTGCACAAAATAAAATAGTTTTTTGCTTTTTATTGAATTTTTTTTTAAAAAATCTTGCAAAAAAAAATCTCAAATTTATCAATTTGGAGAGAGAAAAACCACTTTCAGTCCTACATCTCTTACAACTTTCATATGTAAGGCCTAAAATTCTGTATGTTTTCATTTAAATCCTAATTAAAACTTCACAAGTTTATTTAAGTTCTAAATTTGTAAAACGTATATACAGTTATTTCTAAAGTCAACCTAAGAATCACTAATGAGTTCTAAATTTATAAAACGTATAAAATTGTTCTAACTGTTTGCATGTTTAAATAAAAACTCACAAAGTTCTTTGAGAAATCGAAGTTCATGTAGTATGTATTAAACTGTACAAATTAATCTACGAAATCGAGGTTAGCCGAGCACGGTATTGCGAAATTAAGCCCTAGGCAGGCAAAAGCAACGGATTCTCACATAAACAGATCTTTGTTGGATGTTTTATTCTCTGTTTATACATACAAGGATAAATAGATAAGTGCCATCGAGATTGGACTTCCAATCTCTTACTTAGCTTGGAGCTTAATTTTCACTATTAATTACTACTAACAATTTACTCCAACTCAAACATTCCTGAATCAGACATAGTCTCATACGTTATTATTATCTTCCTACGTAACACGCCAGAGCTTCCTCTTCCACTATAGTTTACTGGTTAGTTTTTGGTCTCACCGGCACCCCCGCCTCCTCCTCCACGCCCACCACCGCCGTATCCTCCTCCTCCGTGCCCACCACCGCCGTATCCTCCTCCTCCTCCATGCCCACCACCGCCGTATCCCCCTCCTCCATGCCCACCACCACCGTATCCCCCTCCTCCATGCCCACCACCGCCGTATCCCCCTCCTCCATGCCCACCACCGCCATATCCTCCCCCGCCACGTCCCGAGTACTTCATATCCTCGTCTAATCCTCCTCCTCCTCCACGCCCACCACCGCCGCGTCCTCCAGCCTGATCCTCATCTCCAGCTCCCAGGTGGTCAACTCCCTGGTTCTTCATATCCTCATTTCCCACGTCCGACGAGTCTTGCGGTAACCCAACAAGCAAAAATTAAGTCATAGCGTCAATACTTCGCAGATTAGTATATACAATACAAGCGAAGAATATTAGAGACAAAGTCGCATGAACGAAATATCGGAAGACTCACTTTAAGTAGTATATATATACGATGGTTTTAAATCTAGTTACCTTTCCCGGCGTTGAGCACTGCTTGCTCCTCTTCTGGGCTGCAACACATCCTGCAACCGTAATGGCCGCAGCAGCGCCGGCAATATGGCTTCGACTTTGCATCTTCAACTCCTCCATTTTTTGTTTCCTTTGCTACCTCGGCTGAACCTGAGCATGTCAATATTTGTATGTAAATCAATTATCTTTCGGGAAAAAAAAAAACTCTAAATGAATCAATTAACTAACTAGTGCATGCATGTAGTAACGAATTTTCAATTTCAGCATACACATTTTGGAACATAAAATAAACAAGTGTGTGAGAACGAGCATTTACTCGGATGATCTTGTGGTTTTTGGTCAGCAATAGAGGAGCTGACTAGAAGTAGACAGAGAAGAAGAAAAGCGATAACTTTGGAAACCTTCATATTTCCCAAAAAACAGGGACTGTGTGGGGAGGTTCAATCTGCCGATCAAATTTATAAAGGGGCAGAGGGCGCAAAGCGACAAATTTAAGAGGGCATCGAAGGCCGAAAGAAGATCACGGCTCAGCTCAACGCTACCTCTATCGCCTACACGTAGGCAACTGAATGACCTGAACAGCTGCCACGTGGAATGGTGGGTGAGCTCGTGTTCAAACATCGCCACTTGGCAAGCTGACCGGATCACCTTCAATTCTAATTGTTCTCATCTGGATCCTTTTCCAGAAATTAGAGGTGCTTATGGTGTGGGTAATGTTGGATTTTGTTCCATTCATGGTCACATTTATTTGATTTTGATGATAACAAAACATATTTGTTTTATGTGTTTTAAAGCTTTACCTAAAGATTTATAAATTGGTCTTTTATTGATAAAGTTTTGATATTTGGAAGGAAAATTATTTCATAAGTATATTTGAAGTATTTATGTTGATTCAAGCATTGCTTGTGAAGGAAGAAATCATTTTGGAGAAAAATTCATTGAAGTTTGAAAGTTTGGAAGTAAGAAAATCCTGGAACTGCATTTTCATTTGAGTGAAATGTTTTCAACCGAGTGAAACTTGAGTCAGTTTTCGAACCCGAGAGAATTTTATTTTTGGACAAGAAAATCATTCGAGTGAAATTTTTTCAACCGGGTGAAACTGGACTCAGTTTTCGCACCCGAGAGGATTTTATTTCTGGACAAGAAAATCATTCGAGTGAAATTTTTTCAACCGGGTGAAACTGGACTCAATTTTCACACCCGAGAGGATTTTATTTCTGGACAAGAAAATCATCCGAATGAAAAATTTTCAACCGGCTGAAACTTGGATTCCAGACCTGCGCGCAAGTTTTCGATTCGAAAAATCTTTGAAAAATAATTATAAATTTATGCCACGTCAGATTCCACGTGTATAAAGTGCTGACAACTCATTAATTACAAATATAACCGTTGGAGGTCAAACCTTGACTTTCGTTATTAGACAGAATTTTCAACCGAGTGAAAATATTTCACCCGAGTGAAACTGGGCGACAGACGCAAAACCTGTCAAATTTGACAGCAACGGTCACCTGCTTTCTTGGAGACATTTCTGACCTTCCCAACGGTTCTTCAACGTCTCTTTGGCCCCCAAATGAGCATAAATACATGGAGAAACACCTTGGAGACAACTCTTGGCCATAAGATCAAAGATTCATCATCAAATCCAAGAGAAAAGAGCTTATCTTGAGAAATTCATTATTGTAGTTGTGCTTTCACTTGTATATCTAGCTTGAGTGCTATTGTGTGAGCTTGTGAGTTTGTAAACATTCAAAGTCTTAGAATCTCTTGAGTGTAGAGTGGTTTCTAGTGAGCCTTGAAGAAAACTAGGGAGTGGTTTCTAGTGAGCCTTGGAGAAAACTAGAGATTGGTTTGGTGTGAACCTTGAAGAAAACACCATTGTAATTTTGATCAAGAGATAGTGGAGGAAATCTCAAGTGGGCAAGCTTGAGGAGAGGACGTAGACTCCGATTGGTGGAGTTGAACCTCGATAAATCCCGGTGCACTCTTTCCTTATCTCTCTTTATATTTTGCTTTATACTTTCCTTATACTTGCTTACTTTGTTCTTGATTTTTGGTTAAGTAAATTTAGTTGTAAAAATTGATTTTGCTAAAGTTTTTAATACAACCAATTCACCCCCCCTCTTGGTTGCACTTGGGCCAACAGGTAAGTTTGGTCTTGGTCAGTTACATTGAGCCAAACGTCACCAAATTGAAGATTTCCAATTGTTCCATGCATATAGTGAAGCGGAACCGAACCAGAATCATAACAAAAGCCAAGCAAAACTGAACTCTTAGAATTGTTTGGGTTCGGTTCTGTGGTTTTAAAATATTTTTAAAATTTTATTAATAGGACAACAACTTATGAATACTAAGAATAATACCCACTACAAAACAATTAAAATTAAACTTAAAAAAGGATTATCCCCCGTTTCTCTAAAAAAAAAACTCAAACTGAACGGTATTCCCACAATATTTAATAATAATAATAATAATAATAATAATTCAGATGAATTGGTTTATTGATTCTACCGCGCGAGTTGCATGAACAACCTTGTCAAGAATGTTGGCCATGTTTCATTAATCCAAAGAGCAAGGTGATATGCAATGTGCCTTAATTTGGGATTTGATGAATGTCAGACGTGCTTATTGACCATTTTTAGTTACCAGTATATAAAGGCAAATAAAACCTTGAGGGAACACGAGATCTTAGGGAGGCTCATCCAACACCTAAGTCAGGAGAATTGCAATATACTCCTTCCGTCAAAAAAGTTTTGATGTTTTGTTTTTGACAATTAATCTATGATTTTTTATTTTTAATATTCTAATATATAAACAAAAAATCTTTGTATATGAATTATAATTCAAGATATATAGTTTCTAAATATATATTTTTTTACTTTTTCTAACAAATAATAATATAAATAAATTTGAGTCAAAATACAATAAAAAATCAAATGTATTAAAACTTCTGAGACAGAGAAAACAAGAGAGATTGTACTCCTTATGTATAGTAAAGTAATAGACTAAATAGTTAATGTGCCCTAACTCTCAAGTCCATGTAAGCTTTACTACACCTCCATTTTCTAATAATGCAGCAGCAATCGGGCCTATTTCAAGTCATGGGTACCAATAAACCTATTCCCCTAATGAATGTAGGGTCTAAGGGATTCCACTGATTGCAAATGTGGAGAATGCCTAGCTCAAGGGATTGCTTGAGTGGTGGGAATTAGAGTTCACCCTTGTGTGTTTAGACCTCTATTCAAGTTGTTTCCTTACAGCAAGCTATCCCATGTCAGAAATAATGAATTTCTCTTAATAATGGCTTGGGCTGACGACATTCATGAGGCCTACTTTTGAAGCGTATAATTGGTCCATAGTGTGGATAAGGTCTGGTTTCAACAAGTGATGATGAATGTGAGATGTTTTTGCAATAGGCACAAGAGATTCTATAGGTCCTTCATCTAACCTTCACTACAGTGATCCCCCAATACAAGAGAGATGCCTTTTACAGTTGACTTTTTATTTATTTATTTATTTATTTTGGTTTGGGGGTCCTTATGACCTTGAGATCAATTTTCATTTGGGCCTTTAATGCAAGTTGTTCTAGTGGGACCTAATGGGCCTTGAGGTCTTCTAAACGTGTAGTACTGTTGCTTGTAGGGAAGAAGAGAGAGGAAGCAGAAAAATATAGAGTCTAAAATTGACATTTTTAACTGAAATTTCGTCAAATTTAATTATGGATTGTGACAGAAAAATGACAATTGAGACACAATTTAAAGCATTAAATATTTTAAGAAAATAAAATAAAAGTTAAGAATTCACTTAGAATAACAAAAAAGATTAGAGACAAATAATGAATTTTATCCGAATTTAATCTCACAGTTTAGCTCCGGTCCAATAAGTTGCCGGCGACGCGATCAATTGACTGTTAATTGGGAATTACTAAATTGGAAGAGCAAAACGAAATAGCTAGTCATCAATCTTCAGTTCATTTATTAATCCAACGCAAACACGTACCACACTCATCCATAATGTAGTATATATTTAAGCACGCAATACAAATAGCCATTACAAATATATAAGAAACTAATAATGTTGAAGCTCCTCCCATACTACTATTATTATTATTATTCTACGCAAGGAACGTGGGATTTTCCAAGCCCAAGGAGTTTCTCTTCTCCGTACCTTTGCTTCACTCTTTAATTTTTGAATTAGTCTCCTTTCCAACTCTCTTAACTCTACCACCTCAGTATCCTCCACCTCCACCACCACCACCACCACCACCACCACCGTATCCTCCTTCATGGCCACCCCCACCGTAGCCTCCTTCATTACCGCCCTTTTCACCTCCATGCCCGCCACCGCCGTAGCCTCCTTCATATCCACCCTTTTCACCTCCATTGCCAGTACCACCACCGTAGCCTCCTTCATGTCCACCCTTTTCACCTCCCTCCCCACCACCACCGTAGCCTCCTTCATGTCCACCCTTTGCACCTCCCTTCCCACCACCACCGTAGCCTCCTTCTTGACCACCCTTTTCACCTCCTTTCCCGCCACCACCGTAGCCTCCTTCACGGCCACCTTTTTCACATCCCTTCCCACCACTACCGTAGCCTCCTTCATGACCACCCTTTTTACGTCCTTTCCCACCATCTCTATTGCCTCCCTCTTCACCTCCATGCCCAACACCACCATAGCCTCCTTCATGGCCACCCTCTTCACCTCCATGCCCACCACCACCATAGCCTCCTTCATGGCCACCCTCTTCACCTCCTTTCCCCCCACCACCGTGGCCTCCCTCTTCACCTCCATGCCCACCCCCACCATAGCCTCCTTCATGGCCACCCTCTTCACCTCCTTTCCCCCCACCACCGTGGCCTCCCTCTTCACCTCCATGCTCACCACCACCATAGCCTCCCTCATGGCCACCCTCTTCACCTCCATGCCCACCGCCACCGTAACAACCTCCGTGTCCACCGTCTCCATTGCATCCTCCTTGTCCACGACGACCATAGCCTCCTCCGTACCCCCCGCCACAGTAGCATCCTCCGTTCCCGCCGTCATCACATCCTCCGTGTCCACCATCATCGCATCCCCAGCGTTGTCCACCGTCAACTTCAGCATTCTTCGTATCATTTGCTACCTCCGCTGGACCTGAAAAAAAAAGCATATATTATTAAAAAAGACCTCACGTAAGCAGTACGCGTGCAAAATGTTGTAAAAAAAACAAAACAGCAAGACATGCTTTTAGACATGTTTCTACAGCAAGACATGGAAAGAATAACGTTATTTCTGCCTTTTCTTCAAAACGGGCTTCTGGGAAATCAATATATTCATGACTTTTGTGCGAAGAAAATTACACAATACATTGAAATTTTTTTTAGAAAAAAGAAAAGAACATTTACTGCGATGAAATTGTGGTTTTCGTGCAGCAATGGAAGAGGTGACCAGAAGTGCAAAAAGAAGAAGAAAAGCGAGCGCTTTGGACTTCATATTCGCAAATTAAGAAATTAAAGAGATTAGACTTCGAGTGAGACTTGGGGAGTTCACAGTGTTGATCCAAATTTATAGGGAGCTACAGGCACGAAAAGGCTACCTTTGGGGCCCTGAAATCTACCCACGGATGGGACCCTTTGTAGTCTTCTGTTTATACTCGGATAAAAAATATACATTTTTTTAATCACAACACAGACAATTAAGGGAATAGAGAAGCAGTAAACTGTAAGTTAGGAGTAAATACTTCTTTTTAGTGTTGACAAAAATTTCTTTTCTAATGGAGTAGATGTTAGTCAATAATAGTAACACATCATTTGTTTTTTTTCTTTTGATATTTAAAAGCATGATATAAGTTTACAGTGTGAGGTTTATAATTAATTAAAAAAATAGGCATCCCAGTTTTTTCAGGACCATATTCAGAATGGCAACCGAACCAACTTTTATATGACATGTTAGAAGAAATAGGATTAATGTGAGTTAATTTTGAATACTTAGCCTGAATTATGCTTTTTTTTTTTTTTTGGGTTTATGGGCTCGAACCCAACCTGAATTTCCATATAATACAAAGCGGCCCTAGCCCGAATAAATCAGGGTTGGGTTGATTGGAATCGAGTCAACCCAATTCGTCAAGTGCCACTCCTTGGGACAAAAAAAAAAAGAAAAAAAAAAGTAAGCAATGACACAAATGATACAACATAAATTCTAGTAGCTGCCATAATCCATATAACAATACAAAGTTCGATTGAGCCGCAGATGAGGAGGGCGATTAGACGTTCAAGATAGTGGCACAAGTCATCGGTTGAGGACGAGGCAAGGCGAACAAGGAGAGACAAGGCGACAACGGACGAGGAGGAGCGAGGCAACACTGGTGATTGGATGAGAAGGCGAGGCAACTAGACGACACTGCTTTGGATGACCTCTACTGGTGGTGAGGATGAAGCAAAGTTGATGACGGTAGCCGTGGCAGGTAGCAGCGATCTCAATGAAGGAAAGTGGAGGATGAGGGGAATTAGGGTTAAGAGTGAGTGAGAGTCTGAGTCTACGAGTTAAGGAGGGTTACTAGGTCACAACAAGGTGTGGGCACATCAAGCCTAGGCCTGGGGAGTGTGACAATAGAGTCTAGTTGAATTAGGCGGGTTAGTCAAGTTGAAACCGGAGTTGAACCCGCTATTCAACATATCAGCTAAGTTGAGTTGAGTTAGGTTATTTCACACTGATTTATCTATTAAACCCAACCTGAACCAGTTATTTTTTAATCGATAATCGGGTTTTAGGTTTTACTTTCACCATTAAACAAGTGTTGAAATGTAAAATATTAATTTGGATGCTATAGAATCACGTAGCTGTAGCATAGCATTGTAGTAATTTAGCGTTAATGTAATCTCTGGTTTGGTTATTGCTATTTCTATTTAGCATATTTTGTACTACACCTTGTATTTAATTTATTTGTACTATTTACTATCTTCAACAACTAATTTTTATGTTTTTATCTTCAACATTTTAATATAAAACTTTTATATATGAATAATAGATAGAGATTTACCCAATTCGTTTTAACTTAAATCAATTGACTACAAAAAGACTTATTTTTATTCTTACATCTTTTTTATTTGGAACTAATTTTCATTGAAAGCCAATAATATGTAGCTGCAATAATAAATTAAAAATACAATTTTTGTAATTTGACTAAAATTTTATGAAATTTTCTAGTTCAAAGTCTTAAAAAAAATTCACAAAAATTTAAAAACATCATAAAAAGTTACTTTCAAATGAATTATTGCATTTATATAACATTGAATTTTAAATAAAATTAGTTTCAAGTGAAAAAGATGTAAAAATAAAATAAATCAATTGACTAAAATTAAAATGAATTAGCTCTAATATTTTCTAAATTTTTGTAGGTAATATATTTTTTAGATATAATTATTTAAAAATTTTCTAACTAATAATAATATGAATAAATTTAAATTAAATTTATGCAAAAACAATTAGCATGAATAGGGAATATGGAATGAAGGGATTTTTTTTTTTTTCCAACGAGTTCCTCGGTAGTGTTGATTGGCCGTGGGCGAACGAACCCAACAGGCGGCGAAAACAGTGAAGTCACTGGATCATCTCCATTCTTCTCAACAGATGATATGATTTTATTTAGGTAACGAAATTGATGAAATTTAGAGAAATTAAATAGAATTTACTAAAACATCCCCTTCTTTTCATAAGAATTTGGTGGCGGTAACCTATTTCTAACCTGGAAGCTGGGATTGCAATTCTTATGTGCTTCAGTTTCGTAGAGATCAGGAACTGCATTTCCGGATTTGAGCGGAAATGGAGCTCTGCGGAACCATTTGGCCAAATAATTAAAATATTCCATTTCCCGCTTTTCAGGTATCATTTTTAACCTGACAGCTGGAATTTGCAATATTCTTATGGTTTTAAACAGAAGAGTAGTAATTGGGATGGAATTATTGCATCACCAATTATAATCTACCTCATCCCAAAAGTGCCCCCTCAACTTCATAATGCGTTTGAATGCCAAGAATTTTTCCCAGTCTAAAAGTAGAATTAAATTTAAGTGTACATTAATGAGATAATAATCATAGCTGTACCGCACTTAACAGATCCAACTAATTCACCAATACAACGAATCAAAAGTTAACTAGTCATTAATATTTCCATTTGATAAAGTTTAAAATGGCTGCCTAATTTAGTAAGAGATCCAACTGATTCAACCATCTACGCAACCAATTCATCAGATGTTAATACTAATATTTATTGTAAGTTAATTGATAATGTGAGTAATTAATTAATTACGCGCGGCTTCACTAATGTATACTCCTGCCTGGGCCTGGCTATGATGATAATACTACTGCCATATGATATGATACGAAATGGAGAAAGGAAATATATCACTGAAATTAATGGTTATGATTATAAATTGATTCCATCAGAAAGATTCTCAGTACAGGAGGAGATCAGAAAATCAAAGATATTTAGAACCTTAAGAAAAAAACCACCACAAAATATTTCCAGATGAAGAGTTAACGAAAGAACTAATGACCGCGCTGGCAGCATTAAGTTATTGTGTCAGACGGTTGCCATCTCACGGGTGTGGAATGGCGACGTTATCCTCACATTATTGATGATCATATAGGTATCGTCTATATCGTCATCCACGACGTCGCCGTCAGCCACGTCGCGACAGCACTGGTCACCGTCGCAGTTGACGCCGCCGCAGCGGGTGGCGTCTTCATCAGCGGCCTCGATCAGGAAGGCGCAGATCAGAAGGGTCACCAATGAGCCGACCAGTATTCCTCTTGAAGTCGCCATTGATATATGTATACTGTTGAGATTGACTAGATTTTAAGCTTGTTTTTAGAGTTGGGGAACTCTTTGGTCACTTGCTGCCGGGCCTGGTAGTGTGTAGTGGAGATTTAAAGACGAGTGTTTGCGTTATTGTTTTCACGAAAAAGCTGTTCTGTTGGGTTCGATTGAACTGGTCGTAAGGCCTCTAACACTTGTTGCCGGAAGACGAGGCATTCTGAGTTAATTTGAATATGTTGCTTTTAATCAACAGCTGTAATGATTTGAACAACTTTTCATCAACAGTTGGGATGTCCCTACCATGCATTTACCAAACAATTACGCAAAAAAAGATAATTTTCTATAATCGAACGACCCCTATTATGCCATCTAATAACGTTCCTTCTGATAAAAAGACCGTTGTTTTTTTTTTTTTGTAAAAATATTGAACCAAAACTGCATACTTATAAAGTATAAAACCTTGCCATATTTGAGAGAGAAGAAACATCAGAAAAATAAGGTACTCAGTAGGACTCTTTAGGCCCTTGGTAGACTTCTCCAAGTCGCTCTCTAAAGATTGGCCTCACTGATAGATAACGCTGTAAATTAAACGGGAGTCATAGCTTTGCACAGCTCAGAATTGTGGACGCTGCTATCATACTAGGGGCATAGTCGTGAGGCCTGCACTTCACATCTCCTTCTCCTAAACTGTTGCTTGTAACTTTCGCAGGTGATACAAGCTTCATGACCTTCTCAGCAGCAATTATTTGCTCTTCTCTAAGCCCATTGTTTTGAATCAATTCCCTGCCATGTCCACCAACATCTTTAAACGACAGAGATTCAAGGGTCACAAACCATCCAATGAACCACAAACAGAAATGAAAGAAGATCACCATAACCATGACAAACTAAAACCCAGTTCCCGGACAACCCTCTTTCTTTCTACCAGCTCAACACTAGCTGCAAGTTTCATTATTAGGTTACAAAACCAGTCAAGTAGTTAGATGCTTCTATATACATAACTTGCCTGATCATTGAAGCGAGCTTTACTGGTGTGCAAGCTTGGAATAGAGACTCAGGGATGACAGGAGAATCCAAGAGAATGTTGGGGAGAGACATGTACTGAACCTTGGCTTTGTACCGAATCATCAACTCAGTTAGGAAATGAGCTCGATATGCAACTAAACAAGGTAGCCTTGCAAGTTGCAATTCCATTGCAACCGTTCCTGAAGTACATAATGCACCCCTGCTTGCCTGTGCAGCATTTAAAATCTCTTTACTTTGGAAACAAAACCCTCTGGAATCCAATATAATTCAGAGGGTACATCTTTACTTTTTCCATACATATAATAGCATGTCAATTTTCTATCTTTTAAATTGGAATAGAAGGAAATAGGAATTGTATAACAAGAACAGCCATTCACATCACAAGTTGGTGACATGATACTCTGTTTAGCCTGAGTGGGAAAAAGGACATGCATGCGAATAACATTCAGAAAATTCAAAAGGACTTGAAGCCAAACATCACAAGCCACACAAAAGAAATGTATAACCAATATAACAGTAATCCCCTATGCAATGTACTCCCGACAAATCATTGAGATAATAATAGCATGCTGTAAGCAACAAAAAACCCTTATGACACGGTGAAGATATAACCTCAGGTAAATGTTATCAGTACACAGATTCTTCAGTTACTACCCTTGTGTGCTGGCATGCTGCTCCGACAAGCTCTAAAGGAATTTGGACTCTAGAGATGCATAAAGCATTTATTCTAGATTTCATCATCAAGAGAAATATTCTCAAGTTTGACTACATTTTTCATTGAAGGTCAAAGATGGAATATAATGTTTATATTCAGAGTGCTTACCGCAAATGCATCATATTTCAGGGATGGGATGCCTCCGGGAACTGGTAAAGCTGGCACAGGCCATTTACGAATGGCCTCTTCTATGCAACTCTCCACAAGCTGATTTGGTGCCACAAGTATGAGGCTCAACAAATCAGGAAAAGAATTCCTTAACAGTTCCATTGCATTTGCAAAGATAGGAAGCATCCGAGTCACCTCCTGTAATCTGCTTCCAGGTAGCACCATTATTGTTGTTGCTCCTTGAATATTTATCCAGCATATGTTAGAGAAGTATGTGGACATGAATGGAACTATTATTAAAAAACATTACGGCATGTTCTTTCCCAAATATGATCCCTATATGCCATAGTAGACCTGGCTGCCATGCATAATTTTATTGTTATGACTCCAATAATCATTACTAAGTATGTTAGAAGAACCTTGCAGCCAGCATATAATGTTGCAGGTGCATTGCACCAACATTCCATGAAAATTGTCTCTGCACTATAGGACATGTTCATTTTAGTAGAGAACAGGTCTAAGGTGATTGAGGTGAATCGCTTAACAGAAACAATTAAGCATTCTAGAGGACATGCCTACCCTAATTTCTAAAATTTGAGGTTCATGTATAATGATACAACCAATACCGAAAGAGAAACTTCCTATAGCTTAACTCTTGAAGATAAAGAATACTAGAGTCTAGTAACTAGACAATCCATAGAATTTCTCCCTGTTGGTTGAGCACTACCTAAGGGAATGGCATGTTTTCTTCGGAAGTCCTCACCATCTCCTTTTATCTTCAGTTCTTGCCATGGGCTTTCATTTCCCTGAACAACAGAACACTTCCATTTATTGGTGCTGGTGAACCTTGATATAATGTCACCTAGAGTGTGTGTGTGGTCTCATCTAGATAAAGAAGTCCTTTTTTCCAGACTGATAACAACTGAACTTCTAGTATCACAATCTAACAACAAAGGTTTTGAATATAGACCAATCCTTGCAGATCATACAACATCAGTAAGAGACAGACGAGTGCTGACACCAGAGAAGACTAAATAGGTACCAGATTCAGCTCCAGAGCATCTTCTAGTACAGGATGGCCCACAAAGGTCGCATCTACTCCATTTGACTGACAAACTTTTTCCTCGTTGGGAAGTATACATAAGATATGGTCCACAATTTCAGTGAGGCCTTTGAGTCTTGCTTCCCCACCTTTCCATGCCCAGAATGACGGTGCTACATAATGGAAGTGTACTGGAGCATCCAATGTTTTCCCTCCATATATAGCTGCAAAAAGATCCTGTTTCCACCGCATCCTTAACACATAATCAATCACAAAGATTTTAACTCCAAAGAAGTTATAAAAACATTTACCTCGCAACTGCTTGAGGAGACGGAAAGAGAAACCCTTTGAATCGACAGTCACGACAACATGAGGCTGGAAGAGGAATGCAGCCTCTGCTGTTTCCTTCAGCTTCATCTGACACATTTGAGCTCCAGTAAGCAACCAGATACGTGAGAAATATACAATGCTCAAGTGAAGCGGTTGAGCTCCAGTAAGCACCAGATACGTGAGAAATATACAATGCTCCAGTAAGCACCAGATACGTGAGAAATATACAATGCTCAAGTGAAGCGGTGAGCTCCAGTAAGCACCAGATACAAGAGAAATATACAATGCTCAAGTGAAGCGGTTAAATATGACTCACCTGAAACTTACAAAGATGCGGCAACAATTCCCAGAGTCCCATAACAGCAATGTCCTCCATAGGGAACAGAGAATTGAGGCCTTGTTTGCTCATCATGGACCTTATAGATATGGAGTAAATAGTTTATGAGACCTTATTCCCCAGAAGCGCTTATTAATTAGTATATGGCTAGCAACTTCGCAATCCAGGAAAAGTATGAGAGAGAGAGAGAGAACTTCTTCCTGGAGGGCAAATTGTCCGTTCAGACAATCATAAAGCAAAAGGAAGTACACCAAAAAATCGTATCTTTTCCCAAAAAACAGATTTTGGTTTAATCTCTGTGGCAAGTCAATGCTCAACATTCTTCCAGTAATCACCCAACAAACCCTAACACACATTCGTTCACAAATATGGCGACATAACAGCAAAGTGAACTAAACTACCGGTGGCAAAAAAAGCCGGAGCTTACCCACCAACGCCGGAAAAACTGACAGGATGAGGAGACAGCTTCTTCAGTGACGCCATAAGGCGAGAAGCAATGGAATCACCGCTAACCTCTCCGGCTACAATGAAGACTCTTAGCTCGCCATCTCCGGCAGCTCTATCGATTATAGCTCTGCTCCTGACGGAAAAGTACCTCTTCGCCGTGCGAAAGAAGCCGACTTTTTTCATGTTCCAATTCGCTCTCATCAGTGGCCGACGGCCTTCAACAATAACAGAATCGTAAGACTCCGACCGTGACCCCTGCCCTCAACGTTCGGTTGACCGGAGGCGGAGTCCAAAAGTTAATGAAGTTCCATGTCGAACCCTCAAGTTATTCTCCAGGACCAAATAAACCCTAACTACTTAGTTATTCCATCTCAACCGCTTGCACTTGCGATTGTAAATGAACCGAACGAACACAAATATAAACATGAATAATAAACAAATGCAACTTCTATATTCGTGTTCATTCATTTATTAATAAACGAACATGAACACAAACACAAACACAAGCAATTAAAGTTGATGGTTACCATTAATTTGAATTAGAGCAAATCTAACAATGATTGACGGAGCAAATCTAACAATGATGAAAGAGATTATGGGTTTGGTTATGGGACTCAACTTAATGTTGCAGTAGGTCTACGTTGCGAGCGAAATGACTAATTATATTTGAGGAAACAAAGATAATAAATTTATTTGGGGGAGATTAGGGCATAATTATGTGTGTGTGAGGTAAGTAGGCACTAATAAAAATATATGATATATAAAATATATATAATAATAAATGTACAGCTAATATATAAGTAAACAAACAAATAGAAATAAACAAACAAATAAATAAATGAACAACAAATGAATGGTTTGTGAACGTAAATGAATGAACAAGACTTTATTTGTGTTCGTTCGTTTAACTAATCAAACAAAAAACTTTGTTCATGCAGTTTAAAATGTGGTTATTTTTATGTTTTCTTATTTTATTTATCTAATTTTTATGTTTTCTTATTTTATTTATCTTGAACTCATTTTGAAAGATAATTTATTTATCATTCCTTTTAGTTTTAATTACTTTTATTTATCTAGAACTCATTTTGAAAGATAATTTATTTATCATTCCTTTTAGTTTTAATTACTTTTTGAGTAAAAAAAAACAGAGAAAGATATTTTATTTATCTAATAATTATTTAAATTACATTTTTTAGAAATAAATTAGTTTTTGAGGATTTCAATTCATGGATTAATAAATTAATAAAACTAAAATTCCTTTTATAAAGAATATTCTCAAAATGCTTTTCAGTAGAAAATTCTTACAGTAGAAATAATTACTTTCTGGAAGTTCTAGTCCAACCAATAATGTTAGAACTTAAAAGGCCATACTTGAAATCTCATCTTAATGACAAAATCTCCAAGCATCTGGAGGATGCCACCCTTGTCATTGGGCAATCATTCAAATCTTTTTTGTATGCCTTCAATAATTTAGAGTGAATTTATTTTAATTTAAGTCAAATATTTCATTGCTAGATATTGTAAGTGCAACAACTTACTAACTTGGCTTTTCAATAGAAAGGAAAAACTAAAAAATGCCACGTAGAGTTCTCGTTAAGTTTTAGTTCGACTCGTTAATTTAACTTTCTTTTTCTATTGACTTAAATAGGAGCCATGCAGGTTCTTAAAATGCACCAGCCTTAAACTTTGTAATGAAAAATATGGGTAGTATAAATCTAATGTAAATAACTACATGGAGATTAGAATGATATGACTATCACTTCATATATTTCAAACAAACTCAAAAAATAACTTCAAAGTATTTTTTTTTTTTGTCAATATGAAGTATTCCCTCTGTCTTAAATAGGGTTGTAAACGAACCGAATGAACACCAACAAGCCATGTTCATGTTTGTTCATTTAACTTTAAACGAGCACAAACACAAACAATGAACGAACGCAATTTCTCTGTTCGTGTTCGTTCGTTTATTAATAAACGAACATGAACACGAACAATTAAATCTGATGACTATCATTAATTTAAATTGGAGCGAGTCTAGCAACGGTCAACAGGGCAATAGGCGATTGTGAGAGAGATTATAGGTTATGGCAATGAGGCTCAGCTTGGTGCTGCAGTAGGTTCACACTATGAGGAAAATGACTGATTATGTTTGGGGAAATAAAAATAATACATTAATTTGGGAAATATTGGAGTATAATCACATAAGTAGCGTAAGTAGATACTAATAAAAATGCATGATCTGTAAAATATATATAATAATAAATGTACAGCTAATATATAAATAAACAAATAAATCAATATAAATGAACATAAACGAATAATAACCAAACGGTTCATGAACGTAAATGAATGAACGGGACCTTGTTAATGTTCGTTCGTTTAACTAATCGAACAGTAAAATATGTTTGTGTTCGTTCGTTTAACTAAATAAATGAACATAAATGAACTTTTACCGAACGGTTCACAAATAATTCACCGAACGTTCTGTTAGTGTTGTGCCCAAAAGTCAATCATGAGATGATTATATTTTTTTGCACATTGAGTCATGATATTTTATTAAGACATTAATTCAGCAATTATGTTTGTTGTTTTGTTTCTGCGTAACTTAACAAACATAATTGTAACCCTAGAATAATGATATTCTTAAACATCCCTAGTCTAGTATTATTGTGGAGCGGGTTGCAATAATACATAATGACTAGCATATGTGGAGACTAATATGAGATATGTAGTCTACATATGAGTACAAGTTGGAGAACTTGTATACTAGACCGACCCACCATGAAAACACTACATGGATCGTTATATGAGTATCATAAGTGATTCTCATAGTGATCATGGTATATGTAGTCCTTCGACCTAAGATCATCAAGGTTCCCTACATGTGATTCACATACTTTGATACTTTCCTATGTTGCTCGTAACTAAGTGAACTTAAAGGAGGTAATTGGGTATGTCACATATCATGCGGAGGGATTTGTATTATCAAGATGGGATTTGTCCCTGCTATGTAACGGGAGTGATATCTTCGAGCCCCTTAATAGAGTAAGACTTAGAAAAAATGCATGGCCATGCTCGGATGAGTTGATATACGATATCAATGTCATCAGTTTAAGTTGGTTTACTCGGTAATCAAGAAACCAAAGATTGAGCTATACGAGAGTGACACATTCTATGTCTCGTGCTTAGTCTTAATATCTTGGACAGAGAAACAATGGCATATATCGGTGATGATCATAAAGGTTTAGTCGAATCATCGACAATCTTGTCACTTGGGTAGCAATGATGTGTTGCTAGACACCGCTCATTGCTTATGATCATAAATGTGATTTATGATCATTGCCAACGTGGTAAGAGCCTATTGGATCGCACACATGGAGCTATTTGAATCATTAGAGTGCATGGGCTAATAATTTGGGTTTTGGTTTCACAATAATTTCATATTAATAATGGGCCCAATAGTTGAACCATTATTAAGCCCGAAATTAAAGCCTAATTGGATTAGGGCTTTGAAACCTATTAGGCCTAGAAGTTGAGTCTCACTATAAATACAACTTCTAGTGAGAAATTCAGAGGTCTCCTTGCCCTAGCCTCCCAAAAGGACAGCCGCACTCTTTTCTTGCAATTCTTTGGAAGACGCAAGCTAGCACTTCAAGCGTAAGAGAAACGCATCTGCCGGGACGTGATGGAAGCGTGGTGATCCCGAGAGGCTCGTGTGGATACCATAAAGAGCCTGAACACGTCAACTGTTCAGGTTTTGTGATTCGACTCTACAGTTGAATGAGAGATCTCAACCAAAAATTATGTATGAAAATTTTCGAACACCCGATTTATTCCGTTTCACTTAGATCCTGGAGGGTTTCGGTTAAATTCTGCTGTGCTGTTTGGCTCCCGAAACCCATCACGTTCTGTTCGTTTACACCCATAGTCCTAAATTATTACAAAATATTATATTTTTGGAAATTTCAAATCTTTGCAACATTTCCATGTTTAGTAAATTATTTTATCATACTACCATTCAAACTATTATTTTAATATTCACTTTTTCCAACTTCTCGATTTATATATAAAAAATCAATGACAATTATGGAAACAACATATAATTTTTTTTTTCATTTTTTTCAATATTTGTATCAAACCAAATGATTTAATTGATATGAGATGGAGATAATATTTTTTATTATTTTTTCAGTTGGATAAGGAAAAAAATATACATATTAGTATTAGGCATATTGGTTTTGGATGAAAAATTAAATTTAAAAAAATCAAATATTTAAAATGAAAAAAGAATAGTGTAGAAAAATACATATATTGATTAAAATAATATGAAAGCACTATATACTTATGCAAAATTTTCATAAGAACCACCATTCCCTTAACTATTTAAGCTACGTTTTCTCTTCAAATTTTTAGTCAATTTATTATTTTTTTTATATTTCAGCATACCATTTTATCATATTCACCATGCATTAAAAAAGGATAACAAAAAGAATAATGTTTTTTATGCCATAGAGTGGTCACATACTTTGTTCTAGCAACATCATTTGAGTGGACTATATCCAAATGGTTATAGGTAGAACTTTGACACCAATAGATTATTTAATATGTTTTGGTCAACATGTGTTATTTTACTGTGTTCTTCTCCCGTTATACACATTTTGCATTGTTTTTATTTTTTATTGTTTTCCCCAAAACCATCATCACATGAAAGCTAATTCTATATTTATCTAATTAGAACTTGAACATGATTCTTTACGGAGTAACGAATTTTAAATAATTTTTTGTCCTAAATACCTATTACTCCTCTGGACTATAGTGACTTGGACAGTTTGTCCCATAAACTATAAAGTGAATCAATTTAAACACTAAACTTTGACAAATCAGTCATTTTAGTCATTAGATTTAGTGATTTAACATCTGCCTATTGATAAAAAGGAAAAATTATGTAATAATCACATAAATTATATTTGTTATCCCTTTGTTGTTGATTGAATATTGATTCATAGGGCATGATTCGCTGACATTACTTGCTCTTGGGTTCCAATTCCACTCGATCAACAAATAACTCGTCCATTGATGTTTGTGAATTTTTCAATTTCCACCGGTTATCTTGATCAGACACAATTAGAACACCAACCTAAAAAAACACAGAGTAGAAGCCTCACAAGTGATTGAACTAGAGCTCGAAAGAGGCTGTGAGTGAGGGGGCATGGGCGACAAACTTAGAGCACTTAAAGGTGGCATCGGATTAAGTGCCTTGCTTTACTCGATACTTAGAGAAGAGAGGAGGAAGGGAGAGGAGAGAAGGAAAGGAGAGGAAGCGGAAGCTAGAATTTGGCTGGTGGTGTAGAGGTGGAAGAAGAGGAAGGGACCCTTGGAGGGGCTACTACTGTGGAGGCAGAGGCGGAGGCTAGAAGGCAGAGATGGGGTGGGGGAAGGGAGGGATGCTGAGAGGGGGCTGCTAACGTGGAGGTAGAAAAAGAGGAAGGCAAAGGAGAGAGGTAGGAGAGGACGGTGAGAGTGAGAAAGTAGAGGCCAGAGTGTGGCTGGTGGGCTGTCGGACGAGTGAAGGAAGGGTGAAGGGAGGGGACATGTGTGAGGAACCCTGCTCCTCTATTAAATTACGTATGCCATCCATAGCACTTGCATTTACGTGAAGTTTTTTCTGAGTTAAAGGATCAAAGTGAGTGATTTCCTAAAATTTTGGACTCAAATTGATGCGGTTCATAATTTAGGATCTAAATTGTCCAAGTTACTAAAGTTCAGGGAGGCAATAAGCATTTAGGCCTTTTTTTTCTTACCCAACCTAAAAAATTTAATAAAAGTGGTATTATTGGTTGTTTTTGTTGTAAAGTTAAGAGGCTAATGCAATCCTAATTCTAGTTTGATGAGCAACTTGAACGAGTTCTGAAAGCCTAAAGGCTGCTAATGTATTTAATCCACTAAAAAAAAAAGTCTTGTCAATGAATTAGACTAAAACATATCGAGTTGCAAGGTCAAAGGGCTTCTTCACTTCTACAGATTAAGTTTTAGTTTGAGGATTAAATCGTGCTAGTTGGGAAAGTTCAGGGGTCTCTAGTATACTTTGTCCATCTAAAAACAGATAGCCCACTCCTCCTCATGGGCCGGCTATGAAGGACTTGAAAATGGGAATGGGCCGAATCTTAAGGCAGTCCACTGCGTAGAGCATATGTCCGACTAACATCCACCGGCGCGCGTCAGCTCTCCCGCCCTGTGACTCCACCTCATTGCTTTTACGTCCACCGGCCTGGAGCAAACGCCGTTCAACATCTACCGAAATGGACTCGCTTTTCGACAGAATCAACGTCCGAGACCTCCTATCCGCCCACGACCTCTCCGATCCCTCTACACCACTCTCAGCTCCGGATCTCCGGCTTCTGGTTAACCGCCTCGACGCTCATTCTCAGAGCATTAAGTCGAAGGTCCACTCGTACATCCTCTCTCACCAGCATGACTTCTCGTCCGTCTTCTCCCAGTGCAACGATATCGTCTCCAGAACCGAAGAGCTTTCAAGTAACCTGTCCTATATTCTCGCTCTGGTTTCCGACCGTCCAGTTGATGTTGAGATCCGGGAGCTATTAGATGAGATAGGTAGCAAAGCCAAGGAAGCGAGAGTGAAGAACGAATCGTTACGATTGGTGAAGGTTATTGTGGGACTTGGCGACAGATTGGAAGGTGTGAGAGGAGGACTGAGGAACGGGAAGCTTAGATCTGCTGCCGAAGAGTTACGAGAGTTGAAACAAGTTTTGAGGATTGGTAACGAGGAAGAGGGAGAGCCTATTGTTTATGGCTTACTGAGGAAACGGTGGGCCGATTGCTTTGACGAGGTAAATGCAAAGCTGATTTTCAATTTTTAGGAGAACACGTCAAGTGTCAATTCAGTTTGGTTTTCCCTTTCTTTTGTATGTTGTCGCGTTATCAGTTAAATTGGCTGTGAAATGGGTTCTTCTTTGCTTCCATTTTTTGGTTTTGATTGCTTGATTTGGGTTATGTAGCTGCAAGAGGTGCTCGTGAAGTTCATGGAGAAAGCTGTTCAGTTTGAGCAGGAACCTAAGAGAGTGCGAGTGAAATATAGAGTATCCATTTGTGGAGCTGATGGGATTGAGCTTCGTACAGCTCTTGAAGCAATGGAAGTGAGTCTTCAGTAGTTAATTTCTCGCTGTCAATGATAGGGCTTATAGATTTGTCTGAAGGTGCGTAGACTACCTAATAAAAGAAAGCGCAAGTGTAACATTCAGGTTTTCGTGGTGCTAATTTCAAAGAGTTTTCAATGAACATATCTGAGTTTTTATTGAAACAAATGTTGCATGTGGATTAAACATGTATCATCTTCGTCATGTTAGAAAGATGTGAGAAATAATATGGTTACCAAGCTGTAGTTTGCCTGTAGGCTATTGGAATTCTGGATTATGGTCTTGCTAAACCAGCTGATTTGATGATCAAGCGTGTCATTACTCCAGCTGTTAATTATGGTTCCCCTCTAAGCTTTGAAGAGGAGACAAATCAAGGCTCAGAAGAAATAGCTGATGCTCTCCTGAAGATATTACCATCGTGTTATCTGAAGGTGATAGATTTCAGTATCGTATTTTTTCCTCTTTGCCCCCTTTTTGCTGATCATTGTTGACAAATTTGAGTAGTTTATGGTAGAGTGAGAATTTCTTCATAAAATTTGAAGGTAATGTGTTTGTTAGCATGTTATCATTCTTTGGTTTTCTGAAAAAAAAAATTGGGGGGGGGGAACTGTTTTATGGTCTTTGAATCATAGATCTGTTGTTGATTTTTCTTCCAGATGCCAGACCTTGATGGCGAGGTTGTCTATTCAAGTGTCATTCAAGCTATCAGGTTTATCGTCAATCGCATATGCTTCCAGAATAGTTCTTGGATACATTCTTTTGGAAGGCTGACCTGGCCAAGGATATCAGATTTAATAATCTCCAACTTTCTGTCAAAGGTTTGCTTCTTAAATCATTTTAACTGGAAATGGTTCCCCCAAATCCTCCTTCAGCCTTGTTATATAGTATGAAGCAAAGCATGACTATTTTGTTTATTTAAATAGAAAGGGGCACTCAGCCTACAGGAACTTGACTTAGAATTCGTTGCAAGTTCTAAACAAATGCTATGATCACTTCGACATATTGGGCTAGAACATGATATTGCTTTCAATGAACTTTTGGTTGTGTGCTAAATTTCATATAGCTGGCCAAGCAACTTATTGAAGTTTTAGTCAACTGTATAATGTATATGGTTATTTTATTGGAATGTACTCAAACAGTTCAGTGTAAGAGCTAGGGTTTTATGTTGTGGGTGAGATTAACTATCTGACGCTTATGAAATATTTTTGGAAAGCCTGCTTACCTTTCTGTTCCCAGTTGTTAAAGGCACTTTAGTTTCTTTCCTGTTTAAGCTAGAAATGGCTATATTTGCGGTTTCCTTTCTTCTTTTTCTCTGGGCATTTTGGTTTGGGTGATGATATTGTTCCATAGCAATGGTTGCTTAAGTTTTGTTTCTCTGTTATTAAAGTGGCTCTTTGTTTCTTCTCTTTTTAAGCTGCATAATGGCTGTATTTTCTAGTGAAAAGAATTTTTTGGGGGCATTCTTCCTTGAGTAATGATATTACTCTAGAGTGATTTAATATTCTTGAGAGACAGCATTACTGATAGCAGGCGTTTCGTGATACTTATTCTTAATCGCTTTCTGGTCTCTTGTAAAGCGAGTTTTATGCTTGTTTTGTTGTGCAGGTATGGTTATGTTCAGTATATGGACACTGGGCTAAGAC
Source organism: Aquilaria yunnanensis (assembly GCA_039654915.1). Classification (NCBI taxonomy): domain Eukaryota; kingdom Viridiplantae; phylum Streptophyta; class Magnoliopsida; order Malvales; family Thymelaeaceae; genus Aquilaria; species Aquilaria yunnanensis. Next base: position 69,710,866 of record CM077596.1, on the reverse strand, counting down.
AATATCTATTTGATTCTTTCATTTTCCACTCGTTAATTTGCTGCTGCTAACCAACAAGGTTTAATGTTATTCTAGGTTGTTCCTGAAGATGCTTCAAAACTTGCTGATTTTCAGAGGATAATCAAACAAACATCTGATTTTGAATATGCTTTGAAAGAAATGATGTTCATTTCTGCAGCGAATAGCAAGGATGATAGGTTGAGCAACTTCGCTGAAAATGTTGAGGTTCATTTTGCATTTCGGAAGAAAACTGAAATCTTGGCAAAAGCAAGAAATTTGTTGCTAAACTGTGACTTGTCTGTTCCTCAAGTGAGCATCTGGTGACAAACTCTTCGTGTCGTTACTACATGTGTTATTCTATTCATGTGGATCTTCTGCAGGAGTATATTTCTAAAGTTCCTGTGTCCGGAAAGGGTGAAAGACTTGCAGTTTCTAGAAAAAATGTTGTTGATTTGCTTTTTTCCTCCGAGAGGTGTGTGGTCTCTGAAGCAGCTTTGCAACTGATGGAGATAGTGCATCTGACACTTAAGGTGAATAATTTGAAGCTTGTTAGCTTATTTAAGTTTTAGATTCAAAGATAGTGGAGGCATTAGGTCTTCTGTCTTGCAAATGATCTACTTGGCATTTGCTTAATGCCTTACAATAAATATTTTTTTATTATATATATAAAGAACTTGTTAGCTTTTTGTTTTGCTGTGGCACAGATTAGCTATAATTTCCTGTATATTGCTACTTTCTTGTCTTGTATATATACTAGTTGTGAGCTGGTGATCGTATACTAAGAGTTGGATTAACATTCTGCACTTATGAGATTGACCTTTTGCATCAGTGGAAGTCCTGGGAAGTTTATTCAGAAAGACTGATTATTTATGCTCCCAGTCTTTTACACATTCTGTTTTATTGAAATTAAAATTCCAGTTTCTTCTAATGCACCAGCCGAAATTTCTATATATGGCTTCTATGGGCTGCTTAGTGCTTTATAGCCTGTTCTAGATTGTTAATATCAATTGGAATATAGTAGTCTCTTGCATACTAACAACATTTTAGTTGATCTAATCGTACAATTTGATTTTTTTTTATTCAATAAACCTGGAGACAGTTAATTGGACTTCAACTATATCCCTTTGCAGGATGTTTGTGTGTCATCTTCGAGAGTTGCATGGGAATTCTATCATGCTGCTAGAGATGTTATACTTCTCTATGAAGCTGTTCTACCTGTCAAGGTTAGTGCATTGGGTGGCCGTGAGAGAAAGGAAGAAGCCACAATAGGGCAAACACACACTCAGTCTGTGCTAGCATATTTGTTTGTGATTTTTTTGGTGGTGGTTCTACAAATAAAATAGTAGTGAGGCTGGCATACTTGTATTTTTTATTTTGCCGTTTGGAAATGTATGGAATACACAGACTTTCCACTAAAGCTGACTGGAGAGTGCAGCATTGATAATAGTTATACCTACTTGGGAAAAACTATTTTTTTTCTTTTCTTTTGCAACAACCAGTGTGTTTTTTGTATTTGTAAATTGAATCCAACAACAGCTGTTCACATTTATGTGACCTGGTTCACTAAGGCTCACTTTTTATCATCAAATGGTTAGGCTCTCATATGTTGCCTTTACTTTTTAAATGCATGTAATCATCAACATTTCTTATCAAGAGTATTTTCTAATATATCTGATATTATCTAGTGATTCTCTGCATTGGCTCTTGATGGAGAACACTTGTTTAGTTCGGTGTAGCATCCTTCATAATCAAGTTATAGTCTGAGTTTTCTTTCTAATATATTTTTACTGGGGTTTTACAAATTTGGATTGCTGGGAAGAGTATTTGTTGAGTCCTTTTTATGTTAAAAATAGTTACTGTAACAGATATATGTTTGGTCCTAGCATACCTTTAAGAACAAGACAGAGAGCCTTGTGTGCAATTGATCTTCTGTTTGCTCTAATGTTAATCTGATTGCATTGCTTTCAATTTTGGCTAATGAAGCTAGAAAAGAAGCTTGATGGAATCAACCAGGTTGCTGTAGTCATGCACAATGACTGTTTGTATTTATCACGGGAAATACTTGGGCTGGCATTTCAGGTAATTTAAAATTATCTGATCCGGTATATTCCTCTCCATTCTTCTCTGTTCTGTCTTGATGATGTCTGCCTAAATTATTAACTAGATGGCTCCTTTTTCTAGTTTGTAAGTTCAGTAATCCAGTATGGATCTCAGATCACAGTTCTTGAACATAGACTGTATGCTTACCAATTTATACTGAACACATGCATGGCCACAACAAAAAAAACAGAAAACCTAAAGCTGAAGACAATCCTATTTGATTGATAAATGAGATAGTCACATTTGACTGATGACTGATCAGATTGACAGTACACTCAGTCAGATGTTATTCTCGTTCTTTTCATCTTGTGCCTGAAGACACAATTCCTTGTTAATGTCTGTTGCATTCTTTGACTTCTCCAGTATCGTTTGGATTTTCCAAATTCCATCAAAGAACATGCTGTCTTTGCTGATATGGCTCCAAGGTTCCATATGATGGCAGAAGAAATACTACACAGACAAATCAAATTAGTTATTTCTAGTTTAAGAGAGGTACTGTTTACATGATAGAGCTTAGACGTTCTGCGAAGTGCTTTAGTTAACATATTTTAACTTGAAGTCTTGCGACCTTGTCTCTTCTCAGGCTATAGATGGTGCTGATGGATTTCAAAATACCCATCAAATGAAACAATATGAATCTGCCAAGTTGGGCATGGATCAGGTATAGTTGTCATACATGATGGGCCAATCATTTCATTTTGTGTTCCTGCCTCTCTGTTTTTATAGAAATTAGAGGTAGTCCTTCTGTTCAGGTCGTATTCATTATTGAGAAGGTACATATCATATGGGAGCCTCTCTTGTCACCTCCAACTTATAAAAGAAGTATATGCATGATTCTAGAATCAGTGTTTTCTAGAATCACGAGAGACATACTACTATTGGATGATTTAGCTGCTGAAGAAACGCTACAGGTATGATATATTTACTTTTTTATTTCTCCATGTTGCTATTGGGCAACAGATTTCTGATATTTAAACTGGTTACCAGCTTCAAAGATTGGTTCTTGCAATGTTGGAAAGTCTATCTTATTTGGTGGAGAATCTTAGTGCCCTCAATTTGGAAGAAAGGTCAAAAGACAACGCAAGAGGTTTACTTAATGATGTTATACCTTCCTTACGCAAGATCCGCAAACTAGCAGGCATGTTTGCTCTTTTGTACTTCTTTTAATGCAATTATGGTTTTTTATGGCAAGAGTATTATTATCTGATTAGAAGCCATTCTTGGAAAGGCCATTTTGAAGGCTGTGTTCTAGAACTATACTGAGAAGCCAGCCTTGGATGTTGGAGCTCATTTCCAGTTTCCGCCCTTGTTTTTTCATTTTAAACAAAAGAGCTCGAGAAAGGTTGTCTAGGATTAAAGATTTTGTACATTCTCGTAGCTCAGTTTCTGGCCTCACCTGTACATACCTATGCACATCTATATGTATATGGATTAGCATAAACACAAGTTGGCTTGCAGATATGTGAAAGATCTACTTGCTGCTCAAATGTGAAATTTTTTAACTTTGATTCATATTGTCACATTTCCAGAGCTTTTGGACATGCCACTTAAGTCCATAACAAATGCTTGGGAGAGTGGAGATTTGCAAAGCTGTGGCTTCAGGTCGCAAGAGGTATGATTTGACAAATCTGGTGACTGCATTAGCTGGGGTGGATATATATCAGGGCTTTAGCGGCAGCATTAGATGGTTCCTCACCCAATACTCAGAAAGAGTTGGTTTCATGCTCTGCAAACCTTATTTTAATACGTCAATTCTAATTTGCTGTGTTAACTATCAAATTGACCAACCGTGGTGCAGACCGCATGGTGCCAGTTAGGACTTTTTCCCCTGGCTACTGTTTGTGTGTTTCTTTTTCTTCAATAGAGACTTGATGGGCCTAGGTTTATCCTTTACAGCTGGTACCCTAGTGGCTACTAGCTATCTATTAGATGGTGCTCATTCATGATAAACGTCATTGAGCAGTTATGTTCTCCAGTTCTTATTTGCCCAATTTGTCTGGCTTGGCAGGTGGAGGACTTGATCAGAGCAATATTTGCAGACTCACCATTGAGAAAAGAATGTTTACGGAGGATAGGAAATACCAGGTGGTAGAAAGCACAGTTGCATGGAACCCATGGTTTAAGAGCAAAGCTTCATCAATCACCAAGCAAAACGGAGTATAAGAAATAGATGAAGATATACAGAGTATCTGAGCGAGGAAAGATGAGTTGGTCTACTCTGTTTGAGTCTGGATCTCATTCCTACAGCTGACTGGTCTAAAACTAACAAAAAGAATGTTTATACGTAGACATAGCAGAGAAGAGAAAGAGACGGAATAAAGGTGGTACTCACAAGCAAAATGCAGCCCGTCTATCAAAGTAGGATTACTACACTACTCCTTTGTCTGTATAGTTCCATGTTGATCGAGTTTTCCCTCAGTAAGGGGGAAGATTTTGATAGGACACACACGGATTGTAGACTAGTTAAGAAGTGCAAGTTCAGCGGGGGAAACTGGATGAGAAATGAGAAACCATAACCAGATTCTAACATTCATTCATGTTCTAATCTCGGATCGTCTACCTGTAAATGTCAGCATTCGTTCTTTTTCGCAGTAGTGAGTAAACGAATTCCGGAATTCTTTTAACCCGACAAGTTCCCTTTAATGGTTGTTTGGATTCAATTAATAAAGGAACGAGAGTGGAAGGGAAGGGAAGAGAAATTGAGGGATGAATAAGTTTCCCAACTGCTCTCTTTCGTAGGGTTTTGTGTTTTTTCACCTCTCCTTCCTCCCATTTCCTCTATCCTAACATATCTTTAGGGTTTACTGTTTTAAATTTTTTTATTGATCAACCTTTCGGGGGCTTGTATTGCTGGACCTGGAGTGGGAGACTCCTAACCTTAAACCGGTGTACCGTTTCACGAATACTAGAGGTTGCTGTTCTATTTAATGACTTGTGTAGTGGTATTAAATACTCTCTCTGTTCCATATTTTTTACACCATTTAATTTTTTTACATAGTTTGACTTTAATTTATTTATATTATCATTTATTAAAAAAAAAATTTAAAAAAAATATATTTAGAAACTATATATCTTGATTTATCATTCTTGTATAAAATTTCTTTATCTATATAATAAAATATTAAAAATAAAAAAATTATAAATTAATTGCTAAAACGTGAATGGTATAAAGAATATGGAACGGAGTATGTACATCAATTAAATTGATTTCCTTGAGTTTTAATCTGTCGATTGCTTTTTCTATCAATCGACTGAGCTGATATGTGAAAGACGTGAGCCAACTGATATGGGTCGCTCATCCATTTCTTTCCTATCATCGTCATCAGCTTCGGGTTTAAATTTCAGTTTCGCAGTGTCTTCTTTCTTGTCCATCCATACCCTTAATCATGAGGAAAAAGGACGAAAATGCTGATGCTACAATCTGCCTTTTTAGGTAATCCCCCGCATCAAAATCAAAGCAAGTGATGAGCAATCCACACAATCCATGTGATGCATGCAACCACTTCTCTTTAACTTCACGCCACGTATCCTTATAAATACTAGTTGTGTATCCATTGAGGGCTGCAGGATGAAAATGGAGAGGCTTCTGAAGCTGGGTACAAGATTGAAGAGAATGGTTTGTTTTTGTGGGACAAATTCCGGTCAAGAGGATCGTCCCTGTGCCGTTCGCTGTGAGGACCTCTTTTTGCAGTCTGCGGGGAAACGTGCTCATTGCAGCAGCCAAGACTGCTGCTCTGATTCTTTCTTGGCAGCTCACTTTGCAGCTCAGAACCACTTCACTCTTAGAACAAACATCTACATTTGACCCACATATCAATGGAAAAGCAGAAATATGTAGACGTTTTGCTTTTCTCTTGGCAGATCCATGAAAAAGGAAAATAACAATAGCGTGGCGATGGCAAGTATGTCTTGCAATTTTCATTAACTTCAGTTCCTGTTATAGTGTAACCTTTTTTAATAGGAATCTGTCATTTGGTCTGGACAACAAATCAAAGGAGGATGTGTAAACTCTGTACAGATTTAATTAACTCTTTGCTGTCTGTAGATCAATCTTGGCGTCTGAAGAAGGAAATTATAGGATCATATATGACTTTATTCGCATTCACTCCGAGAATAAAATCAGTATGAGCATAATCCTTTCTGTACTGAGCCTCCAGCTTGTCTGCGTCATGATCTTTGAGGCTCTGCAGCAATGTCTGCACATCCTTAACATCAGCCAGCATGTCCTGACCTCCATACCCCAGGAAGAGGGGGAAGTCTTTCGGTATACTTGTCATGTTGTACATCGGTGGAGTTGGTTGCCCGTAGTGTTTCATGTTACCGTCTACATTCTCATAGTCATACATTGTTATGTTTCCACTCCTGACCACTGCAAAAGCAAAACCAAAAAGTCTGAGAATCTAGTTATCGAACAATTAAAGTGAGGCATTTGGGTCTTACTTTGAGATAGGTGGATCAAGTTCTTTGTAGACGTTGGTTCAGGTTCATGCTTGAAAAATGGATCTGCCCTGGAATAATTTACGCAGCAATTTGGACCTAAAGAAATGCCACGGTGGGGATTAGAGATTTAACTCCAATGCTGCGGTGAACATATAGTCAATGAACCAACTAAGGTTTAGTTCCAAACACTTGTCTCTGTTTCACTTGTTGGGAATGGGGAGTGGTTCCTCTATAAGCTCTAAAAGGACATTATATTTTCTTCACTAGTTCTACCCAAATCAGCTTATTCAACTGGGGAGAAAACCACCAAAAAGATTATGTTACCTGTGAAGGCATTCATTAAACTGGAGCAGTTAATTCCTGGAGTGCTGCAGATTGTTTCCAGAAAGTTGGCAACTGCCTCCCTGCAATGATTATTTTGCTTTCAAACTCAAATTATTGCAACCAAATGAAATCTGATAAGTAGATTATGTTTTCAGTTTTATCCCTAGTTCTTACCCTCCCGGAGCAAACTCATGCAATCCCAACCAGTACGCTTCCTGTCAAATAAAGATGTAAATATCAGCAATTCACATTGAAACCTAATGGCAAATGATCTAATCTTACTTCAGCTAAAAACAGATCAGCTGCAGTCTTTGTTGCTGATGATGTGATCTGGTTCAAATAAGCAATTGGGCTAAGCAGAGCTGCTGATCTGACCATGTTCAGCATCTCCTGTTTGGAGAAGGCAGCTAGAGCCATCAAAGTCCCCTAAATTCCAACATTTTCCTTGTTACCATTCTGTTCAGTGTACCGTTGGGCAGGATCTGAAAGCAGGAAAATCGAAATGTACCAGTGAATGACCAACATAATGCAGTTTCTGGCCTGTACGGTCATGCACATGTTGGACAAAAGCTGCAAGATCATACTTCACTAGCTCATCCCATGACCATTCCCAGTATGCCTGTCAATAAAATCACAGACGAATTCTTCAGCAAAATTCTTAACAAATGAGTACCTATCCATCAGCATTTGGGAATTATTAAAAAGTATTACAAGCATACCGGATCATTAGGGTGAAGGGATGTATGACCGCGACTTCCTTTAGTCCCGCGAGTATTAGCAAGCCAAACATCATGGCCATTATCAGCCAACATAAACCCCAAAGACTCAGTTGGGGAGTTCAATAGCCATGATGCAGCATCCTACCACCAGACACCATCTTTAATCATTTAAGCACTTCTCTACCAAATAGAAATTCCACTTCAAATGTGCAGATAACGTACAAGGAGGTCATGTTACCAAACAGTTCCATCATAACTAGGCCACATTAAGTAAAAAACAAGCTACTGAAATAGAAGAGGCCAAGTACTAACTATGAGGATGCCGTGTTGTAACAAAACAGGTGGCTTGGTTGCAGGCTTCCCAGATCGAGCTGCAGGAATTCTCTGTGTGCCCAGAATGTAACCATCTTTTGTAGTCACCTGCAAGCGTCATCCACAAGCCATAAACAAGTGAAGTGTTGCAGGGAGAGAAGTGCAATTGGTTACTTACTGTGTGTTCCTCACAGACATAGCCATAAATCTCCACCAATGATTCGCAAATAGTACTACCCTTAAGTCTGATTGGATGCACATGCACCTTTCTTGCTGATGCATTTGATACTACAGAGAACAGAGCCAGGAGGAATAATAAAGTAGTAGCAACAATCTTTAGGTTGTTGGCCATCTGATTTTCTGTTGCCTACTCGCTAATGCCTAGTTCAGTTTCAAATTTGTTGCCTTTATAAGAAGAGAATCTACACAAAAAAAGAGAGGGAGAGAGAGAAAATTAGAAATTATGATTTTAGATGGGATGGAATCAAGTTTTGTTTTTGAGCATTGCCATTGCTTACACGAAGTTATTTGTAACTTTTTGTTTCGTCGCGGGCACCAATTTTCTTCAAACAAACAGTTAAGTTTCCACTTTTTGTTGTTCAAGTAGAGACGACAGGAACGAGCCAGCGATTCCTATCAAGTGGGAACGGAATTGAGAAGGCACGGAAAAATTGCCGTTGTTTTGACTGCTGATCCAATTGTTTAGGAGATGCTCTTGACTCAGAAATTCAAATTTATGCTTTTCATTCAATTATGGCCAAAGAGCAATAGTAACCCTCCAATTTACATGAAACGGACGAATTAGTCCCTGAACTTGGAATCAAGGAAGAAAAGCCCCCAAACTTGTGAAAATAGGGAGACCTAGTCCATTTTGTACGGAAATTGCGCCACCTCAATCATCCTTCCATAGGTTGAGTTAGGGGTGATTAGTATTCAGTTCAAATAAAAAAAACTAAAAAACCAAAATAATTTGAGAATTTGGTTTGGTTAATTTCATAATTCAGTTCGGTTTCAGTTGAAAACGAATAACAAAAATTTCAGTTTCTTTTTGGTTTCGGTTTTGAATATCGGTTAATTTAATAACCGAATTAACTGAATTTTTTATTATTAATTTTTTTCAATTTTTTCATAGACAATAAAACTACAAACCAACCAAAATTAGCTTGGATTCTTATTTTCTTTCTTTCCATAGGCAATAAATGTTTTATATTGAATAGAATTTGGAAGGAAAAGCAATGTTTCTCTCTCATATAATCCCACTCCCATTTTTTCAGTTAATTCAATTTGGACTGAACTGAACTGAAATATTTCGGTTTGGTTTGTGTTCAGTTTTAAAAGTTAATTCTATTTATTCAATTTTTTATCATTTAAAAAAATCAAAAAAACTGACTAATTCAGTTTGGTTTAAACTAAACAAACCAAACAATCACCTCTACGCTAAGCTGCACTATTGGCTTTTGAATTCATTTAGTTGTTCAATTTCCTCTCCAGATATTTTATACTTATAATTTAGTCACTTAAGTTGATATTTATTTTATTTCATAGTATAAAATATCCATCTTTGTATTTTCATTTTTTTTTATCAATTTATGTTTATAAAAAATACCTGGTGCTTTGTTTTTCATGTATTTTTAATAAAAAGTATATTTGGTTTTTAATTAAATAACTCCACTTTTAGTAAAAAAAATTTCCCTTTCAATAGAATGAATGACACATCCAATCTAAAGCTAGTATATTCTTACAATAAAAAATAAATTAAGTCGTGTACTTTATGCAACAAAAAAAAAGGCTACCTTCAGTAAACATTCATTTATTATTTAATACCAACTTATACTAGTATATATCTAAAAATACTAGATTTTTCTTCTTTTAATCTAATAAAAATATATGAAAAATATACTGCTATATCTTTTGCATTAAAAAAATATATTGACGTGGGATGTCATTGATTGAATGGACAAATAGCACAAGATGATTATTGGTGATGACATCATATGGATCAATTGTTTTAATCAAATGGTGGAAATCCTGGCATAGCTTTGACTGCCAAGTGCCTGTTTTTTCATAATTGACGATGAAATGTTAAAAAAAGAAACAATTAAAAAAAAGAATCTTGTCAAAAAATTTCAGAAATTACATACAAAAATATTTTTAAATTCAAGGTATCAAACTATGATCTGATGAATGGGTAACTAGTTATTGGATATGAAGAAAAAAAGAAACCTTTAGTATTTTTATAGCTAGGCTTCTTCTTTTTTATATTTATTGCAAATAAACTAGTTTTTCACTAGAAGTAGTATTTTTTATTTTATAAAGTACATGACTTGATGTATTTTTTATTACAAAAGTATACTAGCTATAGATTGGATGGTCATGTACTTTATATAAAAGGATATTTTGTTTACTGAAAGTGGCATTATTTAAAAAAATACTCCATCTGTCCCATATTCTTTGCATCATTCACGTTTTACCAATTAATCTATGATTTTTTATTTTAGACATTTTAACATATAAATGAAAAATTTTTATATGTGAATGATAAATCAAGACCTATAGTTTCTAAATATATATTTTTTAATTTTTTTCTAACAATCAATAATATAAAAAAATTCAAGTCAAACTAGCCCAAAAAGTCAAATGGTGCAAAGAATATGGGACAGAGGGAGTAATATATTTTGTATTAAAAATATAAGAAAAACAAAGCACCAGGTATTTTTTATGAACATAAACTGATAAAAAATGAAAAATATTAAGATGAATATTTTATACTATTCAATAAAGTAAATATTCACTTAAGTGACTAAATTATAAGTATAAGATATCTGGAAAGAAAATTGAACAACTAAATGAATCCAAGGCCCAACAGTGCAGTTCTGCCTATGGAAGGATGATTGATGTGGTGCAAAATGGACTGAGTCGCCCCATTTTCACAAGTTTGAGGGCTTCTCTTCACTGGATTCAAGTTCAGGGACTAACTCGTCTATTTTGTGTACGCTGGAGGGTTACTGGTACACTTTGGCCTTTAATTATTATGTGGGTTCTTATAGGAAAAGAAAACTATTTAGTATTCACAAAAGGAAAATAAAAAACTACATATTTTTCAGCTTTGGTGATTAGATGACAGGTAATAAATCAAAATACAACTTGTTATATGCCAATTATACTTTTATAGAGGTAGGAACATTGGAGGAGAAGAGTTAGAAATGACTAACTGCCAAATCATTTTAGTTTAATAGGTTTGGGTTAACACGTTTTTCCCCTTGGCCCACATTTGCCAAATTTTACCATTAACCTATTGCCGCCATAGAAGGTCAATTTTACAACTTGAACCAGACAATAAAAGAATATCGGTTTTTCCTTGAAGCTGCAATTGTGGAATGGAAGCTTGTCTGTGCTGGTGAGATACAAAAAAATTTGAGTAATGTTTTCAGGATGAAGGTGAGCTTGAGGCATTATGCCAGAGTTTCACTGTGCAAGATGAATTCTTCATTCATCAAGTCTTGCTAAAATGAATGTCTTTACTATTTTTATTTTGACAGATTCACCGGCATCAAGCTCTTTTTCTGGAGTGTCAGAATGGGGGCAATTAAGGAAGCAATTTGTGAGGCCCAATAAAAGTCACATGGAAAAACACAAAAACATGTTAACTTGGGTCAAATAATGTAAAACAGATTGCCTCTAAATCAAAATTATCAATTAATGATTAAATGAAAATGAAAGAAATAATAACTTTTTGATGAATCAATTAAAGTAAAATGATGCCACAAGACTACAACGGACAAAAGTACTCTTGTCACGGACAAAACAATTGGTAACCTTTTGATGAATCAATTATTTCTGGGAATGTCTGAGAATTACCGAAAATAGGGAGCAAAAGGACTACAACAGGCAAAAGTAGTAGCAGCGGAATTGTACTGAAAATCGGGGGCTGGATTGGCAGGCACGAAGTTAGGGTATAATAACAGGAAAAATAAAATGAGAGACTGAAATTGTTCTTCTGCCGAAACTTGAAATCTCCTGTAGAAAAAGCGATAACACCTAAATGAAAAGCGAAATATTGTAAATCAAAAGAAGCGCTTTTGAAAAAGGTAGCCATAAATCAAGCTTTAAAAGAGGCCGTGGGAGGGGAATTACTGTAGCCAGAAATGGAACACTGTTGCGACGCGGATTGGAAATATTAATGCCCACACAACTAACAAAACATGTTAGGAAATGATTTATGTTCATGAAATTCATTACTAATCAACCATGCTATTTACATAATGCGCAGCAGAAGCAGAGGAAATAGAGATGCAGATGCTAGCTTTCTTGTCAGCCAAGCAATCACTTAAATCCGCACTCATTTTAGTCCCAATTCTAAGGCAAAAGAAAGGTGTAGGTATGTTATGTACGAGTACTGCCATCCATGGATCATGAATCTTGGAGTTTGAAGAAGGCCATGATAGGCTCATAGATGATTTGATTCGCAGTCACTCCCAATACAAAATCAACATGAGCAAAGTTCTTTACGTACTGAACCACCAACTTGTCTGCATCATGATCTTTGAGGGTATTAAGCAAAATCTGCACATCTTGAACATCTGCTAGCATGTCCTGTCCTCCATATCCAACGAACAAGGGGAAGTCTTTTGGGATGTGTGTCATGTTATATACCGGTGGAGTAGGCTGGCTGTAATGGTTCATATTCTCAACTTTATTCCCATAGTCATACATTGTTATCATCCCCGTCCTGACCACTGCCAGAGAAATGAAGACGAGAGGAACAAGTTATAGAACATAGCTTACCACACAAGGAAAGTGAGGCATTTGGGTGCTTACTTTGGGCTAGGTGGATCATGTTCTTGGTAGAAGTTGGTTCAGGCTCGTGTTTGAAAAATGGACCCGCCTTGGAAGAATTTACGCAACAGTTTGCACCTAAGGACATGCCATGGAGAGCAATGGAGCTTTAGTTTCAATGTTGCACCAAACAACTAAACAAACTTTAATACCAAGCAATTGGATTCGGCTACGTGAATCTTTGTGTTTTTCATTCGGATGCCAGTTCTTCCCTAAAGCAAGCTGTCAGCATTTCTACATTAAAGCAAGTTTATTTAACGGGAAGGAAAAAAATGAAAAGAATACTTACCGGTGAAAACTTCCATTAAATTGGAGCAGACAACGTTTGGCACCTCACATGCTATTCCCAAAAGCTTGGACACTTGGTCCCTGTTGAATGTTTGTTTTGGTTTCAAAGTTGGTGCAGAAATAGAAAATATTATTCAATGCAGGAAAAAAAAACAAGGTTTTGAAATTTGTTCTTACTCTCCTGGAACGAACTCGCGGAGTCCCAACCAGTATAGGTCCTGTCCCATGAATATTGGCAAGTCACTTGGTCGTTTATAACTGGAAATAGCTTAAAGGCTCTCTGTAATACTGGAAATTATGGTTATGTATACTTACTTCACCTAATAACAGATAGGCGGCGATTTTAGCAGGGAGAGACGAAATGTGGTTCAAATGAGCAATTGGGGAAAGCAGAGCTGCTGATCTTAACATGTTCATCAGGTGATATTGCTTGGAGAAAGCAGCTAGAGCCATTAGGGTCCCCAGGGAATGACCAACATAATGCAGCTTATTCCCAGTTTGGCGGTGCACATATTGAACAAAAGCAGCAAGATCATACTTGGCTAACTCATCCCATGACCATTCCCAGTAAGCCTGTAAATGAAGGAATCATCAAAATTGTTCGGCAAGATTCTTTAACAACAAAAGTTCCGAAAAAAAAGCCCCTAGCTAATCAACAAAATACTAGTATATACTATTAGAGATAGGTACCGATTCATTAGAGGTAAGCCACTTATGGTTGAGACTTTGTGTGGTGCCACGAGTATTAGCGAGCCAAACATCATACCCGTTGTCAGCCAGCATAAAGCCTAAGGATTGATCCGGGGAGTTCAACACCCATGATGCAGCATCCTGCCACAGAAATCACCACACATCATGTCAGATACATGCTCAGGAATGGATGGAGGCTTGGACCCTACAAGGAAAACCCGCAAGTATAAAGTATAAACAACATTGTGCCATGCATAAGCATAATTAGTGGCCACCAAATCCAAACAGCGAGTTCATTGAAGAACAATGTCAATAAGTTGTAGTACAAACTGTTAAGATGCCATGCTGCAGCAAGACAGGAGGCTTCGTTGCAGACTTGCCGGATCGTGCAGCCGGAATTCTTTGTAAGCTCAGAATGTAGCCATCTTGTGTGGTCACCTGTTGGAAGATTAAGTAAGTTATGGCCGCAAGCCATAAAGATATATACCACCAGTTGAGTTGGGGACATATGCGTTTATGTTGGAGTGGTTGAATATACGTACGGTGTGTTCCTGACAGAGGTAGCCATACATCTGAACCATTGATTTGCAGATGGTATTGTTGTCTACCGTGAGTTGCTGAGACAGCTGCTTTCTTGGTGACGAATATGCTGCATTTGAATTTGATGCTACAGAGAAGATAACAAAAAGAAACAGTACTGCTACTGATCTCTCTGTGTTACCAATCTTCTTCTTACAACTAGTAATGTTGGCCATTTGGGTGTTCTCTTCTCTGTCACTTTGGTAGTTGGTCCCTCACATTTGCTATGCCCCTCCGCCCTCTTGCCTAGCCATATATAATGTTTATGCCATATGATTTTGGCCTTTATAATTAAGGGACAAAACCATTTCAAAGAAAGAAGAAGGGAATAATTAGAAGTCAATAATAATGCTGATTATGTAATGATGTAATTTTCATTGCCATTACTTGCACGTTGAGAGTTTCCAGTTACAGGATATGTAGAGAGGGAGGCAGGTTCTAGTGGGAACGAGAACAGCCGACCATAGACAACCCAAGGCCAACGACCCGGCCGGAGACAAATGATAACGACTTTAAATTGATTGGCTGTGTCTCCATTTTCTAATGCCCTGCCCAGCTGCATTATTGTTATTGTTCCAAGTTCCAACTCTGACTTGGATCATATAAATGCTTGCCTACCTCTGCCTCTGCCACACTCAGATCTTCTTATCTTATTTCTTTCTATCGATTATTATTATATCCGTTGCGTATCACAAATTAATTGAAAGCTCTCCGCTAACTAATCATGTTTTAATCATGTTGTATAACTAGCTCCCAAGATTAGTCTGATAGAATTATCATACAGAATTTCAAAGCTAAATATTGTATTACTAGTACTTTTTGGGTTTGAAAAGTTTAAAATAATATGGAAGCCATATAATTAATCATTGCTTTCGATATACATAAGAAGATATATATTTATTTTTTAGATTTATACAGCAGCTTGAAGAGATAATGTTTCCACTAAACTTTGGCATGCTGTTTTTATTCATTAAGATATTTTCTATATATATCTTAACAATTGTGAAATTACCAAACATTTCCAAGAATTGGTCAAACTTACAATTAAACCCTCCATGTATGGGAAATATATAATGTCCCGACTCCCCTTAATTAGCTTCTTGAAACCTATAATTGCACGTTTGCTATTCGTTTATTTTTATTTATTTATTTATTTATTTGATAATAAGAAGCAAGCAAAAGTTATACAAGGAAAAAATATATTTTCTAGTAAGTAAATGTTAGGGGGAAATTTAAATTTTACTCCCAAGATTATGAGCCATGTTTGACACTTTAATTTCACAGAACAAGTTGTTGGGTGGAAGTATTTGAACCCCGACAAATGTTCCTTGAACCGGCTAGGCTGGAGTTTCAAAACATTTTTTATTCATTTAGGATCTAAAAAAAGTGTGGACATGTACAAAGTGATTTGAGTTTTTTGCTCTTTTAGTGAAGACATGTTTTTTACCCCTAATTCATTTTAACTTAAGTCAACATAATCTAAAATAACTTATTTTTATTTTTACATCTTTTTTACTCAAACTATTTTCATTTGAAAGTTAATATTATGTAGATATGATAATCCATTTAAAAGTAAATTTTCATGATGTTATTAAATTTTTATGAATTTATTGTCATGATTTTATTAAATTTTTATAAATTTTTTAATTTTAGGTGTTAAAAATAAAAATATATAAAAATTTAATAAGATTGTAAAAAAATATATTTTTAATGAATTATTACATCTACATAATATTAACTATAATTAAAATTAGTTTCAAATAAAAAAATAAGAATAAACTATTTTAGATTATGTTGACTTAAATTAAAATGAATTGACTTTTATAGATCCCTATTAGATGTCAAATTATTAAATGTAAACATTTACCAAAATTTTTTTTCAAAATTATATTAAATAAAAAATTTAGTTAAAACTTTGTTTTATATAACAAGTTGTCAGTTGGACGTTTAATAAAGGTCTGCAAACTAATGCACAATATTGCAATGAATGTTTACTTTAAGGATATGTTTGCTACATTGGTCGCTCTAAGGACGCTTTCATAACATGAAAATTAATTCAGGGACAAAATTGCAATTTACCGAAATTTTTTATGTGGTTAGATGAATTCAACGATAAATTTTTTAAAATATTTCTAACTATACCATCTTACTTTACGTCAAGCTTATGATAAATAAAATCAAATCTATATAAATACATAGTAATGTGTTTTTAAGGTTTAAAATGTTAAATATATTCAGGTGACATAATTTTAATTTCAATGAATGAAGACGCATATGTGTGCATGTAATGGAGAGATACACAGTGAAACCAATAAATAGTAAAAAGGCTCAAAGCCCCTTCTGCCCTTTAAATTTCATCAACTCAGATTTTTTACCTCATAAATTTTGGTATAGGTTCATTTGCCTTTCAAACTTTATAAGTTGGCGGCTTTTTAGTCCACTTAAATGAAAAAGAAATGACTCTTTGGGTTATATGAGGACCAAAATGAAGATAAAAGAAAAGATGAAAGACTAACTAACCATTTGTCTCACATAAAGCTTTAGTTCTACAATTTTGAATAAAAAATTAAATGGACTTTCTCACTTCAAATATAGCAGTTGCAATCTTCTGAATCTTAGCCATCATCCTAAAAGAATTCTTTGTGATGAGCACCAATTTAACAAGTTCTTGAAGATATGGTATAACCTAAAAAAGTATATGAAACAAACAAAAAAAAAAAGGACAACAATATAAGCTAAATTGTTATTTTCTTTTCTTTAGAGAAAAAAATGACTCAAGTTAATTTTATTCGGGCCGTGAATATAGGGTTAATAAATTTGTTGTAATTATGGGATGACTTTTTATCTTCTATTCAACATGGCGGAACTAAAGCTTTATTAGCCCTTCATTTTTCTTTTTATCTCTGTTTCGATTCTCATGCAACCTTGAAAGTTATTTCTGTTTCATTTAAGTGGAGCAATAAGTAAAAAGTATTAATTTACAAAGTTTGAGGGATGAATGAGCCCAAGTCAAAATTTAGTGATTGAAAAGTTTGAGTTGAAAAAGTTTGGGGGGAAAATAGGGGTTTTAGGCCATGATAAAAATGACAAATGTGATGCACAAAAATTGAACGAGCCACCGTATTTATGCAATTGATGGCAAGATGTTAAATATCGTTATTGTAAGGTATATCACACTCTGAATTTTTAAAGTATACTGAATAATATACGGTACCGCATATCGTTACCGTTTTCACAAAAAATAAATGTTAGAATATTATTTTAAAATGACACAATTTATTTAATAATTTATTTTTGCACATTTTATATGTATTCTAATTTTTTTCATCATAATTTATCAAATATAAATAAAATATATACGATAGAAGATATTTTTTAATACAAAAAACATTAAAAAAATGTTATATATGGAGCAAAATAAATAATACTAAAAAAATAATTTATTGATATACTATAAATATAAATAATACCATCCATTAATTTTTTATATTAATTAAGAAAAGTAACAAAAAAATTAAAAGTAAATGTTTATTTTATGATATGTGTATTATTTTTATTTCAATGTTTTATATATTTATGATATTTTAATGTAAAAAAAAAAAATAGCCGCGAAAAATTAAATACCGCGATACATACCATGCGGCATTTGCGGTATACTGAGATTTTGTGACAAATTACATAAAAAAAGTACATGGTATGCAGTAGATCATGAAATATCTCGATATACTGCAGTATTTCATATGATAAAATGTAAAAATATTTATACCATATACCGTAGATACTCAGTAAACGGTATATCACGGTATTTAATTTAAAGGAATAAGAAAGATTACTTGGGCAATCGTTGAGAAAATTGAAACACGAAATCGGGTTCCTGCGTGTGTGTATATATTAGTAGTATCTGATTTCCCAGCCGACGCCCACCTCATCTCCAAATTCCTTTATGCGAGTTTGGTGGACTTTGGAGCATCCATCTCAAAATTCCACCCTCCATCTCCTTCAATGACTTGTTTGTTGAAAACTAATCCTAAGTCACCTAAATCCTCCCCATCCGGCGTAAAATGCTTAAAAAAGGTTGAAGAGAGTTTATAATTCCGCTGACTAATGTCATTTGATATTATAAATTATTTCCATTAACTCTTTTTATATTATTGTTCTCTGTTTTTCAACGTAAACCTTTACAAATTCAAAAACTAACAACTGAAATTCCTTGAAGCAAAGGAATTGTGAACCCCGGATTATCAAATTAATGACTCGAAGAGTAAAGGCAAGGTGCTTGACCAAAATAACATCTCATTATAACGTCAGCGAAAGGGTAATTACAGCGAGAGGCACAAAAATAAAAATTTATCTCCGTGCTTAAACATGTAATGCCCATCCTTGTCATTTTGACGTACGCCATGAGGGTCAACCATGCTCAACTTCCTTTACAGACAGAGAAGTACAAAAATAGTCTGTGGGTCCTATAACAAAAAAACAAAAAGGACTGGGGGTGCTCTCAAAGCTTGTCAAAGTTCCCACCTCGTTGTCCGCCCAAGTCTAAAAAATGGGCATATGACACATTTAGTCCCCAATTGACAAAGAAGCATGAGATGAGTCATAGAACTTATTTGTGTGCAATTAAGTCAATTTTGACAAAAATAGAAGTTCTAATTGTTTAAAGCGGAACTATGAGAAATAGTGTAAACCTTACTTCTTCATAGTTAAAATATAAGGGAATTATTTACAAATTAAAAGGAAATGGTAAATGGTAAATTACTTTAAAAAAAATGTAGCATAATAAGAAATTTAAATGAAAGTGGTATAAAAAAATGTGGTCAAAATTATATAATATAAGTAATTAGTGAACTAGAAATTCTTAGAGGGTAATAAATATGGGCATTAGTAATAAATGTAGCAGTTACATGCAAAAAGAATTTAAAGATTGCTTATTAAAGGAGAATGACTAGAACTGGTGTTGTTGAAATAATAAACTTGCCCAATATGGTTAAGTGGTGGTTGGAGTTAATTGATAAATGGTTGTTAAAGTTAATGCGAGTAGTCAATAAAAGAGAGGTTTGGGGGACATTTGTGTCAATTCAAAAACATTCTATGTTCACTTAGAAACAAATTAAGAAACATGGTAGATGTTTGGTTCATTTGGAAGCGAAGAAGATGGTTTGGAGTTGTGTTGTGAGATGTGATTGTGATTGCAATTGCAGTAAGATATTCAAAAGCAAGAGCAAAGAAAGAATTGTAGAGGTCAGTAATTTAATGGTTAGTTTATAATTGTTTAAAATTTTAGGGTTGAAAGAAAAGAAAACATTGAAAACATTGTTCATCTATGCTTTTTCTGAACAAATGAATGTTTTTCAATCATACTAAAATACTTTTCATTTGTACTAAATCATTTTTGTCAAGTAAGTTTTCAAAATAAGATGGTTATGGGAAAAGTGTTTGTGCTAAAGCAATGAACGTATGCAGAAAAATGATAAAGTTATGAACAAAAGCATAGAACGAAAGAGTGTAGAAGTTGAATTATAAATACCACGCAGACTAACAAAAGTGATACACATTTTACGCTATTCTAGTAAAGAGATTTAACATTCCAAAAAAGTGGCATGTTGTGGCACTGTTTAGGAAAGGTGTTATATTTATTATTTTTGAAATTTTTTGGTTCGAAGATGTAAGGGAGGTTGAGCTTGTAGATATGAATGAGGAAGGTGATGAAGACTATATTGATGATGATTGGAATCAATTGGTGCTAAAGTTGAAGAAACTAGTCAATGAGTGGGGCTTTGCGGTTGGTGCTAAATATTTCCTCACTAATGGTATCGATGAGTATAGGGCATGTTAGGGAAAATGCAACCGACACACATACTTCTAACCTCCAATGGTGCCATTGGAACGTGAGATTGGCGATGATATGCTTGATCTTTGTATATTGTAGTAAGGTACTATGTATGTTACCACACAAGCTATTTATTGAAAGGAGGGAGCTTGTGAAGTACTTATTTCCAGATAAGTGGTTAGAGGTCATAGACGCAATTAACCCCAATTAATGGACATAAGGTCAAAGATTAACCCCAATTAACGGACATAAGATCAAAGGGGTTAAGTGCTCCACTTTTTATTACTGGGAGACGTAAAACATTTAAAGGGGCCTAAAACATTTCTATGTTTGATATCAATATTTTTATGGATGTTCATTTCAAGTATTAATGTAGTATTATAAGGAGATTTAATAATGATTTATTTAAGTCATTGTCAATTTTATTGATGTATCATTTAAGTTGTGTACTAATTGAACTCTATAATTTAAAAAGCCCAAAATTGAATTCTATAATTTAAAAAGCCGAAAATCATTTAAGTTGTGTAGGATTTTTGGAAAAATTAGAATAAATAAAAATACACATTTTAATTATTTATAAAAGTCTTCACCACGTATAGCACAAGCTAGTTTTATAATCAATCTGTTTATAAAGAGATTAGTTAATAGTGAAAGAAATAGCATGTAATTAAACCAACTACAAATGACCTAAATATGGAGAAAAGAGAAGTTGCCGATCAATGTGAATTTTTCCTCCAAGACTATGAGTTGGCTTCAACCAACTAATATAATTTATCAATCTTTGGGTACTCAAATGTACTAACTTGGGGTGAGGGATTAACACATATGAGTTAGCCAAGTTGGAGAGCTGTTGGTGCACTTAATTAGGCCAAGTCAAAAATGAGTGAGGCCTCATCCTCATCCATCTCCTTTGTAGCTACTATTAATTAAAACCATAATTTTTAAAATATTTCACGATTTAAATAAGAAAACCATAATTAAAATCATAATTAATTAAGATTTTTTCTCATATAAATATTCCAATATGTATAATAAAATCATAATTTTTAAAGTATGGAAACTAATAAATAATACTCCATCCATCCCACTTTTTTTTCTCCATTTGACTTTTTTGACTAGTTTGACTTGAATTTATTTATATTATTGTTTGTTTGAAAAATTTAAAAAAATATATATTTAGAAACTATAGATCTTGATTTATCATTCATATATAATTTTTTTCACTTATATGCTAAAATGTTAAAAATAAAAAATTATAGATTAATTGTTGAAATGTGAATGGTGTAAAAAATTTGGGACAAAAGGAGTACAAGCTTTCTTTCAAGTATTGTAACTGCTTGTTATACAATTAATAAGGTACACATACTTATAATATATTTTAACTAAAAATATGAAAAATAAAACTAAAAAAAAAAATGGCTAGTACGAGACATTTAGTACCAAGAAGGCCCACAAAAATACCAATTGGAATCATAAACATCATTAAATATACCAATTGGTACCCGGTAGGCTTTTGAAGGTACAAATTGGTATCTGGTAGGCTCTCAAGGTACTGGTTGATAACTTTGAGGGATGTATTAGCTAATACTTGACAGACTCCCAAAGGTACTAGTTGATACTAATGAAAGTCTTCAGAGGTATCAGTTGATATGTGGTAGGCCTTCAATGTACCAGTTGGTACCTCTGGGACTACCAGGTACCAATTAATACCATTGGTACCCCTAAGGGCCTACCAGGTAATAATTGGTACTTTTGAGATGCCTTTTAGGTACCAATTGGTACCTTGAAGGGCGTTCGTAGTATCATGACACCAATTGATATTTTCCAACGACCTTTCCAATGTTTTTATGTTGGAAAATAAGTGTTTTTGCAGAAAAATGAAGAATAACGAAGAAATGCTTTTGTCTTTGTACAAAAGGATGGAGGGATGCAAAAAGGCTTTTGTTTTTATTGAAGCCTAATCATTTTTGTTGAAGTCTTATTGATATATATATATATTTTTAACAAGGATTACACTTTTTCCATGCAAGGGCTTCACTTTTTTGGATTACTAGGCTCAATCACATAAACTCTAAACTTCAAACTCACACTTTTTGTTAAATGTCACTAATCTTTCATCGATGAATTTGACGTTGCTGGCAAGGACATTGAGCTTGCCGTGCGTTTGGAGGACTAAGGACTAAGATTACCATCTCTTCCACTTGTTTCTCATCGCGGACATCGTAGTGCTGGTTGGTGGCGATATCGCGGACAACTGAGGAGGCAACTTGGTTCCCGAGTCTGTGATGGATATCAGCAATGACAATGAAAGGACTGTGGTAGCTGAATAATCTAGCTGCCTTCTCGTCGATTCCACTAGTGTTTGGCTAATGAGTTTTGTGAAAACAATTGAACGTGCTTAAATTTTCAACTCAGATGTGGGGCCCACATTCACATTTTTAAAATCTTTTGTGGTTTCCGTAAGTTACGGTAGTTTTGGGATACCATAGTGAACCAAGCCCCCTACAAATTCACGTACCACTAAGAGATAAATCAACAAGTTGTTTTGCCCAAAGTCATACCCTTGCATATCCATGTAAGCTTCTAACAAACTATTGTGGAAATCTGACAAACAACAGGAAAGAAAAACTACGCCCTATCGATCCCCCCTTAGTCCCTGCCCTTGAAAGAGCATGTTGACATCAATAACAAACACCTACTATATTCAAAAGCCATCAATCCCATGTGTGCAGGCAAACAGAATCCAAAAATTTACAAAAATAAAATGATAACAAACAAACAAATAAAAAAACGAGGTGTTGCTTCTTGCGGTGCGGGTAACAGAGTCCAAACCAAAATAATCCACCAACCAATTAAATTTAGATAGAAGAAAAAGATCAGCAATCTCAATTTTTGGGATAATGTCAAACATCCTTTCATGCTCATCTAAGAGTTCTTATACACCAAATTCCCTAGAGATCTAGCCACATCTGAATCTAGAAAGCTTTCAACACCCCATGAAATCCCAAACCCAAAATATCGACTTGGCGATCACCTACAAAATCTAACATTAAAAAAAAAAAAAGAAGGGACGATACCTTCGGAGCGTCAGCCACGCCCCAGCCCAGGCGCGCCCTCTTCCTTGGGACGTCGATCCAGGAACCTCGGAGGGATCTCGTATGTACTAGCACTGCAGTGTAAAAGTCCACTGGTGGTCTTAATTTGTCTTTTACGGTTATTTTCCTTTCACAGTACTAATATTCTAATATATATCTGGGGACTGGGAGTATCTTTTTATGCCTTTTCCATCGTTTCAAACATGTTGGGATTTTCAGATCCAAATAATATAAGTGTAATCACATCTAATTATGAAACACAATCATAACAGAACTCAAATTATTTTTAACTTATTTCTATGCGTCTTTCTCATGGATCATATAGGCAAATCTAACAGAGGGGAAGTCCTCGCCGTCGCCGGTCAGAGGAGGTGAAAATCGTGGCGAAGTACGGGGATCAACTTCCCAAGGAAGATGACAGACCAATCTTGATGTACAACCAGGGACGCCGAGGATTTAAAGCCAGTATCGCTTTCAGCGATCACTTCCGCTGCAACTATACTGAAGTTGCTGCTTCTAGATTTGGTTGGTTTCTTCTCTACAACGATAATGAGAATCGAAGTGGACATTTCTCGGACCTCAAGCCCAGTATTTCTTTCTTCTTCTCCAGCCCTTTCGCTTCCAAAATAATTACTTTACCCACTTATCGGTACGTGAGTTTCCCACTTGTCCTGGCTGCGCCGTGTTTGCTCTGTTCCAGTCCACCTGGGACGATCCCATGTGGATTTCCGTTTGTAGGATTGGTGCATCAGAATGGAAGACATACGCTTCCCCGGGGATTCTTGGGGGCATTGCCGACCAAGTGACCGTCGGGGGTGTTCTCTTTTGTCTCTCTCGGCTGGGAACTTTGGTCTCCTTCGACCCCACCGACGCAAAGCTTTATGATGAGACGGATTCTCCGATACTGCATCCTGGGCAGCGTGGGCGGACTCGCATTGCAGAATGTAATGGAGAGCTTCTGTTGGTGAATTTCGTCAAAGGTCCGACTCCAGACGGGAACATATTCAAGTTTGACTTTGAGACAAGAGTTTGGACGGCCAGACAGGGGCTGGATGACCACGTCCTGTACCTGGGGCATAACACCATCTGTGTCCAAGTGGGATTCTCGCTGAGGAAAATGGCTAACACGATCTTCTACAAACCCACCAGGGAAACCACCGCTACTTTTCTCTCGAGGACCGTGGCCATTTCGGGGTTTATGGTGGCTTGTTTGATAGAGAAGCTTCCACCTGCTGGGTCCAACGTCCTGCTCACAGACCAAACAAAGGGAAATGGAAATTGGGGAGAGACATGGAGCGTATATTACTCGTAAAAAATGATGTCCGAGTTTGAAGTCTCCTTCAGGTCAAGAGTCTTACATTTGGAACTTGATTCTTGAGTCTATTCCTAGCCTAGGGTCATCTCTTGCTAATCCCGTTTCTTCTTCCCACATCTTGTCACTAGTCTCATGGTGGTGGTCGCTGTCTAATGTATTATTAGGATAAAAATTTAGCTGTGATGCTGCTTTGCATGTTAATGTTCAGTTTTCTTCTACTATGTTACATGTGAATGTTAGCGGATTGCTTTTGCGTATTTCCAGATTCTATTGCGTGCCAATGAGACAACTCAGAGTGCCCAGTAATGTGATTGTTCAATTCTGTTGGCACTCTATTGCCTTCGGACCGAGGAGCATGTTTGACCTCCCATTTCTGGTTATGTGCGTGTAATCTTGATCTGGAAGAGCGATTTTATTTCTCAGTTATAAATCTGATTAACAAAGAGTGAAATACATGCGTGCTAATTAAGTCTTGCTGCCAAAAACATATGTATAGCTGCCAATTAGGAAACGATTTTTAAGTTCCTTAACCACTTTGCTACTTACTGGCGTGAAAAAAAATTTTACACTGCTAATCAAGTCTTATGGATCAGAAATTTTTTTCCTTCGTAATCTTGTTCACCAAGCTTCTAAGTACTATACATGTTATTCAAGTTGCGGCCATTGAAGATCATGTTTGTGCTACTAGCGAATTTGATTAATTATTCGAGTACATATGGTTTTGATTCAGTTGATTGTAGGGATCTGGTCAAACTTCTGGTAAAAATGGCACTTAAGGTATTGGACACTAGTTTTTTGTTTCATGTTTTGCATGTTAAACTGCATAGAAATAGAACGATGGCCAAATCAACGTAGGATCATGACAAGCCATATATATATATATATATCTTCCTGAACAATGACAGGCCAACATACTGAATCATGTATTCTGTAGCATAAATATGAAAGAACACATACAACAAAAAGCATTAGAAAACTAATAACCTCCTTCAGTTCCTTCCAGCTTAGCTTGCTTTCATTCCATGGCCATTTGGGAAGAAGAATGGGTGGGCATATAACAGTAGCAGCCTAGACATAGCAAAAAGCTAACCTCTAGCTCTCATCAAGCAGGGAAAGGGAGGAATTCCAGCTGTTGAAACCATTTAGAATCCTAATATCCTAATGGTCCATCATCCTACGGACTGATCCGAGCTGTCAATTGTAATGGAACCAACTGGAATTTAAGGAGTCTCACTGCATTTTGATGACCCAGATTAATTAGTCCATTGTTGTCATTTTCCAACCTTCTATGCTCATAATCCAACTGTTAACTGTTTCCTCCTCTACTTTATGTCTGGGGCTTTGTACTACTATTTTTTTGTTTTTAAATGAGGAGCTTTATGGAGTAATTTAAACTATCATGAGATAATTCAAACTTATTGGAAGACAACTATTAGACAATTTAAGCTGTAGTGATTTCAAAATGTGATATCAGTAAATAACAGATAAGACCAAAAAGATGCTGTTTAATAGAAAAAGAAGTAGGGTTTAATTTTCACGAGAAGATTACAATATTACAATAAAATAAAGTAAAATAAAGAGAGCCAAATTGATGGAGCCCTAGCTCACACCTGAGAGCACTTTATGAAGCATACTTGTGGCTTTAGCATCCATAGCCGAGCCAAAAGTGATTTACCTTGTAAGCCTATATATTTCTAGCTAAGGATGTTATGTTCAAGTTGGTTTTTCTGCCCATACCCAATGAGACACTTCATGTCCAAGTATTTGTTTTATCATGCACAATTGAAGCTTAAAGAGGAGCTAGCTAAAGGAGTAATGTTTGAGTTGCATCTAAAGGTTGCAAAGACATGTTTTCCAACCCTTTTCAAGGTGCAATAAGTTTGGATATGACCAAGAATAGCTGGGATTTGTAAGGAAACAATCCGCCTTCTAGAACACGCATACAACACATTTTATGTACTTCTGAGTATGAATGGCATGTTTGTCAAGTTCGTATTTGAGTCTAGTAGCTCTATTTTGTATTTTACTCTTATTTAGGTAGGAAATCTAGTTTAATTATTATTTCTAAGTGTTTCTAAGTGTTTGGGATTAATACTCCTAGTTATTCTATGTTTTGTCCAACTAGGACTCCTAGTTACATTAGACTTAGGGTTTGTGTGTGTGGTGAGCAAAATTTTCAGCCTATTAAAGAGGACATTGTTCTATTGTAAACAGCAGACTATCAATATGAATTAGTGAGACAATTTGTCCACACATCCTCTCTTTTGAGTTCTTTGGAACTCTTCTATCTTCTATTTTTCTTGAATGAAGCTAAGAAGTATTTCTCAATGTAGTTCTTATTCAAATTTTATCTAAGTTCACTTCTACAATTCTTTTCTTAACTCAATATGTTTCTAACTTCTTTTCTTTCTTTTTAATTCAATTTCTTAGACCCAATTTGAGGAGTTGGTGGTGTCCATTAAAGCTTGCAAAAAGTATTGGAATCAACCGTCCATCACAAATACATAATTAGAAGCTTTTTTTTTTTTTTCTAATGGAACGTAATTAGAAGCTTTGATACGTGGAATTGAACTGTTTCTGAGGGGGAAAAAAAACAAGAAAAAGAAGAAGAAGAGATTAGGATATAATGGTGAAAAAGCAAGCAACTGCAAATTCTTTCTATCAATTAACTTCCCCTGAAAGAGGCCAGAGCTTCACTAATGCAGTTTAAAAAAAGCAATCAAAGAATCATACACATCTTGCTTAGCTCTTGCAGCCATGACATAATCAGCATGAGCATAGTGCTCTCTGAACTGGGTCACTAGCTTATCTCCACGTACCATCATGTGATTCATGATGTTAAGTGATAAGAGGAAAAGAAGCCGAAAAATTCAGAGTAATGGAGAGATTGTTCAATGAAGATGCGTTAAGAAATGTCTAGCATGCATTATTAGGCTCATAGGAGTGAATGGTAGTATCTTTTAGTATTAGTTTATCATGATTAACTTTACAGCTAGCATAAATCTGAAAATATGTAAGTGCTATTTATTGTAATTATCCAACATATTAGAACTATGTAAATGGTTGTTGTTACTCAGTGACCGAATTAGGACTAGTTTATGTATGAGCTAATGGTGTCGAGTAAGTATGGTAAGAGAGTGAAATGCAGGTGAAGAATGTTGTGACTGCACAAAACAGAGAAGTTAGAAACAGACCAGTGTCTCTGAGTTCTTGGTGAGGCGGTGTGAGAGAGTGCTACCAACACAAGTGTTATGAGTGAGATAAGATTAGAATGTATAATACATTTGGCCAAAAGTAAAAGTAGGTCAAGTTTATTCTTCAACACTATGGATCAAGAATCCCATAATTGGACGAAGGCCATAATAGGCAAGTAGATGACTTGATTCGCAGTCACTCCCAAAACAAAATCTATATGAGTAAATTTCTCGATGTACTGAACCACCAACTTGTCTTCATCATCGCCTTCGAGGGTATTAAGCAGAATCTGCACACCCTGAACATCCGCTAGCATGTCCCGTCCTCCATATCCAGTGAACAAAGGGAAGTCTTTTGGGATGTGTATCATGTTATGTATCGGTGGAGTAGGCTGACCGTAATGATTCATATTCTCAACTTTACTCCTGTAGTCATACATTGTTATCATCTCCGTCTTGATCACTGCCCGAAAAGTGGAAACAAGAGTACTGAGTAATATAGGTCACAGCTTGCCATACAAGTCAAGTGAGAGGCTTACTTTGGGACAGACGGATCATGTTCTTGGTAGAAGTTGGTTTAAGGGAAATTCTCGAAAAATGAACCGGCCACTGAAGAATTTAAAGTTTGAGCTTGGGGACATGCAATGAAGAGGCAATAGAGCTTTAGTATCAACGTTGCAATAAACTTGCTTTCACCTTTTGTACCCAAAAGCAAGTTTATTACTGGGAAAAAAAAAAAGAAAAAGCTTACCAGTGGCAGCTTCCATTAACTAGGAGCAGACAACATTTGGTGCCACACATGGTATTCCCAAGAGCAAGGACATTTGCTCCCTGTTGAATGTTTGGCTTTCAAAGTTTGATGTTGAAATATGTTCTTACTCTCCTGGAAGGAACTCACGCACCCCCAACCAGTACAGGTCCTGTCAAATAAATGGTACTACTATGTAAAAATATTGGCAAGTCACTTTCACTTATATGGGAAGCTTTCTTTTAAATTAAGGCCAATCCGTAATACAAGAATTATAGAATGTAGTTACTTACCTCACCTAAAAAGAGATGAGCGCTGATTTTAGTTGGGAAAAAAGGGAAATGTGGCTCAAGTAAGCAATTGGGCTAAGCAAAACTGCTGAACTCAACATGTTCAGCAGTGGATCCTGCGTGGAGAAGGCAGCTAGGGCCATTAAAGACCCCAAGGAATGACCAACATAATGCAGCTTCGCAGTTGTGTTGTTGAACAAAAGCAGCAAGATCATACTTGGCTAACACATCATATGACCATTCCCAGTAAGCCTGTAAATGGAATGAAATATATATCTCAAATTGTTCAGCAAGAATCTTAATTTCCTTCAAATAAGTCTTTAATTAAAAACTACTACTCTATCATGTATATATAGGTAACCAATCATTTGATGTAAGCCACTTATGTTTGCGACTGGGTAAGGTGCCACGGGTATTAGCAAGCCAAACATCATAAAGGGCAAGGACTCATACCACCCATGATGCACCATCCTACCACAAAAATCACCACATTTCATGTCAGATACCAACTAGGGTTGAACCCTGTCCAAGGAAAACAACAATCCTGTACCAAAAACAATTATGTGACACATGATGGTCAATTTTGTTTAAAAAAAAAAGAGAGAAATAAAATAAAAATTGTTAGACTGCCATTTATTAACAGCAAGTCAACTATAGTTTTCCTGTTTTAAGAAATGTCTGCATTTTTTTTCTTCTATATGTAATAACTTCACCATATATATATATGAGTGATTAACAACAAGCCAACTATAGCGGTTAATTTCCCTCTCAACTGAAAAAAAAAAAAAAGAAATAATATAAAAATTGTATAGTTTTCCTGTTTTAAGAAATGTCTGTATTTCTTTTCTTCTATATGTAATAACTTCACTATATATATATATATATATATATATATATATATATATATATATATATATATATATATGAGTGATTAACAAGAAGCCAACTATAGCGGTTAATTTCCCTCTCAACTGAAAAAAAAAACAAAAGAAATAAAAAGATATAGCAATTAAGAATGACAATAGGTAGCAGAGCCAGAGCCATAACACAGGAGATGCCATGTTGCAATAACACAGGAGGCTTGCTTAAAGACTTGCCAAATCAATCAACATAATAATAAACTCAAGGAAAAGAGTAACTAAGTAATGGAGAAAAACCAAAGTCAAATAGTCATTAATCCAACCAATATAACCAATTCAAGTAGCTATAACCATAGAAAATGTAAAGAAAACTACTTCATACTCGAATAAAATATAACCATGAATATACATAAAAGAGCATCCATGTCTAAACACAAGAAGAATAAAGGAAAGAATGAATCCAATAAACTCTAGATGCTTGGTTCCTCAAAGCTTCCACAAGTCTTCTAACCCTTCTCCAAGTAAAAATTCACAAGTGCTCCACAAGAAGGTGAAAAAATACAAGAGATGATGATGAAAAATCTAAGTCTAAAATGAAAAGATGAAGAAGAATGAATGCATCTAAGCTTGGTTCTAGATTTTTCTAAGTCTTAAAAGTGTTTCTTTCATTCACCTATCCATTTTTTATCAAATCTCTTAGCTAATAGCATATTTAGATTCAAACTAGAGGCAGGGGATCATTTTCATCCGGGTGCAAGGGAGCTAGGGCAACAGAGGAGGTTAGTGCCCAAAACACGAAAGGCACTGATGCCATAGCACCGCTCCCAGGACACAATTTCAACTTCTAGAATCTTTGAACTATGGGGCTGCAGCGCCACTTGATGCCGCAACCCCGATGAACTGTTGTTTGAACTTTTGATTTTTCACTCTACTTCCTTCCGACCCAATCCAATGTTTTGATTTCCTTTTCTACCTTACAAAATGAAACTCCAAAGCAAAAAATGACAGAAAATGTTGTGTAACGATGTAAAAAAGGCACTTAAAATTTTTAAAAAAGTTAACAATTTTGTCCATGTAAATTAATATTTATCAAGCTCTAGTCTGAACTACTTCAACTAAGTAAGTTTTTATAATGATCCACCACTTTTTAAGTGGGGTGTATCATGATTCACTTATAATATTCTTAAAGGTGGAGAAGGTTTAGAGCTCTTGGTGGAGCTCGAGGCTAAGAAATTATTATCAAATATCACATCTCATACCCATTTCAACAAACTTTTATCATGAACAGTAACCTGCATGTTAACTTGTCCATGTCAGCTCCTCCATGGGATCTACTTGTCAAATACACAAATAATTAACTGCATGTGAAGGCTATTTCATCTTAAATAGAGAAAAAATCAGTTGTGGAATTTCTTAATTAATCAAACTGTCATTTGTTAGTAAATTTAATTTTTCCATAAAATTAACAATTCTTTCTTTGTTATTTTATAGGATTATTTTTTTTCTTTCCTATTGTTGGCTGGCCGCTGGCCCAAAGTAGTCGTGTCTCTGAGTTTGAAAACCAAGGACAAACTGAGCTTTTTAAGAGTGAAATTAAGGCAAAACATCACGTATGAGTATTCTTCACACGGATGGTCTTCTTAACACAGTAAAATTAAGGAGACGTAGCATTTTCCCTTCATCGGCCTTTCGCACCTAATGAAGTCAAAATCTTACCCAAGACATTGATGATTTCAACATTAAAGATTTTCATGACAGCAAATTGAATCCTAGGGAGGGGCATGGGTCCCTGCTCCTTTGGGAACAAAACAGATGGGCTGGAATTGCTTGCTTTGGTAGTCATGTGGTTCGCTTTGTTTAGGGGGTCCTTATTCTTGCAGGCCCTATATCAATTCTTTAATAAATTAATAACTGTAAACATTTTTTATAGGTGAAGAAAAACAAAACTGAGAAAAATTATATATTGAATTTTTTTTATTTCTTTATCAATGGCATGCATCGACTGTCAGCTTATTATAATTAAAAAAACAAATATTCCCTCCGTCCCGTTTTAATTTAAATGTTTCTCTGTATACGAAGATTAAGGTATTTGTGTAGTACAAGTTTAAAAAATGATTAAAAATAAAAAGATTTTTTTTTTAGATTTTGTGCAATAAGAATATAAATGAAGATTAAAAAAATTCTTTATTAGGTTTTGTATAATGAGAGGTTAAATGATAATAGTAAGATAAATTAGAAGTTGAAAACTTTTTAAAATGAGAAACGTTTCATTCTGGTTGGGATATCCAAAAAAGAAATATATTTCATTCTTTTAGGGACAAAGGGAGCATTTGAAATAGTTATAAAAAAAATTTCTTTTTTAAATATTTACAAAAATCTCATAGATTGGATATCCAAAAATATCTATAAATTAGGTGATGCGGGTTATAAATTAATGTATAAAAGAGTAGAGTGGATCATATATCATCCATATCTTCAGTGGAGCAAGACCACATGGGTGAATAGGTCCATGAAGCGGATTGACTGTGCCCATCCCCAGCACTGGCAGCAACTTCATCTCACCAACTAAACGACGTCGTGTAACATATATGGGCCGTTCATTTTCAGGTTTATTGTAACTAACCGCATACGATACAGCTGTGTGATGGTTGTTTATCATCAAGTGACCGACCGACGCTAGGACTAGTACATGTAGGAGCTAGTGGTGTCGGGTGTCCCAAGAGAGTGAAGTATAAGTGACGAGTGATGGGAGGGCAGAAACCAGAGAAGTTAGAAGCTGACTACTGTGTGCGAGTGAATTCAGTGTGACAGGGTGCATGTGCTACCAAAAAAGTGTTGTGAGTATTGGTGCACATAACACAATTGGGTTTGGTCAGAAATAAAAGTGGGTCCAATTTATTCCTCAACAAGTAGGTCACATTTATTCATCACAAGTGGAAATCACAGCAGCCTACTCAGCACTACGGCCCACGAAGCCTGGAGTTTGAAGGAGTGTGCCATCCTGGACTTGGAAGAAGGATATGAGAGGGTTGTATACGGCTTGATTTGCGGTAGTACACAAAACAAAATCCATGTGAGCAAACTCCTTCACGTACTTAACCACCAACTTGTCTGCATCATGACCTTTGAGGGTATTAAGCAGAATCTTCACATCTTGAGCATCTGCCAGCTGGTCGTCTCCTCCATATCCAATGAACAAAGGGAAGTCTTTCGGGATGTTTGTCATGTTATATGCCGGTGGAGTAGCCTGATTGTAGTGATCCAAGTTGGCACCTTTATTCCCATAGTCATACATTGTTATTGTTCCTGTCCTGATCACTGCCCAACAATGGAAACAAGAGTGACATTTCTGTATGGAACGTGGTTGCTATGCTAGCCATACAATACAAGTCAGATGAGGTGAGGGCCTTACTTTGGGATAGTTGGATCATGTTCTTGGTGGAAGTTGGCTGAGGGAAATTCTCGAAAAATAAACCCGCCTTTGAAGTATCCACGCATTTTGAGCCTGGGGACACACACATATGTTGCATTTGTCACAATTTGTACCCTAAAAGCAAGTTTATTGCGCTGGAAAAGACAACTTACCCGCGACGGCCGGCATTAAACTGGAGCAGAAGAACGGTATCTTACATGCTATTCCAATAACCACGGACATTTGGTCCCTGTTGAATGTTTGTTTTTTGGTTTCAAATTAAAGTTGGTGCAGACAAGACAATCAAATGTGTATACTACTATATAACTAATACAGAAAAGAAAACCAAGTTTGTTCTTACTGTCCTGGAGGGATCTCCCGCACCCCCAACCCGTACAGAGCCTGTCAATTAGATTAAATGTAGAACTATATATGTAAATACTGACAAGTCACTTCACCCATAGTATTGGAAGCTTAAATTAAGTCCAATCCGTAATGTAGGAAGTTATCGTACGTATCCATCCACTTACCTCGCCTACATAGGCTGAAGCGGCGAGTTTTAGTGGTAAAGAGGAAATGTGGTTCAAGTAAGCGATTGGGCTTAGCAAAGCTGCAGATCTAAGGTTGGTCAAGAGCTTATACTGCTTGGAGAAAGCAGCTAGAGCCATTAAAGTCCCCAGGGAATGACCAACATAATGCATCTTATTCCCGGTTGTGACATACACATATTGAACAAAAGCAGCAAGATCATACTTGGCTAACTCATCCCATGACCATTCCCAGTAAGCCTGTACAAATGAATTGTTTAGCAAGAATTAATCTTAATTTAACACAAGGGCTAATTTATTTGTTTCAAATACATATATAAAGGTACCGGATCACTGGAGCTAAGCCATTTATGTTTGATACTTTGGGCGGTGCCGCGAGTATTAGCAAGCCAAACATCATAGCCACTGTCAGCCAGCATAAACCCCAAGGACTCAGCCGGGGAGCTCACCACCCATGACGCACCATTCTACCACAAAAGTCACCACATATAATGTCAGATACCAACTAGCTAGGCTTGGAGAGCCTATATGTAGACAAGAAAAACAACCCTGTCCTAATCAAAACAGAAGTTATTATTCTGCTATTTCTTTTTAAGAGCAATTAAGCCCTCTAGAACCCCGAAAAAAGAAAGAGGCGGTAAGATATACTAACACAGGAGATGCCATGTTGCACTAACACAGGAGGCTCGGTTGCAGACTCGCCGGATCGCGATCCCGGAATCCGCTGTAAGCTCAGAATGTAGCCGTCTCGTGTAGTCACCTGTCGGGAAATTAAAGTCATGGTCACAAGACTCACAAACTAAACAGGTATTTAATTACTAGTTATTGATGAACATATATATGCTCCGTATAATATAAACCAAAAAGAAGAGAGAAGAGTAGATTAGCAAGTGCCGAAAATATACAGCGTAGGCATATGGTGAAGTGACGTCCTTACCGTGTGTTCCTCACAGGGATAACCATAAATCTTTATCGCTGAGTCGCAGATGGAATCGGCATTTGAATCTGACGCTGAACAAAAGGAGAAGAAGATAACCAGGAGCGGCACTATTATTTTAGCAATCTTCATCATGTGCTGCTGTGCTCTCTTCTCTGTTTCTCGTCAACCGGGTGGCAAATGGTTCGGCGGAGGCTGCTTCTTTATTTGTAAGGGACAAAATTGCCTAGGCCCCGCGCCTTCATTTATAAGGGACAAAATTGAGAAATTTACAAATAAATAATAAGATACGGTCAGGTTCACATCCTCACAAAAACATAAAATTATACAATACTTCTAAATATAAACAAAGATACTGTTAGTTAAAGAAATTTGGGCCAAAAGTTTTGGGTAGTTTTAGACTAAATTCTAAATATCAACAACGAGTAGTATTCATTTAACAGTGCTAAATTTTTTAGCCAAAGAGCTTTGGTTCAAAATAACTGTTCAATAAATACTGTGCTTTTTTTTAAAGGGGCATTCATCGGTTTGGTTCAAACATGTTTTCAGTTCCTGAATTTATACTCTCAGTTTAGATCTAAGTTCTATCTGTTCGTCGTTTAGTCCCTGAACTCAATAACTTGAGTTTTTCCATTTGCTCTTTTGAGCTTCAAACTTTTTTTTTGTTGTTTTCTTTAATATCTTCTCAGCAAAACTTTAGTAATCATAGTTTATTTTGCTTAATCAATCATAGTGACTCTTTTTAACATTTATTATTATTATTATTATTTAAAATAAAATTTTAGTTATTATGATTTATCTACTTTTGAGTTTGATTTAGGTTGATTCATCGGCTAATATTCTACTTTTGCTTTCTTTCTT
Organism: Aquilaria yunnanensis; assembly: GCA_039654915.1. Lineage (NCBI taxonomy): Eukaryota > Viridiplantae > Streptophyta > Magnoliopsida > Malvales > Thymelaeaceae > Aquilaria > Aquilaria yunnanensis. The sequence goes on along the minus strand of CM077596.1, from coordinate 69,675,488 downwards.
CCTTTAATAGCAAGTTTGGAGGAATTTGGCCGACAAGGGGTTTTTTTTTTTTTTTGTCCTTTTCCTGGGGGTGGTCAACATTCGCTTTTGATCCTTAAATATTTAACTTCTGCTATAGTAGTCCCTGGCTTTTCATGAGCTAGAGTGAATACAAGGTTGAAACCGAGGATCTGATCATTAGATGGATTAGTTCAAGAACCAAATGGCTAGAAAGGAAAAAAAACTCTGGCATTGGACATATAGTTTTTTAAATTTTAAGGTATATGAAAATTTTAATTCATATTTTTTATACACTAAATTCAATTAAGATTAATAAATATTTAAGAATTTGTGTCTGTGTGTGTGTGCGCGCACACGCGTGCATGTGTGTGTGTGTCAATTTCATATTCTAATCTCACGACAATACATGAGTTTCCATAACTAGTGACTAAGAGACTCACTAGAGATGGATACATGAGCCTTGTATGGAGTTTATTGGAGTGTTGTACATGGACTAATTGATTAATGGATTGATCGTTAGGGAGGCCTAGAACACGTCAAAAGGAGATTCCTATGATTACAAGGACAATCATGCAATAGGGGGCGTTTCCCCTATAATCACCTAGACCCAGGGTTTATAAAAAGACACCCTTGAGAGAGGGTGAGATAAGTTCTAACTTAAGTATACACCCTTCTATTGGATCATTACTGACTTAAGTATTAAAGAGTCTTCTCCAAACATATTAGTCTAAAACTTCCATTTAAGTTATAATACTCGAAGAAATAAAATTTTCTCGAACATGCAAGGCTATAAATATTTCAAATAAATCCAAATAACCATAACTTATAATCCAAATTTATTTTTTGTCATTGGCAACAAGTGGCAAAGCAACTATAACTTTAAATCTCATACAAAATATCTCTAATCTAAGAATGTACATTGAATCTCATTTTAAAGCTATCTCAAACCTTGGGCTCTTCTAGTCACTCCCTAACTAGCTAGCTTTATGTTTCTCATTATCTGTGTGAATGGGAAAAGAGGGGATAAGCACAATTGCCTAATAAGTTCCAAGTTGTCTGCCATTTCATAAAATATAAAGATAATTCATAAAATATATAACATATGGATCAAACAAAAAAAATTTTATTGGAAGTATCATAAATCCAATATTAGTTAGAAAATATAATAAACATACAAATAAGTCAAAATATTTATTTGTAGGGAAGCCATACTCATAAAAATCAAAGAGCCATTTAAGTGTTAGAATAATATAATTAACTCTATTATAAAACATGTCAAACACAAAGGTAAAACTTATACATGAAATCATTAGTCAAGACAGAGTAGTTTAAAATAAATAACAAAACATGATATTCCTTACAATAGTAAGTAAAGTGATCACAATAACTACACTTAACCGTTGTGGTATATCATGTCATAATAACTATACTTAACTACTATAGTACGTCATAGATCGATTAAGAATCATCATTGATGGATCGCTTAAAAGCACTAGTATTGAACAATGCACTGCAAAACATAACAAATTAGAACACCCTATGTGGAGATCCAAAACTACATTTTTCCAATAGTATGGACACAAAACCAACACTCAGTAAAACATAGTAAAAACATACATATTCATATTTATGGACTTTAAGAGTCTAAAGGCCTATAAAAACCATAAAAATCATATCAATATAATAGCATTAAAAAAACATGCTTGGTCCCATAATCATTAAAACACAACTTAGATACTTAGAAACATAGATAATGCATATGTAATTATTTTCACTATATTTAAACGACAAAATTTCAACATAAAATTTCAAATAATAAAGGTGAAATAAAAAATAGAAGTTCAAAGATTAAATTATTCATACTTTGAAACTAAAACTTCATGGAATTAAAATTTAATGCAATTCAATACTTTAAAATCAATAGAGTGAATAGCGAAATAATAACTTAAGTTTAGAATGATGGATAGTCACTTCCCTCAAAATGCAACTTTTCAACTCTCAAAACAATAGTTTTTTCACTTAAAATAATTATATAAAAGTCAATGTCAAAACCAAATAAATATAAGGAATAACTCAAAATTATTCTATGTCAATGGTCTAAACGAATATTTCTGGAAAATAAAGACTCTCTACCCATGTTCAATACCTAGGGATTAATACTGTCAAATAACCTGAATCTCTTTTCCAGCCCTTTAATTTGTAATGACCAACATGTAAAATTCTAAACTTAGGACCTTTATACACGTGCCCTCAATAGCTAGGGACTATACTATCATTAAACCAATTTTTTGCACAAATCATAAAAGATCAATTCATTTTAATTTATGTTAACTGACTTATTTTTACTTTTACATTTTTTTTACTTCAAACTAATTTCATTTGAAAGCCAATATTATATAGACACAATAATCCATTTGAAAGTAAATTTTCATGATATTTTTGAATTTTTATGAAAATTTCCTTTTTAATACCTAAAACTAGAAAAATTCATAAAAGTTTAGTAAGATTACAAAAAAAAATATATTTTTAATGGATTATTGCATCTATATAATATTGACTTTTAATTAAAATTAGTTCTAGATAAAAAAAATGTAAAAATAAAAATAAATTATTTAGAATTCAATTAACTTAAATTAAAACAAAGTAGGTGAAAATCTTCAATTTCTATCTTAACAATCCTCTACAGCAATTCTCCCAAATACCAAGCCAAACCTTTAACAAACTTCTTGTTAATTCATTCTAAACAATATCAATCATCAATTATCTCTTTCAATCTTTAGAAAATCTATAAAAATTTTACCCTACTAATTTTACCTCATTTGAATTTACATGAATATTTTTATATAAATACAAAGACAAATACTAAATTAGAACTCAACAAAGCTACTCATATTGAATAAAAAATTTATGATATTGATCTTCAATCCTTACTTCTTCCAATTATTAAAAAGAATCATAACGACATAAAAGTGAAAAACTAAATCCTATTTTTTGTTCACAAAGGTATATGTATAGCTTAAATCTCTCATATTGTGTTTCTAACTCTTTCTCTCTTTTTTTCTCTCTCTCTATTTTTTTTATTTTTTTTCCACGTTTCTCTCCTATACTTTCTTCCGGTTAAGTCCCCCTTTTATTATTATTTTCTTATTTTCTTCCTGTTGTAATTTGGGCTTTCTTTAAATTTTCTTATCTTTTTTTCTTTTTCTTTTATTCCTTTTTGGTTATTCCTACCCGCCATTAATAACCAATGAACTCTTTAATGGTTATTATTATTACTTTAACTTACCTTTTCTACTACTATCTCCATTTTACATTAATTGGTCATTTTATATTTTTTTTGCTGAAATTTGAAATGAATATATTTATATTAACATGCACTGAAAGAATTTCTTAAAAATGATATTTAAAAACTATAATATTTGAAGTTTTATTTGATATAAAATATTTATATTTTTATAATAAATTTTAAAATAAAAAAAATTATAAATTAATTATTATAAATAAAAAAATGGTCAGTTTTTATGAAATGAAAAGAGTATTAGCTTAAACAAATTAAACTTAATAAAATTTTAGGTTTGTACGAAAGCTATATACTCTTCTTTTAGACCATTACTAGCTTAAACATTAAGGATGCGTCTGCTGGCAGGAATTGACAAAACAACTTTTGTCAGGCAGCGTGGAAGGCTGACTATATGAGAAGACCAAGACAAATTGGTAAAACAGGACTACATCAATACTAATCAACTATGGATTACCATTAGCAGCGGTGAAAACCATCGGGCTTTTTTATCGAATAATTTCAGTTCGAATTCAATTTTCTTGATAACGACTAGGAAAAGAAATAAGTAAATATTTTTATTAATTTTTAAGATCGATCATGTTAAAATTTTAATAAGTAAAGGCAAAAGTACTAAAAAATATCGTAATTATGAGTTTGGACCAACTTAGTTACTATAATTTTGAGTGGTTCTAATTAGATCATTAAAATCATAGTTTGGGTTTAAATTGATCACTAATATTACAGTTTGGTACCGAGTATACCATTGACAATTAAAAATTAACGGTAAAAGTAGAAAATTGTTAGTTTCAAATTTTTGCTGCTAATATAAACTTTAGAAATTTTGTATAATTCACAATTTTCATTTATTTTGCATGTCAATCATTGCATTGGTTATCGTTAGATCTGCCATTGGTGATGAAGGTGATGCCGGAAGAGGTAGCATTGGATATTTTTATTTGCAAATAAAAAATGTCATATCAGGAAGCAAATGATCAAAACACATCAATATTGGATGAATGAAATTCATTTTATCGAGGTTTGGGTTATTTGTAGTATAAAAATGATTTTAATATGTAAATAACATTTCTTAAGTTTATTAAGCTTCTTGGCAAAACAAATCATATTTCTTTTGTTAAATGCTGCTATCAGATAATATAAAAAATAGATGAGTGAAGTGTAAATTTATAAAAATGAAAGGGGTAAACTGTAGGTTAGAACATATCCTAAAGAATCTTTTTTAGACACATAACTCTAAGTACGTCGGATGTAAGACATCCTTCACATTTCAAAAAATATGCAAAATAACTTCATCTTTTCTAAGCTTTCAAAGACAGGGTTTTAACTTTCTCATAAAAATACTTCTGATTAAAGAGAAAAACAACAAGTTAGGAATCAAAAGTGATGGAGTTTAATATTGGCATTACGTGGACGTGGTTGGTTCACGTATAATATTTCCATATTATAGTTGGATAAAAAAAACGTCGTAGGTGCATTATTTACTTCCACTAAAAATACCCAGCAGATAAAACAAACGAAGGCCACCCATTCCAACCCTTATCATCTATCCACCCGAGACACTCTGCCAGATCTATACCAACCAATTGGAAAATGACACCATTAAAAATAAAAAATTTAAAGAGCCACAGTAAACGCAGCAGAGAGGTTCCCTGCAGAGCCTCGGGGACCTCCGGACCCACGTGAAAAACGAGCTCGAAGTCGGTAAGGGTAGCGGTGGGACATAGGCTGGTTCAAATCAGGATCAGCTCACAAGTCAAACTCGTTAAGACCCGATCAAATCCGTTTTGGCATGGGTCAACAAAAACCTGTAAAAATATGGGCTGAATATAAGCTTGAAAAAGAAGATTGTGCAAGATATACTATCCCAACCCAACCCGACCCACCTCACAGAACCCACCTGTCCAGCCTGATGCAGTCCAGGCCTGGAGCGACCCCAACGGCTTTTCAACGGATACCTGCAAAAAAAAAAAAATTAATTGGTTTAATTACAAAGTAGGTTGTTCAATAATTTTCTGCTCTATTTTAATTCTAAAATTCTATTTTCACTCCTCCTAACAACTAAAACAACTAAATTTTAAGTACTTTTTTATCTAAATAATTTTATGCCCTCCCCTATAAATACTAATGTAATTTTCACTCTATCCTCACACCATCACTCAATCTCTCTTCTTCCTTTACAATATTTTCTAAAGCATTTAAGCTTTTTTCTTAATCTCTTCCAAATTTCTTACTAATCTCTACCTAATATTCTCATAATCTCCTCTTAATTTTACATTAATCACTACTATTAGTTTGTGATTCATGGCTTCAAAAGAAAATGGCAGGTCGATAGAGAGTTCATCTTCCGCACCACCAGCCTCTGAGGCTTGTTCCATCGCCGTTCTTGACCCGCCAGCCAATAAAGGCATCTTAATTAAAGAATTACACGACGATGATGCTGGAATTGATATGATGAATTACGATTTGGGACTCGACGATTAATTATCGAATGATAAAATTGAAGAGTTGGATGCGACGGGAGCCGGGGATCCGTCAACATAATGGACGCTGACAAGTCATGGACCCACTGTAGAAGAAACCCAAAGACAAGGTAAATCCTCAAGACTAACTGTTTAGGTTTGGGACCATTATAAGCTCATACACAAAAAAAAGTTGATGTACGGGAAATACAAACATTACAAGAAAAATTGGTGCATTAAAAGAATTTCAGCACCGGAACGCTGAAGTGACATATTGAAAATCAACATCCTAATATCCTCCCCACTGCTGGGACTAGTTTTGGAGGACAAACATAATTTGGGTCTACAATTGGCACATGCATGCTAGATATATTTTATTTTAACCAACAATCTTGTAGAGAATGCATAATAAATTGGATGATACTTACCTAAAAACCTTTTTCACAAGCTGAAAATGTGCACCTAGAATCTTGGATAAAATCACAGTTAAATCCTGCATTTAAAAAAGTGTTTAGAAAAACCACTAGAAAAAAAAGCTTTAGATTATTTGAAGCTGGAAAATTAAATTTGCAAGTCTATTTTTCTGCTCTTGATCATTGTGTGGCATTCACTTCTAATATATGAACATTACCTATAGGTCAATCATTTTATTGTGTTATTTTTCATTAGATTGATTCTAATTGGATTATGCAAAAATGAAGTTTGTCATTTAGGGTCATTGAAATGGATCGTATTGGTTATTACATATTCAATTGTATCTTAGAAACTTTACGTGATTATTTTTGTGCTGATAAAGTCCTATACATTTCATTTGATAATGCTTCAAACAATAATGTTACTGCTCGCCTTTTGAGTCAATTATTGAAATTACCTCTCAACAGTACAGTCTTTCATATTAGATACATGTGTTATATTTTAAACCTTTGTGTGCAAAAGGGTTTAGAAGCTCTCTAAAATAAAATTCTACCTATTCGAAACTCATTGATGTATTTGAAATCAAGACCGGTTGTGTTTTGTGAATTTAAGAGGTTTTGTTTTGAAAATTAAAAAGAATTTTCTTGGAAACGGTTTAAATTAGATTGCCCAATCCACTGGAACTCCACATATTTTATGTTGTAAGATGCATTCCCGTATGCAAATTTGTTGATGCATTTCATGAACTTAAAAAATAGGTTGTAAATATCTTACGACTGAAGTTTAGGAAAAATGTTCCAAAACCGGTGAATTGCTTAAATTTTTTTATGAGGCTATTGAATTTTTCTCTGGTGTTTATTACCCAACCATTCATCAAGTTTTGTTTTATTTAGTGAACATTACATATGCTTTGCATCAGTTTAAAGATGATGAGTTGTTAAAACCGACTGTTGAAATCATGCGGGCTAAGTGACTTCAGTATTTTGAAAACATTCCACTTATCTTTTTAGTTTCTTCTTTGCTTGACCCATATATAAAATTAACGGGCACAACAACATTGATTGAAAGAATTTTTCATACTTAGTTAGAAAATGTCTCATATAAATGTTTTGGCTATGTCTGTTACTATTTCCGAGTACTTACATTCTTTATACAAATTATATTGTGAGCGGCATTCGGATGAGGTAAAATCCGAAGCTCCTCAAACCGAGCCTCAAAGGAGATCAGTCTCATCAAGATTCAACCCGGGCATCCAAATGCTCAAACGACCCCGACCGACGAAATTGGGATTAGTTAAGGTCGATGATTATCTCAACACATCGTTCAAGTCAAGCGACGTCGACATATTGGAGTGGTAGAAACAAAAAAAATTAAGGTTTTTGATCTTGTTGATAATCACACAGGAGATTCTTGTCATTCCAATCTCCACCGTATCATCCGAGATAGCATTTAGTGTAGAAAAATGGATAATATCATAGAAACGATCAAGATTAACACCCGAGGCAATAGAAATATGCGTGTGCAACAGAGATTGAGGCCTCGCAGCACTCCGGCAGCAAGACCAAAGGAGTGTAGCTGACAAGGTAATATCCAATACCAAGACTTTCAATTGTTTTTTTTTTCAATCATACATGTAGTTTATATTTGGTCTGGTTATGCTGTTAAGCATAGATTATAGGTTTCTATTTTTCATCATTTTTGGAATATTTTTGCCATTTCAAAATGTAAGGTTGTTCTGATTATTTGTAAGTATCGTTTGGCTTTTTTACTTAATAAAACTTACACCAGATATGGTGTTTTTTCTTAAAATTATTTATTACATATACAATTAATTCTTGAAATTTTTTCATTTACTCTCTTTGCCTGAAGATTAAAATTTTTTATTTATTAATCATGAAACCCCATTTTTTCTCACTAAAATTACACTACTTGTCTTATATTATTAATTTTTTGGCATTATTTATTTTTTTCTAAAACAAAATCTTAGTCCTAAAACTTTACCTTAAATTTTTATCCCAATTCTGGCTTTTCTTTTTTCATTTTATGAAACTTTTTTTCTTTTTTAATAATCACTACTGTTTATATTCATATTTAATATTGATACAAGTTAAACTATCGTACCGCACGAATATCATAAATCTTGTTACTTCTATAGAAAATTCTATAGCTTTAGTGTTGTGATTTCACTACCATAAATTATTGGGTTTAGGAGAAAAATAAAAAACAAAATAATTGCAAGCATCCACAAAAAAAGACACGAGAGCGCCCCTATATATATATATATATATATATATATATATGCGAGCAGACCAAGAGCTCAAAAGAAGACGGAAAAGAAAAAGAAAAGCAGCTAATAGTTTCCATGCTAAAATTTTTCTCGTATTGAAGTCATAGCAATTTTTCAGAGGAACAAGTTATAGGAGTAATTAATAGCAGTTGATTATTTTTTTTTTATGGAATTTTTTTAGTAAAAACCATCATTATAATGTATAGGTAACGAGATACTACCAGGTATTTGATTTCGTGACATTTTGGGTGAAACTTTGTTTACTGCATGTATAATGTATGTGGTACAAAAATTTTCGTGATTAGTCATTTTTCACATGAAATACTGAGATATTTCGCATACCTGATACAATTGAGTTTACATGTATATTTTGTTTAGTTTACCATAGTATTTTTTGTAGTATATAGTTATTGGTGAGGTAACTTTTTTCTTTAAAATAATTTTACACTAAAGTAACATACATAAATATATAAATGATAAAATATAATCAATATACATATTTTGATATAAATATTAATTTTATTTTTTATTTATAAATAAAATTTAATTGATAAATAATGTTCACAAATTTGAGACTTTTTGTACATGCTACTCCAACTAAATATTACTCTCATTTGCAGAATTGTTTAACTCAAAACCAAAGTTTCACAACATATAATGAGTATGTTGCTTTTGTAAAAGAAGTTAGGCTATAAACATCACACTTTGAACCACCCATGAACTTAATGTAATATTAGAAAATATATTGTTATTATTATAATATTGTTCTTTTTCATCAAGTATCAATAAATTAGTTTTTTGATGAATAATATTTAATTTATTCGATATATTCCATTTTTCATATTTTTCCTCAGGCATTGTTTTTTTTCCTTCAAGTATTCCTATAATTTATTGGGTGTAGTATACCTAACTAGTGGTATTTAATACATTGGATAATGCTATTTTATAACGGGCAAGGGAGGGATACCAATTTTTAGAGGACCTAGATGAAGATAAAGGAAAGAGAAAAAACCTATTTTTTGAGGACCTAGATGCCGCATGAGTGCTCCTCTGTCTCATATTATTTACCTCATTTTAGTTTCTTTTTCTTAAGTTTGGCCTAAATTTATTTATATTATTATTAGATAAATTTTTTTAAAAAAGTTTAGTTAAAAGCTATAATTCTTATAATCTCAAATATAAGTTTTTTAAAAAAATTAGCAAATAATAATAATATAAATAAATAAAATCAAACTTAAATTGAAAAAACCAAAAATAAAGTAAAGAATTTGGAATAAAAGTAGTATATTTTAGCAGTATTATGGTAATTGATAAAGGACATAGTCAGCTTCTGGACTTCCACTCATGTACCTGAACCATTGTACCTAGGGACTTGGAAATTGGAATTTGTTTATGTATGTTTTCGTGTTGATGTGGTGAAAATTGATGATATGGAAAGCAAAAATTACAAGTTGGCAAAAACTAGGGGTGAAAAGGGGGCAAGTTTTTTTTTTGTAGCTCGAGCTCGAGCTCGAGTTGAGGCATTTTGAGTCAGGCCTATTCGAGCTCAAGCAGAAAAATGATCTCGAAAGCTTTTAAGGCTCGAGCTCGAGCCTTAGCAAACTCGGCCCCAAAAGCTCACTGGCCTAATAGACGACTTTTATCTTTTTTCCATCAGGCCCTAAGCCTTTCCCTTATTCCCTTAGTCTCCCAAACCTCGCTCGATTAAATCCCATTCCCACCCACACCTGCAGTCATCCCATATCGTCAGCCACCATCGATGATGAGAGCAAAAGATCAATGCTGCCACCGCCGCCAACAACAGCCCCACCCAACGAGATCATCTTGCTGGATTTTCACATATCGCACTCCTTCCAATTGCTTGATTTATCTAGCTATGCTCTTGAATCTTCGTTGGTGCTCGATTGCACCCACCTAATTAACTATTGGCTAGTCCCACTAAACCACGACGATGATCGATGACGACAATCACCACCAACAATAGCCCACCCAAGATTCGACAACGATAGCTTGCACCACTATCGATGATAACCCCACCTAAGATTGACAACGCTGCCATCGATGCTCCAAGTATACGTCGGAGACCCAAATCGGCAGCTCTAGCGTGGACTATGGTTGCTCCACTGTTGAACTGAGAGGGGTGATGTCTCATTTGTTAAATTCACAAAATCAGGGTAGAACTACAAATAACTAGAAAGTTTTGGATAAGTTCTCTATTTTCCCTTCTCTGGTTATCATTGTAAGAAAAATTACAAATTTAGTCCCCATCTTTTTATCTAAGTTATAGTTAGGGTACTAAAAATTTATATGTCATTCAAACTTCGTAGGTTTTTGAGCCGAGCTCGAGCATAAAAAATTGGGCTTAAGCAATTTGAGCTCATGCCCGAGTAGTACCGAACAGTAAAGGAATAAAGATCAAAGTTGCACTTATCTGAGAATAAAAATTCATAACTAACAAGGTAAAATTTGCCACAAACCCTCGCCTTAATATGCCACAAACCTAATAATCCCGCTGATTGATACTTTTCAAACAACATGATAAAAACAAACATGTTAGTGAAAACTATATGAAACCCCTTTTGCCCCTATACTTTGCTGACTCAGACATTTAACCTCCTAAATTTTGACTCAGGGTTTACTCATCCGTAAAATTTTAGAAATTGATACTTTTTACTCATCGGTCAATTTAAATAGTTTTTTATGATATATAAGGACAAAAAAGAAGATAAAACAGAAGATAATGGACTAGCTAGTAATTTTTTTTCCATAAAAATCTCTAGTTCTATGAATGACTTAAGTACCAGAATTAAATAAATCACATTTCAATGCAAAATACTAGTTGGATCATGTAGATTATACAATGTTGGTAGTTCTCTGAATTACTCAAGTCGAGAATATTGAAGCACATGATCTAAATAATATAAAAGTCCAAGTCAAATAGCTAATTAGTCTTTCATCTTCCGTTTATCTTCATTTTGATCCCTATATAACTTATACTGCTATTTAAGTGGACTGAGGAGGTAAAAGATATAAATTTTCAATGTTTGAGAGTAAGTGAATCTGAATCAAAGATTAGAGGTAAAGGATCTGAATTGAAATAGTTTAGGGGTTAGAAAGGATCTTTAGGATGATTTGTAAATGGTCCCAGGGCATGATTTCGACATTTTTACTCTATTCAACTATTGAAAATTCTGGAATGTTTTATCTTTTTAGTAATGTTTTATGTTTTATTTTCAAAATCTTCGAACTGAAATTATTAATGTTATTACTAGAAGGTTTGTACATGTCCGGGGCATGTGCATTTATGACTAATAGCTACGGGTAGCTGTATGTGTTGCATTCTGTCTGCAGCCACAACCATGGGTCTTCATCATCATCATCATCAATCACAGAGTTCAAAGAAGGGCATGATAGGCTGATAAATGACTCGATTCGCATTCATTCCAAAAACGAAGTCATCATGAGGGTAACCCTTAACCACCAACTTGGCTTGTCCATGATTGCTGAGCCTATTCAGCAAAATCTGCACATCTTCAACATCCGCTAGAAAATCCTGACCACCATGCGCGATGAACAGTGGGAAGTCTTCTTCCCTCCCATAGTCATACATTCTCAGTGCTCCCCTCCTAATCACTGCCACACTAACGGGAGACAAAAATTGTAGCCATAAATCTCATCTCATGTTCATCATCTCTTGCTTGGAGAAGGTAGCGAGAGCAATTAAAGTCCCCTGCAGTATTTCAACACTTTCATTTCTCATATGCTAATTACCTCAATTCACTTCAATCTGCAAAATTGCTCAGTGGTGAGAGAATTTTTGTCTTTTTCTTTTTGGTACGGGAGAATAAGAAAGAAGGGACAGGAACAATAAATGTATCAATGAATGACCAACATAATGCAGCTTCTCCCCTGTTTGGCCATACACGTATTGAACAAAAGCAGCAAGATCATACTTGGCTAATTCATCCCAACACCACTCCCAGTAGGCCTGTAAATTAATGAAATGGCCATCAAATTGTCCAGCAACAATCCTTGACAAATTAAAGGGTTTCCTTCAAATTAAGTCCCTAAGCTATGGACATGTACAAATACTGGATCATTAGGCTTAAGCCACTTATGGGTCTGACTGGTAACGGTCCCGCGAGTATTAGCAAGCCAGACATTATAGCCATCATCAGCCAGCATGAACCCTAAGGACTCACTCGGGGAGCCCAACACCCATGATGCACCGTCCTATATATGCAACCAGAGCATGACACAGAATTGATCATTCATTATACACGCATGTTAAACATTGGACACAGCGTGGGCCTATGAAGAAGCTAAAACATGAACTCAAGTCCGGGTTCAGGGCTCTAAACGGTTATAGGTTCGTTAATGGATTTAGGCCCTTTTTTTTTGGGTCATAGGTTCAATCATGAGTTGAACTCATTTAGCCCAACCCATCCAAAATATTTCCGCATTAATCATGAGTTTAGCTCAGCCACCGGTTAATCATGACTTCATGAGTTGAAGGTTTGGTTGCAGACTCTCCGGAGCGGGCCACCGGGATTCTGTGCATGCTCAAAATGTAACCATCTTCTGTAGTCACCTGTAATGCACAAGTCATCATCACTAGCTATAAAAATACCAAAAATCTACTCTTAGATAATAATAGTAGAAAATGCCACTTCGTAAACCAGGCCTCCATGACAACGGTAATGGTACCTACGGTGTGTTCCTGACAGATATACCCATAAATCTGAACATATGATGTGCAGATATCCTCAGTTCTGATTCTTGGCGATGCATTTGATACTAGAGAAAAGATAGCTAAGAGAAGTACTAGTGTATTGGCAATATTCTTGCAATTGTTTGACATTTTGAGATGATGATACTGATAACCAGTTACAAAAGCAAGAAGATATATATTATAATTACAAGGCATCTTAATTAATGCTAATGATGGAATTTGCACTGCCATTCCTTTCTGCAAGTCTGGGGTTGTATAGTTTCGCTCCAGAAAGGGCCATCGTTCCAAAGAAGAAAAATGGATTGGGTTTAGCAATAGCAGCCTAAAGATAGCAAAAGGCCAACTACTCCCCTCTTGCCGGGAAATTAGAAAGAGCTACTTTGAGCAGTTGAAAGATGTGACGTCAAAATCCAGTTCTCAACTGTCAATTACTCTACTTTGTATTAGAGAGATACAATAAAATAAAGTAAAATAAAGAGAGCCAAACACATAAACTTCTGATTTTGCTATAGAGGTCTGGCAACTGAAATTCCTTGTATCAATTAACTTCCCCTGAAAGAGGCTACAGCTTCACTAATTCAGTTTAAAGAAAGCAATCAAAGGATCATACACATCTTGCTTAGCTCTTGCAGCCATGACATAGTCAGCATGAGCATAGTCCTCTCTGAACTGGATCACTAGCTTATCTCCATCATGATCACTCAGCCTGCCAAGCAACTGCTTCACATCATTCACATCAGACAGGGCATCTGCCCCTCCATAACTCAGCAACAAAGGCAGCTCCTTTGGGATGCTGGTCATGTTGTATGCTGGAGGTGTGGCCTGCCCATAATGCTCCATGTTCTCCGATTCATCGTTGTAGTCATACTTTTGTATGGTTCCTCCTCTTATCACTACCAAAAAGCAATGTGGTACTTGTTTCAATCAGTCAAGATTGCAGAAAAAGTAAGATGTTATGTTGCTGGAGTTGGTTCTTACTCTGAGCAAGATGGATCATGTTCTTTGTTGCTGTCGCCTGAGGTTCATGGTCTAGGAAGATATCCACTATGGAAGAATTCAGACAGCAATTTTGCCCTAAAAGTAAACAAGTCTCAAATTCAGTTGTTTTTCTTTTTCTTTTTGTTCAAAAAAAAAAAAATGGTATTTAAAAACATTTATAAATTGTACTACTTATTTTTAATACCTGTCAAAACAGTCAACAGGTTGGTGCAATCAATAGCAGGATTTTGACAGACATCCTTGAGCAGATTTACCACAGCTTCTCTGTACAGCAAGTGAGGCATTTTTTAAGAAAAAAAATAGGCCATTTGTCCTCATTTGATAAGAAGGATAACAAAAGGATTGAGAACAACTCAATTACCCTCGTGGATCAAATTCGTGAAGTCCTAACCAATACAATGCCTGCAAATTAAAGTCATGTGACTTATATCAATAGATTCATCTGTGGCTATGGAACCAGAAAACTTGCAGAAAATGAGGGTTTAACCTCCCCAACAAAGTCGTCCGCAGCTGCTCTTGCGAGTGCAGTGGTTATCTGGCTCACATAAGCAATGGGGCAGAGCAAGGCAGCTGACCTCAACATGCTCACAAGGTGGTCTTGAGAGAAAGCAGCCAAAGCAATCAAAGTACCCTAAGTGGAGGGCCAAAAAGAATCCATCTTCAGAACCAAGTTACGAGTTGCTGTCATTTAAGAAGATCAAAAAGCGAAGCCCAACGAAAGCTCACCAGCGAATGCCCCACATAGTGCAGCTTCTGTCCTGCCTGATCATGCACATGTTTGAATGTAGCAGGAAGGTCGTATGCCACCAACTCATCCCATGACCAATCCCAGTAGGCCTGCATCGCAGAAAGATGCTCAAAGGAAATCAGTTTGGCATACAAGTGGAAAACCAAGATTGCAGAGAAGCATTCTAACCGGATCGTTGGGCTTAAGTGTAGTGTGGCCACTGCTAGAATTGGTTCCACGGCTGTTGGCAAGCCACACCTCATAGCCATTATCCGCTAAGACAAATCCCAGAGCTTGCTCCGGGGGCAATAACAGCCATGTAACTCCATCCTGCAATGACGTGGAATGAATGACCGTTGCTTCCATATTGATAGAAAATAATAACACGTTAGTAGTCACCAAACCACCCACCATTAAGAGTCCATGCTGCAACAAAACCGGCGGTCTATTTCCTTGCGCTCCACCTGACTTACTTGCCGGAATCCTTTGCAGGCTGAGAATGTAACCATCTTCCGTTGTAACCTAATCAAACAATTTCAATTCAGGTGCTAAAATCAAATTACAGTTGAAACTTGATGCAAATATGCAGTGTATTTTTTTTTTCCCTATTACAGTGTGTTCTTCACAGGAGTAGCCTTTTGGCTGCACCATTGATTTGCAGATGCCATCATTGGATCTGATTGGGAACAGATTTGGTCTGGTTCCAGTCACTGACCCACAGAAAAGGATCAGAACAAGTAAAGAGGCTTTTAGTGTTGGAGTTCTGTTCATGTTTGACCTGTGTCGGTTTGTCCTGCTTCAACAAGACCCCAAGTTGATTCGCCCTATTTTTATAGTGGCAAATATGCACAAAAGAACAAAACACGAGCACTCACATGAAAAAGCTCTCAAATTTAAAACAGCCCGGCTTCCACGGGCCGTATCAGCAGCCTGAAGGGAAATTTACAAGAACCCCTGTGATTAGCCTTAACCTACACCTACGCCCCCATATATTGAAAAACCTACACTTACCACCTCTTTTCCTAACTCTGCCTTATCCTCTATCTTTTCTTTCTGAGCCTAAGCGCCCATAACCTTTGGATCTAACAAAATAAGCCTTCTCATTGGGATCTAACAAAATAATACTTTCTCTGCCCAAATTCTTTACACTATTCACTTTTCAACAATTAATTTATAATTTTTTATTTTTAAAATTTTAGCATATAAATAAAAAAAAATTTATATGTGAATAATAAATCAAGATTTATAGTTTTTAAATATATATTTTTTTAATTTTTTTCTAGCAAAAAATAATATGAATAAATTTAAATTAAATTAGTTAAAAAGTCAAATAAAGCAAAGAAAATGGAACAGATAGAATGCGTTTTAGGTTTGTGGCCAGAATCTCAGATGGGATGACATTGGAAAGGTGGCTCCACTGCTATGCACTGGCATGACGGTGTACACTTCAGTGTACCAGTTCGGGCTGATGCAGAGTGGGTTGAGATGTGGGATTTTGGTACTGGGAGGAGTTGGGCACATCGAGGTGCTGATGGCGAAAATAGAGGGCCACAATGTGACCACGATAACCTTTTCTGATAAGAAGAGTTTGGAGGCTCTAGAGCATCTGGGCGCCGACGAGTATCTGGTGAGCTCCGACATGGAAGGAATGCAGAAGGTGGCGGAGTCGCTGGATTATATAGCTGATACTGCCCTTGTATTCCACCTTGCATATGTGGATTATATAGCTTATCCTAACTGATAAGCTGACAGAGTTACAAAAAAACGGGGGTAAGTGTAGGTTTGTCAACATACAGGGGGCTAAGTGTAGGTTAAGGCTAACCACAGGGCAGTCTTTGTAAATTTCCCGGAGTCTGAACGAGGTTTCTTGAGGGACCCGTTTCTCCATATTCAACTGATATTCTGAAAATATATTTGGAATTTCACTGCCACCACGATTTTCATTCCATATATAGATAAGCTACTGGTATTTTATTGATGAAAAAATGTGTTTTTATTAGGCAAATGTGCGTGGAAGCAAAACTACGTATTCGTAACTGTAGTAATTGCAGCGTTCATGAATTGCCAGATTAAGATCTGACAGCAAGATTTTCCGTTCAGTGATGAATCCAGAGTTCCCCAAAAAAAAAAAACCGAAACCAAAGCTCCTTTTTAGTCAGAAGGGTCGGAACCCGTTTTCATCCATCACCAACAGCTGATGCAGCCATAATTGGACTATAAAGATCATGTTTAATTCTCAATATCTCGCAAAAATGGAACGACTGTTCCTGATAGAATCAATCTTACATCATTTTACATAGAGCGTTGTCGTTCAATCTGTCCGACTGTTAAAAGTTTTAGTGGAGGGGACTCCACATCTAAAGAATTTCTGTACTAGAACCTCTTTTTTGCTCTCAATGCCAGGAGCAAATATCTGTCACGAATCCTGCAATTCTTCTTATGCTTATGAACAGGACTTATGGGCTTCTGCAGAACCATCCCTTGCTATTTTATCGGACCCTTTGAATCTAGCAAATCGCCTCCTCAAAAACTGGAGTTGAAGTGCCTCTGATTTTAACCGTCCTAGTAAATGCCACCCTCTTGGTTTCATCTGCCACTGCCCTAGCAGTTTCAGCTGTTCCTTTCTAAACTTCCTGTTCGCAAACCTTTGACCACCCCGCCAACCTAATCCATACCTGCACAAATCAAATGGACATGGGGAACCAAAGTTATCATTTTTTTTAACAATGCAAACCAAAACCTATTAGTGCCATTGATCAGCCTTTTCGAATAGCTTAAATTAAACTCCCCTTGTGTTCTCTACACTCACAAACATGGAAGGAGGATAAAAATTAGAGAAATGGGGAAGCCCCACTCTGGATAACTGAATCCTTGTTTCATTGACAATAAATTGATAATGACAAACAAACCCGATCACAAAAGTTGTTCCAGCAGTGGCAATCCAAGCAGCTGTTCTGTAACTTCCAGCATCAACAAGCTTTTTGAATTCATCCTCTTCAAGATGACGACTGCGATTCATCTGCCACAATAAAAGAAACAGAATATTAATAGTCAGACAAGGAAGCCTGAAGGAAGCATGAAAGTTGAAACGCAATCCTTTAACCAACCAATCCGTTTTACCTTTAAAGAACAGTATATCAAAGAAAAGCTCACAATGAAAAATCCTCATGATGACTGTTGCAATTTCCTTCCATGTTCTCTAACACTAAAACAATCTAGTTCAACCTAGATCCTGTGGAGTTCTGCCTTATCCCTGTAAATAAGACCATATGCCCATGCAACTCATCCATTCTCACTCAATAACCACTAGGTAACAACCTAGATTAGCACCTATTAAAATATTTCATGTGTGCCAATTCTGTACTCCAAACTTACTAATTGCTACGAATATAAACCTCTTATTTATATTTGTACAGGCCTTTCTAACTTTGCATTTTTAAACTATATGCCAAATACCAGCAATAATGTGGATACCGAGCCAAGAAGTACTCACAACTTTTTCAATTGAATCAAGCCTTTTCTGGACCTTTGTTTCATGATAATGGCGCAAAGAATATCCTGCATAACCAGTAATTAGTTTTTCGAATCCACAAACCTCATCAGAGCTACAACTCGTGATAGTTATTTTCCTAAGCAACAGCACAAAGAAACACTTGCCACTAAAAGCAAATGAATTATGTACTACTTAAGCAAACAACTGAGCTTCAAACTGAAACTAATTAAGATAAACTACATGAATCATGTGTCCCTATAAATGATTTTAAACTCTGCGAAGAAGCAGATCAAAGAGGACTGCCTAATGCAGATGAACTTTAACAGTGAAAAAAACTCACCAATTAATGCAGTAGCAACGGACGCCACTGACGTTCCTACTGTAAAGACCACCTTATGCCTTTCAAATATTTCCTACAGCACAATCAACCATAACTCATTGAAAACAAAATAACAGAACAAAACCCGGCATGAAACCCAGACAATCACCATTCAACAGAAAAGCAATCATGGATGTGCCCGTCAGCTTGAAGCCTTCTCCCACACGGGAACAAATTAAAAAGAAGAAACTTCGTTGCTACCAATTTAAGAACATCAACAAGACAATCTACAACCAAAGCCCAGTAAACCAAAAAGAAAAAAGTTCTTATGCAAACTATAATATACCAATTCAAATCGCACATGAAAAGCAATAAAAGGAGAAAGGAACCACCTTGGTGGAAAAGAAAGTATCTTGAACGGCGACCCATGACTTAAAGACTTTTCTCTTTAAGTTGGGCAGCGGTGAGGAACCCAACAGAGAAGCACCTTTGCTTCTTAGGTGCTGCATGGCGCATTCTACTCCGCCGTTTAATCGCGACAGACCCAGAGAATATAGAGTTCTCTTCTGTTCCCTTGATTTTCGGCAAAAGGGATGAAGATTTATAAACCCTCGGAATTTAGATTACAGAGCACGAAAAATGGATGGGGGCGGCTAAAACCCTACGACATGAACCCCCAAAGAACCATCGATTCAATTGACCTCATAATTATTTCATTTAGTTCAATTGACACCAAAGATGAGCGAGATTTTGGGCTGAGGTTTTTAGAGTTCAAGTGTGGAGGCACCACCGTTTGCTAAATCATTCTGTTCGGCTTAAATTAACTCGTACCTATTAACTCGTTTTTTTCGTCGGTTACATTCCTTAGGCCAGACTAGGCTTTCATTTGCCCCTCAATCTTTCAAATATTATAATATCACATTCTAGCCAAAAATCACTTTATTCACCCCACCCATCCGACTCTGCACTTTTTAACTTTACTACTTTTCTCCACGCTCTCTCCAACTTGATTCCTCCCAACTGATCTCGATGTGAAGTCTCTGTTTGTATCAGGTTTCTGCCCCTTCTTCCCATCCTTAATTGTCATTAACTCATCTCTCATTCATTTTATGGGTCTATGAATTGGGACTAGAGTTATTTTCAATCAACACATGTCGTCCGCTTCGCAAGTCTGCTCAGTTGAGTTTTCATACACATGAAACTCAATCAGCAACCACCAATTCATCATTAGTCGTTGACACGCAGGTATGTTCGCTCTTCGTCGTCCCATCTATATGACTGGTTTTGTAAGTTCAAAAGCACGTAACTTGTCCAATTGTTTTTCAAACCTTGGCTTTGTCGAGAATGTAAGATACGGTTTAAATATCAATTGTATTGTGTGTTTGTTTACCGTTTCACACTCAATCTTTTCTTGTTTATAGTTTCAGGCACAATCTTTGGTTCATATATACTACTGCGCTATTCTGAGATGTCTACAATTGGTAGGGTAATGGTATCAAATAGGACTATATTTTTATTCGGATAAATTAATTGTAGTTGATACATATAAACGGCATGAATTAGTAGTAGATGTGGGCAAAGCAGAGTATTGTTATTGTCTGTTTAACTTACTTGTATATGTACTCAGGTGCTTCTTTTACCTTTCCTGTTCTTTACTGTTGTCGAGAAACATACTATTTTTGTAGGAGAAGTGTTTACTATGGACAATCAAGTATTCCAATTGGTTGACCTTGATTGGGATGAGGCAGCAGTCCCTGGTTTGATGCGCCATACTTCATCTACAGAGTCAGCTATTGACAATTTCATTTGATTTGCATTAGAGGCAAAAAAAATGGGGGGGAATTTGAAGGTGATACCTTGTCCCGTGTTGGATGGAGGTCTGTTACCCATCATATGGGTGAGACGAGTAACTACCCATGGACAAAGCAGCAGTTGAAGAACCAATGGGGAACCCTCCGGCAACAATATAAGCCTCTATTGTTGGGAATGGGTCCAACAACTAGCTGGAGCTGAGACCCAATGACTAGGAAAATTGTTGCCTCTGACTTATGGTGGAATCAACATGCATAAGTGCGATTTCTATTACTGCCCATTCAGGTAATTTTTGCTATGTTTAACAAAATTTGTGATTCGTTACAGTAGATGCATATTTAACAAAATTTGTGATTTGTTATGGTAGATGCATGTCAGCTTTATATTTTATGTGAATGAACAACTCATAAAAAATGTATATAAATGTTTAAATGCGACCTAATCAGTCTGTCAACTACAAATTTATTTGGAATTCCTAGTATGGTGTTATACTTTGCTTCTATTACTATATTTGATTGGGCAAGTACACCCCGAGGTAGCAGAAGTTAGAGATGTCAAAGTCCTTAATTTGGAGTCTTTGGCTGCTTTGTTTCTGTTAGATGGTCATGAGGCAACGCATCCAGTTCCAAGGCGTTTGTTCGTTGAGTCTCCTAAAGGTGCTTTGGATATCATTGACATAACTTCTGACTAAACAGATGGCATTCCTGTGTGGCCTCCAACAGTTGCATCTCAACAATGCCATCGTTTATCCCATTCAATAGGCCCAGCTAGCCCTGCTGCTTACCCACCAGCTTTCACAACTGGTTCAGGAGGTTATGTGGTTGGTTCACCAGTCACTCCATCGACCATGAGCTGTTGCATGGCCATTTTTCAACGGTTGCTCGGTGTCATAAAAGGGGATCACTTCTGGGTGCAGGTTGCGTCCTTCTTGACAAGTCAGAAGGTATTCATGACATGTTGCTGAATAGGACCGACAATGATGGAGTGAGACTTGCGTGGTTGAAGCACGAAATGCAGAAGTTGGGCTAGTGGTCATATGTGTGGGACGCCATTGTATTATATCTTTTCTCTTAGCATCCTATTTTTGTGTAGTTTTTATGGATGGTCCAACCTACCCCTGGTAGATCGTTCTGATACCTGGCTACCATTTTTGTTATGTTTGCTAGTGCAAACAATGTGTATATAGTACTTTATGTTGCAGTTTATGGGCAAATGTTGTTATTGCTATTACAGTGTTTCTGTTAGTCATATTGTCCACAAGCAGTAGCATCAGAAGTGGATGGATTACCCCATTTACCTATTAATTGGATAACAATATTGTGTGAATCTATTCCAGTTGTCCTCTACAAATAATGAAAAAATTAATTTCAGTGTAGAATTAAAATTAGTAATAATGAATGCTAAAAATATAGTAATGAAAACTAATAATGTCATGACTAGGGAAATAGCCAAATGATATAAATAAAAGGAAGAATAAAAAGAAGTTTGTTGTTTCAACTATAATATTTATTACATATTGAAGTTCATTCTTTGCATAATATTTTTTATATATTTATATGGTTAAATTTTTACTTCACAATTGTGATGAAAGTCTCATAAATTTTTACTCCTTCACTTTTATAATAACTACTAAATCAACCTATGCATTATATGTGAATAAAAATATTAAAATATGGTTTACTCAAACAACTATAATTATAATTATCTATTTTAAAATAATTAGTAGCAAGAATGATTTTACTTTTATAATATCGATAATATATTTCTTATTAGTTTTATTCCAATATTTGTAAAGAGTTTGTCGTTATAATATTTCATCATAATTGTTCTCATTTGTGCTATTCACTATAAAAGATTGCTTATTGTATTTGATTTTTATTTATTATAAATAACAACAACAGCAACAACAACAATA
Source organism: Aquilaria yunnanensis (assembly GCA_039654915.1). Taxonomy (NCBI): domain Eukaryota; kingdom Viridiplantae; phylum Streptophyta; class Magnoliopsida; order Malvales; family Thymelaeaceae; genus Aquilaria; species Aquilaria yunnanensis. The sequence goes on along the minus strand of CM077596.1, from coordinate 69,653,033 downwards.
ATAATGGTGATAATAAAATGTTAAATATGTCACAGGTAATACTGGCTCCAAAAGAAAATGATAGAATTTTTTTCATTTGTGATAGTAGAGTATTTATTAAAATTATTCTTCGTACTTCTAATATCTTATCAAAGATTTCAAAGTTTCTCTTCTTAGAAAATTATCTCTTTTTTCAAATGTGAATAAAGTATATGTAATTACTGTAAATTAATTTAATGGTATATTCTAAAATAGATTTTTTTAAATAAGTTTGTTAAAAAACATAATAGGCATAAAAACATACAACTAAATGTAAATATACCCTTAATTTTTCTTTGAAATAAAATATATAATAACATGTTTTTGTTGTCAATTTTTTAAAATATTTTATATTTTCCCCAATTCCATGAAATATTTCCATTCAAATTAATTATATTTATGTCACATAAATTTTTTAAATTACTTTAAATTGCTTTTTTATTTCTCTCAAAAGAATTTGAACTGAGAAATATTAATTTATAATGGAAAAAAATTTCATTATCAATCTTTTTATGCATGAAATAATTATTGTGCACAATGTATGCACATATTGTGAACCATTGTTTTGTTGGGTTAACAAATTGCACCTAGTGAGAACAAATTAAAATATTTTTAAACTGTTTAGAATGAAAAAGGACAATAAAAAATTTAGGATGAAATTTAGCTCACATAGGATTATAATGAATAGTAACAACAATAACAAAAAAATTAATAATAGTGTAATGTACAATATGGTAAATGTAGTACTTGTCTAAAAAAATGATAGAAGTTTTATTTTATTTGTAATGGCAGAGTATTTATAAAAGTACTTTGTACTATTTTTAATATCTTGTAGAATATGTCATAATTTCAGTTATTAGTATAAAATTTATAATCAATTGTACACAATCTGTTAAGAAAAGCTTTGAATTTATTATGTTAATAATATTATGGATTTATAAATTTTATTAAAATTTAAATTGGTTAATTTATCTTAAGTTGTATACTTTACATTAAAGAAGCTAATAATTTCGTGGGGGGAAAAATAGTGGCAATTTAGTAACATTTGGGTCATTGCCACATAATGGCCACTAATATATGTATCACCAGAAATAAATTTGAGGTAGCATTGCTAAAGCACCAAAACATAGCCTTTTAAATGAGGTCAGTGATGTTCGTTGAACATGATGTACACATATTAGCGATTACGCGTATGATGCCTATCATGCCATTCTGAAATCATACTAGCGATAATGTCTCGTGTGTGGGCCATAGATGACATTTCTGCTTGCAATGACTCCAAATCAGGCTCTTCTACACCATTATGTGTTGCATTGGCGGTGATCTTGAAAGAACTAATATACAAGTCATTCCAATCATTATATCGAACATAGTTATGGAAAGCACAACATGCTATGACAATGTCAGCTTGAATTTTCGGCTTGAACCGACCCATGCCCATCAAAATCTTCCACTTCATTTTGGTTGCGCCTATAATTTGCTCAACAACATTTTGCAGCCAGCATGTGCATAGTTGAAAACTTCCATCGGACCAGATGGCATACGGGTATCGAAATCATTGTGATGGTAGTCAACCGATCGATATGGGGCTAAAAACCCTTCCACATTGGCATAACCAGAATCCACCAAGTAATATTTTCCTATAGAAACATATGTGATTTAGCAAAAAATATGGGATTAAAGGTTTTAAAAAAATGGTATAATGATCGCAATTGGACATGGGGATCATATTTTAGAAAACAATCTACGAAAATCTGACAATTGAATCTACGCACCAGTGGGCAGGTTTAGGAACTGGGATCCTAGTTGTTCTCGGCATTCTCGTAGGACACGACTATCATGTGCTGACCTAGGAGTTCTAGCATAGGCATGAGTGTACATCATATTAAAGTCATAAGCCACCAACACATTTTGTGTTAGCTTACCGGAACAACCTCGATAAAACTCTCTATCCTCCCATGAGGAAATACCACTTACATGGGTGCTATCTATAGCACCTATTGCACCTGAGAAAGCTCCTCCCTAAGCTTCTGCGACTTGGGGGGATACCTGCTCGAACGACCATTCACTAGGTGCAATTATAACCCTACTTAATGAGATTACTGATACGAGTACCCTACGAAACCATCTATAAATGGTGTCGGTGGAATGTGTGAACACCTGCCGAACATCACAGTATTTAAAACCATAGGCACATACAATGAGAAACATGGTTAATCCCTCATATAATGTGATCCTGCGTGAGCTGCGCAAGTTGTGATACTTTACCAAGTCGTTGTGTAGATGCCAGAAACAATGAGTGGACATGTGGAGCGGTTCATAGAACTCTCGCTCATTTTGCCCCAAGTGAAACAAGTATTGTGTCCCTATGAAAAGGGGTTCTCGCATAACTGGCGGTGGACCATAGGCATCATCGCCCTTTAGCCAGTTGACAGTGACACCTAGCTGTATTATATGATGATGCCATGCCTCTTCGACAACAGAAAAACCCGGACCTTCACTACTCCGTGGGGGGGAGCAAACCACAAATAACGATGGACTGTCCCATGGAATTTGAGTGCTAACTCCAAGGCCTACTGTTGGCCCCATTAACAGTCATACATGATCAAGCTGCAGACAGAACAACAAACAACTTACATGAATTAAAATAGACAAGTTACATGCAAACTTAGGACAATACACCACAACCATGCATGCACATTTAAAGTGTACATCAGAAAGTCTACATGCCAATATATGGTGAACCCTAAAGAAAGAAAAAAGTTCGACATGAAACAACTACACCAAGGGTGTAAACTCCCTTAATATATATCTATATATCAGACACCCATAATGCATTTGAAAAAGCCAGCCTCCTTCACACGGCCGATCTTGGCATGTAGCCAAGCAACACAAACCTTTGAAGTAGGGCAAGCATGAATAAAAAAATCCCTAAGACCCTCATCTCGTGTCAATATCATCGATGCAGTGATCTAGGTGGGGTCACCTAACACTATCCCGGGTAGGCTAGAAATCATGGACATCACAGCTCTAATGCTTGTGTAAGACTTTTGGCTGGATGACGTAGCTGATATCTCACTCAGATGATCTTGACTCGCTCTCAGAATGGAAAATATTTGACGTGTGTCCTTTGGATCCTGACTGTAGTTGGACCTAGGGCGCTTAGAGCTACTATTACCACGTGCTTCATTAAGGGCATAACCTTCTATCCCAAGTGGAATGTGGTTGGGACCAGCTTGAACACCAAAAGCCTGACCAATGTAAGAAGCGTGGAATGCTCGTCAAGATATGGTATGATCATTATGTGAGGAACTCCTAAATGGGGTGGCCACCGAAGGTGAATCAGTAGTCAAATGCATAGGAGTGGCGTGTGTAGGTGACTGAGTAACACGTCCTGACCGAGATGGAGAGGTGGCCTGCATTGCCCTACACTCTGCTCGAAGTGCTCAAGGGGATATACTAATTAGGAATGTGCATTATTAGACCAAAACCGAATCATTTCGATTTTTCGGTTCGATCCATTCAATTTTTTGATTCGGTTTTTATTGAAACCGAAATTCTTAAAAATCGTTTCAGTTTGATTTCGATTGAGAGAGTCAGTTCGAATTGTTTTAAATATGTTTGGGCCTTTCTGGTGGCCTGCTTGCAGCGTACTTCTGCCTTTTGCCCATCCCATAACTTAAGCCCAATTAAAAACCCCTTTATTAACCCGTCTAGTAACAATTGCCTCTTCCCTTTTCTTTTTCGCATCTATGTCTGTTGCGACTAGCGAGCCTCCCCTGCGTGATTGCATCCCCTTAGCCCTCGCCGTCCGCAGCAATCACCATCGCCTCACCGCCCCACCGTCACCACAGTGCCCCTCTACCTCAAATTTGACATTGTATCCTGCCGGATTCTCCACGCCAGCCTGTCACTGAATCGCCTTGTTCTTGGTCAACAAAGGTGAGTTTGGGCATTTAGGTTTTCTTTATTTCATAATTTGTTGTATTTTAAATTTCTACCTTATTATTTTTTATCTTTCTATCTTGGGAAAACGAAAACAAAATAATTATAAGATAGTATAATGGGTGCTTTAAAGTTTGGTTTGCTGTAAAGTTTTTTACACGTATAATGTGTGGGTGGGTGCTAGTTAAATGGGCAAGTTAAAAGCAATGGTTCTTGTGGGATGAGCCTGTAAATCTAAGCATGCAAAACAGCAAAAGTGTGAGAGAAATGGTTGGCACTTGGCAATTTCATCATTTTTTATGAGTTCTCCCTTCACTTGTTTACCACCAAGGGAAAAAAAACTTACAAGTTACTTTTGAGACAATTTATCTCATACATTCTGACGAGTATTACTTATGTAAGCCAGGTTTATATGTAAGTCATCCTCCCATAATGTTGAAATTGTAAGAAAAAATTGTATAAATTATGTGGAAATTGCACAAAATAAATAAATAAAAAGCAGCAGGTATACGAATGTTAAAAAATCAGTTATTTTGGTTTAATCAAAATCGAACCGAATAATTTCAGTTTCAGTTTTAATCATTTTTCTTAAGTGATTCGGTTAATTTAGTTTGTAATAGTAAAAAACCGAAACCGACTAAACCGACCAATTCGGCTCAGTCAAAACCGAATTGACCGTATACCCAGCCCTAATACTAACAGTAGGCACATATGCCGGGGTTGATGGTGATGCCTGACGATAGATGATCGGGCAAACTACTGTTGACGATACTTCATAAACATAGTCGAGATTGATAGGGTGGGATTGTGGCGACTGGGAAGCACGGCCATATGCGAAGAAATCTTTGGTACCACCAAACATACAACAAAGATCATCCCAATTTGGTATCTTTCGATTTTTTAGGGTGGCAAGCTCCGGTGTCACCTGTAGAAGTCGTAAAAAATTCACTGTAAGCTGCCACAATAAATATGAATAAATGGGTATATACATATATTTGTTTGTGCGTGTAAAACCACATATATACTTTAATAATACAAATAGTATTGGCTATACGTATTGCTTAAACCCGATATTGATAGACATTTTAAAAACTACCAATGATGAAAAGAACAATGTGACTCTCCCACCAGTCAATGTCAGGAGTGATAGTACCATTTTTTGGGTCCCATCCAAGGCTGGTGGTGTTTCCAAGAAGCTGCTTCCAATTGCGCCATTGGGTTTTAAGGGAACAAAACTTATTCTTTATTTGACCAAGAGCATATGGTCATCTAGTATCTGCCCAAAACTGATCAAGAACCAAGCGCCAACATTTTTTTGTGGGATTCCCTCCATCAACATGACCAAGACAAATGATTTGCGCAGCAACCTGACAGAAAGCAACTGCAGAATGATGATCCCAATGAGTCCTATCTTGTTCGCTGTGAGTTTCAAAAGGGGGCATCATAGATACGGTCGAACTCTATTTTTTCCCCATACTTACACCTACTAGTTATAGATAAGGTCCAACATCGAGCAAACCCTAGATAAAAAAAAATAAGGAAACATGCTAATGATACCTAAACTTTTGGTGAATTTCGTATACATATTGAATATAAAGACGACCTACTAAGTTGTTGAATAATAAGCATACTCATAGATGCGAACACAATAGAAGCTATGAAATTGAATAACCATTGGAAAGTCAGCTTCAAACGGAAGCAGACACTTGACATATCTAGAACATAGGGTGACGACTGTGATGACATGAACTATGACAAAAGGTCTAACAGAATAACACAAGCAATGCTCAAGTGCCCAACAGCTGAATAAGCTACACAAAATTTGTAAGTAACCACTTGGTCATATGTTGATGAAGCATCCACAAGTTACCAACCATAAAATATTCCACACAAACAATGGCCAAGATAGTAGAATCCCAACCTTATTCAAACAGATTCTATGTTAAAGTTCCATTGAAGACTAACAATAACATGTACACAATAATTCTAAAAACCAAAAAGGTAGATAAAGTGCATATGATAATGCTATTATGCAGATGAGTCACACACAAACTAATTAGTTATAGAATAAAAAGGAATTGGAATTTATGAGACAAGGAGCTACAAGAGTTTCAAACTAACACACACACAGAGAGAGTTGAGTTCAGGGTTTTGTAATGCGAAAGATAACCTCATGCTCATAATTTGCTACCATAAACTCCAGATCATGAGTTCCATAAGGTATGGAAATGTCATTTTTTTTACAGGATTTTTTTTATGGCCATAACTAATTTTACCAACTAACAAACTAGAAGCTAGTTACAAAATGGTGTTTGCTGGAATTCATGGGGCAGCCATGGTTGGAGGGGTGACAGGGTAGGCAAACAAAGACATTTTAAAGTAAAAATTTGCAGATTTGAAGTTTAGAGTTGGCTGCATATTGTGGAATTTTTTCAGAATTTTTTTACCACCTATTACTATTTTACACAAAACGTCAATGTGACTACAATATATGGGCAGAAGCAGAAATAAGTTATGTGCAGTGAAATTAGTTCATTTTGCAACAAAATAATGGCTTCCACTAATATTTATACCAAGCATCCCCTCCATGATTCTGACCATTATATAACTAAAAATTGGCCCATCAACATCAAAAGCAATCAACCAAACTATTAAAGAAAATGCTTTCTTCATCGCCTAAGAAAATCAACCATATCTGTTCTTGCAAAGGGAAAAAAATAAGCTAGAAACTCGAATCAAAGCTCAAACACAAAGGTTTTGCAAATAAATTAGAGCAATTACACAACTGCTAAAGGATCACCAGTGGAGTAACAGCAAGAGATATAGATAGATGGAGGTAATAGTACCTGTAATCGAAGTGGGAGCGAAGCTGGTTGCCATTAGAGAAGCTCAAGAATGAAGAAGTTGAAGCAGCAGTTGACAAAGAGAAGAACGCCAGTGAGTGATATTTCACTTTATACCTTTGAAACAAAATAATGGGACGGCTAAGGGTGATTAACATCATGCAGCAAAGGAAAAAAATTTCTTAATAGAACAAACGCATCAACAACAATTATCTCCTCAAACTCGCTTACTACTCAATGGAATTAACAATAACCATTTCAATTTCAAAATTAATGAATGCAAGAAATATCCGTATTGCTTGGTTGCCTACAGTTGCTTTAGATCCAAAAACAGGGTCGATGAAAATCATTAATTCTTCTTGCCCAACAACAAATCAGTTAGTCAAAGCGATGCACTAACCTTATATGTTCAACCAGTTGAGAGAATGTGAAGCATGCTGGTCATGGCATCGGTGAGGAGCTCTTTCAGCAGCAATTTTTCAAGAGGGGATCACTACAAATTTCAGAAAAGATGCACACCAGATGCGTTTGTTCTGCAATAGAGCTAAAGAGGCATTAACTACTCAAATGCCCCGAAAAAAAAAAAACAAACAAACAAACAAATTTTTATAGCAGCTCCATTTTTGGCACAGGGATGAACAAGGAGAGAAGAAACATATGTACTAAGCTAAGACGAGATGTGGGGTGAAAAAGCACGTGAAAGGCAGGGCAATTTTGATATTACCTCAAACTTTCATGGCAATTTAAATTAGGCTTATTACGAACATAGTCAAAACACATTAATATGAACATTTTAACTCCATACGAACTCAGGCTAATTAAAAATTGAGCAAGTCTTGTGTGCACATGGTGAATAATGTGCACCATGTGTTATTTTATTAGTTCTTATGTGTTCTTTTATTGGATATATTCTTTTTTAAATACTATTTATATAATCAAAAAAATATTGCTTCTTTTTATATATATTGTTATTTGTTTTCTTTTTTAGTTCTTATAGTTTCTCATTGATGTCTAATTTGTTCTCATATTTCCACGGTTCTAATCAGTGATATATGTTGTATTTATTTGAGACTAATTATTATTTGCTATTTATCCAACATACCCTTAATCTGTAAAAGAACATATTCATAGTTTAAAAAGAACATATATTTAGTACAAAAGAGTAAATTGATTGTTCTGTTTATTTTTTTATCAATTCCTATGTGTTCTTTTATACATTACTGTTTATTTTTTTTATTAAATCTACTCCTTTTCAATTTTTACATGTTCATGTGTTTCAATTCTTTTCCAATTCATATATGTTATTTAATGCATAAATATTTGTTTTTTTTATAAATATATTTTTTCATTCTTATATGTCTTTAATTTTGTTCTTTTTTTAGTTCATATATGTTTTTTTTAAAGGTAAACGAATTTCATTGCTCACTTCTCAAAAATACAAATACAAATACAAAAAAAAAAAAACACCAGGCATAACCGGAAATCTTTAGGACTCCTTAGATCTTGCTAACCTAAATAAGATGCAGTAGCGAAAATAAAGGTGCTTGCCTATACAAACATAAACATCAAACAAAATATCATTAGCCACATCAATAGGCAATTTTTGAATCTCTCTAAAGATCCTATAATTTATTTCCTTTCATATATGGTAGATGGTTGCTAGCAGAGCTACCCTTCGAATTCTACTAGTAGCTTTCCTTCCTTTGACCCTTTTTTTGAACTATTCAACTTCCTAACTAATTGCTCAACTGTTCCTTTTGATTTAAAGTCAATTGAGAATCTACATCTAGACTTGATCCGCATAAAGACACATAAAAAAAAAATGCCCCACACTTTCACCATGATTCTTGCATAAACTGCATTTTGTCTGCCAACTGAATACCCCAATTCTGCAGTTTATCCAACGTCTTTAGATCCCCATTTAAAGCCAACCATGATGTCTATCTATGCTTGGGATACCTGCAGATCTTGTGCCATTTCTTATGGCTTTGTCTTTACCTCAGAACTTCATAAAAAAATTTCTGGCATTATTGCTCCTTTTTAATCGAGTTCATCCTCTCTAAAGCATCGACAGTAAGACATGTTTTTACACACTGTCGTTTGTTGTTTAGTAGTTGACAAATTTGAAAAAGAAAATGAAGGGAAAACTGAAACAAAACAAGAAACAAAGTTAATTACAAACAAAAAATGAGAAGAGAAAAAGAATGAAAAAAAAAGTTTGAAAAGAGAAAAAAAAGTGAAAGAAATAAAACTGAAAAAGGCCAAAAAATAAAAAATATTGAAAATTGAAAATAAATAAATAAACTGAAAAAATAAGAAAATAGAAAAATAAAATATAAAAAGAAATAAAAATATTAAAAAGTAAAAAAAAAATGAATAGGAGAAGGAAAAAAATAAAAAGAGAGAACGAAGGAAAAAATGACCAGGAGAAGGAGAAAACAATACAAGAATGAAGGGGAGGAAAAGGAGGGGGAAAAAAAAAAAGAAGAACGAAAACAACCCAGGAGATGGGAAAAAAAAAATTGAAAACAAGAAAGAGAGAGAACGAAGGGGAGCAGTTGTAAAAAGAAAAGATTCGGAAATTTGTTTAAAAGCGATAAAACTCTTACAAGAATAAAAGCGTGTACCGATGTATGATAACATCCGGTAAATGTAAGATTTTTTCTTAAAAATTTAAGATTCATGAAAGCAAGTAGCGTCCGCTAATCTTTGACTTAATAACTAACCTGCTTAAGATATTATGGGAGATTAGGAGTTGACTTTGACCTCCTCATTCCCTTTTTAAAATATCATATAAAACTATTTTGATTGTTTTCTTAAGTCTAAAAAAAGTTGGTATTCCTCTTTTTCCTTACCTAGAATATCAATATCTCTTACCTTGTATACTTGTAAAGTATACTTCTAAATCCCTTACCTAGAATACCAATACCACTTCTCTTGTATATTTATAAAGCATGTTTTTGAATACAAAAAAATAAAAAACAAAACAAAAAGCATGCTAACGAAACATTTGTAAATGAGTGAGCTTAGATTTATAAAGCATGTTTTTTAATAACAAAAAAAAACAAAAAACAAAAAATAAAACAAAAAGCATGCTAACGAAACATTTGTAAACGAGTGAGCTTAGATTTATAAAGCATGTTTTTTAATACAAAAAACAAAACAAAAAGCATGCTAACGAAACATTTGTAAACGAGTGAGCTTAGATTTGATTCGTTTAACATTAAGTTGGATTAATCCAAAATATTTTTTATGATTCTTTTGTCTGAAACTAATATATTTTGAAGGCTTTGTAAGATATATGTAAAATAATTCATAATATCTTTATAATATAATTTATTTTTTATTAATTTTTCTTTATTTAGATAGAGTAATTAAAAAAATTATAAACACTTAGTTACATTACAAAAATTGATATTCAATTGATTATTATGGCTATATAGTATTAGATTTCCAATAATATTAGTTATGGACAAAACAATGTAAAAAATAAAATAATTTATTTTAAATTAATTCATCTTAATATTGAATGAACTGCATCTAATCTTTAAAAGTAATGAAACAAAAATATAAACTTAGGCCCCATTTGAGAATAATTTTTACAATTAATGTTAGAATTTTGAATAGTTTATTCGACAGATGAGATAAAAATGTTAAAGTTAAAAGTTAAAAACTATCTTTATATATTTTTTTAAAAAACTTTAATATTAATCGCTGACACTAATGTTAAAGAGCATAAATAGTTACAGGCATCATTCAAAGACTTATTAACTGGTCATAGACAATCAAAAGTTATCCACCTAGCGCGTGGATGGTCAACCACAATAGCGATTTTTGTTGTAAATGAGTAGGTCCTTTGCAAATTTGGCTGGAGAAGAAAGATCCCATTATTTGCATTATGTAACAATTATTGAATAGTTAAATTGTCACCTAAATTTCAAGAGTGAAGTTAATTAAGTTGATTCAATTAAAATTAATGAGTACAAATTAGAGTCAAATATGATGAAGTTACGAGGATTTAAACCTTATTAAAAAAATAGAAATATAAAATTATATAAATAAAAATATTTGTCCGTAAGTTCAACTTTTTTAGTAATAAAATTGAACAGCAATTTGTAATTGTTCTTGATCGATTCTTGTTGTAATTCCCCGTCGTAAATTGAGACTTATGTAACTTTAGTCTATCCTTATTACAATGTGCTCTAAATTTGTACGTGTAACATGTTTTAAAGCGAGACATGAACGATCCATGCAGCAGACCCAACCCGGTAAAAATCAATTTAATGATACTGTGTTAACCTAAGCCGAACTTGCCTATTAATGTAAGTTGATAACCAAAGAAAAATCTCCTCCTATTTAGAACACATGTATTATCTTAGTTCATAAAGTGTGTAATCAAATTGCCATATGTACTTTAATTGCGTCACTAGTATTCCTATTTAATTTTGCACTCGGCTTTATAATGTTTCCGAATACATGTTCATATTGCATTTTTTTTTATCTTGTGATGTGTCTGAAAAAATATATAGCCAATTAGCCATATCTACAACATATGTCACACATCCACAGATATGTCTATTTGTGTATGTGATTTCAAACACTTGGATGTTTAATAGGTTTATTTTTTCAAACATACAAATTCATATATCTGAAAAATATTAGTTCTTGTTTTTTATTTGAAATTTGATATATTCAGGTGTTCATATGAGTTTTTGCGTTTAGACATTTGAGTCAACAAGTTTAGGAGCTAATCGCGGATTTGCTATAAGTTGATCATAGACAATTTGAAAAAGAGTAAATTTTATAAATGGTCCCTAACCTTTACTCATTGTTTCCTTTTAGTCCCTAACCTATTGAATATTTTGTTTTAGTCCTAAATCTATTAAAAATGTTTCATTTTAGTTCTAAATCTATTGAAAATATTTCATTTTGATCTAAATTTGATGAATTTTGTTAACTCAAAGTATTTATCTAATAAAATTTTTTTATATTATAATTTAAATTATTCAGTAACTGTCTTATAAAAAATTTGATCTGTATAATAATTTTTTACAGTTAATGAAAAATTAAATTCAATTTTTTTTCCTCTTTGTAAATCAAACTTATTTCATTAAAAAAAACTACTAATTTAAATTTTCTAATTATTGTAAAAAAAATATTAATCTATTTAAATTTACTAAAAGACAATTACTAAATATTTAAATTAGAATTTTAAAAATTTCTGTCAAACAATTATTTTGAGTTAATGAATTTCATCTGCTTAGGGACCAAAATGAAACAATTTTAATAGGTTTAGGACCAACATAGAATATTCAATAGGTTAGGGACTAAATGAAACAATGAGTAAAGGTTAATGACCATTTATACAATTTATTCTTTTGAAAAATGTTGATGGAAATAGTATGTTTCCAAACTAAGTGTGAGACTCAGTGAGAGTGAGAGTCGAAGTAGCACTCCCTTAATTCCGAGATAAATGAAACATTTACTTCTTTGTTAAAAATTTGGCTTAAACTTATTTATATTATTATTTGCTATAAAAAAAATTAAAAAAATTTTTATTTGACTTAAATTTATGATTTATGTATAAAATTTTTGAATTTATAATTATGCTGCATAATTAAATTTCAAGCTTCTGAATCGAGTGAGATCTCAAGTTCACATGTACTTGTTCCAAAACTATACAATGGTAAGTTATTCTCTCACAATCTTTATATCTTTTCCTTTTCTTTTTTTAGCTTGTTTGTAATCGAAACTTACACCCATGCAGGTGCTCTCGGTAACAGTTGTTGTAAGATAACAGGAGAAAAATGAATTCACCGGTGATGGAACGACAATTAGGCGAGACTGCAAGAGAGGGTGTTGCCATTGAATGGAAGAAAAGTGACATTCTAGGACTTGAAGAAGGAGGTTTGCCTACGAAGAGGCACCACCACGGTGGCCTTTGTCCTCACTCTTCAGACGACAATGTCAAAGGTATCGGAAGAATAACTCAAGTCTCAAAATAACTTTCTCGACTTTCGTCTGGCATGAATCCTGTTCCAAGTCCTACCTACACAAAATAGTTTCTTTCTTGCTACATAACTTAAGTAGAAGTAATTCTCTCTAAAACTAGCAACAAAATATTGGATTTCCCTTTTCCACCTGTACATGTATTCCCTATGCTTTTCCCATTTCTCACTGTGCAAATTAATTAGTCTACTCAACAAAAGAACATTGAGCCCGCCACTTTACCATCAAGTCGAGGAAGCTCTGGGACTGAAATAGATCCTGCAGATGTCAGGCTTCTCTGTCCCGATGCAGTGTCTGAGTGATCCTCAAACTTCATAAACTGCCCCATCTGTTGTGCTGCAAGGTGCGCGTAACAGATGGGAGCAACTGGTAACAGAAAAACAATAAATATAAAGACAACAAATGATTCAATAACTACAATAATATGTTGGAAGTTGTAATTAACTTACCTATGGATATGGCAGTTGTGCTCCTTTGGTACCTACATTAATAAAATAGAGTAAAAAAAAAAAACAAATTACAAGTCTACGTGTTAACTTTTTGGGTAAGTAGGATAAATCCTAATAGGTAAACAGAAAAAAATAAAATAAAGATATTGGTATGAAAATATGGATTTGAAACTTACACATATGACAGAGAGTGGATGAAACTTTGCAAGTTATCAGGATTGAAACCAATCTCATCGTATAACACGTGGTAGTGGGCTGGCCTAGAAGTCCCCTGTAAGAGGCGTCATATAAAAGCATGCCATTTTTTTATTAGTGATTTAGTATTTCCAGTCTTTCAACATGCAATGCCTTGTCTTAAACCAAGTCAATAACTATACTCCATTGCTTATTCCCAAACAATACTTATAGCAGTCTTCATTCTAGTAAAATTTAAGAATGCTGCCATACATTGAACTTTTTAGTGTTATAAGTTTCTTTGCCTCTCTTATTCATTGCATGCATACAGGCACTGTTGATGTGGTTACATATCATGGCAAAATGTGAAATGTGATATAAATATATGTTCCTTGGTTATCTAATCAAGCAATATGGAAAGACATGATTATGTAGCCAAGCCAAACTAATCCTAAAAGCTTAGTTGATTGATTGATTTCTTTTGAGGAAAAATTTTAGAAAGCTGTCTTTTTGGCATGGAAAGAATAACTCAACTGTGTTGTTTCAAACACAGCATTGCATGTGAGGGCAAACAATTTTAGCAATTCAACAAGTTTGACAGCAACAGAAGGGGGGAAAACTTACGATCATCCCAGCATGAGCATTCATGTAGAAATCATAATGGCTTGGATGCACAATTTTTGTGTCTACAACAGTACCTGGAGAGGAAACACATACCAGTGCGAATTGTGCATATACTAGAGCAAGCATACAAGAAGTGAAATACAAAATATGAATATATATTTACCTGGTGGGACATTCGCAGGTCCATTTGCTAAAAATAATTTGGTATGGTGATTCTTCTGAGCAACAACAACAGTGAACTTTGGCAAATCACCCTCTCCCAAGTGCTGGTACGCCTGAGTAACGATAGAACTCATCTCATGAGTTTCTATAACCAACCTCAAGGTTTTCTTTAAGATTAGACATCAAATGCAAATTGCTACAAAAAGGAAAGTAGCGTCTGAACAGAAACAAGAAATAGTAATGCTTTAAATATGGTTCACCTTCACAATTTGATCTAGCTCAATGTTCAAAACTTGGTTGAACTGAGATTCACTGACTCCATCCCTAAAGCAGAGAAAAACAAAATTGTAACAAGGAATGTCATTTGAGAGACACCAAAATGGAACTCCAGAAGCTAAAAGAAACATTCAATAGAATCACACCTAAGATCAGCATCACATTCTTAAATGGACTCCTTCCATTTAATAAAAGTATCTCTCTTACACTGATAGGAATAAGATTGAGCCACATCACCCCGTTCAGTATTTGATTCTCATGCACTCCCTTACCCACAGCATGTAAACATTATTCATTACTATTTACATAAAAGGTTCAATTTAAAAACTGCTTGCATTTGTGTCATTAATTTGGGACCTGAAAGTTCAAAATTTTCTGATGGAAGCTCTAGACCCGTCATCTAGATACAGGCAAAAAGCATCAAGAGGGTGAGGCCAAAATTTGAGATTATCAAACAAAGGGATCAAGGTAAATGAATAAATATCCAGCAACCTTTACTTTCCCATCAGTATATAAATGAAAAGAACATTATTGAGGTATTTTTCTCCACACATTTTCCCTGGTGTAGGGACCAGGTCAATCAGAAGCAGAAGATTCATGTCAACAAAGCAGATGCATATGATGAGAGAAAGTGAATACATATGAAATTTTGAGGCATTGTAGTTGTTATGCCAGACACCAATACACAAGCTTTAACTTTCAAGGCAGCAAAACCTACAAGCAGGGATCCATATCTCACACTAGTCAATTGGCATAAGCAGAGAGAGAAGTTAAAATAAATTTGTATTCAGGCAGGTTAAAGAGATCCTCAGGAACCAAGGGACACAAAAACACAAGTAAACCATTTAACGTATAAAAAAAAAATACCTGAACACAATAATCTGCTTTGGTTTGTGACCACTAGTCTGATAGAAGTCCAGTAGCAATTCCCTGCAAAATAAGATTTTATACTTAGCAAGATGGGGAAAAACACAAAGTAATCTCAATGATAAAGGTAAATAATCTATCACATCATATAAGCCAAGACACAAGATGCATGTTTTTTTCCTTTTGATGGACAAGATGCATGATTTTAACAAACCACACAAGACTACAACCAAGGTTTCACCAGCATTTATCCACTCATTGAAAATAAAAAAGGTGTTACAAGGTGCCTGAATAAGAAAATGAAAAACCCAAGGTTCACTCGCATCCATTTTCACTCCAAAATGCAATGCTGATGAAGACAAACATAACATCACTTGGTAACTTGAAAACCATTTGCTATTGATTATTATCACCCAAAATAGTAATTGCCTTCAAATTTTTTTAGGAAAAGAATAAAGAATAACCAAAGAACTATACACCATTATTAGTTACAAGTTTAATTATAGAAATTGTTCACAACAATACCTCATCATGCCATCATCTTTGCCATTAGCTAAGGGCTGGTACAAAGCATCAATCATCTCAACCTTGGGTGATTGTGTCCGAACAGCTGCTCTGTACCTTGAAATCAGTGGCCAATGTCGCGAGCCGACAACCTAAAGACCAAAGTGGATTAAGAAATGGAAAAGAACATGAATGCCTATATTGGGAACACCTGGTTCACAAAAGAGAAGGCCAGAAAATGATATTACCGCCGCGATGGAAGGTATATCAGACTGACCAGGAGAGCCATGAGAGACATCTATGCCTAAAATCAGTGTAGGAGTATCATATATTAAAGGGATTCGGTTGGAGTGCTCCATTGCCAACAAAGAATTCTTGCCTCCAAGCTAAAAAGGATGGCAAACAAAATGTTTTACGTCAGCTGATGTGAACCTACACAATCATATGAAGATACTTAAGCTTCCTAATTGCACCTTTTACCTTGGTATTGATCTTGAGTAGCAGGTTAGTTAAGTACTGGTCATTCACTTTCCTCGGGCTCATGCACTGTGTGACAATGCCTACATCACTGAGACATTTCTTCTTCCAAGGCCCTGAACAATGTCATGAAAGGATCAGTTAAAGCAACTGTTAAAGAAAACTTATCAGCTAAAAGAACTGCTTGATACAGAGAACTCAAAACAAAGTACCATAAATCTCAGAATTCTTCCTCTCTGGTAAGACGCACAAAATTAATTGTGGAGGACCAGGAAGCTTTACTCTAATTTGCTCAAACATTGCATCAACTCTAGCAACAGGGCTGGCTCTTCTTGATTGTTGATCCTCCTCAATTAGTGTATATGGTCTTTCAATAAGCTACAATAAACGATACAGGTTCATAGGATGTGGTACTAGAACACTTCCTCCAATTCCACCGAAAAAAGAAAGAAAATCTGCTAATCCTTACAATGCCCTTGTTTCTTCCACAATTGATAAGCTCTCGGGAAATATAACTAGTATCACAGCGTGCAGAGAAATTGACAACTATCCAGCGCTCTATTTTGATTGGATCTATAAGTCTCTGAAAAGGAATGCCAATAGTAGCTGTCATAAGAGCAACCAAGCTGAATTTTAAATCAAAACCAGAAAAGGTCAAATCAGAAGTTCCCTTCAAGGTGATACCTTCTTGTTGAAATTCCACCGGCCATTGTTTGGGACACAATCCTCATTGTTTCCAACTTTCAACTGCAAATCAGAATAAAAGATTTAATGGTGAACTATGAATAACAACCTGCAGAGTCCTAAAGAGAACAAGATTGTACCATAGGGGTCTCAAGGACACGGCCATCAACATTAGTCAGTTTTTTTTCAATAGAAATTCCGCATGCAGCAAGCACAGGGTCATCATCGTACCTGTAGTTTTTCATAGCCTGCAAAAGAAAATGGAAAAAAAGTAATTGCAGATAATATAATAGGAAAAGATCCAACAGAATATAGTTTCGCATAAACTGCCAAATACGCCTCAACATGGACAAAAACATACATCAGTTAAAGTTTGTATTCTTTCTAGAGGCTTTTGTCTAGATTGTTCAACAAGACTTATTCTTTGGTTTGATGACAATGCTTTTGTGTACCGCTGCAATGTCACAAGCGAACAAAGCTGGAAAAGAAAACAAAACAAGGTCAGGCATTCGGAAAGCATTAAAATCAAATACAGTTGTTTGAAAATATTTCTTTAACAAGCATGATACTGCAAACCTCTATGGGCAGATAGCTGGGCCGTTTAGGTTTCCCAACATCCAGGCAAGGCATGTAAGCTGAAAAAGTTAGCTCTATGCCATATTGTTGCTTGAAATAATCATACACAGTTATCTCAGATGTCTTCGGTTCACCAGCACCATTGTTTTTTCCTCTCATTGGAAAACTAAGAGCATAAAGTGATAAGAATATAAATAATATAGGAAGGTATGAATGCAACTAGAAAATACAAATAAAAATTCTTAGTATGAATTGAGCACATACTACAGGCGATTGCAGGGCTTGTCACTCAAACTAATAATTTTGAATTCCATATTGCGATGGCTTGCCTTAACCCTCAGATTCTTCAGCATCTTTTTTGCCTGCAAGTCCATGGTTTGAGCATGACTAGAACAAACAGAGAAAAGCCTATAATGAAGTTAATTTGTTCCTTACCCTTTCCCAAGAAATATCCCGGTGCTCTCCCACATTCTGGTTAGCTAACAGGAAATTAATAACTGGTCCAGGGGTTAGAACCATTGTTGTTGATACATCTAATCAATTGATTGAGATCAGCAAAATTAATGAACACATTTCATCAGGGAAAAAAATGGAGACACCACAGACAAGGTAAAAACTTCAGATATAATACGCAAAGAAAATACAGAATTACCCATGTTAAGAGATAAACCCCCTTGGGTGGGACGGAAGCTGGAATGGAAACCTCGAAGGCCTGATACTCCCCCTGTAACATCAACATAGTTTCTCGAATCATCATGGAAGAAGGACTGTCGGACCAGAAGACACCCCCTGTACATAGAAGTTTAAAGAATATAAATGACGATTTAAAAAAAAAAACACGTTAGATTCTAATTAAATTCAGGAATTTCTTTCACAGAAAAGCTAACCGGCTAGCTGCTTGCTGCCGTAATACAATATCAAGCACCCTCAGTGCATCTTGTGAATTAGTATCTGCTCCATCAACTCGTTGCAGCACACAAGACACAGACTTAAAAGGTATTTTGGCTGCATAGCTTATCCTAACCTTGTAAGCCTTAGACCCAAATGATGATCTGGACCGCTTAGAAGTCCCATCTGGGCTCCCATCACCCCTGGGAGAAAAGTAATTGCAGTTGAGTTTTAGGAATGCAGAGAAACCAATCTCAAAGTTTGAGTGCAAGTGTAGAAGTACCTTCGCGCAGATGTTCCATCGGGTATTACAGTGAACTCCATCTTGTTTTGAGGAAGGGCACCAACTGTGTACAGACTCTTCTCTCCATCATATGCTAACCTTTTACCTCCAAGATCAGATGCATACGTCTGATAGAGTGCATCCATTAGCTTTCTTCCAATTCCCTTACCTTCAACAGCCTTCTCATCCTCTGACGAGATAGCGACCTGCATATTCATTTATGAATTTCCTTGGAATATAAAAGCATTCAATAGCACTAAACATTTAGACATAAATAACTGGGAAAATCGTACACTATACTGGTAAAAAACAGCATCAGGAACTTTGACTGTGACTTTAAAATGGTTAGAGAGCAAATGAATCCGCTTCCCTTGGGTCCCAACACCAGGCCTGCTGATAATAGATAGCTTGGGACTTGCAATCTGCTCAGGCTTAAGATTTTTGGGAATAGGAGGTGCTCGGGGCAGAGATGGGGAGCCTCCAGCTTCCTCAGAAGCTAATTGTTCCTCCATCACCTCCACTAAACAAACTCTACAAAGTAGATAATCCAGGAAAACAAAGCATCAGAAATGGTCATAAGAAACACCGGAGTTGCTAGTGATTGTATAAGACTTAGATCCTTCCCCTCGACTATATTAAAAAGATCACTCGAATAGAAAAATACAATACAAGGTTTTTAACGACCAGAAGTCATACGAAAAAAAAAAAAAAGCACCATGTTTAAACCCATTTTGCTAGTTTCAAAAAAAAAAAAAAAACCATCAGAAAACCCCAAAAGTTCAAGCTCGGAGAAGTGGTCAAAAACACACAAATCAACACCGATATCGAACAATGCAGCAACACCAGCGGACGCAAAACACGTCAAAATACCCAAACAGAAACCAGAAGAAACAACGATTCAAGAAACAACAAAAAATAGGCCGATTTACAGAATCAAACAGTCGGAAATCAAGAGAAAATAAGCAGAAAACAAGCTATAAAAATACCAAACACAGCATTAGAACATACCGCGAGAGGGTTTCGGAGGCGGCTGAAGGAGACTGCTAGGGTTTTCGAGCTTTGAGAAGAGTAAAAGCAGAGAAAGAAAGAAGCTAAATTGTCGTTCCCGCTCCTGCTCCGTCTTCTTTTTGGTGTGTGCCTCCGGAAGAGGCAATATGGAGGGAAATATTGCAGTCACTGCGCCTCGCTCTTCTGGAAATAAAAAGATTCGATGTACGTCAACAATACAGTATAATCGGGTAGTACTCCAGCTTCTCTGCGTCCGTATCTTTTCACCGTTGGATCGGAATGAGGGTACATTTTATTCTTGATCTCTCTATCTCGTGATTCAGAGCATGGACTCGCATGTACATGATTAGAAACGGAATCGGGATAGCTGTCCTAATGGACGAATCCAACGGCTAAAATTTAGAAAGAGAGAGACAGAATGTAAATGAACGGCAGTGATAGATGGGTAGGATTGTAAATAAGTAGCTAATTGTATGGGAATAGGATTAAGACAGAGCTGGTAAAACGGAATACAAAGTCTGGAACTTGGAGGTCTCTCTTGTGCCCCACGTCTGGATTTATTTGAAGCAAAGTAAAAACTTCCCAATTAGTTGCATTCTTGGGGTGTTAGTGCTCTTGTTTTTTTTTTTACTTTAATCTAAGAGAAATTTACAAAAACCCCCCAATATACTTGCCCCTCAATTTTAGAAAATTTAAATTTTCTCCCTTAAATTGTCACATCTGTCAACTTGTATGATATGTCAGTGAAACAAATATCCTGATTGACTAACAAGATTTTCAATTTGTACAAATCAACCACAATATTCATCTCATGATATCTCTAATCTATTTTTCCTAAATATATGATATATTTTTAATAATTTTTTCATTCCTGAATAATGTCTATATTTATAAATTTACTATTAATTTCTAAATCTATAATACATTTCCATGTTTATAAACCAATTTTACTATTAATTTATTTTTTAACATTTTACTCATTTTTTAAATTAATTCAAATGGAAAAGTGTCATTTTTTTAGGACAAATATATTTTAACTAATTTGATGGATTTCTTATGTGAATAACTTTGATATGAACTAAACTATATGATAAAGCGTTGAACTACTTATATGGGTGGAAGCATGTGAGGTTTTAATTGGTAGATGGCAACAAATAAGAGAAGTATAACGTGAATTAATAAGCTTAATTAATGATATTAGTAATTACGACAAATTTTGAAAGAAAAAATAAAAAATCTTGCTTCCATATATGTATCTTCTACTATGCGGATTTATTATTAGTTTTATTCAATGTTATTTCAATCTCTCTCTCTCTCTCTCTCTCTCTCTCTCTCTCTCTCTCTTCTCCAATGACCGGTCTATAGCTAATAGATTCGATTAGAAGACAATAGAAAACTAATACAAACCAAGAAATTTATTCATATAATTTTTTATCATGCAACAAACTAATGCACAAATCAATATAGTAATTTATAAAGAAAAAAAAAGAAAACAACACAATCTGGTCATAGATAAATAATTTTTTTTAAAAAAAAACATGATCTAAGCAATAAAAAAAGGTATGATCGTACATTACGTGTTGCTAAAAATTATAGAATGTGTACATTTCTTTCATATGGTGAGAACTAGTTTTCAAAATAAAATGAAATCAGCTAAAATATATTTATCATAAAAGATAATACTTCTTTATTTGAACTAGTTGGAAAATAAATAAGATGTTAAAAAGTAAATGTTAATATTAATCACAAGCATGAACTTTGTTTATAAACATGAAAATATATTATAGATTTAGAAATTACTAGTAAATTTATAAATATAAAAATTATTCAAAAATAGAAATTTTATTAGAAGTATATCGTATATTTTGGAAAAAATGGATTTGAGGTAATATAAGATGAATATTGTGGTCGGTTTGCACAATTTTCAAATCTTGTTGGGCAATTAGGGCATTAGGCTCGCTAGCATAACAGACAAAATGACATATGTGACATTTTAAGGAGGCAAAGTGTAGGTTTTATAAAATAGAGGGGTAAGTGTAGGTTAGACCAACACACCAGTGGAACTTTTTGTAAATTTCCCTTAATTTGATGTGATGCAATATGAAACAATGGTATAAAAGGACAAATATCATAAACAATGACTTCCTTTGTGTTAGACCCCAAGTTTGAAAAACTTTGTTTAACATAATAATTATTACTATTATTTGAGTACAACAATTGTTTTATTTAAATTATACACTTATTAAACTTCATGTTTTAGGTATTGTTTTTCTAAAAAAAAAATTAATAATTTGTAATGTGAAAGGAATTATTATTGTTGTAAAGAAAATATGAGATAAGTCAGTGTCACAAAATGATCATGAGAATTACTAAGGTTTTATGTTAGTATGAGATTTAATGGAGTGCAGTGTGATAAATCCTTTTAGTTAAGAGTTATTACATGAAGATATACCAAGTTATGTTTCCTTTGTATTTGATATGTAAGCATTATTATCATATAGTCGAACTTTTATAGAAATTGTCAACTCAAAAAAAGAAAAGTATAAATGATATAAAAATAGTAAGAGGATGATAAGTCACATGGAATGACCCAAAAGAAGAAATTACATTCCTCATGATAGTCTAAGCAGACAGAAATAGCTAGAAATTTTTTAAATATATTCTGAGAGCAAAAGAAGGGGTGGGGGAGTTCAAATGACATTTTAGAGGCAAATGGTAATAAATATGAACTTTGCGCTAGAAGAACCCTAACTGCTTACGGAAGATGGGAACCATTTATAAACATAAAATGAAAAAGAAAAACAAAACGTATGATCCATAAACATAAGAACACGGAGTTGGCTGGATAACATATGAAGTGCTTAACACATATACACAGTAATCAAACGATATAAAAGCATTGCAAATCACAAAGCAATGAAGTGAATAAACAAATAAATTTGGAACTATAAAAAAAAAATGATACAGCATTTAATAGTAAGTGTAGTGTAGCGTCATTTTTTTTAGGGGTAAAGCCAGAATTTCAAGTTAACGGGCAAAATGAAGAAATTTTTAATATAAATATAAGTGTGTACGTGTGTGTGTGTGTGTGTGTAACTTCATTCAATTTATAGGAAAAATATATTAAAATTATAATTAGAACCCTTATGATTAAAAATATTGAAACTTATTAATTTTAATCTCCACATATATATAATTATTTTAGTATGAAGTTCACTAAAATTAATAATAAAAAATTAAAAAAATAAAGAAAAACAAAAATTGAAAAAGTAAGTCTCATCAATTGGGTGGTGGGTAGCGTGTGAATGAACAATCTATAATTGTAAATTCCAACTCGCAAAAAAAAATTTGTGACACTATTTTTAGTTGAGCATAGCAATAGAAATTATGTACTGTTTGAACGAACAAAAAAATTATGGTACTTCACTAGATAAAATCGATAACATACAAGTCAAAAAGTAAATAAAAATAAAAATAAAAATTGCTATTTGATGCTTCACAACTCTCTACTGTTGCAAGCTATTTTTTTCTTCTTTTTGTTTCGTTATATTTCTTTGCCTCAATTTCATATGCCTAAAAAATAAACAATGTGACTTTTATATGTAAGCTAATATAATCATTTGTCTTTTTCTCACATCCTCTCACATCCTAAGCCAGATCCAATTTGACATTAACAAGCCATTTGATTGACATGACAATAAAAACATATAAAAACCAATTCAACTACAAGTAAAATATCGAGGCTAATATATTAATATTAAGTATAAATTTTACATAAAAAGGTTAAAATTAGTGTTTTTTTTACTTTGTTAACTATTTGTGTTGTTATTTATATGTTCTCACTATTTAGTTTTCTAAAATAATCCATAAAATGCACATCATATATATATGATTATGTAAAAATATTAGGGGTTAGGGGTGACACACCCCTAACCTCCCTTATCTATGCTCCTGGTTGTTTCAATCTTTGCTTTTTTTTTTTAATTATTTTTATAGGTACCTAATATTATTAACATCATTTGCATAAACTTCAAAAAAGAAAATTTCATAAAAAAGTTAATAGTATTATCAAAATTTATCATTCAATTGATTATTTTCCATATGTAATATCAAATTTTAAATTATATTGGTTTTTTATAAAAAAAATGAAAATAAAAATAATTTATTTTATATTAACTCAACTTAAATTAAAATGAATTGACCAGAAATACAAGAAATGATATTAGAATATTAACGTACTAGTTTGATTTGACCTCAATCAAATTTTACTTCTTTTTTCTTGAAAACAATAATTTCAATTATTGTCTTCCAACTGTAGTCTGTTTGGTTGGGTTTTTGATCTGTCATGGAGCCGAACAAAGTTTGAGATATCTTGTATCTTTTCATTACTTGTAAAAATAGATTCTGAATATAAAAAAATAATTATTTATTTCATTTTCTCTTTGTTGTTTGAAGTGGTATCATCTACTAAATATTACTAGAATCATTTTAGAAATATTTAATATTTGTAAAAAAAATAAGAAATTTCAGTGAGATACAGGCGACTTCTTTCAACATACATCTATCCATGCAAAAGGAAGATATTATTACATTATGAAGTTTTAAATGTGATTTTACAACTAGTTTGTTTAGTATTATTAACAATGCATTGAAAGTAGTTATTGTTATGATTATTTATATTTATTATAAATTTGTACCTTAAGAAGCTTGAAAAGTATTTTTAATTTTTTTAGACAAATAATAACATTTTCAGACTCTTTAGGTTTAGTAGTTTGTAAAATTTAATTAGTATTTTAGAAAATACTATTCAATTATACATAATGGCATCTTTCCATACAAAATAAAGAAGCGAAATGAAAATATTATATTGTTTAAAATAAGAATGATTCAGGCCTCAAGTTACAAACATATATTTTAGGTTTTGGGGAATAAAAGATAGAATATTTTTTTTTATGAAAGTTCTTTTCTATTAACTTTAAACCACAGTGACAGTAGGTTCAATTCATGTCATTCATAGCATTCCTATGATAGTGTATAATATAGAAAAATGTAAAGAATACATGGGTATACCCAAAATTTGAAGTTACAAACAGAAAAAAAAAAAAAAGAAACAAACATAGTATAATGCTTGGATTAACAAACATTAACTTCCGATCCACTATGAGAGAGCAAATCGGCCGACCTATCAAGCAAAACTTTCTGCTACCACATCTCCAATCTGCAACTCTTTAGCTTCATTTACTAAGGAAAAGAAACTTGGATCTGACAAAAGTAAAGAAAAAAACTTCATTAATAAAGTTCATTATTTAAAGAAATGACATAAAAATTAATGAGGAATGACAGAATCCAATTAAAAAACTAGCTGAATTTAGTCAATTAAACCAAAATTGAAAGAACTTTTTGAGAGAGAAAAAAATTAGTGGTGGCTGCTAAGGTTGAGACTTGAGTGTTAGATAGAATGAATTTGTTACTACTACAAATTATTAAAATCAAGTGAGGCGATTATAGATGATAAAGATTATGTTTTTGTTTTTACATATAAAACTCATTCTAAAATGAATGTTTTCTTTAATTTTTATTTTTCCCACTTTGTTTACACAAATAAGACAAAATAACTTTTTTTGTAAAGTACATTTTTTGGTTTCTAAACACACCAAAACAACAATGTTTCGATTGAAAATTGGCCTAAAGCTATTTTTTGCCCCTAAACTTATATGACTCGAACACTTTGAAACACAGGACAATTTACCCCTTTTAAACTAATGTGCGATGCACGTGTTATTTTTTATCCCAACACTGTCAAAGCTCCATTTGCTGGTTGAGGATTTTGGCGGGATGGTTGGCTTGTTCGTGCCAAAGAGAACAATGTGATGAAGTTGTACAAAGAGGATGAGTGGACAAAGAAAAGAAAAGGACAAGTGCGAATATTGGTAGAAAAGTGGCGTTCCTAGACATAGAAATGTGAAAAGGGAAAAAGATTCCTGGTGATTGTCAGTACAAGAAAAGTAAAGAGGTAAAAGATATGATAAAAATTAGTGTATGCATTTTAATTAATGTTTAATTAATGTTTGTTGGAGGAAGAAAATAAACAAATTGTTTATGTTCGGTTGACTGACATGAGTATTTGAGTAGTTGAGTATTGATGACGGTTCCCAGAATCGGCCATGCAGAGTCTTTTAACACCATTTTTTTTTGTTTTGCTATTATGGGTCCAAACGGTTCATATAAAAAATTGATCATCTTGTTCAATTTAATTAATGGTTGTGACATTAATTTGTGTGCAGATGAATGATATTATTGTGAAAATTTATTATGGTGGTATAATGTTGAGGCAACCAGTTGTGAGATATGTTGGCTATAAGGTATTTGGGAAAAGAATTGATAAAGATTTGGTCACATATTGAGTGTTTGAAGACGTATTGAAAGAATTAGGTTACAGTCTTAGAAATGTGAGAAAAATATTCTATAGAGTGCCTGGACTAACACTTAATGTAGGATTGAAGGAATTATTTAATGATGCAAGTGCTATGGACATGGTAGGTGGTGCTCTTTTAGGTGGGCACGTGGAGGTTTATGTGGAACATGCTAAGCATGTGAGTTTTATGGGTAGCAATGACATTTCACATAGGATTCGCCCTAGCTGTATAAATGCTCATGTTTTGGATAACTTGGCTAAAGCAGCACATACACAGCAACCATACCTTTGTGATGTTGGTTATAAGGATGAAGCAGACGCATTCCATTATGCAAACTTTAGAGATGAGTCCAAGGATAGCGATGATGAATTGGAGAATAATGGTGAAGACTTAAGAGAAGAATGCGATGGGGAACTTAACAATATTGAGAAGGCCATATTCGGAGGTGAAGATGAGGAAGTAGATGAAGCAATTCAGAAAGTTGAGAGTTCTATAATCCTTTTTCCTTTATAAGCAACAATACTTGCTTAGGAGATCAGTTTGAGGATATAGGAAACGGAAGGAAAGAGGAGCTTCACAAAAGATTGAGTGAAATCAATAGTGTTGGTGATGGTCTATTCGATCTTGACAACTCTGATGTTGAAAGCTTTAGTTCAGGTAGTGATGAAGATGGGAATATGACTCTGTCAAGGAAACCCATACAATTCCCTAGATATGTTGAGAACACAAAGGAAGTGCATTTTTTTTGTAGGACAGAGCTTTATTGATAGTAAGCAGTGCAGGAGGGTTTTAAAGGAATATAGCATAAGTGAGGGACGTGACTTTCAGTACATCAAGAATGAGCCTAGTAGAATAAGGGCAGAGTGTAAGTCAAAAGATTGTCCTTTGTTGTTTTTTGCAAGTGTTGAAAAGTTTGAAAACAAAGAGCATTTTATTGTTGAAAAATATATTGAGAGACATGAATGTCATAGGGTGTTTAGAGTTTCAAGAGCAAATTGTCCTTGGATTGCAAAAATATTTCAGTCTTCAATTATTAGGCACCCTAGAATAAAAACTAGATTTATACAAAAAACAGTTAGAAAGTAATTCCAGCTTGATGTGACAAGAAATCAGTGCATGCGAGCAAAAAGAAAGGTAAGGCACATGATAGAAAAAGAGGTTGGTCATGAGTATGGGAAGCTGCATGACTATGCGAATGCCTTATTGTCTACAAATCCGGGAAGCAACATAGATATTCAAGTTGAGCATAGAGGTCCAGGATGTCCTCCATTTTTCAAACGGTTTTATGTGTGTATTGCTGCACGAAGGAAAGGTTTCCTAGAAAGTTGTAGGAAATTCATAGGTTTTGATGGAAGCTTTTTGAAAGGGCTTGTGAAAGGATAACTACTGGCAGTTGTCGGAAAATATGCAAATAATTAGATGTTTCCCTTAGCATGGGCTGTTGTTGAGGTTGAGTGTACGTCATCTTAGGAATGGTTCCTAGAACATTTAAAGGTTGACATACAAACAATGGATGGTTCAGGTTGGTGTTTCATGTCGGATTAACAAAAGGTATACTTTTTTAACATGTATTTATGTCTTGTTAATTGATGCTTCTTGAAGGTGTTTTTTTTGTTAAGTGAATTTGACATGCGTTAAATTTTTTTGTTATTGCAATGTGTATTGTTTCGTTGCTATCAGTTTTTTTTTTTCATTTTCGGCTTTCAAATTATAGGGCTTGATTAATGCAATTAAGGGCGTCTTTCCAATGGTTGAGCACAGATTATGTGCTAGGCATATATATGTCAACTGGTATCCAAAATACAGGGGTGAGGCATTGAAACAAGATTTTTATGCAATGGCAAAAGCACCAAATGTACATGCACTTTAGAAATGGCTAGATGACTTAGAAAGATTTAAGGCTAGTGCTAAAGCATATGTAATGCGAGTGGACACAAGGAGTTGGTATAGAGCATATTATTCACCAGCCATCAAGTGTGATTCTGTTGACAATAACAGCTGTGAAGCATTGAACTTCGTTCTAGTTGGGTCGAGGAGCAAGCCAATTGTCACAATGCTAAAGGAGATGAGAGAATTCATGATGGAGAGGATCATACAAAAAAGGAAGTTTGCTGCAAAATGGACAGAGGAATATGGTGATAAAATAATAGAGATTTTACATGAAAATATTACTGAGAGTTACAAGTGGAAGGTAAAATGGAATGGGGAAGATGGATATGAGGTTAGGTTTGGAATGACGCAACATGTTGTTCATTTACATAAGAAATTTTGTAATTGTAATAGCTGGCAATTGTCAGGAATACCTTGCCCATATGCCATTAGAGCCATACTGTATAACAAAGATGATCCTAAGAATTATCTTGACAAGGTATAGAAGAAGGATATGTTCTTGAACGCTTATGGGTATGCAATTGGTCCAATGCCAAGAGAGGAATTTTGGGAGGATAGTGGACTAGGTCAATTGTTGCCCCCTTTTGAAAGGCCAATGCCAAGTAGACCATAAAATAATATAAAGAGATCAAGGAATGAGCCTATGAAAAGTAGGGTGAAGCTATCTCACAATGGAAAAGTCATGCATTGCTTATGTAACAATGTGTTTTTGGGAGTCACCACCAATCGGTTTACAGTCGATTGGACACCTAAAAATGGTCTACGAGAGTTCAAGGGGTTCGGGAGTACGGTTACGCTAAAATAACTTTATTCTAGCGCCCAAAATTGGTACCTTAGTTCGATTTTAATTTTGTTTTGCTTGCTTTAAATAATTTCAGTTAATATCCCAAACCATGGATTCTAACCGAACCACCTGGATATGGACTTTTAAACTTTACTATTCAATTTTTTATTTTGCTTTATGAAATTTTGATATTTCCAAGCCATGGATCCTATTGGACTACCCGGATATAGATTTTAAAAATTATTTTCTCTTTACTTTCTTTATTGTTTTGAAATAGTTTTTAAATAATTATCCAAACCATGAATCTTATTAGATCAGCCGAATGTGGACCTTAAAATTTATTTCTTTAGGGTTTATTAAAACCCACGCAGAATTGATTTTTTACTAAATGAGATCTTTTGGATATATTATGTGAATGAACTTTAGACTTATGCTAGCTATGAAAAATTAAATATAAGGAAATAAATAAATAAAACCAAATAAGATCTAACCTGACCTAAACATGCAATTTTATGTAACGTTGATCACTAAACTAATTCGTGGTTCTCAAAGTAATAAAACCAGCAATAAAAAAAAAAGAAAACAAACAATAAAACAATACTGTCAGTGATTTATTTGTCAAACGGAAAAGAGTTGGGTATCCCATTGAACAGAACAGAAAGATGAGGGGCTAAACAAGTGTTGTACCAAAAGTTGAATCGAATCCGAATCGAATCGCGGGTTCGCAAACGGGTTTGGAAGCGTGGGTCGCGACGGAGGAATCGGGATTTGGCCTAGTTTCTTCCTTCACCGGCGGCGAAGATCGACCGGTCGGGGGTCGCAGTGCAAAGGGGCGGCGGTTGACGATGGCAGTGGACGGGGACGGAGCAACGGGAGTGGCACGACGGAGCAGACGACGGGCTCGGCGACGGACGGGACTGGCGGGGGACTGGAGGTGGCGGCGATGTGGGAGTTGCCGGCTGCGCACGAGCGACTGGGCGGCTGGCGGTGCCTGGAGGCGACGAACAGCGCGACGGAAGGCGAAGCGTCGGGGGAAGAGGAAGCAGGGGTGACGGCGGCGCAAGGAAAAAATCTGGGTTTCTGGGGATGAGAGCGAGAAATCCGGGGCTCAAAGCTGCTGTTTCTCCCTTTTCACCTAGGATCTTAGGTTGATTTTTCCCTTTCTCTCGAAATCTGAACCCATATTTATACTAGTGAGGGTTTTAAAACGTGATTAACAATGTTTTTAGAGTTTAAACTTCATCCAAATCAAATTTGAAGAAGTTTAGTTCAATTAGGATCTAATCTGATAGAATTGCTAGTTTCAGTCCAATAAAACTCTCAATCTGCCTATTCTGCCCTATATTCTATGCGAATTTCAATTTAACCCAAAACTTTCAGGAATGGTCAGATTAGCCCAAAACTGTGCGAAAACCGCAGATTTTTTCCTGAAATTCCATAAAATCGCAAGATTCAGCTCAAACTCTCTAAAATTGACAGATTTGCTCCAAACTTTTGAATTTTGTCCACAACTTTCTAAAAATCCCCAGTTTCCTCCCAAACTTTTTATTTTTACCCAAATTGACCCTACAAGACTTTTAGGACTCCAAATTAGTACCTAAACTAAATTAACTCCTATTTCTACCCTAGATGATCACTTTAACAAAAAATAACAATGTAACCTAAATGTGACTAGACCAACTAATTATGCAAAACCCTAAAATGATAAAAATGACCTAAACTCCTAACAAATGACCAACTAGTCCCTAAAAATGAAAAGACCCCCTAAAACTTAAGTAAATATCAGCGTCCGGATAAAATTGGGTGTCAACAGCTTAATATGCAAAGAAGCTGGGCATACAAAAAAATCATGCCCAGGTAATGTTATTTAAAGGTTTGGATTTCAGGAAGTCTTATCGAGTATGTTTAATGTGGTTGTAAATTTATGATATATTATTATGTGTTTTAGACCCAAGGAAGTGTAAATCTTCCTCAGAGTTCTTCCACCACAAAGAACTGTCTCTGGATCAACTGCTGGTCGTCTGTCAAGCAATGTAGCTGCACCGACATCACACGGTTCAGCTTTAAAAAAAAGCATTTTAAGGGACTTAGTGTATATCAAAGCCCATACACATAAAAAATTGTCCTAAATGTAATATTTTTTCTATTATTGAAACATAATCTATGTGCCTACTTGCTTTGGTTAATAGTTTGCTTCAACTTACACAACATTTGTTTCATTTGTCAACTAGGCCTATAAGATGAAATCCTGTTTTCAAATGGAAGGGTTTTCAAGCCGACTGGTTAAGTTCACAAGCCACCACGTGGAAAGGTTGCTTGAAATTGGTTGACATGAACTTGGAATAGTTGCTAAAATCCCTACTGGTTTTATGCCTACTAGCCATTTTTTGTTCAGTTTCTGTTATGGATTATGAAACTAATGTGTTCTGTTATGTTTCTATTCTGAAATCCCTACTAGGTTATATTTTGTTATGCTTCTCTAATGTTACAGATTATGAACTGGTTATGTTTTGTTATGTAGAAAATTCATGACATCAGGTTTGCAAAGAAAAACCTGTTCTCAAACTATTATACAAGTTCTTAGGCAATTTGAATTTTGCCTTGTTATTGGATAAATTACTAGAGAAAAAGCTACCCTCAAACACATGTTTAAGTTCACTTCTTTACTACTTTTGCCTGCTTCCTAAAGTTGTTCACAAGTTATAACTTCTCCAATAATCATCTCATATACTTTAAACAGCCATTGCACAAGTTTTGTATTTGAATTTGCACAAGTTTGAGGGTAATAAACCAATAAGAAGACAAGAATTTGCACATCAAATAACTTTATCGTTCATTTAAATTGTCATACCAATTACATCCACACAAAAATGGGCACATTGGATACAACATAGAGAACTTTCAAGTTGTGCCCACAAAATATACAAAATGAGAACATTTCCTCATTACTAAGCTGCCATGTTCCTACCCACACATCTAATAAAACATGCCAACAACAGAAACAACACCTACACATAAACAACAACCACCAATTGTAAGTACTTTTATTTCAGACAACTTCTGTAACAGCATTTCCATTTGTTGTTTTTGGAACTCATCATGTTTTTCATGTGCTACTTCCTTCACGGACAAAAGTTCTAAAATTTGTACTTTTAATGCTTGAACTTCATGTTCTAATCCTTTTTCCTTCTTTCAAAACTCAGCAATCATTGTCTTGGCTCACTTTGGAAATTCATCATCCATCCATGCAAAAAATTTACAGTCCTTCTACCTCTACACAAAAAAAAAAAAAACATACATCATATACCAGTCCAACAATCCAACTTCAGTTTCAAACAATAGCAAAGTCCAACAATTCAAACTCAACCAATACCCAACATTCATCGAACAATTATCCAATAATAGAATAATGTAGTATGTAGACAAATAGAAGCTACAATATGCAAAAGTGATATAGCATATCAAGGTAGTGTAATAAATGGTAATTGTTGACTTGAACTTGCTGTTAGGTTTTTCGTTCTACCACCAACTAATTTTTTCAGGCCACTGATGGTGTAGCCATTGCACACTAAGAACATAAAGGCATGATTTCATAGAATTGAAAGATGCAATGGATCATAACAGAAGACAACGTTGAACATTTACCACTTCACCTCTCAGTCCATATAACAAAAGATTTACCATAAAAGCATAAAAGTCTTATATTTGAAAACATTAAAGATTTGTCAAATCAATTATAGCAATAAAATCATCTGAACAAAAGAGAAAGTAAAAATGGTATCCAAAACCTCCAAACCTAGCATTATTGAAACATTACTGTTAAAGCACCAAGTGGTATAGGTTTCTAAAATTTTTACCAGGTGTGTGTGTCACATCCCACACAGGCCCTAGCCTGTGCCCTCTCAGTACCACTCATCAATTTACCCAAGATTCCTTTGATTAAACTTAAATCCGGGTGTTAATAACTTCCTAGTATTTAAGTTTTATTTTCTAAAGCTGAGAGCTGGGATATGTCCCAGGAGGCTTATGAGTTATTTAAAACAACAACCTGCAGCTTAAGTAGGGCCCAACCTCTAACTTGCTACACAAGCAAGGCATACACTTAATCTGTTAAGTGTCTAGGATGTGTGCTTGTCAAGTGTGCTACTTTAATGAATGACAACCAAGAAGCTCACATCTCTATAGTTTGAAAAATCAAGTTTCCATGTACATGTACACTCGGCCAAACATAATAACTCAAGAGATCTCTTCATGAAACATAACCATAAGCTCATAAACTTAACATAACTTGGCACATAAGCATCCATCATATGTACATACAATCCATGTACAAGCAAGGCTATATATATACACACAAAATAGCCTAAATACCAGCATCACTAGCTTGGAAACATACTAAGGATGCTATAAGCCCAAAGTAGCCAAGGTTAAGTTTACAAGCCATATACCCTAGTTTCTTAAAAGAAACCTAAGTGTACAGAACCGCAGCACACTCCACAAAACTAACCCAAACATATAAACCATAACCAGGGTCCAAGTCCACACATCCTTCCTGTACCTAGACTGATCCCACAACTACAAAAGCCTGCAAACTTAGAACATAAGTTTCAGCCTTAAGCCATAAGACTTGTAATGTAAGTATTCAAGCCAAGATTCAGTTGGCATATACCTCGAGCAAATAGTGTACTAACTAGCACACAAACTAGCAACTCAAGCAAACTACTCAAGCTGTATATCCTTTCCTGAAACAAAAATGTATGGGCAGTGAGTAACAATTATTCAGTAGGGATTCACAAACAACCATATAAGATCTATTTAGTTAAGTCCAATGACTTAACCTCCACAAGCTTACTAGTCCTGCAAGAAAGACATGAAGACATGGAAACCACAAAAAAACACCACAATATATAATCATCATAAACCATCCATATATGAGTTAGCATGCACAAACAAACAACCAAGCACACAGAACTCACACACACCACAGGATACATTCGGCCACATTCACTAGCATGTGTGTTTGTGCACTTCCTGCACTTTCACCTTCACAACTTTACTCCCATATCACTAGAGCTCCAAATTCACTA
The DNA here is from genome assembly GCA_039654915.1 of Aquilaria yunnanensis. NCBI lineage: Eukaryota > Viridiplantae > Streptophyta > Magnoliopsida > Malvales > Thymelaeaceae > Aquilaria > Aquilaria yunnanensis. Next base: position 69,619,069 of record CM077596.1, on the reverse strand, counting down.
GCAAGTTGGCCTCCCTCACTAGGAATTTTAACACATGCCATTACCTTGACTCGCTAGCCAATTAACACATAACCAAATATCCTCAATATGCCCATCTAGCAGGCTAAGATCATATAGCATCATATAACTATCACTTAGCTGCCATAATTACTTGTTCATGGAAAAGTACCAGGAATACAAGTAAATGTGAAACCCTACCTCAAAATCAAAGCTTGAGCTCTCGGTTGCTCGAGTAATTAAGGCCGAAACTCAACTATCTTGCCTAACACAACAAGCTTTCAATTAGCTAGCATAATCACTTGTTCATGGAATATTACCAAGAAAAACAAGTGATCATGAGCCTTACCTCCTTAATCCAAGCTTGATTTTTCTTCCAAGCTTCAACTTCACCAATAGTATGGCAAGAACTCTAAGCTTCGCTCAATCATGCTTTGAAGCCTTTTTGTTTTCTCGGCCAACTAGCCTAAATACGTACAAACCGAAACCTGAAGCCTTTTGTTTCTCTCGGCCAATTAGCGTAAACGCTTTGAAACCTTTTGTTTTCTCTTGATTCTCGGCCAGCAACAAATGAAATCCAAATAAAACGAAGGCAAGCCGCATTAATAAGCATATGGCAGACGAGTCCACACGTTCAACAGGCAGCCGTGAAAGAAAATGGATTTCTGAACGCATTAATTAGCATTTGGCAGCCGATTACACATGTCCTACAAATTGGTTTAATGCCAACATTGGTCCCTAATTATTTTACATGGGGCAATTTCCCCCCTCAAGTCTCCATGTGCACACTTTAGTCACTAGAATGTAGGATCATTTTGGCTCCATTATTAACTCATGGCTCAAATTGCCAAGCTTTCATTAACATGGCCCAACATGATAATTGACCCATGACCCATTTTAGCATTTTACCATTTTAATTACCCTTATAAAATTGGTACGGTGGAAGACCGCATTATGACCGGCCATTTCAGTCAACATAATTTGGTCTAATTCCACTTTTGTCCATGCACCTAATTGCATGGTGCATTTTCACCATTCAAGTTCCCATAGTTTCATTTACACCACTAACTCATGTGCACATTGTAGTCCTCCAACCTTATTTTCAATCAAGTCCCTCATATTTTAAATTGATGTTTCTCTATATTCTTGGCCTAAGCCAAGTACTTAAGGGATGGTCCTAACAGTGTGTGTGTGTCGATGCACATACCATTTACTTGTTTCTAATTGCCTTATATTCTCTAAAACCAACTCAAAGTGTTTCTAGCCGGCCTGCTTATAGACAATGCATATTTTCATGTGCTTTAAACCAAATAAGCATTACATGTATGTGCTAATATATTTTGGTTGTTACTTACGCTTCACTAATGCAATCATCAGCAACTTTTTCAACCAGGTTTGGACACTTTTTTTTTTAATAGGATCATTGGAAAATCACAATAACATACTACACTTACCCTATAATAACAACATCTGTAGAATCTTCTCATGTAATTTTCATTGTCTCACTGAGTTGTCCCTCAATTTGTCCGAATTCCATGTTTGCAGTTTGTGATGCCACCATCATCAAACCTCGCCTCTGATGACGCTGAAGAATACTACATCGACATTGAAGAACAAGCCTCAAGCTCGCACAAACCTTCAACCAGCTTTTGCTAACGGATTCAATTTCACCTGAAAACCCTAACTCTGCGTTCTCCTCTGTGTTCTCCTTTGCGTTCTATGTCCCCTGATTCACAAAGACCCGATGTTATTAACAAGACGAAACAAAACGAAGCTTTGACGGTGTTGGGATAAAAAACAACATGTGCATTGCACATAGGGTTAAAAGGGGCAAACTGTCATGTGTTTCGAAGTTCAGGGGTTAAGTATAACTGATTCCATGTTTAGGGGCTTAAGTGTCCGGGTCATTTAAGTTTAGGGGCTAAAAAAGTGTTTAAGCCTTGAAAATTTGATTGGAAAGTGAAAAGGCCAAAATGCGCATATAGTCCTCCAACTTGACAAACTCGAGCGAGTTAGTTCTTCTTGTTTGACCCACTATGAGTTAGTCCTCTAAGTTTCCAGATTTAGCATTTTGGTCCATAAAAGTTGCTCAACTAAGCGAGTTAGTCCATCTTCTAGCAGAAGGCGTCCAGCTCAGTGAGGGTCTAACTTAGCGCTGTCTATTAGTGAATAGGTGGATTAAAAATGAACAGAGATGATAGCGTCAATGGAGGCATTCGAGTTCGACGATTCGAGCTCCGCCACATTGAAGTCATCAAGTAAGAAATCAAAAATTGGTGACAGGGGCGACGCGGTGAAGGCATGAATTTGTTGTTGAGGGCAGCTGAAGGTGGCAATTCGATGAGAATCGATTCGACAAAGGCCGACGATTTGTGATTCGGGAAATGCAAGACCGATGGAAGACAAGAGATTCAACAATTAGGGAGATGCAAGACTGATAGAAGGCAGGAGACGAGATCGATGTGAGGGTAAGAAAGGCAAGACTGACGGCAAGGGGAAGCGGGGGGTTGGTAGGAGAAGGGCAATAAAGTGTTGAGGGCATCGAAAATCAATGGGTACAACGAGAGCGTTGAGGGCGGCGAATGGGTGAGGTTGGATATGGGTGTTGGATTTCTGGGGGGTTGATGGCAAATCAGTAATAAATTTTTTGGGCCGCGCGTTAGCAACTTGGCGGAGCGTTTTTGTTCCCCCTGTTTCTCACCCAACTCAGCTCAGCAAAGCCCCCCAAGCCCATGTCACATCAACAATAGATATAACCTAGTCACGCCACATCAGCAACACATAAACCTTTCATCCAATTTGGACTAACTCGCAAATTTTTTCCAAGTTGAGGGACTAACACAGTAACACGTACTGAGTCAAAGGTAAATGACTAACTCGTTAGAGTTAGCCAAGTTGAGGGACCATATGCGCATTTTGGCCAAGTGAAATCTCAATGACCGGCTACATGTGAATCCGTGAAAGAGTGAAGAATTGTTTATTTGTAACTTGCGTGGATCGTTATTCTGCCCACCGGAAACGTGGTCCGATTTTGTCCTCACGGCGGTGGGTTCGGTCTCCGCTCGATCTGGGCTTCTTCGCTTCACGCTCTCCAGAAACAAACCAAAACACCTTCTTCAATCGGGAATTAGGAATGGAAGAAGAGTTCTTCAAGGACGTCTCCGTGGAGACTCGAGTTCCAACCGTGAAGACCGACTCGCGGCCGCCACTCATTGAGCCTCCACAGGAGCTCGGAGATGGCGGCGGAGGCGTCGGCTGCGTTGCTGAGATGGACAGAGATCTCCTTTGTCCGATATGCATGCAGTTGATAAAGGATGCTTTCCTGACTCTGTGCGGCCACAGCTTCTGCTACATGTGCATCATCACCCACCTCCGCAACAAGAGCGACTGCCCTTGCTGCGGCCACCAGCTCACCGCCAATCAGCTCTTCCCTAACTTCTTGCTCGATAAGGTTTTTGCTTTTGTTATAATCAGAGAGTCAATATCTGAGCAGTAGCGAAAGTCAGCTGATGAGCAGTTAAATTTGTTAGCATATTGTCAAGGCAATTCCTAGCTTGAAATTGTTTCCCTTAGGAAATGCAGCTTATGGTTATAAGATTTTTGTGTGCCGCATTTGTAGCTTCTGAAGAAGAGTTCGGTTCGCCAGATATCAAAGACGGCTTCTCCCGCGGAACAATTTCGTCAAGCGTTACAACAGGTTAGTTGCTAGCCAAGCTCTAGCTGGTAGAGCGGGGGCTGAGGCTGTAGTTCCAATTCCAACAACATAGATCACCCACTACTCCAAAAAATAAGGCACGCCTGTTTTCTCTCTTAAGACAGGGTTGTGAAGTGTCAATTAAAGAACTAGATAACCTCTTATCCATCCTTGCGGACAAAAAGAGGAAATTGGAGCAGGAGGAAGCTGAAAGAAATATGCAAGTGCTGCTAGACTTCCTGCACTGCTTACGGAAGAAAAAAGCTGATGAGCTGAACGAGGTTCATTCACCTGCAACCTGTTCATGATGTCTTGCTTCCCCACTCTGTGTTCATGTTTTGCTATCCATGATAATTGATCTACTTTAGTTTCATTATTTCTACATTTTTTGACACTCCAGATACAAAGCGATCTTCAGTTTATCAAAGAAGACATAAATGCTGTAGAGAAGCATAGAATAGATTTATATCGTGCGAGAGATAGATACTCGATGAAATTGCGAATGCTTGGGGATGATCCTTCTACAATAAAGCAACGCCCTTGGTCCATGGACATGAGCAGTAGTAGCATGGTCTCTGGTTCTCTTAGTGCAAAAGGTGGAATATCTAAAGGGAGTGCTCTGAGCAAGAAAGTTGATGGAAAGGGTCAAGTAAGTTCATATGGGTTCCACAAAAGGGATGCTTTAAGTGTTTCGGATTCTCAATGTTTTGATCAGTCTGGTTTGTCTGTGGCCAGGAAAAAGCGGATACATTCACAGGTTAGTAGCAAGTCTATAGTTATTTTTCTTGTTATGTTGTAACTCCACTTAAAAATCAAGGGAATTGACTTGGAATTTGATGTTTGGTGGGTAGTATTCTATGTAATCCATGTGGATTTTGGTTGGCAAAATTCGATGGCATCATTCCTTTGAAAGATAAATAAAAATTTGAGGTCATTTACAAAGAAAATCATGAATGACTGTATTATTGGGACTTGTTTCTGATCCAACTAAACTTGATGCATGTGAACTACAATGATTAGTTACTGACACCAAGGCCTATGTTTGTGAAACTGTTTGGTACTGACCACTTTTATCTTATCTACTGACACAGCTATATAAGATGATTAGTGCTGGTTTAGGGATCGTATATTGAGAACATTTCTGCTTGTTTTAATGATATCATGATCCAGAATATACCCCTTGTTGCCTTTGAGTGATGTAGCTTTTGTTCTTGTTCAACTTAAAACTAGACTTCATATTCTTCTGCCCATATAGGTCCAATATAGCTTCTTTTGTATCTATCTGCAGTTCAATGATCTACAAGACTGTTATTTGCAAAAGCGACGGCAATTAGCAAATCAACCACATGTTGCACGGGAAACTGGTAGAAATGTTGTACATAGGGAGGGTTATAATGCTGGTCTTACTGATTTTCAGTCTGTTCTAACCACCTTTACTCAGTACAGGTATATATGTAATTTTCTTCTGATGTTGGAGATGATTTACTAGTGTCATGGTCTTAGTGTTCTTTTACCATTACAGGTTGCTTATCATAAAACATCTTCCTTTCCTTTTTTCTTTCCTGCTGCAGTCGACTCAGAGTAATCGCTGAGCTGAGACATGTAGATATCTTTCATTCTGCTAATATAGTATCAAGGTAAGTTAATTATTCTGCAACTAATAGTCGACCATCATAGCCTCTTGTACCTGGGCAAAGCTTCTATGGGGGTTAATCAAACATCAAGTGTTAATCATGAAACTGCCAGTTGGGGGGCAGCTATCAATTTGGTATGAGTGTTGAAAGTCAATATTGAAAAGTTTTGGAGCTGATTGTCATTGAGCCGGACAGCTGAAGGAAACTATTATCTGTATGAAATAAGAAAAAAGATAATGAAAAGTATAAGGGGAAGTTGCAGCTAGTTTGTTCTGTTCAGAGGATGTATTTGTTGTTTTTAAGAGAATAAAGTTAGTTTCTGAGATAACAGGATGCGGTTTAGCAGCTTTGTTCTTTGCTCAGCCAATTTATAGAAAATGAGTGTTACCTTGGTACTGTTCCATCACCTCCCTCCCAAGAAAAAAAAAAATTCACAGACATGTAGGTGCATGTTTTATTTGTGGAAACTGAAATACAATACGATTCATCAGTCTACTGAAACTTTTTCAGCTGCCCTTTTTTCTGGCAGCATAGAGTTTGACCGAGATGATGAATTGTTTGCTACTGCTGGAGTTTCAAGGCGCATTAAGGTTTTTGATTTATCCTCGGTAAGTTCCTTAAAATCAGGCATGTCGTGTGGGTTTCAAGTGATTCCAGATTCTCATCTGAAAAGATTGCTTCAATGTTGGAATTTCTTCTTTGCCCATCTCCTTTCCTGTCTTTGATCTGAAAATTTTTGCAGTTACTAGTCACGAAAAACTACCTTATTTTTTGGGAACTTTTACGTGTTGAAAGCTAATTTCTTTTTTGTTTGTATTAAACAGTGGAATTTTCTTAACTAAGCATTTCTCTACAAGCATGTATGTAGAACAATCTGTTTATTGGTTTTCTCCTCCTAATGAGATTGTTTAGTGTTCTAAGTTATACTGGTTATCCCTCATTTTGTATTCATCATCTAGACTATAGCTGCATCGCACTTGAAATTGCTACCATTTTGCACTAATTGAACAAAATGTAGAAACCTCGTGAAAGATGATTTTTTTATTGTCATTGTACTGACCTATCTGCATCCAGTTCTTTCTGCTGCTTTTGATTCCCTGATGCCCCTTTTACTTTTCTGCTAATAATGCATGTCCCATTGCTTTCCAGGTTGTAAATGAGCCAGCAGATGCACACTGCCCTGTTGTGGAGATTTCAACACGTTCTAAACTTAGTTGCTTGAGTTGGAATAAATTTGTAAAAAATCATATAGCTAGTAGTGATTATGAGGGGATAGTAACAGTTTGGGATGTAACAACTCGCCAGGTAATGGTGATGATGACTGCACTGTGACATGACTTCACTTCCTAATTCTCTTGCAAATACTTTCATATGCTTATCCACATAATCATCAGTTTACTTTTCTTGTCAAGAAAAACGAAAGCAATTAGCTTATATCTAAAATGCATTATTAATTGATTCAACAGAGTTTGATGGAGTATGAAGAGCATGAAAAACGTGCATGGAGTGTCGATTTCTCACCCAGAGAGTCTTCAATGCTTGTTTCTGGTAGTGATGATGGCAAGGTATTCTACTTTATTTTGCTTTGGTCTTTTTCGGAATTTTGGTCCAGTTGTTATTTGATTCATATTTATTGCACTATACCTACTCAAGCTTAACTACTATTTATGTAATGAATAAATATGTTTCAGACTCTGATCAAAGAAAAGGAAAGTGATGGTTATGTAATTGCATTTCTTCGGAAAGAAATACTAGCATATCTTTACTAGCACGCATGAAAATAAAAATGAAAACGGTTTGTGTTGCTCACTGTAAGTGGATTTGACTGATGAGAATAGATATGTTTTGGAAGATAACCCAAGCTGTATGGTAAAAAACATTACAGAAAAGCCTTTCCCACTTCCTGCTTGCCTCTTAACAGAATACACAATTCATATGTAATTACTCACAAGCTTCTGTAAATTCTCGTTTCACATAAAGATGGCTCATATATAATTGTTTGCTTCTTGTAAAAAGCTACTTCTACTGTCATCCATCCTAGAGGAACTGGTTTTTATTGTTGTTGGGGTTTTTCACTCTAATGCTTTATTAGGAGGGAGAGGATGTTATAGATTATCAATGTTTCCTGTGTCGAGTTTTAGGCTGATACTCTTTCCATGCCATTTTGGATGATGCATTTTTTTGAGACATGAATATTAAGATGTCATGTAATTTATGTTGTTCTTTTCATTTCGACCCCTGAAGCTGAAATTAAAAAAAAAATTGGGTTTTGTTTAGTGAGAGTTAAATAAGGTAAATTAGATGTTAAAAACTTTCCAAAGAGGGAAACAACTCATCCTTTTTGGGATAGCCCAAAAAGAAATGCTTGTCATCCTTTTTGGGATGGAGGGAGTATTTGATTTCTAGATTACTGTATGGTATTTAATTGTGGCATGTAATTATTATTTTCGACCTTTGGTGGTTATGTTGAACATATGCTCCTGATCATTCTCTGCTTCTATTTTATATCAGGTTAAAGTTTGGTGCACTAACCAGGAAGCCAGTGTTCTAAACATTGATATGAAAGCAAATATATGCTGTGTCAAGTACAATCCTGGAAGTAGCAATCACATAGCGGTGCGTGCGCATGTGTGACCCCATTAACTGGTTTACAATATTTCTTGGAACTGTTGAACATAAGCCGAGTTGCATTCAATGCAGTAGACAATTCATTTAGCTCAACTCCAGTAGTTCTCTCTTAAGGTTTAGCTTATTTATAAACTTACTTGCAGTTGAAAACCTATTTTGATCATCGTAGACAGCTCGAAATCATAATCCCTGTCTTTTGGTTGTCTGCTTTTTTTAAATATTTCTGGTAATTCTTTCCTGTGCCCCACTGGAGAAAGCTTGTTATCATTGTCTAACTTCTTGTATCCTAGACTTTGCTGTTCTGCAATGGTGATGGAGAAGGTAGCTTTTATGATTATGCAGGTTGGTTCAGCAGATCATCACATCCATTATTTTGACTTGAGAAATATCAGTAGTCCGTTACATGTGTTCAGTGGGCATAGAAAAACAGTCTCCTATGTGAAATTCTTGTCCAACAATGAGCTTGTTTCTGCATCTACTGACAGCACCTTAAGACTTTGGGATGTCAAGGAAAATTTGCCGGTGAGAATTATTGCTACAAGTTTTGAAACTTCCTTATCTCTTAGCAGCAAAAGGACTATAACCACTGAAACTTTGTCTATGGTTCTTCAGGAAGTGCAGTGATCAGGGTTCCATAGTCTTTTGAATTTAAAAATGAACTTGAGTTCCTAGATTCTTTTAAGTGAAAATATCTTGATTCAGGTAGGATACGCAAGTTCTATTTTATTTCACATCTGTCATTAGATCATGTTTTAGTTTTGGAAAGAAATCAAACTGAAATAAAGTTATCCTGATAGGGTCAAACCCTTCATTGCAATGTAGCTTTTAACTGACTTGAGTAGGATTGGAACATCTCACTTGAGTGTTAGAAAAGCATAAGTTTAAGCACGACTATTACAGATTCACTCATTGCCATCTTACCAAGCAGTGTCTACAGGTACTTTCCATCTTTCATCATCCTTCACTCCATATAGGGATTGGTTCGGAACTACCTGTAAAAGAGTTTGAGAAGTGGTCAATGATGTTTTTCTTGCGGGTTTCTTTTTTTCTTTTTCTTTTTCTTTTTTTTTTTTTTAAATTGCGAACTGGTCAATGATGTTATTTGGGTATCACCCCACAACACACAAACAAGAAAAAATGAAAGAAAAAAGAAAAGACAGCTGGCAACTACTTTAAGTTATGTCAGCCACTAAAGTAAGTGAATGGCAGACCTGGAATCGTGTTTATTATGGTGATTTGAGAAGTAGAATTATGTTCACTTGCTTCAGCATTGAGGAACAAACAGGCGAGTGACTAGCCTTGAATATGGTTTATCCAGGTACGAACTTTCAGAGGTCACTCAAATGAGAAGAACTTTGTTGGTCTCAGTGTGAACAGTGAATATATCGCCTGTGGAAGTGAAACAAACGAAGTATATGTTTATCACAAGGTCAGTATCATTCGACCATAAAATCGAACATTCAGATGCTTCATGGTAAGGTGGTGAGAGCTTCAGGAATTCATTTTGCAGGAAATCTCGAAACCCTTGACATGGCATAGTTTTGGTTCACCTGATATGGATGATGCTGACGAAGATGCAGGATCATACTTCATCAGCGCTGTTTGCTGGAAGAGCGATGGCTCAACCATGCCAACTGCTAATAGTCCAACCATGCTGACAGCTAATAGTCAAGGCACGATAAAGGTGCTAATTCTTGCTGTTTGAGAATTGAAACTGGCCTCAGAAATTGAGAGGTATGGGTTCCTAATTCGTTGTTGGATGATGTACAAATTTCTTGAGGACTGCAGTTGCAAGTAAATTTTAGGCATAGAAATATCTTTTTGCAATGCCTGTTGTAACACTTTCTTTGCCCCTTCTTTTAGCAAAAATTTCACACCTCACAAGTATCTTAAAGGTGACTTCTAATATGTAGGTCACATTTGAACTTTTCAAAGTTGTAACTTGACACTTGTTCGAGAATCAAAAGAGTGATTGCATCGTAAAGATACCATTTTGATCATCTTCTCGGCTTTATTTCCAGATTTGATTCTCTACTTTTATATACACACTACTGTTGTTTACACAGGAATTTGACTTTGATCAAATAGGTAACTAATGGTTGGTTGTATTTATTCATAGTCATAGCTGAAACTGAACACTTTACCTACTCTTTTGACTTGACTTTGCAGCAGCACTTTTGCTCCGGAACGGAAGCTAACGAAAGTAAAACGAAGAAACTGAAAAACGCTCGAAAAGTCGAATGAATGTGATAAGGTTGAAGAGTTGGATTTCAAAGAAATAAATAATCAACGCACACGTCAAGTACACGCACTTTTTCTTGCTCGTTTGGTTTCACTGCTCCGGATTCGAAACATGGAACTCGAAAAATGAAATGCTTTTACCATAGTGAGCTTCTAGAATATACTACTTCCGTTCCAAAAGTTTTGCTCTATTTATTTTTTATAATTAATCTAAAATTTTTTTATTTTTAAATTTTTAATATATAAATAAAAAATTTTTATATATGAATAATAATTCAAGGTATGTAATTTTTAAATATATTTTTTTAATTTTTTCTAACAAACAATAATATGAATAAAATTAAGTTAAAATACAATAAAAAGTCAAATGTATCAAAACTTTTGGGATGGAGAGAGTATGATATATTTCTTCGGGACAAGAGGTAATTTTGCCATTAATGCATAGAGTGGAAAGTATTTTTTCCACTAAAATATTTTTCTATAGAAATTTACCACTAACGTTTTTGAAATGGTCAAGTTTGTCACTGCAGTCAGTAGAATGTCAAGACATACTGACAAAGCAATGACATGATAGTGTTCTGTCAATGTGGAGTCATGGGTAGAAATTGTAAAAAGAAAAAATGATTGTATAGTTATTGTAGTAGTTTTTCTTTTTTTCTTTTCACCTTAATCTTTCATTTTCAACACCAAGCAATCATCTCCGACTTGTCTTCTCAATTGGCCGGAAATGAAAGGCTAGAGAAGTGCTCCAACGAATTCTTCCACTACAATTTCCCTTCAACTTGCTCACACAACCAAGACAGCCCTAGCCCCAATCGTAGTAACCCAAATCAATGGATTTGCTCAACTTTAGCAGCAATAATTACTGGGCAATGGTTGCTTTTTGGCTATAATTGTTGGGCAATTGCTATTTCTCATGTCTTGCGTGTGATCTGTCACCACTAGACAACCCTCTATTTTGTTCGCCCCTCTTAGATATAACCATTGTCACCGGTGTCAAAACTTAATAGCAAACATGCTCATTTCAAAAACATTGATAACAAATATGCTTGTTTCAAAAACATCGATGACAAATATGTCACATATTGGCTGACGTGGCTGACGAAATATCCAACTCACCCCACTCTAATGGAATGTTTTTTTGTGATAGCGAAATATTCAGGCCATTAACTGTCATAGTGGTAAGTGGTAAATATCCCTTTATTTCAAAATATTAATGGCATATATGCCTATTTTTAAAACATTAGTGACAAATTTCTCCAAAAAAATACGTTAATAACAAAATTACTTTCATCCTTTACTTTAATAGCAAAACTGCTACTTTTAGCTATTTCTTTGGTTCCGGAGAGGATGACATATATTTACTTTTAGACTATCTAAAAAAGGTTGGACCATTTTTTATTTTTAGAAAGTTTATAAAATTCAATTTAATTTAACTTCCGTTCTATAAATTCTCATAACAACAAAATTTAAAAGGAAATTCTGTTTTTGTAATCCTTATTAATACTTTCTTTACACAAAATATAAAATAACTATTTTTTTAAATCATCATTTAAACTTTTAGTATATAAACCTAAAAGAATTTTTTTTTCTAATTATAGTTTTACAGGTGAAATGTAAAAAACAACAAAATAATACACATCTTAATATCGTGCTTAAAAAAATTGTGAGACTACCGTATCACCAGTACGAGATGATAATGATGATGCAGTACTAGTATATAAATGATCGAGCTGGCAGTCAGATGATAGGAAGTTGAGAACCGTTGTCACTTATGAAACCGCAACTCTTGAAGATATTCAAAATCACTGTTATATAAATGAATTTAAAACCATTTTATAATTATAACAATTTTATAATTAATGGAGTTTAAAATCTAAGTATTAAGTGAACTTAATTTAAAACCAATTGAGTGATAGTTGTATTGAAATTTTGGATAATTATTAATTGTGGATATCAAACCAATAATTAACTTTTTGATAATTCTAATATTAATTACTAATGTTAATAATGTCAAATGAGAGACTGTATATATATGTGTATGTGCCGCACAAGGAGGACAGGGGCATATTACCTTGGAAGTGGTCAAATAAGCACATTCAATTTGAGAAAATATACATGTATAATACAGAACTTGGTTAATTATAAAATATGCAACTTGACTCCAGTTTTAAATCCTTTTCGGATAATTAAATAAATATTAATTCTCATTCACACGGAACATCTCACTTATTAATACCAACTCAATTATTTGCATGCAGTCTATATATAACGACGAATTTTAAATACAGGCATGTTCCTGTCGTATGATCATTCTAATAATATTTTCAGCATAACACCATATTTACTTCACCGCATTAAACTTGGCCATCATTTCTGAACTCAGGCAGACCAATAATCAAGTGAATTGATTTTCAACAGGACACGTAAATAATTGGACTAAATCTAATTCAGTGAAGTCAACAAGGCATAACTTGTTAATCACTACTAACGTTAATTATCAACATCAGCTCCAGATATGACGTGATTTATAAAAGAAACAAAGAAAGAGAGCAAGAAAAGAGCTTCTAATTTCATGATTGAAACTCTATACGAGTATTTTCTTATTACTTATATACGGTATTAATTATTTATATATGAGTATTTTCTGATTACTTATATACGGTATTAATTATTATGCCCATATGTATGTATATGTGTGTATGTATGTATGTACGTACGTGCGTGTATATGCATGGTGAAGGTATCGTATATGTTATAACTCTTCGTGCATGTACATACATGTGAACGGGATCAATAAGCATGAAGCATGCTAGCTTTTGGTAGTCTAAACACTAGACACACATTTAGGTCTCCTTTTCAACGGCAGCCCTTCACATATGAATATCTAATTCCAGCAAGAACAAGCTTTCTATATGCTACAATTATCACAAAAAATTTAACCCTATAACGTGAGCCGACTCTGAACAACCATTTCTACTTATTTGAACTAGTACGCCAAAACCTTTGTATATGCGTGTAAGTAAGCATGTACGTTTAAAATTTTCAATGATATTAATATTCCCGTGGTTGATTATTCAATGAAATTAATTTGCTACGGGCTAGGACTTCTTGTTTATATGGGTTATTTTCAACAATTGGTAATAGGCGTAGAAGCTTTATTACTATATAAAACATTAACTTAACTTATTTTCTTGACCACGTGAAATTTTTTTCACTTAACACGCCTCTTCATATGTAGGCTGCCTCGGCTTTATCACGTAGGTTATTTTCAGTAATAACTAAGGTAGTCGCGAACTTATTATGATACCAATGTTAAAGCATCCAACCTAAAATCAATTGGTAATGAGTTGAAAAATCTCACATGACTAATAAAAGGGTTTAAGTTAATGCTTTATATAGTGATGATGAAGTTAATGCTTTATATAGTGATGAGCCTCTCCATCTACTGTCAATTGATTTTAGGTTAGGCGCTTTAACATGATATTGGAGTAGGTTCAAAGCTACCCCAACTATTGCTGAAAATAATCCATGTGATAAAGCCAAAATAGCCGACATGTGAGGGGGCGTGTTAAGTGGGAAAATCTCATTTAGCCAAAAAAAGACATTAAGTCAATATTTTTATATAGTGATGAAACATCCCCATCTATTGTCAATTCATTTTAGGTTAGACGTTTTAACATGATATCAGAGCATGTTTGAAACTGTCTCAATTATTGCCGAAAATAATTCACATAATAGAGTCGAAGCGGCCTACACATGAGCGGGCATAGCTCTTCGTCTATCGTCAATTGATGTTAGGTTGAACCCTTTAACAATCAACTTAGAAACATTAATAAAACTTGAGAAATGAAGAATCCACTCATTTGCACTTCATCTTCTATTACATGCCAGAAAGGGGGGAAAAAACTCATGTTCCAGAACAAAACCAAATTAAAACTAAGACTAAAACACTCATGCGGTGTACAGGTAATTGATTCATTCACATACATCCACTATATCTCAGCTTGTGGTTGGCAAAGATACCATTCATAGCTTATTCAAATCCCTTTTATAGAATTTAGAAACTAAAGAAAATTATATACTCCTTCCATCTTTCTCCATTTGATTTTGTGCAAAGATTAAGAAAGTAAAAAAAAGTTTATATGTTATTTTCATTTTTGCCCTTAACTTTTTGTATATAAATCAAGAAAGTTGAAAAAAAAGGTGAATATTAAAATAATAGTTTGAAGAATAATATGCTAAAGTAAATTACTAAATATAAAAATATTGTAAAAATTTAGGACAATACAAAAAAGAAAATAGAGTAAGATTATTGATAGGACGGAGAGAGTATTAATATATATTTAAGTGTAGATTACATCTTGTATTGTGTGTAAAATTTTTTTCAACATTTGACCTTCAACTTCCACTTATCTGAAAACGCCTATATGTTCTGTTGAATGCACTAATCTTGCAGCCATTACGACGAGATACAAGCTGTTACTTGTAGTTGAGTTCGCTGAAAACTGCAAATAAGTTGATGTCATTAATCACAGACAATATACCACATTTTTAATTAAAAGATGTAGAGTATAAAATAAAGGCACTTCTAAGCAACAATAAACTAGTCGTGCTTATGTCTTGGTTAAAAAGAATTCAAGATTAGCTGCAGCTAGTTTGCGTAATGGAATTGGAAAATATTGATTAATCAAAATGGTTAACTAAAAACCATCCATTGTGGAAGTCCTATTAATTAATGATAATGACGGAAGAATATATAACTGCTTCAACTACAGGGGTCATTTTTCTATTCTCCTCGTTGAATAAAGGGTTGAGTAGAGATAATAATATAGGGTTCGGCCTTTTATTCTGAGTACCAAATATATATATATATATATATATATATATATATATATATATATATATATATAACCCTTTGCAGTTCCAAGAGGTATATTGTCGGTGTGGATTGTGGAACGTATCATGTAGGATCATCTTGGGTGTAAACCGGGTGCAAAAAACTCAAGAGTAAAGTGAACTTTAAACGGTTATGGTTTTTAATTCAGTTTAAGTAACCCAATTTATTTTAAATTAAATTAACTTAATTCAAAATGACTTTTACATCTTTCTTACAGGAAACCAATTTCATTTGAAAAGTAATATTACGTAGACGTAATAATTCATTTGAAAGTAAGTTTTTATGATTTTATTAAATTTGTATGAATTTTTCTATTTTTAATCATAAAAAAGAGAAATTCATAAAAATTTAATAAGATTATAAAAACTATAATTTCAACGGATTATTATATCTACATAATATTAGTTTTCAAATGAAATTGGTTTACAGACAAAAAAAATATAAAAATAAAAATAAGTAATTTTGGATTAAGTTAATGTAAGTTAAAATGAACTGGGTTCACAACTATGAATTATACTTTTTCAATTATGAAATGAAATTGAGATCACGTAATGAATTTTTCACTTTAGGTAATAATGCAACTACCACAATTTAAAGAAAAAAATACATATTTTTATTGGTTAAAATTTAATAAATCACCAATATATTAAGTGAAATCTAAAATTAATAATACAATTTATTTGCTTATACTATGAGCCAATTTTCTTTATATATAATACTCAACCGTGTAGATAAGTAATTTTATATTTGAAAAACTTTTATGTTTAGAAATGGAGGAATCAGTTGCAAAAAAGAAAAAAAAAAAGCAGGAACCTATTTTTTTTTTTCATTTATTATAGAATTACTTTTTTTTTATTCAAAATGTAAATTTGAAAAGTAGTCAAATTTGAGTCAATTAATTGAGGGATAAAATTAAAATTTCATATAAAAAATTTAAGGTGTCGTTTAATTAATCCATCAATTAACTCTGCAATTACTAAGGGACAATTCATTTGCCATTAACCCCTTTAATTCGACCTCATTAATTTTGGGTCACAAGCGGGTCTTGGGAAGGTAAGTTTTCCGCGTGTTACCTTTGCTCATTCAACCCTAAGTTGGCATTTATTACATCTCCTACCACACCCACCATACCTACTCATCATCTTCTCCATTGGTCTTTGCCAAAGGCGCACCAATCACAAGCTGAGAACAGACGAATGGGTAAAACAAATTTGAGGTCAATGCTCTATGATGGTGTTGGATTATGTTCAGTTTAAAGATGAGATAAGTAATAGTGTTAGTGGCGGATGACCAATGAGTCATGGATTAAATCATGGTTGGAGCTTGGCTAAGTCAATATGCGGCTGTGACAAGTTCCGCAATGGAGATTCCTGTTGGGGATTTCGACCCAACACTGTTGGTGGCCAGCTGCAAAGCTTCCTGAGCTTGACTGCTAACACCAATGTCTAGATCAACCAATGTGACAATGTGAGGGAGGGTAAGGAGGGTTGGGTCAAGAGTTGATGGTGGAAGATAAGCCGACACATGCATAGTGGGCAGATATAAGAGCGGAGGAGAACAAAGTGAGAAAACCAATGGTGAAAGATGAAACGAGAAAAGAGCGGAGTCTTTTTTACTAGCCAAGATAACCAGTGGCACAGGCGAGTAAATTCTCCCAAGTCCTGCCCTTTTTCATTTCCCTCCCTCATGCTCCCTTTTGACCCCACCCTTGGACCATACAAACTTCTACTTATATGGATTTTAACATTGTACTAGTTAAGAGTGATTATATGTGCCACTTGAGATGAAGGCCCACAACCATAGGACTAATAAAGTTTGGGTGAATTATACCAAAAGTCTCAAATTTTTAATTCTTATTGTAAATTGGTCTTCAACCTCCATTATATTGCATATTGGTCTCAAACCTTCATATTTTGTTGCGTATTAGTCTCTAGCCTTAGTCAAAGACTGAATTGACATAGAAACTCGATTTATAAAGAGAAAACATTGATAGTTTAAATTTATATTAATTGTAAAAAAATTATGACACATATTGAATTTAGAAAATAAATATCAACAGTTAAAATTGTAGAATTTTAAAAGTTGATATCAGATGGATATATGAGAATTAGAATTCAAACTATTTGATAACTATATTCTCATAAATTTAATTTAAATCATAATTTTTTATAGTCAATGGATCATTTATATTATCAATTTTTTCTTTTTGTAAATCAAAATTTTGTGCTAATTCAATTTTTTAAGGCTATGAATTAATATGATAAAGGTTTATGACCAATATATAATAAAACGGAAGTTGAGAGACAATTTGCAATGAGAATTAATCCAATAAACCGGTTTGATCGACATTTGTGGTTGTGGAGCACATGAAGAGATCGATGCAATCCTTGCACGTCGTTTTCACAGTTTACGCCCCTTGATTTAGAAAGGCCAAAATACATGAGAAACCCCTGAACTTTCCCAACTCACATGAGTTGGTCCTCAAACTTTAAATCAATTGGAAAAAGCCCTCCAACTTTCAACTCGATATGTTTTAGTCCAACACATTGACATGACTCTTTTGTTTTTTCAATGGCTTAAATACATGAAGATCCCTCAAACTTTTACAACTCATTTAAGTTAGTCATCAAACTAGAACTTGGATTGCACTAGACCCTAAACTTTAGAACAAACAATGAGCATTATAAAAATTCATTAAAATTGATTAAATTTCATTATAAATTAATTAAAATTGATCTTTTAGGTTGTGTGAAGAAAAAACTGACCACCTATAGCATTAAATAGATTTGTAATTTCTAATTATATTTAGTTTTACTTTATTTTTATTTTCCAGCTCTCTTTTTAGTGTTTTTAGGCTTTCTTTTCATGTGGAACAAGTTTATACTTCTCTCCCTATTTTTATTTTGTTGTCTATTAAATTCTCGTATCATAAATAAACACAGAATAAATAAAAAATCTCATGAATAAAAATATCATCTCTTTAGTTTAGATCTTATTGTAGATCAAGTTTTTTGGATAAACTGGCTTAATATCAGGACAACAAGGAAAAAGTAAAAAGAAAAAAATCACTTGTATGGTTTGCATGACTTGTAATAATAAACAACTAGTAATAAACGTATGAATAGAAACTTGGTCATAGGCTATTTATTCTATATTTATTTATGGGCTATTTTTATTCATGGAGTTTTTTAGTTATTCTGTATTTATTTATGTTTACGAGTATTTTTAATAGACAACAAAATAAAAATAAGAAGAAGTAGAAACTTATTCCACATGAAAAGAGAGCCCTCAAAACACCTACAAGAGAGCAAAAAAAATAAAAATAATAATAAGTAAAACTAAAAAGAAGTGAAAAAACATTTTATACTGTATGTGATCATTTGCATTTTTCTAGGTACACTATTTTGATGGATGAGATAAAAGGTAGGTGTTAGTAAAAATTTGTTGCAAATTAGTTGTCTCATATTTTTTTTATTAAACACATATTATTTTTGTGTTATGTTATTTTCTCATTATAGATAATACATTATTTTTGTTTTTTCCTTTTTTTTTTTTAATCAAGGACTAAGATCATTTTATAGCCAAATCTATGTTTACTAGGTAAGCACTTCAATAATATTTGTTATGAAGGAATTACTTTTAATTATTTTTTCCTTACTCAACTAAAAAATTGATTTGACTAATTTATATTGAATTTTAATTATTTTTTTATAAGGCTCATTGTTTATCATAAAGTTTAGGACCTAATGCAAACTAAGTTTTAGTCTGATTACCAACTTAAATGATTTATCAAAGTTTCAGGGCTCTTAATACTTTTAAGTCATTAAAAAAGAGTGTCAAATCACTAAGTTGGACTAAAACATACCAAAATTCAAAGTTGAAGGCTTTTGCGGATTGAGTTAAAATTTGATGACCAACTGTGTGAGTTGGGAAAGTTTAAGAGCCTCCGGTGTACCTTAGCCACTTAGAAACCATATTTTCTGAAGGGTAAATTCCACCGGTTGTCCCTAAACTATATTCAATGTTGCTTATTTATTCCTAAACTATCATATGTTACTTAATCATTTCTAAACTATATCTAATGTGCTTAATCATCCTGTTGTCTATCATATTCATTAAGGATAGAAAAAAAAAAATGATGTAATTGCTGATGTGACATTACTTTTTCATCCATCTTTAACAGTATGATAGACGGTATGATGATTAAGCAACACTGGATATAGTTCAAGGATGATTAAGTAATATTTGATAGTTTAAGGATGAATCAGTAATATTGGATATAGTTGAAGGATGACCATTGGAATTTACCCTTTTCTAAATTTGTCATCACCTCACTTCCACTTCACTTCCAACAGCAAACGGTCAAATTTGAATCTTATTATATTATTAATTACTTTGCATGTTGGTCACCAATTTTGCGGTTACAATTGCCTGTTCTTATAAAGTAGTGATACAAAAGCTTCACAAACTGGGTCCTTCAATTGACCATTTGGACACTAACACCACTTGATTGTTAATGGCAATCATTGCCAGAAAGCACCCAGGAATTTAAGCAGTTAAAAAAACTATCTAGGGCTACATTCTTTTCACGGAAAAAGTTATTCTATTTTCTTTCAATTTTTTTTGTACTTTTTCCCTTTATTATATAAGTTTAAAAATTCATTTTTTTAATAAAATGCATTCTAAAATGTATGTTTTGGTTTCCAAACACGGTAATAAATCAATAAGTTTTGAAATAAATAAGCGTATGGTTCATGTACAAGATATTAATATTAATATATACATAAATCGAATAAGATAATTGAAGTGTTTGTTTCAGTACATCTTCGAGCTGTAGGATTTATGTCCTTTAAAGGCAAAAAACTTACTTTTATAGTGGGATTTCTGTTCTATCATACTAACTTGTAATTGATTCTTCAGGTGCAAAATCAATTTTTTGCTAAAAGTACCAAACTTGCTGACAAAGAAGTTTTGGAGCAAATCTGCCATTGGATTTTTTTTTTTTTTTGGTTTCTGGAACCCAAATTTGCCATTGAGTTTATGGTGTATGAGTAGATATACAATCGTATATAGTAGCAAATGATGAGCAAAAATGCCACTAGGTACCTTACAGTGCGAATAGTTTGTTTAAAGAGAGAATATTAGTTACCAATCAGCACGATATAAAGGAAATGTTTTCTATGCACTTTATTTTATGTTTGCCCTACTCATATATTTACTTTTGTTACCTTCATTAAAAATAAAAAATTTTAAGCATGTCCCAATTAGGTTTGAGCGAGGAATTTATTTATTTATTTATTTATTTTTTAAAAAAAAATTTGGGCTCTAGACTTGCCATGGTTTGGTATAGACTTAGGCATTGGTTGATTTCTAGGCCTAGCCGAGCTGAATTTTTACACCCGTCCTTGTATCCATGAAGGGCCAAACTTCCTAAGTCGAATAGGGTTTTCATAGAGGCGATGCTCACCTTTACACTATTTGTCTAATATTGAGTTGGAACATGTGACACCAAGTTGAGAGTGTCTACTTCTGGTACTAAATTCTATACACTCTATTTTCAAGTGGTACAGGCTTTTTATTTAAATTTTACATTTAATTAATAGATATTATTTATGTATGTGAAAAACATCACTTAATATTTATCTAAATTAACTAACGTCTCTTGTACCGTATTCAAGGTGAAATAATTAAATGTGTCATACAATAGATTAAGGTATTGACTAATGGAATCAGATCTAATAAAGACACAAAGCTGCAAAAGTATGTGGCGAACGGTGCTGCGCATCTCTGCCAGCCGCCAGGGTGCTGCATTACAAGCACATCATTTCTTTTACTACTTTTCTGCGGGCATATTCTTTGGGATCTACTCTCTATCCTCCTTAGCTTCCCTTTTTTTTGTTTTTGGCCAGATCTCCGTTGCAAGCACAATTTACACAAAAGACCCCCAGATTATGACGAAAAGGTCGATTGCCCCTGCTATATGAGTAACGTGCACTTTATCCCCCAACATCGGTACGATGTTGAAACCAATAAAAAACAATTGGCACTATTTTCATATTCAGATAAAGGAAAAGTAGTAATTTAAACCATTTACTAACTATTAAACTATTAAATAGTTTAAGTCCCCTGAAACGTAGTTAATAAATAGTTTAAATTATAATTCTTAAAAGTCAATACTAGCAAGTAGCAACCAACAGACACATGAAAAAAAGCTCGCATTTATGAACAGTGTAGGTTTTTGTAATAATATGTAACAATTTGTATTTTCAGTTAAATCTTGAGGTTTTTTTTTGTAACTTGCCCTAAACTAAATTACTTTTCTTCGTCATCATGTGCCCAAAAGTGATTTTCTTATTATTCATTAATTAATGAATAGGTTCTTTTACAGGTGCATGTACGTTCATTTGATCATTTCATAACAAGTTGCTTAGCAGGTACTGTCAAATTAAAAGTACAAACTAGCACTTAGAGACAGATCTGGTAAGAAACTAGCACATTCATTAAGTTTTCTATTTTTTTCATAAAACGTTCAATTAATTTCGTAAGATGAACCTTCGCATATACAGGTGAAATTCAATCTTAAAACCATGATTTTATCACGGAAGAAAAAAATTAACTGAATAAGGCCGCAGCAAATAAAAAAAAAAAAGAATAGATATTATTATTACTGCTCATTTTCGTTAATTCTTTTATTCTTTTAATGGATTCATGCCTCAATTCTATTGTCCCATCATGGGGAGTAGTCGAACAAGAATGTCTCCTTCTTCAAGTTTATAAGCAAGCTACAGTAGGATTATTATTTTTTTTTAAAAAACCAGTTTTACAAATATTCACCATACACACACATATATAATTAAAATTAGCTTTTCTTTTTTGCATGTCGTGATTAATTTCTTTCTATCTGATTTTCTTTATACTTTTGAGCCTCAAAATTTTTAGCATTGTACAATTTGGATTTAATGTCCTTAATTCATCGCTCGCGTTTTAATTTTTTTTTAAACCTCAAAGGCTATCATAGGTTCATTCTCTACACAACAAAAAAAAAAAAAGAAAAAAAGAAAGGCTACCGTAGGATCATTCTCTTGTTATCTAATGACAACTCATTTTGTTGCCAAACAAACTTATTAGCATATATACGAAAAAGCAAGAAAGATTAAAAAAAAAAAACTGAAGTAAATTTAATCCAAACAGTTGGCCAAAAAAAAAAAAAAAAGAAAGAAAACAATAATCCCAACAGTTTCGTTATTGAGGTTAATCTGTCCGATCGGTTTTGTCCGAAGAATGTGGATTAGTCATTAGTCAAGTTCAAGGTTTTGCAAGTGTGAAATGGTTAACAGTTTTCAAGAAAAGGT
The DNA here is from genome assembly GCA_039654915.1 of Aquilaria yunnanensis. Classification (NCBI taxonomy): domain Eukaryota; kingdom Viridiplantae; phylum Streptophyta; class Magnoliopsida; order Malvales; family Thymelaeaceae; genus Aquilaria; species Aquilaria yunnanensis. The sequence goes on along the minus strand of CM077596.1, from coordinate 69,596,623 downwards.
GATGCACTATTATTAATTGATTAACGAATCAACCAAAACAAGAGGGAAAAAGAAAGAAAGAAAGAAAGAAAGAAACCGGTCATTTCCAACGAGGAAAGCGAGCGAGCGAGCCAGTCTTGTTCAGTTTCTTGCCGTCTTTGCCTCTCTGTCTTCCTTTTCTACTGAATTTTAATCTCTCTCTAATTCCATCAATTTCTTATATATACGACTTAGCCACCCATCCCAATCTCCATCAAGCTTCTTTGCACTTTAACCGCCAGAGCCACCATTTTCACTCTTCAATAATTGTGCCTTTTTTTCTTTTTTCGTTTCTCTCCCTGAACTCGGAATCTTCAGAACCCAAAAAGCACATTCCTTTCGATCCCAAAATTTTGTCTCTCTGTCCCCCCAATCATTTATGAAGATTGAAAGCAGAGCCGCCCACGCCCCGCTCAGGGACGACGTCGACGACGGCATGTGCAAAATAATCGACATCACCGTCGACCCATATTCACCGGCGATGCCCACTTTCGCCGCCGGCGAGGAGCTCAACCTTACGCCTCCATTGAACTTCGCCATGGTCGACAATGGTGTCTTCCGGTCGGGCTTCCCTGACTCTGCCAACTTCTCCTTTCTGCAGACCCTGCAGCTCCGCTCAATCATGTTAGCAGCATTTCCTAATTACTTGCAAAACAAGTTTGATTATGGTGGGCTTATTTTGTTTTTCGTTTTCTTTGGAAGATACCTGTGTCCCGAGCCCTACCCGGAGGCGAATACCCAGTTTCTTAAGTCCAATGGGATTCAGCTTTTTCAGTTCGGGATTGAAGGTCACAAGGTAAAGTGTCCATCTTTTGATTTGATTCTCATATTTCAACACTTGCTTTCCGAATTTGGTTTCTTAATTAGTATAGTGCTGGTACAGTTTCTGGGGCCTTTGATTTCATTGTCTTAATCCCCTTTCCCAGAGTGGAACTGGAACATTGAACAGTAATAGGCTAAATATTTGCTACCTGCTTTGTCTAAGTTAAGTATCAAACCCAAGTGCAATTTTTTTCTCCCTTATTTTCAATTTCCCAAATCCTGAGCTCGCATTAACTATTGAAGGCGGGTGGCATTTTAAATTCTGAAGCTGCTTTCTTGCTGATGACACACTTGCAACTTAAAAATTAATGCGTCTAATTTGTTTGTTTTCACAAGATGCATGCTAAAACTCAGATCTTTGACGAAGTTCGGTGCTGACAGTTCTTTTCCTGTTTTATCACAGCTTTGCACTTTCCTTTTACTGCTGATCATGTTAATACCGTTAAAGGAAGCTAAAGCTGTTCCTTTTTTTTGGGAGAGACAGAAAAAAAAAAGTAGAAAGGCTCAGCTGCAACTATATGTGACTATAATTCAATCCTCTTACACATCTTATTAGAATTTCTGGAATCATTAAAAAATCCATGCTACGTAAGATAGTAGCTTAAAATTTACTTTACATGTTAGGAGAAATAATATCTGGTAAGCGAGTATATATTCTCATAATTAGGTCGTTGCCAATTATTGATAGGCTGGGGCTGGCATCTTAGATGACTTGCTTGCATGTAAAGTAAGTCTCGAAATTTCACGTCCCTGGGAATTTATATAATTAATCGATGGAAGACGCCAACTCGATCGGCCTAACGTGAGATGTGTATGACTTTCCATTTAACTGGCCAGGGATATGCAATAGTAGTGGCAGCAGCAGCAACAACAACTACAATAATAATAATAATAATTAATGGAGAATACTAGCTTGGTGGAAATGCTGTTTGATTGAAAGCTGCTCAAAGCCTCAACATCCTGGATATTTCTTGCAGATATAAGTCTGGTACTGAATGGGGAAGGACTGCTCTTAGTTGGACATTTTAGTGGTTGATTCATTTGGAGTTGGTTCAAAATTGAGTTTGGTGATAAGTTTAGCAGCAGTCAATATCTACCGGTCCATCATCATCATACTGGACTTTAATCCTCAATAGACGAACTGAGATTTTGTTAATGGAAGCCAAGATTTATACTGTCCATGTTTGCTCTATTCAGCTTCTTTTCAATTTTACTGTAAAGCCGAATTCTTCATATCTTTGCAGAAAAAATTCATTAGTTTAGGCTGCTGTCCAGCCTCAGAAGTTGACATAATTAATTGTCATGCAGGAGCCATTTGTAAACATCCCAGAAGATGTAATTCGTGAAGCACTAAAAGTAGTCCTTGGTACCTACTATAAACTTTCAACACTACCTTATTTGGTTACCTGTTTATTAGTATGGTCTCAATACAGCTATTTTCTGTGTTCCTCTTCAATGCAGATGTAAGGAATCACCCAGTTCTTATTCACTGTAAACGAGGAAAGGTATGGACGATGTGTTTGATTTTATGCAGGTTTGTTCCCGATTGAACTGCAAGCCCGGGGTGCTGAAACTGCTTTGTTTTTGTGTGTCCTGCAGCACCGGACAGGGTGTGTAGTGGGATGCTTAAGAAAACTGCAGAGATGGTGCTTGTCATCCGTGTTTGATGAGTATCAGAGGTTTGCAGCTGCAAAAGCTCGAGTTTCGGATCAGAGGTTTATGGAGCTGTTTGATGTTTCTAGCTTGAAGAATGCGGCATTGTCGTTTTCCTGCTCAAAGCGGTAAAATATTGAATGGCTTTTGGTTTCTTTCATTCGCAGAAGTTCACAAGCCCAGGCTTCTGCTTCAGTACGTGAGGATAAATATATAGCAAAAGATGATGGAGTTCCTGGATCGCAGTTTCAGCGGCAAGGAATGAATCTTCCACCCTCAGCCCCTTTAGTGAAGGAAGATAATAAATAACCACTAGTTTTATAAGCAAGCTACTTTCACTTTCAGAGACATACATATGATTGGTCACTGCTTTAACTTTTATGGCTTTTTTATTGATTTGTTGAGCAGGTGGCCGGTTAATTCTTATGAAAAGAATGTGGCCATGAATATGGTCACAGTACGTAGCTAGAGATGTTCATGTTCGTGTCAGCTGCTGCTTTTATATATGCTTGTAAAATGAAGGCAGCCAGGCGTTGTTGTTTAAGAAATCTTGTCTGTAAACGACTTCGACCTCCAGTGATCAATCAAAGCTGAATTCTTCAATTTCCGAGTTGCAACAGCATAAAACAAACTCGCATCTTAAGCAAAAAGATAAGTTACACTTATCTCCGAGATTCGGTCAAAGTAACACTTTTTCCCTTGTAGTTAATTTCAGAACTTGCACTTTTTAACTACAAATTTTAACGCCATTAATCAACAGTAAAGAACAAGCGATTCTGCTTTTATCAACTAATATGAAACAATTGGTTGAAAAGAAAAAAAAGACTAATATGAACAGGATCCTTAAGACATAAAATTTTATCAATTTAGAATGTGCATTTTAACGTAGGATAATTTTGAAGATGCGGATACTTGGGTGAAAATATCATTTCTTTTAGAAAACAACCAATCGTATTTGCTTATGTTCAATGAGTGCTCTAAGTACACCCGTTAGCTGACCCATTATGCAGCATATGAATTAAGTTTAGACAAGAAAAAATGGAAGAAAATATTAGTCTGACAAATAGCAATGGAAGAAGACTAAATAATGATTTGTGATCAAGGAAGTTGGTTGATAAAGTGCAATTAAAACGGACGCAAATTAATTGACATCCAAAAGAAGGTGATGGCCTTTTTTGTGATTGGATGATGAAGCATAATCTTTTTGTTAGCCCTGGGCCTTAGCATATAAAGTAGATGGGCTTTAAAACATCTACTTGGGCTTGAATTACTTGCCAATATATTCAGCCTCGACTGGACTTGGATATTCGATATTTCTACGAAGAGCTCGTGATTAATGCGCTTAAAATTTAACTCGTAAAATAAGCACTAATTTTTTCTTGTTCAACAGAAAATTCAATGACATCAGTTTTGTTACCCAGCGGGAAGTCTTCTTTTCCAGCTTTCTTTAAGAAGATGTCCTATTTTCTGATCTAAGTTGGAATTCCCTCTGGATTGCAGACTGCTTACAGATGGTAATATTAAGATACAGTAGAAGAATCAAGCGTTTTAAGGGTCGTCCTGTGTACGGGGTTGACCTTGTAAAAATTGTTGGGCTCTCCCACAACGTTCTTTTGCTTCAAGCCGAAAAACGGGGAGCATCAGAAAGTCAAAATTGAACTGTTAAAATTAAAAAAAAAAAAGTGTCATCTCTATACATATATACAAGAATTGCCGTCCGTACATGTTATTTACATTTCTCTGCTGACGAGCTAAGAATCGGAGAGTAACAAAAATCCCAACTACCAGTTGGCAGTTGCTGTTCCCCTTTCTGAATAATTGCCAAAAAATTTCTGCCAACGAGACGCATGTACTGGAGAAAAAGAATGAAACAATGGGAACATCATCCATCACAAGTCGTTGTATATCATCAGGCCGACACTGCCCGTACTCTCCTCCTCACTTTGGGCTGCTGATCACACAGAAGCGGAAGTTACATTCTAGGCAATTATAACTCACAAGCAAAAGAAAGCTATGTGATATGACGAAACAGAAAAAAAAAAAAATACTCCTCTATATATATATATATATATATATCCCAGGAGAATGCCATCACAAAAATTGAAGGTGAATGGTCCACGGCTAGTTATTATCATAAAAAAGAGCTAACTGGTAGTCTGTAAACCTCACAATCAAGAACTACTCATATATCGATGTCAGCTTCTTCAAGGGGAAAAAATGATAGCTTTATTTGTTCAAATAGCAACCGGGTGAAATACCCAGATGCAAAACAACCACATCAATGGCAATTCATGGACAAAACGAAGACGAGCACGAAGGTTTACAGTTTACACAAAAGATGGCTTACTGAATATTGACTCTTGAGAGTCGAACTACGTTGGTCATGATCTGAGGGCTGAACTCTTGGTTCCCTGCCCATTAGTCTTCTGATAAAATCCTGTGTATGATTATAAATGCTGCAAGCCAATAAAACAATCAATGTGCATCCATCAGCAAGACAGTTTAAATGCACTTTCAGTGTTAGGACATTTGTCCCTTCTTTTTTTGGGCAACGTTGTTTTATTATCTGAAATACTCTCTTCTCAACAAAATAAAAATTATTAGAACCAACTCTCGCCTTCAGATTTGAAATCACACAGACATACTACTTTGGGCCTTTGGACACTATCTAATAAAGAATATCTGAACAAGTTCGAAGTTCTCCTACTGCTGCCACAACACAATGACCTCTAATAGAAGTTCCATGTGTCCGCTCATGCCTATGTTATTGAATTTGAAGCTACAGAGTACATAAAGGTAAGTACCAAAACAGAGTATACTGGCAGAAGAGAATACCTTAAGCGATGCCTATTGCAGGCAGAGAAGAATGCTACAAAACCATATAATATGCTTTTTACAGCACGGAAAACCTGCAAAAAGGTACAGCGTAAGAATCCTGTAAATAAAAAAATCAGTAAACTTTTCAAATTTAATTATGTATCTGACCTGGGAAAAAAGGTCATTCCAAAGAGAACGCCATATAGAAACTTCAACCGTGCTCACTGCTGCCTTCGAAGTTGAAGCAAGCCGGAATAAGCTACTAAAAGACTGCCAAAGAGCTCCGACCAACTTATAGACATAGGCAAATAGAAAAGCCAGGAAACTGGAAAATGCCAGGACCACGCGTATTGGGGCATATAGTACTTCCCAAATGATGAAAAAAAGAGGATAGAAAACTGAAAACACTGCAGTATAAAGGAAAAAAGAAGTAGGATCAGACTTGTGCAATGATCTCATCATGCTCTGGTCCGCATACAAATGTAGGTATTGAATTAAAGCCCATAAAAATCCACCAACTTACCGATTCTCCAAATAACTGATAGAATAAACCATAGAGGCAGCAGTATAATCTGTATGAGGTCCCCTACAATGCTACAAGAAGACTCTATTGTGATCCAGACGACTGAAAAGAGACTTTCTACAACTTGCCTGGATATATTCCACAGTGGTAAGAAGAACTCAAAGCATTCCAGAAGTGCTCCGGCAAGTGGGTACATCAGAACTGACACAAATGACCGCATAGTGCCACTAACTGCAAAAAACCACTTCAGTGCCTTCTGAAAGTTATGTAGAAATAACATAGTTCCCAAGTATTTTATCCTTGATGCCATCTCCCAAGTTTCTATCCAATCAAACAGTGGCCCACATAACCGAGAAGCGGTGGCCTTAAGGACAGGCACATTTTTGTATAGATCATAAAACCCTATTATAACTGTGATAACTGAGATCAGAACGTATAAAGCTCTTGCCAGAGGGCACATCCAAGGGCGATAAATATGACAAAATCCAGGATATGATTGAAGAAAGATGACCCAAGGAGGCAGGCCGGCCTCTAATAGTGTAAGTAGCCTCAAATCTGACATTATAATGTCCTTTAATTTGAACGGAAGATCTCTGTTATCAAATCTAAACAGAATTAAAACATCCCGGTAATGAGTGGCTTCAACTGCACTTTCACATTCAGAAACCTCAGAGTTGTCTGAAGCATCTTGATTCTCTTGAAATGAACTTTGCATTTCCTCAAAATAGATATCAACTTCAACTCCTGAATCAATTTCCTTGGTAATTTTTCTTCTCTTATAAGGTCCAGTAGGAGGAGGAGTATGAGGATTGCAAAAGTTGCATTCGGCAGAAAAATGACACATGCCAGAACAGATGCCAGGGAGAGAGCCCTCACTGCTGCTGTCATCTCGGACAATCTCTTCATCATGTGTTAGCGTAGAGCTAGAAAAATCTTCTTTGGCATCATAAAACACTTCTTCACCTGAAAAGATCACGTGGATGGACTTAATCAGCCTTAGGATCAACATTTTCATACATAAAAATTACTCAAATTACTTGGGGAAGTCTAAAGTTACTGGCAGTTAATCTGACATAAATGGCAGTAGATAAGACTATAACGAAATGTAGCCAAGAAACTGAGACAAAAATGACCACATATAAATGAAACCAAACCGTGCTTCACTTTAGGATGGTCTCTCTGTCTTCATGAGTAACATCGAACATCATTCTTCATAAAAAAACACAAGTGTCTGAATTTAAAAGAAAAAGAATATAACAGTCTCGACTCTTGATCACTCATGACCATAGATACAGATAAATAGGATCCACAGAAAACTTAGCATCCCAGGGATCACGAGGCATAATTTTGTTTAACTCCAAATCAAATACTCTCATCCACAATACTACAATAACCACATAAATTAGCTATCTGTGATTATGATTCTTTGGAATATTTAATTTAAAGTGAATAGATATTCTGTTCACTTGACTAATAAGGATCCAGAGCCATGGTGACATTGAAAAAGAAAACATCAGAGAAAAACAGAATTTCTAACATCAGCACTTAAGATATTCCAGGCCCTTAACAATGGATACAATACGCACACATGTGAAAACCTGAGCAGAGATGTACCCATTGCAGAATCCAGGTAGCATGTCAACTGCTGCTGCTCAGACGGAGTTCCAGAGAACCACGATGTCATACAGTTTGATGCATGAGAACTGCTGTCAAATTCCCATCTTTGCATCAGCTTGGCCTCTAAAGCAAGCGAGGTATCAGTCTGCATGTACAGGTGAAACCTGACCAATCAGCCACTTCAGTGGACCACCCCTCCCTAACAAATTGAAAGAGAAAGATGGAACTGGCACCTGAAGCTCGTTGAGGTAGTTAATTCCTCGCACATGATACCAGGAAACTTCAAAAACAATGAAACCATACAACGTACTATGCAGCTCATTGTTCAAGAGCAAAGAGCTTTGAAGGTTCTTGACAGCCAACAGATCCTTTTTCTTAGATAATGTTGATGCATCAATCAGAGAGAACCACTTGCCAAACTTCTTACCGGGCTTGGAAGAAGCCTCCTTTCCCTTTTTACGCCGTTTTGAGTGAGCAAACGGAGATAACCTGGACTGCAGAGAACAACAGCAGCAGCAGCAACAAGAACAAAAAAGACTTACGGTCATTTTTCTTTCTGAGAACGATTGGAGCAAACGAAAGCCTCTGAAAGAGAGAGTCAACAACCTTAGTGACCATCAATTGCCACAAGCGCAACGACGGCAAACCTAGGTCTCTCAGCCATGGCCGGTTATCTACCATAATATAGAATTTGTTACTTTCAAGAGCTAGAAACAGGCTGAGGTCAGAATGATAAGACTGCAAGTCTCTGCAACCATGGACAACAACAAAAGAACATAAGCATAGTAATACATAAAACCTGAGTAACCACAACAGTACACCGACTAAACAGAGTGGGAGAGAACAATATTTCACCAGAAGCTGGAAATCATTGCCAAAAAAAAATTAGCATCCATGTACTTCAGCGTTACCACAAATTCTTGAGATCGGGTTGAAAATGGCATGCAAACGATGAAAGAAGCTGTCCAGAGTTGGCACCAATGACGAGCATCCGACTTGACAGGTCCAAACGAGGTGTAAACAGTGCAGTACATGAAAGCTCAAGCTAATAACAAATTGCCCAAAACCATATGCAAGGATGGCATACTCAGTCTGTGACAATGGAGCAGAGGAGTGACGGGATTTACAAGATGATCGGACTACTGACCGGTGAACAAGATTTAGCTCACTTTGAAAAACAAAATAATCGGAAACTGACAAATTTTATACATAAATTGGAAGTCCATGGCAAGCAGAATGGAGGGGTAAGTCACATAAAACGGCATTGACTTCTTTTTCTTCTCCATAACCTTTGTACAGATATTATGTCCACATGAACAACAATATTGAAGTGAAACTAATAGGTTCACATTTATTTCTTGATATGGAAACCCAAAAAGTTGACAAAGTAAACAGTACAGAAAATTCGTTAAAGTAAACAGAAGGCAACGATGAAGGAGCACATGAGTATGTCAGAGTCGAATCAGATAATCAGGACTTGAGAAACGAGTCATTCGCACAAGGCAAACGCATTTTATTACCCGATTTGGAGACTCGTTAAAGGAAACACGCATCGCCCGTCATCGCGTTTCCCCATCAAAACCATGCTCCAAAACCCGCTTCAACCGCAAATCAGAACCCGACCCACCAAAATTCACTGCCAAAAGAATAGTTGGGGGAAAAGACACGTAAATTCCAGAATTAACAAGTCATCAATCCACGCCGGAGAAGAAAAAAAAAGACAGAAGAAGAAGAATAAGAGGGAGAGAGAAGAAGAGAATCACCGACGAACTTCATAACAGAGCAAGCACCGAAGATAATGAAAGCCGCGGACACACCTACCGAAGGCAAGAGAGAGGAAATAGGCGACGGCAGGGCCAGAAGATAAAAGCGCAGAACACAGACACAGAGACACAGTCTTTTTCTCTCTCTTTTCGTTTCTGGGTTGGAATTGAAGGGGGTGACGATTGCTTGGCTTGGAAGGCGTGTCGAAAGAGGAGTCAGACACGTTAACAAATGACACGTCGCGATGCTGGGAAAAGAGAGTTAATTCCGATTCCAAAGTCGAAACTCGAAGCTTTAAGAGGGTAGCGACGATAAAGAGAGCAGGTGAGAGAGAAGGGGGTGATCTGGGTGATTCCCGCGCCAAAGGAGAGAGAGAGGAGCAGTTGTATTTGCGGGGAAAAAGACAGGTTTGAGATTGGAATTGGAAAAGTGAAATTGAAGGGAAGGCGAAGAAAGAATCGGGAAAAGGAGGGGGAGCGAGACATGCGCGCGTCGGCTTCAATTTTCGAGCGATTGGATTGTACTTGGAAATGGAAATGGGTTGGCTCCTCTTGTCTCATGCTCACTTCTCCCCCAAGCCGTCATGTTCCTCTTCCTTCCCCATGTTACTTGCCGTCTGAATCTGATTGATTGGTGTATTATTATTTTTTGGGGAAACTTACAATACAATATCTTATTCTCACTTTTTGTTTATTTCCCCCTGGACATTTTTTTGTTCTTAAATCCTCTTCCAGTTCCCTCTTAACAGTTAAAATTTACATAAAATATTGCAGTATAATTGCAACCAAAGTTTTGATCTTTTTTCTGTTACACATAACAAGGCTCAACGATATAAGAAGAGGAAGTGAAGAGCTGATGGAACAGAACAGAAGAGAACATACTCGGTCCATGAGTTATGACTTATGACACAACCACTCCTTTATTAATTAAAGTCATTTTACGGAGGAACGGAGTAGTATTTTATTACTAGTAACATTTAAGACAGCAGGTCACTTCTCATTTTTGGCTTTCCAAAACAACTCGTGGGCAGGTTCCGAAAATATGAACAAATGAGTACTGATTCATAAGCCTGGCTTATGTCATAAGCTTATCTTCTACTATATAACTATTGTCATTTCAATCCCTACCTATTAGAAACTAACATTCGGCAGACGCGCTACAATTTCTATGAAATTACGGGGGTGCCACCAGGTCCAAATCTCTCGAAATTACATCTCATGCCATCCAATAAATATCTGAGCGCGAAAACTGATACATTTCAACTTCTCCGAGAAGCTTCTGTTCCGTCTGTTCCGTCGTCGACGAATCGTTGCATACTGTTCCATTCAGCCACAACACTCGGTTTTCCGTTCAAACGCTGGACAGAAAACAAGCCGACGATAAACAACGACGATGACATCGCAGGAAGAAGAAACGCTTAGTGAGCAACTGTAAGTACATCTAACCTGTTGCATCTTCCATTGTTTGTCGTTCTTTCGCACCATAAACGTATGTAATCCCTGTAATCCCTGCAGAAAGTCGATAATCAGAGTGACAAAAAAGAGAAAAGCTTCTGAACAAGGGGAACAAGAAAAACAAAAGAAAATCAGACCGGCTGCAAAAGACGAACTACAAGAATCTACGAGGAGTAAAAAAATTGGAAAGAAGTCAAAAGAAATCAAGAATCAAAGGTATCTCTCTTTTTTGTTCTTTTAACGGTATCCGTATGTTCCTCTATGTTCTTCAAATGTGAATGTGTTTGTTCTTTTGAGGAGGTTTGTGCGTCTTAGATCTCGTGTTTTCTTAAAGTGCCTGTTTGTTCTTTTGTGTGTTTGTCCTTTTCGAAGTGCCTGTTTGTTCCTTTGGAAGACATTCTTGGTTCTTTTGTGCTTGCAACAGGCCTGTATGTTCTTTTGTGTGTTTGTTCTTTTAGAAGTGCCTGTTTGTTCCTTTAGAAGGCATTCTTGGTTCTTTTGTGTGTTTGTTCTTTTAGAACTGATTGTTTGTTCCTTTTGAAGGCATTGTTGGTTCTTTTGTGCTTACAACAGGGTTGTTGTTTCTTTTGTGTGTTTGTTCTTTTAGAACTGGCTGTCTGTTCCTTTAGAAGGCATTGTTGGTTCTTTTGTGCTTACAACAGGCTTGTTTTTTTTTTTTTGTGTGTTTGTTCTGTTAGAACTGACTGTTTGTTCCTTTAGAAGGCATTGTTGGTTCTTTTGTGCTTACAACAGGCTTTTTTTTTTGTGTGTTTGTTCTGTTAAAAGTGCCTGTTTGTTCCATTATAAGCCATTGTTGGTTCTTTTGTTCTTACAGCAGCCCTGTTTGTTCTTTGGTGTGTTTGTTCTTTTAGAACTGCCTGTTTGTTCCTTTGGAAGGCATTGTTGGTTCTTTTGTGCTTGCAACAGGCCTGTATTTTCTTTTGTGTGTTTGTTCTTTTAGAAGTGCCTGTTTGTTCCTTTAGAAGGCATTCTTGGTTCTTTTGTGTGTTTGTTCTTTTAGAACTGGTTGTTTGTTCCTTTAGAAGGCATTGTTGGTTCTTTTGTGCTTACAACAGGGTTGTTTGTTCTTTTAGAACTGGCTGTTTGTTCCTTTAGAAGGCATTGTTGGTTCTTTTGTGCTTACAACAGGCATGTTTTTTTGTTTTTGTGTGTTTGTTCTGTTAGAAGTGCCTGTTTGTTCCATTAGAAGCCATTGTTGGTTCTTTTGTTCTTACAGCATCCCTGTTTGTTCTTTGGTGTGTTTGTTCTTTTAGAACTGCCTGTTTGTTCCTTTGGAAGGCATTGTTGGTTCTTTTGTGCTTACAACAGGCCTGTTTTTTTTTTTTTTTTGTGTTTGTTCTGTTAGAACTGCCTGTTTGTTCATTTAGAAGGCATTGTTGGTTCTTTTGTGCTTACAACAGGCATGTTTTTTCTTTTGTGTTTTCGTTCTTTTAGAAGTGCCTGTTTGTTCCTTTAGAATGCATTGTTGGTTCTTTTTTGCTTACAACTGGCCTGTTTGTTCCTTTGGTTGTTTGTTCTTTTAGAAGTGCCTGTTTGTTCCTTTAGAAGGTATTGTTGGTTCTTTTGTACTCAAGTGTTTGTTCTTTTTTTTTTTCATTGTTTGCAGGTCATCTGTTACACCCAGGTGCTCTGCATTGCAAGTTCATGAGCTTATGCAAATAATATCAAACAACCCTGACCAGAAAAAAGCTGTTCTGGAGCTTGGCTTTGAAAAGCTTTTCCATCTTCCCGGGATCACTATTAGGCAGGAGCTGATGACATTTTTAATCTCTGCCTTTGACTGCAACTCTTCGAGTCTATGTATTCCAAACAAGAGGGAGATTGAGATTGACGCTGCTGATGCCCATGTATTGTTTGGGATACCCTTTGGGCAGATAACTGTGCCAACATATGACACGTTATATACAACATGCAGTTCCATTATAAGAATAACCTACATGCAGTTCCATTATAAGAGCATATACAACATGCAAAAACAAAAAAGTCTAACACATAAAAGAACATATGCATTTTTAAAAGAACAAACTATGTAGAATAAAAGAACAAGGTCTAAAACACAAAGGTACAAATAGTTCTGTAGAAAGGTACAAATACTAATGAAGAAAAGAACATAAAAGCCCAAAACATCAGTTCCGTAAAGATAACAGACTGTGAACCATAAAAAAATGAAGGCTAACTCATAAAAAGCAAATGCCCCAGACCAAAAAGCATATATATAAAACCAATATAAAAAACAAAAAAATAACAATGTCTAAAATAGCCAAGAACAAACAGTATTATTAGAAAGAACAAATAGTATTCTTAAAAAGAACAAATACAAATATACAAAAGAACATGTACCTTCAACATGAATACCACATGAAATCGCCAGAGAATTGGACAATGCACCCAAATCAGATCCCTCAACAGCAAATATCAAAAACCGAACATCTAATCCACAACCTAAATCACCAGAAACTGAGGCAAACATTTAGAAAACATTAAAAAACACAAATAAATATCAAACATGAAAAGGCAATCCAAATAACGTTCGTACCTAAGTTAACAGAGCAAATAACGTCGGACGACAGAGCAGGAGAAACATTCAGATCTAGATCCATTACCGACCACAAGCAAACACCTCCATCAAAACAAGAGTTCCGAAACTTGTCCTTCAACGACACAGAAAAGAAACTAAGATCGAAATCCACACCGAAGAACGATCGATGCAACCCGAAACTCGCGAGACAAAGTTAGAAGAAGAAACGGATTAGAAGAAGAAGCAGAGCAACTAATACACACCTAAGAACGATCGATGGAACGCGAAAATTGCGAGACAAAGCTAGAGAAGAAACGGAGTAGAAGAAGAAGCAGAGCAACTAACTAACAAGAAACGACCCAAAAAAGAAAAAAACAGAAAAAGAGTAAATAGGTCATAATGGCATTGATGTAAATAAGCCAGCCGACTGTCAAATGGCACGGATGTAAATAAGCCAGGCGCACATGTGCGCCTGGCGCACACAAGAATTGGCCTGAACAAATTGGCAAGACAATATCACTGAAACAAATGTTTGTTTGTCTCTTACTCGAAAGTGGGTGAATACCAAACTGGTCATTAATCTGTCTCTACCAAGACTCGTTAGTCGTTACTTCTCCGTCTCCCCCTTTGCTAAGATGACACCGGACTTTCATATAAACATTAGTGAGCGCATAATAATACAAATTTTGAAGGATCGGGTACACTTTTAAATTTTATGTCTAAGATTTTAAATAAAACACATTTTCACTCATTAGGTTTCAAACCTTATTATTATCCTCTATTTTTTTAACAGCTTAAAGAATTTTAACTGTTTGGTAATTTTAAAACTTATTGGTGCAAAATATCAAGAGTGAGAAGTGTAATTAATCCAATCATAAGCTACATGATGATGTTGCATTATTGGCATTGAAGCTACCGTATCACGTCATATGAACTGGTGAAGTTCCACCCATAACTCGTACTCTAATATTTATTCTATTTGAGTAATCAACGTAGTTGGATATTAGTGAGTGGGGGAAAAGAATACTTTCAGGTTCTACAACTTTAATTACTTTTTTATTTTAGACCTAAATTTTAGTTTTTTTTCAGTCCTGAAATTTTTAAAATATGTAAACAAGCAGTTCTAAACCATTAGCTACATGTTCTAGGTTAACTTTATGACAAATTGTTTTATATGTTTTGTAAATTTAGGACTAAAATAGAAATTCATAAAGTTTTAGGATTTATATTGAAAAGTTATAAAAAATTTAGAATTGAAAGTGGTCTTTCCTCTAGCTTTTGTTCCGTTGGCGTTTTAAAACCTTATGGGAAAATACCAATTTATCTTTCACATATTTTCCTCCAAATATTTTTCAAAATTGACTGTCCATTTTCTTACAGTGAGATAAACAAATCTTTTCTTTTTCAATTTTTCGAAGAAAGATACAATATATTTTTCATGTTTATGCATCAAATGATAAAAAACCATACTTTGTGGAGGATTTCTTTGTTGTCATCATTTACAAGAATGTATGCTATGGAGCATATCTAATGTACAAAATTAGTTACTGTTCAATATGTCTCATTAAATTTTTTTCCCAGTTTGGGGAAATTATTATTATATTTATCTTTTTGGAAAAGTTTCCAAACTCATTAATGAGATTCTTATTTCTGTATGAGCTTGGTGGAAATTACTTTTTAACGACAAAAATTATTTATTTTGAGATATCTTTTGTTCTTTGAAGCTTTTAATCATTCTTTAAAAACTTCAAAAAGTACTTTATTTTTTCAAAAAATATATATTTTTTATATTTCTCTTTTTTTTTCTAAATCTGGAAAACATAAAAACATATAAACAAAAACCTACTCAAATTAAAATTAAAAATTATAAGAAATTATTACTTATAAAAAATATATTTCAAGTCATATGAGGGAAGACTATTTTCAGTCCTAAATCTTTTGTAGCTTTTTCTATTTAAATCTTAAAATTTCATGAATTTCTATTTAAGTCTTAAAACTTGTAAAATGTATAAACAACTGGTCCTAAAGTTAGCTCCATAACATATGACTAATTATTTAAAACTATCTATTTAACATATTTTGAAAGTTTTAGGACTCAAATGAAAACTTTCAAAAATTTAGGGCTGAGTGTTCTTTCCCCCGAATGGATGGTATTTATTTAATTTGAGGCTTCACGTATGCAAGAAATAAAATAGTCGAACACTTAATGAAAAAGCTCCCATTATCAAAACTTATCTCTTTGTATTAGTTCCAAGTAAGCTAACTGCCGTGGATTATTATACTAGAAATGCGCTTTTTTCTTTTACTTGACTTCACCTTTTTTTTTTTTTTAGGTTGTCTCTTATAAATATATTTTGGAGGGTCATATATATATATAAGATCCATCGAGTTAGTTAAGCACTATCCAAAAGAATTAATCCTTGACCTATAGATGCTTTTTACTAAAGCATCCTTGCATATTGTTACATGTATATAGCTAATAATGCTACTCTAAATTTAACTGGACTATAAAAATAATAGAAAAGCTTCTAAGAAAGAAGTATCGCATTTTTATTACTAACTTTTCCGCCGAAACAAAAATATTTGGTCATATTTTTTTTTTAAGGAAATAGTTACTGGTAGCACGGTTTAATTTTTCAATAATTAATGGTGAGGTGAGGTTAATGATGAGGACACCTACTGTTAGCACGGTTTAATAATTTTTCAATAGTTAATAATTAGGGTAAGGTCTGATGGATGAAGTAATATTATCAGTACATAAAAACCTTAGCTTTTCATCGAGCACCGAACTATAATCATGTCTTGTTGTTTGCAATTCACGCATGCATGAGTATATGACGTTTTTAAATGGATAACCAAAACAAGAAAAAATGCAATTAGAAGAATTCATCATTTGACTCGGCGAACTTTATTATATTGCCAATTTGTCACTAAAATTTGAGCAATGATAATACAATAGCCTTGGGATGCTAGATGGGTGGGTGCATCTCCCATCCCAACCACAACAACAGAAGATCTGGAAAGATGAAAATACAAATTTCACACAGCAATAATCATCATATCAAGCACTTGTCTAATGTCTGAATTATAGTAACTTGTATTGTACTTAATTCTAGATATTAATGGATAAGATTATGTAGTATATTTTGGACTTTTTATTACTCTGATGATTTTGGATATATATATATATATATATATATATATATATATATATATATATATATATAAAGAAAAAGATAAAATAATAGTATTGTATAAAGATGTTGTCATAAATTACATGCGCAAATCCTCCTGGAATCTTAAAGAGTGTTTGATATGGCGGTTAAGCTTTTAATTTTAATGTGAACGTCGTTTGGGTAAGAAATGATTCCAGACTTGAGGATTGCAACATGCATCTGAATAACCAATATGTCAACATTTTGGACTTGAATTTTGACGACCGAGTTTTGGGTTTTAATCCAAATCTCGCATATGTTGTTATTTTACCCAATCAATTACTCTTATCTCTCTTCTCATTGTTTCTTCTTTCTCCTTTTTTATAAGACTTTTTTAATCACCATTAATTAATGTATCATCTAGTTTATCAAATTCTCAATGATTGACAGATCCAATTAATTACTTTTAGTGTTGGTATATCAAAGGAAGTGTGACAAGGCAGTGAGGCATAGGTGATGAGATATCTATAAATAAGAGATTAGGTGGTGTTATCTTTTTTTTTTTTTTTTGTTTTGTCGGTTTGAGTCATCATCCAATTTTGTGTTTAGATGGTTTGTTAGTCCAATCATATATTGGTATGTTAGTTGAATGATTATCTCCATTAGGCTATATGTTTGAATACCAGATTTCACCTGATAAGATTGAAAAGATGTGTAATGTTATAGTTGAGCAAAGTATCCCTATTCCTTACTATATTTATGGGGTAAAGTTCATTGGAGGTATTAACTTATTTTTTTGTTCTAAATTGGTATCAAACCTTTAGATTTGTCCCATCAAACCATGTAAACTCACATAATGTGTCTCAATTGAGTATTTTTTGTCAATTTTTCTGTTAACTCAGATGAAAAATGTTGACATGACATTGAAGAACTCTAAAATAAATTTAAAATAATAATATTGGTCCTCAAACTTTTCCAATCACTAATCCTAAGCCTTAAATTTTCATTAAAATCAAATTTGTTCTCTGATCCAACTCCTTTTGTACTAAACCCTAATTCCTCTTAGCTGTTGCCGCTTCTCTCTTCCCACCAAACCTGCCCTTTTCATGATCAACAGCTTCAACAGGTGTCTGGTGGATCACGATGATGTGAGAAAACCACGGCGGAGACCACCGTTATAGCTTCATCTTGAAAATACCATAAGTGAAGGGGATGTAGGCACACATCAATGAAGGCAACGACAATTCCCCTGTGCGGCCACGCCAACCAAAGCCTACTCGAAGGTGGCTGTTTCTCAAAACGGGTCTAAACCATTTAGGCTACTTGGGTTTGAATTGGAGCCATTTGGATTCATGGGTTAGGAGGAGTGGAGAAATAGGCAAATTCAACGAAAGATGGGACATGAGATGGAAATCTTTGAGACAAAAAATTAAAGCCTATTGAACTTGACACACTTGATGATACACGCTTTGTGTTCGATGATATGTTTGACCGACAATTGCCAAATTAATGTAAGAGATAGATTAGGTGACAGGGAGAGCAAAATTGATTTTAATAGAATTTTAAGGTTTAGGACTAGTAGTTGAAAAAATTCAAAGACTAAAATTGTTATTTTTAATTTATTTTAATGTTATTTAATGTCATATTATTATTTTTCATCCAAAGGAACAGTAAAACTACTTAAAATACTCAATTAATACTTGTTATATGAGTTTGTATAATTCATTAGAATAAATCAAAGGATTTGATACTCATTTAGGATAAATTAAAAAACAAAAGGCTAGAATACCATTAATGAACTTTACCCCTATATTTATGTAGTAGACAGTAGACGTTATTAAAAAAAGAAAAGTTGCCGGGACTCCGATTTCATTTTTCCATAATCGAAAGAATTCGTAAGAAATAAAGATAGCGAGAGACGCGCAAACGTTACTGCTAGCCAGTTGGGTGTGAAGTGGAAATCTGTGAATCTGCAGCAGGAAGTAGGAACACGATGGTGGGTAGCGAGTTGGCCGAAGCAAAGACTGTCGACTGGGATCGCAATCATAACCAGCGGGACCCACAAGTTGGTTTGGACGTATGTGAGTTCTGAACCTGAGCAGGCTGGCTGTTTGTTGATATGATTGTTCTCCTGGTGGGCCGCACCCGTGGCCCGCGTGGCGTTGCAGGCTGGCAGCTCCACTTCTTTTTCTCTCTTCCTCTTAAGTCCTAGCAACAAATAATAATCCTATTAGAGCTGGAAACGAGTTAAGTCGAACCGAGTAGTAAACTGTTCATATTTGGTTTGAATTGATTATCAAGTTTAATATTTTATTTATATTTAAATTAAAAATAATACAAATAAACTTTAAATGAGCTTTTATCTGAATGAGCTTGAGTTGAATTTGAGCTGTTTGCTTAAATTAAGAAAAAAATCTAAAATTAAATTGAGTCGAGTCATATAGTAAGTAATTCGAGCTTTGTTTAAATTGTATATTGAATTTTAAATTTTGCTCAGGTTTAACTTGATAATTATTTGAAAGAGTCATGAACGAGTTTTAAATTGAATTAAACTCAAGCCGAGCTCGAGTTATTTGTTCATTTTTTCACCCCTAATCCTAGTCCTAGTCCTTCACTGCTTCATAACTACGCCCACCAGAGATCAAATGAGCCCTCGACTTTCACATTGGCACGAAACGGGAACAATGCTTCCCAACTCCTAGCCTATCCATCTTGTTCAAAAGTTAAATTAAGGTCAGATAAGTTATTGAAAGCCTTCTTAGTTCCACACAATTTTACACTTGTCTTGCACATATTTTGCAGTCAAGATGGGCCTGCAAGAGTTGCGGTATATGGTTGGACATAACTAGTCTCTTGTTAATGATCTCGGGTTGGTGATTAGCTGGAACAAGCGAGGGTTTAGATTAGTCTTGACTTTGGTCATTTCCCTAGGCGCGACGGTACAATTAAGCTCACAGGCAGGATGAATTTACTTCATATCCTGTCGGGACCCTACCCTAGGAGAAGGGGGTGAACGTACTTTCTTTTTCCTTAATTGGGCTCGTTTTTTCACGTTGTACTTGTCCTCTTGGACTTGGGCCTTTCCTCCTTTGTACAATCAAGCTTATGCAGTTCTTCGTAACGAGCAGCATTGCTCTCTGACAAAAGAGTTTGTCGAGGTTGGATTGGTCATTTGGCAAACACAAACCATACCATGGGCGATGAGAGAGGAGGATGCCACCCTACAGATTTTCTTTATTGCATCTACAAGAGCAGATCAAATGCTGTACAACTACAGGCCTAAGCTCGGACCCTCTTACAAACAGGTCCCCCAAAAAATGGAATAGTAGACAAGGGATTAGCAACTGTCTTTTTCCCATGGAACTTGACCAAATTTGGTCACAAAAAGAAAGAAATTCAATTAATTAGCCAGATTAGCCCATGCTTCTAACTCCTACCGATAATCATGTTGGAGGAAAGAACCTGTTGAGATTAAATGGCAGTGTGTAGAATTCCTCATTTCTGTTGTCTCCTCTAAATGTTCTGAACTTCACCCACCATGGCATCCCCCGGTCCTTCTTCGACTTCTCCACCTCCAGTGTATTGTCCATAAACACCGCAACAATCAAACCAACTGTAGCCGCAGATGAGAATATGGTGTTCAAGAATGCATTGAACTGCAATCACACAGTTGTCAGAATGTGATTTAAACCAGAGTTACCATGTATAAACCACAAGTTGAAATCTTATTATCTTCTCATTTTTCAGTACAGGCTTGACAAGCTACTGACCCATCCAGCATGTGTGTGAACAAGGCCCCTGTGTGCGGGATTCCAGTATTCCATGAAGAACTGCGGGATGGAGATCCCAAGGAAGAGTGAGAGGCCGGTGATCATGAGATTTCTCATGCAGTTCATGTTTGTGAATTGGAGAAAGGACAATCCAACCGAAGCTGCAGGTCAAGCTGGGATTTGTCATCAAGGAAATGCAAAGTAATGGGAACGAGACTTATTTAGACTAAATGACGTACACACAAGACCAAAGAGGACACAGTAGAGAGCGGCAAATATGGGGAAAGGTATTGACGCAAACACAGCTCCAAATTTCCCTGTAAATACATAGAACAAGAAAAAAAAAAAGAGATTAGATGAAGAATTGTGAACAGATAACAACTTTCAAAACAGACTGGAAAGATTATGACATTTCAGAAAGGCTACTGAACCTTTCCCATAAATAGTGTATATAGAAGCAGAGAGCGAGAATAAGAGCTCTGACTTAGTTCCCATACAGCCCTAGTCACCACAACTACCAACTCTATGTACTGATTGTGATTCAACAAAAGAATTCCTCGGATCTATGTAGTACAGAGGTCCATACCTAAGATAGAGAAGAATATCATAAAGCCAGCTGATACTTCAACAACTCTTCGGCTTCCAACACGGGTTAGTCCAAGTAGTCCCACATTTTCACTGAAGCAAGCAATGACACTGTTAGGTTCAATCACAAACTCCAAAATAAGCAGGGTGAAACTAAAACTTAGTAAAATCATATCTTACACAGAAACAGTTGAACCAGTTCCTGTCCCAAAAAGACCATCAAGCAAGACACCAATTCCCTGAAAGTTTGATAAAAGCAAACTACTCAGCTACCTGAGATCGAATAATAGGACAATGGGATATATTTGACTAGTTTGAATGAATCATCAGCCTTCCAAGAGTTGTCGAAAATGCATGCAGATATAAAGCTAATACTCATGACAGAGAAAGGAGATGCATCCAGGTATTTCATTTCAGGGAATGCAAGAATGTTAGAATTTCTTTATCATTTTGTCACAGGCATGGTATGATTCGAGCATCTTAAAAAATGCAAATTTCGAGATTGAACATAAAAGTTCATGTTCCATAGTGTCTTAGCATTTCTACAAGTCTGATTCCTCAGAGATTTGCAAGGCTTATGCAATCACTTTCCCTTTAAATACTCATAGGTCAAGATGATAAAAGTATTTCCAATAAAAGAGATAAAACAGGAGTTCAATAGCCAAAGGGAAAAATGATTATCTTATTAATCATTATGCCGTTACTTTTGTTAACTAATTTCATACTGAAATTATGGTGCTATTTCCTTTAGCAGATTCCAATGGGATGGGCTAATGTCTGTTTGTTGGTATGTATTGGTTGCCTTAAGCTTTATCTCCTTTTGGATAGGATTCGAGAGAAAAAAAAAAAAAAGCTGCATTCTTATTGCAAATACAGATAAGCCAAAGAAAATAATGCATGCTTGCTTAGTAACCATACTTTTTTCTCAGCGTGTGGGGTGATGTTCTACATTTTTAATCACGTAAAGACCATGCCAAACATATTGCTATTTTGTTACCCAAACAAAAAAGAGAGATAACATCTTCACAAGTGACTTACCTGCCAGCCAATGCCCCTGCTTAGAACATAGGCAGGAGGTGGAGTTGCAATAGCCAAACGGGATGCTGCCTTGTATGCTCCTGTTGACTAAAGAATGAAAGATGAAGTTGCACGGTGGTTTAATTGTCAATATACTTAATTGCTGGGTAGAACTTTCAACATTGACATCAGAAAGTATCAACCTAGTAGCTGCAAATAGGCAGAACTGAGAAGATTTACCTCGACCATAGACACTAGAACTGCAGACATCATAGCAAATGAATGCCCAGCTGAAAATGTAGGTGGACCCCATTGCAGAGGATATGGAAATTTGAACCTGAAGCAAAAAACCAGAATATTCAGCCATATAAAACTTAGTAGCAATGAAAACTCAAAAGAGGCCGATTCTTTATTATACCAAGGGGCAGTAGATATGAGATTTGCCCTATCTGTACGGCAACTATTCTGTGTCACTCTTGGCTTGTCGCGATAAGCCCCACTAGCAGTTAGAATCAGCGAGTAGATCCAGATGATGGTCACACAGATCAAAACTGGAAACCGCTCAAATATTGGAACATCTTTTAATGGCCTCACATTCTTTAGATACTGCAAGTCCCAACATCAATCCCAAGCAAAGCAGAAAATTCCTTAAATAGAAGAAATGCTGTCAAAGCAATCTTAAAAATACTTACTTGCGATAGTCCAATCACCAATAAGAGCATTGGCAGCCCGATTTCCACACAATTCCCCAACTGGAAAATAATGCATTTAAAAAATAATCATGATGTACGTTCCCAGAAAAACAGACGTGATGCTGTCATGAAATAAATTAGACCATGTTGGCCAGACCCATGGAAGAATGCTATTACTGAAATACATGCATATTTCAATGTTTCCTTGCATGTAGACATTCAGCTGTTTCAACTTTTAAGCAATTCAAAGGTGTAGATAGATGTCAAAAATGGTCACACTTATGCAAAATTAGCCAAAATCAAAACAATAACAAGATTTCAGTGGATGGTACATGACAGCTAAAATAAATTGTGGTTTATAGCAATGCATACCAGGGGAAATCCTCGTTGAAATAATCCCAAGCCAACTAAGCTCACTACTGGCGCCATTCCAAGAGGGCTGAAGAAGCTGCTAAAACTCTGAAACAGTAAATAATCTGGACACATAAATGAATGATTTCTATGACACTGAACAAGCTACCACCATACCGTGAGAAGAGGCCCCAGACTTGACTGTACCCCAGGATTATCTGTATGCTTGAGGCAACAATAAGAGCTCCTTGGATGGCTCTCATTGTTTGTATGAACCTCTACAAACAAATCACATGTGCTTCAAATCAGTTAACAAATTAATGAAAAAAAGCTAGCAATAGAAATCCAACTAACCAAACCAAAACACCAAAAGCAAAAAGACTGATTGTGTTTGGGCACATCTGTTAGAGGCTAGAAGATAATTTCATAACTTATCATGTATAAATAATAAGAATAATAACATTGTCCTATTTGATTTACATATGTAGAGTGTCAATGAAATTATCTATTATATGTACCTATGACATGAAGGGCATTTTTCTTCAAGGTCTTTTTGATATGTTCTAAAAATAAAGCCAATTCGTCACTATTTTTCAACAAAATTCTAGTATGATCCATTTTGTAGGGGCATGACACCATTAACTTGCAGCACACATGAGTAAAATATACTAGCATTTCTATTCTGAAGGAAAAGCATTGAAAGGAATGGGATCAGCACGTGCAGTCCTCTCATATCTAAGCCACATATTCTAATAGCTGAAGCCAATGGGAAATTATTACCATATTTGCTGGTATCTAGATTTTTCCTCAATTTCAAATGTTTATGCGCTAATTTACTTCTTAACGGAAAATATACTTTGTGTATGTGTATTATGGGCAAACATTTGGAAGATAAGGGAATCACGGCTAGCTTACTTCATGATGATCAGTTATCCGTTGCAGCGAGGAGTCATTTATTATGTAAGCAATTGGAATGACATAAGCATATGAACCCCCAACTACTGCAGGCAATCTTGTTCCGAAAAGTGCTTGGAGAAGTGTTTTTATTCCGGCCACAAAGAGCAAAGTTTGTATAACCCGTGCTTTATCTCCCTAGTAAGAACAAGAAACAAAGAACAAGAAAGAATTAAGCAGGAGAAAAGAAAAATTAAGATGAAGGGACAGATGGCAGAAATGATTATCGCCTACAATACCGTTCTTGGTCCAACTTTCAAGCCTAATTTTCCTAAAAAATGTTAACTTTTTATGTGAATAAATAAGTTACTAAAAGTACAGTTTGCCAATGGAATCTTGATCTCAAAAGTAGGTAGAATTTAAGAACTGGTAAGTATACTACCTGAAGAGTTTACATGGTTGGAAATTGCAGAAATTTAAGTTACACATGAATCTCTAACATGGAACAGGAAGGAAACAAAGGCTGGATTGAGTTAAGTAGCTTACATCACTTCCACCCATTGCAGGGACTAGCACTGAAGGAATCATTACACTTGTGCCCAACATCAGGATGTAGTTTTGAAATGCTAGTACAATCGTTTCAACTGCAAGAAAGATGAAGGAACATGAAAAAGCACTGGGGAAAAAAACGACTGTACTGAAAATTATATGTATGAGAACTTGGTGGCAGACTGAGAAGTTCGTTTTTCTAGTTGACCTAGTGATGTGATCCAAGAAGCTTCTGCAATTTCGGCTATTTATATTACCAAGGTAGAAGATAATTTGATGTGAATGCAACAGAGAATACTGTCTCATAGCCAAATCAGTATCATGTTCTTTCTTCTTTCCATCATTCACAAAGCTGATGGTACATGTCTTCTTATGCACCTAAATGTGCCCATGAACAGCAATAGAAGCAGGAGCTGGGTAAATCAGGGAACCAACGCAAAGCTTTATGATCATAATTAAGTTTGAATTGACCCAAACAATGATGGAAGGTAAGTTATCCATAGACCTTTTTTATGACATGTTTGTAACAACTTGTGTTCTTCATAAACAGAGTGGTGCATCTTGCAAGGACATTTGGATTCTCAGTAAAAACAACCCAGTTAAAGCTCACTGAAAGCACCTTCCAGTTCAACCTATGCTCTAATTAGTACAAAAAATTAGAAAATAAAGAAAACTGTCAATAAGTCGAAATCTGTTCATCTCCTCGTCAACTGCCAAGTGATTCTATCACTCTCATCATCATTTTAGATTTAGACGGAGCCCCTCTTACAAATTAATGGCATTTGAACTTCGCATTGCTTAAAAACAAAAAGATGGTCTCTTGAAGCTGTAAGCTATGGTAAACATAGTCTGGCAACAAAGACATGATCATGAATTGACGATGATTACGCCCACAAAGCAACTGACGCCATTAACAAATCCACATTCACCAGGGAATAAAGAAACCGCATTGGTTCCAGAACAAACCTAGCGTCTAGGAACTCCTGGTTTGGAACCAAGCATAACCCAGTTTCATTATCGTCACTTGCTCGCCACCCATTCAAAGAACCCGAAACTCAAGAGTGTTTAACTCGTGAAAAGCCCAGAAACAGAAAGAAATTCAAATTTTCAGACACTCCCATTTTCTACTCAAATATCCAAATTAAGCAGAGGGTGCAGTGTGATATATGTACGTTTCAGAAGACTGGGGAAAAGGTTGAAAAACTGCCCTTGTGGACAATGCGTTACACTAGTACAATATTTGCAAAACGCACAGAGATGAGAATGAGGAACGGAAGGAAAGAAAAAGTACCCCAGGGAGGGTTAGAATCTATGCAGTACTCGAGGTCCTGAAGCTGTTCCATGGGAGGGTGCATTATTTCAGCCATTTTCTTGAAGCTTTGGCTATGGAGTTATCAGAGAGACGAAGAAGATGAAGAAGAGAGAAAGTAAGAGGAAAGTAGAGTACAGATATGAAGGGAATAAAAGAGTAGCCGGAAAAAATATTAAAAAGAGGAAAAGAAGAGAACAATATGCTATCGTTTGTGCGAAAGCAAAGCAATAGTCTCTCTCTCGCTTTCTGTCTATCTGGTGTCGATAATATTGGCCTGTTTCTTTTGAATCAGAGTTTGAATGCCAAATTTGGTCCTCATTCCTCATTTATTTACCAGACAGCCATCCGGGCCCACTCCTGTCCCAACAGTCCAGTGAGTCCATCCAATGGCAATGTAAACGCTGCCAGTTGCCAACAAAGCGCAAGAAGCGAAGCACGCAGGTCAGGACTCAGGACTCAACATCAACCAAGAAGTAAACAATCCTTCTACTCTCATAAATTTGTAAAAATGTTTTTATATATTTTAAAAAAAATATGATCCCGTTTTCTTCTGTATAAGAGTTGCATTGATTTTCATGAGTTTGTTTCCAACATGAATAACCTTTAACTAATTCAAACTGTATTAGACATCAAATTTTACTTTACACTTGAAAAAGTGGTTCTGTCTTAAAAGTTCGGTTATTTTCTCCTAACTAAGCTCATACTACAACTCCTCACATATGGCATGAGAGCTTTTGTTTGCAATCCTGAAGTTATGTACTTGAAATATCTATGATAATAGGTATGTAAAATTACAGACTTATGTAAGTTAGTAATTGTAGATATAAAATCGTGCGAATAGATTTTCTTGCATATAAGCTATCAAACAATAGGCTGTTACCTAAATTTTGTAAATTTACTTCTCTAGTAAAAATTGCAGTCTCTATGGGTAAGATATTTTGGTTAAAGTTTTGACAAGTGTTGCATTGCACAAAGTACTCGCAAATAAAATAGATAAATGGGAACATGGAATGGTACAAATATTCCTCTAACATATCTACAGTAAATATTCAATCCATACACTATTTCGATAGGGGAACAAAGTGGACCCACTGAATTGATTGTAACATTCCAGGATGAAGAGTGGGGCCCAGGTGAGGATGTTGCTTGTTTCTGTTCCTAAATTGCCTGCTCTGTTCTAAATTATGAAAAGGGAAAGATGGTGGGGAGTAATTAATAAATGGTGGTCTCAGGTGAGTGGTTATAATTGTAATTAATGAGGCACTTTGTTCCTTCTACAGAAGCTCCAATACTTTGTGACTGGCAGCTCAATTACCAACCCAACCAACGAGAGAATGTCAGAGCCGGGCCGGGTCGGGTCGGGCGCACAGGGGTAATGGTAAAATGGCAGGGTTTGTAAATAGGAGGGAAAAGGAAGGGGTGAAGGTGAAGGAGGTCAAAGGTTTGGTGACGTACGTTGGAGAACGACATCCCCCAAAATCCGATTCCCAGGAAATTGAAATTTGCGTCTCCGGTCGTTTTCGAATCTCACAAGATAAGCATCTCTCTCTTTCTCTCTCTCTCTCTCTCTCTCTAGCTAGATCTCCTTTTAGTTTGCATTCTGTCTGAAACCAGCCTGACCTAACTTGTGCGACAAGTAGTACAACCTTGCTAGTTTTTAAACTAAAACCCATTAGTTCGTTCCTGGCCTTCTTTCCTTCCCATCACCGCCCCTAGCTTTATATGAAACCTATCAATACTGCACACTTCTTTTACCTCATTATTGCATATCCCTATTGATGATGATGATGACTTTTCGTGTTTGCTTACAGTGCAAGTTACATGCCTTGGAGAGGGGGAGAGGGGGGGGGGGGGAGCGGGGTTTGTGCAATTGTGCTAGAGATTTAAAAGGTGACATGATTTTCTGTCTCTTCAATAGATTTTGTCTATAAAAAGAACATATTGTTTAAAAATGTTTGGGATGAAAATGTTAAACTTTTCGAGATTTAATATTGTAATGAAACTAAAGTTAGAGGCTTTGGACTCCACATGCAAATCTTTTTTAAGAAGGTGCACTTCCTTGTCTGTCCAGCAACAAAACTAGAAACAAGTTCAGAGTCTTTGAGGTTTACAATTTTACATACTAATATAACTACAATAAATCAATTAACTATAAAAATTATCATACCAATTTGAAATTAGTATAAAATTGTTACATATAACTTAAATTAGGATTATATTAACCTGCAACTTCACCATCCAACTCACTACTCTGTAATGCACTTGGACACCCAGTGGAACTATAAATCCTTTTGTCATCCAACACAAACTTTGCTTTTTTTTTTCCTCAAGTCTTTTCGGTTTTCTCTCGTAAAATTGTTTTAATTTGTGTCATATCTTAATAAACATTAAATGACCACCCGATTCCTATTAAAAATGTAAATTTATACTCGATTTGTCCTAAATAGAATGAAACATATTTTTTTGTGCCATCTGAATTGGTTGAATATTTTTTAACAACCAAATAATTCACTATCCTTAATTGAATTTTAACTACATAAAACCCAAAAATGAATGTTATTTTTTTAATCTTCATTTAAACAAACTCTCACTACAAAAAATTTAAAAATAAATATATTTTTTAAAATCTTCATTAAACTATCACACACAAAATTCAAAAATATTTTTTTAAAAAAGATCATTTCAGATGAAAAATTGAAAAAATATCATAAACTACATAAATTAATTTTCATGCCTAGATATTGTTGGCCCAAGAGCAACTAAGAGAGAAAGTGAATTGGTTGAATTTAAAAAATCATCGAAAAAGAATTTTTAATCTATTAAATAAAAATGCAATTTAAGGAGCTCAAATAAATCTATCCCGACTAGAAAATGACTACCATAATAATCATAAATTTTACTTTGAAAGCTTGCTTTGAAGGGTTTTGAAAATAAACAACTTCAACTAATATAAAAAGATAAATCACCAAGTAACAATCAAGCAAATAGGAAGAAAAAAGCTTACACACATGTGGCAACGTGCGGGCCGTTTTCGGGAGTCGCCACCAATCTGTTTCACCTAGGTCGATTGGACACCTTAAAATTGGTCTGCGAGAGTTCGGGGGTTCGGGAGTACGGTTACGTTAAAACAACTTTGTTAAAACGCCCAAAAATTGGTACCTTAGTTGATTTCAATTTTTGTCTTGCTTTGTTTTAAAAATATTCAGTTAATGTTCTAAACAGAAATTTTAACTGAATTAGTCGGATGTGGATTTTTGGTAATTAATTTGTATAGAATTTTATACTTCCGAACCATGGACTCTGCCGAGTCATTTGGACACGGAAGATTTGATTCCGAACCATGGACTCTGCCGAGTCATTTGGACACGGAATTTGTTGAAATTTTAAATAATTTAATCCATATTGTAAACATGGATTTTTATCTTTGTATTTATTTAATTTTAAAAGTTAATATTTTCCAAACCGTAGATCCTGCCGAATCATCCGGATATGGAATTTAATATCCAAGCCATGGATTCTAACCGAATCATCTGGACATGGATATGATCCGTCTTAGGATTTCGTTATTTAATTTTATTTTATTTTTTAATAATTTTAGCTAATATCCAAGCTATGGATTCTAACCGAATCATTTGGACATGGATATGATCCGTCTTAGGATTTTATCAAACCTACAAAGAGCGGATTCACAAACATTTGAATGCTTCTTAACCAATCATCTGGTACACATTTAATGCATTACAAGAAATTAAAATTAAACTAATCTAAAAATAAAGATAAAAAAAAATTAAAAAAATGAATATCTTAAGTTACATCCTTATGTGAATTTAATTAGTTAAATATAATACATGACTAAACAATCAAATAATAAAAGAAACAAAAAGGAAAATCAAAGAAATAAAATTTGCCGTCAGTGACTGATCTGCAATAAAAAAAAGTTAGTGGTTCAATGAATGAAAAATGAAAAATCATAAGGGCTAAAATGAAAGTTTTACCTAAAGAGAAGAAAGTTGACTGGGTCGAATTCGATTTGCGGGTTTTGAAAGCGTTCTCCTGCGACGGCAGGGGCTTGGGCGAGAGAATATCCAACAGATCACCATAAACGGGCTTATGTTTTCTACCCTAGATTTTCCGAGAGGTCACCACGGTCTAGCACGTTGATCTCTCCAATTGTATCTAACGATCCGGATTCGATCTCACAAGGATCTACTTTGCTTTGCTTAAGAAAATTGATTAATTTACAAAAATAACAGCAACTAAACATAATACTAATAATTCTTGTTCTGAAATAGTATTCAACCAAAATGCTTGTAAGTCATCATTTGAGAAGAGCAAATGGTTTACTCCACACAGCTAGCCACTATGACCACGTATGGCTTACAAGTTGAAACCTTTTTCCGACATATCAAATTTTAACATCATTCAAAAGCACCATGAGGCTATGTATAATATTTAAGAACATGAAAAATTAATATTTGAATAACCAACAAAAGGCTCTCAAATCAGAACTCAAACAATTAGAAGTACCAAAATGAAATTGTGATTGACACCAATTGAGTAAGATTCAGAACAGATAATTAAAACAAACAGTGACACCAAAATGAAAATATGTGCTCTTGCGCAAGCCTGAATACCCAGAAGCACAAACTGCACAATCTTACCATAGGCTTACCTAAAGCTCCAACCAACAACGTGAAAAGAGCACCAATGTAATTAGCAACTGAACTGATCAATGACTAATATATCTCAGAAAAAACAGGTCTCTAAAGAGGAGATCATTTCATTTCAGACGAGAAAGTAAAGCCATTGAAACCGGAATTGAGAAAGAAAACGGATATGAAAGAAGAAACACCAACCATCAAGACAGGACAAGTAGGATTGATTCACTCGTAATGCATAATACAGTTAGATCAAATTCATTCAAATCTTGACGACAATTCAAGCCCTTGTATCTGACTTTGAATCAGTTAACTCGAAATTTAATCTGTATAAAGGGGCAGCACAAATAGTACCAGAGAAAAGTCTACGGGACGAATTTCGAAAAAAAAAAAAAATTAATCAGTAAAGAAAGTAGCAGGAAAATCAAGAATCATCTTACCAGAAATATGAGGATCGAAATCGAGGAGGGAAGAATTGCTTACCGAGTAACCAAAACGATGAATAAACTGAGGCGATGAGATCGCTTACTCGTTAGAGGTTTATGAAGGGATCCGTCTCAAGGGAGGAGGTGAAGGAAGCTGCGAGATGAACAAATGACAGAGAGAGAGAAAGAGATCTGAGAACGTCGGCCGGCCAAGGCGAGGACGATTGGCGCCGGGAGGTAGAGTCGGACTCGGAATGAGGAGCGCGGACAGCAGGGGAGCGCGCAGGGAACCGGAGACGACGGCAAGCGAAGGGAGGACGTCGGTGGCTGACGGAGGGAGCTGGCGGATGGCGGGCGCGAGGGCAGGGGAGTGCGTACGTAGCTGGAGATGAGCTCTGATGGGAGGACGACAGCGATGGAGGTCGACGCGGCTGGAGGTGGCTGGAACAAAAGGCGGAAGGCGCGGCCGTAGGAAGAGCGGAGGAGGCGGAAGCCGTTGGACGCGCAAAGGAGGGCAGTGGAGTTACGGCGGCTGGGAGGGAGCAGAGAGAAATATCGTGTCGGAGGGAGGAGAGAGTTGGGCAGGAGGAGGAAGAGGTCAGCAGGCTCGGCGAGAGGGAGAGGGAGGAGGAGAGAGAGAGGGAGAAACCGAGACCGTTGTTTTCAGCTGCGAGAGAAGATTTCAGAGATAAAAGAGAGAGATAGAAGATTCCCGAGAGAGCGTGAGAGATCGATCAGAGGGCTGGTGAGATGTCGCTAGAGTAGATGAAATGTCGCTAGCAAAGGGGAAGGCTCAGCTGGGGGAGAAATAGCTAGCCAGGCTCCTATCGTCGGACTTCTTCTTCTTCTTTTTAATTAATTAATAATTAATAATTAATAATTAATTTAATTTTTTTAATACACACACACATATTATTTTATTAACTAAACATATAAAACAAAAATGCCTCCCCTAAACTAATTGTCATCAATATAATATATATATATATATTTTTATTTTTCTTTTTTTAATTTTTAATTTAATTAATTAATTAATTTTTTCTTTAATGAATGTCGGACGAAATTGGGTGTCAACAACACAATAACTTTTATAGAGGTTCAGTCTCTTCTCTTAAAAGCCTACTCCTTTCCTCAAGTTCGCCACTTGAGAATTTTTTTCTCCGTTATCAAGTCAAGTGTACACAAGATCACATACTCGTTTGGTATCCCCCTTTATCACCAACATTCACTAGTTTTTCTAGAGGCTAACTAGAAACCTCACAAACACTCATTCCTTTTCAAGGAAATAACTCAATCTCACAAGATAAACTCACCAAATTAGTGTCTACAAAGTTGCAAGAACAATTAAAGTACTAGTTGCTAGATAAGCAAGTGAAAGCACAAATCTCTTAGTTAATCTCAATTTTTGAGCACTTTGATTTGATCTTGAAGATAAATTCTCACTTCTAATGGCCAAGAATTCTTTCTAAAGTTTTTTTTTTCATGTTTTTATATTCATTTGGGGGCCAAAAAGATGTTGAAGAATTGTTGGAAATGTTAGAAAAGCTCTAAAAAAATTTGATGACCGTTGCTGTCAAATTTGATATGGTGACTATTGCTGTAAAAAAAACTTTCACTCGGGTTGAAATTTCGGTCTCATATCATCACCCAAGATTTGATCTCCAATGGCTAGGTTACTAATTAATGAGGTGTCAGTACCTAACCCACATGGCAATTTAATATGACACAAATTTAAAATGAATTTTCAAAGTATTTTTGAACTAAAGAATCACACGCAGGTCTAGAATAAACTGTTCACCTGGTTGAAAAACTTTCACTCAAGTATTTTTCTTGTTTAGAAGCAAAATATTCTTGGGTTTGAAAAACTGCTCAAGTTTCAACATGTTGAAAGACTTTCACCCTGTTAAAACTGCAACTCCAAGTCTTTCTCATTTCCAAACTTCCAAACTTCCAAACTAAATTTAACATTAAAAAGGTTTCTTTTTTTTTTTTTACAAGCAATGCTTGAATCACAAAAAATACTTGAAATATAGATAAGAACCATTTTTCCTTTCAAAGATCAAAATTTACCAACTAGGAATTAAAGCATTTCATTCACAATTCAATTTGCTACTTCTTTTTGTCATGAAACACTTAGAAACATCAAATAAAATTGTCTAAATTTCTTACACACTTAAAACAAACACATTTGCTTTTCATAAATATTTTGTTATCATCAAAACTCTAGATTAATTAATTGGAACAAATTCAACAATCTCCCCATTTTTTATGATGACAAAACAACCTTTCAGAATATATATATAACATCCAAACAACAAGCATAAACAATGCTTCTTCCCATTTCATCAAATATTCTTTAAATTCATCTCTTCCTCTTTTTGTCATAATGAAAAAGACATATAGATCATCAAAATAAATTATGAAAATTTTCAAATAAAGTTACCAAAATAAGTAACAATCGCCCCCATTAATTAAGGCATAAAATCCTAAGATACATCTACAAGAAATCATGCTCCCCTTAATGTCAAGCACATATATATTTCTACCCCTTTCTAATTTAATAAAATAACCGAATATCAATTAATGGCCTAGCAACATAACACAATGTTATCACAAGATCATATCATCAAAACATTGGAACAAATCTACAATAGTCATAGCAACATCAAGCACATCAAATATTTTCAAAAAAAAAAATGAATAACTTATATATACTCATAAAGCAACATATCACAACCAAATATCTCAATTTATCAATAATCACCATTAATCAATAAAAATCAACAAAGTTAACAAAATTTGAGCTTTAACATCAAGTATTTGTTATTTTGCTCCAAATCCCTAATTTCTTTGTGCATAGGGCTTTCATGTATAAGCTTTTAATTATTGCCCCATGTTCAAGCACTTTATAATAAATCTCAAACATTGATTTTAATACTCAAATCTCTTTAGGTCCATGATGGTTAGTTCCAACAATTTTGGTTCCTTTGAAAACTCATACCAACTTATAACTAATAGGAACTTTTCCTTTCCTAAACATGCATTCATAAGAATAATGTCATTTTCTATCACAAGCATAGCAAGTTACAAATGGATTAGATGGGAATGTAGATGCATCAACAAAATAGTTTCCAAATTTCTTTTTCATAAGTAAGGGATGATAGCTTGTGCCCGCTTTGTCATAAACGTCATTTTGAGCGCTAAACAACAAATCAAGTTTTTTTTTACCCTTAACAAACTTTGACAAAGATTGGTTAAGGTCAAGGTTTTCTTTTTTTTTTAGTTCATCTCTTTATTTAGTTAAGGAAGCATTTAAAACTTTCAATTCACCTACATATTTAGCAAGTTTTGAGAAATCATTGTACAGAGCATTGAAAATATTTTACAATTCTAAATATTCACTACTTATAGATATGCCTAAACTAGATGAGTCACTTGAATATCTCATTACCTCATCTTCTTCTTTTTTCGTAAGGCATAGGTAGGAGTGATTTTGATTTGTTGAGGAGGCTTTATCACAATCTATCATTAAGCACAAGC
The DNA here is from genome assembly GCA_039654915.1 of Aquilaria yunnanensis. Classification (NCBI taxonomy): domain Eukaryota; kingdom Viridiplantae; phylum Streptophyta; class Magnoliopsida; order Malvales; family Thymelaeaceae; genus Aquilaria; species Aquilaria yunnanensis. The sequence continues at coordinate 69,562,468 of CM077596.1, read as the reverse complement.
TAACATCCTCACTTGAATCACTTACAGTTGAACTTGCACTTAAGGATTGGTCATTATCACTTCATGTAATCGTGACATTGTTATTTTTCTTCTTGCTTTCTTTGTTTTTTTTTTTGCTTCATGTGCTTCCTTTTTTAATGGAGAACCAAATTGTAGATATCTAGACTCCTTGTAATTGTAGTAAATCATAACATTCTTCTTCTGTTTCTTCTCATGCTTTTCTCTTTTGAAGTTCCTTTTCCTTAGTTTCTTGACCATCTTGTTAAACTTTTTTACTAAGAAAGGCTTATCAATCTTTCTATCTTCACTTGATGATGACCTGTTTTCTTGAGTCTTCAAAGTCATTGACTTGTTTTTTTTTTTATGAACATCTCTTCAACATGCTCTTTGATTTCATATGTCAATAATTTTCCGAAGAGCTCATCAACATGCATGGTCTTGATACTTCCTCCTTTATTTATCGCTTCAACAATACTTTTCCATGAGGAAGGTAAGCTCCATAATATTTTTCTGACCAACTATTCATTTGTATACTTTTTTCCAAGCAACTTGAGTGGTGTGAAAATTTCATTAAATCTCCTAAACATGTTTTGGATGCTTTTATTTGGCTCCATAGTGAACAGCTCATAAGCTCTCATAAGCATGTACATCTTGATGTCTTTCACTTGTGTGGTTCCCTTATATATGATCAATAACTTGTTCCAAATGTCCCTAACATTTTCACAAGTGACGCTAAATTGAACACATCTAGGGTTAGTGCACAATATATAATATTCATAGCTCTTGCATTCATGGTGCACATAAGATTATCTTATGGTTCATATTTAGTCTGATCTTTTAGCACTTGTTTACCGTCAACTACTTTTATAGGAATTTTAGGACCATCATTAATGATCCTCCATAAAGCATGATCAATTGCTTCAACGTGAATTTCCATCCCAGTTTTCTACTAATTAAAATTTGTAAAGTCAAACAATGGTGGTCTAGATAGACTTGTTGGAATTCTTGACGCACCAAGATCCTTTTAAGATTGGATTTGAGTTCATTGAGCTAACTCTAGCTTGAACAGCTATCTAAGGCAGCTAAAAGTAGCTCCCTTTAGCTCAAGTCAGCTCACTTCAGCTATAAGTAGCTCAAAGTAGCTGGACTTCAGCTCAAGTTAGCTCAAGTCAGCTCATTTCAGCTTCTGGTAGCTGAATGTAACTGGGCTTCAGCTCAAGTCAACTCACTTCAGCTATAAGTAGCTCAAAGTAGCAGGACTTCAGCTCAAGTCAGCTCAAAGTAGCTCACTTCAGCTTTTGGTGGCTGAATTTAGCTGGACTTCAATTTACTTCAGCTGAGAGTAGCTAACTCCAGCTCAAGGTCAGTTTAGGGAACTAGACCTTAGTTCATGGAGCTTGATTGGAGCTCAGAGGAGCTCAATGGTGCATAAGTAGCATAGTGAGCTAGCTTTGTGCCAGCTCACCTTGCTTTTAGCTCAAAACCACCAAGAGACATATCTTTTGTGTAAAGGTATGTCTCTTCATCAAAAGAGATGACTATTGGCTAAAAGAACATGTCTTTTCATCCAAAGAAAGTGTTCCTTAAGTGAAAAGATATGTATATTAGGCCATGAGGGTGGTTGGGGTGGTTATTGCACCAAGAGTGATGTCCTATGACTTCAGGGGACATGTATATTCGGCCATAAGGTAGTTATGGGGTGGTTATAGGCCAAAGAAAGTGTTCCTTGGCTAAAAGACATGTATTTTCGCCACCATACATGACCCTTGGCCAAAGGCAGTGTTCTTTGGCTTAAAAGACACATTTCTTGGTGTAAAGGTGTGCCTTTTGGTCATCTATAAATAGGCTTTAGAGGTTAGCCATTTTAAGCACGAATTTGCACTCCATTTGCTCCATTTTCTTAAGAGAAAATTGTTCTCCTCCTATTTCCTTTAAAGGCCGAAATATTAAACACTTCTTGAGAGCATTATGGGTGGATTTTCATATAGATTGTTCATCTCTATTTCAAGCTTCAAGGCGCTCCTCTAAGATCAAGTTCTCCCTCAAGTTTTTTTTCGCTAAAGATAACCAAGAAGAAAGGTGCATATCTTTTCTTGATTTAGTAGCATGTTAGGTTTCATTTTCGTATATTCTTAGTAGCATGCTAGGATTTATTTAACACAACTTGTATGTGATCTTGATATGTTATATAATATGTTATGCATGCCTATATCCATGTTGAATTCAAATGAACAAATATGCATGTGGCATATACATGAGTAGATAACATAAAAGTATGTGATCATAAGATCATAAGATCTTGAAATCTTCAAGACTTTGCCCCTCAAGATGCATAAAACTAGTTGTTGGTATGGATCTTTTGATTTTAAAATAATAATGTTTTGAAAACAAAAATCACCAAGCTCTGATACCAATTATTGGCACAAGAGCAACCAAGAGGGGGGAGTAAATTGGTTGAATTCCAAAAATCATTAAAAAAATTTTAAATCTCTTAAACCAAAATACAATTTAATGAGCTCAAATAAACCTGTTCTAACAAAAAATGACAACCACAATGATCATAAATTTTACTTTAAAAGCTCACTTTGAAGGGTTTTTGAACACAAACAACTTCAACTAATGTAAGAAGATAAATCACCAAGTAATGATTAAGCAAGTAGAAGAAAAGAAGCTTACACATAACGATTTTTATAGAGGTTCGGTCATTCCTCTCAATAGCCTATTCATCTCCTCAAGTACACTACTTGAGAGTTTTATTCTCCACAATCAAGTCAAGTGTACACAAGATCACATAGTCTTTTGGTAGCTCTCTCTACTACTAACATTTACTAGTTTTCCTAAAGACTAACAAGAAACCATACCAACACATTTTCCTTTCCAAGGAAATAGCTCAATCTCACAAGATAAACTCACCAAATTGGTGTTTAAAAGGTTGCAAGAACAATTGAAGCATTTGTTTCTAGATAAGTAAGTGAAAGCAAATCTCTTGGCTAATCTCAACTTTTTAGCACTTTGATTTGATCTTAAAGATAAATTCTCACTTCTAATGATCAAAAGTTCTTTTGAAAGTGTTTCTTTATATGTTTATACTTATTTGGGGCCTAAAAAGATGTTGAAGAGCCATTGGGAATGTCAGAAGAACTCCTAAGAAATCTGGTGATCATTACTGTTAAATTTAATAGGTAATAGTCTCTGTCACCCAATTTCATTCAGATGAAAAATTTTCACCCAGTTAAAATTTTGGTCTTATATCGTTACCAAAGATTTTATCTTCAATGACTAGATTGTTAATTAATGAGGTATCAGCATCTAACACATGATGCAATTTAATGTGGCATGAATTTAAAATAAAATTTTAAAATATTTTCGAACCAGAGAATTGCACGCAGGTCTGGAATGAGTTTTTCACCATGTTGAAAAAACTTTCACTTGAGTCTTTTTCTTGTCTAGAACCAAAATATTTCCAAGTTTGAAAAATTGCTTCAGTTTCAATATACTGAAAGACTTTCACCCTGTTGGAACTGTAGCTTTAGGTTTTTCTTATTTCCAAATTTGAAAAATTTAACACTAAAAAGGTATTTTCTTTTACAAGCAATGCTTAAATCATAAAAAAATACTTTAAATATAGATAACCATTTTTCCTTTCAAAGATCAAAATTTTATCAACAAGGAACTAAAACATTGCATTCACAATTCAATTTGCTACTTCTCTTTATTATAAAACACTTAGAAACAACATATAAAATTGTCTAAATTCCTTACACACCTAAAACAAATATATTAGTTTTCATAAATATTTTATTATCATAAAAAATCTAAATTAATTAATTGAAACAAATCCTACACATATAATCATTTAACAGACAATCAGAGTATTATTTCGTTTTTGTCTCTCCTTTTTCCGGGCCTTCTCACCCCCTCTGCTTCCTTCACTTTTTTTGTAGAATAGGCATGCATTATACAAAAGAACCAAACAACACAGCAGCGCCCCTCTAAGGAGGGTTTATGAGTTTCTGACGATTGTGCCGTTCTTTTATTTCGTTTTAAATGATATGATATGTAATTCTTCAGAACTTCATTTTAATCACTTCTAAAAATTTATGTCTGAATATTAATTTTAGACTTTGGTTAAAAAATAACGAAAACTGATGTGAGGGCCGAAAGAAGGCCGAATGAGAGTAAAAATAATATGAAAAGAGGGAAGGCGACCGAAAAAAATATAAAGAATAAAGTTAAGAAAAATGGCGCAAAATTGCTGTTTTTTTTTTTTCAAAACTAACACCATTTAAAAGCTGACACCATACCACCTAATAATCACCTAAATAAAATTTTTTAAAAAAAGTAATTAATTTTTACGAATTGTTTTCTAAGTCCAACTCAAAAATATAAACAATTTTTAATATTTTCAAAAAATGTTTTTAAAAAATATTTTTTGACCTGCTTAAATCATAGAGTTTTAATTGGTATATAAATTAAGTAAAAAAAAATATTGTATTAAATAAATCATTATTTAATCTTTCCAAGAGGCAGATTATGCACACTAAACTAATTAGTACGGCAAATTGTTTATTGAAGGATATATAAAACTTCGACAACTCTCAAAGTCTTAATTCGAGGCCAAAAACGAAAACCAACTACTACAAGGTATTGCATATGAACCATGAACTAGCAAGCAATTTCAATTCCAGAGGCAAGGGTATTAATTAGGAGATAGAGCACTTGGTTTACACCTTCAAGCAGCCATCGGACCAAAGGCAATATCATGTATTAGAATGTTGGAGAATCAGAAGTATGACAATAGAGTCGTATGTGGCAGGAGCAAGAAGTGAAAAGCAGAAATTTGTATCCAATCCAGAAAGTCTACCATGTGTGACAGGAAAAATTAAATTAGTAGTAAGGTAAAAGAAGATGATCCTATATAGGTCAAATACGCCATGATCCCTCTTCAGCATATGCTAATAACTGTCATCTAATTTCTTCTATAATCTCATATTTCCTCAGCGTACGAGGTCAAAATCTGTTGAACTCCTCCATAAGTTTAAAGTCCTAAGCCCTCATGCTTTCTTCTTTAAGAAGAAATGGACATGCAAGGGAGTACCAAGCAGGTGCCAACAGCCAACTTTTACAAAAACACAGGGAACACAATAATATCTTCAAAGTGTTGCCAAAAGATCTAAAAATCCAAATATTTCCTTTAAATCCGCGACGAGAGAATCAACAGAAATAAACCACGAAATGAGAAAATAAAGATGCGCAAATATTTACGTGTTTCAGTAAAACTTGCGTATGTCCCTGTGGAGAACCCTATTTTTCAGTGCAAAAGATAAAACCCATTACAAGAATATAATGCTGCTTTGAAATAAAATCTAATCTCAAAGCCCTTGTATATTGTTGCAAAACAAGGTTTAGAACTTATGTGCACTTGCAAACATACGGTTATAGTTGAGTATGTGCAGTGAGTAATGGGTCGATTCCACAAAAAATAAATATGTGCAAAGTATTCAATTATCAACCTTTGAGTTACATTCTAGCTAAGCCAAGAAACAGAAAGCAAACAAAAAGTGCAAATAAAGTGAACTAAACTGAACTATAAAGTTAAATGTGCAAGAGTTTAACTATGGATGCAAATTAGTTTTTAGGATTTCACGACTTGTTTGCTACTTATGCTAATTGAGTTGCTAATCCATATTTTGTATTGGACCCTTGCTTTCTCAGGGTAAGACTCTTTCACCCCTTAAACTAATTAATTGAACTCTCACTCTAATCAATTAGATTATAAATGGATTAAGCTCTAAGACTCTCTGCTTGTTGGGGTAGAAAATTCTACAGCGGAACCTTAGTCTTTCAAGCTGAAGTCCACTCACCCCTTAAACTAGGAATTGAGCTCTTGCTTTAATTACATAGCTTATATGTGATTTAGGCATTAGTTCCCCTTAATTACACCTAGGAACCTTGGATAGTCTCACAACTAACCTCTTAGCTCCTAGCCCTCTTCTCTAAGTCCAACCCAACAATGCTCTCTAAAGTCATGATCAAATCTATCATAAACTTGCTAATTGTGGCCATCAATCAATAGACATCCATCAAAGCAAAAGAAAGGAGGAACAAGCATCAAAAGAGTTTTGAGTAAACACTATGTCAATCAAGCATAAATAGTTTAGAATAAAGTAGCTACATCTTAGGAAGTAGATGGCATCTACTCTACACAACACATATATACAAATCTCCTACAAAAGTTCCACCAAATCATAGTAAAAGTACAAGGAGACAAGATTGATGTAACCCAAAAGGATGAGCTTTGATAGGTGAGTTGCATGTCTCCTTGGCCTTTATACTTGATGGGCTCTCCCCCTTCAAGCTCAAAAGTCTCTCCTTGTTGACATTAAAGAACAAAATTGGTAGAGAATTGTGAAGAGAAACTAGAACCAAGAGATACAAGATGTGTGTGAGATGAGAGATGAGTGCCAAATGGATCTAAATCTATGATATGGTGTGGGTTAGGTAAAATTGCCCCAGTTATAGATAAGGATTGGGGATTTGACTAATAGGAAGTTGGATTTTAGACCAAAAGCAGGTATCGACCATTTTTCGCATGCCTGAGGGGTTGAGGACGAGCCTTGGGCACCACGGTTACAATGAGGAGGCGGCATGGCTTGCTAGCAAGAACCCAAAAGCAGGTACAACTAGTACCCGTTTAGTCATGCAAATGGTACAAGTACAACTTAGCTAAACCACCCTCTCAACTTGCTCCCTTACATGGAATTAAATACCAGGGTATGCCTTAAGTTGCATAATTCTTATATTTTGAGTCATCGTTCTTGCTGTTATGCTCCCGTTTTTGCTCTCAACTGCCGCTCTCACTTCCGCTTTTACAACTTTTTTACTTACTTAAATTTTAAAAAATGATGTTTTCTTGCTCTTCGCTCTCACTTTTGAGATGCTTTGTGCAACTTAGGGTATGTTGCGGTATACTGCTTACCCGCAAATGGTACAAATGTTTTCACATTTTATTTTCGTATGAATATCGCAATATATTTCATGGTATTTAGAATACATGTCACTTTTTATGTATATTTTGTCAAAAAACTGTGGGATACTGTAAAGTATGTATTGCAGTGTTTTATTTTTCACAAACAAAATATCATACAAAAATATATAAAATAGTAAAGTATAATTAATACACATATTTTAACATAAATATTTACTTTTATTTTTTTGGTTACTTTTTCTTTTTTCTTTTGCTTTTTTTTTTTTTGTAGTATTCTAACTCATATTTTCAACTTAATGTAGTATTAGAAAATGTATTTTTATTACTATTATTTATTATTATAGTATTTTTTTCTTTTTTTTGTTCTCTTGTATTAATAAATTAGTTTTTTTTAGTAATTTTTATTTTACTTTATATATAACTATTTTTATTTTTTTTTTGTAAAGAAAATATCTTTTATCATATATTTTTTATTTATATTTGAAAAATTATAATGAGAAAAATTAAAATACATATAAAAATGTGTAAATTTTTTTAATTTATTTTATCTTAAAATAACATTTTATTTTATTTTATTTACAAAAACCAGTAACAATATATGATGTAATATACTTTAAAAATATGAGATACAATATATCTAAAAAATATAAGATACAGTATACCTTATAGTAACATTATTTAACACTTTACTCATTTGACATGCGTGGCTGAGATTGAACCTTCTGAAGCTTTATTAGACCATTTTCAGGTTTCAGGGTACTTATGAAAGGCCACCTTCAATTAAACGGGCGTATCCTATGACACAACAGGCGGTAGTAGGCCAAGCACGCAGTAGCAGCATCTTTTTCTTTTTCTATCTTTTACAACCTACCTACAGCTTTCTGGTAGGGATAATCACCAACAAGCACATGAAGCCACTAAGATTAGATAGATTTTTTTTTCATTTTTTAGTTAAAATGTTTCTTCTTAAAAGACAGAGAAGATCAAGGAAAGAAATCCAGAACCTTGTAAACCCAATGACATGCTTCTTGATGTTCTTCTCCTCTATGCTTCTGTACTTCGCATAGAGCACAGTGATGAGAAAGTTCAAGTTCCTACTAGAGCAGAAAATATAATGAAAACATAAAGCAGTAAAATATAAATCAAACTGTCAAGACATCAAGCATAATGAATTTTGTGTGAAAAAACAGACTTTTCTCCACCTTTCATAAAGCTGAAACAGTTACAGAACAGCTCAGAACCATCCAAATTTTGCTTCACATTTGTTGGAACATACATTGTATGTGAATGTACTGAAAATTTAATCATATGAAACGCCTTAACTGGCCAAGCTCTCTTGACTGGAAGAGGGCCAAAAACTGCATAATGCAAGTACAAGAAATCTTGCCTTTGGTAATAGCACCACCATTGAGGCGGCAACAAAAGGATCTGGTTACTGCTTCACTCAATCTCCTTATCGGGTCCAGCATACATGGTATAACAAACAGAGACCAAAATAAGTACACTCCCCAAAAGGCGACCAAATGATGGAGCTATGTTAGAGGTGCACATGCCCCATATCTGGGACAATGCTGCCTGAAATACAAATAAAACGAGCAGTTATTACCAAATCTAAAGGCAAAAATAGTTTAAACTTGGAGCAGATGAGGAAGGAGGACCTCCATGTACAGCATATTTGTGACTTTGCTGGTTTTCTCAAGTTGTAGGCCACGTGCTACAAGTACCTGCATCAGCAATAAGGACATAGTTCAGACCTTCAGATTATAAAGGTTGATATCAAACACTGGCAGACATACAACCATACAGTTTCAATGACTGTTACATGTCCCTGCAAGGTTCAAAGCTGTGTGTCTAGGAATTAACTATAATGGAATTTCTGTCACTGTCATTCCATTGTAGCTGTTAGAGATTATAATTGATTGATTAGATGATTTTCAGAGATTATAATTGATTAGGAGTGATTACGGGACAATTAGTTGTAATTGATATTTACTTTGTATAAGTTATTTCATTCAATATAAAAAGATTGGGGAGCTGCGGACAAATGCATGCTCTCAGAAAAATCTCTTCTCCTCTTCTTCTCTCTTACAACCTTTCTTTCTAACATGGTATCAGAGCAAGGTTTCTGATCACCATTTTCTCATTGCTGTAATCCAAAGAAAAAAAAAAAAAAAAGACCAGACCTGTTCCTAAAGAATCAGACCCAGAAAAACCTCCAGCAGTAGCCAGCAACCAAGATCACAGGAGAAGAAGCACCGGCGAAGCATCATGCACCGCCACCAGCCGTAACCTTGACAACACGCGCCACCTTCCAGCAACACCCAGTTATCTTCCCTGCCATGGCTGGGCTCGCAATCCTCTGAGGATACTGTTGACATGTTAATGTCTCGTTATCTCAATCATTTTGTTGGTGCCTAATTGTCCACCCTGTGTTCGGCAACTTGGTGTTGTCACCTCTCCCTCGTCTGTTAGTTGGAGCACCATGAGTAAGAAAGTTGAAGGACAGCCAGCCATCACCATTCAACAAATTACAAATCGGAAGTTGAATGGCTCTAATTATGTTGCTTGAGCAAAGGCGGTCACCGTATATCTCAAGGGGCTCGGGAGATACGAGCATCTTATGGAACCAGCTCATGATAGCAAATCGTCTGACTACACAAAGTGGGAGCAACATGATAACCAGATTATGATGAATCTTTGGAATGCCATGGAGCCTACTATTGCAAACACGAGTCAACATGTGAATTCCGCAAAAGAGCTATGGGAGTATGTGAGACTTCTATTTTCTAGTAATATCACTTGTATTTATGATTTGTCAGTGAAATTGTTTAAGTGTGAGCAGGGGGAGAGGAACCACAAAGTACTTTTCAGAAATCAAGAATTTATTTGTGGAACACCTAGCAGCCCAGCCGAAACCACAGACAAGAACCAACTATTGAAGGAAAGCGAAGAATTATTTTTCATGAGATACTTGGCTGGCCTAAGATTAGAGTATGAACTGATTCGGGCTCCAGTCTTGGGTGGCACTGGACTCCCAACACTGGTTGAAGGATACTCGCGTGTTTCTCGATCCTTGAAAGGACCAGTGCAAGAGGCTAGAGATAAATCTGCTCCGGCTGTTCAGAGTGGAAGAGGAGGCCGCAGTAACTGTGGTGGACGTGGTGGTCGTGGAGGAAGTGGCAGAGGAGGCAAAAGGAAATGCGATTATTGTAGCAAAGATGGGCATGGTTGTGACTATTGCTAGGATTTACACCCTGAACTGCGCCCGAAATCCTGTCAAGTTGCTAATGTTGTGGAGGGCGCAAGTGACTCTACTTCAACAAGTGGAAGCAAGGCAATCTCTAATGAAGAGTATGCAGCTTTCCTTCAATATCAAGCAGCCAAACAAGCAACTACACCTGTTGCATCGCTTGCTCACCTAGGTAATCATATTGCTTGTGCATCGTCCTCTTTTAAACCTTGGGTTATAGATTCAAGAGTCACTGACCACATCACAAGTAACCCTCAACTCTTTGAGCAAATTTACCCTGTACCAGCCTCACACCAACTCACTGTTGCTAATGATTCCACCACTCCAATAAATGGTGTTGGAACGTCATTCCCCTCTCCTTGGTTGACCTTACCAGCTACATTGTATATTCCAAAATTTCCTTTTAATTTAATGTCTACAGTAAACTAACCAAATCTTTAAATTGTACTGTCTCCTTTTTTCCCTGATTCGGTTGTTATTCAGGATTTGAAGACAAAGAAAATGATTGGTGGAGGATGTGAATCTAGGGGCCTATACCATCTTGACAAGAGTTCAACTGCCTGCTCAGCTATTGCTTCAACCCTTCAAATCCATAGTTGCCTTAGGCATCCGTCTATCTAAAAATTGAAGAAAATGATTCCTAATTTGAGCCCAACTCTTCGCCTAGACTGTGAGTCTTGTCAACTTGGGAAACATCATTGTACTATTTTTCCATCAAGAGTCAATAATAGAGCAGAAGGTTGTTTCTCGTTAGTCCACTCTAATGTCTGGGGTCCATCTCGAGTTTCCTCAAAACTTGGTTTCAAGTCCTTTGTTATTTTTGTTGATGATTGGTCAAGGATGACTTGGGTTTTCCTAATGAAAGAAGGTTCTGAGTTGTTTTCTATTTTTCAATCCGTTTGTTCTGAAATTAAAACTCAATTTCATCGTCCAGTTCGCATTCTCAGAAGTGACAATGCCAGAGAATATTTTTTTGAATCTTTCAAGACTTACATGAAACATTGTGGAATGATTCACCAATCCTCTTGTTCTCACACACCACAACAAGAGGATAAATGAGAGTATAACAAAGGATTTGCAGCACCCTGGGTGGAAGCAAGCTATGCAAGAGGAAATATATGCTTTATGGTCCAATGAGACATGGGAACTTGTTGCACCACCTCCTGATGCTTTAATTGTTGGATGCCAATGGGTGTATACCGTTAAGACTCGTGCTGATGGGTCAATTGAACGACTCAAGGCTCGCCTTGTCACAAAAGGTTATACACAAGTTTATGGTGTTGATTACTCTGAAACTCTCCCGTTGCAAAGATGACGTCGGTTCGTATCTTAATTTCCTTGGCAACAACTTATTCTTGGCCCCTCCATCAACTTGATATCAAGAATGCATTCTTGCATGGTGATCTTGAAGAAACAATATATATGGAGCAACCTCCAAGGTTTGTTGCTCAAGGGGAGACTGAGAAAGTGTGCTTATTAAAAAAAATCTTTGTACGGTCTGAAACAGTCACCAAGAGTATGGTTTGGACGATTAATTCTCCAATGGATCCTAACACCAAACTTGATGCTAATCATGGAGAACTTCTAGAAGATCCAGGGAGATACAGGAGATTGGGAAACTGAACTATCTCATTGTTACAAGACCTGACATCTCATTTGCTACGAGTGTGGTGAGTTAGTTTATGCAATCTCCTCGCACCAGCCATTGGGATGCAGCTATTCGGATTCTGAGATACCTCAAGCGTAGTCCTAGTACAGGGCTATTATATCAAGATCATGGGAACTGTTCAATTCAAGCCTATAGTGATGCCGATTGGGTTGGTTCAAAGACTAATTGTCGATCCACTACTGGGTATTGTGTTTTTGTTGGTGGTAATTTGATTTCTTGGAAAAGTAAAAAAGCAGATAGTAGTTTCTTGTTCAAGTGTCAAATCAGAGTATAGAGCAATGGCACACAACCCGTGAACTTGTTTGGGTGAAACATATGTTGCAAGAGCTTGGCTTTCAACAAATCCATGCTATGGAATTAATGTTTGATAATCAAGCAGCTATCTACATTGCCTCTAATCCAGTTCTTCATGAGGACCGCACATAGTGAAATAGATAGTCACTTTGTCAAGGAAAAGTTGCAAGAAAATGAAATAAAGACAATTTATGTTAAGTTTGAAGATCAGTTGGCTGACCTCTTTACCAAGTCATTAGCCGGAAATCGTGTAGCACAGCTTTGTAACAAGCTTGGAGCTTATGATGTCTACGCTCCAGCTTGAGGGGGAGTGTTAGAGATTATAATTGATTGATTAGATGATTTTCAGGGATTATAATTGATTAGGAGTGATTATGGGACAATTAGTTGTAATTGATATTTACCTTGTATAAGTTATTTCATTCAATATAAAAGGATTGGGGAGCTGCGGACAAATGCATGCTCTCAAAAAGATCTCTTGTCCTCTTCTTCTCTCTCTTCTCTCTTACAACCTTTCTTTCTAACAGTAGCAAACACAAACTATGTATTAAACGATGCAACAGTAGAGCAATTGACCATTCATTGATTGATAAGGCAAAAAATTATCTGAATTGCTGCATTTATGTATGCAACTACTCCTTTGAGGAGATTCTGTAACTAAAGAACATTGTGCTGGCATTGAGAACATTATTTATCATCTGTCTAAAAGGTTCTAAGCCACACGCATTAAAATAGTAATTTCAGATCATGCAATTGTCTTAATTCTTGATAATTCAAGATTGAGATGAAAAATTCCCTGCCCCAGAAAAATAATTAACGAAAACTAGAAGAAAAACTTAAAGCCAAACCTCGGCAAAGAACGAAATAGCACCACATCCAAGCATGAGGATAAATGTGCGCAAACCTGGTAGCACAAGTTTCTGCGAAAGGAGTTTAATGTGATAGAAGTTATCCATATGCCCAGGAGAGTAAAAGAAGGAAATCATGACTTGATCAACCTCTCCTCATTACATGGTTAACACAACACACGGCACACCTCCACGACCGAAGCATCCATAATTTATGCTGTTGAAGTGAGCTTTTGTGACCATTATTTAATGGTAACAACAGGTAATGAGGAAGAGGTACGCTTGTGGAAATAAGCATAACCAAAAGATGCACATAAAGCATTTGGCATTGGAGCAACTACTCCAGCAAATTGTTCATTTAAGGCAAGTATTTTATGATAACAAAAAACCATCGATTCCAAGTATCATGTGTGAACCAGGGAATAGCACCTACCTCAAAAGCAAGCATGTATATTCCAGATGCAAGGCTAGCCAGCATACCAAAAGAGAACAGAGTAACCCTGCAAAAGTATACAAAATGTATTATGTTTACACCTTTGAGCAATCACCAGACCAAGGGTGGTATCATCTACTAGTAATTGTTGGATGCAAATAGCAACTGAAGTCTTGGGGGAAATCAGGAGTGAAAACCAGAAATAACTCCAGAAAGAACAAAAAAGCCAAATAGAAACACTATGACCTCTAATTGTGACAGGAACATATAAGGAATTAAGTAACAAGATAAAAGCAGTTGATCTTACAGAGGTTGGCCAGATGCCTTTGCAGCAGCCTTAACAAGGCAGTAGCTGATCCCACCAGTAATTGATGAAAATAGACCAACCAAGATAAACTTCATATCCTTTCTTCCTTCGGAAATTATATCACTTTCATGTGAAGCTTTAAGTAAAGTTCCTGCCACAACACAAAAGAGAAGTCATCATACATTATCAGCGCAACCTCTTTCCATCAGATACTTATCAACTGATTTCTTCTTTGATTCCATTGTTTACTAGGAGTTTAAGGTCAAATTCTGTCAAACCATTTCATAAGTTTCAAGCCTTAGTCATGCTTTTTTTTTCAGTAAGGGTATGTAAAGGGATCATCAAGGGGGTGCCAAACGTTAAAACAAAAAACATAGGGAAAGACAGAATAGCTCTTCAATGTCTATGAATAAGCCTCCATGCTAATTATAGTCTGCAACATTGTTGCTAAGGTTTAACAGAGATTAGAGAGAGTGAGTAGCAAAACACCTTTAGAAAAAATCATTAATATCAATTTTTGGTAATTGGTTTATTAGAAAGCTTATGACACAGAACCGGCATCCAATGAAATCCCATTGCCTTGAATTGCTTATTCTCTACAGTCACTTCCTTTCTTTTTCCCAAAAAGTAACGGTTCTTCACTGCCATGGAACATAATTTGGGAACTTGACTTCCCAAAGAAGAACATTCTTATCTATTCAAGGCATTAGCATTTCACAAACTTGCAAAGTGGTGGCTATGAGTCTACAGCCAAACATTCACTTTCATGAATTAATTGGATGACAAGGTTAGGGGAAAATGTATATAGATTTCTACATCAAAAATTCAGACAGACAGTTAAATCTCTCCATAATTAGAAGCAACAAAGGAGAAGCATGAATTCCAATATAGTTATCATATCTAACGCTAAAAAAAACTCTAGCACTGCTATCTTCTAAAACCATTCATAGTAGCACAGGAATGATATACAACTCATGAACATAGAAGGGAAGGTTTCACCACCATAAACCAAACAAAAACAAAAAGGCAACTGTGTACAGTATGTTAACCTGTTATATAAAAAAATCCTAAAAGAAATACGACAACATACCTGTTATATAAAAAAAATCCTAAAATAAATACGACAACATGACACACACTCGGTCTCAAACTTATATAAAAGGTTCAGATGACTCACTTCTGTACCTTGTGTGAGAAGCAGCTGCTGGAAAATGAAAAGCACACCAAAAAAACTGCAAGCAAGACCTAGAAATATGATGGGTTCAATAAAGAAATAATAGCAAATATAAAAGCGCAATTGAATCTTTTCTGAACTTCAACACAACAAAGAAGCTGGAAAAAGCAAAAGAAAGTATGCCAGACCTCCAATTTCAGAAATTTTCAATTTCTCATTTAAAATGATTCTTGCCATAACTGAAGTCATAATGGGACTCATAAAGCTCAGTACAATGGCTTGTGAGGAAGGTAACCTTTGAATGCTGAAATAGAAACAGGTAACTAGTTATTGTCACAGCAATTACTTTCATCATGTTAGAAAAAATGATGCTGAAAATTGATGCTCAGTTTGAATATAGAACCAGCGAGAAAGATGAATGAGAAAATGCATGACATAATCACAATTTGGATACAGTGAGAAGAGAGGAGCAGAGTCAGAATATACACTGAACAATAAAGTACTGTTACTGCTTACACCTGTACTGTTTTTACTTTAACAAACAGGCATTGCTATTTATTAGGATAAAAATCAGTTTTGTGCTCTGTAATGTTAGTTTACAAATCTGAACTCCAATTATGAGCAATGTAGATCATTTAAACATGATTCAATGCCTTGTACTAAATCCAAAAATAAGGCTTCACTTCCAAGTTCCAGAGTATGATGTGATCAACAACCATTTAAGCATACAACAGATGCAGTTATTCAATCAACGTGGAAGTTCTAAACAAACTTCTGCAAGCCTTACATGGTGGTGTGACCACTGAAATGGCATCCAAGATTCAGTTTGCAAAAGGGACCTCTTTCTATTTAAACAAAACTGTTGTTTCCAGGTTGGCTGATCCTAGGACCTAGTCCCCCTTTATACTTGCACTTCAAGCAATAGTATAAGAGTTGGAAAGATACCCTGTTTTGATGACCACTAATGTTTGAACAGTCTCAGTTAATTTTGTCTTTCTTATTCTTATTTATTTATTTATTTTACAAAAGATCCCCTATTTCTATGATAAGAATTGATATGAGCTTTATATGATTCGTCTTCAGAATTAATTCAATGGGATCCAGATTACATCCTATTATCCATCTCGCAATCTGAAAAATCTCTTCTTTACTATTCATTTGCAGTGTGATCTATAAATAAAACAATGGCATCCTACACAAAATGATGTGATAGAAATTTACCAATAGATAAAACTCCACATTGAGAGATACCCAACTAAGGCTCTTAAAAACAAAAGCCTCCAGGGCAGTGTTGGTCCAATAATGGGCTGCCCACTTTTTCTCAACCACACAAATGATAGTATCAAAACAACTGTACACCTTGCAAAAGCAGTCTCAAATAGAGGAACTGATTGGGCTGTCATTACAGATAAAGATAAGAAAGCAGAATTAATTTTCAAAGAATAGGGAGAAGTAAGAACAATGACGTATCCATAACTTCACCAACATATGGCTAAATGACAAGAATTTACTGAATATAGATATCATAATAAGTGTCTTCAACAAAAAAGAGAAAGGAAATTTTTTTGCGCATTTGAGAAACAGTGAAACACTAACCAGTAAAAGTATCAGAGATGACTTCTATTAAAAAGTAGGCCGCAGACGAGAGGGCCATGCATATTAGACCAGAGTATCTAGATCCACTCCATATCCATAAAATAAGCTCTGTAACTGGCGAAGTGTCAGTTTCTGGTAATTTTATCCCTTGCTCCTGCAAAAACACGAATAGAAGAAGCCAAGAATTTCAGTGCAAACTGAAGTGCTTTGATGCTCTAATGCACAAAAAGACCACTCACATGCCCCATTCGGAAACAACTTTTGTTATTAGTGTAAGAGATTTGCATAATTATTACCAGCGGGGTGAAGCTAAAACCTATCTAAGAATAATTTTTTCAAACCTCTAACATTAATGCTAAATGGGCCTATAGACGACACAGTGAACGCGAGAAAAATTCAGCTATGCAGACGATTAAATAAAGCGGGCACGAAGGTATAAAAGGTTCAAAGACGCAACGCAAAAAGGCTTCGATGGCTTACCCTGGGTTTTGCTCGGGGATACGGGAGCGAAAAGATGTTAATCCTGGGCCTGTGAGATTGATTTAGAAGAGGCGTTATTTCACCGGATTCAGAAACTTGGTCTCCTTCCGATGCGGAAATGTCGCACACGATCAGCTCCACGGCGTGATCCGAATTGGTGGCCGACGACATGGCCCGAATCGCGTATGGGGCGACCAGAAACGAGCCCGGTGCGGGTCGATGATGCGTTTTGCTTTTCTGGTCGAAGAAAATTCAAAATCGAGAATCACAAGTTAGAGGTGAACTCAAACGAATGAGAGGCCGGTCGTTGGGCACGTTTGGCAGGCCGCCGACGGTTGGTAAAGGGGTTAGGATTTAGGAGCAAGCGAAGCGCGACGAATAAGTTGATAGACGTTCCCAATTTTTTGGCCTAAATACCTATTGCTCCCCTGAACTATGGTGACTCGGACAGTTTGCCCCCTGAACTATAAAATAGATCAATTCGAACCCTAAACTTTGATGAGTGGGGCAATTTGAACCCTGAACTATGGTGACTCGGACAGTTTGTCCCCTGAACTATAAAGTGGATCAATTTGAACCCTAAACTTTGATGAATCGGTCATTTTAGTCCCTTGACTCAGCTTAATTCTCATGTCATCCATCTTTAATAGAGCAGTTACCGTTGTCGCCCCTTCCTCCGCCCTATATTTGCCTTCCACAACCTTTCTAGCTTCTTCTTCACTTACCTCTTCTCCTATCTCCGACACTGAAGCAGTCTCCTCCACAACCGAAGTAGCCTATTTCCCCACTGCTCATTTGACAGTGCATCGTGTCACTTTGAGATGGATGAATCGTGCCACTTGTCGGATGGAGAGTATTTGAACGAATCAGATGAATCATTGAAACAAAAAACATGCTCGACTTCCAGGCCCTCTCCTTTTCTTCACGTGCTTTGTTTGTCAGTGGCAACATAGAATCGTGGCACATCCAATTCCGCTGATGTCATTCCACTGTTAAGTCTCCAATTGGAACTATGATGTCAATATGCTATTGGGTTTCTGTGATGTCAGGAAATCCAATCAAAACTCAGGTAGGCAGAAGGAATACAAAGGCGACGTTGGATCGAGGTAGCGTCAAAAATGAATGAGAGAAGGGAGTAGGCTACTTCGGTTGTGGAGGAGACTGCTTTAGTGTCGGAGATAGGAGAAGAGGAAAGTGAAGAAGAAGCTAGAAAGGTTGTGGAAGGCAGAGATCGGGCGGAGGAGGGGGCAGCGGCAGCAGCTGCTCTGTTAAAGATGAATGACGTGAGAATTAGGCTGAGTCAAGGGACTAAAATGACCGATTCATCAAAGTTCAGGGTTCGAATTGCCCCACTCATCAAAGTTTAGGGTTCGAATTGATCCACTTTATAGTTCAAGGGGCAAACTGTCCTAGTCACCATAGTTCAAGGTTCGAATTGCCCCACTCATCAAAATTTAGGGTTCGAATTGATCCATTTTATAGTTCAAGGGGTAAACTGTCCGAGTCACCATAGTTCAGGGGAGCAATAGGTATTTAGGCCCAATTTTTTCTACTAGTTCGATTTGGTTGAAACTTTGTTGACACAGAAATCTTGCAACTTCTTCCTACTCAGAAGGACCTGCTCCTCAAACTATGAGAATTGAGTTACTTTGCCCCTTTGGACGACTAACAGTAATCACTGATGACACATCCGTTAATCCGTTAACAGAGTTGATACTTGATTCAGCTGAGTTGAACGATTCAATTTGTTACATGTTGATATTGTTCACCTATGTGTAGCAAACAGAGAATCATAAGGACTGACATGGTAACTAAACTAAAAAGCTTCGGTTTCATTCTCCCTCTCTCGATTACCGGGGTAAAGATTAAGAGGTCAGAACACACATACACGAAACGAACTCTAACCACCGTCGATCCCAAACTACCGCTACCTGCTCCCTGTGCGTCACCGTAGCTGAAACTGCCGCCTTTTAGCTGCGCCATAGACGGATTTAATAGCCGGAGCCCTACCGTTCGCGATTAAAGTAAGAACTGTAGCTTGTTGTTTCTGTACCCTTGAATCGCCACTGCCCTAGGGTCAAGGGCGACCCAGTGAACCATCCCCTTTGATTACGCCAGCGTTGTTAAGAGAGGAGGAACAGAGCGAATATGAACCACATAAGCCTTGAGTTCGGTTCCACGAAATTGGTTGTGGAAAGTGACTTATTGTTTGCAGTTGTTACAAGATATTATGTGGCAGCAAAATAAGTGCTGAGCACTAGAGGAAGGGCCGACTGGAAGCTGAATTTGTAAGAATCATTGAGAGATTTAACTTGCTTGTGTGGCAAGTCATAACTGATTCGGCCCCTATCCAATTTCATGTTCGGTCCCTTGTATATATACTTGTATTGGTCATAAGAGAATGGAATGAATGAGATTATTGATTTGTTTCCTCTAGCCCCTCTCCTTCACTGTTTCTTTGGTTCTTTCTCTCTCTATCCCTCTACTTTCTTTATATTTTATTGGTAAAAATTTAAAATTTGCCACTCATGTTTTAGGTTTAACGCGAATTTGCCACTATAGTATTTTTAGCCTAATCTTATATTAATATTTTAAATTGGTGGCAAACCCATTAAAAAATAACTAAAAATTATAAAAATAATACTACCTCCATCCCAAATTAGATGAAACATTTGACTGGGCACGAAGATTAAGGTGTATGTAATTTGTGTTAATTTTTTATGTAGTAAAAGTTTTTAAATGATTAAAAAAGAAAAGATTCTTTTTTGGGTTTTGTGCAGTGAGAGATTAAGTGGATATTAAAAAAAGAGTCTTTATTGGGTTTTGTGTAAAAAGATTATTTAATTGTTTACACTTTTCCAAAAGAGGAAACGTTTCAACCTTTTTGGGACTTCCCAAAAAGGAATATGTTTCAAGTAAACTGGGACGGAGGTAGTAGATTTTAAAATTTTGAAGTTATTATGTATCTTTTAGAAAATAATAGAATTTTGGCCAAAAAAAAAAAGAAAATAATAGAATTTTGAGAATTTTTACTATTAGATGAATTCCATGACCTTGTTCCCAATATCCTCACACTCACCATTTAGGCCGGAAAATCTGGCCTTGCCTCTCCATCTTGACAGAACAAGAGAAAGATTCGAGTTGGAGAAGCTAGGTCTCTCAAGCCAAATTTGTGAATCCTTTTGTGATTTGGAGAATTTGCAGAAGAAAATCAACATAGAGGTTGAGCCCGTCTCCCCTTGGCCCAAGAAAGAGAGAAAACCAGATGGCCATGGGAAATCCAAAGAGGTACTCTGGTAAATCTCTTACTTGGATTGGATTTGAGTGATTTTGAAATTATTTGGTGCTCGATTAACTTGTCTCACTATACTCTGATGACCCACTACCATATCCCAAGGCGAGAACTGCCTTCTTGTGTCTCTCCACGTGTGTCGTCGTTGTTCATTAAGTAGTAGGTATTAGCTTCCAATGAAAGCTGTATTTCTCTGCCATAGCCAACCCAAAAGCATACTCAAGCCCGGCGTTCACCAAAACTCCTGCTTGATCTTAATCATAATTGGGTTGCTCGCCTAGTTATGAATCCCGCGATTGAGGTGGATATTCACATTATTAGAAACGGAGCAGCCTATATTTAGACTTTCTCCCAGTTGTAATACCCCTGCCTTCTATCCTTGAATGAAGTATTTATAGGTTGTGGAATCGCATATGTTGCCTGATTATCACTATCAGACAATTTCTGCATTTTGCCATTACCTTTTTATTTCACTTTGGACATCTATCAGCCTTTTGTCTCATATTTATGATTTGTTATCTATACACCATTTTTCACTGCATCTTGTATGCTGCCTTTGTTAATTTCTCTTTTCATATTTGTTTTTCAAGTTGAAGAAAAAAAAATAGAATGCGATGAGAATTACACCTATCAATACTTATTGGAAAAAGTAGGATCAAACATTGAGGAAGGTCACCTTGTGGGTAAAATTCAAATTTAGTCTCTTAACTATTCGGTATGTCCTAAAATAGTCATCTATCTCTAAAAGTGACTATTAAGGTTCTTTAACTCAAGCAATACGTTCAATTTGAGTCCATCTATTAATTCTGGCGTTATTTCTAACAAAAAATGCATACATGACATTTAATACCCTCTGCTTAGTCCCACATGTCACATGGCAAGTCAATAAGTAACAATACTGAGAGAATAATAAATCTTAGGCTCAAATTGACAAAAAAATATAACTTTAGATACTTAAAAGATTAATAGCCCAATCTTCCCCAATAACAATAATCGAACGACCGCCGCTGAACGGGAAGGCCGCCGCCAATCTTCTTTTCTCAACTAATGCCACCACCACCATCGTGTTGCTGCTGAGATCAGGCTAATCGGGAGCAGCGAGGCTAGCGGTTGTCGACGAGCAATTGGTAGGCTAGGGATTCAAGTGGCCTTCGATTTCAACGGGCGATTCGAGCAAAGGAGAAGATTTGAGCAGGCGATTTGATTGGAGGAAAAGATTTTGAACAAGGATTCAAGCGAAGTAGTAGTCGAAGCGTTTTGTTGGTTTCGTCGATTTCTTCGCTGGCATCTTTGATTCTCTCAGTCTCTCTCCCATTGAACCCCTGTCCCACCGTCTCTGATTCGATTACTACCATCTACGTCAATCACTTCAATTCTCCTCCCGACGCTTCCTCCCCCTCCTCCCCATCTCCGATTTTCTGATTCGAGCATCTACTCTAGGGATTTGATTCTGATTACCGCTGTCGACCCATCTCCGGTGAGTGTCGATGACAAGCTATGTTTTAAGTCCTAGATTTTGTGTTTTTATTAGTTTGAGATTATATTTTCATTTCTATGTAAAATGGCCACCCATTTAGTTAAAGAGGAAGCCACGTGGCATTATGAATGCCACCTAGGCAAGGTCCATCCAAAATAACGGCTTAATTGACAAATAGGACTCAAATTGAACATATTTCTTGAGTTAGGGGACCTCAATAGTCACTTTTAGAGCTAGGGGATTACTTTAGAACAAATTGAATAGTTAAGAGACTAAATTTGAATTTTACCCGTCTTCTTGCATATGTTATGTATTATGGACAAAATTTTACATTCGATTCAGTCTTCATTCAAGTCCAAATCAAGTGTAGGATTTGATTCCCTTCAACTTCCACATAAAAAGAGTTCATCAATTCTTAATATGAACTTTATTTATGTTAATCTCTTAAACCATTTATGTTAATCTCTTAAACCACATTGAAGACCACAAAATGTACTGCAACGTGCCACAACAATGTGCAGTAATACCAACTAATTTCGTAACCCGTCTAATGGAAGAAAAATTAGTTCATATAAAAATGTATATTACACTTGATGCATACAAAAGATATCTGTATGTTTTAATAAAAGTGTTGAATTTAGAAGTGAGCAAAAAAACCTAAGTTTACCGGGCCGAATAAGAGACCTAATATTAGCCAAAGAACCTAATTTAAATTTGGCCCAAAAGTTTTGAAATGAAAGGTGGAGAAGAAAGCTGACCAAATTTAAAAAATGTAAAGGGAAAAAAGAATGTGACAAAAATAATTTCCAAAAAAATTAGAAACGGGCAAGAAATAATTTAGTTAAAAGGGGAAAAAATAATGTAAAAAAAATAAGTAATTTCTAAGAAACAAATCATGAGGAATTAATTAATTTTAAAAATTAATGTACTTAATAGATTATTAAGTATGGAAAATATTATATGTAGAAAATCTATGAAACTAAATTAGGCAAAAAAACCATGTGGCTCAATTATGAAGAATTGCAGCAGAGTAATTGACAAGTGATAATTAATTAATATAATTAAAAAATAGCAAAAACTTCAGCCCAAACTTAAATTCATATAGGACCAATTTCGTTATCCAGTAAAAACAAATTTAAGAATTTAAATCAATTAATAAAATATAAGCAAAAAATGCGTCAAATTATTTAAATGATAGAATGGCAAGATGTGCCCCAATTAACTAAAATATGCGGCAAATAAACAGTTCAGGGCCCATGGCAATTAAAAAATGGCTGCAAAAGGGTACAATTAACGCTGGGCCCAGTCCATGACGATGAGTTGAAAATTTGAAATGATATGAAAGAGTGGCTAAATTGTGCCTTTTTTAACGTTAGGGCTTATGTATCAGGCACTATGAAGATGTGGGGATTAATAAAAAACAGAGCAAAAAGGTGGCACTTGGGTGTAATTATGGGTAGTATAAAAATAAAAAGGGAAAAATTACAAAAACCTCTCTATAGTTTGGTCTAACCTACACTTTACCCCCTCTTTTTCAAAAACCTACACTTTACCTCTTATTTATTTTACAGTATCCGACAACAACTTCTAAAACCCTAATTTAAACTATATGACAATAATGTTTCAATAATTTCAAGATTTTTTATATTTTTTTACAGTTAACCGACCCTTAAAAAATACTGATATATAATTACAGAGGGGAAAGTACACTTACAGAAAAGAAAAACTAATACTTTAAAATGTTTATTAACTATAAAAAAATATTGAATGGATTGAAATTACTGGAAAATGATTATCATATAGTTTAAATACAGTTTCAAAAGTTATTATCAGGCAGTATAAAAAACATAGGGGCAAAGTGTAAGTTTCTCAAAATAGAGATGACGAACTATAGGTTAGGGCATACCTCAAGGGGGTTTTTGCAATTTTCCCAAAATAAAAATAAGTGCAAGGACCTAATTTTTGCCTTCCCCCCCCTCTCTCTCTCCTCCATGCCGCTTTTCATTCTTTCTAAAAATTGTGGACCGTTTCCTGGTTGTCCTGGTGACTGGAGATTTCTTCATTCTGCGTCATTAGGTTATCAATTTCCTGGTGGCCTGGTGCTGTGAGTATGAATTCGCCGGCTAACAATCATCATCGATAATAATTTTCCAACAGTAGCGTTGCTGTTTTGGTCGTTATTACTTCCAAATTTCTAAAAAACTTATATGACTCGACAGAGCTTTTTCTCATCTTCAGCTTTGACTAAAACAATTTTTCTAAAAGACCAGCCTTTTTTCCTAGATCAGGTAACAAAATCGCATGCTAGTTTTTTTTTTTTGTTTTAGAGACCTTACGTTTTTTCCATCGTTTCGATTGACTGTATATACCCATTAACCTCTACAAAACCAATTTATCTAAAAACAAATTTTTTATCGGAATTTGTTGCGGAAGGATATATATGAAACACTGGGTATTATCTATCCTTCGACATGCGTTTACTGGGTTTGTTCCGTAGGGAATTGCTTCTATCTGCTAGGGAGGAGTGTCCTGACACCACCGCTTGGCCTCAAGCTCCGCCGCTTGTATGGCAAGTGCTCATCAAGCACCATTGTCAGCAGAGGGCTATTTGGAGAAGGTAAAGACCTACTGTCTTCTTTGTTTCTTACACTAACATGTGTTTATATTATTCACTACGTGTTCTATTTTTATGTGACTTGTTTATTTCCCCCATTCCATATAAACCGAGACAAAGATCATGTGTGTGATTGACGAATTCAGAAGTAGACATGGAGATTTCTAAGAAAACAGAGGTTCAAGGTAAACACTATTTTTTTTTTTGTTTACCTATCCAATATACCTAGTAAATATAGCAAATTAACAGTCTAGTTTTTTAAAATGTTTTATACCTATACTCAATCAAACTATCTGTGGCTATTTATTTAGTTCCACTAATTGTTTAAATACGTTTATAAACTTTTAAGCAATAACGTAGGGGAAACGCAATGCGGTTGTATAATTTGTTAAAAAAAATGCTAAGGTATAAAACATAGACAGAAAAATAGTGATAATTTTATAGAAAATGAATAAGCAATAGAGTGATGTCTGCATAGAAATTAAAAGTAAGCAACTAAAACATAGAACCACTACCTTCAAAGGAAAAAAGAAATCTAACAAATGACCTTTAGTCACAAAGGCCGTTCTTCGAATGACTGGTTTTCAAATGGTCTGTTTTAACAACTTGGCCATTTCTCTGATATTTTCCAGTTTGTTTTAATGTTAGTTGTTGTTTCTATTAAGTGTCCTGATTGCTGATTCTCCTGCCATGAATGCACAGTAAAACATTGTCAATAACTATAGTGAAAAGGTTAGTTGGAAAAAAAAAGAACTAAAATACCTATTTTATGATTTGGGTCGTGCTTCCTATTGCCATTGGCTATGTGATTTGGAAATTGCCTGTGTAGAGTAAGCATATTAAGGATATGGTACGACAACGATGAATGCTTAGAATGAAATTTTTATGAAGGCATAATTTGTGGGCATTTTAGTTATCTATTTATAGTAACCAAGTCAACCAAACATTAAAACAAAAAATATTACTTTTTCTAGTCACATTTAACAAGCAAGGAATCAATTAATAATTAGTGAGAATTCTACCCGAATTTGTTACTCTTGCTACCCACTGAACCGAATACTCTAGGTGTTGTCTCACCTTGTTTGGTTACTACCCTGACATGAATGTATAGTGAAGAATTGTAAATAACTATGCTTAAAAAGATCATGACGAAAAGTAAAAGAAACATTCATAACTTTCTTGGATTTCGTACTCCTTTCCTACTGAACTTTAGTGGCTACATTGTAAACTGGGATTTTTCCGTAAATTTGAGAAGTTTGTTAGATATGTACTGACTTTAGGGAAAAAAGGTTAAACTGAAATTGTAGAACATATTATTGCTGGAAGTGACTTGTGTAGAATTACTGTTGCAGGTCACCGTTGTAGAACGAACAATGGTAGAGGAACTATTCCATGGTGTTGCTTAAAGTTGCTGTTGGGAGATGAAGAATTCAAACTGCTTAAGAAAAGCTTATGGTTGATGTTGGAATGGAGAAAATGTTTGGAAGAGCATAAATGTAATCGGTTGTCAAATATATATTCATTGTTGTTACTAACAATAGTGGATAATTGACTTAAGGAATAGGGTGATATTGGTATAGGTAGTGGGTCGATAACTGCTGTTGTAATTGAATAAAAAACCACCAATAATAAGTGGGATGGGGAACATGCTGTCTAAAAAAACTTACCATGTTGCTACAAGGAAAAACTGAAAATGGATAACAGGAATGTGGTTTAAGTATGGTTAAAATAATAAATTTTTTCTAAAATTAACATTTGTGCACGTGTCATTTTACGGAAAGTTGTGGCAACAAAGTGAATATAGTTCAAATTTGGCAAAGTCAAACATTCAACCAATGAGTATCTGACACATCATTAAAGGAAGGGGTAATTTGGGAAATTGCCACGTGTCATATTGTGGTAAATTTCAAATTACATGTGCCATTTTATCAATGTTTGTTATATTTTTTCAAATTATGAAAAGACAATTAGGCCAAACTACCTGTTTTCATGTCTATTTATAGACTAGTGTATTCTCTATTTTAATATTTTTCCACCAAATAATTAATTTTCAAAATTTTTATATCACCAATACACATTTCCTCCCCAGGCTGCACAACCATGCCTTGTGATCTATTCTTTACCTCCCTATTCCCACCCCCAACTCATGATATATTCTGAAGTTTGCTCCAAAATAATTGTCGAATGTCCACCTTCAACCCATTGTTTCATCATCTTTCATCATCTTCCCTTAGGTGGTTTAAAATGGAACCTAGAGTTTGTTTATGACTTAGCTACATAATTCAAAAAGCTTGAGGATCAAATTGTGTAATTAAGTTAAATAGAAATTTTAGGGGTGAGCATGGGTCAGTTTGGGTTGGTTTTTCTGGTAGAACCGAACCAATCCGAAATATGCTCGGTTCTTTTTTTTTTTTTTACCCAACCCAAGAACTAAGAACAAAAAAAAACCAGAACCATGGTTCTGGATTTTTTTATTTTGGTTCTCAGGTTTTTTTGTTTATATCATATACCTATAACAACATTTAAATTCAATAAATTTGCATTCACAACTAGTTTATGAAATATTTAACATAATACACAATTAAATCCATATTTAAACACACACATTCGTAATAATATTTAAAGAGTTTTACATGCTGTTACATAATGCAACAAAAAGACACATGTATCCAGTTGCATGTGATTTCACAAAATACTTTTGTAAATTCTGGAAGATCACTAATTAGATATTTTATCTTCTTTCTTTTATCTGTACAAAGAAAATAGTATTGAATCTGATACATATTCGCTTGCTATTTAAACTAAAGCAACCACTATGTCATTGTAATTTCTTACAATATGAAAACATAAACAATTTCCTATCCCTTGTTCCGATTTATATTCAAGATTAGGAATATTAGTTCTAAGGTTTAATGTAAATGACTAAAACACCCTCACAATTCTTTTTTTTTTTTCAATACATAAATATAAGGATAATTTAGTAACATCATAATTTTGGTTTCCTTCCACCTCGAGTTGGTTTCATGTGGAACCAAAACTAGAGCCAACCAAAAAACCTTTGGTTATCACATATGTGGAATCAACCTACGAACCATGGTCAATTTTTACTCAACCCAACCCAACCTAATAGGGGTGATTCGAGCTGGATTTCTGTTTTACCCAACCCATGCTCACCCCTAAGAAATTTAGCTTCAGAAAACCTAGAATTAGTACTAAAGTTCCAACCTTCTTGCACTTAAGGACTAAGAGTCAAAATGCATGCACTTGACCATAACATGTGCAAGGCATGTGTTAGCTTAATATTTAAGCTAATTTTAATTGACTGAATTCATTTCTTCCATCATCCATAGCCCATAGCTGGCCAAAAACCTCTCTTCTTCAAAACAACCATAGACAACCTCAATCCAAGCTAATCTCATTGAAATCAAGCTCAATTAAGCAAGATTTTAAAGGAAAATTAAGTATGGAACAACCGTAAGCTAGAATTTTTTACTTATTGTTCAAATAAATTCTAATTTTTATTCCTTTATTTTTTAGCTTCATTCTTGTCTTGTAGTTGTTGGAAATTGTTATTAAATTGGGTTCCTTGGTGTTTGTTAGGAGAAAACAAGTAAGAAAAGCTTAAGAATCAAGCTTGTGCGAGAAATGGCCTTAGGTATGGTTAGCTTTAAAATGATAGGATTTACCATTTCTTCCTTTAGTTCCAGTTTTTAGTTAGCTATTTTGGATTGAAATGAGTGTGCTTGGACTGATTTCCATTAGTTAGTAAAGTGGAATTGAGGGCTAAAATTGAATTGAATTAAATTAGTGGAGGAAAGGTTTGAGACCATGTATGCATGTGTGCATGTTCATGCATTGGTTTGGTCCTTACTTATACTTCAATTCTTGGTGAGCTTAAATGATAATTTGAGAGTGTTAAAATGTGCATTTCCAAGCTTGTTTGTTAGTAATTGGATCAACAAACAATAATAAATTAATTGGGAGGGGGGTGGGTATAACACCAAAAGTGTTCTTGTGTTATGTTGTGTATCCTGTCAGTTTTAGTTTTCTAAAATCATTGTGTTGGAAGTAATGAATATTTTTTTTGGTTATTGTTTTTTAGAAGCAAGGGAAAAATTGACTGAATCAAGGTCTATTTAGGTTGCTTATAAACAAGCTTGAAACCAAAAACAACCTAAGGCTTAGGGTTCATATGCGTACGTAGGTATAATGCACAAAATAAATTCCTGTTTTTCTAGGAAGCTTAAGGTCACCATATAAACTAGTTTAAAGTCTGAAAATATGTAATTTTAACTCATGAATTATCAATGTATGTTTGATAGATAAGGCATTACAAGAGTACAAAGTGGAGCACAAGACCAAGACTTACAAGGACACTAAGACTTGGTGTTTACTTGTATAAATTATTCTAGGTAAGGGATAGCTTAATTGATTAATTAAAGCTTGGTATGGTTATGATACTTGTTGTATGTATGTGGTTTACCATATGAAAGCTTTGATTTAGAGAGTAATTTTTTTGTGGTTAGCTTAGTGAACCTTGGCATGGGTACATATGTGCCTTAGTGCTCAGTTAGTATGGCAGTTGAGTTGTACAGGTTGTTGCAGCTAGTAGCCTAGGATTTTGGCAATGGTATAAGGTTCCTAAGGTGCCTAATATGGCATAAGAGCAGTAGTAGGATAGCCAAGAACAAGCAAAGGCTAACTAGAAAGTACCAAGAGCTCGTAGTACAAATAGTTACACATGTAGGCAGCACATTGAATCCAAATTCTAAGGGGCTCTACAAGGGTCTATGAGGGAAGGGCATGGTCCTAAAAGACCAAAGTAATCCTCTAGATATTGGCTAGGAATTGAATGCCCTAAGTTTATTCTGGGTATACAAGTCATGACTTACTTATGAGTTAAGTTACTAGGACATAAATAATACCTTGAGTAGTAAAGTGACATAAGCTACTTAGTTGAACTTAAGGTTATGTATTGTGTTAGAAATTAACTCAATATACCTAAACTAAGCTAGGGTATAGATTTAGGTCAGTTGTTTGAAGTGTAACAAGTGCCAAGTTAAAGGTGAAGGTTTAGTAACTATTGATGACCTAGGAAAGCCCATGGACTTCAAGCATTAATATGGGCACCTTAGTAGACCCTAATTGAGCTCCTTGGGAACTCAATAAAGTAAGTTAAACCATAATTACTCCTATAAAATAAAAAAGGGGAAAGTTTATTGGTAGGCTCTTTATACTAATAGACAAGACAAAGTCTTATAATGAAGACTAGTTTGAGAGTGTTCCATTGAACGCCAAGCTATAGCCATATGCTTAGACCCTCGACTATATGAGCTCACAATAGTATTGCATCATACATATACACATGTATGCAGATTTTTAGTTGTTTTCTTATAGGTACAATACTTTACCGAAGATCATGCATTCTCATCCTTTTAGTTTCATTATGCAGATACAAAGATCGTTGAGCCTAGTAGCCACTATTTGGTTCCTAAGCTAGTATTGTACATAGTGTACATGTATTATATTTGAATATGATAAATCTAGTTTATTGCTAGTCATATAAAATTCTTGGTACTAATAACAATGTTATGTCTTGATATATCAAAACTTGGAGAAGCACAAGTAAGGACTCCTAACTCAGGTACACATAGGGCAATTTATGCCTAATTGTGGGTTTAGAGTTGTGATCTCAGTGTATGCTAGTTTTTTAGTACTTTACATATTAGATGACTTTAGTAGTTATGTGCATCAGTTTGACCAGCCACAAAGTTTGGTTTTGGATGTTCATAAGGCAGATCATGAATATACAATTGTTATTTATAATTTAAGTGACTGATTTTTTCAACTTTAGCTTGTTTATATAAACTAAAATGAAATGCCAGTAGGTTTTTATATTTTTTAAATATCTTTTAAGTTACTTGTGGCTAAAGCTACTCATGCATCTTACTTCATGCTAGACTAAATAACTACTAGCATGAAAAGTTTTAAAATATTCAAAAATGACAACTAGCCAACTGGAAACTATAATGGGATTAAATTCCTAAGTGGCTTGTAAATCAAGCTAGTTTTCCTGGGAGAGGAGTACCCCCTTCAAAGGCAGGCTCCCTATTTGGCCCTCTTATTTTTTAAAAGTTATGCTTTACCACCAACTTTTTTTACACTATTGGATAGTAACTTCTAAAACCTTAATTTAAATTGTATGATAGTCACCATCTAGTAATTTCAATCTTTCCAATATTTTTAGTCATTCGTAGATGTTCTAAATTATAATTTTTTGGCAAATAGGGCAATTTTGCCATTAAAGTATAAGGCGGAGGGTAATTTTTCCATTAAAGTAATTTTTTCAAAAAAATTGACCACTAACATTTTTTAAATAGGCATATTTGCTATCGGTGTTTTAGGATATGGGGATATACTACTATGACAATTAATAGTAGGAACATTCTGCTACCATAAAGAATATCCTATCAGGGTGGAGGAGAGTTGGATATTCTGTCAGCCATATCAGCCAATCTGTGACATATTTGCAATCAATGTTTTCAAAACGGGCATATTTACCATCAATATTTTGGAAATGGGTATATTTCTTATCAAGTTTTGACACTGGTCATCATGGCGACATCGAAGATGAGCAAATGAGGTGGGGGGTTATGCAATGGCAATAGATCATGCACAAGACACAATAAGCAATAATTGCCAGGCAAACAACAATTATCTAGTAATTATTGCCTCTAGAGTTAAGTAAATTCATGGGTTTTGGTTGTTAAATTCATCAGTACACTTCTTTGGCCTTCCATTTCTAGGGGTTGAGGAAGACAATTGGAGATGGTGGCTTTGGTTTGAAGATGAAAGATTAAGGTGAAAAATAAGAAAGAAATACAACTTGATTAACTATACAATATATTTTTTTTTTTATCATTTCCACGTCGAAAAAATACTGTAAGGTCATTGCTCTGTCAATATGTCTTAAAATGTCACTAACAATAGTGGCATATATGCATATTTGGAAAATGTTAGAAAAATACTCTAGTGGCAAAATTACCCTACGTCCTATACTTTAAAGACAAAATTAACCATTTTACCATAATTTTTTCATTATGTAAATGAATTTTTTTTTTAATTATCAGTTAACCATAAAAAATAATCAGAACACTTGGAGTTGCTAGAATATAGTTACCAAACAATTTAATTTATGGTTTGACAAGTTGTTGTTAGATAGTGTAAAAGAAACAAGGGTAAAGTTATCTGAAAGTGATTATGATAAAAAATAAAATTATTGATAGACATTTTTAATGATGGGAAAATGCTAGCCTAACATAACACTTTATATAAAACATGTTCTAATAATCCTTGAAAGTCATCTCCAAGATGTAAGACTTCATCGATCTATTTTTGAGAAAAAAAAACAAAGACTCCAACAAACTCTTACTCTTCAGGTCAAGGTGAATAGCCAAATAAGTTAGTGCACTGCACATACGCAAAAAATTTGGGTGTCCCTTACATGACGCAGCAATGACAGTGCCCGCAGTGTGACGAGGCAAGTGTTCGCTTTCGACGGCCCTCAAGATGATTTCTCAGCTAGGATATTAATTTAATATTTTTTACTACAGAGTCTAGGATCAAATTTCTAATTTCTAATTTAAAATATAATTACATTTTTTTTAAAAATTACAGTGTTTGGAATAGATTAGATAATGAGTTATTTAATATATTAATCTCAAACTCGTTGATTTTCACTTAATTTGTGTGCCAATTGAAACTTTACAATTTAAGAAGCTCAAAGAGTTTTAAATTTTTTTGAAATAATTAAGTATTTTCATTAGATTTTATTATTATTTTTAGTTGGGAGTAGAAAAAATTGTAAAAAATAATTACTTTGCAACTAATTTTTTAGTCAAGTGATTATTAAGTAGATGGAATGTTGGCTTTCAAATGACATTTTTTCTAAAAAATGAATGAAATTAAAAATAATAAATTTTTTAATGAGTTGTTGAAATTAGAAATAATTATTTGAAAATTTGGAAGTAAGTGGATTTATTTTTTGATAACATTTTGCTACAAGGAATCCTGTGAACCAAAAGCCTATAACTAACAGAAAAGAACATGTTAAAATATAAATGAAAACAACTTCCCCTCCAATGAACCGTTTCAAATTTTTACTTTTGTTTCTATCTAGAATTTATACCACTTAAAAGCTAATACAAATAATTTTTTATGAATATTTTTCCATACCCTTTTTTGGAAAAAAAAATGCTACTGTTTTTACCCAAAACCTTAATTTTTTTTAAATAAAGTGCAAGATTTCCAATGGCATACGATCTGGACAAATAATTATTATGTACAAAATAGTAACTTTTAAACATCCCAATTAAATGCACAACCCACACATATGCAATTTTAAAAACAATATATTCGAGTTTGGAAAATCTCTGGCCGGAGAAAGGTAATTGTTAGTTATAAAACTTATTCTACTTTTCTATTTGAATCCTAAAACTTTTAAATTTTCTAAATTAGTCTTAAAATTTTGCAAAGTGTTAAAGAGCGTTAGTCCTATACTTACTAAAAAAACGATATTGAACAGGAACACACGTATAAAGAGAAAAAATTTGATAATTTAAATAGTTCATTAACTATCAAAAATTTTTTACACAGTTTAAATTTATCGCAAGATAGTCATTAGAAAATTTAAATTGCAATTTCAAAAAATTAGTTTAAAAAAAATCAGTTCTAGGATTAATTGTTTACATAGTTACAAAATTTTAGGACTTGTTTAGAAAAGTGATAAATTATAGAATTAATTGTTCATATAGTTACAAAGTTTAGAACTTATTTATAAAGGTGAAGCATTTTATGACTGAAATAGAAAAGTACTCCCTCCGCTCCAATTTATTTGCTCCATTTGGGTTTGGCACAGAGATTAAGAAATGTTAAAAATATGTATTTTTTTTCAATTTTATCCTTGATATGCCCTGCCCTTTCACTGTTTGCTACACCACTCGTCAGATAAATTCTCTGCTCAACAGTATCTTCTTCTCCACCTTGCATCGAACAAATCCAGAGGAAGAAAAGCACTGAAACAAACAAATCCAGAGGAAGCAAAGCACTGAAACAAACAAATCTAGCCATTGAAAAATCAAATAACCATTGAAACAGACAAATTCAGAGGAAGCGAAGCGTGGCAGGCCTCACCGCCAAAATCCAGCCACCGACTTTTTGAGATGATCAAACGACGATCGGAGAACCTCGACATCTTGGACAGCCCAAACCCAAACAGATTCAAAAAATAAAAATCCCCAAATCTCGGACACCGGCGAAGATCTCAACCTCGTCCTCAATCGTGAATCGGCCTCCTCCGATCTCCTCGCATCATCTTGTCATTTCGGCCTCCTTCGATCTCGCCTCATATCGTCAATTCGGCCTCCTCCGATCTCCTCCCCTCATCTCGTTGACTCTGCTTCCTCCGATGTCCTCGCCTTGTTGCCTCCAGCCTCCGATCTCCTAGCGTCGTCTCCTACCTCAGCCTCGTCGCCCTGATCTTCTCGCCTTGTCGCCCGTCGGCCACCACCCTAATCTCCTCGTTCGGATCTTTTCACCCCGTCGCCCTAACCTCCTCACGTCGTCGCTCGTTGCCCTGACCTTCTCTCCCAGTCGTCCGTCACCCCAATTGCCTGTTGCCCGCCGCCCCGATTGCTAGTCTTGACCATGCCGGCGATGGGCAACTATGGCATCAGAGAAACAGAACAACAAGAAAACGAACGATAGTGGAGTAGAATAGATGGGAAGGGTATAATTGTAAAGTTATTTAATAAAACTTACTAAAAAAGGAAATGGTGCAAAGAATTTGTGACAGCTCAAAAAGAAAAATGGTGCAAAGAATATGGGACGGAGGGAGTAAAATCTTAGAATAAAAAATGATATTTTTTATTATCTCTAGGAGAGGTATTCATTATTTGGACCTAGAGTTTGCTTTCGCCCAACTCAAGTGTTTGCTTCGCTCTCTTGAACCTAGCTGATCTGCATGAGAGTTTTTATGGTTCAAGTTCAATAAATGATCATGGACGCCAAAGCACAGGAGAGCGATGTAGCGTGAGGGGTAGGAGGTTGTACCATTCTCCAGCTCTACGCGTAAGCAGGAGGAGGATTCTCAAGAAGCTTTGTCAATATGCCCTAGCTGATGGAAATCAGTGTTTTAAGGTGAAGAAAAGAAGCTCATCTGCGAGGAAGTGATGCAAGAAAAAAATGTGATGTCAAATAGAGGTACACAATTATTACATGTTAGTTGGTCCTGGCTACAAGGAAATAAAACTTATTCATGAAACCACCAATTTTGGTAAGAAGCAAATGGCTAGTCCCTCAAATTTTGGTTTCTACAGACATGAAAACCATCAAGGCTCAGCATTCGGAGCCTTTGCTAGTGGGTGTATACTGAAACTCCAGCAAAATGTTGCAGGATGGGCTCAAGCAGGGAACAACATCTTTTGCACTACTCAGATCACTTTCCGTTGGATTTGATACTAGAGTTCAGCGATAGTTCAATTTCCTCAAGAGATCGACCTTTAGTTTCCACAATGAAATAGGACGTGAAAATTGCTGACAGCAGGGAAACACAGCCAAAACCAGCATAAACTGGAGCAACACCGTATTTCTCAACCAAGTCGAGGAAGAACAGTCCCACCAAGAAATTGCAAACCTAGATTTAAGCAAGACAAACAGATGCTAATTAAAGTACGTTCATTGAACAGCTGCATATGCGGATGATTAACAAATGTTACAGTTGGGTTGGAAATGTTTATAGTTGCTGCCTTTGATTTTCAATGCCAAGTGATTTACTTGTATATCTAGCAAGGTTTCTAACTTAACTGCCCTGTAAAATATGATACAAGTTTAGCATCACATACCCAGTGTACAGAGAAACTAAATCCCATTATCTTCCCACGTGTTCTGTTGCTGCTAAGCTCTGGAATGATAAGACCAGTTACTGGACCAGCTCCAATTGCAAAGGTTAATATGTACCTATTAGAATGCAACTCAAAAGTAAGACCATACACAACATCTTTGCATATTGTTGAGGAGAGGAGGATGCATTTATTGATTAGATAAATGTATCTACGCATATGTCAACACATGTATATGGTCGGGGTGGGGGCTGCAACTCACAAGTTCAACACATTTTTGAGCATTGATTTTTTATACAAGCAGCTTGGAGCTTATTAGCTATTATACTTGCATCGCATTGATGGAAAAAATGTAAATTTTCATTTAGAAAATACATAATATATAGGAAATTCTTACGTGAGAGTTCCAATAATGGATAAGTTGTGACTGACATCTTCATTCAGTGGAACACTGATAGCATAGACAATGAGAAACATTGAAACAGCCTGCAATGAGAGATTTTGGGACAACCTCATCAAAAGAGATGGCAAGCAAAGATATAAACATAATCAAAACAACTAGAAATTTATTAACATTTCCTTCAATTAATTCAAACAACAAAAAAGTCGGGTTTGCTATGACACCATAAGTCGTATCATATTTTTTATAACGAAGATTTCCCTTTACCTTACCATTCCCATATAACTTCCGATCAGAAGCTTTTGTCTTCCTTGTTTATCCATGAAGTACAATGCAGCGAGAGCACCTAGTGGCATCCAACGAGAAGTTCCTTGAAGTCTAGATTGAGAGTAATTTTGTTCAAGAAAATGGATAAAAAAAAGTAGAAAAAGAGGTTTCTCATACCGGCAAGATTTGTAAATCCTAAAAACAAGCTTGCCAAAGCACTGCTTGTAATGCCAACATCTTCAAAAGTCAATGACGAAAAATAAAGTACTCCATTTATCCCTGCAAATTGTTGAAGGAAGAACAGTGTGCCTCCAGTAATTGCAACTGCCAAACAAAGAAAACCTATGTGATACGAATAATTTTGTCACATGACATAATAAATGGTCATAAAAAGTGCCCCAACTTCCAAGTGCATGAGGCTACCAGTGATGTAAGGGTAGGGGAAGTGCTTTTTGTTCTATGCAGCTTTCACCCGGTTTTCACAGTAAATCTTTTTCCACAACTCAAACCATGATGTCTAGGTGACAAAGAACCCATTGCCACAAAAAGAATCACCTCAGTTGTCTAAAAACAATGATTTTTGTTTTTCATGCAGAGTCATCCAACAAAACTTATCAACATCCTTATCTCAAACTACCTACTAGCTTTTACATTTCCATTACTTTCCTGTCAACATTATTTCCCCATATGGTACAGGTTCCTCTGTTAAATATTTTTTAGAAGAAAAACTGATAGAAGCAGTTTGAGAAAGAGTGTTATAGCAGTCAGCAGTTAAAAACCCTACATGTGGCAGTGAAACTGTAGACAGACAAATTTGACATAGCACAAACATGACCACCTTGGTACAACCTCGAGAATGCGGCTCCTCTAGAAGTTCCAACCAACCGCTATCTGAATTACTAACATCATTACTGATGACTGCCTGGAATTCCTTGATCACATGATTGACATCTGATTCTCCCCAGAGCTTACTTATAATTGCTTCAGCATTGCTGAGTTGTCCAACCTGTGTCAACACACAGGATTTCATTTCAGGAAAAGCTAGGTGGAAAGAGGCCAGTAAGAAATTGGAAAAGAGTTTGCATCAATAAAATGGAACAAGCAATATACCCTGCATAGCCAGCGGGGGCTCTCCACAGCAAACTGCATACCAAATGCAAGAAGCAAACCAGGGAAACTTGCCACATAGAACATTGTCCTCCACCTAGAGAAATGGTTTGTTATCCTCATATAGAACATAATAAATTCATCATCAATTCATTAGAAGGATAAACACTATACATGTCTTGTCTAATTTTGCTATCAACTTCAACTGGGAGGAACGGAATTATGAACTATAACAATACATAAGTAAACTTCATCCTACTGTGCAACTTCAATAGAAACATCTACTTAGTTGACATATGAGCTTCTTGAAACAAAAAGTTATATCACCCTCCAAATCTAAACAGAAGAAGGAACCAATAAACTACAGGTATATCTACATGGCCCCCTTTCACATTTGGTACTAATCCCCTCCCTTAGCTCAGCTTGGTCTTCTGATTATCCACAAGGTTATCCTTTGATTCTCCTTATCTTGCACATTTGTCTCAATTAGATAACAAAAGACAAACTGTTCTATTGTCAAGAACATGCACATCATTTAAAAACTAGAGAAAGAAAGACAATGGCTAGCTCACCAATGTGGATTATCTTCTGCCAGTATTCCCAAAAACAGTGAAAAAATTATTCCCAGGCAGGTACCAATTTGGCCGAAACTTCCCAATGAACCTCTATATTTTGTTGGAGCAACCTACAAGGCAGAAAATATTGGTCAAACACTTAGTTGAACTTTCAGAGCTCTTATTTCAAAAGGAGGGAGAGAGGTTATTCCAGTTAAAAGCTTCAACTCAGTTTCTAATTAGTTGAACAAGCATCTCCTACACATTTTGCCATCTCAATGAGTTCGTCTTGTGTGACAGCATTCCTAAAGTTCTTACTGGTTAATTGTGTGAAGGAACTGTTAGGTTCCTTGTAGCAAGAGAATTTTGGCACTCTATATAGAAGCAAAAAAATGACAAATATATGAAGCACCCTGTTTTGGACCAATGGTTTTTAACACCAGAAGACCATGAACCTTCAAATATCCAAAAAAGAAAAACTCAGAGAACATGTAAGCTACCATATTGTAAAACATCACAAATAATGTGAGTACGTCTAAGCCACACCTAAAGCAGACTAGCAATGCAAGATGATCATGTAAAAGACACCTCTTAAAACAGTCGGACAAAATCTCAAGAAAATAAAATGTTACACTAAAGTAAACTACCCAACACCCAACAAACATCTTCTTTTCTGGTATCTTAAATTAATAAAAACATCCACTCATTGAAATGCATCATTTCTCATTCTATGGATACTAGTGTATTACCTCTGACATATAAATCGGAACAAGAACAGTATTCACACCAATGCCAAGGCCAACCAGAAATCTTCCACACAGTAGCTCGTTTAAAGAATGTGCTTGGGCACTGACAAAAGTTGGACAACCAAATTAAGATGCTCAACAGAATGTTTCTGCAACAAAAACTATCAACCAAAAACAGCGCTTGGTCTATGTAACTAACTAAATGGCGAAAAGAAATATACACTTAAACAGTCTCCTATGCCTGCAAAAAGGTCATGATCAACTTTCTTCCATTACAAGTTCGTGTGAGAAACAATTAGAATTAGTGGGCAATGTGGAAAAAAGCAGCAGTTAGATAACGGAATTTCATTCCTTTGCAGGAATATACTTACATACATCTAAAATAATAATGCTGAAGTTGTTCTTCATATTTAAATCAGTAACAAGAATTTTCATTCTTGGCATGCACAAGCTATGAACATCTTTGAATGAAATCAAGGAAAACCACTTAACCTTTAGTCTTACCTCAGAAGTGCGCCAAGAACCAAGGGTATTGTGTCAATCTGAAAAGTGCGGCGACAGCCAAGCTTGTCCACCAGTGAACCACAGCTTATGCTCCCGACAAATGCTCCAGCTATGAAAATGCTCACCACAAGGCCCTCGAGAATTGGGTTTCCTTCGAAACCAAGTTCTTTCGCAATGGAGACAATAGGACCATTCATCACTCTGCACAGCAGGAGAAACACGAGAGCTCAGCAACCATTCAAACTGTAGCTGTAAAATCAATCATCAAATCATCGGTTCAAACAATCAAAATAACTCACCCAATGTGATAACCAAATAGAAAATTGGCCATTGAAGCTGTCAATACGTGAGGGAAAGCCGGCAGCCATCCAAAATCAAATCCTTCCGGATTCTTCTGTCTTCCCTCTTTTGAAGGTTGGAATCAGTCAAGAAGGATTCCAGAGCAATAAAATCAAACGAGTGGTCTGACTATCAGATGAACGAAGCGTGAAGCATATCGAATCACCTGGATTCCTTGCTTGCAGCTGCTTCTTTGTGGCTGAGATTTGCAAATTGATAGACCGAAAACGGAGACCCGGAGCTAAAAGAACCGCTGGCGGCTTCTCCCGCTGGGAAAAGGAAAAGAGTTTTGGTTTGCGAGTAACCGGGAGGACGGAGGCCACCGGTTCGTAAAGTATCGGCATTGGAGCTCTGTCACGGTGTAAAGAGAAGGGAGGAGCTGATCGGGGAAGGCCTCAAGACGGTTATTAAAAATCACGCAGTGGATAAAAAGCGGGCCCATGAATCGTGCTCCATGATTAGAGTTACAGCACAAATATCAAATTTGACACTAATATTTTGAGTAGGAAGCTGATATGCAACTATAGTTTTTACCCAAATTTTATTAATATTTTAAAATAAGCCGAATATACAACTATTGGTTAGAAAATAATGAAAAATTATAAAAATAGAAAAATTTGAAATCTTGGGATTATAATACATTTTAAAAAAATATCAAGATCTTTAAGATTTTTTTCCAAAAGAGGGTTTAATCTCCGCCATCAGCACTTCGGCTCTATCACTGCCTCTGCCACCAACACCCCAACCTCGTCGCTGACCTCCTTCTATCTCTGCTGTCTAATCTCTTCATCAGCATTCAAGAAAGATTAAGAGAGTCTAATTACAAAAAATCTTTAAAATTTGTTAAAACTTATACTATTACCATAAAATTTCAAAACTAGCTATTTTTAACAATTTTCATTAGCTTTTTAACATTTTCCGTTAACTTTTTAATGGCCAGTGGCATATTCGGTCAATTTTAAAACATTAGTAGGAGATAGGATAAAAAAAACTATAATAACATATCCGATCTCAACCCAAAACATTAGTGACAAAATTTGATATTTCTGCCTTATAGTTCTGATGGCGACTAGAGTTTTCCACTTTGTGCCCGGGACTCAAAGGAAGGCAAGTCACAAATGAAGAGCATTGCATTAGTACATTTTGTCACCAGTAGGGTTTCACTCAACCTAAATTACACAACACAATGTGGGAAAGGGAGTAGAAATGAAAGTGAAAACTTAAATTCATCAAAATTGTAAATTTATTGAGAGCAAAGGCGGCTTAAGAGCGTTACATATGTATATGTTTGTGTATATATATTGGGAGAGTAATATTGATCTTAACCCTAATGAATTAAGTATATAATAATTAAAATCTGTCCTTAAGTGCTAGTTTAATTGGTGCAATAAGGCACCAGCTCCAGTAGCATTCGAGGTTACCTAATCATATAAAATGTCATTTGATCTGGTTCGATTACCTTCTAGGTCACGAAAAAACCAGCATTTCGTTCCTTATATATGATATCAGTACTTCTTTCAAACTTGACATCTATATACATGATTCTGTATAATAAAAAGAAAAAGAAAAATACTCCCTGTTCTCATCATCTTTACTCCATTTGATTTTTTTTAATAGTTTGATTTGAATTTATTCATATTATTTGTTAGAAAAAAATTAAAAAATATATATTTAGAAACTATAAATCTTGAATTATCATTCATATATAAATTTTTTTTATTTATATGTTAAAATGTTAAAAATAAAAAATATATATTAATTGTTAAAAAGTGAATTGTACAAAGAATTTTGGACGGAGAAAATAATTAAGATCTGTTAAAAAGAAAAGACAACAGAGTAGATTACTATTAGCACCATCAATACATGAATAGCACTCGTATATATAGATTATGGAACCAAATAAAAGAAATACATAAAAAAATACTATAAGAAATAAAAAATAATAATTGTTAGTTTTTGCATTTGTTAGTTAGCTCATGAAAGAACTCTCCAATCTATTTTCTTGCAATGTCTCAAGGTCTGCAAAATGTGTTAGAATCCTTTTATTTTCTACTTGAAATAATTAAACAGAGTATGGTTTTTTTGTCCAACTTTGTAAAGGCTGTTAGTGACTTTTGGTCATTTTCTCTAGATTTTGCTTGTATAGGAAGATGGAAAGACATCAAAAAGATTTCAAAAGCTGATGGCTTTTGAAATTTTAATGACTAGCGGTAAAAAAACCATCTCACTACACAACTTGCGAACTGAAAGCACCAAAGTGCGAATTCGTCAAATTGAAAATGCGCTTTTATTCCGCTCTCGCTCTAAAAGCCTGAATTCGTGCTTTGCATCCCAATTCGTCCATATGCTTGGCGCTTTCTTGCAACTATGCACTCAATAGACTTCCCTTATTACATTTTTTTCTCAAATATATCACTTAAATTTATTAGTTTGGAGATTGGATTTGTATCCTTTTTGCAAAATATTATAGGCCAAAATGCACGATTGGTCCCTTAACTTTGTCAACTCAAGTGAGTTAGTCCCTTAAATATGACTCAGCCCTACTTGATCCCTCAATTTTAAGAGTGAGCAGAAGTTTGTTTTAACTGAATTAACCAGATTACCAAATTTATTTGGTGTTTGGTGATCGAATAAAAGGATAAATTTGATTTTTTATTTTAACTGATAACCGAAATAATATTTTGGTTATCGGTTCCACTCGTAAAAAATTCGGTAACCGAAAAAACTGAAATGTTATAGGCAAAATGACATCGTTTTATCCATTCCTTAAGTCTTCTATATTTTTCACCTTCAGAGACATCGTTTTATCATTCCCTCTTAGTCATCTCTATTTCTTACTTTCTCTCGTTCAGAGCAGTCACTCGCAAACTCTCGTATCGTAATCTCCTTTGTGTCCGTCCAAGCTATGGTTTGGCTTCCCTCACTCTCTCTGCTTCAAGCTATTGAATCTCTGCTTCCCTTACCATCATCGACCATCATCGAGGAGTTTATGTCACTGATTTTTGTGATTCCACATTCCATTTTGCTCGATTGAATTGCTCTTTTGGGGATTCGTCAAAAGGTTCCAATTTGTAGGCCTCCTACTCCTCGTCACATTCCAGCCCAGGTTTCTTTTCTACAAATGTGCGAATTGCTACTGCTTGTTGTTTCCTTGTGATTGTGCATGTTTCTGTTTTTTTTTTAATGTTATTAAATGCTTGTTGCCTTTTTGGCTCTTCCTTATTTGTTTATTCATAGGTTCCAATTCATTGGGCCATAGGCTTCTTCCTCCTATTCTCGTTCCAGGTTTCTCATTCATAGAGGTAAGGGTTGCCATTCGCCTTCTTTATTCATTTTTCAAAGAAATGATATCATTTTTCAGTATTTTTTTCAACCAGCCAAAGTATCATTATTGTCTATTAGTTTTCACTCCGAGTTTGGTTAGATTAGGTTATATCACTTGTTAGGTTTAAGTTGTATGGTTCTTGCTATTTTTGTTTTTGTTCGTAGCATCAGGTTTGGAGGTAGATTTTGGTGTGTTGAGCTTCCTGTATTGTTGAATCTTGCTTTCGTGGTTTCTGGTTTTGTTGGAGTTTGTCTAGTGTTGTGGAAATTGAATGGTGGACGTTTGCCTGTTTTTAGTGAAATGACCTATGATGTGTGTTGGCTATCCCAATATCTATAGTTGTTTTTGAATCAACATTTAGTATCAAAGGAAGAGTTCTAGATGCATTTATAAGTTCATTAACTCCTAAGATGGTGTAAGCTTTAGTTTGCAGTCAAAATTAGCTTAGGGGGCAAATGACCCACAATGTTGAGGAGGACTTATAGGAGATAGAAAAACTAGAAGAAGGTACTTGAAATAGCATTAGTTTAAACTTGGATTTCTTGAAATATTTGTTGTTTATTATTTCTTTATTTTTTATTTCATGTTTTTGGTTTTCCTTTATATTAGATATTTCCAAAGTGATATTGGGTCCTTCAATCTTTGATATTTGAAGCAAAATTTAGGTATGATGTCTAGTTAAAAGTTTTCATTTGATATTGTTATGTTACATGTACATATAATATTGTAGTATTTGTTGTTGTTTTAAAAGATGCAACAATAGATATTGGATGGAGAATGCCAGTATGGACTAGGGAGTAAGAACGACCTCAGCTAGAATGGATGCTTGGATGGATTTAGTTTGTTGCATTTAGTTTTATTATGTTTGGAGAACTTACAGATATTCGATATTAGCTATTTGTTGTGTTATGCTTGGATTTAAATTGTTGTATTATCATGTTTAGATTTGAAATTAATGTTTGAGATTGGCTAGACTTTGAGATACCTATAATTTGTTGAATGTTTTGGATTTGGATTGATGTTTGGAAATATATGATGCATGGTTGGAGCATAGAAATTTGGTTATTAGGGTAAAAAACCGAAAACCGAATGGTTAATTTGGTTTTAGTTATTTCAGTTTCTGTAAGAAAGTAAATGTATTCGGTTATTAATACTCAACATTGAAAATCAAAAAAATTCTGTCAGGAAAAATTACTTAGACCCCAATGAGGTATAGTCAAACCTATACTTGTGTTATTCCTGTTTCAAATATCTACATTTGCCCCCTAAAAAGTTAACTTCATCATTCGCCGTTATGATAAAGAAAAAGGAAATACATACTTTTACCCTCCTAGCTTTGTTTCCTAAACATTTCGCTCCATCAACTTCTACACCTAACAAGTCAAACCCTGTCTCCCTCCATCTCTAGGGCTAAAAATAAGGCAAGCCGAGCCGAGCT
The DNA here is from genome assembly GCA_039654915.1 of Aquilaria yunnanensis. NCBI lineage: Eukaryota > Viridiplantae > Streptophyta > Magnoliopsida > Malvales > Thymelaeaceae > Aquilaria > Aquilaria yunnanensis. Next base: position 69,518,468 of record CM077596.1, on the reverse strand, counting down.
AAGTAGTAAATTGATCTTGTTCGGCCTGAATTAATTATCGAGTTTGATGTTTTGTTCGTGTTTAAATTGAAAATAATACGAACAAGCTTTAAATGAACTTGTATTTGAACGAGCTTGAGATGAGTTTGAGCTGTTCATTTAAATTAAAAATAAAATTAAATTAAATCGAGTTGAATAGAGTATTAAGCAATTCAAACTTTATTTGAATTATATATCAAACTTTAAATTTTACTTAATCTTGATTTGATAATTATTCAAACGAGTTATAAACAAGCTTGCTTTAAATTGAGCCAAACTCAAGGATATTTGTTAATCTTTTCACCGCTACTCATCTCTCCCGACTCCCCTCCTGCTTCGCATCCGCCTCCACTGGTACCTCACCTCTAGTGTCATTCGCTAACCCATCAACTGAGTAACACTTGCCTCCACCGAAACCTCACGATCCACGCCAGACCAAAGACCAAATATAGAAACAAAAACATCATTGTCCGCACTCAAGTGAACAGACTATCCACCATTTCAACAGCAAAAATACAGAACAAATTCAAATTTAAAGATTCAAGAGACAGCCCAGGAAAAAAAACAAAAACCAGGAAACCATGGCAGCATCTGATCCTTGCTCTTTAACCTCTTCTTCTCCTCCAGCATCTCCACCTCTCTAACTGCTGCATCTCGCCGGCGTTCTGTCATCGCTAAACCCGACTAGACACAAGTTAACAGTGTCTCCTGCAGTGCCTCTTGGGGATTTTAATCAAATTCATCAATTTAGTTCAGTCGGAGAAAAAACCCAAGAAAATAAACAAATTTATGTTTTGAAACTCACAATTGAATGCAGAGACAAAAAAGGAGCTCGTGACTCCACCGCTCTTGATGTTCCTCCAGCTTTTGGCCAACCTATGTCTTGCCCTAATCTCTCTCTGACCCTTCATACTCTCCCACCCGCATCCTCTTCGATCTTTGGGGCCCCCTACTAAGAAACCCACGACTTGCCGCTACAAGTTCGATTCCCCGATCAGAGCAGATCTGCACACTGTTCTAATCCCTGTCGCCAGCCATTCGTCGCAATTCCATCCATCGCTAGCCATTCGTTGCGATTCCCATCCGTCGCCAGCAGTTCGTCGCGATTCCCGTCCATCGTGATTCGGAATATAGAGAGTCAATGCCTCAGCAAACTCGGCAAACTACAACCTCAGAATTAACTTTTAACCTTTCCACAGAATGACCATTACATTTAAAAACTTTCATTCGCACTAAACTTGTGGATCAACAAACTTTGTTAAATTAATTCAAATTGAGTTAAAAAATGTAATTTCGATTGAATCAAATGGGGATTTCAACAATGATAAAAATGTCAAATTGTAACTTCGACTAAAACATGGGAGAGCGAACACCATTCATCCTAAACTAGAACACGTTTGTTTTGAGGAAGAAGTTAAACATCAGTGACAAACAATGCAATCTGCAAGGTAATTCAACAATATAAAAGGCATTCTTCCCCGAGTCAAACCTTGTCCAAATTAAGCATAAGCAAAGATGTTGAGAGCTACCCTCGGCAACACAATGAAGTCCCTCGCACAGCTTCCTCAGGCATCCTTTGTCGCAGCACTAATCAACCACTCGCTACTCGTCAATTTTGCGCCACTTGCAATCACCATCCGCCACCTCTCCACCATTGTCAACTCCCAGTACAGGTGAAAATGGCTCATAATCCAAACTTTTTATTGCTCTTAATTTTTTAAGCTCTTGGAAAAACCATTCTCAAACTCAACTTGCCTCACCGTGTCAAACAAGTGAGTCAATCATTGTTCAAATAGTGAATGTATTCACTATTGTTGAAATCCAACTATAGCATACTAACTCCAAAAAACTAGGGTGTCCAAATTGTGCTAGAGAAATGGGCACTTATGGTAGAGAGGTTCAGGAAGTATGTCAATACGCTGCCCCCTAGGCTTCACTTCCTGATCCCAATTGTGGATCAAATTGCTTATGTCCACTCCCTCAAAGAGGAAGTCATTCCAATCATTAATCAATCCACTATTACTAAGGACAATGCCACTATTCTATGAATGGCATACTCTATATCAAGGTCTCATCTATCTTTTCACCTTTTCTCTAAGTCACTTGTTTCCTGTTCGATTTTATTATCATTATGCTTTGCTTCCTAACGTACAGGTCATGGATTCGAAAAGTGCTTCATATGGTGTCAGAGTCCTAACATATGTCGTTGTTCAACTTGCTCAAACCACCATATGTAGTGAGCTTGGCAAACTAGCTTTCAACAAGACATTCAAGGAAAGAGACGCTATGAATGACAAGATAGTGATACGTTGTGTGCGAGAATGTCATAGCAATTGTTTTTTTTTTAGATATATAATAACTCAAAGTACACCTTCGATTGATTCTCATGGAATAACTCGATTGTTTGTAGGAGACCATCAATGTGGCTGCAAAAGATTGGGGTCTCAATTGCCTCCATTATGAGATCAGTGAGTTGTTTGCTTGCTTGCTAGAACATAATTATATATCACATTTTTATAAATAAATCTTACATGTGACTGTCCAAGTTTTGTTACAGATGATATAACTCCTTTTCCAGCAATAAAAAATGCTATGGAGATGCAGGTAGAAGTAGAGTGTAAGAAAAGGGCTCAAGTTCTTGAATATGGAAGTAATGTTAGAAACATATAAATACTGAAGTTGTGTATTGTTATAATCTCCAATTGGCAAAACTATATAAAGTTGCTTGTTAAATTTTCATAGGTGATAGGCAATCCAAATTAATATTGCTGATGGTAAGAAAAGTACGGCCGTTCTAGCAGCACAAGTTTAGTTAAACTAATTAAATATTGTTGTTTAGATTAAAATATGACTATTAATATAGTAATTGCAATAGATTAATGTGTTTGAATGCATATCATGATAGCTGCAAAGAAGAGTAAGATTATGGAGGCAGAAGCTAAAAAGATGAGCACTATTATGGCAGCAAAAGCCGAAAAACAATGCGTTATTGTGGCATTAGAAGCTGAAAAGATTGATCTAGTTAACCGAGCCAAAGGTCAATATAAACATTTTGCCTTGTCCTAATTAGTAGGTTAGGAGACTATTTGAGATGTGACTTACTATGATTCATTATGTTTTTCAAATCTTACTGTCATAACTCTAGAATGATAAGCTTATAATGTTCAAATAAAGTCTAATCCTTTTAATACTAGTTGAGCAACCCGTGTGATGCCCAAAAATGATTCTTTGAATTTAAATTGGGTTTATATGTTAGAATAGGGGAAATGTAAAAAAAAGTCTTATAACTTTTACAACTTTTCTAAGTAAATCTTATATATTTATGATTTCTGTTTGAGTCCTATATTTTTGAAAACGTGATCTCTGTTAATCATATAGTCGGAAAATTTAACAGAAATCCTACATGGCGGATAACACACATTAAAAACAATGGAAAAATATCAAAATTAGTTATATAACTTTGTAACTTTTCTAATTAAGTCACTAGGTTTCTATTTTCTCACAATTCACCCCTAGATTCAAAAGAAATTTAGAACTGTGTAACTCTAATTGAAATGTGTAGGTTGGGTTACTGCTTTTGTGCCTGAAATTTTCAAAAAAATGTTTAACATAAACCACTTACTCTTCTTTTTCCTTTTTATTTATTTATTTTTTAAATAAAATATTATATTTTCTATGTTTTGAGGTCATTGATTGCTATTACATCAATGGAATATAACATGAGAATAAGGATATCACGTCACTTGATCCATTGAAAACTAGTGCTTTACCTACTTAACAATCACTTGAAAAAATTCTTTTAGAAAGTAATTAATTATTTATGAGTTTTCAAACTCAAAAATAATTTTAAAAAATAATATATTTTAAAAATATTTTTTGAGCTTACTAACTTATAGAATTTCATTTGATGTACAAGTCAAATGAAAAATTAAAAATATTAATTAATAATAGTGTATTAAATATCTCATTACTTAATATTTCACAACCAATTTTGTAATATTTCATTGTATAAATATTTCATCATACTTTATGGATTCCATGATAAGATGATATAATCTTTTTCATATTAATTCTTCATGCTTTTATAGAAGCTTGAAAGAATAAACTATGAAATTTTATAAAATGAGCCATAAGTATACTACAGAAAGGATATTTATATCGGTAATAACAATGTAATAATGATGATTTCACTGATGATGAAAAAATGGATTTATAAACTAATGAATATATAGATAAATAGGAAGATTAATTAATTATAAAATTGTGGGGCAGTGTAATCAAGTCATCGACATTTGGATTGAGATTGGCGTCATTCAGCTCCAGCTTTCTTGCCAGAACATGATCTGGTGTTTGCTTGGTGGGAGATTTTTATTTCACTTTCTGCTAGGAATTCTCCATTTCTAGAAGTATTAGTGTTAATACTTAAAATTTTGTATTTTTCAATAAGAAAGTATGAAAATTGTTCCTTGTTCTTCACTTTCGTGGAGGAAAAAGAAAAAAAAAATGTAGTGGGTCTATACTTGAAGGACAATGGCACCAAAAGAGAATATTTAGGGTTTTTGGGGTGAGTTGCAAAAACATAAGAACCTTGTGACTTAATTAGAAAAGTTATAAAGTTAGATGTCTAATTGTGATTCTTTTTCCACTGTTTTTAACGTCCGTTTTCTGCTACATAGGATTTCCGTCAAGTTTTCTGTCTGTAGGACTAACAGATATCACATTTTTTAAGATATAGGACTCAGAAAAAAAGTCATGAAAATGTAGGACTTACTTAGAAAAGTTGCTAAAGTTATAGGATTTTTTTTTTACCTTTCCCTGTTAGAATATAAGTTATGTTTTCATTGTTTGTATATGTAGTCTAATTGTATAATACAAAACTTATCCAAACTCTTACTTTCTATTAATAGTATTATTCAATATGAGAATTACCCATTGTAGAACATGTAATTGTAATGAAATAGATCTTAGCTGCTAAGATTATAAATCTTTCATAATTTCATCTGCATTATCTTGTAGTGTTTTAACCATTGCTTTGATTTTCTTGTAGTGTTTTAACCATTATATATATTCTAATCTATAATATAAAATCATGGGTGGTAAGTTATTAATCAAAGTAAGACATATACTGCAAATCAAAAATTGATTTTAGAATCCTATATAAAATCAACTCTTATAATATCAACATCAGGAATTTGAAGATTTAAATAAATCTTACTCGATCTTGAAGTTTTTAAGCTTGGTAGACCTATACACAAAAATAAGTTAGTTAAAAAGTTTACATTATAGTAGAATGAAAAGTAAAGCTAAATGTAGATGAGAGAACATACAATATGTTAAGAACTTTGAAAATTTTTGATGACCAAATAAGTGAAAACTCCTACAACACAAGATGATTCATTTTCTCTCTTTTTTGCCAAAAAAAATTTGGATAACTCTAACCATAATGTAAGTAGAATTTTATTCATACTGTAAAAAAAATGGAAATTAGTGAAAAAAATATACACAAATGGTCCAAGGGAAAACATTGACTATCATGGTATAGAAAATACCTCAAATTCTGTAATTTTATGGTTAATGTATCAACTAAATCACCCTTAACAATCTGTTACTTTATTGTACCAACATCCACAACAACTTCCACAACTTTGTTATGCCAAAAGGAATTGAAATAATGATATATAGATATTACATGCAATATTCAATTATACTTTGGAAAACTTTTAAGAAAACCTGTAAGAAATTCTTCTTGGTCTACATGTATGCTAAGTTGGTTAAAGACAACAAACTCAAATTTATGCATGAGAAAATCATGAAGTTTATGGTTCAAATTATAGATTTGTATATTATGAGTAAGGTGGATCATAAATAAGTATGTATCTACGATCTAGTAATTATTTTTCTTTATAAGAATAGTGAAATTCTTGAAAATATACAAACTTCTTTCATGAAGCTTTACTTTAAACTTGTATGCAAAAATTTTTGATAGACTAATGAATTGCCACACCCTACATATGTAAACTAAAAATATAGTAACCAATAACAGATCATGAACATATATTTATAGTAGGGAGAAAATAATAAATTGTAAAATTCAGTAGAATGGAGGAGAAAAAAAATATTTTATCATCCACAAGAACAAAATCGGTACTAATAAATTGGTTACCTTTTCAAAAATTTAAAACATCCCATAAATGACACACTCTTACTTGAATAATCTAGTCAGCTCTCTCAGAAAACAATTCCTCCAATGAAGAAATGAAGAAAGGTAGCAAAAGATGACAGGAAGAATTGAAATTAATGAATGATAATATTGAGTGTGTACTGAAAACAAGTATGAGAATATATATATATATATATATATATATATATATATATATAGGAGTTAGTTTGACAACACTATTGAAACCAAATAAATTTTTAATGAAAGCATTCTAATCGACCTAAGTATTAATTATTACAAATAAATTATGAAATTAATGCTATAAATGTAATATAAAGTTAATGTTAAAGGAAGTAGTCTTGGGGAAGTTAGAATATATAATATCAATACCATTGAAACCAAATAAAATTGTATTTAGAGCATTTTAATGGAAATTAAAGCTATTAAATGACAACAAATAGATGGAATATATTTAAAACAATTGATTAAGGGATAATAGTATTAATGAGCCATTAAGAAAGGAACAAAAACTAATGGTGTTTTATTATGCTAAGAGGATAGAAATTTAAATTCAATTACTAAAATATATAAAAATTAAAATTTTAAGGGCTCTTTACTATGACACAAGAGCTCACTGAAAATTATATTTCAAAATCTAAATTTTAGAGTCATGACTATATAAGGGTCTAAGTTATTAAACAATACAAATGCACTCTGCAATTGATGATAAAAGAAGTAGTCTTGAGAAAATGGGTGAATTTTAGAGTGGGGGCTATATAAGTACCTAAATATTAATTATTGTAAATAAATGATGAAATTAATGCTACAAATGTACTATAAAGCTAATGCTAAAGGAAGCAACATTGGGAAATGGGTGAGTTTCTCATATATATATATATATATATATATATATATATATATATATATATATATATATATATATATATATATATATATATATATATATATACATATATACATTCAATTACTAAAATGTATGTAAAATAGAATTTCAAGGACTCTCAACTATGATAGAAAGAGCTCATCAATAATTACAATTCAAAATCTAAATTTCAAAGTCATAACTATATGAGGGCATAAGTTATTAAACCATACAAACACACTATGCAGTTAATGGTAAAAGAAGTAGCCTTGGAGAATTAGTGGATTTTGGAGTGAAAGTTATATAAGGACCTAAGAATTAATTATTACAAATAAAATATAAAATTAATGCCTCAAATGTACTATAAAATTAATGTTAAAGGCAGCTCCATCATGGCATCAGAAGCTAAACGAATCAACATAATTGAACGAGCTCAATGTTAGTTATTGCTTAAGTTCATATGAAATCTTGCAAGTACAGGTGTGATCCTAAATTTGTTGTGAAACATTTCCATGTTTAGTTCTTCCAAATGATTAGATTATGAATTGGTTAAGAGTATTATTGTCTTATATCATATACTGTAATTTTACTTCATCAGCTATAGCTAAAAGGTCTTCAAACAATTTCACAGAAACTTCAAGAAAATGGTGGACAAGAGGTGAGCTTGGCTTCTTACTTTCTTCGCATATAGTATTACTTTCTTAGCATACAGTATTACGCTTTTTAGTCCTAGTTGACATGATAGATTTCACTGTACTTTATCACCAAGTCAGGACTAAGGCAACAAAATCCCATTATAACAACAATGATTTGCTTACTTTCAAGCTGCAAGTTTAGAGTTAGCTAAAGCTTATGTTGATGCTTTTGGCAAAACTGTGAAAGAGGTAAAATAAAGTCAAGTGCTACTTAATCGGAGTTTAGAATCTATTGGACAATTAAAATGATTAATTACTAATTAAAAAGCAACTATTTTGTGCGATGCTTTTCTATTCACCAGGGAACGACACACACCATGTGGATTCCAACCAGTTCTAACGATGTGAGTGGCGTGGTTGTGCAAGCTCTATCTATTTACAAAGGCATGATCAATAATTATCCTTCTAAGCCTACAAAAGTTTCGGGCAAGAACTGATCAGCGTGCTGCAACTGCCAAAGCTAAATGGGCTTAATGAGAGGAGTATAGGGTGTTTGCAAGAGATTTAAGCATCACAAATAGATGCTAATTAAAGTATGTTCAAGGAACAGTTGCTTGAATTGCCTTAAATTATATGCGGATGACTATAAAAAATGCTTATACTTAGGATGGACATGTTTGTAGTTAGCAGCCTTCGATTATTAGCGCCTAGTGATTTACTTGTATATCTAGACATCAGTAGATTTATTGACCCGGTTCAAGTAGGTTTTTAACTGAACTGCATACTTAAAACTGAAACAAATTTTGGCATAATATACCCGGTGTATAAAGAAACTAAATCCAATTATCTTCTCACAAGTTTTGCTGCTAAGCTCTGGTCTGAATGATAAGCCAGTGGTGATTTGACAATAACTAAGATGAATGAAGCAAGAAGCATATCTAATCATCTAGATTCATTGTTTGAAGCTGCTTCTCTAATCATCAATATCATTTTTGAAGATATTAATGACAGAAGTGAACTTCAACCAATAACAGAAGTTCACGTTTCTCACTAATGTCTTTAAAGAATAAAGATATGCACATTATTAAGGGCCTAAATAGGCATAACTGAGATAGTTTGATTCGCAAATGGGAACAAAAAAGTGTGTAATGGACTGATGGTCAGGAACGTGCAAGTTTGATGACAATTCCAAGATTTTATCCTCCGTAATCTCATGCTTAGAGCCCCCTTGGCTTGACGGAATGTAGCAGCGAAGCGAAGGCGCTTCGTGTTGAACTCGCCGCCGCTGCCGCCATTGTCGTCCTCCTCCGCTATGGCGTCCAGGTAAACTTCTCTATCTTTCACTTGAATTTGCTCTGCCCTTGATCTTTTTTCAATTTCCCCCCTTTTCGAAATGCTTTCTCTTCATGTTTTCCGGCACCCCAAACGTCGAACAGACGAGTGAGGGCCATCAGGAGGTGGATGATGTCGCGCGGAATCGATTTCAGCGATTCCCTCCAGTTCTTGGACAGCCCAGAAGAAGGCATTTCCGTGAGAGCGTTGTGCGATTTGAAGAAGGGAGACGTAATTGCCACCATACCGAAGAGCGCTTGCCTCACCGTTCAGACGACCGGCGCTTCTGAGATGATCAATTCAGCTGGTCTCGGTGGTTCGCTGGGTCTCTCTGTCGCTTTGATGTATGAGAAAAGTTTGGGCCATGCTTCGCCTTGGGCTGGCTACCTTCAGCTCTTGCCTCCTCAAGAATCTTTGCCTTTAGTTTGGACACTTGAGGAAGTTGACTCTCTTCTTTGTGGGACTGAGCTCCACAAGGTAAAACCTCTACCAAATAAAAGTGGGATTTAGAATGATTGTCTCTTTAGTTTATGAGTTAATTTTTAGGCAGACAGTGAAAGAAGACAAAGCTCTTATTTTTGAGGATTGGAAAGAAAGTATCTCGCCTCTGCTAGATTCTGCGCCTTTGAAGCTGAATCCGAAGTTTTTTGGTGTTGAAGAGTATTTTGCTGCCAAAAGTCTCGTTGCTTCTCGGTCTTTTGAGATAGATCAATACCATGGATATGGGATGGTTCCTTTGGCAGATTTGTAAGTTCTAATTTTGTGCTATGTCTATTGTTTGGGCTTTTTTTAAGACAGTTAGCAGTCCACTGTATGGGTTAGGACTCACAGCTCTGAGCGATATGCCCATCAGTTGATGCGTACAATGTGATTTATGACTAGTTGTCTGTGAAGAGCAACGAGCATGGTTACAGGATACAGAGGACATTGTTTTAGCCTACACCCATTAGTTCATCAGCTAGGTTTTAGTTTATATGATTTTCAAGTGGTCTTCGCAATCATATTAGATTAATAATGACAGTGAAATCTTGAGGGCCATGCTCAAATCTTTCTATATGAGTTTTGCACCTCCTTTTCCCTCTTGATTTTGCTTGTTTTTTGGGTTTAATGCAAGCAAGTTTCTTGTGCCTGGTCGTGCTACTTCTGTTTGTTAATTTTGTTTGAACACTTTTACAAGAAATATTGCAGATTCATGATGAGTCTACTCGTATAATAAGTCTCGCGTTCTTCTTTCTCCCTTTTGGGACTCTTTTACAAGTTTCCTGTTCTAAGCATGAGCATTTACAAGTTTTGGCAAAGTCCTGAAACAATTAATGAGTTGAGTTCCATTCAGTGCATCTTTGACTTTTGTAACAAATTACTATGAGATGACAGCATAATATTGCCATCCAATTCATTTTATCTCTATCTTTCTGAAAACTTTTGTTAAACGAAATGATTTTGTGACGAGATTCCAGAATAATTATGTACCTTGTGAATTTATTTGTTATAATCTTTAGGCATGATCATCTAAATTCACTTTGCTGTTTTTTTTTTCTTTTTTTTAATTCTTAACCATACGCCTTTCTGTCCAGATTTAATCACAAGACTGGAGCTGAAGATGTACACTTCACTGCGGCATCATCTGGTCTTGAATCTGAAAGTGATGCTGAAAGCGAGGGTAATGGTGATGATATGGAAAAGTTAAATCAAAATTCTATACATGAGGAACCATGTGCAAGTTCTACTGGGGAAGAGCTTTCTTGCACTGATAGCGAGTCAAAGAGCTTTTTAACATTATCTTCTAATGATCCATCTCTGCTGGAAATGATAATGGTGAAAGATGTGAAATCAGGATCTGAGGTTAGCAAGAATTTCTGCCCTGTTAGGAAATGTTCAGAAAGCTTTTTTTTTTTCAATTCTTTTTCTTTTCATCTTTGGCAAAGGAATGGTCTGACTTTAACGCAAGATCAAATTGTGACATAATTTATAGCAAAGGTGCATTGGGTTGAGTTTATTAGTTTATCAAAGTTGACCTTTATTCTGTGAATTAATGAATTCCGTGAAGTAATTTGTTTTGTTGGATAACTTCTGCGAAGTAGTTTCTTTGCTGTTTAGTTCTTTCCCTGCAATTGGAAGGCTTTGTCCGTTCAAGTTTTTTGTTTTCCTTTCCTACTGAGCAATATTTTTCGTTTATCCCTGAATCTGCATTTGAGGATAGCTGCATTTGTTTCTGTCCACATTGAGCATGAATGGATGAAACTGATTAATGAGTTGTTTCTGCAGCCTTAGTCATCGCAGAAGGGAAGATGCCCTTTCTGCCAAATCCAATTGTTTCTGAAAGAAAGAAGTGCAACTTGAGAATTAAATTATTATTGTTTTTATGGTTATCTATTCAGTTTCACTCTTGTTTGAGTTGCTCTAGACGATGGTGATACTAAAGCTATACATTCAAATTGCTATTCACAAGTAACCGTTTATTCAAGTTGCTGTTCACTGGAAGCCTTCTCAGCACCTATTATTTTATTAATTTCCATCAATCTGGTTAAACTCAGTTCTTGATTGGATCAATCATGTATGTACTGCTTTCTCATTTCTGCATAATGCTCAATACTTGCTCTCCTCTTTGCCCATCAGATCTTTAATACGTATGGGGCATTGGGAAATGCTGCGTTGCTTCACAGATATGGGTTTACAGAACCTGATAACCCTTATGATATTGTGAACATTGATTTGGATTTGGTTCTCAAATGGGGATCGTCAACGTTTTCCAACCGGTATTGTAGATCAAGGTTGTCACTTTGGAGAAGATTAGATTACTCTGGATGTACAAGCCAGGATTCTGAATACTTTGAGGTCTCATATGATGGGAAACCCCAAATTGAGCTGCTGATATTACTATTCATAATATTGTTACCAGAGGAAATGTATCAAAAGCTGGATCTTGCCCTATCCACTGCAGGCAACAATAGAGGGATGCTTTTTTCATCGGGAAAGCAGAATCTGGCAGGAACTGAAGGATCAGAGATGAATGAGGATTTGCTTCTGACTCAGAGTGTTTGCTCTGCTCTCTTGCAACTGGCTGATATGCGTGAGAGCTTTTATGGTTCAAGTTCAATAAAAGAGGACATCAGAGCACTAGAGAGATGCAGCATAAGGGAGAGGAAGTTGTACCATTCCCTAGCTTTGCGTGTAAGTGAGAGGAGGATCCTTGAGAAGCTCTGTCAATATGCCGCTGTTGGAAATCAGTCTTTTAAGGTGAAGAAAACAAGCTCATCTGCGAGGAAGAGATGCAAGAAATTGTGATGTGAAATAGAGATTCTCTTTGTTCTGGTATTCCATCGGTATGATTTCCCCGTTTCAGCTGTCTTTTTATTCTTCCGCTTGATTTTGAAATGAATGTGCCACTGTTCTTCAGAAATCTGTGTTCAAGTTTCTAGATAGTGAGTCAAACATAGTTTGGTCTATGATTTTGAAGTTTCTCTGAAGGTCTGGTCTTTCTTCCAAGGAGTAAGAAGAAAAGAGAACGGAGTAAAAAAATTGGAAGCCGCAGCAGGCGTCAAATATGAACTGAAGACTAGCGCTAATTGCCTCTGTATCTTTAGCCCTTCTAGTTGGGTGAGCAATTACCTGCCTGTAACCGAAAAACTCAATAACTGATATTTTTTTCCTAATTTTCCGTTATCAATATGAGATGGATAATTGTTTTTACGTTAACTGAATAATCAATTTTTTTGTTCAATTTTTTATTAAGTATTTCAGAAATCCGGTGACCAAAATAACTTAAATATATGACTTATTAGGTTATCTTATATAATGGGTCTTGATTGAAAGGAGAAAAATGGAAATAATATAAGCTTGAAATTTATTTACACATTCATTAAGCTCTAATCCTAAATTTATTTTCGTATGGATTAGGGCAAATTGAAAAGAGATTTAAAGAGAATGAATTTTGGATACAAGTTTTGAAATTCGGCTAACGGAATTACAAATTGAAAACTGAATTTTTCTGATTTTCAATTACTTTGATTTCCTATCCTTATTATGCTCTTAAAATATATGCTGGAAAACCCTTTTTTTTTTTTTTAACAATTCGGTTAAAACGGAGATAACCAGATAATCACCCTACCTCTAGCTTTGAAAAAGTTGGAATCGTGGTAGCTTTGAAAAAGTTGGAATCGTTCAGCAGGTTTCGAGAAGTATTTTACAGGCTTCAATGCACCAGCAGCCCTCCAACTTTGTTAACTCGCACAAGTCAATCCCTCAGTCAGCATATTTAAGTCCTTATACTTTGAGAAATGACACAAGTTGGTCCAAGCCAAATTATATGTTATGGGAAAAATTCAAAACTGATCCTTAGTGTCTCTTTTGTTCATGTTTATGTAATTGTAGTTCATTTTAGATCGATGTAGTCCATGAATTGGCAAATTTTATTTTAGTACGTGTTATTTCTATTACTATTAAATAATCTTTCTGCAAAACATTAATTAAAACTAGCTTGTGGTATACCTGATAGAGATTTTTAAGGCATAATTAAAATTTTTTATTTTTATTTATATTGATTTTCTAAAATTTTATCTAAATCAAAATTTGATAAATCAAATAACCTTAAAAGCACTTTTGGAATGTTGTTTAACAAGTTTTTTGTTTTTTTATAGTTTGTCTGTGAGCAAGTGTATGTATATTGTATAGAAGTGCTTTTTATCTATTTTTAATAATTTTTTACAAATAGGCAAATTAATCATACCAATTTAGGGTGGAGGGGATTGCAAACTCGGTGGAGTATAATGGGAGAAAGTGAGGTGGAAAGAAGAGTACTCTGAACGAAGAGAGAGTAAGAGATGAAGGAGTGTTGGTCTTATTCTCATAATGGTGGAGCCTAGCTGCCAGGCCTGTCGATCGCTATGAGTATCGCATTTGTGAACTGTTGAGGATTAAGAGACCCTTGGTCAATTCAGCAACTAAGAAAACTTCTACAGAGAGACCGGATAAGGGTGGCCTTTCTATGTGAAATATGGTTGGCAAAGGGATGGATAGTATCTATTCTTTTGGAATGCAGCTTTGCACATTTGTTCACTGTTAGTAGCGAGGGGAGGTCGGGGGGACTATCCTTGTTGTGAAAGTCAGATGCTTAGGTCAGGCTGTTATCTTATTTGAAACATCATATTGACATGGAGGTCGAATTGACGGGCATAACTACTAAATCCTTCTATGGACACATGATTGTCCGTATTTTCAATTTCTTTTCTCTTATAAAAAAGATAGTTTTATCACCTATGTTATGCAAATGACTCATCTAATAATAAATGTCTCTCAAATTGCTCATCTAATAATAAATGTCTCTCAAACTAAGTGACTATGTTGGGAAATCATTTTCTATTTTTTTGTCTCAATTTGTAATAATTTCTTTTAAAACTTATAATTCTTTACCATACAATTAGTCATTAAAATTTTGTATAACATTATCAATAATATAATAATTACACAAACAATAAACTTTAAATAATAGTTATTATAATAGCAACATAATGAGTATCAAACTGATTAATTAAGTAATTATGTTTGAAAATGAATTGGTTTACTTTTTTAATTGATCAATTAATGATAATAATTTTTTAGTTTATAGCTCTTTTGTTGTAATACGTCTTTAAGTGTTTCTATAAAATATTACTCCCTCCGTCCCATAAATTTTGATACATTTGACTTTTTGTTGTATTTTGACTCAATTTTATTCATATTATTGTTTGTTAAAAAAAATTAAAAAAAATATATTTAGAAACTACATATCTTGAATTATCATTCATATACAAAGATTTTATATTTATATATTAAAATGTTGAAAATAAAAAATCATAGATTAATTATAAAAAATAAAGGAGCAAAACTTTTGGGACGGAGGGAGTATTAGTTATATGATACTTCACAAATAACAAAAACACACATGAAACTAAATAAATTTAACCTAGACATAGACTAAAACAGTAAAAAATGAACTACAATTACCTATTTTTGGACAAAAGAGAAATTAAGGATCATGTGTGTGAATTTTGCCCTCAACACCATGAGGTGCCCTGGACTAACTTATACCATTTCTCAAAGTTCAAGACTTAAATATACTAAGTTGGAGTTGAGAGACTAACTCGTTTGGGTTAGCCAAGTTGGAGGGCTGCTGGTGTACTTTGGCCTATTTTACAGCTTCAAATGTACAAGATCCAGCGGACGTAAAAGGCCAAATAAAGGAAATCTAGTTTTAATGTCACGAATCACGATTCAATACAATAGATCGAGTTTTAGAGGCATGGGGTTCAAGTTTCACTAAGATATGAGCATTAGCCTCGTAAGTAAAATTAAGAAAATTAGTCAATTAATTGTTTATTTTAGAGGAAGTCAATCAATTTCTTAGATGTTTATAGTTGGAGTAATATTATTTATACAAAAATTTCATTAAAAAAAAAATTAAGCATGTCTGCTAGTCAGTGACTGATAAGCTAAATGATTCCTTCATATAATTCCGTTTAAATTACAAATTGTTGCCACAATATTTGTAAATTCATTTGCATACAAGGTCAACCATCTACCTGACTTTAGAAATCTTATTCATACTACTGGAAAAAATAAAAAAAGATAGCACACAGCTTTGACACATATGCAATGTAGTGTGCAAGTCCATTCAAAAACTGCCTTCGTTTTCTTGGCCTTTGAATATGACCGTAGAAGCAATCACCACATAAAGTTTTCCCTTCCGCGTGCTTCCTTTTGTTTAGATGACTTTTTTTTTCAGTGGTTTTGGTAAGGTGATGAATTTCTTTTTTTTTTTTTTTAATGTAAATTGGAATGTTCTACTTGGATACTACAAAAAAAATAAGTACATTGAGTTTGTTCAATTGGTAAAAGTATAAATGCTCTAATTTTAAGATTAGGAGTTTAAAAGTTATTACAAGTGCGTTGCGATAAGCCGATAATAGTTATGTGGAGGCATTTATTAAGGTGGTGAGGCAATAAAAACCAAAGGCTTAAGTTTGCTTTGTACTAATTTTAATGCTTTATTGTACATTATTCGTATATAGAATTATTTTTGTTCAAATTGTAAATTTATTGAAACTGTGCACTTTAAGAAATTTAAAAATTACTTTTTAAAATATTCATGTAACCTAAAAAATAAAATATTAATAAAAAATTGTCTTCTACAAAAATTATTGTAAAATTGTTTTTTGGACTTTCTAGAGTGTAAGGTTTTAATAATTTGATAATTTTGGTGAATAATCACTTTATAAAAAAATAATGTCCAATAACATATTTAAATTAATTCAAAATGAAGTAGCTTCAAGAAAATGCATAGTAGTAGAAAAAAATAAAAGTTAACCTTCTCTAAGAAAATCATTGTAAAAAACAAAAGGTATTTATTCATATTGAAATGTTGAAAAATGTACCTCTTGCTCTTACACGACATAAAAGGCTAAATTATATGATCTTCTCTTAAACTATATCTATTTTGCATATCTAGCCTGAATTATCGAATGTTACAAAAATATGATTAAAGTAACTTTTCGTAACAAAGCTGCCGCCCATTCATGATTTTCTGTTAGTATTAATGGAAATTTGAGCCCAAAACTTAAAATGAGTCCATGAACTTGAGCAAAATGGACACAAAACTCTCCAAACATAAACTCATGACACATAACTCCTCAAATATACCAAAAAACCCCAAAAATAATAAAAAAAAATTGAAAAGTAGAATGAAAAATAAAAAAACACACCAATTTACATGCCCATCCCAAATTAAAGCATCTAATCTCTACAAATAATTATGGAGAATATTACAGATGCCAAAAATATAATTTCACACCCTTATCTATTTTTTTTAACTTAAATCTTGAAATAGCAAAAAAAAAAAAAATGAAAAAATAGAAGGAAAAAAATGAAAAAAAAAATACCAATTCAACATGTTCATTCCAAACTAAAGCATTCAATATTTTCAAATAATTATGAAGAATATTACAGATGCCAAAAAATATAATTTGATGCCCTTGTCTATTTTTTTCAACTTAAACCTAAAATAATAAAAAAGAAACTGAAAAATAGAATGAAAAATAAAAGATGCCATAAATTTTACATTCTCCATCCTAAATTAAAGCACCCAATCCTTCAAATAATTATGGATAATACTGTATATTTTTTAAAAAATTGACACTCTTATAAAAAAAAAAAAAGAATAATTATGGAGAATATTGATCATATTTGATAACCTTATCCCAAAAAATAGATAAGAGTGTGAAATTCTTCATAATTATTTGAAGAGATTGGATCCTTAATTTAAAATGGAAGTTTTAAATTGGTAATTTTTTTTTTCATTTTTTCCTTCTACTTTTCAGTTTTCCCTGCAATTTTAAGGTTTAAGTTGAAAAAAATAGGTAAGAGTGTCAATTTTTTTTTTATGAATCTATATTACTTTTCATAATTATCTGAAGGGATTGGATGCTTTAATTAGGAATGGACATGTTGAATTCAGTATAATTTTTCATCTTTTCATCTTTTGTTTTTGGTTTCTTTTGCTAGTTTAGGGTTTAAGTTGAAAAATAGATAAGGACATTAAATTCTACTGTTTTGGAATCTATAATATTCTGTATCATTATTTGAAAGGATTAGATGCTTGAATTTGGAATGCGCATGTTGAATTGGTAGGTTTTATTTCTTAGTTTTTTAGATATTTTAAGATTTAAGTTGAAAAAAATAGCTAAGGGGGTCAAATTCTTTTTTTTTTTTGGAATCTATAATATTTTCCACAATTATTTGAAACTATTGGATGCTTTAATTTGGAATAGACATGTTGAATTGATAGGTTTTTTTTTTTATTTTCTCATTCTATTTTTCAGTTTTTTTGTCATTTTAGGGTTTAGTTGAAAAAATATATAAGGGTGCCAAATTATATATTTTTGACATCTATAAGATTCTCCATGATTATTTGAAAGGACTGGATGCTTTAATTTGAGATGACATGTAAAATTAGTGGTATTTTTTATTTTTCATTCTATTTTTTATTTTTTTCTTTTTCTATTTAGTCTTTTTGACTATTTGATGAGTTATGTGTCACAAACTTATATTCAGGGGATTTTATGTTTGTTTTGCTTGAGTTTATGGGCTCATTTTAAGTTTTACCTTGAATTTTTGTCAACAGACTCAACACTAATGGAGAATCATGAGTTAGGTAGTTTTCGTACAAAATGTTACTTTAATTCTACTTTTACAATATTCAATAATTTAAAATATAAGATAAGATTTAATTTAAGAACAGAATAATTTAGCCAAAATAAAAACATATATCTCACAGAAATACATGTCCCATAGAAAATTCCTTCATTTAAAATGTCACCAATCGCGACCGGGGATCTTGAGCTTGAGCTTGACTGACGAAAGCGCCTACTGGCTACTGGTGCTCATGCTGGCGGACCATTCGTCCGTTCCATCAACGAACTTTCGCCCGTCATCAAACACCCAAAACAAACCACTAGGCAAAAGGAAAGTCTCTTTCCATGCTCAACAGCCCTCATTTACGCCATATATATTCTCATTCTCATAAACGATCTCTCTCCGCTTTCCTCGCTACCGTCACTGTCTCGTCTACCCGTCGATCATGTCGCCCGCCTTCGTATCCAACGGCTTTCTATATGCCCCCAAAGAAAGATCAGAGGTCCCCGCCTTCCAGCTTCCACCGTTTTACGGTGAACTCCAGACTAGCCGATTGAACCACCCCCTCCCTCTCCCCTCCGTCCTAAAGGGATCGTTTACCGTCGTCTCTGGTCTCCCTAGCTCTGCCGCCGGAAACCCAGGTCGTCTAGTGTTTGCTTTACAAGTTTTCTTGCAGTTGAAGTTTCGATTGATTTTATGCTTGTCGTCTAGTTGTTTGTTTGTTTGTTTGTTCGCGCGCAGTAGACCGTGTGCAGGGAATTAAAAGTTAAAGTTAGTTCTTTGTACCGTGATCGCAGATGAGATAAAGAAGTTGTTTCCGAATCTTTTTGGGCAGCCGTCGGTTTCGGTGGTTGCCGGAGATTCTGGGACGGACGATCGGGGCCTGAAGATTGGAGTCGTCCTCTCTGGAGGGCAAGCTCCCGGCGGACACAACGTGATATCTGGGATTTTCGGTAACCATACAAATCACTTTTCAGTCAAGATAAAATCTAGCTACGACAATTTAGCGGATTTTTCAAGTACCGGCTAAATCCATTGATCGAGTCATGATTTTAAGTTTTAACATCCACCTACCGTCGATTTCTTCTCAAAATTGCACCTGCTGTGTAAAAGTTGTGGGCAAATCTTATTTTGGAAAAGCTGCTGTGGTTACAGAAATTGGAACATAATTTTAACTAAGCTTGTTTATATGGTTTTTCGCCATTAGATTACTTGCAGCAACGCACCAAAGGAAGCACACTTTATGGGTTCAAGGGCGGTCCAGCGGGAATTATGAAGTGTAAATACGTCGAGCTCTCCGCTGAGTTCATTTATCCATATAGGAACCAGGTAACGTGTTCTTACTTGCCCTTTTTTGAGATAACTCTTTTTAACCTATAGACTGGGGACAAAAAGTGAATTTAGTTGTAAATTGCTTGTACAGGGTGGATTTGACATGCTTCACAGTGGGAGAGACAAAATTGAAACTCCGGAACAGGTAATTGTTTCTGCACTTTCTTCAAACGATGATATGGATAAAATTTGTTTAGTTCTTGAATGATTTGACAATCTCTTAATGAATGAAAGCGGTAGGTTTTGGCAGCAAAACTAAGTAATGAATAGCTTGAGCAACTATAGATTTGCTTGGATTACTTTTGTCTAAATACAAAGGATGTAGATATAGGTAGAGGTAATCAACTGTATTTTTGTGATAACTGGCTTCAGGTTAAGCAAGCAGAGGAAACTGCAAACAAACTTGATTTGGACGGCCTTGTTATTATTGGCGGTGATGACTCAAACACAAATGCCTGCCTCCTCGCTGAGCACTTTAGGTCGAAGGCCCTTTTTGCATTTGTCCACTGTTATGTATAAACTTGGATAGTTAGTGGGTCTCAATATGTTGAATAGTCTTGCTGAGGACAAGTATATGCTATCCTCTTCCTCAAACTTCTGCAGGGGCAAAAATATGAAAACAAAGGTTATTGGGTGCCCAAAGACAATTGATGGTGATTTGAAGTGCAAAGAGGTCCCAACAAGTTTCGGATTTGACACTGCATGCAAGGTGATACCTCAATTGGTTCTTAAGTCTAGCAGCAACTGATACTGTAATGCACTCAGCTGTTGGTTGAATCCACTTTCATTATTTTTGTTGAAGGTTAAGTTTTAACCTTTCCTCCTGTGGAAAAGATATCAAGATATGAAAAATACATAATTGAACATCTTATAGTTCAATTTATTGATATTTAACCACTTTATTGTTAGAGGAAAGAAAATCAATAAAACCTCAAAAGTAGTGCAGCCAGATCTATCTATGGAATGGTGTTGGAATTAACTTGTAGTGTCTAGGATGAATATGCAGATCTATTCAGAGCTGATTGGGAATATCATGACTGATGCTCGTTCAGCAGGAAAATATTACCATTGTAAGTGATTTGGTAAAAAGAGATTATTGCAGCATACCTGGTTGTGCATTTTTGTTCGTATACATCAAGTCTCTTCATTCAGTAAATTATTTATTTCTGCAGTTGTAAGGCTTATGGGTCGTGCAGCTTCACACATTACTCTAGAATGTGCTTTACAGACACATCCAAATATTACAATTATTGGAGAAGAGGTGCTCTTAGTTTTCTAGTCTGAGACTTTTAAAAATTCTTGCTGCACTGCACATTCACAGCTGATTTTTCACAACCAGCAAGGTGGCGAGAGCAGTACATATGAGCAACCTAGCGATAAATTTTTTTAACGGCAATCGAGCCACTCTTGTTCGGTTCAAAACTTCATTTTAGACTTGTGGGAGTCGAAGATTTGTGGTCTTCTGATTCATTTTTCCTGATCCAGTTTTGGCACAACAGAATTCGATTTCTGGCATTTGTACGGTGACAACCAGTTGTGATTTCTCTTGTCCTTGCATTTCAGTGGTTTTGAATCATTTGACTTAGTAAGTGTAGCCCATCCAAGTTGAAAAGGCTTTTCCTTGATTATTTGTCAAGGTTCCCACTGAAGTTCTATACTGCCAAAGAACTTTCAAATTATCTTAGTACTGTTTCAAATGCAAGCCCTGAATTAACAAAGACTGGTCTGAAACATGGGAAGTTCATTTATTACTTAAAATTTTTGAGTTGCTTGATTTTGGCGGCCTTTGTGCAAGAGAGAGAGAGAGAGAGAGAGAGAGAGAGAATTCACTTCTCACCTTGCCATTGTGTCTACTGTTGCAGATTGCTACCAAGCGGTATACACTAAAGAATGTCACAGATTATATT
Source organism: Aquilaria yunnanensis (assembly GCA_039654915.1). Classification (NCBI taxonomy): domain Eukaryota; kingdom Viridiplantae; phylum Streptophyta; class Magnoliopsida; order Malvales; family Thymelaeaceae; genus Aquilaria; species Aquilaria yunnanensis. The sequence continues at coordinate 69,497,036 of CM077596.1, read as the reverse complement.
ACGGACATCATATGCAAACGTTCAGAACTCGGCTTCAATTTTGGTGTTGTACTCATACCGGAGGGCCTGATTGATTTTATTCCTGAGGTATATCGCTATATGATGTTTTGATTCCTCTTTTGCCCTTGACATTGCATTTGCCACTGGTTTCTTTATTGTGCGGTTTCCAAGGTTTGAGATGTCAAAGCACAGAAGTTTTCAGTTTATATTACAACCTGACTTGCAGGTTCAAGAGCTGATTGCAGAGGTAAATGAAATCTTGGCTCATGGCGCCGTTGATGATGCAGGGATGTGGAAAAAGAAACTCAAGAGTCATTCTCAGCAGCTATTTGAGTTCTTACCACAATCAATTCAGCAACAGCTGCTGCTTGAAAGAGATCCACATGGGAATGTTCAGGTTTTTCTTTCTTCGTTTCTTGCACTTCAAGTGCATCTTTTATTCTACCGTATTTCATTCAATTTTCGTTCAGGTTTCCAAGATTGAAACAGAAAAAATGCTTGTTGAAATGGTGGAAATAGAACTTGGTAAAAGGAAGTCCGACGGTACATACACAGGGAAGTTCATAGGGCAGTGCCACTTCTTTGGGTGAGCAACACAATTCTTCATCTGAAATAGTATGGCTTAGATCTTTGATGATTTCCAGACAATAGGTTAAATATGCTCAATTTTTTTTATGTAGTTATGAAGGGCGATGTGGTTACCCAACAAATTTTGACGCAAACTATTGCTATGCACTCGGGTATGCTGCAGGAGCCCTCCTTCACTCTGGCAAGACAGGATTGATCTCATCGGTTTGTCCATATCTTTCCCTTTACAGCGATAATTTCCATTAGGGTGTGTATCTATCTAACACAACTGAAATTCAGAAGATGGTAATAGCTGCATTGGGCAGGTGGCTAATTTGAGTGCTCCAGTTGAAGAATGGACTGTCGGAGGAACTGCATTAACATCACTAATGGATGTTGAGAGAAGACATGGTAATACCATTACCCTTATTCCACAGTTTGGTGTATAGAACAGCATCACTTTTCCTAGGACATCTATGCCTTCTAAATCCAAAAAGCTTGTTAAGACTATTCTACTGAACAATCCTGTCTTTCCTTAAAAATTTTTAGGGAAGCTCAAGCCTGTAATTAAGAAAGCAATGGTGGAACTTGAAGGTAAGAACCCTAGCACTTTCAATTTCAGCAACACTAACTATTTCAAATTGTGATGCACAAAGTATTGGTGCTTCTTGGTAGCTAGTTAATGGCAAGATAGCAAAGCATCAAAAAGCATTGCAACTTCAAAAACCTTTTTTTGGTAATATAGAGAAAATTGTTCTGATGATATCGAGGATTTGAGTAATTGTTCTTCCATTTTTGAGGGATTCAGGTGCGCCATTCAAGAAATTTGCATCCTTGAGGGACCATTGGACACTCAAGAATCGATATATAAGTCCAGGTGTGCAATAAGATTAGGTTGCTACACAAGCAATCTAACTGATCTGTACAAAACTTAGATCCACCACAAGCTCCTTTCTTTGAGGTGGTCATTTCATTTGACATGTCGTTTAGAAGGATTAGTATTTAATTACTTCCAATGCCTCTTTTCAGGTCCAATTCAATTTGCTGGTCCAACTGCAAATGTTCTCAACCACACTCTAATGCTTGAACTCGGAGCACAACTTTGAGATTGTTACTCTGATTCGAGTTAATTATATCTTATTTCCCACACAAAGGGAGACATGTGAAAGACATTAGTTCTAGATCAGCTAGAGGATATTGATGGGCGCTGAGTAAAATGTATCGACTATTTTTGTCCGTTCAATCTCATATTAACTTTTAGATTTGCTTATTGGTTTTCAATATCATCTTTGTTTCAAGATTTTCATATTGCTCCATATCAATAATACAAATTTTTTCATTGCCTCATCATAGATCATTTATAGGGTCAATGTACACCTGTCCTTCATATTGGAGTTTTAGCTACCTTTGAAACTAATACCATTCCTTCAATACAGAATTATTCATTCATCAATCACCACAAAATAAAAATGACCACTTGAGAAAATTGCATGACTTCTAGATTTAGCTTTTACGTGATGCTAATTGCTGGCCAAATCTCTAATTACGAGACTATAAACATATAACATGGAAGTATTATTTCCGTTTACTTGTACGCAACGCAAGATGGTGGGTTTCCCTGCTGCATGCAAGAAGAGCTGAAAAGTCAAAAGTCAACATATGAGTTTCATGCGACTGCCTGAATCGAACCGAATTGATGACAATGCATGTTTTATGCGGGTTAGGGTAGGGTTAGATTGGGTAATGAAAAGTGGAACCTGGTTATACATGCGAGGTCACTTTGGGTTTCAATTTTAAAATCCACACCGACCCGCTTCTAATCCTCAATTTTTAATTCTAATCCCTACCATTTCTTCCTTACAACATCAATACTATTGAGTAATTTGTTGTTCAAGTCTTATAATTTGCTTCCTATTAGGCCAGATAACCTATTTGCTCAATCCAAGTAGAGCAATGCTATGTGCATTAAAATTTTAGCATATATAATAATTTAGCAAAACAAGTATATAGAAGATCTTTTGATCAAACTTAAAACATAATTCTTATTTGTATTAAAATTAACTTCTTGTTTCTTAAAAAACTTATTCCTAATTTATGAGCTGTAAAAATATTAGGAGGCAACATTCAAGTAGACTGTTTGAGATTCAACTATAAGTTTAATAATCAAGTTTCATTTTGAAATTTTAGAATGGAAGAATGAAGAACCATAAATTTTTTTATATCTTGCACAGAAACATTTTAAAAAACTAAGCGAAATTTCTTCAAAATTAATATATAAAACCAAAAAGACAAAGAAAAACAATAATACATAATGACTCCTAAAACCCGATCATACCAAATTAATCCAAACCATCTTTTATACGGGTAGGGTTCTAGTCGGGTTTTTGCTTGTAAGGTTAAAATTGGGTACTAAAATTTATAACCTGGGCACGGTAGCGGGCGGGTTGCGTTTTGCTGGAACCCGGTTAAACTTGCTTTGCAAATCGCCCCAGACAATCGAGAAAATGAGGAAGAGGAACTTTATGCTAGGGGTGTTCGCGGGGCGGGTAGGACCGGGTTCGTGCTCAACCCGACCCTACCCGCATCATTGACCGGATTTTACATTTCACTACCCAACCCTACCCGTATATTTTAAAATTATATAAAAAACCGACCCTCATGAAAACCGGTTAGGGTCGGTTCGGCATGAACGGTTTTTTACATTCACCTGTAAGACAATAATTTTTATCCAAAATAATTATGACAATAAACAATAACTTCAAAATGTAATTTCTAAATAAAATTCATTTCGCTAACAAGCAATAATATAAGAAACAACCGAACAAGTAATAACAAAACAAGGAATAGCAAAGACACAACAACAACAGAGGAAAGAAAAATCAGAAGAGTAGTTCCACAAGATCAATAAGAAACATCAAGCTCTATCCTTGAAGCCCACACCAAGTCCAAATGCCGCTACAGTGCATACCTATAGGAATTAATGGTCATATTGATTTCACGCTTAGAAATTAGAATGCTGGCAGAGGCAGAGCCAAGCAACTCAAAGAAGCAATAGCATGAAAACAAGCCAATCGGCACTTACACAGAGAGCAACGGTTCTAACGGAAGATTGGTATGATTGATGCTCTTGAACCTCTCCATCCGCTTTTGAATTAAGATTTCCAAGATTATTAGCATCATATTTTAAGTCAGAGCCTCCTCTCTCGCCTTCCGCTGAGAAATTTCCCAGGAGAGTCATGTGGGTGTGAACAGAATCAACAAAAAACAAAAAAAATTGCAGCCTGGATTGGCGAGTAAACAAACAGGAATTCAAATGCCCACCTGAGGAAGATAAGTCATTTCCCGGTTGGGCTCTTCGAGAGCATACCACTGGCAGAAAGCAGAAGCAGCATGGCTGGAGCCTGGAGCGATGCAGCACAGCAGACGTCGCAGCACAAGGTCGGATTGGAGCAGCAAAGGCAGAGACCAGAGAGCAGCTAGGGATTTCGATTTGTGCCGATTTGGATTTGGGTGACTGCTGGGTGAGACGGTGAGCAAAGTAAAGTAGTGTCATTTGCCAATTAAGCGGGTCGGGGCGGGTTTTACGGGTTTCAATTTTAAAACCCGACCCGCACCACATAACTTATTGGGTTTATGTTATTACTGCCCAACCCGACCCTAACCCTCATAGAACCCTCATCCCTTGTGGTTAGTTTCGGTTCAGATTAGTCGGATTTGCGGATTATGCGGTTTGGATGAACACTCCTACTTTATGCAGATCAAAACGACGTCGCTGGACAGAACGGCAACATATATAGGTACGGAACGAACAACTTGGAACCAAAGGGTCATCGAAGATTTGGATCAAACAACAAAAAGCAAATACCTTCGACTTCCCCTCCTTCACTCTCTCGAGATCAGTGATGGAAGAAGCAAAACCTAATTCCACAGCCGAGAGCGCTTCCTTAGTGAACTCCTTCTGCGAGATCACTTCTTCCTCCAAAGAAGAAGCTCTCTTCTTCTTGGAGTCTCACGAGTGGGACCTAGATGCTGCTGTCTCCACCTTCTTTGATAACAACGCAGCCGGGGCCACCGCCTCCCACGATGTCTCTGCTCCGCCTCCTCGTGGCTCTCCCAGTCCCTCGCACTCGGACTCTCCCGATTACGCTCCCTCGCCAACGCATTCACCGTCGCGCTCCCGTTCCCCTTCCCCGGCCCCATCTCGGGTTCCTTATCAGCTGCGCGCGCGCAGGGCTGCTGATGAGAGGCCGTCGGCTGGAAGCGCGCGTGGGATTCGAACTCTGGATGATCTGAACCGAGCTTCTTCCCAGGGATCGGGTAGCGACTCTGACGATGCTCAGGATTATTACACTGGCGGCGAGAAAAGGTTGTTTCTTTACCCGTTTTGGACTTGTTTTCAGTTTATTCTAACTATTGAGGTGCTATTTTTTTTTTTCTCTTTGGTGCATCCTGAATTTCGGTTGAAGGATGCAATAGTTTATTTTCTTCCCCCAGAGACTAGTGCTTGATTTCAGATGCATTTCGCATATGAACCTTTGTTTGCACAATGTATCATGCAATTCGCCTATTTGTTGGTTTTGTTTTTCTTTCCTTTTTTTAGTTGCTTTTTTCACTTGCTCTAGCGTATTTATATTTGAAATTCTTTGAGTAAACTTGTGGACATACACTCACAGGGGCAGAAAACCAAAGCTTTACCACATTTTTATGAGGAGAGGAACAAACAAAAAAGGCCAATGATCATACAACTGAACTAAAGGAAGTGTGATAATAAGGGAGGAGAGGGAGGAAATGAAGGGTTTCAATATTCCCTGATCTGGAATAGTTAAAATCCATAAAGACAAGACAAGCAAACAAAATGGATTTAGCAGAGAATATTAAGAACATACACTGGGATGGATTAGAAATAAGAATGTAAGAGATAAGGTAAAGGGAGCTCTAACTAAAGAAAAAATCAGGGAAGGTTGACTTAGATGGACCAATCGCATTGCTCAGACAAGTAAATGCACCCTTATCTGAGAGTGGCGAGCTAGATAGAGAAGGAGAGAGGGGTGGGGGTTTAGGATAGACCTAGACTTCCGTAGAAATAATGAAAAGATATTTTGCTCTTTGCAGCTTATACTTGCTCTCACTTGAGCAGAACGGTTAGATAGGATTAGCTAGCCCAGAATACTAACTACTTGGGACTAAGGAAAAAGTTGATTTCTTGATGAATTAAAAAAAAAATTAATATTTTGATGGAAATGGAGGGATTTATTGCCTGATCTCCCATGCTTTTGATAAAAGCTGAGGGTGAAATCTTTTTAGCCCTTCAGATCTCCTGTCATTATATCTCTTTACCATAGTATTTTCGTTACTGGCATATGAACTTATTGCTTGCTTGCTTTGGATGAAATGAAATGCTTGGTTCTCTGATAAACAGTCATTGCTTGTTTGTAGTGGAATGGTGGTTCGAGATCCTTCCAAACACAAAGATGTGGATTCAATTTTTAATCAAGCTAGAAAAGCTGGTGCTGAGGAAGCATCCGGTGATTACCCTAGACCTTCCTCAAGAACAGAGAGCTTCACTGGCACAGCAAGATTACTCACTGGAGAGACAGTATCACACGCTCCTCAGCCACCAGAGGTTGTGATTCACAATGTCACTTTTTGGAGAAATGGCTTCACTGTTGATGATGGTCCACTGCGGCGATTGGATGATCCAGCAAATGCATCTTTCTTGCAGGTATTGTTATTCTTTTGGTCTCTGGAAAACTGGACCTGCCAATTATTTGGGATAGCATTTTGTTAACAGATTCCCAAAAGGCACTCTCTGTGGAGGCAATATATATATATATATATATATATTTTGCTTTGTTGACTGTACCTGATTGATCCAAGATTGCAGCATATTTGCAGAAAATCCAAGTTCCACTATTCTTGAGGGGAAAGGGAAGTTTAGTCCCGCTGTTGTCTCTCTCCCATAAACGCACACAGAAAATTTCTTCACTTCACACTATCCTGCTCAGGATTATTGTGTGTGTCTGTTTTTTTTTTTTTTTTTTTGGGGGGGGGGGGGGGGGTGGCAATTTAAATGGACGCTACTGATGTAGAAATATTCAAAATTTCAACAATATTTTCCAAATGATGGAGTATCATACTCTTCATGATTTTATTACCTCTCATTAAGTTGTAATTTTAGTAGAGAGAAGATTTTTCATGTTTATTTGTTTCCACTATCTCTGTCTATGCCCCTATAAAACTTTCCATTCTTCAGGTTTACTCCTTTGTGTTAAATTGCTGTACAACATATTTGTTTATATGTGTTTAGGTATCTGTATGCTATAGCAGTTCCCTTTTGGTCTGAGAAAAGGTTTATTTACTTGTTTGCTGTAATGCAGAGTGTGATGAATTCTCAATGTCCACAAGAGCTTCAGCCGGCAGATATGAGGACTAAGGTGGACCTTCACCTTATCAAGCGGGATGAAAACTACTCTGTAGGTTTCTTTTGATGCCACACACCCTTGCCCCACTTCCATTTTCATTTTCTATTTTCTATTTTCTATTTTTATTTTTTCGGTTGCCTCTATTCTTCATCCCCCTTTCCTTGCCCCTTGTAAAAATTTCAAATTGAGTTAAGCTTATTCTATGTGGAAGCTGTCCCTCCAGGTTCTTCTTTTTGTATTTGCATTTATTGTTGGTGTATTGATAGGATATTCTATGTCAGGAACCAAAGAAGCGTCAAGCAGCTTTCCAAGGTGCTGGGAGAACTCTTGGCAGCAGTAGCAGCTCTAGGCTTTCCACTGCAGAGCTAACTACTGCTCCCTTGCCCTCAAGGGGCATTGTGGTTGATGACTCTTCACCTACAACCTCTATTCAGCTCAGGTTGGTAGATGGCACACGTATGGTTTCGCGCTTCAACTATCACCATACTATCCAAGACATTCATGGTTTCATTGATGCGTCAAGACCTGGTGGAGCAAGAAGCTATCAATTGCTTACGATGGGATTTCCCCCAAAACAACTGACTGATCTGAATCAGACGATAGAGCAGGCTGGCATTGCTAATTCAGTTGTAATCCAGAAAATTTAGAGTATGCGTTCTGTATGGCCCCCGAAGGTGTGGGGGCGTATTTATTTCGTCCATACTGGATCGTTTTTAGTTTGGCTGGCCGAGATGGCAGAACAAAAATTACCTTGAAGCATTATTTAATTTCAGGCAATTATGTACAATATAGTTATCATGGTACCGTTGCATGGGCTTGTTTGTTTGCATGGGCTTGTTTGTTTGCATGGGCTTGTTTGTTGCTACCCTCTTCCTCCTCTGCACAATGACATATTGTTTGACACGCACTATTATTGCTCCAAAAGGTGGAGCTATGGACGTGTTCAATGCGTTCGCTCATTCTTTGTTGTGGTCTACATTCTGCCAGAAGCATCGCTTTGAAGTTTCAAGGAAACCTACCGACAAATCATGGAGATGTTTCTTGTTTCTGAACTAACTTCTGTTTTTAGATTATTTTTTTTTTGTACTTGGGAATCAGAATTACATTATGAGAGATGATTATAAAAGGAATCTTATTAATAAGTCTACTGTAGACCTCATCTTACCTAAGTTCATTTTTTGTTGTAAAGAAGAGAAATCTTATCCTTATGCACAAGTTAGGATTTGAATCTTACCTGACCACAAGAATTGGTGTGCAAATCATAATTTAAATCTCGCTGTTCACAAGAAATAGTCGGTATCATGCCAATTAGCCAATAGGCCACTAGCAACTTTTATTTTTAGTTCATACAAGAGTAGGTTGTTCTACTTTTGGTCCCTGAGCACTTTGATTGCACACTTATCTTATTTCGATAATAAAGTTAAGTCTAAGATAAGGGTGATTGAACGGAAATATTGGATATTCTTTTTAACTTTCAAAGGAAATGCAGACTATTCTAAAACTTATTATAATGTAGGTTGATGGAAACTATAAAGTGTAGCCTATATGTGAAGTTATGACCAACTGTTTATATATAAAAGGATAAATAGTGCTTAGTGTTAAATAATTTTTTTTTCAACATCATCTTTTAAACTTTAGTGGTCCAAAAAAATTCACTGTTTTATAGTAAATTACACTCCAAAAAGCACTAACATTAATCTTGAATAATCTTCTTTTTTTCTTTGTTTGGTACTCAACATTACCTTGTGAGAGAGGATTATAAGAGAAATTCAATTAATAAGTCTACTCTAAACCATCCATCATTTGGAGAAATTTTATTAATAAGACTAATTTAACTTCCACAGCTACCTAAGGCTATGTTGTGGCTGCAGAGATTAAAAAAAAACCTCTGGTACAAGCCCGGAGACTATCATGTCACTGAGCTGAATACTCTCTTGAACTCTATAATTTGGGCCTTCCCGAACTCTGTTAAGGTATGGGCTCGTAGGTCGTCGGTGGCCGGAAGGTTTTTGTAGGTTTATAGCGAAAGCCCAAAGCTTGGAACGCGTTTGCTTTTTCTTTTCAAAGATTCACAACTTCTGATTCGGTTTCGGAGAGATCTTCAGTCTCCACTCCATTCCCCAGCTGGAGACTTGTGCATTTCAATATTACCACGATCCAATCACTAGATTGTGGAAGAAGAAGGAAAGAGTAGACTTCGACCATACAGAGATTATCATCCTTTCTTCGTCAAGTAATGGCGGCAGTGAATCAGGGGGCGGCGTTGAAGGTGGCTCTGGGTTTGTTGGGGCTGTGCCTGTTCGGATACATAGTGGGTCCTCCTCTCTACTGGCACTTGACCGAGGGCCTTGCCGCCGTCACCCGCACCTCTACCACCTGCTCTCCTTGCCACTGCGATTGCTCCTCTCAGCCTATCATCTCCCTTCCCCTCGGTATTCTTCTAATTCCGTCTCTGTCTTCCCCCTAGATCCGATTTCTCTTCGCCTTTCAAGTCTCTCCTACTTTTCATGTTCTGTTCTTGTCTAGCGTAAATTAGTTGTTCTATTCTAGTATCTTGAATTTAATAGTTGATTGCTTTTGCCTTGGATTTGCTTCTTTTTATTCTCCGGGATTGTCTTGTTTCCTAATCAAATTTACTCATCTGCTTCTTCTGCTTAGCTTTTGTGGCAACTAGAGATGCAATTAGTGGCTTATGTGGTTGATTCTTCTGAGCTTTGTTAGGCTGTTGGCTATTGCTTTCTTTGTTCCTTATTTCATTACGTGAAAATGTACTTATATGGCCTTCTTTGTGCTCCCTGTGCAGGCCTGAACAGCACTTCATCTAGTGGTTAGTTCCTATTTTCCTATTTCATGTTACAACATCATGCATCTATTTGTAAGTCTTTGTTGAGAGTACTTTATACGCGTGCTCTCACAAGCACACGTCGAGACAGGCACATTGATAGCATGGAGTAAGTTAAACATGCACTTGGAAAAGAAAAAATCTTTGCGCTTGCAGTGTAGCTGGTCTTAGCAGCTGAGACCTGGGGGACTTTTTTTGCCTTTTTTTTTTTTGGTTTTGGGGGGGGGGGGGGGGGGGGGGGGAGATGGTGTTGGACTTCATTGCACTTCAGGAGGAGGAAGACAGGCTGCAAAATTGGCTGTTTTCTAGTTCTTGCTCCCACGGGACCAAAGATTTGTTACTTATCTCTGTTAATTTCATACTTTTGTTTTGTGTAGTGCTTTCTTTTTCTGTGTCAAGACAAGTGTCAGTGTTGATGCCTTTGGTGTCAAAATCAAAGTCTGATAGATTTTAGGAAATGGTTCTGAAAACTCTAGTTTTATTCATTCTGAAATCAAATGTATTCTAACTTCAAACTCATGAGGTAACAAGGTTTGAGCAAGCCTTTTTTGTGTGGCACGTGCATCAGTAATTCCTTTGTTAGAATTTGGTCCGTCCATATTGCATTTGTCATCTGCATCTTTTCGATGCGCGTTTACCTTATTAGATGAATACAGTCTTACACATGTTCATTTCAAGATGTCATAGTCTCATACATGTTCATGACAAGATGTTTTCTGATCTGATGTCCTGTCGCCTATAAACAAGTTCTATTAGATAACTGACGCACAATGAATGTCAGTGTTTCGTGATGAGTTCATTTATGAGAGCCTTATTAATATATCGTATGAGCATTTGAATGTTGAACTAAACTTTGTTACAGATTGCAGGAAGCATGATCCGGAGGTGAGTGAGGATGCCGAAAAGAACTTTGCTGACCTTCTCATGGAGGAAGTCAAACTAAGAGAATCTGAAGCATTGGAAAACCATCAACGTGCTGACATGGCCCTTCTGGAGGCAAAGAAAGTAGCATCCCAGTACCAAAAAGAGGCAGACAAATGCAATTCGGGTATGGAAACTTGTGAAGAAGCTAGGGAAAAAGCTGAAGAAGCCCTAGTAGCACAAAAGAAACTTACTGCAATGTGGGAACAGAGAGCTCGTCAGAAAGGATGGAGGCAAGAGATGGTTAAATCGCGATCACAGTCACACGGAAATGTCCAAACTGCTTGAAGGATTTACCTGGGCCTCATGAAGTATAGAACTAGCGTAAGTTTTAAGATTGTTTGCCACGTTGAATTGTCTATTCTTGATCCGTGGTAACAATGGGAGGATAACTATTTGGAAATTTAATCGCTGTTGGCCCATTGTTAGGTTGAGAATGATACTTTAAGACTTGTCTCGAAGTGAACTTGAGTTGATACCATGTAATCTGCTACTTATACATTGAAACCTTTGCTCGACATATACCTTGTAATGAAAAGGGCCTACACATTTGAATGATGGATGAAAAATGAAGAATCCGCATGCTTTGCAGGTCAACTTCGTTTATGAGATCAACTTCATTATCTTCTTCTTCCATTATTTACATCACTGGAATTCGGTTTGGTTGTTTCAGAGCGAGTTTTATTTTTGTGAGGATTGAGCTTTCTACAACTTCCCTGTGGATCCAGAACTGCGTACAGGTGCTGCAGCTGCAGGGAAAGAGTCGTGGACTGGCAAGGGGTGAAGGAGCTTTCGCCGATGGAATGGCTTTTCCTTAAGACGGAACTCTTTCCGGAATAGTTTCAAAATAGAATCTAGAAATTTATGTGACCCACAATTAGAGAAGGAAAAATGTGTGCGCAATACTAGCTTTTTCTAACATAAATATATAGTCTACAGAATTGATTTTTGTAATATACTTTATGGTGTTATCGCACTAAACTCAACGCTTTTGTACTAAAAAAAAAAAAAAAACTCAATACTTTCATGTTGTTTTATAATTTTGGGGGATATTTTTGAACGAATGTATTAAATCTCTATAGAGAAAAAAACAAATGTACTAAACCAATCTACTGTCAGACAGTCTTATAGATGAAGAAAGTCAAAAGGGAAAAATATGTCACTCACCTTAGGTTAAGAGACTAATCACCTACTAATGTATTTTTGAAGAAGATATGCCATCGATATCTTTTTTCCTGAGCAAATAGGCTATTGTCGTAGAAAATATGTTATAAAATTGACAGCACTGACACAATTCTTCGTAAAAACAAGGAGTGGATTTTGTTCAGTCATATATGGGTGCAAAAGCCCTATCATTTCTTGCTCTAATTGTTAACTAAAATTATAGATGTTCAAGTTTTAGTTTGAGTTTAGCTCTAAATTTATTCAATTCAAATAAAAATAAAAAGCAAAATTGGAACTTCAAAAGTAAACCTACACAAAGGGAAAAATTTTCACATAATTAATACCTTTGAATGGTTAATTTACCCATAATATATTACATTAGTGAGTTATTTATCTATTTGAAAAATATTAGTTATATGTTTACCTTAGAAAAAAATATAATAATAGGTGATTTCTCCTATAAGCAATATATTGAAAAATGACAAGGTAACGGACAGTGATGTTTGTCATTTATCATGACCTGTTAATTAATCACTGGCCACGAAGATCCTCTAAATCATTTGCGGTTCTTGCTAATTAATGACACATGAAGAATGACGGACATTACAGTCTGTCACCTCATCATGGTCCTACCATGTTTGCTCGTTTGCCAATGAAAAAGTAAGCTCCCCATATGAGTTTTGTTTCTCATTTCTTCTTTGGAGCCCATTGCCACATTTCACTGCCATCCAAATTTGATAGCATTTTTTTCTTTGTAAAAGCCACATGTCTTTCCTAAAACTATGTTCAATCGTTCTGAAACTATTAAGTGTTGCATCAAGTGTCTTTAAATTATTTAATTGTTATTATTTTGTGCTATTATCCATCACAATCATTAAGGATAAATGGAAACATAACGTGACTACTGAAGTGGTTTTGACAGCTTTCATAGTTGTTGATGTGTGTTTATTCTTCAAAACAGAAAAGAGTTAGTGACTTAGATGAATAAAATAAAAAATTCAGGGGCTAAATGACAAAGGGCCGAAATTGCATCTCTAGCCCCAACCTTTTTCTTCGGAAAAAGCATGAGTTTTGACTTTGGACATTTAAAGCAGCACACAGTCCGTGCGCTGGAGGAGTCTAAGCTCGACGCTCGATGCTCGATACTAGAGAGACAACACAACAGCCAGATAACTTCATCTGTCATCTGTTATTTTGAAAAAAAAAAACAAGAGAATTTGGTTCGCTGCTCTTCTCAGAACATCACAGGATTCAGCATTGTTTACCCTCCTCGTGCTTTTGTTTCCATCATTTTCAAAAGCCACGGTTAAGTCACTAGTTTGCTTGCTGGCACCGCGCCGCCTCTGTCAGAGCTCCATATCTCTGTTGCCTCTTCCCACCCTCTGCTCCGTCCAACAATCTTGAAATAGGAATCGAGGTCCCTCTCTCTCTCTCGCTTGTTGCTCCTTCACACAAATTTGTTTTGCGTAAGTATCGGGCTTTCCTGATTGAATTCTATGATGTTTGATTTCTTGAAACTGCCAGTTCATATGTTGCTTCACTTAAATTTTCTTTCCAATTATGCGAGTTCAATTCTCTTCTGCTTCTGGAATATATTCCTTATCCAGTTTGGTATCGGATCGTTTAGCTGACTTTAGCTCTGTATCATCAACGTTGCCAGAAATTCCCTACCTACTTTTACTCTTGACCATAATGGAGGAGAGGGTGATTGACAGGGACAAGGAGCAATTCCTCAAGGAATTTGGTGAACATTATGGTTACCCAAATGGCCCAAAGAGCATTGATGAAATTCGAGCTACAGAATTCAAACGCTTAGATGCTAATGGTGCATTTCCTCTCTTTCCTCCTTCTTCCTTCTTTGATTGTTTTGATTGAATTTTTCTTCTATTTCCCGAATTTTTAAGGTCTTATGCTTAGGCTGATTGATGATGATACAAGTTAAACGGCTCTAATAAGTTCACACTTAAAATTTCATGTCCTGTAGGCTCTAGATTTAGTTTCATTGGTAAGTGTCTTTGGTTGTTTGGTTATTAAAAGAAAACAAAAAAGAATCTAAAGAGAGAGAAATTTAGATGAAATCAGAACCCAATTGCTACCCTTTTGTTCAGATTGGTAACCAACTATGATCAGGGATCATTCGTCTGCATTATTAAGTCACCCAAGAAAGTGAAGTTAGAAATAATGCCTTTATTTCTTTAAGTGGATAACGGAAGGATTAAAAAATTTTATGGCATTAAGCATTAGAAAAAATTATGTTGCCTGACTAAGAATTTGTAAGAAATAAAAGAGGTTATTCATTCAGTGCAAATAAGCTTTTTCTCCTTATTCTACCATTCTGTGATCTATGAGAACTCACAAATCCAGGACGGCTAGTTGTTTCCGGATAGCGTCTACTCTAGTAGAAATTTATCAATTGGAAATCCATCAAAACCTTGGGTAGTGAAAAAGGAAATCTGGAATACTATATTTTGAAGGTTGGATTTAGCCTTCAAATGACCCTGTTAGATATTTCTGCTGTACTATTTTTTGTTCTGTTAAGTTTGAAAATTGATGACCCTTGTTGATTGAGAATTTCAGGGACTGTGTATTTGGATCATGCTGGAGCAACTCTTTACTCCGAGTTGCAGTTAGAAGCCATATTCAATGATCTAATGATTGGAGTCTATGGCAATCCTCGTATCCTCCTATCAGGAATGTTTTCTTAGGTTTGAGTTTTAAAAATTTTGAATTGCTCTTGCAAAGATAGAATGAGTTTACTCGTTCTTTTCCTTGTTAATGTGGTAGAGATAATCAAACTTACAAGGGAGGCCCTCTTAAATGCTTTTGTTATCATATAGTCCTCAATTCTATTTTCTATTTGTGGGGCACTTCTTAAGGGTATAAATTTAATGAACCTGGAAGGCAAAAGAAAGATCATACATTTTGACTGTAATGTTTATTTTTTTGATGTCACAAAAGGAAACAGATTCTAGAGGATTTTTTTTTGGTGTGTGTGTGTGTGTGTGACAGGGTGATGGTTCACATAGTGTTTGGGCAGGGTTGTATACTTCTCATTTTTTGGGTTTCAGCTGTAGATTGTTTCTGAAGGAATGTCAATTTGCTTTGCTGTGTGATTGGCTGGCTGCATTTCTATAATTTCAGAGGACCTCTGCCCTCCTGTTTGTAATATATTCATGGTTTTATTTAATATTTCTCATATCTATAAAAGGTTGAGTTCTTTAATTCTGACTAAGATAGCCAAAGCGATTCTAGTGCAGTTACATTTGACATTCTAAGGAAAGCGCGCCAACATGTACAATCTCTTTACCCTAGCTTCTTCCTGATTTCTTTTTACTGGGTCCCCCCCCCGCCCCCCCAAAGTGCTTTCTGTTTGCAAATTGAATACTTGCTATTATTCTGTTCTTGTGGTAAATAGAACAGTAAGTGTAATGTTAATGGTTGGTGGATAATCTTTGTGATGGTTTACTGTGTCCTTGGTTATTTAGCATGAGTCATGAATTTCCCCGACTGACTTAGGTCCTCAATTATTGCAATGCTTCTCCAAAAGAGTATAAGTGCATATTCACTTCTGGGGCAACAGCTGCACTGAAGCTAGTGGGGGAGAATTTCCCATGGAGTCCTAAGAGCAGCTTTATGTATACCATGGAAAATCACAACAGTGTACTTGGCATCAGAGAGTATCCTATTATGTTAAGAATAGTGTTTTGTATATTCCTTTTCAGCATGAGAGATTTTTAAGAACACTTTCATAGCTACTCTTGTGAGTATATCATTACTGCTTTTGTATGATCCTGCATATTTATAGCTATTCATTCCTTTTCAGCATGGGGGATTTTTAAGAAGCCTTCTATAGCTGTACATGTTAACTATATCATAACTGCTTTAGTATGATCCTGCACATTCATTAACTACATCTTGTCAGTGGAAATTTTCGTCCTTAATACCGACTCTTTTACTTCTAATTGTTGTTCTTTAAGATTCCCCATATATGCTCTCGACCAAGGTGCTGCAGCCTTTGCTGTTGATGTTAATGATGCAGTGCCTGTTGATGGGTCCTGTCGAAGTTCTCCAGCTCCTCTGAAGCTATCGCAGCATCCAGTTCAGAGAAGAAGTGAAGCTACATCTCTTTGTACAGATCTTTCAGGTAGATTTTGGCCATCAGCAAGAATTTGATTTGGCATGTTAGATAGACTTGTAGTAAATAATTTGATTAGGAAAAGTAAACGGGGTAATGTTTTTTTGGACTTACATGTTGAAGGTTTGTTTTGCTGCTATGGCCTAAGCAAATGCAATCTTCTTACCAGTAAATGTACAAGCCAACACATCCAGTTCCCTTTATGAAAGCTTAAAAATTGTATTAGAAGGCACCAAAAGGGGTGCCAATCAATGAGCAGAAGCTAGTTCTCTTTCTATTGATTTTGCTTTAATAGTTTTTAGATACAACTATGGAAGCATGAAAGAAAAATTAACCTATGGTCTTCTACACGGACAAGTTAGGGCTTGTGATAAAAGGCTAAACCTTGAAAGAGAGAATTCTCTGAAATTGCATTGATAAAATATGAATAATCTGCCTTTGCTGGTAGCACATTACCCCTTTATGTAGAGGCTTCTTTGACAATTCCAATTCCAAGTAGACTCTAATTAGGAGGAAGAGTACAATAGCCAACAGCATTTCATAGCAGTTACTTATTCCTTAAGGAATAGAAATACTTAACCGACAACCTAGGAGTAATTAAGTAATTGCTAAAAGAATAGGAATATTAACTTAGTCAACTAATTAAGAGTACAAATCCTAATAGATTCTAGATTCTAGCTAAGAAACCACATTCTAATTGACTTTGAGAGCTATAATCAATATTAGGAATCTATTTGATCTAATAAAACTCTAAAATAACTCTTAAACTAAGCAAATAAAAAAAAAATTATGAAAATAAAATAAAATACAAAAGCATAAAATTTTCAGGGTTATATCATTTTTAAATTATTTTTCTTGTCAAACAACATTTCCCAGAGGCAGCTGTGAGGCTTTTTTTTTTTTTTTGTTTTCTTTTTTCCCCTCTATCACTTCAGAATCTGTGCAGGATTAGGTTCTGTCTGAGTATTTTGTGAATTTGTCAGAATTTCCAAATTAACGAAAACCAATACTAACGTATAGTTATGCATATGGGAAAAGTAATTAGACTCTGTTTATCTGTGAAACTAATATGAGATTTTTACTTGTCATATTTTGGATATATACCCGAATAATTGCAGGTGATTCTTATAACTTATTTGCCTTCCCCTCTGAATGCAATTTTTCTGGAATGAGGTTGAGCCTTGATTTGGTGAAGCTCGTTAAGGAAAACATGGACACGCTGTTAGAGGGGTCCCCTTCTTCCAAGTATGTGATTCAAACGTGATACTGATTATTTTGCTCTTATTTGCTACTCCCTCCGTCCCAAAAAGGATGATAAGTGTTCCTTTTTGGGCTGTCTTAGAAAGAATGAACTGTTTCCTTTTCTGGAAAGTTTTAACATCTAATTTTGCTTACTACCCTCATTTAAATTCATCCTACACAAAATCCAAGAACTGCACAAAACCCAAAAAATAATATATTCTTCTTCTAATTTTCATTTAAATTCTCACTATACAAATCTCAATAAAAGTTTTTTTTTGTTTATTTTAGCTTCAAGGGTAAAAATGGAAAAGATAACATAAATTACACACATCTTGATCTCTGTGCCCAAAAAAATGCATCATCTATATTGGGACGGAGGGAGTATTAGTGTCATCAACTTTATACTAGTAGTTGAAATCAGAACATAATTTATAAGTTTAATGTTTGAGCCAAGGAGGCCATTTTGAAAGAAAAATCTACTTGAAGCTTAGACTAAGATCTGGTGATAAGAATCTAACGAAATCAATTCCTGTTCTCTAGGGGTCGCTGGCTGGTCCTAATTGATGCTGCAAAAGGATGTGCCACGCATCCACCAGATCTGTCAATGTTCCCTGCTGATTTTGTTGTCATCTCATTCTATAAGGTTAGTGAGGGTCCATTAAAAGTTGCTGAAGATCTTTCTCTCTTTTTTTATTTAAATAAAAAAGTGCAAGTTCAGCTGGTTTTTGATCTGTAGTTGTAGTAAAATGGAACATAAGCTAAAACTTTTTATCTTTTTGTAGTTATTTGGGTATCCAACTGGACTCGGAGCTCTTATCATCCGTGATGGTGAGTTTTCCTTTTTCTTGAATTTCTTGAAGCAACTTGCCTACCCCCAAGAAAAGGAAGAAAAACTGAAAAGGACATATGAGATGTACAAAGAAGGGCCCAAAAAGAAAACTAAAAAAAACCGCAAACTTACTTAAAGAAAACTAAGAAAAACCACAAACTTACTTTGTCAGGAAGTGTTTCTAGATCTTGTTGCACATGAAATGATGTTTGCTTGTGAGTTTTTAGATCGGCCTATGGTTTTGTTGGTCATATTTTCTTGTAGTCTTTTCATAGTAATCTAAAAAAATCAGTTCTTCTAGAGGTCTTCACTCGTAAATAAATTATTCTTGTATAACGAACCATCTTAGTGCCCTTTAATTGTCTATAATAGGTCATGTTTATTCTTCTTTCACACACATGAGCTCAGACGATTTGTCCAATCTTTAGATGAGCATTTTACTGTGCTGTTGTAATCATGGCAATTTCTATGAGATTTCTTAGTGGGTCATGTTATTTCATATTATATATGAACTGATCCAGACTATTATCCTCCCATACATATATTAAGTATGGCTGCTACCATGTCAAGTTGCTGTTGGAAAGGAAAACATCTGATGTCCATATCAAGTTTTGCACTTGACCAGGCATGAACTTTTAAGCAAAGCTTGATAAGAACTTATTCACTATATTCTTGGTTCACTGAGAGAGGACTCCCATGACCATTCAGATAGCACATTTTTTGTATGGTTTGGAGGAGGAGGGGAAACAAGCTTTTCAAGTATAAAATGAACTTTTAATTTTTTTTTGGAGGGCATATCGTTGAATATGTGAAGTGCTTCTTATACAAATCAGAGAACTATAGAAGTATATAAGATTCCTTCATTAAGGTAAAATGCTTTGCATGGAACCAGTCAAGCCTCCTTCCCCAACTCATAATACCTGTATTCCCTCATTATGATTTGCCTCCTTTCCTTTTGTATTTGGCATTCATATTGTAATTATGTCTAAATTATGTCTTGGAATTGCTTTCAATGTGGTTTTTGGCTTGTTGATGATTTTTGTGATTCTGTAAGAAGTTAATTGAGTAAAGGAAAATTTTCAAAGCTGATCTTTCACTCAAATAAAGCTTCAAACACAAGTTGCAATTGATGTAGGGCAAATAGGACTAGAACCAAAAGAGAGAACACAGAGGAGAAGAAGAAGAAAACTAGGGGAAGGAAAATCTCTTAATTCATTAACATCAAAACTGTCTCCAAAAAGGTCTTGTTTCCCTTATTTATAGGAGGGGAAAACATAAAGGAAATAAATCTAAAAGGAAAGAAATAAACTATTAAAAGAAACAAATAAACCCAGCAATAAATAAGATAACAAAGAATCCTCATTAAAACCTATTTCTTAATTCTATGTCTAGAATAAGTTTGCCTAAAGTCTTTAGGCACTGCATCATTCTCCCCCGGTTGAAAGAAACTTGACTCCGTCGAGTGTGACTGCAAATACTAATCTAAGAGCTTTGGGTCCAACTCATGAAGGTCCTCCTCAACCATCCAAGTAGCATTAGAAGGCAGGCATCCCTTCCACTGCATTAGATAATGACGACGACCACCAATGGTAGAACTCAAGAACTCATTATCTAGAATGTTGTCAACCTCATCCTTTGACTTTGGGAACTGAGGGGTCTTTGGGATGGGTGTTCATGTAGACTGTCCACTTGATAAAACAGGAGGCTGAAAGGTACCTCAATAAGATGATAAATCTTTCACATTAAAGATTGGACTAATATTAAGTTTAGCGGGAAAATTAAGCACATATGCATTTGGTCCAATCTTCTTTAAAATAGAAAATGGGCACATGGCTCTAGTATGTAATTTTTTAAATTTAGTTTTTGCTAGTTGCTCAGGTCTTATGCGAACCATGACTTAATCACCAATATTAAATTCCTTACCCCTACGATGCACATCAGCAGCAAGTTTATAGTTCAAATTACTCATGTCAATGTTTCGTTTAACCTTAACATGCAAATCATGGATATGTTGGGCAAAGGATTTAGCAGGTTCAAAAACCCGAAAGTGAGGGGGAAGAGGAACTAAGTCAAGGGGAGTATGAGGCTTGTAGCCATATACACACTCAAAAGGGCTAAACCCTGTTGTCCTATTGACAGAGTTGTTATAGGTAAACTCAATATTAGACAACAACAAATCCCATGTACCCTGTTTTTCACCAACAATACATCTAAGCATGTCCCCAAGACTACGATTAACAACCTCTATTTGGCCATCCGTTTTGGGGGTGAAAGGCAGAGGAGAAGCAAGTTGGCACCACACAATTTTCAAAAGGTCCTCCAAAAAGAGCTCACAAATTTGACATCTCTATTAGACACTATAAAATCTGGTAACCCATGTAACTTAACTACCTCTCTAAAGAATAACTTAGCAATATGAGATGCATCATTTTGTTTGCTACAAGGAATGAAATGAACCATTTTGGAAAATCTATAAACCACAACCAAGATGGAGTCATGATCTTGAGCAGTCCTAGGTAATCCTAACACAAAATCCATGCTCAAATCTTTCCAAGGAGTGTGTGGCGGTGGAAGAGGTGTATAAAGCTTAGTGTTCTTCTTTCTAGCCTTAGCTAATTGACACGTTCGACAGCTAGACACAATTCTCTCAACGTCTTTACCTAAAGAGGGCCAATAAAACCTATCCTCAACCAATGAAACAGTCATATCCCTCCCAAAATGTCCAGCCAACCCTCCTGCATGTAACTCCCAAAGTAGAAAATCTTTAAGTGAAGTAAGGAGAACACACAATTTATTAACCCTGAATAAGTAGCCATAAAAATTAAGGAAGTCACTATACTTTCTCCTATCCCCATTGCTAACAACTCGGTAGATCTCACCAAAACCAACGCATGTTTTGTAGTCCTCCTTCATCCTATCAACCCACGGGACCTTAACACTAAGCACTTGAAGAGTGCTGATCATCCTACTGAGCCCATCAGCTACCTTGTTTTCAACACCCGACTTATGCTTAGGTACAAAGTTGTTTTCACTTAGAAAGGCACACCACTTAGCATGACGAGAGTTAAGCCTTTTTGAGAACTAAGGTACCCTAGAGCATGATTGTCAGAGTAGAGGATGAACTCCTGAGGTAAAAGGTAGTATCTCCAAAACCTAAGGAATTGGACCACAGCATAAAATTCCTTGTGACAGGTGGAGTACCTCTACTTAGGCTCAGAAAGTTTTTCACTAAAGAAAGCTACTGGATGACCCCCCTGACTAAGGACACCTCCTACCCCTACTCCGGAGGCATCACAAGACACCTCAAACACCTTACTAAAGTCCGGATGACGAAACACGGGTGCTTTAGTCAACTTCACCTTGATTTCTTGAAATGATTTAGAGGCTGCTAAGGTCCATTTAAATTCACCCTTCTTAAGATAGTCCGATATAGGAGCAGTGATGGTGCTGAAACTTTTAATGAGATGCTTATAAAAAGTTGCCAATCCTAAGAAACTTCGAACTTTTGTACTAGATTCAAGCCACTCTCTAGCAGCTTTCACTTTACTAGGGTTTGCTTCAATCCCCTGTGCATCCACTATGGAACCTAAGAAAAACACTCTATCTTGCAAAAAATTACACTTCTTAAGGTTCATATACAGCTTAGACTCCCGGAGGGTATAAAGAAGCTGAGGTAAGTGACCAACATGTTCCTCTCTAGACTGGCTGTAAACTAGGATGTCATCAAAGTAAATAATTAGAAAGTCACCTAGGAACAGTTGAAGGACACGTGTCACCCGAAAGACATAACTAACCACTCATACAAACCATCCTGGGTCTTAAGAACAGTTTTCCACTCGTCTCCTGGCCTAATCCTAATCTAGTGGTAGCCACTACGTAAGTCTATCTTAGAGTTCCACTTAGAGCCAGCTAACATGTCTAACGTGTCCTCAAGTTTAGGTATGGGAAACCTATACTTAATGGTGATTTTGTTGATAGCCCTACTGTTTGTTCAGATTCTCCAACTACCATCACTCTTTGGTGTTAACAAGGCTGAGATAGCGCAAGGACTAAGGCTATGCCTAATGAATCCTCTACCTAAGAGTCTGTTCACTTGCCTATTTAACTCTTCACAGTCGTTTGGGTTCAACTTGTAATGAGGAAGGTTAGTTAACTGAGACCCGGGGACTAAATCAATGGCATGTTGAATTTCCCTCATGGGAGGTAGTTTTGAGGGGAGTTTAGCAGGCATGATTTTGGAAAATTCCTGTAAAAGATTTGAGATCTCAGCTGGGTGTATCGGCTGAGAGTTTGAGCCCTGGACATGATCTCCTTTGCTACTACAGCAAGCACATACCTACTTGTTAGGCTCTCTTACAAAAAAGTCTTAGCATTCGAAAGTTGAATAGTGGCTCTTTTTGGTGCTATTATAGGTGGACTTGACTGGGGTGCAGCATCCTTGTAGTTTGGCCTAGCAGGATTAAGAATGATGTTCCTACCCTTATACCTGACTTTGTAGGTATTGGCTCTACCATGGTGAGTTATGTCAAGGTCATACTACGAAGGCCGTCCAAGCAAAATATGGGATACATGCATATGTAAAACATCATAGTAAACGTCCTCTTTATAATTTCCAATGTGCAAAGGAACGCGACATCTCTCAATGATAGGAAGGGTGGTTTTGTCAATCCTAGCTACCTTAAAAGTTGTAGGGTGTGGTTTAATCATAAGGTTCAAACGAGCTATGGCTGCTTTAGGTATCACATTCATGGTACTACCCCATCGATCACTAGCTTACAACTACGCTCGCCACGCTTAATGAAAGTGTGAAAAAAGCTAGTCCTCTTGTAGTTATTATCCTTACTGCTTGCAGGAGCTTTTGCAGTAGAGAGCACACACCTTACAACATTACAGTGTTCCTCAACTAGAGGTAACCTATCAGGTTCACCTTCATCATCAGAATACTTTACCGGGTCGACTACTTGGTCCTCGTCAAGGGGCTGGTCATCAGGTTCTTGGTCGATTACTATGGCTTGGTAAGGACATCGGGTTGCAATGGGACCCTTGCCATGGTAGTTGTGGCATTTGATATTTGGGTTCAAAAGAGGTTCATTAAGGGTGGCAGGTAGAGTTCCTCTAAGTTCTTGTGGAGTCGTCTTAAGCAAAGGTTGGGTATTAGGTCTCGGTGGGGCATACCTGGATTCTGGAGCTCGGTACAATGCTTTACCTTTAGATCTAAAATGGGTATCTAGCCTTAACGTTCATTGGTAGGCTTCCTCTATAGTATCGAGCATATTTAACTCAACGTCTATCTTGATATCTCCTCTCAACCCGTTCACGAACATGTGCATAGTTTGGAACTCGACCTCATTGATCCCTACCCGTAACACAAGTTCATCAAATCTCTCCATGTAACTAGACACAATACAAGTTTTCTTAAGGTTGAGTAGCTAGTCATATAGTTGTCTCCTGTGAAAGGTGGGAAGATACTTTTCAGTTAACTTTCGTTGATAATAGTCCACTGCCTAATTGGGGGTTTGTTCATGTTTTCTAGTGATTGTTCAACCTTATGCTAGTACTTCTTGGCTGGTCCTATCAACTTCAATTTAGCAAACTGAATTCACCCTAGATCAGTCATGTGATACCAATTACAGTATTCCTCTGACTCCTTCAACCAATCCAAGGAATCATTGGCATTTAACGTACCATCATAGGACCGCATGTCTATTTTTATCATTTTAGTAACTCCTCAATCTTCCTGAGGATTTCTAAAGTTTCCCCGCCTATTACCCCAGTCATAAACCTGATCCTGAGGGAATGTCCTAGGGATTTCCCTATCTAAATCATAGGTGGCAAAGTTATCCCTTGTAGTTGGGAAAAGGTTTTTAGGTACCCTAGTAGGCCGAGTGTTTCTCAGCGGTGTGAAGGGAGTTTGTT
The DNA here is from genome assembly GCA_039654915.1 of Aquilaria yunnanensis. Taxonomy (NCBI): domain Eukaryota; kingdom Viridiplantae; phylum Streptophyta; class Magnoliopsida; order Malvales; family Thymelaeaceae; genus Aquilaria; species Aquilaria yunnanensis. The sequence goes on along the minus strand of CM077596.1, from coordinate 69,472,998 downwards.
GACCTAACTGGGCTTGGATTGAGCCATCAATGTTTTGGGCAAAAGTGGGTTGCCTTACAGATTGGTCTTCCTCCGGTTCATGGTTTTTTCCTTTCTCAGTCCTACCCAGTCGGTTGATAGGTTCTTCTATCCTAGTTAACCTATCTTCCAGACTCGACATTCTCTCATGTGTGGCTTCAGGTTCACGATTATGGTCTGAATCATGGGATTGACTGCTATTCCTACCCCGGTTAGCCATGATATGCAAGCAAAAATTTCACCAAATGTTGCAATGAATAACTTAAAAAAATTAACAAGCAATGATGCAACAGTAAAAAATGTAAGCAAATTTGATGCTACTGATGCGTCTAGTTACAAAGACAAAAGCAAACAAACAAAAACCCTTTTTTAAAAAAATATTTATTTATTTTTTTAAGAAACTTAGACTTATGCAAAAGATGGACTACCTAAGAACAAAATATAAGTGAAGCTAACTATGAAAGATTCAACAACTTAAAGAGGAGTTATCACCTACTGTAAAGTCAAAGTGGAGGAAATAGGGTTTTTTTTTTTTTGGGAATAAAGCTGACCACTTTGATCCCTAGTCAAAGGATCCCAAAAACTAAGTGCAGTGGTCGAACATGGAGTCGTCATGAAAATTCCAAGTTCAGTCCTTGGCAATTTTTTTTGCGATGTGGCCACGCGATGAGGTCAAGATAGACAAGCCACACGATGTGCTACGAATTTCAGGTCGTTGCTTTTTTCTATTGACTCTATTGGACGTCCAGCGAAGAGTTCTCCAATTGGAACTAGGACTCTGATACCAAATTTGATGTAGGGTAAATAGGACTAGAACCAAAAGAGAGAACACAAAGGAGAAGAAGAATAAAACCAAGGGAAGGGAAATCTCTTAATTCAATAACATCAGTACTATCTCCGAAAGGTCTTGTTTCCTCTATTTATAGGAGGGGAAAACATAAAATAAATAAATGTAAAAAGAAAGAAATAAACTATTAAAGGAAACAAATAAAATAGCAAAGAATCCTAATTAAAACTTATTTCCTAATTCTACACCTAGAATAAGTTTGCCTAAAGTCTTTAGGCACTGCATCAGCGTTCTTATTTAATTTTCTGTAATTACAGATGCTGCCAAGATATTGACGAAGACTTATTTTAGTGGAGGTTGGTGTTTGATCTATCATAAACTAAAATCTCCTTTTCTTGGATATAATGTGTCAATATGTTTTTCGGCTGGCATATCTTCTCGATCAATAAATTGTACGCTTTTCAGGCACAGTTGCTGCCTCAATTGCTGACCTTGATTTTGTCAAGAGAAGAGAAGGTATAGAGGAGCTCTTTGAGGATGGAACAAGTTCATTTCTCAGCATAGCATCAATCTGTCATGGGTTCAAAATACTGAACTCCCTAACACCATCTGCTATTTGCTGGTAATGGAAGTTTTCCGTGCATAATATTCTAATTGCTGTAGTGCCACAGTGTCCTAGCAGCAAATATTATGGCTTTTCACCTAGCATTGCAGGCTTTCAGACCCACTTTGTTGGTCTTGCTCCTCATGTACCCTTAACCGGGTTATTATTTTTGTATTTCTTGAAAGTACGTTATTCTGATGTGTAATATATCATTACTTTTCAATAGGCATACAGAATCTCTTGCTTGTTATGTACGGAAGGTGCTTTTATCTTTAGAGCATGAAAATGGAGCTGGAGTGTGTATACTTTACGGAAGTCATGGATCTAAGGTTGGTAACTTCCGAACCATGTATGTAACTGTGTTTGTTAGCTGTTATAATTGGATGCTTTCCTAGCTGAGAGGGGGTGATATCTGGTAGAACCAGATCCTAACTAAATTTCTAATTCTATACATGGAATAAAGAGAGAGAATCAAGGCCAGGGAACCCATGTTGGCATGGGAAAAAAACTACTCTTTTTAGATGCTGAAGAAGTTATCCCTTTTGGGGCTGTGAATCTGTGATTACCTTACAATTTGTGATACGGACAATGTGTCACATATGCGTGGAGCCATCAAAATGGTGTGGGGTTCCCTGGCACTCAGGGACTGTGAGCTGGCACTTGCCTATTTTCTTAGGCATATTTGTTCTGTCAGCTGTAAGAATAAAAAGAACTTGGTAGCATGATTTCCAGCTTCATATAAATAAAGATCATTGTAATGTCATGTTTGAATTCACTCATTGTTAACCTCGATACTGCTCCAAAGCCTTAACATTAGAGTTAACTTGGTTCTTAAAATTTTTAGTTTGGAGCAGTAATATATTAATACATTGCATTTCTCTTTCCTTGCTTATCATCGTTAGACTAAGAAGAGTGTTTTTTTTCCCTTTTCCTAATTTTGGTATAAATTTATATTCTGTAGGTCCCTTGTCATAATTCAGGCACCATAATTTCATTCAATTTGAGAAGACCTGATGGCTCTTGGTTTGGGTACAGAGAAGTGGAAAAATTGGCCTCATTGTCTGGAATTCAGTTGCGGGTAAGTCTTGAGAAATGGGAAATAGGAAACAATCAGTTATTTCTTTTTCTTGTGGAAAAATTAAGTTAAACTACTGAATATGTCTCCAGGCTTCCCAGTATAAGTCTTCACTTTATGACCGATGGCCAATTAGAATCAACATGTACTTTCAAATGTGAGACTGAAAAAGCTTTTGTTTGATTGTGGACACAACCTTTTATCATAAAGTAAGAGTCCTGAATATGTTGATTGTCTATTCTATGATTGGAGCTAGTTAGGATGTAGGCTTGTTAGATTCAAGCCCTAATAAGAACTCTTTAAAGTGCTCTGATGACTGGTTTCAAGTTCTTCTTCGTAGTCTTGGTAATCTGAAGACACAAGGGCCACTTAAATCTGAAAATATTTTTAATGATTCATTTCTGACCTTTAAGATAAATATAATTTTAGTTTCATATTAGTGGGTGATGGTTTGATGGTGTGTCTAGGGGAGTATTCTACCCTTTAAATACTCTGAGATGCAAATAATCTTATCCTGCAACGATATGGGAGTGATTTGAGCTTAAGCAGCATATTCAGTGGTTTCTAATCATGATTTCATGAAAGATAAAGTAGCTCTATGATTTTGCTGCATAATCTTTTCTTTCTTCATCAAATCATGATGTGCACCTCCATTTTCCGCTGAAAGTATTGCAGAAAAAACCTGTTCTCTAACATTGATGAAAAAAGGGAAAAAAGAAAAGGCCTTTCCTTCAAACTAACCTAGTTTTTCATAGTCTGTTACATATTACTAGTAACTAATCCACATTGTTTATTGGAATTGAGGAAGAGTTACCCCACTGTCCAATACCTGTTTCATAAATGCATTGACCTTGCTCTGATTGTGTGTGAAGTGAAAGATTTTATGTAAATTTTGTAAATTCTTCTCGTTAGAGATTTTGATGTTTCTGATGCCATTCATCTTCAGTATGCTGACACTTTTTTCCCCCATGTGTGCTGTGTTGGTCTAGACAGGATGCTTTTGCAATCCGGGTGCATGTGCAAAATATCTTGGCTTGTCTCATCTGGTTCTTATTTCAAACATGGAAGTATGTCTATTTCTATGGTTGATTTTGGTTTTCATTGCATACAATAATTTTGCTTAGCTTTAGTAGACATGCTACAGTTGATAAAGTTAAAAGTATGGAAATCCCTAAGAGTTGTTATTTTGAATTCAGGTGGGGCATGTTTGTTGGGATGAAAAAGACATTATAGATGGAAAGCCAACTGGAGCTGTTAGAGTATCATTTGGTTACATGTCAACATATGAAGATGCCAAGGTAAGTGCTCATCTACAGTACTCGGTATCAGCTCAATTCAGAGAAGTAAAAGGGAAGGCAACAGTTGTTCATGCCTGTTCTGCATATAATATCGTAATAATTGTGCAAAAGCCCTCTCAGCACACTTTAACTCTACTTGGATGTGAAAGGATCATTGGCTTATAGAGGCATGTAGAACAAGACACACATGGACCTATGGCTGAGTCCTTTGCTTTCCTTGCTTATATCATTTATGATTTCTTCTTTTGGTTTCTTTTACCCAATTTGCAGGAACTTATTGATTTTATTATTAACTCATTTGTATCGCTACCAAGGAAGACTGGGAATGGATACTTCTCAAAAGAGCTGTCTGTACCTTTTCCTTGTGAAGGTTGGTGTTTTGACTTATCTTGGCCCATTTTATCCTTTTATTCGTCTTTTTTATTTAGGAGGCCATCTTCTGGGTTATAATCTGCATTTTTATGCAGGAGGATATTCAAAAAATCTTTTTCTTTTCTGATTTATTGTTATTAGCCACTCTATGTTAGTTGTGACATCTTGGTCTTTTTTACATACTTAGAACTTTAGGAACACTAAATATTTGGTTTTTCCTTAGAGCTTGGTCAATTCGGGTTTTGCATTCCTATCAGACTGGTTGGGATGTGGGAATCCTTGCACTTTCATTTAGTCTTTCACATAGGTTATTGGAATAGCTATATGGATACTTTTACCAGATGATCTTTGTCTCTAAATCTACCATCTGTGTTTGTTACTTAACTGCAGGTTCTAAGTGGCAGAAATCAAATTCAAATTACTACCTTAAGTCTATCAATGTTTATCCAATCAAATCATGTGCTGGATTCAGTGTAGACAAATGGCCTGCATGCAGTACTGGTAATTTTGTATGCATAATGTTGGGTTTTGCATGCTACATTATGTGGATGCAGTATTTTCCTTTTCTGTTCTTGTTTCCTTTTCTTTTTCTTTTTGGAAATTTGAAGTTTCAAATTGATTAGTTGTTCCATGTATAAGTTAACACTTTTGAACATGTGACTTGTTTGCTAGTTGTGATGTGTCTAGTTTACCTTAGTGCTGCAACAGATTTTTGTCTGTCCTAATTGATTTGTGTGGGAAGAGATTTGGAAAATTGTGGTTTATGGCTAGAAGTTGGAAGAAAGTGCCTTTATTGTAGACACGATTAAGTCAGCATGGTTTTGGACCGTGTCTCTTCGTTGTCAATTGGTTACTTGGATGCTTCGACAAGAATAACAACACTTGATTCAATATTCTAGTTTCTGATCTGATGGTTAATTAGTGGGAAGCTTAACCCAGTCTGTGTGCTTGTTTAAGGTAGTTAGATAGGTTCCCCAAGTACTACTTGATCTATATGTTATTAAGATAAATAGATTGTTATCTTAAGTTTTAGAAGAATTATTTAACTGACGCTATCACCCTGAGTTTGGGATCAAATCATGGATGATTTTGAGTCTCTCTCACAAGGAAAATCAGTTTAAATCTTGTTTACATCTCTTGGTTTTTGTCTCTTTATGACATTTGGCAGTTATTTGAAGAAGGGTTCATAAGTAAAGAATCCTCCACGTCTTTGAAGATCTACAATGGGGGAAACACCTCTTGCCCTTCTCATCAACTTCCACCTTAAATAATGTAGCAAGTATTAGAAACAGAAACTGAAAAGATGGTAGTTAAATGCAGTAACTAGCAACCCTTTGAACTAGGAGTGTCTTATGTTTATAGGCATATGTAATTGCTGACTAACCAAAAAAAAAGAAAGCATAATGAGAAAAATTGGAACACGACAATTGCGCAGACCAAACAGTTGAGAACACACTTTTCCTGGTCTTCTCTTTTCTAGCCTTCACTCCTGGTCAGGGGCTAGGTCCTAACACTTGGTCAATTTATAATGCATGTTTGTATATGAAGCCCTTACTGGTAGAATCTCTGCTTTGGCGTCCTTTGTATTGCTTGTGGTATTTTGCTTGTAGCTCTCTATGTTATCATTATTTTATTCATTTAAATGTAGGTCTGCTACATGATCGAGAATGGCTTCTTCAAAGTCTAACTGGTGAAATTCTGACACAGAAAAAGGTGAATGATTTGCCTTACTTCTCATTCATTGGTTATCCTGTTCACGCATGTTTACATTTTCCTTTGTAACTGTATTCAATTTGAGATTCAGATTTGCTTCCAGTTTTGTCCTCAGAAAAAAGTTCCCTTCTGATCCCTGTTAGAATGAAAATTTGATTAAGCATGTAGCATGTACTTGTAAGAGCAGTACAAAATAAAATGAAGAGAAAAACTCCTGAGCACTTCTGTTTTTTTTTTTTAGCAATTTGTAGGATAGAAATAAATATTGACATTTTTATTCTGTAATTATCTCACTCGATTTTGGTTAGCACGCTTGAACTATCCAACATTGGGGATCTGGAATAGGACTTTCAAATGGTGGTAGAAAAGATTCTAAATCCTTTGCAAAAGTGTAAAGGGATGAAAAGAGTGATATTTTATCAATGAATTTTTAAGGCCTATGTATGAATTGTAGAGAATTGAGAAGAACTTGATTTATTCACAAAAGGGTGCTGCCTTTATAGGCACAGTACATGAAAACCTAGATAGTCTAGGATACAGCAAGCTACAGTAATAAATAAACATAAATAATTAAAAAGAAAATTAAAGTATTAATTTATCCTTTGTCACTATTACGCCCTTGCAAGATGGTGGAGCTAGTGACAACACCAATCTTGAGTTTAAGTGCATCAAAGCGTGGCCGCAGAAGAGGCTTAATGAGAGCATCTGCGATCTAAGTCTCAGTTGGAATGTGATGAACGAGCAATTTTCCTTCAATCACTTTGTCTCATACAAAGTGATAGTCCAGGGCAAATGTGCTTCATTTTAGAATGAAAGACAGGATTGGCACAAGCATAGGTAGTGCTAAGAGTATCACAATAGAGTATAGGTGGCACTGGAAGAGAGACTCCAAGGTCATGTAAAAGAGATTGAAGCCAGTCAAGCTCACAAGAAGCACTGGATATAGAACGATACTCAGCTTTAGTGGAAGACTTAGCAATGGTGCGTTGCTTCTGGGAACTCCAAGAAATTGGCGAATTGCCATAATAAATAATATAGGCAGAGGTGGAATGAAGGCTATCAGGGTCTCTAGCTTAGTCAAAGTCTGCAAACGCAACCAAACTAGGCGCCTTGTGAGGACGAATAACAATGCCATGATCAGAAGTACGCTTGAGATAGCGAAGAAGGTGTTTCAAGGCAGCAAGATGCAGGATGGTGGGCTTGTGCATAAATTGAGACAATTTATTGACAGCAAAGGCAATGTTAGGCCTTGTGAAGGAAAGATACTGCAATGCACCAACTAGTCAACGAAACTCCGTAGCATCTGTGGCAGTAGACCCATAAACAAGATGGAGGGTGGTTGACTTAGAAAGCGGTGTAGCAACATAGTTGGCATTTTCCATGAGCTTGGTGGAGGATGTCAAGAATATATTGCCGTTGAGAGAGAAAAAGATCCAAAGGATGTGCGCATAACCTCCACACCAAGAAAGAAATTCAGCTCACCTAAATCCTTCATGGAAAAAGCTGATGAAAGCATAGAGAGAAACTGCTGCAAGAAGGCTTGGTTGTTCCTAGTAATAATGATATCATCAATATAGAAAAGAACATAAGAAACAATCTCACCATAGTTGTAGATAAAGAGGGAGGAGTCGGCCTTGGAATTCCGATAGCCTGTACACAGAAGAAAGTTGGACAAGGACTTGTACCAGGCTCATGGGGCTTGCTTCAAGCCATAAATGGCTTTCTGAAGACAGCAAACATGTGTTGGCCGAGTAGGATCAACAAAGGCCGGTGGTTGCCGCATATAAACCTCTTCAGAGAGATCTCCTTGCGAAAAGGCATTGTTAACATCAACTTGATGGAGTGGCCAATTATGAGAAACAGCAATTGTAAGAACCAAGCGCACTGTAGAGGGCTTGACTATGGGACTGAAAGTCTCAGTGCAGTCTAAGCCAGGCCATTGATGAAAGCCCTTAGCCACAAGACATGCTTTGTACTTTGAGATGCTACCATTGAGGTTGAACCTGGTACGAAAGACCTACCTGTAACCAACAACATTCTGAGAAGAATTTGGAGGCACCAGTACCCAAGTATTGTTTGTCTGAAGAGCATCAAGTTCCTGAAGCATTGCATTTTTCCAATTCAGATCTTTCAAAGCTGTAGAAGTAGAAGTTGGTTCTAATGGAAGAGGAAAAGATTGTGTCTTGGAAGCATGGCTTTGTTTGGCAGCTTGGGAGCGAGTGACCATAGGGTGGCTTCGTTTGGGAGGTTCAGGCGTTTGGGGAGGTGGTGGGGGTGGTAAATTAGGTGCTGGTTGGGTGGGAGCTTTGTCTGGTGGGGGACGATGGTGTCTTTGGCAGGTAACCAGGGGAATAGCAAAATGAGGGGGAGGGGCTGTTGATGTAGGGATTGGAGGAACGGAACAAACTATAATACCCACCCCTGAAAAGCGGGTACCGATGCCCCCCCGATCTTAACCGTTCATCTCGGTTTCGCGGAGAAACGGGAAACTGTATGACTGGGGTAACAGGTGAGGGAGGGGAAAAAAAAAGTGATAAAAAATTTTAAAATGTAATAAATATTTTTAAAAAGTAAAAAAAAAATTAAAAAGTGAAATTTCTTTTAAAAAAATGATTAACTGTAAAAAAAAGTGATAAAATTTAAAAAAGTGAGAAATGTTAAAAAATTGGTAAATTTTTTTAAAAAGCTATTAAAAACAAAAAAAAGTGATAAATAATTATAAAATGAAATAAATAATTTTTTATTTGCCTTTTAAACATATTTGCCAATTTTTTAACATTTATCACATTTTCTTTATTTTATCGCTTTTTTATACATTTAATCGCCTTTTTTTAAAATTTTATCGCTTTTTTTTACATTTAATCGCTTTTCTTATATTTTATCGTTGAAGTTACCTTCGTTGTGACCGGGTCACGTTGAAGGTAACTTAGATATAACCGGGCCACTTTTAAGGTAACCTAAAAAAGTGACCAGGTCACCTCGAAGGTACTTTCGTTATGACCGGGTCACGTTTAAGATAACCTTCAATGTGACCCGGTTACATTTTTAGATTACCTTCAATGTGACCCGGTCACATTTTTAGGTTACCTTCAATGTGACCCGGTCACAACGAAGGTACCTTCGATGTGACCTGGTCACTTTTTTAGGTTACCTTAAACGTGACCCGGTCACAACAAAGGTACCTTCGACATGACCTGGTCACATTTTTAGGTTACCTTCAAAGTGACCCGGTCACAACGAAGGTACCTTCGATGTGACCCGGTCACATTTTTAGGTTACCTTCAAAGTGACCCGGTCACAACGAAGGTACCTTCGACGTGACCTGGTCACATTTTTAGGTTACCTTAAACGTAACCCGGTCACAACGAAGTTACCTTCGTTGTGACCGGGTCACTTTTTTAGGTTACCTTCAAAGTGACCCGGTCACAACGAAGGTACCTTCGACGTGACCCGGTCACATTTTTAGGTTACCTTCAAAGTGACCCGGTCACAACGAAGTTACCTTCGACGTGACCCGGTCACATTTTTAGGTTAACTTAAACGTGACCCGGTCACAATGAAGGTACCTTCGAGATGACCCGGTCACTTTTTTAGGTTACCTTCAAAGTGCCCCGGTTACAACGAAGTTACCTTCCACGTGACCCGATCATATTTTTAGGTTACCTTTTTGAAATTTTTTTTTCACTTTCCCCATTACTAAGCGCTTTGTTTCTAATTTCATTCACTTTTTTTAATTTCAAGCATTTTTTAATTTTTAATCACTTTTTTTGTTTTCCAAACGCTTTTCTTACTTTTTTATCATTTTTTTTATTTTCTTATATTTAATAACATTTTTAATCACTTTTTAAAATTTTTAATCATTTTTTTTTCAAACACTTTTTTTTTCCAAACGTTTTTTTACTTTTTTTTTTTTGCTTTTTTAATTTTCATAAATTTAATAACATTTTTAATCGTTTTTTTTTTAATTTTAATCACTTTTTAAAATTTTTAATCATTTTTTAAAATTTTTAATTACTTTTCTGAATTTTTAATCACTTTTTTAAATTTTTAATCGCTTTTCTGAATTTTTAATCGCTTTTCTAAATTTTTAATCGCTTTTCTGAATTTTTAATCATTTTTTTTTGAAACGCTTTTTCCACTTTTTAATCACTTTTTTTCTTATATTTAATCCCATTTTTAATCACTTTTTTTAATTTTAATAATTTTATTATTTTATCACTTTTTTAAAATTTTAATCGCTTTTTTTAATGTCCAAACGCTTTTTTCACTTTTCCAAACGCTTTTTTTGTTTTCCAAACGCTTATTTTACTTTTTTTTGCTTTTTTTATTTTTTCATATTTAATAATATTTTTAATATTTGATCGCTTTTCAAATTTTTTTTTTGAACTTTCCCAATTAGTAATCCTATGTTTTTTAATCTTAATCATTTTTTAAACCATTTTTTAATCACTTTTTCTTATTTTTAATAGCTTTTTTATTATTTTATCGCTTTTTTTTTAGGTTTATCGCTTTTGTATTTTTTTCAAACGCTTTTTTGTTTTTTTAATCACCTTTTTTTTTTAAATTTTTACAATTTTTGTTTGTAAGTGATTTTCTATTTAATCGATTTCGTTTTTATTTATTGCAATTTATAATTATTTATCAATTTTTCGTCTTTTGTTAGCTTCTTAAAAAATTTTCGTATCAGGTTTTTAATACTTTTATCACTTTTTTAAATATTTATTCCCTTCTTTTATAATAGTATCGCTTTTTTTATTATGTAATCGCTTTTTTCTAAAATTTTATCGCTTTTTTTAGTCCTTTATCGCTTTTGTTTAACAATGATAACTTTTTAATTTTTTATCTAATTTTTTATTACATTGATAAGTCTAGTTACCGCTTTTTCCAAAATACCCTAACAGACTTTGTGTTTCTCTCACTTCATACATATACATTCCCTCGAAATATAAACTATCCAAAATATTTACCACTAAATTTATCATTTAAAATGTAGAAAAAATATTTTATTAAGTATATTATTCAGCAATTAATATTTTTTTCCACAGATAATTTTTTAAAAATTTATTTAACTTTTGTATTTTTCTAATATTTTATTTAACATGACAACTTTACCTGTATGTTTAAAAACTTATATGTAAGTCATGGTTATTCCCTCTGATATCGAAAATAATATTGTTATTATTCGCTGTAATAATATTTTTTTTCAAAAATATTACTTTTTTTTAAGGCCTAAAATTGGGTCACGTTTAAGGTAACCTAAAAATGTGACCGGGTCACGTCGAAGGTAACCTAAAAATTTAACCGGGTCACGTTTAAGGTAACCTAAAAATGTGACCGGGTCACATCGAAGGTACCTTCGTTGTGACCGGGTCACTTTGAAGGTAACCTAAAAATGTGACCGGGTCACATCGAAGGTACCTTCGTTGTGACCGGGTCACTTTGAAGGTAACCTAAAAATGTGACCGGGTCACGTCGAAGGTACCTTCGTTGTAACCGGGTCACTTTTTCAAAGTGACCCGGTCACAACGAAGGTAACTTCGTTGTGACCGGGTCACGTTTAAGGTAACCTAAAAATGTGACCGGGTCACGTCGAAGGTACCTTCGTTGTGACCGGGTCACGTTTAAGGTAACCTAAAAATGTGACTAGGTCACGTCGAAGGTACCTTCGTTGTGACCGAGTCACTTTGAAGGTAACCTAAAAATGTGACCGGGTCACATCGAAGGTACCTTCGTTGTGACCGGGTCACTTTGAAGGTAACCTAAAAATGTGACCAGGTCATGTCGAAGGTACCTTTGTTGTGACCGGGTCACGTTTAAGGTAACCTAAAAAAGTGACCAGGTCACATCGAAGGTACCTTCGTTGTGACCGGGTCACATTGAAGGTAACCTAAAAATGTGACCGGGTCACATTGAAGGTAATCTAAAAATGTAACCGGGTCACATTGAAGGTTATCTTAAACGTGACCCGGTCATAACGAAAGTACCTTCGAGGTGACCTGGTCACTTTTTTAGGTTACCTTAAAAGTGGCCCGGTTATATCTAAGTTACCTTCAACGTGACCCGGTCACAACGAAGGTAACTTCAACGATAAAATATAAGAAAAGCGATTAAATGTAAAAAAAAATGATAAAATTTTAAAAAAAGGCGATTAAATGTATAAAAAAGCGATAAAATAAAGAAAATGTGATAAATGTTAAAAAATTGGCAAATATGTTTAAAAGGCAAATAAAAAATTATTTATTTCATTTTATAATTATTTATCACTTTTTTTTGTTTTTAATAGCTTTTTAAAAAAATTTACCAATTTTTTAACATTTCTCACTTTTTTAAATTTTATCACTTTTTTTTACAGTTAATCATTTTTTTAAAAGAAATTTCACTTTTTAATTTTTTTTTTACTTTTTAAAAATATTTATTACATTTTAAAATTTTTTATCACTTTTTTTTTCCCCTCACTCACCTGTTACCCCAGTCATACGGTTTCCCGTTTCTCCGCGAAACTGAGATGAACGGTTAAGATCGGGGGGGCATCGGTACCCGCTTTTCAGGGGTGGGTATTATAGTTTGTTCCTTGGAGGAACCTCTTGATGGAGACTACCAGTTAAAAAAGGAGGTAAAAAATATAAGTGTTATGGAATGTTATATTATATTTTAGGAAGGATAATTTTTCTTTCTTTATTCCTAGGGATTTGTCTCTTTATTCCTAGGGATTTCTTTCCTTGTATTCCTCTCCCATCTAATATATATAAAGGTCATGTGAGGGTCTTGTATTATCAAGCCCTCAGTTTCTCCTCCTATTATTCTTTAACATGGCATCAGAGCCATAACCTAATCTTAGCATCTTCCGCAACTACTTCTTCATCCAAACCACCTTCTGCAACTTTCCGCTAGCTGCTGCCCTTTTCAGAAAACCAACAACCACCCAATCAAATCAAACACCAACAACACAGAGACACTCAGGAGGTGCTGGCGACCAAAACTACACCGGCGGTGTTGCCGGAAAACCACCCACGCACCGGCGCGTGGGAGTCACGCGCCGCCGTCTGGCGACCTCCGGCGACGGCGGTTCAATGGGTCTGATCGGTTTTCTATCCTAAACAAGCTTTTGGTCTTCGTTTACATTAATTATGACCAGAAGTTAGAGTTTCTTCGTTCTTCAGTCATTTTCAGTCAGTTGGTACATCATCAGCCTAGTTTTTTGTTAGTTTCTGACACTGTCAGTCATCAGTGATCAGAAACATGTCAAGACTTGATGACAAAAGTCCTCAAGGGAGTTCTCTGCAGGTCATTGTCCCACCAGCAGGCACCCCCACGCAGTTCAGCAATTTGCGGATTGCCAAACAGTGTTTGAACGGTAATAACTACTCATTCTAGGTTAGGAATGTGGAGTTGTATTTTACAGGTCAAAGAAAGATGTCTCATCTGACTGACGATCCTCAAGCATCCGAGAGTTGGAAAGCTGATGATGCACAATTGCTCCATATCCTTTTTGATTCAATGGAACCTGAAATTTCATCTCTATTTTCTCATGTTCGAACCTGTAAGCAAGCTTGGGAGTATGCTAAGCTTTTATATTCTAGTAATATCCTTCGTATATATGAGGTTTCTGTTGAAGTGTTTCAGTCCAAACAGGAAGTCAGTCTTCTTGAATATTTTGCAAAGGTGAAACATGCATTGGAAGAAATGAATTCTTTGCTTCCTATTACCCCTGATGTCATGGAGATGCAACGTCACAGAGAGCAGTTGGTGCTTATGACATTTTTGGCAGGGGTAAAACTTGAATTTGAACCAGTTCGGTCCCAGATTCTTGGCGGAATAGAACTTCCTTCATTACCTGAAGTTTTCGTGCGACTTTCTCGCACTATGATAAAGGAAAGTTCACCAAGCAATAGTTCTGACCGGTCTGCCCTTGCAATACAGCCTAGTCCACAAGCAAAGGGAGGTCGTGGAGGTGGTCGTTGAGGACGCAGTAGTCGTGGCAGTAGAGGTGGACGTGGTAGAGGTTCACGGTTGCATTGCACATATTGTGATATAGATGGACATGAGGAGGAGACTTGTTGGGATAAGTACCCGGCTCTGCGAACAGCACATTTTACATCACATAAGGAGTCATCTTCAGTTACAGCCCCACAGCAGTCTATCACGATATCTTAAGAAGAGTATACTAAGTACCTGTAGTATCAGTCCGCACAGCAGGGTTCCACTTCTTCTATGGCTTCTGTTGTTCATCGAGATAACCCAACAGCCTGTTATTCCTTTAACCTTCCTAGAAATCAACTCTGGGTATTGGATTCTGGTGCCACTGACTACATTTCAGGTAAAATAACCAATTTTGACCATATTTCCTCTTTACCAATATATCATAATAAACTCACCATTGCAGATGGATCCACCACCACCATTAAAGGTGTTGGACCCACCCATCCTTGTCACTCTCTCACTTTACCATCTACTTTATTCGTTCCAAATTTTCCTTTCAACCTTATGTCTATAAGTAAGCTAAAGAAACAACTAAATTGCTCAGTTTGTTTCTTCTCTGATCATGTCATTATCCAGGATTTGAGGAGCAAGAAGACGATTGAAGAAGAGCATGAATCAAATGGAATGTACTACTTCGATAGACTGCAGTCATCACTTGCTTGTCATACATTGGTCTCACCTCAATTAGTTTATAGTCGTTTGGGGCATCCATCTTTAGCAAATCTCAAGAAGCTTGTTCCAGTTTTAGCCTCTAATTTAGCTTGTGAGTTGTGTCAATTAGGAAAGCATCATCATGTTCCCTACTTTCCTCAAGTCAATAAAAGGGTTGAAAAACCTTTTATGCTACTTCATAAAGATATTTGGGTTCCAAGTCGTGTCAAGTCTAAATTAGGTTTTCAATATTCGTAATTTTTGTTGATGATTTTTCTCGAATGACTTGGTTGTTTTTAATGAAAGATCGTTCTGAGTTATTCTCTATTTTTTGTACCTTTTGTGCTGAAAATTAAAATCAATTTAATTCTCGAATTAAAATTCTTCGCAGTGACAATGCTAAAGAATATTTTTCTCACTCAATGTCTAGCTACATGTAGCAACAGGGGATTATACATCAATCCTCCTGTCCAAAGACATCTCAACAAAATGGAGTGGCCGAGAGAAAAATCCAACACATTGTTGAAACAGCTCGTATCCTTTTAATTCACATGAATGTTCCTAAAAGTTTTTGGGGCGATGCTATCCTTACTGCATGCTTTCTCAAAATCGGATGCCTTCCCCCATTTTGTCGGGTAAAATTCCATTCTCTGTTCTCTTTCCTTCTCAAGCTCCGTTTTCTATTCTACCTCGAATATTTGGGTGTGTTTGCTTTGTTCATCAGCACCAACCTGGTACTGACAAATTAGATCCTAGAGCCTTAAAATGTGTTTTTCTTGGATACTCTCGTTTTCAGAAAGAGTACAAATGTTTCTGTCCTTCACTGAATCGATTTTTCGTTTCTGCTAATGTTACATTCTTTGAAAACACACCTTATTTCTCTAATACTCAATTTGTGTCTACTGATGCCGATGACTGTCTACCTTTACCATTGGTACCAACCCAAATAGCTCTTGATGCATCAAACACTAGTAGTACACCTTTAGAGCAAATTCCTGATACTGATCCCCCACCGTTAGAGCGTCTGTCTCGTCCTAACCTGCAGGTTTATACATGGCGTCCTCGGGTTGAAGTACCACCAGGAGATTCATGCTCATCACAACCGTCTTCTTCATCTTCAATACCTAAGGGTGATGATTTGGATCTTCCAATTGCACTCCGCAAAGGGAAAGGGTCTTGTACTTCTCACCCAATCTCCAACTTTGTTTCTTATGATTATTTATCACCGTCATACTTTGCTTTTGTTTCCACCTTGTCATCTATACCCTTGCCTAAGTCTGTTTCAGAAGCCATTTCTCATCCTGGATGGAAACAAGCTATGGAAGAAGAGATGCCAGCTTTGCGGGCTAATAACACGTGGGAATTGGTTTCTCTTCCGCGTGATCAGACTGTCGTAGGTTGTCACTGGGTGTTTACTGTAAAGGTTCATCCCGATGGGACCGTTGATCGATTAAAAGCCCGTCTGGTTGCAAAGGGATATTCTCAAGTATATGGCATGGACTATTCAGAAACTTTTTCTCCAGTAGCCAAATTGACATCTGTTCGTATCATCATTGCATTGGCTGTTACATATGCATGGCCTTTACATCAGTTAGATGTGAAAAACGCCTTTCTTCATGGAGATCTTGAGGAAACTATCTACATGGAGCAACTACCGGGGTTTGTTGCTCAGGTAGAGGTTGATCGTGTATGTGGACTAAATAAGTCATTGTATGGTTTGAAACAATCGCCACGGGCATGGTTTGTTCGTTTCAGTTCAGTTGTTATGGAATTTGGTTTACAGCAGTGTGGTGTGGATCATTCTGTCTTTTATCGCCACTCTGAAGCTGGTAAAATCCTGTTGATCGTCTATGTTGATGATATTGTTATTACTGGTGATGATGCATCTGGTATTCAATTGTTGAAGGTTTTTCTGCAAACCAAGTTTCAGACAAAAGACCTTGGTCCACTGAAATATTTCTTGGGAATTGAGGTAGCACGGTCTAAGACGGGAATATGTCTTTCGCAAAGAAAGTATGTTCTAGACCTTTTGGAAGAAACTGGTTTGTTGGGAACCAAACTGGTTGACAGTCCCATGGAGCCAAATGTCAAGCTTGATGTAGATAAAGGGGAATTGTTGGAAGACCCTACCAGGTATCGAAGACTTGTTGGCAAATTAAATTATTTGACTGTTACTCGTCCAGATATTTCATTTGCTGTAAGTGCAGTTAGTCAGTTCATGGACTCTCCCCGTACTAGCCATTGGGATGCAGTCGTTAGAATCTTGAGATATCTCAAAGGTGCATCAGGACAAGGTCTTCTTTATCAAAATCATGGTCACACTCGGATTCGAGGATACGCAGATGCTGATTGGGCAGGTTCCTACGATTGACAGTCTACGTTAGGCTATTGTGTATTCATGGGAGGAAACTTGGTGTCCTGGAAAAGCAAGAAACAGAAAATTATTGCAAGATCAAGTGCTGAATCCGAGTATAGGGCAATGTCATATACTACATGTGAACTAGTTTGGTTAAGACATCTTCTCATGGAATTTGGTTTCGGATATTCAACTCTTATGGAATTAATGTGTGATAATCAAGCAGCCATTCACATTGCTTCTAATCCTGTTTTTCATGAGAGAACCAAACATATCGAAGTTGACTGCCACTTTGTTCGTGAGAAGCTTCAAGGAAGTTTGATCAAGACCTCATATGTCAAATCAGAGGATCAACTTGCTGACTTGTTCACCAAAGCTTTAGGAGGATCTAAAGTAAAGTCTATATGTGACAAGCTTGGAGTTTATGATATGTATGCTTCAGCTTGAGGTGAAGTCTTATGGAATGTTATATTATATTTTAGGAAGGATAATATTTCTTTCTTTGTTCTTAGGGATTTCTCTCTTTATTTCTAGGGATTTCTTTCCTTGTATTCCTCTCCCATCTAATATATATAAAGGTCATGTGAGGGTCTTGTATTATCAAGCCCTCAGTTCTCCTCTTATCATTCTTTAACAATAAGGTATCACCTGATTTGTTGCGCACCAAAACATTGCTGTCAGAGTTGAATTGAGAAGGGATGGAGTCTAAATTTCCAATGACCGCCGCTCCACAATCCCAAGAAAAGTGAGAATCAGCTGAAATGGATTTTGAAGATGGAAAGAGAAAAGGAAAAGGAAGAATATATTCATAAAAGACTACATGAGAAGAGGTGAAAATTTTGGTAGTGTGTGCATCAAAACAAAGATAGGCACTTTGGTTAAGAGAATATCCTAGAAAAATGCAAGGTCTAGACTTAGTTTGAAACTTGTGCTTATTATAAGGTTTAAGCCAAGGATAACAAAGACAACCAAAAACTTTTAACTTAGCATACTTTGGATCTTGTTGAAAAAGAACAGTAAAAGCTAACCTGTTTTGAAAAATAGGTGTAGGAAGACGATTAATGAGGTAGACAGCAGCTGCAAAAGCAGAAGTCCAATATGAAGAAGGCATATTAGCATGATGAAGAAGAGATAAACCAGTTTCAACAATATGGTAATGTCTACGTTCAGCTGTCCCATTGTGTTGAGGTGTGTGAGGTGGTGTGAGAAGATGCGAAATCCTCTTTAAAGAGAGAAAGTGCTGTAGTTTTTGAAATCCCCTCTGAATGGTCATCAATATTCTACTGACTCTTTCTCGAGCCAAACAAAAGGATTTCTAGGTGATCAATTTGTTAGTTAATATCATGCAGAGAAATATTGTGGATGAGATCTCCCGTTGAAGCTTTAGTTTCATTGTTCACACGCAAAGTATCAAGGGAAACCCATGCTTTGGATATACTCTTTGTTAGAATTGTTCAAATCCATCACAGGAAAGTTGATTTTTTCCTTTCCTCATTAGTTGACTTCCTGTTGGAATCTTATATTCTTAGAAACAGGAGCCCTTGTATTTAGGCACTAAACAGTTTTCTCAATCCATCTATTAGAATTGTCACGCATACAAGCAGATTCATCTTCACTGTACAGCCACACATTTTTTTGGCATTTATTCAATTGAGATGGTGGGCTAATTTATCGTGATTTTTCATGCAGGTTCCTGAAATGTCCCTTCTTAGTACTTCTATTGATCTTGATAAGGAAGTGATGACCATGATGTCACCATACTGCAAAGTGAATTTGGAGATAAAAGTGACCACAGATTCACATTATGGCTGTAAACAAGAGATTTATTTGCAGTCTCAAAAGTATGTTATTGAAACATTAGGCCAGTATGCTTAGCATCAATCATATATGTTAATTTTATGTATGATATGCATGGGAATGCATTGTCTGGAACTACACCAAAAGTACTTCAGGACCGCTGATTGTAATGTAGTATTATCAAGCCTTCGCCTTAGTTAATTATTCTGTCCTAGCTATGGGTAATACAGGGGACATTTCAAGATGAATTCCCCTGATCTACATTATTTGCTGTTGATCGAACAAAAATGAAGTGCTCATGATGTAATAAACTAAGACCAATGTGAATCAAAAGCTGGAAATCTGGGGAACTGTTTAGAGTCCCTTGGGGTTTTAAGTGGAACTGAAAGAGTGTACATATTAGGAAAATGTATACGGATAATACTTGTATTCTTAGGCTTGAAGGTTAGAATTTTCCCTAAAATTGAGTTATTTATTTACTATCCATCATCATAAGAACTTGAACAGGATATGTCGCACAAAATTAGAATTGAGTAGGTGAAATGGAGAAGTTTGAGGTATGTGTTAAGCTAAAAATGGTATAATATACAACAGTGAGATAATGGGTATGTTCTGTGGCAACTGGAGTCTAATTGTTGAGTGTTTTTTGAAACATCTAAATGAAATGAGCATCGAAACTTCCCAGATTTCTGGCCACAGAAAAATGGAAAATATGAGAAATGAATTATATAGGATAAGGTAAAACCTTGAACATAGCATTAGTTGAGGATAAAGTAACCTAGGCGCAGCTTGGATGGTGTTATGTATCCAGTGTAAGTATGCCTCAATTGGATGCTGTTAATGTTATTTCAAAGATGTGAAAGTGGTAATTTTGGTACGGGAGATTAGGTAAGAGGGGAAGGTATGCTTGGCAGGTAAGACCCTAAAAGATGGACTTATTGTTCAGGGATTAGGAGAATGATATCTTACACTTGGTGAAATGGCGACACTCAACTTGGTTGATTGAATAAATGATCCAGGGAAGTTTAATTGAGTTTTGGAGTTCTTGTGATTTCTGGTTGGTCTTATGTGGCTAAGCGATTAAACTGAACAGAAGAGCTCCAAGGTTTTGCAGCTTTTATGTTACTGAAATCATCGCTAAAGCTAACAGTCCCATTAACGATCATGATTGCAATGATATGCTTTTGGATTTTATGTTAATTGATTCAGTGCAGAAAGATCTACAATGATGACTTAAGATTTATTTGACTGTCAGATATGCTGTCCAGTACTATGGAGATGAGATAAACCTTTGGTTCAGTGAAGCAATTCAACGACCTTGTATTTTGGTACGATGTTGTCATTCTGAATATTGCTTCTCATCAAGCAAGGGCAGAAATATGGGGAATATGGGCATCTGCAGAGATGTGCGCAGCAGACTGAATTTTCCTAATGAAGCTCAGTTCCTATTGATATCTGAGGCAAGTGTATCTGACCTCAACAGCAGACTCGAGTCAGGTATTGCTCACTTATCTTCATTTGTTTCACATTATATGAAGATTTGGGTTACATCTTTGATGTCTGACATGGTTTGCTTCAAAGCATTAACCCATCTGAGGCTTTTTCCACATCCCAAATGTTTGAACTTGAAATATGTGCTGGTTAAAGTTAGTGATTTGAATGCCTATCTCTTGCCATGTGCTTGCCTTAGCTTGAGACGTAAATCAGCTTTTTAGCTTGCATGCCAAGTTAGGATTCTAGGAGAAGAGAAGCCTGGAAAACTGTCAGCTTCTCGGTCTCGTAATCCTTAGCTATGCAATTTTTATGTTGAATTTCTAAACTCTACTTTACTTTCTTTTTGAATGTTTTGGATCATAATTTGTATTTTCAATAAATGTCAAGAAGATCATCGCCAATCTTATGCTTACATGTTGTAATGGATGCTTTTCTGAAAGTATCTATGAAAGATATATGACATGAAAAGGATATGATCTAGGAATAAGTTGTCTCTCTACACCCTTCTTCTACCAGTCATCTGGTAATATATGCACATCTGATGAATTTGCTCTTTGTTTCTAGTTTGCTTCTACATTGCTGGTGTCAATTTTCAAATTTTGAAAGACAAATTGAGTGAAAATTTTGTGATATCAGATACCCAAAAAGGTATTTGCTTGGCTCGGACTGAAGTCAATCCAATGAGCTTTCGGCCCAACCTTGTTATATCTGGAGGTGAACCATATGATGAAGATGGATGGGCAAATCTTAAAATTGGGAGAACATGTTTTATTGTAAGTTTTGAGAGGATACTGACCTTCTCTTTTTACTTTTCAATTTCCTATTTTCTACATACATCTTGAGCCAGACTTGGGGGGATTTGTGTGACCATCAGTTTTTGGCGCACGTGTATTTTCATCTCAGTAGTTGGATGTTTCACTGGTGCTGGTTGTCTTCTTGATCTGCAATTAACTTGGGATTAAGTTTGAATTTGTAAATCTCACTAGAGGAGTTGCCATGAAGGATGGACTTTAATCTGTTAGTTCTGTGTGCTTTATGGGATTACACAAGGAGGTGGGGAACAAATATTGATGATATTCATGATCAATTTAAGATATTACATTCTGTTGCAGTCCTTGGGTGGATGCAATCGTTGTCAGATGATCAACATTTACCAGAAAGCTGGGCAGGTTGAGAAATCAAATGAACCTTTGGCAACCCTAGCTTCATACAGGAGAGTGAAGGTTGGTGATTCTGACACTACAACTGGAAACATATTTTGTTCACTTTCGTGCACCATTGTGTGATCTGGGTTGTATGAATATATACTTGTCAGGGAAAGATTCTCTTTGGAATATTATTGAGTTGTGACACAGGCAAGAACTCCTCGCTGGACATAAATTCGTATCTTACAGTGGGAGAAGAGGTGCATCCAAATTATGAGTAAAAGCAACAGCCGAGGAACGTTTGTGGAATAGTTAGAGTAGGAACTACTGCACAGATGAGGGAATTCCAAAAGTTCATGATATAACAGACCGCTTGAGGTTCTGCTCAAATGAGTTCAGGACTGTTCAACTGTTCTGACCGTTGTAGATTTATAATCAATTACATGCTTCTGCCAGCTGACAATACAGCAAATTCTAATGCAGTCTGTAATAGGGCTCATTATTCAGACAAAACTGAAAAATCTAAACAAACTAACAGGATTTGATAAAATAGTTTAGTTATTTATCATTTGGTTTTGTTCAGATTAAAACCGAATTTTATGTTTTGCTGTTATTGGTTTCTAAATTTGAAATCAAATAAATCGATTTGTTTGAAGTTTACAATTCTTCCAATCATGAGTATTGCAAATAAGAATAGACATCTAGTGATTTGCATTGATCAATTCGAGATCCAAAAAGATAACATCACATGGATTTCCCTCCTTTCTTGCCCGCTCCAGTCTGTGACTCTGTATAGGAGCTACATCAAGGATCGATCAATCTGTTGATTACGGCTTTAGTAGTAGGTGGAGCAGTGTTTTTGCCCCCAAATATAATTGCGTAGGAATATGTCTATATTATTCTTTTCGAGTCATATACATAAATTCTGATACAGATAACGCATCAGGTTTTTTTTTTCCTTCTTCAAAACTTTGTAACATTCAAAAGATTTTGAAAACGAAGAAAATGGCCTGACATAGGCAACCTAAAATTTCTTGCTTCCTTGGGAAACTACTGGGGAAATGACCAAAGGAACATCCATCATCTGTTTGTTGAAAATTGGGTTTGGTAAAGACACACGGCTCGAATCATGTTAGTTTTGCGCCCAGCGTCACTTGATTCTCCACAAAATGAGCATGAACGAGTTTGCTTACGTCTCCTTCACGTACACATAACATTAGGCTACGGAATTTTAGTCTCCAACTGCCTGAGCCACATGCCTTCCTCATCTTTTCTAAGATAATGGACGAACCTGGCTTTGCCAAGAGATGGAGATTACTTAGCGGCCAAGAAAATTGGAAGAATCTGCTGGACCCCCTTGACAATGACCTACGACGATACATAATTCACTTTGGCGAAATGGCTCAGGTGACTTCCGATGCATTCAACTCTGAGAAGGCCTCCAGATATGCAGGGGACTGCCGATATTCCATGAGGAATCTCTTTACTCGCGTTGGACTCACCAAAGCCAACCCTTTGAAGTACATGCCCACCAAGTATTTCTATGCAACATCTCAAATTCCGGTCCCTCTTACATTCCTTCTCAAGTCATTCTCTCGAGAGGCTTGGTCCAGAGAGTCCAACTGGATGGGATATGTTGCCGTTGCCACGGATGAAGCCAAGACTTTGTTGGGTCGACGAGACATTGTAGTCGCTTGGCGTGGAACCATCCAAAGCTATGAATGGATTAATGACTTCAATTTCCCTTTAGAGTTGGCTTCCACCATTTTTGGTGATTTTCCCAGTATGGAAATATGCAGTGCTTGGCTCTCTCTTTATACCTCAAATGACCCAAGATCACATTACAACAAGGCTAGTGCAAGGGAGCAGGTAATATCTTTAAAATGGTTTCCCGTAGTTCTGAACTCTGCATAACTTAAAGAAAACAAAGTATTTGGTTACGTTTTTTTCTTTCCTTGTGTTTTACTTACTTAACTCTACTATTAGGTTCTGGAAGAGGTGCAGAGATTGGTTGAACAATACAAGGATGAGGACATTAGCATCACTGTGACAGGCCATAGTTTGGGGGCAGCGCTTGCCATTCTAAATGCAGCGGACATCGTGGCTAACAGAGTGAACAAGATCAACCACGATCTCACCAAGTCATGTCCTGTTACAGCATTTGCATTTGGAAGTCCGTGTGTAGGGAACCAAAAGTTTCAAGAGGCATTGCTTGCTCTGCAAGAAAGTGAGCTTCACATTCTTCGGGTGCGCAATGCCCCTGATCTAGTGCCATATTATCCCACATTTGGGTATACAGAAGTTGGGGAAGAGCTGCTGATAAACACCTTGAAGTCGAACTACTTGAAGAATCCAGGAGACCAAAGGATTTGGCATGGGCTGGAAGTGTATATGCATGGAGTTGCAGGGACACAAGGGAAGGATGGAGGGTTTGAGTTGGAGGTGAAGAGGGACATTGCCTTGGTGAACAAGAAATTGGATGCTCTTCTGGATGAGTATTTGGTTCCTTCCTCGTGGTGGGCAGTGGGCAACAAAGGGATGGTCCAAGGGGATGATGGCTTTTGGTGGTTACAAGATCATGAGGAAGAGCTGGATGATGAGTCCTAGCTGTGAAAACCATTGTCATTAGTAGCTAACGTTACTCAGATATGAATTGGGAAAAGTGTTATTGTGTGAGTTAATTGAACTCCAAAAATTATCACTACAATCGTGACCATATAATTAGCATCATTGTGATCTTGGTTCTGAGCCATCAAGTTGCCTGCAACAAGGAGTTCAATCACGTGTATAGTCAGGAGCACCTCTTAAATGGTGTGGCACACCACTTCCCACGAGTATATACACAAGTTTTCTCAATTTATCAAGCTATAACTCAAAATACCATGGTATTTTGTATGTTGATGTCTTTTTTATGTATCCTTTTCAACTTTGCCACATTTTTCAGTGGTACACCCCCATAGTATGCTCACGAAATATCGTTGTACTACAACTTAGGGATTTTTTTTTTCCATTTTACATTTATATACCAAATGTATGCATATATTAAACGATAAAATATAATTAATACACATATTTTAAAATAAATATTGATGTTATTCTATTTTTTATTTTAAAAATATTTTTTTATTGAATAATACTTATTTTTATGTATTTTCATATAAACATTGTTTTTCATATATTTTTATTTATCTTATGGAAATTATGATGAAAAATAATTAGAATACATATAAAAATGTGCAAAAAAATTATACTTCCTTCATTCCAAAAAAAGATTAATCATATTCTTTTTTATATTATCTCAAAAAGGTGTAACCCATTTTCCTTCTCGGAAACTTTTACTGCACAAAACTAAAAAAAAAAAAACTCTTTTTTTAATAGGAGAATTAAAAAATGATACTAGATGTTTAGTCAAAATTACATTTATCCCCTCATTTTTCAAAGACCTCTTAAAAACCCTTAATGTTTTAATAAATTTACAGTTACTTACTTAAAGTCCATT
Source organism: Aquilaria yunnanensis (assembly GCA_039654915.1). Taxonomy (NCBI): domain Eukaryota; kingdom Viridiplantae; phylum Streptophyta; class Magnoliopsida; order Malvales; family Thymelaeaceae; genus Aquilaria; species Aquilaria yunnanensis. Next base: position 69,448,209 of record CM077596.1, on the reverse strand, counting down.
ATGGTTGTTAAACCAATGAACTAATTATACTTTGAGGTCCTAGCTTCTAGTTATTGTTTAAGATTTCAACTTAACATATAAATTACTTCATAATTTTTATTGCTCAAATGATATAATATAATTTTATATATTCCGAAAAGAACATTCATTCATTTTCTTTCTTTCCCATCGACCATGACGACTAGTAAAGGAGAAAGGCCAGTGGTGGAAATTTGGGAAAGTCGAGTTGACCGGGTGTCTTCATTCAAGTGACGATCCCAAAGAAGAACGAAACGAAGTGTTCCTTTTAATTTACTTTTTCAATTTTTTTTTCTTAATTATTTAGTATTCATTTTTTATTTACTTTTTGATCTCTATAATTATTTTTTTCTTATATACTTTCAAATTTTAGTTTTCTTTAATTAAGAACAACATTTTTTTGGAATTGAAAATTACTCTCCTTTTCTTTTGATCCTCACATTTTTCAAAATTTGTTAGCGTAACTATTAAAGACAAATACCATAATACAGTGATGTATGGTTACCATGACTAACATGTGAAGTATGTGATATCAAATGCTTCAATTGAATAGATGATAATGTGTCAGTTATGGTAACCATCAATTTTATTATGATTTTCCTAAAATTAAAATAGAAAAAATTATAAGTGCAATTCCTAAAATAATATGGAAACTTTAAAATCCATCTCATTTGAATTAATAGATGATTAGTGATTTCCTTGTGATTTTATATTTATATATTTTGTTATTAATTAATCACTTTTTAAGAATGCCTTATTTAAAAAAATGATTATTGATTTTCCTAAACTAGAAAATACACTAAAAACCATAGACTTGCAGTCAATTATTTTACAATTATAACTTGCAAACTAAAAAAACTATCTTTTATTTTTCAATCAATATTAAATATAGAAAATTAACTATTGTTGGCCTTACTCATTTTTGTGCTAGTATTTACTTGCCCTTCATTATGAACACTTGGAAGAAGTCTGTATCTCAGGCACTAATATCAGGAAGTACTCTATTAAATTCTTGGAATTTGGTCATTCACCATCTACAAGGACGCTTGCTAAGAATCCACTTAAGATCTCTTCAGTAGTTGGGGGAAAAGTTTGCATGAATGGGAATTAAGAATCCTACTTAAACATTAACTAGGAAAAACTAAAATCTTTATAAGTTTATTGAAGAATCTAATTGTTTTTTTTTTAAATACTATTCTCTTTGTTTTGTATTCTTTACACATTTTTTTTTACAGTCATAGATTTTTTACATGATTTCCTCTTTTAGTAAGTTTAAGCAAGTAAAATGACTGTTCTAACTTTTTTTTATTTTTTATGAAAACCCTCTTTTTCTCTGTCCTTTGTTGTGCAAAACCAGACCTTCTATGCCACCTATGAGCAGCAAGGCCTTCCCCCTTCAATGTTTCTCCAACCTTTTAAACCTTTACTCTGACACGCCTCCTCCTCAAAGCCAATGCCTGCCACTAGTACCCCTATGTATGCCGCCAAACCTAATTTCATCTAATCAAGCAATTTTGCTCGTTTTCATAGGAGCTATATTCGAGGCCGGTCCTTGGGCTTGTTTCAATCCTTGGGCTGCTATTTTGTGTTGTGTTCAAGCGATGAGGTGGTGATGGAGGGAGAGCTCAAGACTGGGGATAGAGCCAAGGTTGGGGAAAGAAGTGACAGAGGGACAGAGGGATAAGGTCGAGGAAGGAGGCAAGGAGGCAAGGAAGGGACAAAGGAATAGGCCCAGGATGGAAGGAGAGAGTCGACGAAGGAAGCAATGGAGGGATAGAGGGACAGAGACGATGAAGGGAGGGGCACAATTGGAAAGATGTAGAAAATAGTAACAAACCTTAATTATCGTGTCAAATTGTAATAGAGCAAAGAAAGCAGGACAAAGAGAGTGTAATATTTAAAGACTAGAATGGTTTCTAATGCACTATTTAGTTAAGGAAATTAATAATCTTAAAATACAATTAGTAATGAATAAATATATAAATCTAAAATTACAACATAATGACCAATAGTCCATTAATTTGAATAAGAGAGATTTAAGTGCGGCTAATGAAAGTAGCTAAAAATTGAATGATAAGGAAAATCAAGTTAAAAGAAACTACATATAAAAATATATTATGTCATTTAAAAAAAATACAATTTATAAAGCAATTTATATGTCAAGGAGAAACTTTAAACAATAAGTAAAAGGTAAAGCCTCAAAGTGTAATTAATCCATTAGTTTTAACTTCTAAAATGTACCTAAAGAAGTAACTGTATGTTTATTAAATCCCATGAGTTTTAAGAAATTTCTGAAAGAGGGGTGGGATAAATGTAATTTCAACTAAACATTGGGGACATTTTGTAGATATTAAGTTTAGTGGCAAATTTTGGCCAAATGTATAGTTTTGTGGTATATTTCGTATTTCCCTGGATTGAAATGAGTTGGACACAAAAGAGTCTTTGGAAAGTCGAAAGGAATCTGGAGCAGTTCGTCTTTCGCCTGTAGTTGTGTCCACTGGACAAGCAGTGACTGGGGAAGTCGCTCTCCCTGTCTCTCCACTTGCCATGTAAAGAAGCTCGGTCAAAGCAAACTCATATCACTACCATGAGCGATCTCCCACATTCTCCAGATCAGGAACCAGAACAATCCTCTTTGCAAAATCCTAACCCTAACCCTAACCCAATCCCTGACCCTATCCGCGAAATGCCCGACCCCTATCGCAAAGAAGAGCCCGTCCAATCTCTGAATCTCCTGTCTCTCGAACTTCCCCGTCCCGAAGAGGTCGAACAAGTCGAGGAAGATGAGGTCGAGGTGCCCACTCCGACGGCCCACTCCAAGTCCTCTCGCCGTGGTGGGGGCCTCGGTAACAAGAAGGCAAAGAAGAAGCGCGCCGCCCAGGAAAAGAAGTCCCAGAAGAGGCTGGAAACTCTCGCCGGAACCCTTTATCCCGTCCCCTTTTCGCCCGCCAAAACCCTAGATTTCTCCTCTCATGAGAAGCTCCTTAGGCGTCTGGGGTTGTGGGATTTTGTGCATTTGGAATTCGATCGCAACCTCCGGAACGACCTTCTTACCCAGTTGATCGCCACTTATAACCAGCAATCGCGTGGTAGCTACGTTAGTGGTGTTCGGATCGGGGTTAACCGAGCGGCTTTAGCGCGGGCGTTAAAGTTGCCGGTTAAGAAAGACAAAGATAAGGAAAGGGACAAGGAAAACAGCGTTGGGGAGTTTGAAGAATCAACTGAATCTGTAAGCTTTGTTGAAGAACTTGTGTCTAATTGGTTTCTTTTGCACGAAGATACCTGGATAATGCCTGATGAAGTGATGAATTGGGTGAAAATTATTAAAGCCGGTCAATTGGAGAAGGTTGAATGGGCTACTTTGATGTGGTCCATGGTGGAGAAGGAGCTGACAGCAGCCCAGTTGACGAATTGTTACTATGCCTCGCATATGCAATGTTTGATAAAATCCCAAAGAGAGGAGCTGTTGTTTCAGGAACCTGAGATGGAGGCTGATGTCAAGGAGGACCCTAGGGAGGATACAAGGGAGGAGGATGCCAAGGAGGAGGAAGAAGGGGAGCCTGGTGAGGATGTAAATCTAGCTGACAAGGAAGTAAAAGCAGTGGATGAACGGGTTGATGAACCTCATGTAGGACCAAGCATCGAGTTGAGTCTTGGTAGCCAAGAGCATGCAACAAAGGTCAATGATGATGAGAAGGGAATCACAGGTGATGATGATCTAATGGATTTCGAGTTGATTAGGGAGAAGGAACAGCAGCAGTGGACCATGGATGGGAAGAGCAGCTTTCCTGCATTGAGTGAATCTTTCTTAAGGCCTTGCAATCATGCCGGAGTTAGAGGTGTAATTGTTAATGATGAAAATAAAGACGGGGGAGAGGTATGCGAGGATGAGGAGCAGGATCAGAGAGAGGAAGATGAAGATGAAGAGGAAGAGGAAGGGGAAGAGAATAATGGACGGGTTCCATTTTCATTTAAACCTGAGGCATTGGATGGTGTGACTTCAACAAATTTTCTTGATGCCATGGAAACTGCACCTCTATCTTTTGATGCAGGTTTACAAACTCATGCAAACACATCTGGGGAGTTTCTTGGACCCGGGGTTGAAACCCAAATGGCTCCTGGTAGTTCCTCATTTTTTGGTAATGCAACAAAGAGAGTGGCTGGAAATGAGAATGATATTTCTCATCATTCTCATAATGGGAATAATAAGCGATTGAGAACTGATGAGCATTGGGATGAAAAGGATGTTGCTGGTTACATGGAGCAAGCAATGAATATTATTGGCAAAGCAAGAATGGCATATACTGCAAAAGAACAAGCTTTTGAGGAACTGAATATGAATCAGCATCTATTGCTTGAAGAGTTGCATCAGAGGGAAAGAGTTATTGAACATTTGCAGAAGTCAAAGCTTGAGGAGCAACAGAAAAGACAGTTGGAAGTTTACAGGCTTGAGCGGGAAATCTACATGATGGCAAATCTGTTAGATGGTTACAGGAAAGCCCTAAAGGAGACAAACCGGGCTTTCTCTGAGTATAGAGATCGTTGTCCTCAGCTTGATGAACCTCTTTATAAAGATGTTAAAGGCTCTGGAGGCTTGGTTCTGAGCTCTACAGAGCTAGAAAAGCAACATTTGAAGCAAGAGGAAGAAGAGAGGATGAAAAGGTTATTAATCGAGAGAAAGATAAAGGATTTTGAAGCAGAATGGATTGTCAAACTTGAATCACATCATAGTGCAGTTAGTTTACTTGGTGATAGGTTGATCGATTCTGAGAATAAAGTAAAGAAGCTTGAGGAGGTGTTTAGGAATTCCAAGGCTTCAGATGTGCCAGATGAGACTGAGTTACCAGATATGTCTGATGAGACAAAGGTGCAGCTAAATGTACCAGATGTGCAAGAGGCACTAGATGGGCCAAACATTCCTGATGGGCCAAACATTCCTGATGCGCCAAAGGTTCCAGATGCACCAAGTGAATCAGATGCACTAGATGTGGCAGAATCTGATCCTATTGAATCATGAAAGGGTCAGTTTTAATTCTGAAGCTCTTGCCATGAATGAAAATCTGTTGTCTTTCTTACTTACTTTCTTTTTTTAATATAAGAAAATAGAAATGAGATCTGTTCTCTTTTCTTTTTCAAAAACCTTTTTACACTCCACAAGTTTATGTTGATTGCCAATTAATTTTGTTTTGGATTGCTCCAATATATCTATAGCAGTTTTTGGGTATTGTAACAATGGCCTTCACTTCTCTATGGTTAACTGGATGCTCAAATATAGGATTTAATAGGCAATGAAGGAAGGAAATCTACTGTCTGGTAATTTGAGAGGAAGTTTTATCCTTAGCTGTCAGGGGTGTATATGACCAGTGATGAGCTGAGTATCACCATGTTCGAGCTTGGCTTGGTTCTGAGCTCTGAAATCCTGAGCCCTTACGGAGCCTTCCTCAAAATATCAACTTCACCATTTCAAGCTCACTCACCAAAATTCCTCTGAGCTTGAATTGGTAGATATGTAAAAACATCATAGATTTTTGAGTCTTGAGTCTTGACCCAGGGTTTAGGCTTTTATGAATTTCAAGGAAACAGAAAGGAAAGACCTGACCTCAAAGGCTCTCAAGAGATCGCCTGTAGGGTGATCTGCATCTAATGTTGCATAGAAAAAACTAAGGAAAGCAGAAAACTTACGTGATAGAGTGATGCTTGACTCTGTTATGATTGAAGGCACATCTACTTTATCTCTACTTTATCTAGAGTTATTGAATGGCCCGTTCCTTCTGGGAAAATGGAATCCTGCTATTTAGCCTTCAAGTCGTCACTCTTTTTATTAGAACTTCAAGTCCACCAAGGTAAATAGGTAGATAAATACAAATCAACAGCTAAAGTGTGAACCGCAAAGGAGACGCTAGTTACATGACTGACTCTAGATCTCCGGAGGGAATTATGCATTTAGTTATAGCATAAAGGCGCCCATGTTACTTAACTAGTCGTCTTGTTAATTCGCATCCATTAGAGTATTGGTGGATGTTGCAAAATGGATAGGAAAAGGTTGAATTCGTAGTTGTTGCAATAGAGAGGAAGCGTACATGTTAAAATAACACTATTGCTGAATTCTTTGTTGCTCCCTCAGTCTGAAGACGTTTGTTTGTTTGTTTGTGTGTTTGTTTGTTTGTTTGTAAAAATTATGAATGTTGGGACATATTAGCATATTGTATATTCTTTTTCAAAATTGCCTCGACTCGGCAAATAATACAATTACTTTTCAGTCCTTATAAGAATGCAAAAATTTGAGGGGGAAGGGCATGGAACCTTGAAATCCAGTTCAAGTTTGAACGCCTCTTCTTTCCTACTTCAGAAATCAAAACAATTTCACACATACGAGTTACTTGAGGGGGAAGGGCAAAATTTGGATTAAATTGTATAAAGAAGCAAAGGTGATAAATATTTGGGACACACACACAGACACACACACAAAAAAAAGAAGTGAAACATTTTGGGATGAGGGAGTATATTTTTGTCACTTTGCTCATGGAGTTGCAGGTTTGAACCAATGTTTTCTTGTGCAGATGATAATCATGCTGTGAAACCGTCCTGCAAAGCAATTGTTCGAGCTTGTTAGGATAAATGCAGATGGTGTGGAACTGGTTGGAGTGAGAAGCCTGTTTTTGTAAAGCTAATGGAATGTGTATAAGTTAGATGTGTTAGGTCTCCTATATGAATGTCGTTGTTAGACACTATTAGTCTGAAATTTCTGTATATCTTTTTGGTAAGCAGTGTGAAATTTCAGAATTGCAGTTTCTGCTTCTATACCTATTTTAAACTGAACTTCCAAGTGTCCAGGAATACTAACTTGTTTGAATTGGCTGCGTTGCCGATTCGATGAGAGACGAGTTTTCTGCAAAGATATATTTTGATTGGTCTTCAATCTTCATTCGGATCTCCCCATGTGATGAGCAATGTGATTTTATTCTCGTGTCTTCAATTGCTAAATACTCTTGCAAGAGAGCATAATATTTCAAATACTAATAATTTTACGAGGCCTACTGTTTCATGATATCATATTTCCCCAGTGCTAATACTCGAGTAACATTCATATCATATCTAGTACAGAAACTTTTGTGCCACATATTCATGTTGCGCATCCCACATTGTATTAATTCAATACCTTTATGTCAATAGATATGAAGAACACAAGTACCAGTATAAATAAAGGTATGGAACATCAGTATAGTATATAACTTAAATTTCCCCATTCAATGTAAATCTTCAAGAGATTTTAAGACAATTTTGACCATTTACATATACATGCTTTGACTTGGAAGCTCAGCAGGCCCTCGTGGTGGTTGAAGTACTAAGATTAATCCGCTACGTAGACTTATCAGTGTCCTATAACCCAATTAAAATTTACAATGGTATTTACAGATCACCTATTAATGAGAAATTACTTAAAATTTTATACTTTTTGAAAGATAACTTTGTATTTTGAAAAAGCGTGTATGCAACAGTTACAGAAACTTTTTAGATTTTCCATCAACAATTTTTCCAGCACTAAAGAAATTTTAAAAAAATTAAAGTGGGATGCCTGGCAAAAATTAAGCGCTTCATGGCCATGAGTTGATGCAAATTATAGGTAGAAATTAATTTACGGGCTTCAGCCCAGAAGGGGGGTGAGGCCCAGAATGAAAGTCGGTTGTGCCAAGTAACTAAACTCACCAGGGTTAATTGAACCACGAAGGTGGGTTAGGTTAGAGGCTTCTAGCGTTTATGTCTGGCTGCTTAGAAGTAAATGGAAATAACGATTGCCCACGTAAACAGAGGATTCGTAGCCTCTTCTTCTTCCTTTCCCGTCCTTAGCTGCTCGCTGCCCATCAGGTTCTTGTCCCCCTTTTCTGTTCCTATTTTTCGCTTATCATAATTCCCGCCGAAAATGTACTGAAAATTTTCTTTTCAGTCGATTAATTCTGTTTCTATTTGTCCATGGCTCTGTTTTCGTGTTTGTTTCGGGTTTTTTTTCTTCCTTAAGAAAATAATCGTTAGGGAATTCAGTTGCCTTAGCTTTTTTATTTTTTTAATGATTCATGCATGTTTGATGATCTTCGTAAATCATCTGAACCCCTTCGCTAGCGCTGGATGTAAAATTGCTTGTTTCTGAAACGAACGGATTTCTTCTTGCTTGATAATTTTTCTTTGCAATAGGGTTGAATGTTTTGTTTATCTGAATTTAGTTATGATTTTTTGTTTTTATTTTAATGATATTTTCCCATTAATTAATTACTGTGACTTGCTTAAGAATTGTGATGTGGTACAATATCTTTGAATTTGGTAAAAGTAAGATAAACCTGGTCTCTTTGGGATTGGAAAAGCGTTATATATTTCAATTTTAAGATTTGAAAATTCATTTACGTGGCGTGTTTTCTTTCACGATCGAATGAGGTTCTTGTAAGTTGGTTATCTTGGTAAACTAAATCATTGCACATCCGAGCACAGGTTGTGATTCGCAGTTTTTGCCACACGGTAGCAATGGCTGATGGTTACGAGAATGACAGAAACATTGAGATATGGAAGATCAAGAAGCTGATCAAAGCACTGGAAGCAGCCCGAGGCAATGGCACCAGCATGATCTCGCTTATCATGCCTCCACGAGATCAAGTGTCTCGAGTTACCAAAATGCTAGGGGATGAACTTGGAACTGCTTCTAATATTAAGAGCAGAGTCAATCGTCAATCTGTCCTGGGTGCAATTACTTCAGCGACACAGAGGCTTAAGCTGTACAACAAGGTTCCTTCTAATGGTCTTGTTCTCTACACAGGAACAATTGTGACAGAAGATGGTAAGGAAAAGAAAGTCACCTTTGATTTTGAACCATTCAGGCCGATAAATGCATCTCTGTACCTTTGTGATAACAAGTTTCACACCGAGGCCCTGAATGAACTTCTGGAATCTGATGAGAAGTTTGGTTTTATCGTGATGGATGGTAATGGTACTCTTTTTGGGACGTTGAGTGGTAACACCCGGGAGGTGCTGCACAAATTCTCTGTCGATCTGCCTAAGAAGCATGGAAGAGGAGGGCAATCTGCTCTACGTTTTGCCAGGCTTAGAATGGAGAAGCGTCACAACTATGTGAGGAAGACAGCAGAACTTGCTACTCAATTTTTCATCAACCCCGTGACCAGTCAACCTAATGTTGCTGGACTGATACTTGCTGGATCGGCTGATTTCAAAACCGAGCTGAGTCAATCAGATATGTTTGATCAGCGATTGCAGGCTAAAATCTTGAATGTGGTGGATGTTTCTTATGGAGGAGAGAATGGTTTCAACCAGGCTATTGAGTTGTCAGCTGAAATTCTTGCTAATGTGAAATTTATACAGGAGAAGCGCTTGATTGGTAAATATTTTGAGGAGATAAGCCAAGATACTGGCAAGTATGTTTTTGGCGTTGATGACACATTGAAAGCTTTGGAGATGGGAGCTGTGGAGACCCTTATTGTTTGGGAAAACCTTGACATAACCAGGTATGAGCTGAAAAACAGGGCAACTGGAGAGGTTGTGCTAAGACATCTTAATAAGGAGCAGGAAGCTAATGAAGCAGCCATTTCTCCAGAGTTAGATGTTGAGGACACGATGCCTCTGTTGGAGTGGTTTGCAAACAATTACCGAAACTTTGGATGCAGTCTCGAGTTTGTCACCAACAAATCTCAAGAGGGCTCCCAGTTCTGCAGAGGCTTTGGTGGAATTGGAGGTATCCTTCGCTATGCCCTGAACATGAGGGAGTTTGATGACCCTTCTGATGATGAAGTCTATGATGATTCTGAATAGCAATCAATCAACTCAACCCCACAACCAGTGCAGGATGGTGGGGTAGAAGCCTGCACTGGAGCGCGAGCTGTCGGGGTTATCACTACTGCTGCGCATGATGAAGCCCCAGCATCCCAATTTCCAAAATGCTTAAATCAAGTTGCGGGCTGTTCCAGGTATTTGACTGATCTGCTGAGGTTTGGTTGCTTTTCCGCAGGTCTGCATGCACGTTCTTCTGATGGTAGCAAAGGTATAAGAATTTGTTAATTTCTCCTGGTCATCTACCCTTAAACGGTTTTGTACTATTTTCAGGTCCGTCAGGAAGAATGTGGTGATATCTTATGAAGCTCGGCTTGGTGTCTTACCATTTGGCTAAAATGGTAAGCGGATTGTCAACTTTGCAGGGTTCTATGTGGAGCTTGGGTCTGCTCCGTGGATGCTGACCCTGTATCATCTGCCATCTATCATCATAGTGGAATGTTCTACTAGGTTTGTGTCTTCAGTTGCTATAGTTTGCAGCTGTAATGTCATGCTTTACGTTTTCATGGGTCCAGTTGCTATAGTTTGCAGCTGTACTGCTCTTTTGACTACTTGAATAAGCCGGAGTCTGATTTATGTCTGATATTACTAGATTATCAACTCTATGAATAAATTACTGCATTATGTCTAATATTATTAGATTATTACTCGGACTGTCCTCGGTAACATTCACTATTTAATAATTAATATATAATTTTTATTTTTAATATTTTAGTTTATAAATAAAAAAAACTATGTACAAATGATTAAGGCCTATAGCTTCTAAATATATATATTTTTTAATTTTTTAAAAATAATTATATAAATAAATTTAAATTAAAATATTCGAAAAAATAGATGTGGTAAAACTGCTCTGTAAGTCAATGGAGTAGGGGGTTTGGAGTGACAGAACCGCGCGTGAGGAGGAGCCCGGTGCTCTTGTCTGGTTTTCAACGCGCTCGCGGTATCAAGAACTCAAAGCGATAAAACCATGGCAATAATCGCTGTCTGAAATATCATTGCATCTTTGCATTTTTCTGAATACAAAAATTAAGGTGTGTATGATTTATAAAATAATTTTTTTTTTTATTTTTATCTCTGAAACTAAAATTATTATTATTATTATTTTGGGTTATGTATTATGAATTTAAATGATGATTGAAAAAGAAAATATTTTTATTGTGATTAAGAAAAAAATTTTGTTTTAGGTTTTTGTATTTAGAGTTTAAATGATAGTAGTAAAGTAAAATAGATGTTAGAAACTTTCTAAAAAAATATTTTATCTTTTTTAGAACAATCATATCAAGAATATTTTTCATTTTTTTTACGACAGAAGTAGTATTTCTTTAAAAATTACTGTTTTAAAACTGCGGGTAAGGGATATTTTCGTTTTACATCAATGTACAAAATATATACATATAGAAAATGAAAAAAAATAGAAATAGTACACACATCTTAACATAAATATCAATACTATTTCTTTTTTAATTTAGAAATAAAATTTAATTGGTAAAATATTTTAACATGATTGGGATTTAAAATTTGTTATAAATCTCTTCTTTTCTTTTAATTTATACTGGAAATCGTGGGAAAAATAATTGAAAAATATATACGCAAAAATGTGTAAAAAATTATATTGATTTTCTTTCTATGTTAACATAATATTTCGAAATCCTATATTCAAATGAAAACAAATGAGGAAACTAGGAATGTCAATTTGCACATTTACGCACCGGTGTTGATAAGTGCACAATGTAATAGTCAAAGTTGTCGACTTTTTGGCAACTTTGACCGTCAAATTCTATAAATTCATCCCATCTTCCTTAATTTTTCTTGTTTTGTTTAATGTTTCTGCAGGTTAGAGTGCATTGTGGATACGTTGGAATGAAGCAAGATCGAGTGGAGTAAGAGTTAAAGCATGCGCGGTTAAAGCTAAAAAAAGGCACTGACAACGCATCGCTAACATTATAGACCCACTGCCCATTTTCACCACATTGGCAACGCATCGACAATAACTCGACACAACACTGACACATAACCACGATATCTCCTGTTTTGGTGACACGTTGGCCTAGTTCATGGATTTTTGTGGTCTTTTACTTCATTCCTCATTCATGCTCTCCATTGACCAAGAGATTTTATCCCTTAAGCTGAGTGGAGCATAATACAAGGATTTTGAAAGAGTTTAGGGTATAACTTCTCCAACAAGGGGTTTTAGTATCAACATTTAAATTTTTATTACACAAAATCTTGAAAAAAATATTTCATCATTTTAATTTTAGAAACAAAATTACAAAAATATCATAAATCATATACACATTAATTTTTGTATGAATAGAGAGAACTTATCTTGATTATTTCTATTTGCTCTCATAATTCCCAAATTTTTGTTTTTTTTTATGCATTACCTTCTAAAACAAAAATTTGTTCATCTTTATTTTTTAGCTAAACTTTTTTTTTTAACATTTATTAAGTCAATTGTTAATACTTAAGTTTTTTCCAATTTATTAAAATTATAACATTGATTAATTAGTATAAATTAAACACTAACTGTGTCTCAATCATATCTTATAAATTACCGATGATTGAATTTTATAGATGAATTAGCTAATTCAAAAGTTCTATGGTTTAATAGTTAGTTTGGTCCATAAGTACTAAAATTGGAACTAAATTTTTCCAAACAAATTCCTCAACAATATTTAAAATTAAAATTTGAGAGATCTAATTTCTTTTGTAAATTATTGTTTAGTAACAAAAGTATATAAACCATTTCGAAGAATATGCACTGCTATATTCCAATCATAACCAATTGTTTTCAGAATACAGACATTACATAAAAAAGTCCCCACTCAAAATTAAAATAAGGTAAGATCTTAACTAATTAAGATAAATTTTTGGGTTATAGTTTTTAATTATTTATTTTTTTAATATTAAATTTATCAAGAAGATAAAAAAACACGCTACAAGTGCGGGTTGAAATAACCAAGTTTAGTTAGCGAAGAAAGTACCAAGTGCTGACTACATTCCACTCTAGGGGCACGAATCATGACAAGCAAAAACTGATGAACTAAACCAAAATCCTCCAATCCAGAATGGACAACATATTTGGATCCCGAGTTTAGAAATAATACGATCAGGAAGCTGGCAACAAACACTATTCCTGCATGGAAGAAAAAAGGGCACAATGTCAGCTACAAGACAAGAAATCAATATCGTATTGCACCTTAATCGCAACTGCGATTGAGTTGGTAGTATGACAAAAATTAATTGTTTAAACAAGTGCGTGCAAAAGAAAAATGCTGGCCCCTCCCACGAACCCCTTCCGATTCATGGAAGGGACTCATTGCCAATACCATAGTATCAAACAGCAGCTTTTAGAGCGGATGGTGCCCTCAATGCATTCCGTTTTCAAAATCCATATTCTAACGCCACCAAACCAATATTCCAAATGGTACAAAATGACCCCCAGAGAAATCAAGCAAGAGAATCAACAGAATAATCACAGTCCAGTCTTTCTGAAGTTTTGAGACTTAAAAGTTAGATCATTAAATCTGGTGTTTTTCTCCACTACCCTATTTACTCGCCCAATACCAAGTTAGGTTCTCTGACATGTAACACAAGCAAGCATGAGCCTCACTTTGGCTTGTTCCGTGTAAGTCACATCTGCCATAGGGTAATTTGGAAATTTTCATATACAAGGAAGTCCTAGAACAACTCTATGGAGTATTGGAGTGTTTGTTTTCCCAGGGATTAGGAGTTGGTGTCCTGTTTATTTAGCCACTTTGTGGAACCGAAGTACTAGTAGTATTAGAAGCCAATTTCCTAGAACGAACAAAATAAAGTTAATACTTCAATATTGAGGAGCAGTTTTCTCTTCGTAATAATGACAGGGTTCCGACCTCTTCACTTACTAGACATTGAGATCCACACTTTTGCTTAAAAAAAAAAGGAACCTCAAACCCATGGGAAAAAAAATTGAGAATAGAAAAGGAACAAGGAAGACCCACATAGTAATTCACTTGGAAATAAAACAAACGGATAAGTTGATACCTGTTCCATTGGTGTATGTTCCTCATTTCTATGTTCGGCTGCATTTTCTTGTTCACCATGAGCTTGAGCTTGATCATCATCAGTTATCATCTTTTCAGGTTTTTCTTTAGCGATGTTGGCACCAAGCTCATCACTTGAAATTTTCAAATCAGAAGGAAGTTGACCGGTCTTCAATGCCTTATAACATAAAATCCATTCAAAGGTATTTGGTTAGCTTGAACTTTACACTTTAGGTTAACCAATGAAAAAGAAAAATCTAGATGAGAACCTTTTCAAGCCTTGTAACCTCTTCTAGAGTCTGAGAATTCACTATGGCTGCCTGAACAACAAATAGGTCAAAGAAAAGTTCTGATTTAGCTGTTGAGCATTCTATATGAAAAGGATCTATGTGTAATAACTTAGTTAACTAATTATCATTTCAACATCCAGATCTTACAACCCATAACCCTCGCTGTGGCTGCCACAACAACAAATTGCACAATCACCCACACCCATGCAACTTATCCCATCCATCCATACTATATGTGTGTATCTGTGTTGGGTGCACACATGTCTGATGAAGATTATTTTTCTCTTTCTTTTCCTTCTTTTTATGCTTGTTTGTTTCGGGGTAACTTGAAGTGATTTTTATTCTCAAGTTCTAAACTATTCTTCTTACATCTACACACAAAATAATTTGTATCAAGTACAAAGCAACTGGTAACCCACAGCAGAAGCAGCATTCTATAGACTTTGTGTAACTCACACCAAAAATAAACACAACCTTTATTGCCAAAATTTGCTCAGGAGTAGGGGCAACAACTTGTGGAGTCTGTTCTTCTACAACTTCTGGAACATTTGGAACCTCCGCTGGTGTGACCGTCTTAACAGGCACTTTCTTAACCTCCTCTTCAGCTTCCTTGGATGCAAAGAGGTTTTCCGCCTCTAGTCGCTCCTAGAAACCATTAATCACGATTAGTAGGAATAAGTTTGTACTTATTTGCTACAGTTTCTTCCAAAAACAAACAGAAACCTCTAGTTGGTTGTGACAGCAAACTGAAAAGCAAAAAGTTCCCTTTGTATGCAAATGACATGAAAACAGTAATCAAAACAAATGTATAAAAGGAGCAAGACCTAGAGAAAAGGATGCTATTTCAAAGGCTCGTGCAAATACATTCAACCTCCATAGAATAATATAGCACACCAAGGTTCCAGTTTGTGAACAAGCTTCTAATCAATTTTGCCTATAAGCCTCCGTAACCACAGCCACCATTGGATTCACTTTGGTGTTCCCAAATATTCAAATACAAAAAACTATGCATAGCTGTAGCAGCCCAATTTTTCCAACTTGAACAGAAAATAGTTTTATAGAAACTAGATTCTCACCTAGATGAAACTAATAGCAGTCTGAAAACCTCTTTGTAAAGTCAAAAAACCTTCAACTACATTTTCTTCCTCATGGGTTTGAAATCCTAGAAGCCCTCATGATAATAGGGTATATGATCCGAATTCCAAAATTCTGCAAACATATCTAAAGCAAGATATGGATGCAATCCAAGGTTCTCGGGTAGGAAAAGTAAATTCATACACAGTAAACTCATATGTAAAAATCTGCAATCCACTTAATAAAAACCTCATGCAGGTGCCTTTGCATAAATAAAAACAGGTCAAAAAAAAGATGAACAGAAAATGGGCGTGTTAGCACATAAAATACCTTGGCTTTAACTTTCTTGAAATCCAGAACACGAAGTGATTTCAGTTTATGAATCACATATAACCTGTAATTTGGCTTTTTGGTAATGTTATTATCCAATAGACTAAGGAACTGCAACTTGGGGAGGGAGGCAAGAGGATCAATCTCCACCAAGTTCACCAGTCTATTGTTTGTGAGAACTAATGTATGCAAGTTTGGCAAGAACTCTGTAGGACAAAGCAACAGGAATAAGATTAAGACAGCCACATACCTACAGAAAAGAAAAAATATGGTAAGTCAAAATTTGTGTAGAGCTTACCTCCAATATTGGGATTGACTCGGGTAACTCTGTTATTATTGATAAGCAAGGTACCTAGTCTTTTAAGATATGGAAAGTTCTCAAGCTTCACAATCTCATTGTCAGACAAATCTATGGTATCAAATTGATCCTGAAAAGCATAAAAGCACAAACTAAATTAGCGCACGTCAAACAGCTACATCTGCTTTTCTTGTATTCTCCTCTCAAACAAGTTGAAACAGGTAACACAAAGTTCGAAATTTTTATCTAAAGAAAAAAATGGTACAGACCTCGGTGCCACCCAAGTTTTCAATCACCGGGATTTTGTTACCTGAAAGAAAGAACCACGGAAAAAAATTTTCAAAAACAATAATCAATGGAATTAGCAGAGAGCTAAGCAGAAGTCTAGGGTTTTGCTGAAGAAGGGAAGAAGAGTTACCTCGAAGATCCAATTCGCGTTCCTTGAGAGCATTGAAGAAGTGAGGGCTTTTCCAAATCAAGTCCGCGGTGAGCTTAACCATCTCTACGCCGCGACGCCGAAGTGTGTCGACGGTTCGAACTTCAAGTCGATAGCTATGGAGCCTTAACGGCTTCAACGCAGACTGTGCTCCAAAGCGACTTCAGTGGCTCTGCTCAGCTCAGCTGTGCTTGGTGCTCACCTCATCGCTAGGGCTGGCCGCTTGGCCTTTTGTCGAGACGGAGGCATAAAAGTTGTTCCGAGTTTATTTGCTGTTTCCCCTTCACCGGTTCAGGAATGTTTAACACTTCTAGTCCTGAGCTACCACCTGAATGTGCAATTAAATCCTCAAAGTGACGCCTTCGGACTTCGGAGCCTAATAAGTTGCAATAAGCCAATAACCGCTTCAGCTGTCCTCATTATGTTTTTATACATACATACTTAGAACTTAGAAGTATTTCCAAACAATTAGGTTGTGTTGAAAACAGAAGTGAATAAAAAGAATAATAGATCTTGACTAGCTTTCTAGGTACTTTTCGTCCCTTGTCCTTAGTCTTTTTTTTTTCCTTTTAATATTTTTGTTGACATTTCCAAGACACTTTTTAGTTTCCCTCAAAGTATAAACAATTCCTACTATATGCATTTTTTTTATGTAAAAAAAAGGTTAAAAGAAAAAAATCACAATATGAAATAGAAAGGCGAGCAAAATAAAGCGAGATAATTTGGGTTAACTAGTTTGCACTCTACGCACAATGCATCAAGAAAGTAGTGAAGTTCAAATGAAATAATTTTAGTCATGCTTATGAGGACTTCATTGCACTGAAACTAAGCAAGAGGAACTGAATTGACTTCAAGATCTTTTGTGAGGACTGATTTGAAACCAAAGACAGATTATGAGCCGGGAAATGAACCTACAGAGCCGTTAGATTATGCCATAATGGATAGACGGCTGAGATTGCAGGGAATGACGTGTGCCCGAAAGTTGAAACCAGAAGCTCCGCCATTGCTCGGCTATCGTCATCGACCATTGTCCTCGAACGTGAAATACTGCTATATTTATGCGCGCCAATATCTACGACCTTCAGCTTCTGTATTTTGGGATTTGAATTTAGTGTTCGTCTTTCTTCGTGCTTGCGGATTGCGATTCTTATACATCGGAGCTGCCGAAGTGGTGTCTGATGGGGCGGCTTGGACCTCTAAGTCTCTTGCTATTGGCGGTGGCGGTGGCCGTGGTCCTGGCGGAGGGCACTAACGAATCGTCTGTAGGAGGAATGGTGTGGTCCTCTGCTAAAGAGGAAAAGGATTTGCTTGGGCAAGAACAACCCAATCAGCCTTCCAGCGCCGATCTCGACGGCGGCTTTTCTTCTCTCGAAGGAATGTTACAGTGGGCTATAGGTTTGCTGAATTCCATACCTTTTCTTTTATTTTGTTCATTCTTTAGCTCTGCTGCCTTATCAGGATTTGAAACTGATTGATTAGTTAACCAGGTCATTCTGATCCCGCCAAACTCAAACAAAGTGCACAAGATGTTGAGCGCCTGTCTCCGACCGAGCTGAAGCAGCGTCAGTCGGAGCTGAAGGTATATGCTTCGTTCTGGCCCCTTTGAAAAATTAACAGTTTCCTAATTCTTGGCTGTTCTATTTTCTCGGTATTTTGGAAGTTGGATTTTGGAGGCAAGACTCGGGAATTGAGAGCCAGCAAGGCTACCACCGAGTTAACGCTCACGCTCAGTCCATGGTGTACATTCTCAGGGGTCTGTTTCGTAAGACATTTAGGCCTGCATTGCAATCCTAAACTGAACTGCCAAGGAATTGCAGTCCTATATGCAGTCAAGTAAATATTTCACCGTATTGCAGTTTATTATAAAAGCGATTCCCTGGTAAATGACTACCTAGATATCTAAATGTAATCCAAGGGGGTCAAATAGATGCTTTTTCAATGATTTTGGAGGGTGATTTTTCTGGCTGAAGTGCAAGATATTCACTAGCAATAGTTCTGGTGCTGCAGGAACTGATGGAGAAGTTAAAAATGCCATCAGATGCACAGTTGATGCAAATTGCGTTGGATGATTTAAAAAATTCATCACTGTCTTTGGAGGACCGCCATCGTGCACTAGAGGAGCTTTTAATTCTGGTTGAGCCAATAGATAATGCCAACGGTAAGCAGTAGACTTTTTACTCTAATGAGAGTGATAAATGGATACCTTGGAGCTGGTGCCAATGGTTATATCACTAAACTAAACTAAGACTAGCTCTGAAAGTAATCAGGTCGGCTAAGCTGATTTTGATATTTCTGTGCAAATATCTCTTGCTCCTTTTCATCTCTGGTAACAGGTGCTACAATAAGTTTTCTTCTTTTTAGAATGACATCCCTGTTTTTATGTGGTCACATTTGATAGGGTCTTGATTCCATTGTTTTAATTTGCGGCACAGGGAATCTTTGATTATTTCATCAGTTTTATCTGTATGCGATTTAGATATATGCCTCTAGAGGTAGATATGGAGCCAGAAAAATTTAACAGAACTGAAATGCTTTAAAGTTATATAATAGAGTACATGTGTTAAGTGTTCTTTTTGGTATGATTGAGAGCTAAGGGGATGAAAGTAAATGAATCTTGGATATTAACCCGACTACACAAGAGGGTTGACAACGCATGAGATAAGTTTTGTGTACATACACTTGTGTGATGTAAGAAAATCATTGTATCATCTTGTTTGTGCTTTAGACTCAAGACCGTTACAAAATGTTTTAAGATTTTTTCACTGTTTCCCATCTGTATGTTATTTAGTGGAAGTATCAGATGAACCAGAAATCACCTGCCATTTTGGTCTTTTTTTTTTCACAACTCAAGCCTCTTGCCTGGGGTTTGCTTCGCTCTTAGCAGAGCAGATGATCTTGATGTATAACTTTCCTTTTGACTAGATGTGATTGGTGTTCAAAGATTAGAGGGCAGTTCAAGTTAGGCATGCTGTTGTTCATCCCTCGGGAAATGCTGCATGGCTGCCCTTGACAATCTTATTTTAGTAACCGCTTCTTGTTCTGTTTTTAAATTAGCTCCTCTCATTACACAGCAACTTAGGATATTTGTGGTTCATGAAAGGAATCTTGTATTTGCCAGATTTATGTAAACTTGGTGGAATCAGTACAATTATAGCGGAGCTTAATCACCCAGACTCGGATATAAGAAAAACATCTGCATGGATTATTGGTAAAGCAAGCCAGAACAATCCATTTGTTCAGAAGCATGTAAGCTGTACCCCTCTGTGTTTGTGTTCTTCTGATGCAGCACATCCTTTATCAGTGAAGAGGCTTAGAGTACCATATTAACTTGTCAGTTGATGACAATTTTCTTTGGTTTAGGTACTGGAGCTAGGGGCATTGGCTACACTCATGAAGATGGTAAAATCTAATTCAGCAGAAGAGGCTACAAAAGCATTTTATGCCGTTTCGGCCTTAATCAGGAATAACTTAGCCGGTCAAGAGTTGTTTTATGCTGAAGCCGGGGATATGATGCTTCAGGTGATGTCTCGAGTATTTTTCAGCTGGTAATATTTTTCCACCACTGAAAACAACCAATGAAAGTGAGAGGCTTTCTCTTTCAGGGTATTTTGAGCAATGCCAGCATAGATATCAGATTGCGGAGGAAAGCTGTGTTTCTAATTGGTGATCTGGCAGAGTGTCAGTTGGAAAATACACATAAAGCCGAGATGCCTTTCTTCAGCCATCCTGTCTTCCTGAAGGCTGTTGTTGATCTAACTGCATCGACTGACCTTGATCTCCAGGAGAAGGTGCAATTTATGTTCTCTACTTATGCATGCATTACTAGTCATTCTTAGCGACTTAAGCTGGTTGCAGGGGTCCTCTTGTAGTACGTATAGTTGATTTTATGTGACATGTATGACAGGCTCTTGTGGCAATTAAGAATCTCCTGCAACTCAAGGCCACAGAAGCGATGATTATGAAGGAATTTTGTGGTTTAGATAGTGTTCTGGAGAGGATGAAGGAGCAACTAAAAGAGTTAATGTTCGATGAAGATCATAGAGACTATGTCGCAGATGTTGAAGGCCTCCGGAAAGAGGTGGAACAAATTTTCTATAAAAAGCTAGGGAAGGTAGAGAATAAAAGCTGTGAACTTTTATTTTAGCTGGTGAACTTTGCATTGATTCATTTTGTTTTTCTTTTCCTGGTGAAACGAAAGGGAATTGAAGTTGTATCATCAGAACATGGTTCGGGTACATAAGCAACAGATGCAAGATAGTTCCTTAGATCCTTATGGAATAGTACACAAACCGAAGCTTTTCATTTCCTATTTTTCCTCTCTTTTTTTTTTTTTTTTTTAATTTTTTGGGTTGGGAGGGAGGTTGATGGGACTTCTTCAGAGGCAGTCTAACAAAAGGAATAGAGATGCACCGGAGCTCGGCAGTTTTATCTTCTGAATTCTATCATCAAACAAGTGATGGTTTAAACGAGCCTGTATATTGTCATCATAAACCGCTTGATAAGCTAGCTGTACTTTATATCATACCACGCAATGAAGGCTTCGAAGCTTGAACACTGTTCTTCGTTTAACAGATGTATGTATCAGACCCTGGTTGACACAGATGATCAATTCAATCAACAACCCAAGCAATTGACGCGTCTGCTCTGTTAAATCAGCTCTTTAACATTCCTTGTTAGAATGAACAGTCTTTATACACGTTTTACACAGATCACTTGATAACACACAGTTGCAAGTGAATACTAGAGTACTCCTTTTATGCGAGAGCCAGCAGCCGGGTGAGGCAACGAATTTGCATTGAAGTATTCTTTCTTGTAGACTATAAGTTTTCAGCATTGTCTAACTACAACCAGAAAACTTAAATAGTTTTACTTTTAGTTTGCTGTCCATCCAATTTTCAAGGCCTCAAAACTTTTGGACCTGAATTTGAAGTCATCCAAGAAGCGATCACATCCACTAGTGCTTCCATTTCCTTAGAAACTTGAGCACGGAGAATCCTGTTATCAGAACCTAAAGTATTGCCAACTTCTTTTGCAACAGTCTCCCATGGTGTCCCTGCTGTCAAATTCGCCAAAAATTCACTTCCACGATTAACTGCATCTGCCATTGCTGGTGGAACATCAGGGAGTGCCTGGAAAATGTAAAGGAGATATTTTACACATTCATGCCGAGACTTCACAGCTTCAGACTATTGCAAGTAATTCATTTAGAATAATTTGATTTAACAAGTGGAAGTACCTGCTGCAATGGAAGCCCGTGATTACCAGGAACTAATCGGATAGACATGTCCAGCATTGAACTAATCGCTGATTCTGAACTAAGCACCTGAGCCAGTGCTGAAGTTTCATCAATTGAGTCATCCTTGAACTTTATCAGAAGATTCCTTGAGATGCCATAGTACGACTTGATCTGACATCATATAAACCGAACCTCAGGAAAGTTTCTCTGAGAGAACCAAATGCATAAGGAAGCTGGAGATATCATACACAAAGCAATTTTAAGCAGATACATAAGCACTTTTAGGCAATGAGAACCACATCTTCTAAAAAACTTTGAGACTCTCTCCCATGCAATTTTTTCTTACAAAATCAAAACAAAAAGACTACACTATTAGTGAAGCAAGCGAATTAAATTTCAGATGAAACGGAGGTAGGAGGAAACATATTGGTTCATGTTTCTGTCAGTTGGATATACTAGTTATATGTGTACTTGATGGAGAATTTCATTATCAGAGAATACATACAAGTTTTCGTGTTTCTTCAGGCCTTGGATAAAACTCCTCCTTTCCCTTAACCAAGTCCATGTATAATGGAGGGAGTTGCTCAACTAAGGGAAGAACTTGTTTCATGATTGGAGGACTCAGATTCTCTAATTGCTTCATAGTCATCTCAGCCTGCAACCATTTAGAGGAACACACGCAAGTCAGATTTTTTACAGAATAAACAAATCCTAAAGCCAAAATATCGAAAAATTGATGAGGTTACTTGTAGTCCCCCACAGGAACCAGTATTTTCTTTTACATAATAATTTTTAAAAACAGGTTCCTGCGGCGGACAATGAGAAAACCTAAGTTCAAGAAGAATGCAATGTATTATTATCATCAATATAAAAAACAACCCAGTATGATCACTTTAAAGAACTTAAACACAGAAAGAGAGCAGCACAGCCACCAATCCCCGAAAACATTTAGTAAGAATCATTAAAACGAAAGTATTGTCCTTCTTTTGAATTGTTCATATTGGATGGACTCCGTTTATATATTAGAAGCAGCAACCTATGGGAGTAAAGCATGTCACAGCATCCTACTAATGACTGCTTCAGTGTAACGAATAAAAATGAAGCACAGACTGGACCAGTGCTGCTAGGACGAGTACTATCTATAATTATTTTTTAATTGTTTAAAAACCATGGCAACAGGTCAAAAGGAAAGACAACTGCAGTGTGATGCTTAGCCCAGACCAGAAATAATGCACGATAAATCAGCAAGATAAATTAACAAGGCAAAGGATTTGAGAGTTCCTCAGTTCTTACTCCAAGACGAACCGTTGGTGATGACGCAATTTGTGATAGAAGGGGTGCAATCCCTTGTGCAACTGGGATAAGAACAGGAGAAAACAAAGGGATAGCTAAGCTAGCTTCCTGTCAAATTTCAAATTACAAGGAAAATCCATCAACCAAATTAATCCCAAAAATGGTATGAAGGGAACTATTCTTGCACGATGAATCTTATGCCAAAGTGCCTGCTGCGTACCAATAACAGCACTAAAAAAGATATTTCTCTAACAAAAACAGGAAAAGACAATACATGTCACAATGACCGAATTCTAAATCCACATATATACTAATCCTATGCTGTGCTAAACTAACTATATACTCAAAAAAGTCTAACACTCTAGCAAAATACAAGGTGAAATCTTCCAATTGGACCTAGAGAAAGTCTTTCCTTTGAGAGATTGCAAGTAATTCAGCTTCTTGCCTTTACATAGGAAACATGGACAAGGAAAAGTTCACTACCTTGTTGTTGAATGCCATTGATATGTTCCCGGATCTTTGCACAGCATATCTTGAACCTGGATAAAAGGCACCATCTAATTACTTTCACATAAAAAAAAAAAAGGTTATAAACTCTGAAAAGACTATGTTAATGGAACCAGATAATTACCAATCAAAAGATGGATGACAGATCCCAAAGAATGGCCAATGCCAAAAGCTGGAAGGGCTTGCACCTATATATAGTTAAAAAATGTGAAATACTTCAAACTTCTTCCCTTTTTGCATTTCAAGTTATCCACAGACCATGTACCAATTACTTACAGGTTCTTGGAGGAACCGTAAACACCTGTCAAATTTGAACTGCACTTCATCTGAAATACTAAGATAATCAAATCCACTAGCATAGGGTGTTGCAATCACCATAATGCCCCTGAATATGCCCAAGAAAAAAAGAGACGAAAAAGACAGAAGATAAATCAAGCATTTTCTTGACAAGATGATTTTATTGAAGTTTTTATACTTTTATTGTTGTTAGTATAATTGTAGTTAAGTGCACTTTGGCTATTATGAGAACATGAACAAAAATAATTACAAGTGAAAAATGTCCTCTTCACTCGAGACTTACTTTTCTGAAAGACGCTCTAGAAACCAACGGTAGGTAAGTTGAGGGGCAGCTCCAACAAATATGCCGCCTATAAAATGAACAACTGATTGAGGCTTTGAGGCTTTTGGTTTGAGAACCCATGCACCCTGGATTAAAGTGATAACCTCATTGAGTGTTACTGTTAATCAAGCAAACCATAGAAAGAGCAAAAGAAATGTTTTTGAAGCTTAGCAACTTTCAAGGCAAATGTAAGTGACATCATTAGTCAGCGTGCTGAACTCTGACATGTCAATTGCCTATAAATACTAAATAAAAGTTAAACACTTGTTGTGAATAAATGTGACCATGTGGTACACCAATTGACCATTTCTTAAGTTCTTTAGTCATGAATCATATTCTAGTGCCCATTTTCCCCATTTATCTGCATTGGCATATGTCTCAAATGAAGGCGTATCATTCTTCAAATTGATGATATAAGTTGATTAACTGGCAAGGCCTCCTATGTTTGTAAAGGGTTCTCTCATGTATGCGCAAATAAACAAAAAGGCAAAGGAACTCCATTCTACGGAGAACCATATTTTAAACGTACAGCTCTATTTCAAATGCCAAAAATAACAAAGACATATAACCCCCAAATGAAATAAGCAGAAAGGAAACAAGAATTAAAGAGAACCTCCACTTCGGTCCAGTCACTTGAGAATCCCCAATAACTTTGCGACTGCCTTACACTCTCTGTGAGTACCCTGAAGCAGAAGCATAAACAGAATCCCGGATAGGATCCTAAGAAGCAATCATAGTCATCTCGAATTTGAAACTGGGTGACTAAAAGCAAACCTCTCGATTTCCCCGTAAAGCTGGATTCCCGACGACTCAGGCTGTCTCCGGCGCTGATTCTCATCGTAACTCGAACGGATTGAAGAGGTGGCCGAGGGACGCGTTGGGAAGCGAACTCGATAGCCAGCGAAGTCCGCTGAAAATGAAAAGCGGCTTCTAGTAAGGTGAGAGTGAGACCTAACCTGAACGAAGTTTGAGGTGTAGAGACAGCTGCTCATGTTTGTTCGGTCGTCTCAACTCTAGGCTTCTGAGCTGCTGCTTGGGTAATTATCAGCATGTGTTGATGGATGCGTGACTCTTCTGCTCGCTCAGTTGTCCTGCATTACAGACGAAGTAGGAGTTGGAGAAGTAGACATTAATCAAATGTCCTAAATCCATAATTTACCCCCAAACTTTTCTGACTCGGGCACTTAATACATTTAATTATGAATAGAGGCCACTCAGCCCCAGACTTTGTAAACTGAGACATATAACCCCCTCTAACTAATGCAAATGTTTTTTTTTTCAAGGGAATAACATTGAACAAGAAGACCAAAATTGATATTTTAGCATATTTCTATTTAAGAGATCATCTTCCTTCACAGCTTTACATATGAAAGGTTTGAAAGTTTTTTAGAAAATTGGGAGTATCCTCAGCATGTCATTTGAAACTGTGGAGGAAAACGACCTCTCAAATAACAACATGATAAAATGCCAAGTTTAGCCTCCTTGTTTAATTTTATTATCATTTAAGCCCCTCGAGAAATCAAAAAGAACATTTCCATCAGTTAAAGAGGGTTATATGTCCTAGTTTACAAAATTTAGGGGCTTATTTGTCCTTATTTATAGTTTAAGGGTTAAATGTCTGAGTCATAAAAGTTTGGGGATAAATTGTAGATTTATGCCAAATCAAAATCAATCGCTCAATTTAAGTCTGATTCGGCTCAATTCGTTGTCTTTTCCGCGAGTAGGTTATCGTAACGTCCATGAAGCCCATTTCTGGGGAAGTTCAAATCAGTGCCCAGAACCAGAAGCCCATTTATAAGGCCTGGCTTGAACCACCCAGCTCTTAGCTTTTTATGGCTCAAGATTTTTACATGATTGTCTTGAAAATTGCTAATGATGATGATAATGTGCTTAGTTTTGGTCTACACAACAATAACTAGTCCTCTTTAGAAAAATATAGTTTCAAAAATAGTACAAATATTTTGAAATTAGGATGTTGATCAAATTCTACTTTTCACTTGTGATGATAAGATTTGATGAAAAAGGTGAAAACAAAGGGGCATGACCTAACTAAAATCCGGTCTTCGTAGTAAAACAAAGTTATAAAAATTAATCATGACCTTTTTTTTGAAATAAAATTAATCATGACCTAAAAGATAAAAGTTATGTAAAATGTTTCTTAAAAGTCGTACACACGCGTAATTAGGGGAAATAGCCTATTTAAAAATATGATTTGAAGCAAATCTCTTCTCTCCCCCTCTCTCTAATGTTCTCATGACAAAAAAATATCTTATGTGACGTTAAGTGGAGATATTTCATTCCATATAGAACTTCTTATTTTTGTATATTTAAAACATTATCTAGATATCATATAATGATTGAAACAGATAAAAAATCTGACCCGCGTAACACCATGGAATTAGATCCAATTAGACTATCTGCCACATTTGTCAAAAAATTACACTTTATTATAATTTTCGGGACTTAAACAAAAGGACTATTGATTTTAAGAAATTTTTATTATTCAGCATATGGTCGCGAGTAGTTTTTTGTTGTGCAAACTTCCTCATCAATAAATAAGCATATTCTTTTTGTTGTTCTTTTTCTTTGAGTCTCCGAAGAAAATGCTAGATTTTCAAAGGGTAAGGGCCGTAAGGCTTGTAGAATGCGTACAAAGTATGACATTTAATACTGTGGTATACCACTTACAGTGAAACAAGTAGTATAAATGTTTTCATATTTTTTTTATAGTATTCATATATTGATTACTTTTTATATATATTTTATAAAAAAAATAGCAGTATACCGTAAATACTACAAGGTACATTTTGCGGCATTTTATTTTTTATAAGACATGTGTGAGATATTTTTTTTCATTTTATATCAAAATATTATAAATAAATATATAAAATAGTAAAATATAATTAATACAGATATTTTACAAAAAATATTTACTTTTATTTTTTTGTTACCTTCTCTTTGGCTTTTGCTTTTCTTTTTTTTTTTTTTGGGTAGTCTTCTAACTCATATTTCAACATAAAATTTACTTTATGGTACTAGCTTGGAATTCAATGTCGTATTAGAATATGCATTATTATTATTATTAAAGTATTGATTTTTTTTCTCATGTATCAATAAATTAATTTTTTTACCGAGTAATATTTATTTTGCTCTATATATAACATTTTATATATTTTTTTATTAAAAATATATTCTTTCATATATATTTTATTTATATTTGATAAATTATGGTGAGTAAAATTAGAATACATATAAAATTTTATCTAATTTATTCCATCTTAAATATCATTAAAATATTTTTTTACAATAATAATAATAATAATATGTGACATAATATGTCATATGATATACCTTAAAAATATAGAATGCAGCATATATAATGATAAAGTAAGTTACAAAAGCCCCCTGTGGTTTGATCTAACCTACACTATATCAAAAAAACCTACATTTTACCCTCTCATTTCATTATAATGTCTGATAATAATTTATAAAAACCTAAATTAAACTATCTGATAACTATGTTCCCGTGATTTCAAGATTTTTTGATATTTTTTTATAGCTAATTGATATTTAAAAAATACTAATATACATTTACAAGAAGAAAAATATATTTACAAAAAAAAAATTGATAATTTAAAATATTTATTAAATATAAAAAAAATATTGAAGAGACTAAAATTATTGAAAGATAACTATCATATAGTTTAAATTACAGTTTAAAAATTATTATCAGATAATATAAAATAACTAAAATTAAAATATAAATTTTTAAAAATAAAGATAATAAATTATAAGTTAGGATAAATCTCATGATAATTGTAACATAATGATAACGTTATTTAATACTGTGTACAAAGTTGCCGAATTGTAGACTAGAGTGACGACTGAGGAAGGCGGCGAGGCCGAGGCGGCGTGTGTTTGTGTCGTGTGTTCCATTCCATACCCACGCAACGCGACGCAACGCAACTGGGTTTCGATGTACTAATTTCTTCACGTCTCTTTCCCCGTTTCGCTTTTGAGTACAAAACACACCAGAACAACTCCGGTCCATGTTCCTCGTCCTCTCGACGAGTAAGCCCACATTTCTGTATTTCCGATCATCATTTTCCTCTGCAATCTCTTCGCCTTCCTCAAGTTTGATCGCTTCATTTGTGCTGACCCATTGATTGGATTTTCTCCTTCTTTCTGATTTTGTAGCCTGCCGTAGATCCATCAGTAATTTCGCGGTCGTTTGCTTTTCGGGTTGGTTTTGAAATCTGGTAATAAGCAAACTGATGATTCAAACAAGAGATCTCTTTTTCGGTTGTTTACGGTGGTGCTTGTTTGTTCACTGAATCCGAATCTCCGATTCTCTGTTTTGGGGAGTCAACAAGGATGGTTTTGGGTGTTTTTGGCTTGCCGTCTTCTGGCTTCCATGATATTGGCTGTAAGGTCTCTGCTTCCTGTTTGGGATGATAGTTGTTCATTTGGGATGGCCTAATTGCCGTGGATAATATGTACCACGAGATGGATAGAGAGTCTGGAAAAGTAGAGCAGATTGTTACCCAGTTCCATTTGAAGCTCTTGCACGTTGTATTGGACTCCAGGATTGCTTCTCTTCACCAACGTGATCCAGTTGGTGGTGACTTGTCCTCGCTTTCTCGGGTCAGGAAGAGTGACAAATGGTTCAACCTTGTCCTAGGAGACCGCCCTGCTGCTCTTGAAAATCTCAACTTCTGGCACAGAAATATGTTTGATCCCATGATAATTGACATCATTCTCAAGCAAAGGGGCTCGTCTCCTGCACCCTCCATGGGCAATCACTGCTCCCTATCGACTCCTGGGGCCTCTCCTGAGACTGTAATAGAGAGGTGGGTCATTCAATATGAAAACCCCCGAGTTCCTGCTCCTCAAACTGGTGACTCATCTGCCTCCTACAGGAAGACCTACAAAAAGCTGATCATACTCTTACGATCTATTTATTCACAGATGAGGATT
This sequence comes from Aquilaria yunnanensis, assembly GCA_039654915.1. Lineage (NCBI taxonomy): Eukaryota > Viridiplantae > Streptophyta > Magnoliopsida > Malvales > Thymelaeaceae > Aquilaria > Aquilaria yunnanensis. The sequence continues at coordinate 69,419,275 of CM077596.1, read as the reverse complement.
CTCCCAGCATACAGGATCTTTAGAGAGCTGGTTTCTTCCAGCCAAACTTATAATTTTGACCTCATTTACAAGGTTTCATCCATTAGTGATCCGTTTTCTAGGGCAGAGGAGGATATGATGAAGGAATATAGTTTTGTGCCGATTGAGGCATTTCCTGGCCACCTTTCCGTCTCCGTGACATACCGGTTTACTGTATCCAACTTCAATCTTCAGCCTCTGCCTTCTTTGCCACCAAAGATAATTACAGATTACGTTGGTAGTCCCACCACCGATCCCATGAGATCTTTCCGCTCTTCAGAGAAGGGAGTTAGTGCCACCTCATTCCCGTTGAGGTTTGTTGGGCTTCCTTCAGCTCCACCTCCACGACCACATAGCTGGAGTGGTGGTTTTCATGCCAGACCTTTTTCCCCAAATCAACCTTTCACTGGATCTCCACCCTTGACTCGTATGTCCCCAATGCCAGCTGGCTTTCCTTCCCCAGTTTCTGATATGTATGGTAACAGAATCCAAAGCTACAGAATGCCAACTCCACAAAAAGCTGCTGTTCGTGATGACTATCAGCTTTCTCCCCCATTCTCGTCATCTGCTTCTCCTTCTACCCCTAGTTACCTCTCTGGTGGCAATCCTCTATTTGCTCATGACCGTTCAGGCACTGCCCCTGTAACTATTCCACATACCTTAAGATCTAGAAGTTCTAGGTGCCCTTCTCCTTACTCTTCTGATCCGAGTAGACACTCTCTTCCACCTTTGTCTCCTAGAAGTCTGAAGCATGACACTTCATCTCAAGAATCCCCATCTGGGATCCGGTCATATAGGAAGGTAGAATCTGTAAGGGCCGGAGAGTTGTCTGCTGGCTTCACGAATCACTATGCTGGACAGAAGGTACTCTTTTAGTTCGGAAGCCTGTTACCTGAAATTTCTAAGCTGCTATCTTAGGCCTTCAAGCATGTTGCTCTGGGTAACAAGGGAGCATTTCTTTGACAGGTGGGCCGAGATAGCAGAGAAGACTCAGGCAGGTTTTCTGGATTGCTATCATCCAGTGGATCACCACGAGTTGGCTTTTCCAGAAGCTCTAGCAGATTGTCTTTTCAGGATGATTTTGATGACTCTGATTTTTCATGTCCGTTTGATTTTGATGATGTTGACGCATCAGAAAATCAAGCAAGGTACTGAAGTAACTCAACCCATTTCACAATTGATTCGTACTGTTTTTGCCCATATTGGAGTCCTTAATTTTACTCATGTTACCAAATTGCGTTTAAGTTCTTCTATAATTGTTGTTGATGGATGATCAGCATCACGTCTGATGGTACCATGTTAGCATGAACTGGTATTTTGAACTTTCAACGAAGACTGTGGATAAGATAACATGGATAAAAGTGTATCATGATGGACTCGTGCCAACACAAGATTATGTCTTATGTGTTTCTTAATGGAATTACTTACCACTCAAAGATGGTAATAATAATGGTCAGTTTTTTGTTTACCATTTCCTTCTTGTTGACAAATGACAATCATCAGGCTATTAGACATCTTGTAATGAGGTATTCTCCAAAGGGTATCAGAGGATCACATAATGTTTAGAGTTTTGTATCCTTTATGACATGGTGTTTGGTATCAGCAATTTTAGCACCAACTCAACTATTTTTACAGAATTTGTTATTTTGGGTCATCCAGAAGTCCTTGTCTGTTTTCTATTTCTCTTTTTGTTAACTCTTCATGAAGTTTGGGAATAATGTGGCTGCTTCTAGCGGTAAAAAATTCCTCTGATCATTTTAGAATAAACTTCTGTGCTCTTTACATGCATTTCCTTCTCTGCCTTTTATTCTTCGCCTTTGAAATGTTGAAAGTCCTCAGGCTAATTCTCCTTGGACTTGCATCATATGGCTGTCACGAGCAAAATAATTTATGAAATTCTGTAAGGGTAATGCTTTTCTTTGATGAGATTCGTATTGCTGGAGTGAGGAGTCCCAGACTATGAGCTTTTTACTGGATAATATAGGCACAAACTCTGCTCTTGGGGTGTTGATACTGAATAGAGACAATTCTCCCTTGACAATCTTTTGTCTTAGCTTTGTTGTACCTTGGGCGTTTCCAATGTTTAATCAATATCTTATTGCAATTTAATGGCTCCCTGCCAAGTTCTTTGTTTCTTCGGATTCCACTTCAGCTCTCAGTTTTTTACTTTATACCCCAACTTGGAACTGCAGCCAGAATCCTGATAGGAGAAGGGCCTCAGACTTTGCTTCACAGTCTGCTCCATTGGGAAGGAAGTCGCAAGATGCTGCTGTTGGAGTTCTTGTTCACATGCTGAGAACAGCACCTCCACTGCGACAGGACTCAGGCTGTCAGTCATCTCATTCACTGAAGCCCGAATGTGAAGGTGTTGGCACAGCTTCAGGATTCTTTATGGCCCGTAGAACCATGGATGCACTTGAAGAGCTTAAGAGCTATCGAGAAATGAAAGATCTTTTACTGTCCAAGAGTGGAACTCGGGTGCTAACAAAGGAATAGGTGTAGTTGCTGCCTTGCTCCAAGTATTGTTTGCATCAGATTGAGGGACCATGCACCGGGGATTACCAAAGTTGCAGAGCTATGAATGTTAAGACTTCAACCAGCAAAGCTACGGACAGAACGTTCATATTGGCTGCGGTGCCGCATGCTTGTGTTTGTTTTCACGAACATTAACAAATCATATACATATCACAAAAAAGAAAATTAGACGCATCATTTACGTTTGTTATGTCCAGCCCGCCTTTTTTCCATTCTGAAGGAGGCGGATGTGTTCAGTACAGTTTAGCAAGCATTCGACTATTGGTGGTGGGTGTGGTTCACCCACAAAGGTGGATCCTATTAAAAACAAACATCATGTATCTGAAAAAATGATCATTAAATATGAGAAAACAAGATATCCTAGTTCTTTTTATCCATGAACTGTGAATAATACTTTTTGCTCGTTTTAGTGAGGTTCTACTACAAGTGGCAAAATTCACTCATCTGTCAAATAACAATCCATCAAAGCACCTAGAATACACAATTAAAAACGCTCCGTTAAGGAACATTAACATCATATGCTTTTTATTTAGTATTTATTTGATTATTTATGCCTTCCGCTGCTGAAGCCTCAATTGGAACCAAACTAATTTAGACCGAGCCAAGGAACAAAGCTCTATTAGTGCCTGGTGCCTGCTCCATATTCAAGATTCAATACTCACACTTCAAAAGCAAAAAACAACAAAAAAAAATCTAGGGTCCTTCCTAAACTATGGCAAGATAGAAATAATCCCTAAGGAGAATTAAGAAGAATATCGTGCATTCCGTGGGGAAAGTCATATAGGGTCCTCCACGACTAGAATGAGGCTAGCTTTTATATCATGTTAGGTCATGGAGTCATGACAAACTTCCAATACAGAGATACATTAGAAACCACTATCACTCACCGTTAAGAGCCATCCCAATCCGCTGAAGTTGCTATAAACAACTGCGAGTTCAGATTACTCCAAAAGAAATATTGCGCTGCCAATATCCTTAACAATCATGTCTGCACGACTATGTTTAACGAAATAAACAGCGGAAAACAAACCGTCCCTACTCGGGGACAGAAAATAATTTCTACTCTTAAGGTTCCAGATGAAAACAAATGCACTCTTTGGTAGCATGGTAGGATTTAACCTCTGGCTTTCACCCTTCACCGTCTCCCTCTCAACTCTGGATCTCTGAAAATGAAGGGAAACAGTCACCAGTGAGATATGATGGAAGGTACTTCAGAATCATCAGCAGAAATAGAGAAGAGATTGCCAAACCTCTGGATGTGATCAAGAATGAGGAGTCTTGGACCAGGAGGGATTTTAACGTCCCTAAGAGCACTGGAGGACATAAAATGACAGTCCAAACAAATCAGAAATCGCATAACCAACAAGTGCATGCGTAGGAGAGAGCAAGTCTTTTACATGAGGCAGATAAAGAAATAACTAGACTACTTGCCTGTCAGTGAGTAAAGGCAATGTGCTGTCATTTAACAAGCCCTTCTTGAAATTCTTTTCATAGTTCTCAAGCCCAAGGTTACTTAGCATAGATTTTGTTTTGACATAATAGATATCCTCCGCTGGTGGTTGTGAGAACTTCTGGCCCAACTGCAAACTTACACAACTGCCATTAGTATCACCTAGCTGCCGCAAAATCCATATTAAAACCATGGACAGTCACAGGTTGCAACTTTTGAGTAAAGAAGCTTCCAGGAAATTAAGAGACTCTATAGTCTGCATTTCCTGTAACTATTCAATAAATTAGATTTATTTAGTGACATATCATACTGGATACCAAAACTGCATTTCATGGAACTCGTTACTGCGTTCATTGGATTGGCACACACTACGAAGAGAAACAGTAAACAGAGAAAGCTTTAGCCTTGAAGTGCTGAATATACAGTAACAGATCACCTTGAAAAGCCCTCCTTGAACAAGGGCGAAAAATAATCCAGATGAAACTGCATTTGCAGCCTGATTTGGTCCACCCACACCACTCACTAGAGAAAACATTACTCCAGAACCAAATGCTGCAACCATGCTGCAACAAGAGATCAATAATCTCACATGTCAAAACAAAAAAAGCTAGAACGAAAAAGTGTTATTCCTTGAAAGACAAATGCCTCCCTATCCACAGATACGATAAGCTAAACATTTCAGCATGCCTGTGAACTGAAGGGACAGAGGTACCAACTAGCACAGATATCTGAAAATGGTATTCCTTACTTAACTACATATCATAGAAACAGAAAGATAAGTACCAAAACTGTAACACCTCAGCTTTAACATAATGACATGCTATAGAAAACCAACAAGCAAGCATACAACGTCAACACATAAGTAATCGCCGATTGAAACCCCCCCCCCCCCCCCCCCCCAACCAACCAACCCCTCCTCCTTCTTTCAAATCCAGAAAAAAAAAAAAAACAAAAGGAAGAATGAAAGAGAACTTGAAATTTTCTACACAATGCAAACCATTGTCTTTCTTTTGCTCCTACTATTTCTGTCTTACACAAATGATGAATGTTGTATAACGAAAAGGGCCAAAAAAAAAAGGCCAAGAAAATAAGTCCAGAACAACAAGTCCACACTCTATTCTCTTTGATCGCCTACGTTGAGCAAAAGGGAGGGCGAATGATTGGGGAAGAAACTCACCTAGACTCGATATCCTCCTTCCCTCTCAATCTCTTCATCACACAAGATATGCCGGCGTTAACACCTGTCATCACGGCAAAGTTGCGAGCTTGGACCAACGGACCTCCGGCCAGAGCCTGCCATTTATACTAAAAGGTTATAATTATCCACTTAACTAAATCCTTCTAAACCATGAATATATCATCTGGCTATTGTAAAGTATCATGAACTTTACAAAGCGAAAAAATTACTAAATCTTCAATCATTTGTATCAAACAAACGAAGAGATTGGACCGAGCAATACCTGAGCTTGTTTTATGGAGGCCATGGCTTGAGGGTTGAGCGAGGCCTGAGGCGGCGGTATGGCAATAGAGCCTGGGTCTCCAGTGAGGGTACCCATGAAGAACCCGATGGCGGCGCCCTGAGCGGCGGAGGTAGCGGTGACGACGGCGGCCTCCACCGGAAGAGTTTGTTTGGCCAACCAATCCTTGAACCCATTCTCAATCTCCTTGAACTTCAACTGCAACTGTTCAATTGGGTTTTTCTGGGGCATGAACTTCTGCAATACCATTCCCTGTTCGTTTCCACGTTCCATTTCGAAGTCTTCTCCCAGCCCACTGCTTCTCTCCTGCCGCCTTGGCTCGCTTTTATTATCAGAGCTAGGATTAAACCCTTCACCGATGAAGACAGATTTTGGGGATAAAATGCACCCGTGGCCCCTAACTTTTTATTGTTGTCCTATTTTAGACTCTAACCCAAAACATTGCATAAGAAGTCCCAACCTCAACTTTTTATTCCATTTTAAATCTTTGGAATACGAAAAGTGTTAAAAATATCAGAACTGACCACATGACATGCAAGCTTGGAACAATTTGCCACATGAAATAATAACTCACCAGCTATAGATGAAGTGGAAAATAAATAATAATAATAAAAAGTATGAAAAATGGGGAAGAAAAAAGTCTGCATTGATTGTCTCTTCTGCTCCTCTGCCCATCACCGGCAACCCCTCCCCCCATCCACTCAATACCTCTTCGCTACCTCTTCTTGTTCACCATTGAATCGGCCCTTTGCTCGTCATCAATTGCCCCACCTTTGCTTGTTGTCGAATTGGGCCTTTGCTCCCCGTCGATCACACCTTTTTTGCTCGCCTTTTCTTCCTGGCAGGCCCTCACACTTTTCGCTCCCCCTGCCCGATTTCGTTCGCCATTCACCTCCACCGTCCTTGATTTCTCTTGCCGGTCCCCTCTCCTTGGCCGATTTCTTTCCAATCATCAGAACCTTCGCTTCGATTTAGATTTCGTCCGATTTCATCCTCGATTACGCCATTCTAGCCCGACACCATTCCAGCCACCTTCCCTATGCAACTCTTCCACCATTCCCCGCCGACTCCACCATCTAACTCCACCTCTGTGCCCCTTTGTCCGCCAGTCAAACGCTCTTCCACCTCGGTCCGCTGTCCTTTCTCGATACCCACCTTGATCCTCAATACCCACCTCTGTCAACCACCTTCGTCCATTTGCTACTTTAGTTCGATTGGCCTCCCCACAATGTCAGCATAAAAAGCCTCTATTACACCTGCCCATGGCAATGACACATAAGCCTCCCCTCAATTTTGCACAGAAGCCTTCGTCTGATTTTTTTTTAATTTTCCTTTTTATACATTTTCTTCCTTTATTTATTAGCTTTCTTTATCTTTTACTCCCTCCGTACCAAAAATTTTGATCCATTTGTTTTTTGTAATTAATTTATAATTTTTTATTTTCAACATTTTAATATATAAATACAAAATCTTTGTATATGAATGATAATTCAAGATATGTAGTTTCTAAATTTATATTTTTTTATTTTTTTTAACAAACAATAATATAAATAAAATTGAGTCAAAATACAACAAAAAGTTAAATGTATCAAAATTTATGGGACGGAGGGAGTATTAATTTTCTTCAATTTGTTTATGCCACCATGGCCAATGGCCCTACACTGGTGTGCTATGACCCCAGTTTCATCAATTTTAACAATTTTCATCATCCAAAGGTCTAAAATGAAATAAAAAATTAAGATTAGGGACTCCTTATGTGAGGTTTTCTATGCGAGATTTTAAGATTAAGGTCTAAAATAAGGTAATAATAAAAGGTTAGGGGCCATGAATGCAATTTACCCCATAGTTTGGATATTTTCAAGGAAAAATATCAAAACTCCTCCGAGGTTTGGGTGAACCTATGTTTGTGTCCTATTTTTTCAAATACCTACGCTTACCCTCTTAAAAGCCAACTCTCTTATTTGTTGTTAATCTGTTACAACATAAAAGGAAAAATACCTAACTTTCCCCTCCTAGACTTCAATTACATAAACTTTACGCCCAACTTAAGAAAAACAAAACCCAAAAACAAAAAATGAAATTTAAGAGATCAAGCCAACCAGAACTCAAACTCAAATCCAATACCTAGGTTTTACTTATTGAACAAATCAATACTCAGAAATCGAATCAAACCCAAATCTAGTAAATCAGAACCCTAAGGCTTAATCTTGGAATGAATCAACCAAAGGAAAACTATCACATGGGTGATGGCTGGTGATATAGGTGGTTAATAAGCAACTGACGTGGGGGGGTGACCTTGCCACGGTGGACGTCCTCATGTTTAGATTTTGGTGGGAGTGCGCGTTGGTAGCCGCCTCCTAGCATAACTGTTTTGTTTGTCATTTTCGTTTTGTTAGCTAGCCTGGGTAGCTATTTATCCAATCTTGATGTAATCATCTGATTCATTGAGAATTGATATTATCGTCTTTCTTCTTCTATCTCTCGTCCTCTCTGTTCTTTGTTTCTTTACTCGCTGAATTCTGGTATCAAGTTTAGTATCAGAGCTACTTTCCTGGCACCATGGCAGAAGGAACACGAGGTCAAGACTAGCGCAAAATCAGTCGAAGAATTCATGGAGAAATCTAAGGATCAAAGCGAACGGGTGAGCAGAGACATCGCTGCCCTCCGGGACATGATCATTAGATTGGTTATCTCACTTCCGCCACCACCACAAGTGCAAGAGGGCAGTGAGGTGAGTGCTAGTGAGACCAAATCCGGAGCTAGCATCTTAGGCAGCCCTCTAGGTAGCCTGAACCTATCTCGTCGTTCTCGGATCGACTTCCCCCATTTTGATGGAGGAGACGTTGAGGGCTGGATCTATCGTTGCGAGCAGTTCTTCTTGATAGACACCGTGGCAGAGGGGTTGAAGGTTCCAGTGGCGTCCGTCCACTTAGAGGGAGAAGCCTTGCAATGGCACCAAGGGTTCATGAGAAACAGGGGACCGTCACGACCGATCCTTTGGCATGAATATGTAGCTGCTCTATGAGCTCGCTTCGGCCAGATCTACACAGATTCGATGGGGGACCTGAAGAATCTGCGACAAAAAGGAAACATCACCGAATATCAACGCCAGTTCAACAACCTCCTCAACCAAGTAACTTATCCTCTCCATGAAGAACTTATAGTGAGCCTGCTGGGTTGCATCCGAAAATACAAATGCCCATTCGTATGTTGAATCCTTGAACTCTTGTCCAAGTGCGAGGTTTGGCTAAGTTACAGGAGATGGTTAACATGACCCGGCAGGCGAGAACTCCGAAAAAGTCGGGGGGTTACTACCTCCACCTCTGCCAAGGTTGGCCCTCCCATCCAACCAGAAGCTAGCATTGCTAGCACCGCCAGCCACTAATCAAGGGCATCAAAAGGAGTGAGGAGGCTAACGGACAAAGAAATGGCTGAGAAACAAGCTCGGAATGAATGCTTTTGGTGTACTGAATAGTTCACTTTTGGCCATAAATGCTGCAGGGGTCAACTTCATAAGATTGAGGTCATATTCGAAGGAGATGACACTCCGAAGCTCATGGAAGTAGATGAAGCCACGGATGATGCCATAGAAAATGATGAACTCGAAGAAGCCCCATTTATTTCCTTAAATGCAATGGCGGGAGTTTCGGGTTGCAACACAATGACAGTGTCTGGAATGATCAAAGGGAAATCAATGCACATGCTCATCGACTCTGGTAGCACGCACATCTTCTGAGATGAGTCAGTAGCCAAAAGATTGGGTTGTACAAGGGAATCAATAGGACCAGTGGGAGTCCGTGTGGCTAATGGCAGTATCCTCAAGAGCATGATGATGTGCAAAGATATACAGTGGACCTTACAAGGAGTGGAGTTTAAGGCAGACGTCCTCCTCCTACCCTTGGGAGGATGTGAGATGATATTGGGGGTGCAATGGTTAAAAAATCTTAGGGATATCCACTGGAATTTTGAGAAATTATGTATGTCTTTCTCCTACTTAGGGAGGAGGGTAACCTTGCGGGGATCCACTACCATGATGACTGGGATAGTCCCTGGAAAAAGAGTACGTAAGTTGCTAGAGCATACAAGAAAGAAAATTGGAGGCCAGGCCTATGCCTTGCAGCTTGTAGGGGCATTGGACGATGAGATTGATATCTGCTATGAAATAGAAGTTAATCGTGGTTACTCAGAGGAGATGAAGAGTTTACTGTAGAAGTTTGATGCTCTATTTGCAGAGCTGGCTTCCTTGCCACCTCACCAAGCCTATGATCATAAGATCAAGCTTAAAGAAAGAACTGAACCTGTCAATGTGCGCCCCTATAGGTACCCTTCAATGTAAAAAGATGTGATCGAAGTAATGATATAAAAGCTATTAAGTGCTGGGGTTATTCAGCCAAGCAAAAGTCCATTTTCATCCCTCATAGTATTGGTTAAAAAGAAGGACAATTCATGGAGACTATGCATAGATTACCGGGAGTTAAATAAGGCTACAATCAAAGATAAATTCCCTATTCTGGTAATTAAGGAGTTGTTGGATGAGTGCATGGAGCTTACTATTTCACTAAACTTGATTTGTGCTCAGGCTATCATCAAATACGTATGGAACCGAGTGATGTTCCTAAGATAGCCTTTCACACACATCATGGGCACTTTGAATTCCTAGTGATGCCATTCGGATTGACTAACGACCCTTCTACTTTTCAGGCCCTCATGAATGACATTTTCAGGCCATACTTGCGGAAGTTTGTGTTGGTTTTCTTTGATGATAAATTAATTTACAGTAAGAGTTGGGAAGAGCATTTGAGGCACGTTCAAAGAGTGCTGGAGATACTTGAGGAGCACAAGCTCTTCGTGAAAATGAGCAAATGCAGTTTTGGGTAAGCCTCTATAAAGTATCTCAAGCATGTCATAAGCCAGCAAGGAGTGGCGACTGATCCCACCAAAATTAAATCCATCTTGGAATGGCCAACGCCATGCACTGTTAAGCAACTTCGTGGTTTCCTGGGCCTCATAAGCTACTACCGGTTATTTATTAAAGGATATGAAGTGATAAGTAAACTAGTCACCCAACTCTTAAAGAAGAATGGCTTTGGGTGGACGGCACAAGGAAATGAAGCCTTCCAGACACTTAAAAATGCTATCAGTTCCGCCCCTGTCTTGGCCCTTCCCAACTTCAATGAGGTATTTATAATCGACACCGATGCGTGTTAATATGGGATAGGGGTTGTTCTTCAGCAACAAGGGCACCCAATTGCATACCTTAGCAAGGCTCTATCTCTACGACCCTAGGCCATGTCCGTTTACGAGAAGGAATTCCTTGCAATCACAATGGCAGTAGATAAGTGGAGACCATATTTACTGGGAAGATACTTTGTCATCTGAACGGATCAGCGTAGCTTGAAATTTCTGATGGAGCAAAGGATTCTTACACCCTTACAGCAGAAGCTAATTGTAAAATTAATGCCCTATGATTACGAAGTTCAATATAAGAAAAGGTGTGAGAACCTAGTTGCAGATGCCCTTTCAAGGGTAACCAGTCAAAAGCTAGTGTGCATGGTTCTATTGACCGTCAACACTGCACTCCTCTCTGAGATCCTTAACAGTTATGATTTTGACTTGAGCTTACGGAAGATAATTGAGTAGAAAAGGGAAAGACTGGAGGTTCACCCTAAGTATACTTATGAGCAATGAGTTTTGAGGAGGAAAGGGAAGCTAGTTGTGGGCAACAATTTCCAGCTAAGGCTGAAAATACTCCAACTTGTTCATGATGGGGCAATAGGTGGGCATTCAAGAGTAGATGTCACCACTAAAAAACTTAAAAGCTAGTGCTATTGGAAGGGAATGAATCGTGATGTCCGAAATTATGTCCGAAATTGCAACATATGTCATAGGTACAAGGTGGAAAACACGGCCGGCCCAGGATTACTCTAGCCCATTCCATTACCTGAAGTTCCCTGGACTGATATTACCATGGATTTTGTGGAAGGTTTACTGTGAGTCCGAATCAAGGAAGCAGTGTTAGTAGTGGTGGATCGCTTGAGCAAGCATGCTCACTTCATAGCTCTCTTGCACCCTGACACTGCTGCTACAATGGCTAAAGTATTTATGGATCACATCTACAAATTGAAGATTTTCAGGATCTCAATAATAACATACTCTTATGTTATTCATTTGTGTATATGCCACATGCATATAAGTTTTCCATACATATTGTCTCAAAAAACAATATCTAGCATGCTATTTGAGTTCAACATGAATATAGACATACTTATCCAGTCAAACAAACTTAGCATGCCACTAAGATCATTTATAAAACTTAAATCCTTAGCATGCTACTAAAGCAAGAAAGGATGCGTACCTTCCTTTTTGATAGTCTTGTGCCGAAAAGGAAAAGGAAGGACTTGATCTTAGAGATACGTCTTGAGGCTTGAATTGAGATGAATAATCTCAATGTAATTCCACCCACAATGCTCTAAGAAAGTGTCTAATATTTCGGCTCTTTAAATGAATGAAAGGAGGAATTTTTCTCTCAAGAAAAATGGTGCAAATTGAGTGTAAAATTCGTACCCACAATGGCCAGCCACTAAAGGCTATTTATAGATGACCAAAAGGCACACCTTTACACCAAGAAAGGTGTCCTTTAAGCCAAAGAACACTTCCTTTGGCTAAGGGTCATGTATGGTGGCGAAAATACATGTCTTTTAGCCAAGGAACACTTCCTTTGGCCTATAACCACCCATAACTACCTTATGGGCGAAAATACATGTCTTTTAAGTCAAGGAACACTTCCTTTGGCCTATAACCACCCATAACTACCTTATGGGCGAAAATACATGTCTTTTAAGTCTAAAGGACATCATATTTGGTGCAATAACCACCTCAACCATCTCCATGGCGGAACATACATGTCCTTTAAAGTCAAAGGACATCACTCTTGGTGCTATAAGCACCCTATGGCCGAATATACATGTCCATTCACCCAAGGAACACTTCCTTTGGATGAAAGGACATGTTCTTTTAGCCAAGAGTTATTTCTTTTGATGAAGAGACATACCTTTACACAAAAGATGTGTCTCTTGGTGGTTTTGAGCTAAAAACAAGGTGAGCTGGCACAAAGCTAGCTCAATATGCTACTTATGCACCATTGAGCTCCTTTGAGCTCCAACCAAGCACCATGAACTAAGGTCCAGCTCCAAGAACTGACCTTGAGCTGGAGTTAGCTGCTTTCAGCTGAAGTAAACTGAAGTCCAGCTACACTCAGCTACCAAAAGCTGAAGTGAGCTGACTTGAGCTGACTTGAGCTGAAGTCCAGCTACATTCAGCTACCATAAGCTGAAGTGAGCTGACTTGAGCTTACTTGAGCTAACTTGAGCTGAAGTCCAGCTACATTCAGCTACCATAAGCTGAAGTGAGCTGACTTGAGCTGACTTGAGCTGAAGTCCAGCTACATTCAGCTACCATAAGCTGAAGTGAGCTGACTTGAGCTGACTTGAGCTAACTTGAGCTGAAGTCCAGCTACATTCAGCTACCATAAGCTGAAGTGAGCTGACTTGAGCTGACTTGAGCTAACTTGAGCTGAAGTCCAGCTACTTTGAGCTACTTATAGCTGAAGTGAGCTGACTTGAGCTAAGGGGAGCTACTTCTAGCTGCCTTAGATACCTTTTCAAGCTATAGTTAGCTCAACGAGCTCAAATCCTATCTTAAAAGGATCTTGGTGCGCCAAGAATTCCAACAAACTCCCACTCGCACTAAGATGCTTTTAAAACTCCCAGCTCCCACTCAAAACAAAACTCCTTAATCCTTATAGCCGAAATAATCTAGACACTTCTACATATATAGAGTTGTGGGTGCGACCTCAAGGCACACACACTAAGTCTCTTCTATTGAGGTTGTTAGACTCTCAATAGAAGATTGTCCTCTCCTCATAGTTTGAACTTCTTCAAACTTTCCTTGAACACATCAAGTACAAGTGTGTTGCTTAAACACATCAAGCTTTCTTGAACACATCAAGTTTTTCTTGAACACATCAAGTTTTGCCTTTCAGACCCCAGACATATGATACACTTCTTAATCACAATCAGTCTCTTTCTCTGAATTTCAACTCCTTGAAATCCATGATTGTATTAAGCATTGTGTACTCATTTAAATCACAATTCAATCTATCATACTACTCACAGTAATATGTGGGCCCAAGATTGAATTTAGTGAACGTGTACCATCTTAATGTCTTTCCTTTGAGCTTCAACTACTTAGGTCAATGAATTAACATGATCACCCAAAAGGAGGATACTCCAGTCTCATTTCTCTAAGACCTTCGACAACCAATCAAAGTGATCATAATTAACTCAACTTCCTAATAGCAAGCTATAGTCACTAAGAGTCTGATTTGAAGAATCTCACACTAAGCAAGAACAGAGACAACTTGCTTAAATTCTTCTATGGTCGTATTTCATGGTCATGGAACACTTGGAAACACATCCATTAAAGTTCCAGAATACACTTCTAAGGTGTTTTACTCATGTCACTCCCATTTGGAGTGATCTCCATTCCAATTGAGGAGTGTGTCATTTCTCCCTCTTAAAACACCATTAAGTGTACTCCTCTTAACATATAAAAGGAGGACATGTCAATAACCATGAAATTTCTCCATGTAAGCCCTTGCTTACATCTAACATAGGCTAGGATGTATGAATGGTCATACAAACTGAATGCACCAAAGCATTGAACCTTGATTACTCATAATCTAGGCGACCATGAAAGGCTAAAGTGTCATGTGTTGGAGCATGACTCCCACTTAAATGTACCATTCATTTAAGTCTTTAGCCAGTCTCATCCTTAATCTTACACAAAGATCAAGGGCGAATGACTCGTGTGAGAAAGTCATTCTCTACCTATGTTTGACATGTTCATTTGTTCGTTGTGTTTTCTAAAATTGAACTGATTATTTCATAAAATAATCTATATTATCACAAAAATAATACTTAACATGTGTGACACCAAAGAGGTGAAGTACATCCAACATTTACATTCTTCTAAGACCCATTGCTCTAACATGTCGAGCAAACACAAGTGGTGGCAATGGCTTAGTGAGAGGATCTGCCACCATCAGGTCTGTAGAAATGTACTCAATCCTAACTTTACCCTCTTCAATTGCATCCCTTACAAAGTTATATTTCATGCTAATGTGCTTGGTTTTTCCATGGTATTTGGGGTCCTTAGTATAAGCCATGGCTGCCATACTATCACTGTAGATAGTAATAGGTCTCTCAATAGAAACCTTGGACTCCAAATTCTTAAGGAAATAACCTAGCCAAAGGGCTTCTTGTACAGCTGAGGCACATGAAACAAATTCAGCCTCCATTGTGGACAATGCTGTACAAGTTTGCTTCTTACTACACCAAGTAGTAGCACCACCATTTAGCATGAAAAGATAACCAGATGTAGACTTGCTGGAGTCTCTATCCCCACCCCAGTCAGCATCAGAATAGCCACGTAAACCAGGGTCTTTACCTTGGTAACAAAGCCAATAATCCTTAGTACCCTTGAGGTACCTTAGGATCCTCTTGACATTCTTCCAATGCTCCAGACCAGGGTTGGAAGAATATCGTGCTAAAAGACCAACCGCTTGGCTGATGTCTGGCCTTGTACATAACATGGCGTACATCAAGCTACCAATGGCACTTAGGTAGGGAATCTGAGCCATCTCTTCCTTCTCCTTTGGAGTCTTAGGACATAAGTCCTCTCCAATCTTGCAACCATATGCAAGAGGTGTACTCATGGGCTTTGCATTTGTTAAGTTGAACCTTGCAAGAATCTTATCAATATAAGATTCTTGAGAAAGGGCCAATAGCCTTGCCTTTCTATTCCTCAGGATCTTCACCCCTAGAATAAAGGCAGCCTCTCCCATATCCTTCATGTCAAAGGTGGAAGACAACCATCCCTTGATGGTACTTAACAATGCAAGCCTATTACTTGCAATCAGTATATCATCTACATATAGAGTCAATACTGCAAAACTAGACCCAGAAGAGTACAAGTATACACAATGGTCTTCATGCATCATCACAAAGCCATAGTTTGTGATTGCATGGTGAAACTTCAAGTACCACTGTCTTGAAGCTTGCTTAAGACCATAGATAGACTTCTTTAGTCTACATACCTTGTCCTCTTGACCCTTTTGGACAAACCCCTCAGGTTGTCTCATATATATCTCCTCACTCAATTCACCATTGAGAAAGGCGGTCTTTACATCCATCTGATGTAACTCTAAGTCTAGATTTGCCACAATGGCAAGTAATATCCTGATGGAAGTGAATTTCACAACAGGAGAGAAGGTGTCTTTGAAATCAACACCCTCCTTCTGTGTAAAACCCTTGGCCACCAACCGGGCCTTGTATCTTTCGATACTTCCATCAGAGTTCACCTTGATCTTGAGAACCCACTTGTTCCCAATTGCCTTACGGCCTAGAGGAAGATCACTTAACTCCCAAACCCCATTGAGATGCATCGAATGCAACTCATCCTTCATTGCATTTAGCCACTCTTCCCTTTGTTCACCCTCAAGAGCCTCCTCAATGTTACTTGGCTCATCTATCTCAGATGCAACCAAGTTTGCCTCACTATCCAGGATCCACCATTCTTTAGGTGGTCCAAATTTCCTCATTGATCTTCTCAATATAGGCTGAGATGGAGGCAACTCATGCTCCATCTCTTGAGGCTCAACATTTTGCCCTTGAGTATCCTCAACTCCCTCTTGAACAAAACCTTCCTCTTGGAAGTCTTGCTCATGTTGGTCCACAACAACAGGGATTTCTAGAGCCATTGCTCCACGTGGTTGAGGTACTCCCTCTAGAGTAGGTGCATGTGTCCCAAGTGTCCTTATGACACTTGGTTGACCCTCATCTAGGATCTGGCTTAATGAGGTTAAGTCACCACACTCACCAACTTTGGGGAACTCATCCTCCACAAAGTTAGCATTCCTTGCATCAAAGATGTTCCCAATTTTGTGACTTACATCCAAGAACACATAACCCCTAGATTGTTCAGCATAACCAAGGAAGGCACACTTCCTCCCTCTTGGACCCAACTTTCCCAAAGGGTGGTCCGTTATGTGAACATAAGCTAAACAACCCCAAGGGCGTAAATAGCTTAGGTTAGGAGTTTTCTTCTTCCATAACTCATATGGAGAAGAATTCACATTCTTGGTGGGTACTCTATTAAGGACATGAACTGCACACAGCAGTGCATCACTCCAATAAGTGATGTCTAAATTGGCCTTTGCCATCATGGAACGTACCATGTCCATAAGAGTTCTATTCTTCCTCTCAGATACTCCATTCTGTTGGGGTGTCCAAGGAAGGGTGAACTCCCTCTCAATACCTTTCAAGTCACAAAATGCTTTGAATGCATTAGATGTATACTCTCCACCCCTATCTGTCCTCAAGGACTTAATCTTCTTACCTACTTGGTTCTCAACCAAGTACACATACTTCTCAAAGCATGCCAAGGCCTCTGCCTTGTTTCTGAGTAAGTAGATATGGGTGAATCGAGTATAATCATCTGTGAATGTGATGAAATACTTAAATCCATTTCTAGATTCAACCCTCATTGGCCCACACAGGTCAGAGTGAACTAAACTAAGTGCCTCACCTCTCCTAGTTGCTTTGCCAAAAGGCTTTCTTGTGGCTTTGTCTTCTAGGCATGATTGACAACTTGGAAGGACAACCTTGGTCAAGGAACCTAGCAAGCCACCCTTGGCTAGCTTGTTCATTCTATCTTGACCAATATGACCTAACCTTTCATGCCATCTCATTTCATTTGTGACCTCTGTCACATAGCAACTAGGACTTGCAACAGAATGGTCAGTTGGCTTTAACTCATAAAGCCCATTATTA
Organism: Aquilaria yunnanensis; assembly: GCA_039654915.1. Classification (NCBI taxonomy): domain Eukaryota; kingdom Viridiplantae; phylum Streptophyta; class Magnoliopsida; order Malvales; family Thymelaeaceae; genus Aquilaria; species Aquilaria yunnanensis. The sequence continues at coordinate 69,401,903 of CM077596.1, read as the reverse complement.
ACTGAACAAGTGCACACTATCTGATTATCTTTAATAATAGACACACTATTATTAAAGAAATTAAAGCAATAATTGTACTTCAACATACAACTTATAGAAATCAAATTTCTACAAATGTTTGGTACATACAATACATCTATTAGATACAAATATCCAATATCTATAGGAATCCTACATGTTCCTATGCCTTCCACTTCCAGCCTGGCATCATTTCCTACTGAAATGTGCTTAGCTCCTTTTGAGAGCTTCCTGTAGGCCACAAACCAGGACTTCTCCCGTGCTATGTGGTCTGTTGCTCCCGAGTCTACAATCCACAAAGAATTGCACTCAGTTAGTAATGTACATGACACAACATGTACAAGGGAAGTAGAAGGGTATGTATGTACCTTGGGTGGACCTTTGCAATCCTTTGCAAAGTGTCCTTTATACCCACAGTTGAAGCACTTTAGCTTGCTTATGTCCCGTTTCTTCTTGAACCTTTTCTTAGAAGCAGGAACTTTTCCCTTGCCCTTCCTTGGCCCTCCTTTTCCACCATTCTTCTTCCATCCCTTCTGGATAGAAGATGAGGCAACATATGCCTTAGAATGGTCCTTGAGGGCCATTACCTCAGCCTCAAGGAGGAGGTGACGGGCAATGTCATCAAATGACATTATTTGAGGGTTATGGCGTAAGTTGACCTTCATCAACTGCCATTCCTCATCAGGCCAGGAACGAATTATTGCTTGCACTTGTTGCTCATCAGTGAGCACATGCCCTGCCGTCTTGAGTTGGTGGATCATGCGTGACATCTCACGCAAGTGAGCACTCATAGAGTGATCAGCACGCTTCACATAATTCTCAAACCTGAGAATCATCGAGCGTTGTTTCTCTACAGAAACATCTCCATACTTGGCCTTGACAGAGTCCCATATGGCCCTGGCCCCCTCAAGCATGGAGAATTCCACCATAATCTCATCCACCATAGTGGAAAGGAGAGTGACTCTACACATAAAGTTCTTCTTTAGGAATGCCTCATAGGCAGTCTTATCCTCTCCCTCAGCAGGAGGCATGATCTCTTGAGTGAGTACATCAAGAGTATCTTGCTCAGTTAAAATGAATTTGACTTTCTGTTGCCAAATTGAATAGTTTTCACCATCCAATTTGAGGTCACGGTTTAATTCAGCAACAATATTCTTACAAGCCATCTACATTGATGCAATTCACATTTTTAGTTCAATTTACACAACAAGACTCAACAAAGCAACATGTGTATGAAAACAACTTCTAACATGCTCATATATGGCAAAAGAGATGCATATAACATTCGATCAGAAATATATAAACATGCCTTTATTGTTTCATACACATATCCTTTATTAACCTTCATCGAAATCATACACATATGTATGATCCTAAATCATGCTCACAACATGTAACATATACATATTCATGACCTAGGCTCTGATACCAATTGAAGATTTTCAGGATCTCAATAATAACATACTCTTATGTTATTCATTTGTGTATATGCCACATGCATATAAGTTTTCCATACATATTGTCTCAAAAAACAATATCTAGCATGCTATTTGAGTTCAACATGAATATAGACATACTTATCCAGTCAAACAAACTTAGCATGCCACTAAGATCATTCATAAAACTTAAATCCTTAGCATGCTACTAAAGCAAGAAAGGATGCGTACCTTCTTTTTTGATAGTCCTGTGCCGAAAAGGAAAAGGAAGGACTTGATCTTAGAGATACGCCTTGAGGCTTGAATTGAGATGAAGAATCTCAATGTAATTCCACCCACAATGCTCTAAGAAAGTGTCTAATATTTCAGCTCTTTAAAGGAATGAAAGGAGGAATTTTTCTCTCAAGAAAAATGGTGCAAATTGAGTGTAAAATTCGTACCCACAATGGCCAGCCACTAAAGGCTATTTATAGATGACCAAAAGGCACACCTTTACACCAAGAAAGGTGTCCTTTAAGCCAAAGAACACTTCCTTTGGCTAAGGGTCATGTATGGTGGCGAAAATACATGTCTTTTAGCCAAGGAACACTTCCTTTGGCCTATAACCACCCATAACTACCTTATGGGCGAAAATACATGTCTTTTAAGTCAAGGAACACTTCCTTTGGCCTATAACCACCCATAACTACCTTATGGGCGAAAATACATGTCTTTTAAGTCTAAAGGACATCACATTTGGTGCAATAACCACCTCAACCACCTCCATGGCGGAACATACATGTCCTTTAAAGTCAAAGGACATCACTCTTGGTGCTATAAGCACCCTATGGCCGAATATACATGTCCATTCACCCAAGGAACACTTCCTTTGGATGAAAGGACATGTTCTTTTAGCCAAGAGTTATTTCTTTTGATGAAGAGACATACCTTTACACAAAAGATGTGTCTCTTGGTGGTTTTGAGCTAAAAACAAGGTGAGCTGGCACAAAGCTAGCTCAATATGCTACTTATGCACCATTGAGCTCCTTTGAGCTCCAACCAAGCACCATGAACTAAGGTCCAGCTCCAAGAACTGACCTTGAGCTGGAGTTAGCTGCTTTCAGCTGAAGTAAACTGAAGTCCAGCTACACTCAGCTACCAAAAGCTGAAGTGAGCTGACTTGAGCTGACTTGAGCTGAAGTTCAGCTACATTCAGCTACCATAAGCTGAAGTGAGCTGACTTGAGCTTACTTGAGCTAACTTGAGCTGAAGTCCAGCTACATTCAGCTACCATAAGCTGAAGTGAGCTGACTTGAGCTGACTTGAGCTGAAGTCCAGCTACATTCAGCTACCATAAGCTGAAGTGAGCTGACTTGAGCTGACTTGAGCTAACTTGAGCTGAAGTCCAGCTACATTCAGCTACCATAAGCTGAAGTGAGCTGACTTGAGCTGACTTGAGCTAACTTGAGCTGAAGTCCAGCTACTTTGAGCTACTTATAGCTGAAGTGAGCTGACTTGAGCTAAGGGGAGCTACTTCTAGCTGCCTTAGATACCTTTTCAAGCTATAGTTAGCTCAACGAGCTCAAATCCTATCTTAAAAGGATCTTGGTGCGCCAAGAATTCCAACAAACTCCCACTCGCACTAAGATGCTTTTAAAACTCCCAGCTCCCACTCAAAACAAAACTCCTTAATCCTTATAGCCGAAATAATCTAGACACTTCTACATATATAGAGTTGTGGGTGCGACCTCAAGGCACACACACTAAGTCTCTTCTATTGAGGTTGTTAGACTCTCAATAGAAGATTGTCCTCTCCTCATAGTTTGAACTTCTTCAAACTTTCCTTGAACACATCAAGTACAAGTGTGTTGCTTAAACACATCAAGCTTTCTTGAACACATCAAGTTTTTCTTGAACACATCAAGTTTTGCCTTTCAGACCCCAGACATATGATACACTTCTTAATCACAATCAGTCTCTTTCTCTGAATTTCAACTCCTTGAAATCCATGATTGTATTAAGCATTGTGTACTCATTTAAATCACAATTCAATCTATCATACTACTCACAGTAATATGTGGGCCCAAGATTGAATTTAGTGAACGTGTACCATCTTAATGTCTTTCCTTTGAGCTTCAACTACTTAGGTCAATGAATTAACATGATCACCCAAAAGGAGGATACTCCAGTCTCATTTCTCTAAGACCTTCGACAACCAATCAAAGTGATCATAATTAACTCAACTTCCTAATAGCAAGCTATAGTCACTAAGAGTCTGATTTGAAGAATCTCACACTAAGCAAGAACAGAGACAACTTGCTTAAATTCTTCTATGGTCGTATTTCATGGTCATGGAACACTTGGAAACACATCCATTAAAGTTCCAGAATACACTTCTAAGGTGTTTTACTCATGTCACTCCCATTTGGAGTGATCTCCATTCCAATTGAGGAGTGTGTCATTTCTCCCTCTTAAAACACCATTAAGTGTACTCCTCTTAACATATAAAAGGAGGACATGTCAATAACCATGAAATTTCTCCATGTAAGCCCTTGCTTACATCTAACATAGGCTAGGATGTATGAATGGTCATACAAACTGAATGCACCAAAGCATTGAACCTTGATTACTCATAATCTAGGCGACCATGAAAGGCTAAAGTGTCATGTGTTGGAGCATGACTCCCACTTAAATGTACCATTCATTTAAGTCTTTAGCCAGTCTCATCCTTAATCTTACACAAAGATCAAGGGCGAATGACTCGTGTGAGAAAGTCATTCTCTACCTATGTTTGACATGTTCATTTGTTCGTTGTGTTTTCTAAAATTGAACTGATTATTTCATAAAATAATCTATATTATCACAAAAATAATACTTAACATGTGTGACACCAAAGAGGTGAAGTACATCCAACATTTACATTCTTCTAAGACCCATTGCTCTAACATGTCGAGCAAACACAAGTGGTGGCAATGGCTTAGTGAGAGGATCTGCCACCATCAGGTCTGTAGAAATGTACTCAATCCTAACTTTACCCTCTTCAATTGCATCCCTTACAAAGTTATATTTCATGCTAATGTGCTTGGTTTTTCCATGGTATTTGGGGTCCTTAGTATAAGCCATGGCTGCCATACTATCACTGTAGATAGTAATAGGTCTCTCAATAGAAACCTTGGACTCCAAATTCTTAAGGAAATAACCTAGCCAAAGGGCTTCTTGTACAGCTGAGGCACATGAAACAAATTCAGCCTCCATTGTGGACAATGCTGTACAAGTTTGCTTCTTACTACACCAAGTAGTAGCACCACCATTTAGCATGAAAAGATAACCAGATGTAGACTTGCTGGAGTCTCTATCCCCACCCCAGTCAGCATCAGAATAGCCACGTAAACCAGGGTCTTTACCTTGGTAACAAAGCCAATAATCCTTAGTACCCTTGAGGTACCTTAGGATCCTCTTGACATTCTTCCAATGCTCCAGACCAGGGTTGGAAGAATATCGTGCTAAAAGACCAACCGCTTGGCTGATGTCTGGCCTTGTACATAACATGGCGTACATCAAGCTACCAATGGCACTTAGGTAGGGAATCTGAGCCATCTCTTCCTTCTCCTTTGGAGTCTTAGGACATAAGTCCTCTCCAATCTTGCAACCATATGCAAGAGGTGTACTCATGGGCTTTGCATTTGTTAAGTTGAACCTTGCAAGAATCTTATCAATATAAGATTCTTGAGAAAGGGCCAATAGCCTTGCCTTTCTATTCCTCAGGATCTTCACCCCTAGAATAAAGGCAGCCTCTCCCATATCCTTCATGTCAAAGGTGGAAGACAACCATCCCTTGATGGTACTTAACAATGCAAGCCTATTACTTGCAATCAGTATATCATCTACATATAGAGTCAATACTGCAAAACTAGACCCAGAAGAGTACAAGTATACACAATGGTCTTCATGCATCATCACAAAGCCATAGTTTGTGATTGCATGGTGAAACTTCAAGTACCACTGTCTTGAAGCTTGCTTAAGACCATAGATAGACTTCTTTAGTCTACATACCTTGTCCTCTTGACCCTTTTGGACAAACCCCTCAGGTTGTCTCATATATATCTCCTCACTCAATTCACCATTGAGAAAGGCGGTCTTTACATCCATCTGATGTAACTCTAAGTCTAGATTTGCCACAATGGCAAGTAATATCCTGATGGAAGTGAATTTCACAACAGGAGAGAAGGTGTCTTTGAAATCAACACCCTCCTTCTGTGTAAAACCCTTGGCCACCAACCGGGCCTTGTATCTTTCGATACTTCCATCAGAGTTCACCTTGATCTTGAGAACCCACTTGTTCCCAATTGCCTTACGGCCTAGAGGAAGATCACTTAACTCCCAAACCCCATTGAGATGCATCGAATGCAACTCATCCTTCATTGCATTTAGCCACTCTTCCCTTTGTTCACCCTCAAGAGCCTCCTCAATGTTACTTGGCTCATCTATCTCAGATGCAACCAAGTTTGCCTCACTATCCAGGATCCACCATTCTTTAGGTGGTCCAAATTTCCTCATTGATCTTCTTAATATAGGCTGAGATGGAGGCAACTCATGCTCCATCTCTTGAGGCTCAACATTTTGCCCTTGAGTATCCTCAACTCCCTCTTGAACAAAACCTTCCTCTTGGAAGTCTTGCTCATGTTGGTCCACAACAACAGGGATTTCTAGAGCCATTGCTCCACGTGGTTGAGGTACTCCCTCTAGAGTAGGTGCATGTGTCCCAAGTGTCCTTATGACACTTGGTTGACCCTCATCTAGGATCTGGCTTAATGAGGTTAAGTCACCACACTCACCAACTTTGGGGAACTCATCCTCCACAAAGTTAGCATTCCTTGCATCAAAGATGTTCCCAATTTTGTGACTTACATCCAAGAACACATAACCCCTAGATTGTTCAGCATAACCAAGGAAGGCACACTTCCTCCCTCTTGGACCCAACTTTCCCAAAGGGTGGTCCGTTATGTGAACATAAGCTAAACAACCCCAAGGGCGTAAATAGCTTAGGTTAGGAGTTTTCTTCTTCCATAACTCATATGGAGAAGAATTCACATTCTTGGTGGGTACTCTATTAAGGACATGAACTGCACACAGCAGTGCATCACTCCAATAAGTGATGTCTAAATTGGCCTTTGCCATCATGGAACGTACCATGTCCATAAGAGTTCTATTCTTCCTCTCAGATACTCCATTCTGTTGGGGTGTCCAAGGAAGGGTGAACTCCCTCTCAATACCTTTCAAGTCACAAAATGCTTTGAATGCATTAGATGTATACTCTCCACCCCTATCTGTCCTCAAGGACTTAATCTTCTTACCTACTTGGTTCTCAACCAAGTACACATACTTCTCAAAGCATGCCAAGGCCTCTGCCTTGTTTCTGAGTAAGTAGATATGGGTGAATCGAGTATAATCATCTGTGAATGTGATGAAATACTTAAATCCATTTCTAGATTCAACCCTCATTGGCCCACACAGGTCAGAGTGAACTAAACTAAGTGCCTCACCTCTCCTAGTTGCTTTGCCAAAAGGCTTTCTTGTGGCTTTGTCTTCTAGGCATGATTGACAACTTGGAAGGACAACCTTGGTCAAGGAACCTAGCAAGCCACCCTTGGCTAGCTTGTTCATTCTATCTTGACCAATATGACCTAACCTTTCATGCCATCTCATTTCATTTGTGACCTCTGTCACATAGCAACTAGGACTTGCAACAGAATGGTCAGTTGGCTTTAACTCATAAAGCCCATTATTAACTGAACAAGTGCACACTATCTGATTATCTTTAATAATAGACACACTATTATTAAAGAAATTAAAGCAATAATTGTACTTCAACATACAACTTATAGAAATCAAATTTCTACAAATGTTTGGTACATACAATACATCTATTAGATACAAATATCCAATATCTATAGGAATCCTACATGTTCCTATGCCTTCCACTTCCAGCCTGGCATCATTTCCTACTGAAATGTGCTTAGCTCCTTTTGAGAGCTTCCTGTAGGCCACAAACCAGGACTTCTCCCGTGCTATGTGGTCTGTTGCTCCCGAGTCTACAATCCACAAAGAATTGCACTCAGTTAGTAATGTACATGACACAACATGTACAAGGGAAGTAGAAGGGTATGTATGTACCTTGGGTGGACCTTTGCAATCCTTTGCAAAGTGTCCTTTATACCCACAGTTGAAGCACTTTAGCTTGCTTATGTCCCGTTTCTTCTTGAACCTTTTCTTAGAAGCAGGAACTTTTCCCTTGCCCTTCCTTGGCCCTCCTTTTCCACCATTCTTCTTCCATCCCTTCTGGATAGAAGATGAGGCAACATATGCCTTAGAATGGTCCTTGAGGGCCATTACCTCAGCCTCAAGGAGGAGGTGACGGGCAATGTCATCAAATGACATTATTTGAGGGTTATGGCGTAAGTTGACCTTCATCAACTGCCATTCCTCATCAGGCCAGGAACGAATTATTGCTTGCACTTGTTGCTCATCAGTGAGCACATGCCCTGCCGTCTTGAGTTGGTGGATCATGCGTGACATCTCACGCAAGTGAGCACTCATAGAGTGATCAGCACGCTTCACATAATTCTCAAACCTGAGAATCATCGAGCGTTGTTTCTCTACAGAAACATCTCCATACTTGGCCTTGACAGAGTCCCATATGGCCCTGGCCCCCTCAAGCATGGAGAATTCCACCATAATCTCATCCACCATAGTGGAAAGGAGAGTGACTCTACACATAAAGTTCTTCTTTAGGAATGCCTCATAGGCAGTCTTATCCTCTCCCTCAGCAGGAGGCATGATCTCTTGAGTGAGTACATCAAGAGTATCTTGCTCAGTTAAAATGAATTTGACTTTCTGTTGCCAAATTGAATAGTTTTCACCATCCAATTTGAGGTCACGGTTTAATTCAGCAACAATATTCTTACAAGCCATCTACATTGATGCAATTCACATTTTTAGTTCAATTTACACAACAAGACTCAACAAAGCAACATGTGTATGAAAACAACTTCTAACATGCTCATATATGGCAAAAGAGATGCATATAACATTCGATCAGAAATATATAAACATGCCTTTATTGTTTCATACACATATCCTTTATTAACCTTCATCGAAATCATACACATATGTATGATCCTAAATCATGCTCACAACATGTAACATATACATATTCATGACCTAGGCTCTGATACCAATTGAAGATTTTCAGGATCTCAATAATAACATACTCTTATGTTATTCATTTGTGTATATGCCACATGCATATAAGTTTTCCATACATATTGTCTCAAAAAACAATATCTAGCATGCTATTTGAGTTCAACATGAATATAGACATACTTATCCAGTCAAACAAACTTAGCATGCCACTAAGATCATTCATAAAACTTAAATCCTTAGCATGCTACTAAAGCAAGAAAGGATGCGTACCTTCTTTTTTGATAGTCCTGTGCCGAAAAGGAAAAGGAAGGACTTGATCTTAGAGATACGCCTTGAGGCTTGAATTGAGATGAAGAATCTCAATGTAATTCCACCCACAATGCTCTAAGAAAGTGTCTAATATTTCAGCTCTTTAAAGGAATGAAAGGAGGAATTTTTCTCTCAAGAAAAATGGTGCAAATTGAGTGTAAAATTCGTACCCACAATGGCCAGCCACTAAAGGCTATTTATAGATGACCAAAAGGCACACCTTTACACCAAGAAAGGTGTCCTTTAAGCCAAAGAACACTTCCTTTGGCTAAGGGTCATGTATGGTGGCGAAAATACATGTCTTTTAGCCAAGGAACACTTCCTTTGGCCTATAACCACCCATAACTACCTTATGGGCGAAAATACATGTCTTTTAAGTCAAGGAACACTTCCTTTGGCCTATAACCACCCATAACTACCTTATGGGCGAAAATACATGTCTTTTAAGTCTAAAGGACATCACATTTGGTGCAATAACCACCTCAACCACCTCCATGGCGGAACATACATGTCCTTTAAAGTCAAAGGACATCACTCTTGGTGCTATAAGCACCCTATGGCCGAATATACATGTCCATTCACCCAAGGAACACTTCCTTTGGATGAAAGGACATGTTCTTTTAGCCAAGAGTTATTTCTTTTGATGAAGAGACATACCTTTACACAAAAGATGTGTCTCTTGGTGGTTTTGAGCTAAAAACAAGGTGAGCTGGCACAAAGCTAGCTCAATATGCTACTTATGCACCATTGAGCTCCTTTGAGCTCCAACCAAGCACCATGAACTAAGGTCCAGCTCCAAGAACTGACCTTGAGCTGGAGGTAGCTGCTTTCAGCTGAAGTAAACTGAAGTCCAGCTACACTCAGCTACCAAAAGCTGAAGTGAGCTGACTTGAGCTGAAGTCCAGCTACATTCAGCTACCATAAGCTGAAGTGAGCTGACTTGAGCTTACTTGAGCTAACTTGAGCTGAAGTCCAGCTACATTCAGCTACCATAAGCTGAAGTGAGCTGACTTGAGCTGACTTGAGCTGAAGTCCAGCTACATTCAGCTACCATAAGCTGAAGTGAGCTGACTTGAGCTGACTTGAGCTAACTTGAGCTGAAGTCCAGCTACATTCAGCTACCATAAGCTGAAGTGAGCTGACTTGAGCTGACTTGAGCTAACTTGAGCTGAAGTCCAGCTACTTTGAGCTACTTATAGCTGAAGTGAGCTGACTTGAGCTAAGGGGAGCTACTTCTAGCTGCCTTAGATACCTTTTCAAGCTATAGTTAGCTCAACGAGCTCAAATCCTATCTTAAAAGGATCTTGGTGCGCCAAGAATTCCAACACAAATTACATGGCAACCCAAGAACCATCATCAGTGACCGTGATCCCACCTTTTTCAGCCTCTTTTGGAAAAAGTTGTTTAAATGACAGGGAGTGGAGTTGCACATGTCGACCACCTACCATCCACAATCTGATGGCCAAACCGAAGTAGTGAATAGATGTTTGGAAGCTTATCACCGATGCATGACAATTGGGAATCAAAGAGACTAGGTCGAGTGGCTTCCGTTAGCAGAATGGTGGTACAACACCAATTTTCACTCTACTCTTCAGCTCAGTCCGTATGAAGCTTTATATAGTCAAAAACCTCCTGTTCATGTTCCTTATGTTCCCGTAGATTCCATTGTTGAGTCTGTTGATCGAAGCTTGGTTGTACGAGAAAAAATACGGTTATAATTAAAGAAAAATCTGGAAACTACTCAAGCTCATATGAAGCAACAAGCTGATAGGAAAAGATCAGATAGGGAATTTGTTATAGGGGACTGGGTCTACCTCAAATTACAAAAATATCACCAGGTCTCCATGGGTAAGGCACCTAATCAGAAGCTGAGGTCCAAGTATTGTGGACCATTCTAAGTTGAAGATCAAATTGGTAAGGTGGCTTACAAATTGAGGCTATCCCCTGAAGCATGAATTCACAATGTAATCAATGAATCTATGTTGAAGAAGAAAATAGGGGCTACTCTAGTAATTTCCACTTTACCGGACACAAGAAGCATGGAGAAAAAAATGCCTATAGCCATTTTGGATCGAAAGATACAACGCCAAGGGAACAAAGCTGTTAGTCAAGTTTTAGTTCACTGGTCTGACTCGGCACCTAAGGAGGCAACGTGGGAAGACTTTTCCAACTTGAAGGCAAGGTTTCCCAACTTAAATGACTCTTAAGGTCAAGAGTCTCTAAAGAAAGAAGGTATGATACAAGTGGTTAATAAGCAGCTGACATGGAAGGGTGACCTTGCCACGATGGACGTCCTCATGTTTAGATTTTGGTGGGAGTGTGCGTTGGTAGCCACCTCCTGGTGTAATCGTCTTGTTTGTCATTTTGATTTTGTTAGCTGGCCTGAATGGCTATTTATCCAATCCCGATGTAATCATTTGATTCATTGAGAATTGATATTATCGTTTTTCTTCTTTTTTCTCTCATCCTCTCTGTTCTTTGTTTATCTACTCGCTGAATTCTAGTATCAGCTGGTCGGTGAAGAGGGACGCGGTTTTGAAGGAAGGCCAAATTAAGCGATGGTGTCAGGATCGTGAACAGTCATCGAGAATGTTGGATCGCAAATGGTAATCGAGAATAGCAGGGTCACAAACAGTCATCGAGAGCATCGAGGTCAAGGGAAAACTAACGGATGAGGTAGCGGCGAGCGCAAATTTGAGGAGGAGGATGAATGGTGGTGAATCAGGGTCGAGGGCAAACTAATGTAAGAGGAGGGTGAACGGTTGTCAAGAGCATCGGGTTGAGGGGGAATATTTGTTAATAGCATTGGGAGTTGAGTGAACTAAATATGAGGGTAAATCATAGCAGAAAGGCAAGGGCGAACTAATGACGACACTAGTTCACCAATTTGAGGGCAAATAGGGCTGATTGAACGGACGCACCATTGGAGGGTGAATCGGAGGTTGTTGGCTGTCACTGAGTTCCCCATCACAAAGGTTCCAACCGTCACCATCAAAGGCGCGACTGCTTCATCTAATCATTTGATTGTTTGATTGTATAATTGTATTGATTTATAAGTTAGAGGGCAAAAATACCAAAGATTCTAAGGAAGAAGATTACGAGGACAAAAATATGACATTTGCTTTTTTCTTTTGTAACGGTAAATTTTGGTATTCATTTTGTAAGAAGGTAAATGTTGGTATGTCAAAAGGGGAGGATAAAAGTGTAGGTTCAACAAACCTTAGGAAAAGGTTTTGGTATTTTTCCCTATTTTCAAAGAGCTTCCTTCTCCAAGTCAATTGTGTCTGTGACCCCTAACTTTAATTATTGCACTATTTTAGACTCTAACATCAATTTTGTCCATGAAAAATCTCTAGCATTGTTTAAGTATTTCATTTTAGACCTTTTATGGATGAAAAATGTTAGTGTTAACGGAAAATGTAATGTGGCATGCCAACTTGGATGATGTGTCATGTGACATAATAAATCAATTGCCATGGAAGATGTGGAAAACTAAGAAAAAATTAAAAAAAAAAAAAACTTAAAACCATCATCTACGTCGTCAACCCACTCGACTCCCCTTCCAACGACCACACCCTCACGCCGCCTTCTGCCATGTTGCCCAGAATCCAGCAACCCTGTTTATGGATGTTCTCCTTTCCATATCCAACGAACGTTTTGTTCCCACGGCAACAATCCTCCTAATCTTATCGCAAATCTTGTCCCTGAATTTCATCCTTATGATACCCACCCATCATTGCCAATGTCTCAATACAAATCTGATCGCAAATCGGGCTTATGATTCCAACAAATCGGGCAGCAAATTGATTGTTGAAGATCAATTGAATGATAGATGAATGACCAACTGACAGTGGTCTTGTCATTTTGCTTGCATCTGTCCATTGACAGCTCAGCATTTCCCTTGGATCTATTCATCGATGGCGGGCTCGGGGTTGATGCAAATTGAGTAGGGGCTCAACGGCTAGGCTTGGGCAAATGATGTTAATCGAGTGGCGAACGGAGGAGCAGGTGCTAACGTGAATCGAGTGGGGAACGGAAGGGCTGTGGACAATGCGAATCAAGTGGGAGATGGAGGAGCGGCAGACAACGCAAATCAAGTTGGAGATAGAAGAACACCAGACAATGGGGCGGTGGTCTAAGGGAATGACGACAGGGTGGGTGACCAACGACAGCAAAGGAGGTGACCGGCAATAGGGCGGTGGGGCAGGGGAAATTGATTTGGGTACTCTATCCATTTGATTACTTTTTTAAAAAAAATTTCTTAATTTTTTATATTTTTTTAAATTTCTTTTACTTTTTTAATTTTTTTCTTACTTTTCCACATCATCCATGACAATTGATTTTTTGTGCCACGTGACAAATCATTCATGTTGGTGTGCCACATGACATTTTTTATCCACACTAACATCTTTTATTCATAAAATGTCCAAAATGAAACATTTAAACAATGTTAGAGATTTTTTTTATGGATAAAATCGAGATCAAGATATAGAATGATACAATAATTAAATATTAGGGCCCATGGATGCAATTTATTCTTCCTTCTCCACTCTGTTTCGATTTTGGTAAAAAAATTTAGGCCGATTGCAAGCCCAATTCATTGGAAGATTTTGTATAAAATGTTAAAGTCTTGCAACTAAAAACGTTCACTGATATGTGTAATAATTTTATATTTTATTTTTTTATATGTAACACTACTAATTTTGAAGTATTTCACCTTTATTTGAAAGAAAAAAAAAACTATAATATGTAACCTTTAAATTTTAATTTTGAAATATTAAATACTAGATACTTGAAATTCCTATATTTCGTATTTTGTTTTACTGGTAAGTATGATTTCCAATACAATGGCATACCACTACAAGTTACTTACTAGCTCATATTGTGAGGAAGTGGTGCAATATAAAAATATACAAATACGTCTTCTTTAAAAATAGAGATAATAAAAGGTACTCGAATCTTGAAATTTGGCATTATTATATGAATAATTAAGAAACAAATTTTTCATAAAGGAAAGTTCTCCTACATTCTGAATGAGGTAATGACTAATTTGCACTTGATCCTTTGAATCGATAGAGTGACGTAGGAGTCACATGGTATCTAATGATCTATAAAAGGAGTAGACTGAAGAAAATCAGTAAAGAGGCCGAAATTTGAAGGGGCAGGATTATTTCGGCGGACGAAGCCATCTCCACAGCCTTCCGATTACTCGTGGTCTGTTTTGTTGGAGCCGGAACCGCACCACCAACTGAATCTGGTCTTTTTGTTCTGCATCAATTTCACATATATAGTGCAAAATCCGTCTTCAGCATCACCCATTATATATATAAGCAAATCATTTGTAGAATAAGAGGCTAATTTATTGGTAGAAAAGAAATGTTGAGTTATACCCAGGGCAGAAGACGATGTGATAATCGAATGCCTTGCAAGTGAAAGTGCTAGTTCCATCATCGAAAGCATAGCTGTAGGCCTTGGGGCAGGCACGCTTGAAGATGGAGGAATAGAAGGAGGGCCGGCAGGTTGTCGGGTTGGCGAACTGCCCGCTGCAGCAGTACTGGTCTAGCCGGAATGCCTCGCATGCGCTCTTGCACGCCACCACCCCTCCTCCTCCCACTACTTGGAGCTCTTTAGGGCAACCTGTCATCATCATCTCATACCTTCATTTTTATCTATGTACGTACGTGCCAAGCCAATACATTTTAGCTACCTAAGCAAATAGTAATATATACTCTAATGTTCTGGTTATTACCTATGTTGATGTCTTGAGCGCAGCCTGTGGCGTTACATGTACCATAGACGCCACGAGGTGCAGCAAGGAGAGGCAAGTTGTAGCCGTCCACGATGCTCACATCATAGAAGTCCTTGTCAATGCCGGCACCCAGGGTTATCTCGAAAAGAGATACAGGGGGAGCGGCGCCATTACCATCACATTCCAACCTGCCTCCACAATCCCCGGTTTGGCAAGACCCAACTCCGGAGGCGTCAAAGAAGCAACCCGTCCTGGCCCATATTCGACCTGACCAACCTGGAAAGGAAGGAACCATGATACTCTCGCCAGAGTCAAGCTGGAATCCGGTCGAGGGGAGCTGCGGGGAGCCGGAACCCGCAAGTGTGCCGGGCCATATGGTGTGAGGGCAGTTGTTATAGATGGTGAAAGAGCATGAGTTAGCGCAGGAGACTAAAAACGGGAGCAGGATGACGAGGAAGGTACGGGATCTCATGGTTGTGCGCGGGGGATGTTGTTTGTTCAGGAGAGGTGGAAAGGGACTAGCGGACGTTGGAGGTTAGATATACGGGGTTTGGGTGGGAGATTCTGCTGGGGGGACACAAAACGAAGAGGCTACGTAAGCCTTTGCAGCCGCAATACGAAGTGTTTGGTTTAGGATTTCCCTTCTATCAGGGCTGGCCTCATAGATAAGTAATTCCTTTCTTTGACATCCTCAGGACGGACCGTTTACCAATTTGATCCTATCTCTTCTCATGTGCGAGAATAAAGGCAGCGATTCCTATTGCAGTTGCCTTTAGCAGCTACATGATCCTATGATGATCTTCTTAATAAAAAGATTTTTTGATGGCCTGAGTCCGAAGACTTCCTGTCCAAGCGTGTCTGGAATCCTAATCACAGGAAAGCACCGTTTTATAGAGATTGACCGTTAGAACTTGAGATATTGCCGCAATGACATACCAGTTAGTTTATATGCAACTTGGAAGAGTTCAGTTTAGGGGCACAAGTTTAAAAAAGGTTAGCATTCTCTCAAGCTCTCTCATCATGCAATGAATAGATTGCCCTTCTCGTCATGGGCTTTTACCGTTTTCTTTCCCAATTTGAAACTAGAGTTAATGAGATGCATGGAGGTCTCACCTTGCGGCGGTTAATATGATCATTGCATAAATTTCAGCCTTTATAATTTTGGAACAAAATAATATTCACAATTTGCTAAATGGTAGCTGAAGTAAAAAATGCAACTACAAAAAACATAAGAAAAACAAATCATGGTTATCAATATTTACTTTAGAAGACAATAAAAACATGACAAAAAAATTAGAGACCAATAAAATAAATGAAAAGATTTGGTAACTCGCACATTGTAGTGAATATTTTTTATAATAAATTTTAACAATAGCAATGCGACACAAAACACGTTACGTGCTTCGAAATAATACATATTTTGTATGTTAATTAAAAACAATTCAATAAAAATTTCATCTCCTATTAATACAAATTCTAATTTTTAATATCAATAAAAAATTTATTTAAAAATACTTACTCTCAAATTTAACAATTATGGAACAAATTGCTTTATTAAACTATAGCTCTTGAAATAAATAATTGATGCTACAAATCTTAATAATCAATCATGAAAGAATAATGATAGAAATAATGATTAAAGCTTCATTTTAAAAAATAATAATAAAGAAAATCAATAAAAAAAAATTTAGGATCAAGATAAAATAAATAGAAAAACTTTAGGCATTAAGGATTTAACAATTAACTTAATAAAGATAAAAAATGATTTAACTAAAAAAAATTAGCCAAAAAAATAAATAAATTATGGTCACCAATGTCTTATTTTAGAAGATAGTACATAAAAAACAGCAAAAAGAAAAACTTGGAAGCCAAGAGAACAAATAGAAGATTTAATTAAATAGTTATAAAATTTACGACTAAAATGTAACAGAGATGTAATTCAGGTCCAAAAAAGAAAAAATTAGAAAGTTAGAGAATGAAATCGCGTTTTACCCAAAAAACATCTAGGACAAATGAAAACCGCAAAAATTGCAACTTAAGCCCTCAAAAAGGCAAGCAACTTACGATATAAGATAAAACTCAAAAAAGAACAAATCACATCCTAAAAACAGCTGCGGAACCATGGCCTAAAATCAACTGGGCTCAACTAGCCCAAAGCAATTGCCACTATTCATCCAACAGTAATCATATTCATCTTTAGAATATAGTGTAATGTAATATCGATACCTCAAAGATAAACAAAAAAAGGGAAAAACAAACTACGACTACATTAATTCTTTCAAACAAGTACACCCAAATACATCCACTTTCTTCATCAGTTCAAGAAAAACCATACATATATTCCCAATATTACATTACACTGAACATAATTGCCTTTCCAAATAAACATGCACGAAGGCCGACCTCTAAAGTTGTTCTGGAACATAAACCTTCAAATTTGAAGTTCCCAGGAAGCAAATACGGAGGAGAATACAAGCTTGGTCCAGGCAAGGCAATAAAATCAGAGAGCAGAATAGAACATCATCGATACCTGAACTGCTTCCACGGTCGGGCTGCTGCAGAACCAATTACTCACAGCCAAAACAGGTTTGCTTAATTTTAGTAGATGTTTCAAGCCACATGAATCTGTCAGTTTCACAAGCCAAAGTTATATCAACAATCAACTCATCAGTTTTGAAGGATAGGCCTTTTGTCCTCAAGTACAATACATCAACAATAGACCTCTGAGCTCTAACCCGGCAAGCATGCAACTTTCTTCTTATTTCATACAATGATCGCTACAGAGTCACTGTACAGTTGTATTAAAGTACCCTTGTTCCACAGGGGGCAACCCTCACTTGTTGCCCAATAATTCAGCAATATGATATTCAGGGACTAAAACTTTCCAACTATCATTGAAAATGACAGTGTTGCTTAAATTTCCAAGCAGCATGGCAGCAATGCTTCATTGGTTCTTCCAAGAAAGCTGAAGGAAAGAAGAAAAGGGAGTTCATAACGGGCCAGATGGATAAGTTCCATGATTAAATTTTTTACAAGCAAAAGCTCACCCCATAGTGTTAAGTTATGATTAAATTTTTTACAAGCAAAAGCTCACCCATAGTGTTAAGTTATGCTTGCCATGGATCATCAAGATTACCTCATTCTAACAAACCAGCACCTGAAAATAAACCAGCCCCATCTTAG
This sequence comes from Aquilaria yunnanensis, assembly GCA_039654915.1. Classification (NCBI taxonomy): domain Eukaryota; kingdom Viridiplantae; phylum Streptophyta; class Magnoliopsida; order Malvales; family Thymelaeaceae; genus Aquilaria; species Aquilaria yunnanensis. The sequence continues at coordinate 69,384,026 of CM077596.1, read as the reverse complement.
CCATATAGAAAGTTCCTCAGCAAAATCAGGTAAACCCCATAATGTTAAGTTATGCTTGCCATGGATCATCAAGATTACCTCATTCTAACAAACCAGCACCCGAAAATAAACCAGCCCCATAGAAAGTTCCTCAGCAAAATCAGGTAATCGCTTCCTCCCTCCCCAACAGAAAGGAATAAATAATCTGTCAGAAGGACAAAAGGAAGCACCAAAAAATGATTTAATATCTTTCAAAGCTCAAAAAGTAAGTACAAGAAAAGTTCAATTTCACTCTGCATGGTGGAGAAATTTTATGGAACTGCAACACACTTTAACCTTGCACAATCAGCATATTATTAACCAAAAGACAGAGCATCACTTGTGACCAGGCTGGTAGAAAGTTCCCCAGATAAAAATCATCAAAAGCAAAAACCATTACCTTATCACATTAAGCCTGCCAGAGATCTTCAAAATTATTCTTCTAAACCAGCTGCTGAACAGAAGAATATAACAGACAGTTCCACAGCAAAAACAAGCTTTTGTTTCCTCCCTCTCAAACAAGACGACAGATAAATAATCTGTCACAGAGGACAAAAGAGAAGTATTAGAAACTAAACATCCTAGACAGCTAAATATGTAAGGAAAAAATAGATCATTTTCATTCTGAACAGTAATGAAACTCTTTGGAACGGCAGCACATTTTAGCCTGCAAAATCAGCATATTATTTAGACACCATTTATGACAAATGAGTCAATCAATTAAAACAAATAAGTACAAAACAAAAGGCGTATCATTCTGCTTCGACCTGCAGTACACTTGGCAAAAGAAAACAAACACAGCATAAGACCACGATACGGAATCACAAACGAAAATACTTAAGCACAATAAGAAATAGTTATGATATGATAGCATGATGAATTTGAGGAATGTATTCAATTCACCCATAAATTAAGCTGCCTAAATCTCAGTCAAAATCAAAAGATATTAGTCAGATACAGAAATTAGTCAATACATTGCTGGTAACAAACATATTCAGTGTCAGGCAAACACCTGGAAGCACCCTGCAATTTCCACAGTTTATAGTGTAAACAAAGATTTAGAAACCAACCACATTAAGCTCAAGCAAGACAAAATAAACTTTAACTACATAGCATTAGTTAAGGCAAGAAACATAAGTGTCCCTACAGGCAGGAATGGAACAGGTCCACCACCAGGGCACCAACATCAAGACTATTATCCATCATCCATGTATCTATCATGGAAAGAAAACAGAATAGTTTGACCGGATATGATTAGAGAAACAAGCTTAGGCGTATTTGAGTAATAATTGACATCCTAGCTCATGTCCATGCCATCTCCAACTTGGCTACAAATAGGACTGACAGCAGAGAACGATCTCTCAAAAGGAGAAGGATGAAGCTTCGCATCACGCCTACGCTTAAAGCCACAAGTATCAGACGATGAAGAATTCTCAGCATCAAGCTTCCTCCTTACTCCCCTGACTGCGTGCTCCTCAACTGGTGTAAGGGGAAATACCTGCCCACTTGCACGGCAAAGGGAACTGTGATTATCATACAGGATCCTCTGGTTACAGTTCTTGTCACAGATGTGCGTAATTCCAGTTAGTTTGCAGCGGTACATGTTCCCACATACACGCTCATTTTGGCATTTCCAATCGCAATAGTGAATAGGGCCAGACACATGATGGCCAAGAATGGTGGACAAGTAAATAACATTGGCAGCGGCACCACTCTGAGCCATGGAACTGGCATACACATCCATTGCAGAGTTGGAAAGGCTCTGCAGTTCAATATAATTTAACAAATGGTCAAGAGCCGATAGAAAGAGGGCCTGCATTTCCTTAACTTGCACATTCCCGACTCAGCTACTAATAGATGATTACATGAACATCAAAGGTAGGTCACAAGACTTTAAGTTAGGTTAATTCATGGTTAAACGAAAAGATGAACTGAAACAGAGCTTCAACAACTATCGAAGAATCCGGGCCCTCTAGGATTCAGAGTATGATTAAACACCGGGAAATCGTCGGAGTGGCGCGTGCGCAGCACATCATACGTAATGCCGCAGGATTCAACAAACAGAAATTAAATAACATTACACGTAGCGCCGTAGGTTAACAACAGAAACTTTCACGGAAGTGAACTTCACCAAAAATCAATTTCAAACTCGTTTACGCCAATTTCATAAATCTCTTCCTCTCTTCCATCAAGCTTCAGAAATGGCTAAGAAGGAAATACTCATTTAACAACAGCGACAAAGAAAAACCTATCCGAACCCACGTGAAAAGAGCCGAGAAAACGAACTGACCTGAGAAGGAAAAGAGAGTAAGGAAGAAGAGAGGACGGCTCCCTGAATGGCGGAGATCAGACGACGGGGGCAACGGCCGCGGCGGCTAGAAAAAGCAGAAAAGAAGAAACGTATTCCAGGGGACAACACGAGATCTGGGAGGAGGGTATTTAACGGAAGAGACAGAGAGAGAGAGAGAGAGAGTGGATCAACTGATCAAGTGGGAAAAGATAGTTGAGGGTGGGAGTTGACGCCCAAAGATTGGTTCAAGACTCACAAAGGGACAAAAGAAAAGCGAAAAATGGGCAAATGAAATTGAAATGAAGTGCGAAATTTCGGGGTTGGAATTTGTCTCTCACTTCCGCCTAATTTCTTTCCACTCTTTACTTACCCAACGTCACGTGTCTAACGGCTCTCTGTCTCCACCTTCTTGTTTGACTTTTCTTCACCCCCTCTCACGCGTGAGTTGCACCAATGGTCCCCAACTTTTTAACTATGGCACTATTCTAGTCACAATCTCCAAAGTTTATCAATTTAGTTTTCAAATCTTTTAACAACGGTTCGTTTGGCTTTTCCCGTCGGATCTTTTTAGATCCCGTTAGATGGTCAAACTTTGGAAAAAGGTCTGATGAAAGTTGTTATGTTAGTACTAGTTTGGTGCTTGGTCATATATTTTGTATAAAATATTCAAAAGTAAGAGAAAAAAAAAAATGAGCTCCGTTGGCATGTGTGACTATATATCATCAAACGAAATTATGGGGGTTTTCACTCTTAACAACATAGAAGTTGATGGCTACAACTTCTGGTAGTTGTTTGTTACGGATGAAATTCATTTTTAATCTTCTTTACTTTAACTTGTTTTTCTTAATTTATGTGACTCCTAAATTGCTTACCTGACATTGCATTTTCTGTCAACTACAATGAGGTGTTGAGGTTCAGACAAAGAACCAGTTTTGATGCATTCTCAAAAAAATTGGGATAAAATTGGCTAACTTTTGAGATCAGAAACCAAAGCCAAAGTGATAAATAAAGACTGGGGAACCACAGATAAAATTTTATCACATTCTCTCTGTCTCTCTCGCTCCTTATCCACAACGTTTTAAATCTGGTGCAAGTTCAAAATGATGCTCCAATTCGTAACCACTTTTTTGTCGCTAGATGGTGATGAAAAATGCTCAAAATAGCCCTTTGGTGCAAATTTACGACTCTTAGCCCTTTAATCCTAAGATTACAGCCACGAGCTTTAGTTTTTTAAGGGCCAGTTCAATTTCGCTTAAGGGAGACTAAGGGCTGGGGATTAAGCTACATAAGCCACTCACAGGAATGACAATTGAATGGATTTGGTACAAATATTTTTTATTTGTCATTTGTATCTGTCCTTTTTCCTCACCCAAAAATTAGTGGATAATCGTCAATGGATAAATTTTCTTACCCATGAGTAATCCATTCTAACCTACTTCATTCATCAAAATTATATACTTCATGGGTTCAGGGTTTATCACTTTGCAAACGACATTACTATGAGAGATATGAGATGTAAATCTTACTATTATTATGCGATCAAAGAGGTAACTTCAGTAAGTACAAGCTCATCGGAGGAACATTTAATGGGACATGTATGAAAAATATTTAAATTACGTACTCTGCGGGTATGACGGGTAGACGGGACAGATTTATCCATCACGGATACCTTAAATCCATCACCTGCCTGTACCAATTAGGCAGTATACTTTGTTACCCATATCCTCTGTCACAAGTATTTTTACTCGTTTATCTGTCCATCATAGATAGATATCCAATTTAACGGATTTTGTCCACCAACCTGCAAATCCCTAACTATGAGCAAGTGACCCATTTCTGATCAAAACCAAAAGGCCCCCAATAATAAAAAAAACTACACCTAATGACCTTCGACAACTAGGTAAGTTGGCGCCATTGCCAACTACAAAAGCTAGCAAGTGAGCAAGCTCTAGGCATAGCTGACCAAGGCCCAAGTTGACCTTGCCAACATTTCATTCCAGTAGGCAAACCTATTCGCCTTACTCTACATAAAAAATGGCCAATAGCCAATCCTGATCCCCACCAGCTTATCCTTTTCCACCTTTACTTTGTTGTCAGTAGCCCTAAAAGTCCTCACACCATAACCCCTTATTCATTGATGACACTAAACCAACTTGGCGCTATATGATCAGCCTTTAAAGAGTGAGTCAATTAGAAGTAGTAATTTCTTTAACAGGATATAATCTTCTGCATTCAAGTAAAAGGCAATAAGGTTGTAATTTCTTTAACAATCAGAAGCCTTTTTTACCCTAACTGTACTTGAGCTTAGAGAGGTTGTTCAACATGTTAATAAGTATAGCTTGGCTCAGAAAGGCACATAACTAGGTTTACTCTAGCAAGTTGAGCAGCTTGCTTATTTAAAAAAAAAAAAAAAAAAGTGGCCTAGTCCAACCCAACATCTTGGCCAATACTTGGCTCATGATTAGTGGGCAATTAGGCCTCCCTCTAGGCCAGGATGGGTCGATTTAGCCCATATGCCATCATTACTTGAGCTTATCTCCCTAATTGGGTCATTGACTAACACAGGTCATTGAACCTTTTTTTCTTTTTGATCCATTAAGTTTTTTAAAAAATCACTAAATCTTGCATTGATGATATGTGAAATTATGAAATTGTTATGGTTGTCATTCAAGGGGGAGATGCATCCTACATGTTTAAAAGCATGGGATGATGTGAACAAGGATTCAAACAAATAATGAGTAAAGGATTTAAAGCCTAAGTACTTTTAAAAAGAAAAAGAAAAATATAGTGCAACAGGGGAATTAGAAGAACCGAACAATTATCTTGCTTCATTCACTAAAAGCTCCATTATCATATACCTTTGAGTTGTCATGATTGGAAATGCCTAGATGGTGTTTCTTTGCTGATATGAGGTTCTTCTATAGTTGAAATAGGATTGAGCCTAGGATCTTAGGATAATATCATGAATTTTCACTTTTAGATTATTTATTTGAACATACTATCAAAGAGTGAATTAGATCATGACTTGTGGAACTCTTATCAATATTCTATGTTTTAAAAAATTGAGAGGTTGTCGATTAAGTTTTAACATAATGGGCATAAATACCACTGTCTTGCATGGCTAGATAGTGCTTAAATATTAAATCGTGTAGGTATTCTTCGGTAGGTGGGTTTAGCTTGGATAAGGTAGGTTGTAGGATAGTTTGTAAAGCTTGTTGAGTATTGAAAAAATGTGAAATGCCTAAGAAAAGTTCTATAACTTAGAGTCAATTTATTTTAACTTAAGTTAACTTAATCTAAAATGTTTTATTCTTATTTTTACATCCTTTTTACCCGAAAACTAATTTTATTTGAAATTTAATATTTTACAGATATAGTAATCCATTTTAAAGTAAATTTTCATAAATTTATTAAATTTTTATGAATTTTTCTATTTTCAGGCATTTAAAAAAATTCCAAAAAAAATATTAAGATTATAAAAATTGTATTTTCAATGAATTATTTTTTAAGGATTTTCAATGAATTATTGGACCTTTTTACTATTGACTTTCAAATGAAATTAGTTCTAAATAAAAAAAATAAATTTAATTTAAGTTAAAATGAATTGTCCTTTAATTAGTAAAATAAAAATTTTGAGTTTGGGCTACATGGCCCGTTTTCACTTTTGAGAGAGCTGTTACCTCATTGGGCTTCTAATAAGCTGATCCTTGTTGTAACAGAATGTACTTGGGCCAAAGATTAATACTGTACCGCATGTGGCCATGTTTGTCCCAGTAATTTTCCCCCAACAACACGGATCATTGTCGTAAATACTCCCTCCGTCCCATGTTGTTTGAAACAGTTGACTTTTAGTCATAGTTTAACTTGAATTTATTTATATTATTGGTTGTTAGAAAAAAATTTAGAAAATATATATTTAGAAATAATAGGTTTTTATTTATCATTTATATACAATTTTTTTTATTTATATACTAAAAATAAAAATAAAAAATTATAGATTAATTACTGAAAATTGACTCTCTCTCTCTCTCTCTCTCTCTCTCTCTCACACACACACACACACACACATATATATGTGGGCTAAGAGAGGCAGTAAGGCTAGGTTGGACCTTAGGCCGAAGACACCAGCTTGTGGGCTGCCGCATTCTCCGCCGGGCCAACTTTGTCCCGGTTTTTTTTCGCTATTTTTTTTTTCTGAAGCTTTTACTTTAGATTTTTGCATTAGCTTAGATTGACGCATTAGAAAAATGACGTGAGAATAAGTTCATTCTTAATATCTTCTCGGTTGTTATTCGTTTGCCGACTTTTCCGGATTAAAGATTGTTGTGAAGGGCATTCATAGGAAGTTAATGTTTAGCTCGTGTCTGAATTAAGGGAGCTACGAGACGTCTAGCATATAATGTTAAGAATTATATGATATTTTGTATTGCTCAATCAAGATGGATATGTTGGCGGTCAATGGGAACTCAATACCAATGACAGTATTTTAGTATTTTGGTCAAATGGGATCTTCTTCAGGCCAGGCTTACTCGCATTTGATAAAGCTTGAAGCTCATTTAAAATCTTGTGTTTGGTAATAATTTTTAAAACTGAATTATTAGTGATTATTTCCACAAATTATATGTTTATTAAAACTTTATACTTAAAAAGTTTAAAAAGTATTGTCAAAATATTTTTTTTGAAAAAGTTAGATGTTCTTTTATTTTCCTTTTTATTGCTACATATGAAAAAAATGATAAAAAAAAAATTAATTACTTTAATAAATATATAGGCACTAATAACATGATGGGACTTGAAGATTGTGTCGAGCTAAAAACAGAAAAAAAAAAAAACAGACGGAAAAGAAGAAAGAGAGAAGCAAAAACTTGAAAGGGAAGGGACACAACACAAATCAGAAACCGAAAAAACAAATTAAGAAGAGATTTGACAAGTACAACTGGACTAACGAAAGGCTGCAAAAGAAAAAAAGAGATTATTAAGGAGACTACTAACGGTTCATAGTTCATGGTTCACCAGTTTAAATGGGTTTATACAGTTTTGAACGATTTGATTAATATTGATCAAATATCTAATGAATTGATAGCCAAGCCGTCAAAGACAATAAGAATGAACTAACCAGTACGGTCTAGCTCTTACAACACAACATGAAACTCACATGACTTCTGTATTGCCCGTGAAGGCAATTGCCGTGATGGCTTTATAGCTAATTAAGGTCATTCAATTTTGAACTAGTTTAAACTTTAATAAGATTTTCTAACAAATGGTCGGGGAACTTGTTGCTTGGAGATAAGCAAGGAGTTCCTTTTACTTCTTGCTGGTTTCTTTCTGATTTTATTAATGTACCAAAAGATTATTTCTAATTATGTTATTTATCAACACTAACCTAATCTAACTGGTTGGACACAGGCCTCCCCCAGCCACAATTGAAATTTGAGGCCTCCCATCCACCTCTTTTTCTTGCAAACACTAATACATACTCTACCTCTGATTATTGAAAACAAAATATAATAATAATAATAATAATAATAATAATAATAATAATAATAATGTCCATTGATGATAAATTGGAAATGTAATTAAGTATCGCATACTGGGAAACTTTTTTTATGATGCAAAAGACCAGCATTGGAGTGCAACCGGCGATGAAAACCAGCTTAAGGACAAAAAGCATACATGTCGCTAAAATTGCAATTGAAGGCTTGGAGCCGAATTAAATGAAGTGGCACTACGTTATCTTCAACTACGTTATCTTCACCTACAAAATTAAAGAAAAGTGCATTTAGATATTTTCATATTTTAATGCTAACATTTTAGATAACTCCTAAAATTTCGCAACTGCATTAATCTTGAACATTTCACTTTTTTAAATAAGTCCTAAAATTTTATGATTGTATAAACAATTCTATAAATGATCAATTTTTTTAAAATGAATTTTTTTCAAAATTTAAATTTAAATTATTCTGCAACTATATATCTTCCTATTACTATTAATTCAAACTATGAAATAATTTTTTTAGAGTTAATAAATAACTTAAATTATCAGTTTTTCTCTTTATAAATTGTGTTCCTATTCCAATAACTGTCTTTTAGTAATTACATAACTAATTGTTAATACTTTGGCAAAATTTTAAGACCGTTTTAGAAAAAATAAGAAATTTTATGACTTTGGCAAATAATAATAATAATACTAATAACAAAAGTGCGGACTTTTCCCTTTCAGAATTACTTCAAAAACCTCTCCCCATCTCTATAGTTCTACCACGCTTATTTGAGCAGATTAGCTAGGGATGGATGGTTCGAGTTCGACTTTGCCATCTAAAATGCTATAATATTTTTAAAATATTTTTTAGTTTTACTTTATTGGGCATATTTTTCTAAACATATTATTTTAATTCAGTAAAGCTTACAAATGTTTGTTATTGTACTTATTATTAGTTTAAAGAACAACATAAAACAAACATGTCTACTCTCCCTCACTATTATTTGCCATTTTTTGCCAGATTCGGACTCTGGCCAGTCTCATTTCATTTTTTATTATTATTAGACTTGTCTTATCCAACATTATTTATTAAAATTTATGGTTGATGCAATGTCATTTAAATCTTGGTGTTTGAAAGTGATTTATGACTCTTACAAGATATATCTTCAATTGAAAGCGAACAGCACAGGATTTAAGTTTTCTTTTTGATTTACTGAAATCTTGGCTATATTGGAATGTCACGACATTTGACAATAAATATGAAGGTGATTATATAGAATAACGGCAATCTTTATTTTTTTAGGTTTTATTGGTTGTCTTTTTTATCATAGACAGTCTTATTCAAACTTTTGATGTCTGGTTGGTTCCATCATTGCTTAGTTATTATCGTTCTGCCATTGGCTTTATTCCGGTTATTTGTGAGTTCTATACCTCAAATTTACCTGGCTTACCTGGAAGTTACAGGAACAAATAGCATTTTTATGACCAGTTTTATATTACTATTGTTCCTTAGAATTTTATGCCATCATTGGGTTGTAGTATGTCGTCTGACTCACTTTTAATTAGAAATGAAGCATCTTTTGTAAATAAATAAATAAATAAACATGTCTAATTAACATGCTTGTATTATACACTATCTATGATATTTATGAAAAAAATGAAAAGATAACATTAAACTAAGCTTACCCTTTTGCCACATAATTAAGCTACAAATTTTCACATCCTGCCCAAAACAGTCCTTCGATCCTCACAAGTCACAACCAACAGTTTAATTTGTGGTTGTTCTTGCGCCTAGCCGACAAAGTGGATTCATCAAATTCCCCATTAATTTTTTTTTTCAGATTCCGCAAGAAAAAAATAAAAAAAGTTAAATTAATTTCTGAAAATATTTATTAATTCAAGTTTCTATTTAACATATATAAAACTAGTTTTCAAATAATATTGATAATGTGAGATTAAATTTAATGGGAAACAGACTCATAACTTTTATAAAATGATGAGCTTAGGTAAGATGTATGAGGGATTTGACAACAAATTAACAAATCATGTAACAAATATTAAATAATAGTTACTCGTTTAGACAAACGTGATTTGATTGGGGAGTATATAAGTAAACTTTATGGTTGATTGGGGGACTATATAATTAAACTTTAGGGTTGATTGGGGGGCTATATTAAACTTGCCCCCCTACTTTCGACAACAACTTCTAAAATCTTAATTTAATTATATAGTAGTCATTTTCAGTAATTTCAATCTATATAATATATTTTTTTAATAGTTGATTAATATATTTTAAATTATCAATTTTTTTCTATAAATGTAAAATAATTATTTTTAAGACGTAAAATTTAAGGCTGAGGCAAAATGTACTCCTTCCGTCCCACTATCTTTACTTCATTTGACTTTTTTTGAATGATTTAACTTAAATTTATTCATATTATTATTTATTAGAAAAGATTAAAAAAATATATTTAGAAATTATAGGCTTGATTTTATCATTCGTATATAAAATTAAAATTTTCATTTATATACTAAAATATTAAAAATAAAAAATTATAAATTAATTATTAAAAAGTAAATAATAAAAAAAATCTGAGAGTGGGAGCATAATTTTTTAAAAAGATGGACAAATTATAATATAACGGAGACCTCCGATGATGAAGTGCAGTAAACCCGAAAATTCGAAACAATCTTCGTACAATTTTGCTATTTAAAAAATGACAAAAAAACAAAGTACTCTCCCCCTCCCCAGATACGGATCCATGCGTTCTATGTTGTTAGAATGACAATATTTTAATCTGAGAGAGAAGTTTGTCTGCCATCACTGACTGTGACTCGGCTACCACTGGGCGGAAACATGGTACCCCTGCCCTGAGTTGAAGATCTCATACACCTGTCTGTTTTCATCTCTCTGTTTATAAATTCGCTTCTCTCTCTCTCTCGTGCTTGAAGCATCCGTATCCAACTTGGATTCACTCTCTCTCATCATCTTCCTTCAGTCTCTCCACCACCACTAAAATTTTGGATCTCTCTCTCGTCATCTTCCTTCATTCCCTCCAGCACCGCCAAGGATCTGATCGGATGGAGAAGAAATATGTAGATTATTTTCTGGTTCCATTGGGCATGTTCGCAATGCTGGCGTATCATCTATGGCTTCTCTACCGCATCATCAAGCACCCCACCAAGACCGTCATTGGCATCAACGCCATCAACCGCCGCTTCTGGGTCCAGGCCATGATGGAGGTTCCAATCCCCGCAACCCGTTCTTATTTCTTCTTCTTCCAATTCGATTATTGATTCATTCTCATGAGTAATTCGTAGGATGGTTTTGATTTTAGGAAGTTGGAAAAAATGGAGTCCTGGCGGTGCAGACACTGAGGAACAACATAATGGCGTCGACACTATTGGCATCGACGGCGATCATGCTCAGCTCGCTCATCGCCGTCCTAATGACCGGCTCCACCGGCGACATATACTCCACGTGGCTCGTCCTGGGTAACCGGAGCGATATTGCCCTCTCGATCAAGTTTTTCATGATTCTGATATGCTTCCTGGTGGCCTTCTTACTTAACGTTCAGTCGATAAGGTACTACAGTCACGCCAGCATCCTCATCAACGTGCCCTTGAAGAAGATGTCGCCGCATCGCCATGACCACCAGCTGACGGCGGACTATGTGGCCAACACCGTCAACCGAGGCAGCTTTTTCTGGTCGTTGGGCCTGCGGGCGTTCTACTTCTCTTTTCCTATGTTTTTGTGGATATTCGGGCCCATCCCCATGGCTCTCTCGTGCCTTGTCCTCGTCTTCCTGCTTTATTTTCTGGACGTTACCTCCGAATTCGGCAACTCTCTGGCTTTGAATAATGGCAGTGATCTTGAAACGACGTCGTCTCCAGTTTGATCAATCTAAGCCGTCTACACTCAGTTGTAACAAACTTTTCATCGGAAAAGTTAAATTACAGGGGAAAAAAATCTGTTAATTACACCTGCCAGTAGAATAGGCAATTTAGAAAAAAAAATAATAATAAGTTGGCTGAAAGGTAGGAGCAGTCTGGTTCAATTGAAGTTGAATGGGCTTGCATCCGGAGAAGTAGAGATATCCAGTTTAATTAGTAAGCTGAGCGTGTTTATGATGGAATTATCCTATCTATGTATATGCTTGAATTTTCAGTAATATTTGATTTGGCCTCTAAGGTCCTGTCATCCTCATCTATGGTAACGTACCTATATAATATATAGGGAGTATATATCTCGGCATATATAAATGAAAAAGGCCTAAATGCGCCTGTGGTCTCTTAAGTTTGGTGACTTGCATGAGTTAATCCCTAAAGTGTGACTCATCGCGACTTAATTCTTCAAGTTTGATAAATATTGTGACTTAGTCCCTAATTGGATGACATGATAGATGACATTACTTAGTCCACTTGGACAAGGTGGGAGGAATTGGGTTAGAATACGGGTCACCAGAAACCATAAAACTTGAAAATTTTCTTTTGAGACCGAATGCTCCCAAAGTTCTCCTGGCTCCACCGTTCTCGAAAATCACTAGTGCTTGACTCGGTTTTGTAGTATTTGGGCCGCACAACAATAGCCCCATAGTTTTAGGCTCAATTTTGTATGGTTTGTTTCAATTATGATTCGAATCAAATATGGTTTTTGAAAGTTCCTTACGAACCCTAAATTTAATTTTTGAAATTGAATCTTGTGTGTGCGAAATTGATAAAGGGAAATGATTTCTTGGTGTTCACCAGTCCCTGGAGAGTGAAAGTCCTTTGTTTCCATTCTCCGATTGATGGAGTATGTGGGCTGGGGTGTTCGCAAGACTCGCGACAGTTGTGATTTTGAGAAAAGGAGTTGCTAGTGGCAGCGGGAGGAAGGCTGTGCGGGGTGAGGAAGACTGCGATCCTTAGAAATAAGCTGCTGTAGCGTCGCGAAGATGGAAAAGGAAGGCAGGGTGAACACCCGACAACTAGGGGCGGGGGAAGAGGAGAGGCCGGCGTTTGATTCAATAAAGCAAAGGTTGGCAGCGAAAGGTGAGGCTAGATTTCCAAGAAAAGATGTCACTGGCGAGCCGAGCCATATGGCAGGATTTGGTCGGAAGATCACCGACGGATGGCCAGAAAGGGAAAGAGGCCTAATAGTGTCATGGTCACGTGACAACCTATATCATTTAAGGGACTAAGTTGCACACACTCTCAAATTTTCAAGATTAAGTCGCATATTTATCTAACTTGGGGGACTAAGTTATGATGAGTCAACCTTTAAGGACTAACTCATGCAAGTCACTAAACTTAGGAGACCACATAAGCATTTAGTCCAATGGAAAATAAACTTATGCCATGGAACTGGAAGTGCGCCTTGTACGTACGTCTTCTCTAAATATATATTTAGCCAAGGCATGAATTTGTTTCTTAATGGGATCAACATACATACGTTGGTCAATTGCTAGCTATATATATATTTTTTGACAGAAGCATCCGCTTGTTTACTGGAGATCACGGAATGGAATCTTGTTAGCTAGCTAAGCTAGGTATGAAATGAGGAGGACGATTTGATTAACTTATAGTATAATTAACCAATGATAGAGAGACTGGCCGTGGGAGGACAGGAGAGATCTGCTGGTGCTGGTCCCATGGCCATTGACGTTTGTTTGGGAGCAAGCATATATAATACTCTATGAGGTATCAATTGATTTTGGTCCAAACCTCGGTAATACTGATTGATGGTATGGCACGTCTTATCTTTGTACACTAGCACATGCATACTTTAGTCCACTCCTCTGGCTAAATTTTCAGGTTTTGTTTAATCTCTACAGAAATTATTAATTTTAATGGCAGCCCCCAGTCCATTCACTTGTTTGCCTCCCACATACTGATACAGTTTACCATTTTCACAGGATTCTGCTTCACCGACCACCAATGCTGACACTTTCTCGTGTAACTTTTTCATTGCCAAGTGCTTCTAATTAATTCCATGTGCGTTTTTCTAACCGATCGGGTCATTCCTAGCCCTGCTTTATTAATTTTTTTTTTTTAAAATTTTTTAACACGGTTGTTCCCCCGATCTTAGAACGGGAAGATAAAAAATCGAGCTAGTTGCCCACCTATACCTCGGAAATTTTAAATTTTATAAAACTATCACCTAATTAAATATTAAAGTTAATCACATTTTTATAAAATCATTTGTACTCTTCTGATTCTTTTTTGTATCGCCGCTTTTAAGGGTAGAATCCATATTTAGTCCCATAAGTTTAAGGGTCATCCTAAAGTGGTCCATTAACTGTAAAAGTGACTATTAAAGTCTCTTAACTCAATTAATGATCCTATTTTAGTCTCTACTGTCAGTTCTGCCGTCATTTTGGATGGAAATTGCCTACGTGGCAACCATACTGCCACGTGACTGCCCTTTTCATGACAGTAAATGGCTAAATTGAAAGAAAAATAAATATCTGACTAAAATGACGTAAATGCATAATCCAAAGGTCCTAAGAGATAGTTTAACCTAAATCTTTTTCCCCAAACCTTCTCCAATTCAAACAGTCGACGCCGCCCACTCCGACCCCCTCTCCATCGATACACCGTCAGCCACCTATGCCTCTCCCTCTCTTCTTCCCTTGAACTGTGATTGAGTCAACCAATCGCGAGGAGCAGCGAAGAAATGAACGAGAAATAGAAGAACGAGTTCTTCTCGATTCTCCGTCGGACGCTATTGGGTACTTTGAGAAGAATGACGTCAGGTTATCGAGCCACCGTTGAGGCAGAGATCGCGGAGGCGTTGGCCGATAGTGGGAACAAAGGGGACGAGAAAAGAGAAAGGACAAAGCAGAAAATGCGAAAGGAGAGAAATTTGGGGCCGAAGTCCGCCGTTCACCTAAATCAACCTTGTTGCCGGTGAAATCGTGATTTGGGCACTGCTGTTGGCCAAAAATCACGACAGGGTCGAAAGGAAGGGAGGTTAAAGGAGAGGAGAGAGAAAGAAGATGGATCGAGGACTTGGTGGACGGCAAAGGAGTGGGAATCGAGGGAGGGCCGGCGGTGGAGTGCTCGACGAAGGTAGGCGGCGGCCTATTAGGGTCAAACTATGCCTTAGGAGCTTAGAATTATGCGTTTGCATCAATTTGGTCTAAAATTTTTATTCTTTCAGTTTAGTCACTTACTATCATGGAATAGGTGGCCATGTGGCAGTATGGGTGCCAAGTAGGCAATTTTCATCCGAAACAACGGTAAAACTGATGGTAGGGACCAAAATAGAACACGCTAGTTAATTTAGAGGACTTTAATAGTCATTTTTAGAATTAAGGGATCACTTTAGGACGACTCTTAAAGTTGGGGGACTAAATATGGATTTTACCCCCACTTTTAATTGTTTTTCTACTTCAATGAAGGGTATAAATATAGACGATACCATCTAATACCCAAGCGGGCTTCGATCCACCACTACTGTACCATCTGAAGATAAGAATATGTGCCTTAAATGAGGAGTTCATTGGATAACAGAGTGATGGGTTGACCATTAAGAAGTTGGTAACATGCTCTATAGAGATCTACAAAATCTTAGGGATGATAATGTAATAGTTAAAGCCATTCCCCATAATCACCACCACCTAGGTCCTATAAGAGGCCTCCTAGTCAAAGGATTCTCTCGACTAGGCTACATATTCACTAAGTGAAATATCTCTTTTAAACCTTTACTAACTTAAGCATCAAAGGATCTTTTATGGATACATAAATCCGAGGCTTAACACCTTTGGTTTCAAGTCCCCTAGCCTTTTATACATCTCAGGCATTTTACCAAATACTTCAAATATCAACTTGGCACCTTTTATAGGAATAGCCAAACATGGTTGGGACCTAGGGAATCACATTTGAATAATGAAACTAGCCAAGAGGAATTAGTGCTATCTCCTTATTGGGGGCAAAAAGAATGCCTATTGTTGATTATGGGAGTTGCGGGGATCAAGACGCAGACTTACCCCTACCTTTCATGGTAATGATGGGTGAGCACTTTAATGCTTGAAGACACGCCAAACTGAAGGGTCCATGGGAGCCGTTGTGGCAAAGGATTTAGGAGGCATTCTTCCCGATACCAAAAGAAATGTGTAGAGCCATCACGAAGACATGGCTAGCAAACCTATGAGCATAAAAAAAGCATGCGGAGAAGGGTCTTTAAGCAAGATGGATTTATACCATGATGGACCCTTTGAAGCCGTTGGGATGATCACTAGGATCAAAGGGTCCTTCGGGAGAGAGGAAAAAATGGGAGATTGCCCAGCTTTAAATGATGCACTTAGGGTGCAAAATCAAGAGGAATGATAGGTCCCTCGTCTTGATCTCGTACACTAATTTGTTGTTGAAGTGACAAGAGTTTATATTGATAAAGGGGTTAGTGTCAATGTTATCTTTAGCCATGCTCTGGAGCCACTAAACATACAAAGGTCTTTCCTCCAACCTATGCAAAGATCCATCTATTGTGAGCGAAAAAAACAAGGCCCCTACCTTGGGAACGGTTAGCTTGCCCTTGATGTTGATGTGGGTTATTTTCTAGGTCTTGAGCGGAGGTATAACACCCTCAAACAACAAAATTCTGGGTATTAGATGTGTCATCTCCTTAAAATGCCTTGTTGGGTTATTCTACTTAGGTACAATTTCACATTTGTTCTGATATCTAGTCGATGTCTTTGATCTTTGTAAGCCCGTGGGGAAAGGCAAGGATATATGTGTTATAGGAATAAGGTAAAAGGCATATGTAATGATTCTTCATGACTCTCGATTAGTAAAAATGCGAGAATAATGCCCTCCAAAGCACCAAGGGAATCTTGACAATGAGAAGGCCAAGAGGAAAGCCTTGGAACTCGCCTCGGAGGGTGAAGCAAAAAGCATGGAACTGGCCCTCAGACAAAGTCCCTAGGTGGCAAAGGATTTGCTTGACGAGTTAAAAAATTCCTTATGACCTTTTTTAGAGCTACTATAGATATCTTTACCTAGTCTATAAATGATATGATAAGAATTGATTCAGAGATGGCATCCCACAAATTGGGAGTGAGCCAGATACTCATCCTGCAAAGCAAATAAAAAAAAAAAGGTAATTAGCCTTGAGTGACAAGAATTCGTTGGAGAAGGGGTCTAGAAGTTGCTAAAAGTAGGGATCATTCGTGAGGTGTTATCCTCGGAATGGTTGGTCAACATTGTCCTGGACTGAAAGGAGAACAGATACTAGAGAATGTGTGTTAACTACACACACATGAATAAAGCTTGCCATAAGGATCCATATTCACCACTATCCATTGGCCAGCTGGTGGACTCCACACTTGAGTTTAACATCTTGAGCTTCATGGACGCTTTCAGTGATTAATTATTACCAGACCCCAATGAATCTAGAAGATGAGGAGAAGGCCACTTCATGACTGGTGAAGTGGTCTACTGCTATCAAAAGGTTTCATTTGGACTGAAAAATGGAAGGGCCACATACGAATGACTCATGAATAAAATCTTTGAAAGCCAATTGAGAAGGTAAGGCAACATTGGGGCTTGAAAGGAAGATGGCAACTTTACTTGTAAGTTTTAAACTATGTTTGTCAAATGTTATTCAATTTAATGAGATTGATTTCCAAGATTTAAACTATCAAGATATAATTAGTTGCAGAATATTTATAAGTCTGGTCCAAACTAAATGTATTTCATTCTTTTTTAGACAATAAGGGCATCAATGCTCTTGTATATGGAAGCGAATCTTACTAGGCATGAAATGGGAGGGTAATTTTATGAACTTTTAAAATTATAGTCAATTTTTTTTTAACTTAAGTCAACTTAATCTAAAATGACTTACACCCAATTTGTTTTAACTTAAGTTAATTGACTTCAAAATATATTATTTTTATTCTTACATCTTTTTTGCCCAAAACTTTAATTTAAAAAAAAAATATTATGTAGTTGCAATAATCCATTGAAAATACAATTTTTGTAATCTTACTAAATTTTTATGAATTTTTCTAGTTTAAGGCATAAAAAAATAAAAATTTAATAACATCATGAAAACTTACTTTCAAATGGATTATTGCATCTATATAATATTGGCTTTCAAATGAAATTGGTTTCAGGCAAAAAAGGTGTAAAAGTAAAAATAAGTCAGTTGACTTAAGTTAAAATGAATTTATTATTTTTACATCTTTTTCACCTAGAACCAATTTCATTTGAAATCCAATATTATAAAGGTATAATAATCCATTTAAAACAAAAATTATATTATGTCATTAAATTTTTATGAATTTTTCTTTTTTAATGCATAAAAAATAAAATTCATAAAAAAATTAATAGTATCATAAAAATTTTGTTTCAACTAGATTATTTTACCTAAATAATATTAATTTTTAAATAAAATTAATTTCAGATAAAAAAGATATAAACATAAAAATAAATTATATTAAATTAAATTAATTTAATTTAAAACGAATTGGATATTAGGCTTGGAACAAAGTTTAGTCATAGGAGATATCTGGTCTCATACGTATCAAGATTTTGCACCAAACGTTAGTACTTACGGCGCCTCTTATTTATGGTCACATACACATTTTAGTTGTCTGGTTTGAGAAATTGAAAAGATAGTTTTGAATGGGATGTTAAACGTGTCTTTTAAGTTCATAATGTAACAGGGAGATGAGGGTTGAGAAAGAGACTTTAATGGAAGCCTCCAGCCCATTCACTTTGTTTGCCTGCTAGTGTTGACCATTTTTCACAGGATCCTGCTCCACCGAGAGCCATTAAAGAGCCACCACCTTCATGAGCCAACGATAGGGTTAGTTATAATTTATCCTCATGAGGGTTATAATTGCCTCATCATATTTAGGTGAAATTACATTTTATCATCTCCTATTCAAAAAATATATTCTTTACCTCATATCTCCTCATCATGTTTAGGTGAAATTACATTTTATCACCTCCTATTCAAAAAATATATACTTTACCTCATATATTTTTAATACAATCTAACAGTAATTTTTAAAATCTTAATTTAAATTATACAGTTGTCATCTTCAAATAATTTCAATCTATATAGTATTTTTTAACAATTAATTGACATTTAAAAAATAAGGTTTTCAAAACTGAAATAAATACAGAAAGAAAAACTTGATAATTTAAAATATCCATTAATTGTAAAAAAAATACCATACAGATTGAAATCACTGGAAGATAGATACTGTAATGTTCAAATTAAGATTTTAGAAGTTATTGTCGGATTGTATTAAAAAGTCAGAAGGCAAAATGTAGATTTCTGAAATAGAAGAGGACAAAGTGTAATATCACATAAACCTCATGGGGCAAATTGTAATTATCCCTATATAATAACACTTTCTCGTCATTCGTGCACCATCCTCAACATCTATATTATACTATATTCTAAAAGATGAACCATTTTTACTGTTTATCAATAGTAACTTCACATATGACATTTTTTTTTTTGTTGCTTCTACAGATTTATAGTTAAACCCTTCTTTTGGTCACTGAATATTTCACATTTGTCATAATGCTCCCTCACTTCCGCCTACTATCGCTAGCCAGAGGGTAGGTCATTTGCTGACATGGGCATGATTGTCATATCATAAAACATGAGGACTATTACTAGAAAAAATAAATATTACATGGACCCAAGTATATTTTTCCCTTTCTTTGACCATTCGCCCACCACTCTTTAGTCCTTGAATCTAACATTTCTACCATAATGGCCCCTAACTTTCATAATCTATCATAAACATTTTTTTTTTCTACTAATCAGAATTTTTATACATACCAAAAGTCAAAGGTTTTTAAGGAGAAGACAAGAAGGGTGTCTTGATCCCTGGTCACGGGTGTGGCAAACTTTCAGATACTTATCATAAACTTTTAGGAAAATAAAAATTTTAATAGTCTGTTTAAATTGAAAATGATAAAAGCTTAAATGAACATGATGAACATGTTTTTATTAACTATATTAAATACCAAAAGCATTTTCTTTTGCATGGTTTGACTTAGAGTTTTAATTATAAAGATTTGATTTAAAACTTTAATTAGTTAAAACAAATGCACATTTTTTATAATGCATGAACATTTTACATAGATTCAATTGAGAATTTTGATTAGTTGAAATGAGTGAACAATTCGTCATAATACATAAGTATTTTAAATAGATTCAATTTCAAATTTTGATTAGTTGAAATGAGTGGACAATTTATATTATGCATGAATGCATGATTCTTAAAAGGTTTCATTTTATCGCTAATTCATTAGTGAGTAAAAATTTAGAAAACTTATGCATATATATTATCTAATATTATTTTACACTATAAACACCCTAAATTGTCCTTCTCTTAATGGTTTTATTTGAATTGATTAATAGAATTGTTTTAATCATTTTTCATTTGTTATCTTTAATGCTCTTTTAATACTATATAAACTCACCTTCAGTTGACTACTCGGTGTGTTTATAATTATCTATACTAAGATTTTACTTAATGTGAAGGTAAGTCTTAGCTTTTTGCATTGTTCCATCAATGGCTTATATTGATTATATTACAACTAATGTTATGTTTCTATAGAATATACAAACATACCTTGGTTACATGTAAAAGTTATGAGGTTTTCAATGTTTATCATTGAAGATGAACAATTTTTTTTTTTGCTCTCGCCTCTTTATTTTTTCTTTTTCAAACGCAAGTGACCCTTTCTTAAG
Organism: Aquilaria yunnanensis; assembly: GCA_039654915.1. Lineage (NCBI taxonomy): Eukaryota > Viridiplantae > Streptophyta > Magnoliopsida > Malvales > Thymelaeaceae > Aquilaria > Aquilaria yunnanensis. The sequence continues at coordinate 69,363,539 of CM077596.1, read as the reverse complement.
TTTGATCCCTTTTCAGAAGATTATCGCATTTTTAGGGCCTATTTGTAATTTTTCAGTTTTAGGTTGTCTTACCCTTTGTTCTGGTGAAATCTCAATTTAGTCCCTAGGCTTGTACTCTTTTCCATGTTAAGTCCCTATGTTCCATCCATGTTTTATTTTGGTCCCCAATTTTAATAAATATTTGACTAGATTATTTTTATTTGTTCTCTTGGTCCTCAAAATTTTTTATTGTTTTATGTACTATATTTTAAAGTAAGACATTGTTTATCAGAATTTATTTATTTTTGTGTTATGTCATTTTTTTTTATATTCATTAGATCAATTGTTAAGCCTTTAATACCTAATGTCTTTCCATTTTTTGTCTTGATACAAAAAAATTTTTTTTTGCTTTTTTTAATTTTTTTTAAAAAAATCAGACTTTAATCATTATAATTTGCTTGAATTTTGCATGTGTCAGCTTGTTTCACTTTTTCTTATGGTTAAACTACAATTTCAGTCCTTGAATTTGTTTCCTTTCCCATTTTAGTCACTAAGTTCAACTCATGTTATGTTTTAGTCCCAAACATAATAAATAATAACTACTTAACTATATTCTTTCTATGTGCTCTTTCGGTCTTGAATTTTTTTTAGTTGTTTTTTTATGTATTATTTTCTAGAGCAAAACATTGGTCACCATCAATTATTAAATTTTAATACCTAAAGCTTTTCCATTTCACCTCTTAGTCCCTAATTTTTTTTGGCTAATTTTTTCTTTTTCTTTTAATCTTTATTAATTGAGTTTTGTAAAATGAGTTATTAATTCAAAAGTTATATGGTTCAATAAAGTAATTTTGTCCATAATTGCCAAAATTGAAAGCAAAATTTTTCATCAACATCAAATATTGGAATTTGAATTGATAGAAGGTGAAATTTTTTAGTGAACTCTTCTTTAGTAACACAAAAAATATTCATCGTTTTAAAGCATGTATATGTGTTATGTTTCGATCATAATTAATCATTTGAATGATAAGAACATGATATAAAGAAAACCCAACTTAAATTTAAAATAAAGTAAAATTTTAATTATTAGCATAAGCTTATGACTAAGAATTTTGTGGTTATTTATTACTAATATCTATTTTAGTGATAAATTTAAGAGAAAAAAAACCTGCTACAAAGTGCGGGTCACAAATAACCTCGTATGCTTCTAATTACATTATACTCCCTCCGTCCCAGTTTACTTGAAACATATTCCTTTTTGGGATGTCCCAAAAGGTTGAAACGTTTCCTCTTTTGAAAAAGTTTAAACAATTAAATAATCTTTTTACACAAAACCCAATAAAGACTCTTTTTTTAATATCCACTCAATCTCTCACTGCACAAAACCCAAAAAAGAATATTTTCTTTTTTAATCATTATTTAAACTTTTACTACATAAAAAATTAATACAAATTACATACACTTTAATCTCCGTGCCCAGTCAAATGTTTCAAGTTTTTTGGGACGGAGGTAGTATTTTTTAAGTATCAACACCCATCCACTATTGATCAACAGTGTAAAGTAGAGGAGGTCACGTGCTCTGATCATAAATAATGCCTACTCTCTGTTCATTTTTTTTGGCCTTTTCATGGACATAATTGACTCTTTTTAAAGTTTGGTCCTCTTTTCACGAGGTGATCATGTCTTGAGGGCTGGTATTGCAATTTCTCCAGTTTCAGCACTTTTTGTTGTAGTTAAATTGCATTCTCTTCTCTTAAATTCTACCATTTCCTATTTTAGTCAATTGTTAAACTTTTAGATATCTAAAGCTTTTCCATTTCCTCTTTTAATTCCTAACTTTTGGGCCATTTTTTCTTTTAATGTTTATTAAGTTAATAGTTATGCTACTAATTGATTAAAATAAATCTAAATATAAATATATAACCTAGGAGCATCTCTAAAGGGTATAGATGACTTTTTACATAACAGATGAAATTTAGAGGTGACATATGACGGATTTTCCATTTTTAGTAAGTTAACTGTAATATTTTATACATGCTTTGCTGAAAATACCCCAAACCTCTCAATCAATGTTGTGCTGCCACATGGCATATTTGAGCCTAATTCAAAACATGATAAACTCATAATACATAGGATTTGATAGAATCAATTTCAATTTCAAATAGTAAATGACTAGATTTTATCTTGATCATATTTTCATACAAAATTCAAAATTCATGATAATTTTATCTAATAGAAAAATAAAAAATAATTATCTAACTATATATTTCTTTTAAAAAAACCAATAATCATAACCTATATAAACCAAACATTCATTTCCCAAACAATTCATTTGTCAAAGTGACAACTGTGTCGTCCTCATTGTTACCAATATTGGCATCATCACTAGGAATGAACAAGATAAAGATCCAGACAAAAACACTTCATTCAGATAGTTTTTTCGATTTCGTAGGAGAGAAGGGGCCAGCCACTTACTTACTTTGTGCAAGTAATTTGTCCTAGGCATCGTCATTAGGACTAAAGGCACTTCCTCAGGAGATTACTAGCAAAATTTTCATTACCTGCTTATAACATCAACTTCCCAATTTATTTTCATTATTGATAACTTTTCAATATAATGTCTTCAGGGTGATAGAATCGATAACATCAACTTCCTCATGCTCATATTTTATGAGGCTACCCTTTGTAAATTTATTCATATTATTTGTTTGTTGCTATCTGTTGTTCTTGGTTCTATATATTGCATATTTTCAAAATTTCATTAATATAGTTTCCTTTTCAATTTTTTATTTTTACAATTGCATAGTGTAGAATGAGTTAGGTGACTACTTCCTTGATAGAGTTATAATTTTGACATTCTTAGAGAATGTTTCTAATTCATTATTTTTTTTATGCAATTTATACCATTGGATATAATGCTTGTCATGTTATCTCCATCAAGCAGGGCTTTATCTCATATGTGCTAAATTTTCTGCCATTTGTTATTCTTAAGATTTAGATAGTCATTTTCTAAAACCGATATATCATTAGATTCACTGACTTCCATATAACTGATTTTTCTAAGTGATCAATCTAATTTATGATCCCTTCAATTATGTTCTCTTTATGCAACTTTCATTTTTTGAAGAGAAATGTTCTTCGATCTAAACATTCTTTTCTTTTCCTCACTTTTCAGGGTGATTCTGTAGTTTGATATTTGTGATTTCATAAAATTTTAGGCCTACAGGTAACAATTTTAGGAGGTACTTTGGCCAAACAAAAAATCATTTTTACTTATCAGATTTTTTTTTTCAATTTTTAGTCTAACACTTTTACTTTAAATTACACATAAAATGCACATAATACATAAATAAAAAGTTGTTCAAATCAGATTAATTTTTAATTTTATTTTAAAAATAGTTAATTGCAAGATAAACCTATAAATTTTTAATAGTCACAATCATGATGAACCTATAGACTTTTAATAATCCTAATCGGGATAAACCTATAGATTTAAAATATGAACCTACAAAATATGAACCTATAAAATTCTGATAAGATTTTAGAATAATATTATCGATAAAAAGGATGGCTTTCTGATTAGATAATTTTTATAATATTAAAAGTGGACTAGATAAAGTCAATATCATATAGTTCTTATTGTTTAAACAAAAAAAATTAAAAGTCCATCTCGTACCAAATTGCAAGATTTTTAATAGTTATTAATTCTAATAACCCTTATAATTTGTTGTTATCTTTTTTAAAAAATAAATACACTATAAAATGATGAAATACTTAAAATTATAAAATTATCGATTTAAAATACAAGAAAAACCTTAAAAATAAATAAATAAAACGCCCAAAACCATTATATGCTTTATAACATTCAAGCTACTCTAATTTCTTATAATTATTAGATGATTTTTAAAAAAAAAAAAAATTTTAGTTCTTCAAATCTATTTGTTAATCTATTTCAAAATTTTAAGTTCACAACTTATTTTATTTATTAAAATTCTTAATTTATAATTTTAAGCATTATACAATTGTTGTGACTAATTATACTTTATTATATTTATTAATATAAAATAAAAATTAAAATAAGGAATTGTTGTTTATAAAATAAATCAATTTATTTCATGTGTCAACAGTAGATGTTCATTGTATTCCGGCTTCCTAAAGGCATATTTTTCTTCTTTTTAATAAAGATAATTATTTTTCAATTTTCTAAATACTCAATATTTCAATGTAACATTTAATTTTTTGGTAATTGTTCCAGTGAATTGATGCATATAAAAGGAGAAACAAACCAAATAGAAGATAAAGACATGTTACATGAATTGTTCTGATTTCTATCATTAATATTTCTTGCAAATGGATATGTGTTGAAACTATATAATATTATTGAGCCTATTTTAGTACTTTTATTACCATTATTGGTTTTAGTGATGACATTTGTGTTAATAATACTTGAATAACTTTTAAATGTATATATTCATCTTTGAAGCTTAAAAAAAAAATAAATAGATAAATAAAACCTGATGCAATACCAGACATGTAAGCTTGTTAAGCATAATTTCTGTTTCTCAAGCATATTTTTTATTATTGATATTTGTCCTAATGATAAATTTATTGAAAAAATACACACTACAAAATGTGGGTAAAAAATAACCTCATTGATCCTAACTGCATTTTCCCAATTTATCTTCCTTACTTTTATCCCCAGACTCGGTCTCCTGTCTTATAAGCTTCTTAATGAGCTCCTCATTTATACACAGGGATTTCCCGCCTGAACTATTTCTTAGAAAGGGAAGACAAAGATTGAAATACTAATTGCTCACCTATACCTTTGAAAAAAGCTAGTACTTTATTCTTCTGAATTGTATCATTCTTGTTATATCATTTGACAGCGCTCTTTGTAAAGCTCCTGCAGAGGCTGACGCTACTGAACTGCCAACTACAGACGAGACTGACAGGAGTCGGCTTTGCCCCATACCTTCGTTTGAGCATGGCCCTGACCCTGACGTGATGACTCCAACACATGATATATATAGTTCTCGTAAAAACAGACTAGCTGGGAGAAAAAGACAAGAGTTGATAACATGAAAAGGTGAAAGTTCCTTCTACAGTCGCTTGATTTCTTATATGAATATTGTTCAAATGAATTAGGAGGAGAATGGCAAAACAGTGCCCTACTTCTTGCAATACCAAAAGAATAATTATTTACCTTGACATGCTGATAAAAGAATGTCGAGGGATCTGGCTTGGACTTCTAAGCTGTGCGTGCTCACTTGTGAATTGGGATTGATACTACAGCTTCCTTATTACCTTCATAATTCAAATTTGAATGTTCACTCCCATTTGTACACACAAGCCTCCTCTCTCACATGTGTTCAAGATCATTTATTCAACACACCGATGATCCACACAAAAGAGACTGCACCTTGTAATCGAGAACTATCTGCACATGAATGAAAATACAGGTGATCCCATTTCCAACACTCCCTGCTGATACTGATATTATCACGCATGCAGACAGACGTAGGTCTGATTAACTCCTAAATGGAAAATCTGGACGATTGTTGGAAAGCAGCACTTACTAATGCAAACTGCACGCATAGCATGGGTAATGGGCTGATGTTCGACACTCCCCATTCAGGTCGTAACATCATCCGGTTTCAGCTTCATTTTCATATTGCCAACTTGAACTACAATTTCTTCTTTGTATGGCTCCACTGTTAAAACCATTGCTTTCTTTCCAAGTGAAGTAACAAGAACTGCATCGCCAGCCTTTGGAAGCTTGCTTGATTTTTCTACATCATGAACACCAGAGAAGGAACAAAAAAAGAAAAAGAATCAAACAAAAACCCCTGCAACATCTAGTTGGTCATATAGGTCAAACTGGATCAACACCCTTAATTAGGATCAGCAAAAAACCTGCAAATGTAACATTTTCTTTGAGGATACAGTTTCATCAGATCTTGAACGCTACCTGAATGTGCCGTTTTAACATCTGGCAATGGCATAAAGGAGGCATTATTAGTTGTTGCAGAATGTTTAGCTTCAATTGCTTTAAGATGTTCTTGGTCACTGGGTACTGTGAGCTCCAGCGCTCTGTCAGGCTTTGAGTTTCTTAAGGCAGATGTGCGAAGCTGGCGTATCTTATTACGAAGGATTGAAGATGCCGCTGCAGCAAACTCAGATAATTCTTGTGTCTTTTTACATTGTGCATCCACACTGTAATCAATGAGTTTGCTTCTAGCAACTGACAGTTTTTCATGCAGATCTCTTGCAAGCCTATAGTCAAAGAGACATACAAAACAAATATGAAAAGTCGAGTTATATATATATATATATATTGTGTGGGGTGGGGGGCAGAATGGTGCGCTCACTTGAAGTCATTGCTTTATTACTTGCTTAATATTTAACTGTTCCCTTCTCATCACGCTTTTTATGCTTCCTAGAAAGTTATTGAACTATACCTGTGCAAGAATCAAAGCCTTTCTACTCCAGTCATCAGAAAATGTATTTTAACCAGGAGCATATTGCTTGTGAGTTACATTTACGAGTAGAAAAATTTAGAAAAATGTTACTGTATCTAAACCAGCCATAATTGAGAACTTAGCAACTAAAGAACATCATCTGGCAGGATCTTCATCTCTTATTTTAATGCTCACATTTCAATCAATCAAGTTCTTTTCAACAATATATCATTCGGATAATACTAAATCAAAATGGGGCTGAGGGGGGGGGGGGGATTTTATTCCAGTAAAGCCATAACATTCATCAGAAAACAAAATTTACAAATACTTTGGGAATTTAAGCACTAGCTGACCTAATTAGAGAGAACACTTACCCTGTAGCATTTGAGCATTGGGACATTGATCACTAAGCCGTGATCCAAATCATATTAGAAGCCACTTCAAGAACCAAAGATACTTACACTAGAGAGTTGCGTGCCTCATGGACAAGCTCTTGATAATTTTGCTTGAATCTCTCCATATCTGTTATAACCTACGATAAACAGCATCAAATACTTGAAGGATCTCTTGTCTAATATTGGACTTTTAGATGTTCAAAATAAGTAGCTGTTGGAATATTCTGGAGATCTCCAGAATATTCTGGAGGTCAAAGATTTAATGTTCCTTATTAGGAAAACTGTGTACAGCTAGAAAATCTTAGTAATCTTTTATTTTTAGGAGATTAGGATCTGTTTATTTGTTTCCTAAATTGTTAGTCTGTAAAAGAGGAAACTACCTAACTTAGGTTTCCTTAGCCTTGTATTTAAACAGTGTAAAACTCTATGAGGAAAAATAAGCCAGTATTATTTCTGCATGGTATCAGAGCCAACCCTAATTTTCTAAGCCATCTCTCTGCGTCCTTCCTCTGCCCAACATGTCTGAAATCTCGTCTGCATCTACACCTTCCAGCAACAATCAGCCAAACAATCCTACAACCCTAACTCAAGCCCTAAACACTGATTCTCATTCTGTCCAGATCACCACTATTCGCCTTAATGGTGATAATTTCCTGCGATGGTCTCAATCTGTTAGAATGTACATTCGAGGGCGAGGAAAGATTGGCTACCTCACTGGAGATAAGAAGGCACCGGCAGCAGAGGACCCGACATATGCAACTTGGGATGCAGAGAATTCGATGGTTATGACCTGGCTCGTCAATTCTATGGACGAGGACATTGGGTCTAACTACATGTGCTACTCCACAGCCAAGGAATTATGGGACAATGTAAATCAGATGTATTCTGATTTAGGAAACCAGTCCCAAGTCTATGAGTTAACTCTAAAACTTGGTGAAATCCGGCAGGGGGATGACACTGTCACCAAGTACTTTAACTCACTAAAAAGGCTGTGGCAGGACTTGGATCTCTTCAATGACTACGAATGGAAATCTACAGATGATGCCAATCACTACAGAAAAACTATGGAGGACCATCGAATCTACAAGTTCCTTGCTGGACTGAATGTGGAGTTTGATGAAGTAAGGGGTAGGATCATTGGTAGATCACCCCTTCCCCCAATGAGTGAAGTATTTGCAGAAGTTAGAAGGGAAGAAAGCAGAAGAAATGTCATGCTGGGAAAAAAGGACACCAATGTGATGGCTGACACTTCTGCCTTAGTTGCCTCTGATGAAGTGGCAAATAAGGCTGCTAGATTTCAGAAAAAAACTGAGGAGAAGCCACGGGTTTGGTGTGATCACTGCAACAAACCTCGCCATACAAGGGAAACCTGCTGGAAGATCCATGGAAAGCCAGAAAACTGGAAGAGTAAAAGGAGCAATGACAGGATCAGCCACGCAACACCTGCTGCTAATGAGGCTGAAACAAGTCCCTTCAGCAAGGAGCAGATGGATCATCTCCTAAAGCTGCTAAAGTAAGCCAGTATTATTTCTGCAGTAGCCAACGCTCATCTTGTAGTGCGTGAAGAGTGGAGGCACACAAAGATTTCATAAATGGACTGCAGGTTAATTTACTGCAACCTAGAATACAACAGTAAGTGTTCTCATGCAATAAAGTTGCATTCGCAAATGGCATGAAAAAAGATACCTCATCAATCTCGGCACTAGTGACACCATAGAGAGCACGTGCATTATCAACAACAACAGATGCCAGTCCCAATCTTTTAGCTATATTGATAGCATTTGAACGACCTAAAGTAATTTAAAAATGCTCAAGTAAAAAATCTCCTCAATAGAGCAACATAAATGGACCAGTAATGTCACTGAAGACTTCAAAGATATTTATAAATTTCAGAATTAGTGCCATATTGTCCGTGCAGGCAGTGCTATCCCACATTTTTATGTTAAAAGGTTTGTTTGGTGCTTTATGTTGTGGTGCGGCCTTTTCACCTGTTGCCATTTGGTTTTGCGGCATATGCTTTAACATGTTATCAAAGCTCAAGGTTCGTTTATTTCTTTTTTTGGTAATTAGAACAGAGAGGCCAAGGGGGTAGCAGGGATTGAACCTTAGAGCTCTTGTTAACAATGTGAAGCTCAATGTTTGGTATTGCCCCATTCATCAGTGGTAAGCACCATTATCATTCATGGTTCGCATGACTGACCTGTTTTAAAGTAGCAGAATGAGCCCCTCCACTCCACTTGCAAGAAACCATATCTTACATTATTGACCTCAATTGCAATTAGATGGTAGGTACATGGAAACTGAAATTATAGGTCTAGTTTTATCATGTTTGAAGGGTCTTTCACCTGCCAGACTGTTTTTCTAGTTCTTAATAATCAGGAGACCAAATGGCAATAGAAGTTTAGAACTCAGGAACAGGACCCAGTCCTCATATCTTATTGATCTAAGCATGATGAGAAAGTGAATCATGAATGTGAGCACAGGCCCAAGCATCAGAAATTTTATTGTTAGTCAGTTATGTCTATAATTCAAATAACCTGGTACTCCCCATAGAATCTTGTAAGTTGGCTTCAGATTCTCTTCGTCAAACTCCATACAAGCGTTTTCAAAGGCATCGTTACTGCCAAGAAATAACTTTGATAAGCATGCATTAGCTGTCCAGTTTGGTTTGTGATATTATCCACTTCAACCAAGTAAAATTCTCCGGCACCTTATAATCTCAACATACCTGTACTTCAAAGTTTTGAGTTCACCATGATGTGTGGTAGCAATTGTCAACAATGCCCCACTTTTAGCAAAAGACTCAAGCAATGACATTCCCAGAGCAGCTCCTTCAAGTGGATTTGTTCCTGCACCAACCTACAACAGCAAGCAGATTATCACTTCTTCTGTTATTAAGTGGCTTTTCTTTCCTGGGTACAAATGACCAGGGCCGCCATCAAACCATTTCTAACGACAGAACATACTTCATCTAATAGCACCAGTGATAGACTTGTAGATTGGGACTTGATGTCCTGCAAGGAAGAAAAATTAACTTTACATATTTCTTATCATAAAGAACACAAAGCATACTAAAGAAGCATCAGAAATTGCATCACGAAATGAGCTTTATTTTTTACTTTGTGCAAAGAAGCCTGGAATTTTCTTTTTTGAAAGACCAGAAGAGTGTTTTGATCTATGACAAGTTTATTCAGAAATGTTCAGCCAACTTCAAAAGAGAATTGTAACTAAAGAAGAGTAAATGTAAAACTAGCAGAGCATAAAACATGATTACTGTTAAGTGGGAAAATCCCACATGGCCAAGAAAAGGGGTTAAGTCAATGCTTTATATAGTAATAAGGCCTCTCCACCTATTGCCAATTGGTTTTAGGTTGGACGCTTTAACATGGTATCAGAGCAAGTTTAAAATTGCCTCAGCCATTGCCGAAAATAACCCACGTGATAGAGCCGAAGTGGCCTACACGTGAGGGGGCGTGTTAAGTGGGAAAATCCCACATGGCCAAGAAAAGGGGCTAAGTCAATGCTTTATATAGTAATGAGGCCTCTCCACCTATTGCCAATTGGTTTTAGGTTGGACGCTTTAATAATTACCTTCAACAATGATTCATCTTAACTTATGCTTTAAACTAATGTATCATGTATAAGAAATCACTCTCCCTCTTTAACAAAACACATCTTAAAAAGATAGAATAGCTTTTAGGAGAAAAAATTGCAATCTTACGCTTATTTGTTTTAGGTGACCAGAGAAAGTAGACAGTGATTGTGACAAGGACTGTTCATCTCCAATATCGGCAAAAACTGAGTCAAACCAAGGAATTTGTGCAGATTCTGAGGATAAAACATAAAGACCTGCAACATTAAATGTGAACGTATGACTATGCAACATAAGTATGATCTAGCAAGAAAGATGTTAGAAGCAAATGTTGCTTCCTCCTTGATTAAGGTTGTAGATGCGGGACAGAAGTTGATGGATTCTAATCAAATCTACCAGGAGAAAGAGTGAGAGTATAGCATGCACAACTATTATGCGGGAAAATTTTGTGTGCCTGTATTTCAATCCACTAGGCACAGTGCATACATTCTTAGCCTACTAGGCATTAAGTTTATGTTGCTGGCATGCCAAAAGATTTTAACTGAGATAAAGCTATTGTATCAATAACTCATGAATTTCCAGAAGTTAATAAAAAACTCCATTCAAAAGTTAAGACACCACGTCAAAAACAAGACAGCAAAAAGAATTTTGCCTGATTTAGCCATCAAAGCAGCCAATCCAACTGTCTTTAAGCATATTGTTTTACCCCCTGTATTTGGGCCTGTTATGACTACTACTCTTGTCTTGCGAGCAATGAAAAAATCAACTGGCACTGGGCAAGCTTGTTCCAGTGATTTAACCTGGAGGTCGAAGAAAATCTATTTAATTGAGCATGATATGAAACCAACATAAATCAGCAGCCAAAAAGTTGACTCCTGTTGCTAGCTGATAATACAATAGGAAGATACCTGTGATTCTGAGGATGAAAGATCTGGATTCCCCAGTCCTTTTCCAGCTGCACTCTCCCCTTGGAATTTTTTGCTTCTGTATTCCTAAGTCAGGAGAGTGGGACGAGAAAAAGAAGCAAGAGTAAGACAATCTGGAATGCCTGAGGATAAATTACAATCACCATGATACGTGCCCACTTTTAAAATGATAAACAGGGCACAATTAGGGATAAAACTATGTCAGTTAAATGGGAAAAGAAAATTGATGTCTAGAAGGTACCATGTGAAATTTACTCTCCAGCTTATCTTGTGTAATGAGATAAAAACTACTAACAGAAAATGGTGAACACTATGCAACTTACAGAAGCAGCATTCCTGACATCCTTCTGGGCTCTCTGCAGTTTTTTCCTGTGCTGCTGAAGTAATAAAGGATGATAAGCTTTAGGTAGATAAAGAGTCCACTCTCGTTTGGGGTGAGAAGCATTTGAGAGTTTGTTTCTGTGTCCATTGGACTGAGTTACTAAACTTCCATCATTATCCTCTGGTAAGAAAATATCAGGACTTGTGCCTCCAAATGTTAAGCTAAAACTTGCACGAGCATTTATCTACACGTAAAAGGCAAGATTTTATTCCGCCAGAATAGATGATGAGCATCCACAAGTCAAGAGAAATGGAGATATATATATCTTAACAGCATAACTCAATCAATCTACAAGTTGGGATTGGTTCTTAAGAATCCTGTGTCTGTAATTGGCTGTTATACTAGTAAATTCCTACAGAACCTCAAGAGGACCAAAATCCCTTTGAAGTATCAGCACCGTTGCCTCTTTTCCCCTTTCCCATATCTAGCCTTTCACTTTTATGCATCAATGTGTTTCAATGGTCTACTTGGGTATGCCAATACAATCTAGGACTACCTTGCCTACTTGCATCTGCAATTGAGGCTACCTTTGCCTAATCTCTTATATATTCTGAAAAAAAATTAAAAAGTTCAAATTGATGAGTCATTTAGGCTTAAGTTTATTAAGGGCCTCATGGGTCTTCTTTTCATCTGGGTACAGTTTGAAAACTTGTGGGCTTTTGAAGAACAGGGACCAGGAGATGATCAACCACAGTCATGCTCAGAAAGATCTGATGAAAATATATAAAGCAGTTCAAGAGTGATTGAAGATATTGAAATGATACCTGATATTTGGATCCTCCAATACACACTGAATCAAACACACACACAAACACACACACACACACACACACAAAGCAGTTCTCATGATAGCTGTGCACAATCCTCAAATAAGAGTAGAGGTGAGCCATTGGCATTACCATATCCAACTGAATTGCACTGCTCAATATTTTTTCAATATCCTCGACACCCATTTGCATCTATTTAGATTACAGAAAAGTTAATAGATATAATAAGCAAAATGTAATTAGCGCATTGGAAATGTACTAGATCAGACCAGCAACCTTTTTAGTTAACATCATAAGCACATCTTCCTCAGCCCTGGCTGCCTGTGCTCTTGCTTGCTGCAAATCATCATTTGAGGGAACAACTGGTAGTGGCTCTATAATGCTATCTGTTCCTGGGCCACTTCAAAATATATTACCTTTCAGGAATTTGTTACACAAGGCGCAGATGCTGAAAGAGAGAGAGAGAGAGAGAGAGAGAGAAGAAGAAGAAGAAGCAACCAATAACTGTTGTTTGTTTCCATTCCTGGTTTTTTCTTTTGCAACCATAAGAAAATAATTTGATGTGCAACAAATCTCAATCACTTTCAGAGCTTCTATTATCAAAAGCTAAAACTATTGGTCACATGACAGGTGAAAGTTTCAGAACGTAAGTGCCTTTCCTGATTATGTAAATCAATAGACTAGCTGTCCAAAATGCCAAAAGAAACGTCATCCAATTTACTGAATAAATCTTGTTGGGGAAGATATACTGATTAACATAAAAAAACTGTGATAATATAGGCAGTAAGGAAATGGACAAGAATAAGGAGTTCAGAATAAGAATCCGTGCAACAAAAGCCAATTCGAGGTGGCTTTTGTCACCATCATTATAATGAGTGACCTCTTTACCATTTGCCAGGTGGTTAACAGTTTCCCATTCAATGATATAAATTTTCCTGCATATGATGATAGAGAAGTTCCACATTCTACTGAGCAGTTAGTGCACCAGAGAGTTATGACATGCAGCTGGCTTTGTGTGTGCATGAGTGCAGTGTGAGTTTGTGTGTGCGGCTCAGAGAGAGAGAGAGAGAGAGAGAGATTGCTGTTTTATACTTCTTGAAAATCAACAGGGTGGCTATTAAGTGTTTTAGTTCTGCACCTGGACAACAGTAGCCCTTTGAAACTAGTTGGTTGATCAGCCCCCAATCTTATACACCATCTACCATGAAAATTACAGACTTGCTGAACCAATAAAGAACAGACAGTTATCATCAGGACAGCCATCTGAAACAGAAAAATGAGCCTTCACACTTAGACTGGAGCTTACCATAGAAGATGTTTCACCCATTTCACTCCTAATTAGACCCTCCAGTAGTTGATGCAACTGAGCGGAGGAGAACAAATCTTTAAGATAATAAAACCATAGAAGAAAATGAAAGCAACCATGCCTCAGAAAAAAGGACTAAGATAGAGACTAATACCACATTAAGACCATTCAATGTCAGATGAAATCACATTGAGAGCAGGTTCTAGCTGCTCTAATCTAAAGGCCCCAATTTCATGTTTGTCATATCAAGTTCTGTTTTATTTAATGCATACAAGAGAACCTTGACAATCATTGTATGTAGCTCCTTTTTCAGACAAAATATGCTTATACTTCAAGTCTTCAGGCCTAGGTTAAATGTGAGGTTCTCTGATCTGATAAGCCTCAATTTGGTCATGGAACAGGAAGGTATAGGCATGACTTACTCAACCAAACTGGAAAGTGGGGTGTATTTTTATTTTTTATCTTTGGAGACACACTTGTGTATTGCTTATTGCTTTGTGATAATATGTATGAAAAAACAATATTATAAAAGAACACATGGCAGGGAAACTAATCTTACAATAGGTTGAAAATCTATTCATTCTTAGTATTTTTTGAAGCTCTTAAAGGAAACTAACATGTGTTCATGGTACACTGTATAAGCGAACTAATACTGCCCCCATAAAGGGCAATAACCAAATGAGGGATAGGTGCACAAGGTTAACATTGAAATGCTGTAAAAGAGTTTCCATGCCACAAATAAAGATATGTGAGTAAGTACACATAAAGAAGATTTAAGAAAAAAGCCATCACCTTCCTTTCCAGGGATCGCACTTGATCCCGTGCTTTTCTAAGAGCAGCACTCTGAGATTGTTATAGAAATAAATAAATAAGCAAAAGGAAACAGATGAAGTGAGTCAAAATTATGCAAACAATAATCTTCAAGGCCTAAAGTTACATAATAGGATTACAGATTTCTTATTGCTTTCAAGGAGAGAAATGAATAGAGAAAATGTAAGAAGAAAATATGCCTAAAATGGGAACTTAAAAAGTTGGGATATGCATGAGACGCGAGAAGCAGAAAGAAGGCAAGGTGGAAAAGGAACTAACAGCAGAGTCTTTAACGGATCCATCTTCATCCATAACTTGTTGTATTGAGCTTGTTAAACCTCGATTAACGACCAGCTCCATAATCTGAAATTAAGTGAACATTCAGAAAAAGAATAACTAAACAAGTGGCAAATTAACATTGAGAAGGTACCTAGAGTTTACCATTTGGCTAAGAGGCATAAACCGTTCGTACCAGTCAGCGTCCTCCTTGACTGCAGCTTTCAGATTAAACTGCAAAACTTCAGTTAACTGCAGAAGGGACAGAAGAGCCATTGCTTCATTGGCAGCCAAAGGTAAGCTCCCCCTAACGCGTCGCAGCGCGGATTGGACCTTCAGGGACATTAAAACGAACAGGTTCACGTCAGTCACCATCCTCCAAAACCACCAGAAAGCGGGAAACGGAAATGCAGACATCACCCACCAGATAAAGGTCAACAGCAGTGAAGTCTAAGCTAAAAGAGCCATGGTGGCGCATTCTGACGGCAGCGTTAGTTTCTTGTAGAAGCCTCAAGCTCTCCTGGAAGCTCTGGTCGAGCGACCACAGCTGGGCCTTAATGGCTTCGCGACCCAATGAAGTACTGGCGTAGGACGCGACCGAGTCGCAGAGCTTGTCCCATTCCAGAACTCTGAGACTCTCGTACTTAACTTTAGTCGACTGCTGGTTCCAGTCGCCGGCCGATGAGAGTACCTTGACTCTGAAACCGCGAAGCTTTGTCGTCCAGTGAATTGCAACCGGAAAGTTACCAACAGTGGCGAACGCCGCACCGTGAAGCACCATTGATCTTCCCCTTTTCGTTGTCTGTCTATGAAAAAGCCATATCTATAATTTTCCCAATCTGAGCTGTAGAGGGAGAAATTAGAACTTGGTTTTCCACTTTCAGGTTATCCACTAGTGTTTCAGTTAAACGAGCTGATGTCTAATACACTTTGAGCGGTAATTATTTAACAGGCCGCCACATAAGCTTTATTGTCTCCAATTTTTTTTTATATACTCAAAATCATTATGAAGCACAAAGTTAGAAGATATAATAGAACAGTTAAAAGGTGAAGTATTTACTGTGTGAAATATTGAAGAACTCTCGTTGTAGCTGGACAGTTTCTAAATATCTAATAATTTTAAAGTGTGGCATCATTTAAATTTATGGGTCTTTTACCTAAGATGTCTCATTTTGTGTAATTTTGAAAGTAACTATATTGTGTTACTAGGTACAAAAGATATACCTAATATCTTATTGTTTACAAAACTGTCACTGCATATTAAATTCTTATAAATTACGATAATGTCATCACGCCGTAACTAACTGTTATGTTGAAGTTGTTCTTGGTCAGATTGTTCTTATTTTCTAACTAAATTTAGTTATTCATTTGATGTATATTATTGTTCTTTGACAATCCATCTGCTCCTTTTGCTATTTAATGTTTGTTTGTTATATGTGTAGTAGATGTTCTTTATTAGATTATTATTATTCTTTTGTTGAATATAATTATTCTTTTATCACATCTTGTTATTACCTAACAAATCTATATGTTTCTTTTGATATTTAAAAGCTACTTGCTATAATTGTAGTTTTTCCTTGTCAAATGCTTAATGTTCTATTGTTCAATATAGTTGTTTATTTGTCTTATTTTATTATTATCTGGCAAATCTATTTATTCCTTTTAATATTCAATAACTGCTTGTTATGTTTGTAATAATTATTCTTTGTTAGATGCTTCATATTCTCTTCCTAAATATAATTATTCATTTGTTTTATCTTACTGTTCCATGTTAAATCTACATGTTCCTCCTAATACTTAATAGATGCTTACTATATTTGTAGTTGTTTCGTATTAATCGCTTCTTGTTCTCTTAATAAATATAAATTTTCCATTGTCTCATCTTATTGTTCCATGTTAATTTTGCATGTTCCTCTTAATATTCAGTAACTTGTTGTTTTGCTTGTAGCTTCATTTTCTCTTGCTAAATATAAGTGTCCATTTATCTCATTTGACTGTTCCTTTTCCCTTATTTTTATTGATGGGTGTCAGTCCGAACATATACACATACATCTTCCTCGATCATTCCTTCGTGAATCTCCCAACCAACATGCAGTTGGACCCTTGTCAGTCGCAAGCGTAATTGGGATTTGTGTGTTTTGTTAGGCCTAACTAACAAATGAAATAAAAGCACACCCATGGCCATGGCTTGCATTTGTGATATGGGATGGTTGTGATTAAGCAGATTGCTCAAGCTAAAAACAGTACATCGGTTTATAAGATTATATTGCGGATCACCGGAGCGCTCTCAGAGAATGATGAGAGGGGCATCATTGTCGGGCTTTCTGTTGTCTTCTTCTCTGCTGGATTTCTCCTTTGGAGACTCAACCTCCGCCTTATCGTTCTTAACCTCACCAGCACTCTCCTCCTTACGCTCCTGCTTTGTCTCCGAAACCGAAACGTCGTCGCCTTCAGTGTCTTTCTTCTCGGCCTCATTGCCGTTGGAGTCCTTCGGAAGAGCACCCTCAGCAGAGCTGTCAGCATCCGCATTCTTGGGGTCTGGAGAGGGAGCCTCTTTCACCCTCCTGATCTCGTCCGATTTCGGCAGGCTCGCACACCCTCCCATGGTTACAGGATCAAGTAATATCGATGGGAGGTAAGTTGACAGAAATTTTGGCTTTTGGGGCTGAACAATGTCATCTCTGTGCTATATGTACCAGAGCGATTCCGGGATACCTACTATTTTTCAGGCTAGTTTGTTGGTGCCAACAATTTCGTCCCATGGTTTCTACGGTCAACTTGCTTCTGACCTTTTCAATATATACTGCCTAAATTGCAGTGCTAGCTCTTGAACTATATCCTCTATTCCAGAGTGGTCTCTAAAACAACAAATGTTGTAAAGTAGCCCCTAAACTAATCGTTGGATGCATGAATTGTCCAACTATCTAATTCAAAACAACAGCAGAAGTTCACATGACACTTCCCATATAAGCTTTCTCAAACAAAAAATAAATGAAAATTGTTTGCATGAGAAATTATTTTATATAACAAGTCATCATTATCCGGTGGTAGACTTTACAGTTAGGACAAGAACAAACAAATTTAAAAAACTTAATAAAGTAAATTACTCATAAATCTTTTATCCATCATACTTTTTGTTCCTTACAGAGTCTAATAGAGGGAACGAGAAGTAAGAATCATTCGTGCAACATCCGCATTGTTTGGGGAGCACTTTGCAACGTTCTCTAGTCTAGGCACCACCTTTACCCTTTACCAACAGATGGTATGGTTCAAAGACCAGCTGTACAATTTAGCCATATTGACAAATTTTCCATTTTATGCTAGGGCTGCTTAAAATTTCAGAGGTGGCTGGAGGGGAAGAGAAAAAGAAAATAAAATAGTAACATCGAATTCAGAGTTTTGCACCATTACATCACCGCTATTCAAGCAGCGGCCTGCAGGCAAGACACAGAGATCGCATTGCTGGGAGGAAGACTAGAAATACAGGAAGGAGAAATAATTGAGTTAAGAATGTCAATCATTTGATGGTATCTCAGTTTAGGCATTAAAGAACATTTAACCCCCCAAAAAAGAAAAGAATCCGTGAGATCTGCACAATTCTCTAACACCAAAAAGAAATTTACCAGTCAAAGTTGTCTGTAAATCCAAAGTCTTACCGTTATCAATTCTACCCATCCAAGTAGACCACTTCAAGACAAATAGGAGCGTGAATTACCAATTGGATCGCTCAATCTAATTCTCATCTGTGTCCTTGCTCCTATGGCTTTGAAGGGAAAATTTTGGTTGATCATGATGACTGATATCATTGTACTCAACAGCTTTGCTTTTCAGATCATCACTTGACCCTGCGGGTAGAGCAGGACCGGTTTTATGTGAATCATTCCCCTTGGAAACATCCAAGATCAATTTTTTGTACATCATCAGAGCTTGTGCAATCATCCCATCGAGAGTTGCATTGTTGGAAGGAAAAAACATAGTTGTCCCCTGGCAGAACATTACACAGTTTAGTTAAGAAAAAAATGACTTAATCAAGCTGTCTGTAAATGATTAGTATGTCTTTATTTTACCTCCTTGGCGATATTGCCAAATGCTTGAATGTATTGCTCGGCTACCTTCAAACTTGCTGCCTGAGAAAAGCACAATTCTACCAAGTTAAAGATTTGCAAGGAATCAACAGCCAAAATGCACCTTGCATTTGCATATAAGAAGCAACAAGCAGCACTGAAAATATTTGATACAAGGAAAACTGCACGCCAAAATAAGTATACAAAAGTAAACATTTTTTCACACAGGAAGACATGGAAGGAAAACAGGGAAAGCAATAATACTAAATCCTGATTAATGTATAACTGTTTTGATATTCTCCATCCATTTTAATTCTGCTGGTCACATGTATGATTCTTTGTTCTAGTTACAACAAAGAGGTGAAAAAGCATACCTCCACTCCTCCGCTTTCCTTGAGTGTTCGTGAGACCATGGCAATTCCTTTAGCTGTAGCCTCAGCTTTAGCAAGGATTGCATCCGCCTCACCTAATGAACAGGCAAGGTGTAATTATCTCCTAATCTAAGAGAAATTAAAGATCGCAAAATATCAAATGTTAAATTTGTTATTGAGAATTTAAAAAAGCAGAGTAACTACTAACCCTTGGCTCGGTTGACATTAGCCTGCCTCTCTCCTGTCATACATTTGGAGGGAACTTTATCAGAACATCAAATTACATGAATATAAAAGATATCGCATAAAGAGATGATACCATACTGCATACAATGCAAAGAAAGAAGATCTTAACTCATTTCTTAAAGAAATGAACATAAGCATTACACAAAGTTACCTTCAGATTCAAGAATCTGGGCCCTTTTTTTACGCTCTGCTTCAGCCTGCATTTCCATAGCAGCCCTCACTCCACGAGGAGGAGATATATCCCCTACAAGAAAAATAAAGCGTATGCATAAGATGTTTCTGAAGAAGTAGCACAAGATCAACATCCACTCTAAAAGTTGACTCACTAATCTCATAACGGAGGCATCGGAGACCCCAAGCTTTTGCAGCCACATTAATTGCCTCCTGCAACAATCATTTGATTTCAAAAAGAATCAGTAGAATTTAACTTCTGTTTGACCCTAGCATAAACCTAACTAAAATGGTGTGTATTAAGGAAAGACAAATTTGAATCCAATCACTCTGAATCTGCTAAAGGCATAGTCTGAGAATTCAAGCTTAAAACACATCCAATGACTCAAAACACCTAGCATGCCGGGTTATAGCCATCATCATGAAGGAATATGTAAAGCATTAGAATGAAGTATGATTTATATGTGGTACGGTAGCCGACTCTACTGTGCAATGTGAGTTTGGAGAAATGTCAGCCACCAGATCCCACAAATCACAGCGTGCAAATTATGGGATAAGGAAGCCAGGATTGTGTAACAAGGTAACGATTTGGTTTATCTACTGATATCATTTTGTCCACGACTAAGGCACTACTTATCTCCCATATGCGCATATCAACCTCCCTATTTGCATGCTCTAGATACAGCTCCAGCCTAGAGGATTTCTGGGTGTGCTAAAGAAATTGATTCAACCAACAAAAGATTTCTATGTTATGAACTCAAAAAAATTAAGACCTCTAGAGTTCTCTTAACATCTTCATTCCACTCAAACAGCCCTTTGCAGTAATCAGCACCAAAATATCTAACAAAGGCAGCAAGAGACAACTGAAAGAATTGCAGCAACAAGTTTCGACGAGGCAAACAAACAACGCATACCACTATCTTCTCGTTGAGAGTGTCCCTTTCCTCAAACGTCTTGTCAAGTGTGATTTTACCAAGCTCACTTCGCATGGTAGTCTGTGCAAGCTGTATAACAGCATAGATCGGGTTCTCAACACCATAGGATGCACGGAACGGGTCCTCAATCTGAAAGTAAGCTACACACGAAGATTAGCACTAAAAATTCGATGAAATATGAACATCCAACAAGAAGAGAGCAAACTAAAGAAATAGAATCGACCTTAACATAAAGAACTCCATCGATTAAAATGCTGACATTATCCTTGGTAATGGCAGACTGATCGGGGATGGGGATGGCTTCCTCCTTGAGCGAATGGACATAAGCAATTCGATCCACAAACGGAATCAGGAAGTGAATTCCAGAGGGAAGAGTTTTGACATACTTCCCGAACCTCTCGATCACGAATGCTTTCTGCTCCGGCACAACTCGGATCCCCCAATTTACTGGTGGAGTGATCTCGTAGCTTCCGATTCAACCGCTTTAGGAACGAAACATCGAGATTCAGAAAAATGGTAAGCGAAAGAGACTGGGGAAATCACCTGATGCTGGGGTCGCGGCCTGTCCGGAGGTGGCGGACTGCGACGGAGGCGGCGGCCGCAAATGGAGCAGGAAAAACCCGAGGCGAGTAAGGGTGGAGGCAGACGGCTGAAATAGCAGCTGAGGATTGCTGGAGTCGTTTAAGCGACTTCGCAGTATTGCAGACTGAGCTCGCTCTCAACATCTTTGGAAATGGTCGGATGATTTTTGCGTCTTTCTTGGGTTGTGGGATTTTAGCGAATTGCCAGACCCCAAAAGCCCTAGCAAAACCTCTTCCCTGTGGAAAAATAAAAAAAGAAAAAGAAAAAGTCTCTCCCTCCCCTTTCTTTTGTTTCTCTCTGTTTTTTTTTTTTTTAAATTTGTTTCTGGGTAAATTACACCATTCCTCGTCTGGGCTTTTTTTGGTTCTTTTTTGTCATAACCGGATTCGATTTCTTCAATTTGGCCTCATCAAGTAAAATTGAGTATGAATTGGGTAAATTTAAAATTAAATATAAATAATTTCTATCAAGTTGGGTTGAATAAAAAATAAATTATGGTTCATAGGTTGGTTTTATATTTGGGAGAATCATTTATTTTTAGATTAGTTTTAGTTATATGTGGACAGTGGCGAAACCAGATTTTAAGGTTTGAAGGGCTAGGTAAAGGCAAGACTAGCGACGGTTGAACTAGGAGAAAAAAAATTATTTAAATAATTATTTAAAATGTTTACTTTTTATTGTAAATTCATCCCTAAGCTCTTAAGTGTTGTACATTTGTCCCAATTTCGTCACTAACAATATTCACTATTGGTCAAAGGGCAAATTTGTAATGTTTGATAATGGTTTGGGACGGATTTGCAATACTTGAGAGGTTAAGAAGAAACTTGCAATAAAAAGTAAAGATTTAGGACTACTGTTGTTATTTACCCTTTTAATATTATTCACCAATTTGGGGGGGGGGGGGGGGGGAATTCACATTTGGTCCTTGATTTCTTACAAAATAACCAACTTAATACCTAATATTTAAGAACTTTCAAAATTTTCAGGGGAAGAAGCACCCCCGCCCCTATGTGGCTCTGTCACTACATATGGAACCAACACGTGATATATGCATAAATATATAATAAAAAATATGATATTATAAAATTACTTATATATTTATGTAAGAACATATGCATTTAAACTGGTACATTACTAAATTACTCATATATTTATGTATGAACATGTAAATTTAAACATGTAATTAAAAATTATGATATTAGTAAATTGCTCATATACTACGAATATGTACATTTAAATGTGGAGTAAGTTGTTTATTGTGTTGAATATTTCTTAAATAGGTTATGGGTGCAATTTATTGGCTTACAAAGTTATTAATTACTTTATCTATATGATAGTAAGTAAAAAAATCCAATAACTATAACTAAAAAAACCAAACTCATGGTTATGGTTCTATTGATTTCTTGAGTTGGGTAGGGATTTTTTTGGAACCATCACTATTTCATGTTGGTTTTGTTCCAATAAGAAAGATCGAACTAACTTGATTCATGCTCAATCCTATAATTTTTCACTTCTACTGTTATTTTGGACGGGGTACCGAATGTCCTGAAAGCATATGCTATGTTGCACATTTATCCTGTAAATACAAAATATTACACAATTTGTCATAAAAGTATGCAATTATTACACCATCAGTCCTTCCATTAACTATTGCCATTAGATAGTATTCCTTATGTTGCACTATTCATACTAGAATTATGCCTTGTGTTGCAACTCTTGTCTTGGAATTATGCTTTATGCTGCACTTTTCATTTACTAGGTTAGCTTTTCATTACTTTTCAATGATAAGACTTAATGGAAGAATGAATGATGCAGCAACTGCATACTTATAAGATGAATGGTGTAACATTCATACTTTCAGGACAAATGTGTAACAAAGGGCATACTTGCATGATGTTTAGTAACGCTGAACCTTTTGAACATAATCTTCATACTCGCTTTATCCCATAATTATTGAAACGTTTTTCTGGATACAGATATTAAGATGTATGTATTTTATGTTATTTTTTTTTTCCAATTTCACCCATAAAACTAAAATTAATTTTTTTTTAAAATTTTGTGTAGTGATGGTTTAAATAATAATTAAAAAAGAAAAGATTTTTTTTTTGTTTTGTGCAGTGAGAATTTAAATGAAAATTAAAAAAAAAATTATTGAATTTTGTGTAGTAAAAGTTTAAATGAGAATAGTAAGGTAAATTGAAAGTTAAAAACTTTCTTAAAAAGGAATATGTTTCTTTTTTTTTTTTTTTTGACAAAATGAAGTAGAAAATGTGAACTATAGTTCCTAGATTTTCTTCATCCTGCCTTTAGTATCATAAAAAGTATGGGTTTAACACTTCAACTATTATCTTCACTTCACTGCAAGTATTGTTTTCTCTCTCACTTTTCCATCACTCAATACTTTCAGATTTTCTTCTCCTCACATATCTTTGATTGATTATTATTTTAAAGCTTTTTTTTCTTTTTTTTTTCTAAATAATATAAAATAGGCATTTCCAACTAATTTTCTAATCCAAAACCCTCGCACTCCCTCAATCCAAAATGCTATTCTTCTCTCCGTTTAATTCTCTTTTCCAGTCTAATTAAAATATTATTGTCCAACGTTGCCATTTTAAGCCTCACTAAGTAGTCCCTTAACTGCATCAAACTTCCAAACCGCCGTGTACATGCCCATGCCCATTGTTATCATGGAGCTTTGTCTTGTGAAAAGGGATAGGATATAATAGGTATTTGTTGTTGTGGTTGAAGTCTTAACTGGAGATTTTAAGTTGTTGGGATCAGGATGAAGGAAATTTGTGGATTAGAGTGAGAATTTTCTTTATCGAGATTCCATTAAAAATAACAATGAAAGTAATAGAAAAAAACTAGTTAAAAGAAAGTTGTATGATGTAAGAAACTTTATGAGGACGGATTGAAAGAATTGATTCCAAATAGGACGAAAAAAAGAAGTTAGGTTACCCACGGTATTATTTACCGTATCTTTTTGGTCACTTATATTCTTGTAGACTTTTAGTTACTTCGTCATCAAACCTTGCGGACTTGTTATCTTAACTCCCATGATTTGATTCACTACAATTCGTTCTTCAACATTATCAGGTACAATTACAAACAAATTCTACTGGGCCGATGGTCTCTGCACCCATTTACGGTTATATTGGAATTGGGAAGGGGCCAACGGAAAGAAGCAAGACTATTCCCGATTGCATACTTGTTAAGTTGCTTAAAACTTTGAAATAATATTTATATGCAACATTTCTAATATGAAAATGCATTTAAATTTATTCAAATATGAGATTTTACCTTTTATTATTATTATTATCTAGATGCATTTATAAGGAAGGCTAGCTAGTACTGCGTATACGTACGTAGTCAATTTAGCCGTTTTATATATTTTTTACTCGTAAAGCTTCACATTTTGCCACTAGCTATAAACTTGCATTTTACAATGCAAGTGGTGGGGTGGGGTTAGTGGAAATCCACCGTGAATCAATCATTTTTGGTTTCAACTGAGCTTTGTGTCTCAGACATTATTATATAAAATTTTCAAAGCCAGGATATAATTTATAATTGCAGTACTTGGGGATATTTTTATGTAATAGAAGAAAATATACATGCAGGGGCAGGGCGCATGCCTTTAAAACTAGTATAAAAAGAATTTCCGGCATCAGTCAATTTTCATGACTGGTATAAATCAAATACAATTCATAGCCGCTATATATGTAAGACCTAAAAGAGTTGCACCAAAAATTAATGTAGTCTAATAATTAACACAATAATTAAGACTTGACAGCTTTGTGATAATCGGTGCCAATAATATATATATATATATCATGTATAGAAGAACCTAATAAAGTGTTTAATTACTTATTCTCGAGGGATACTTGTTTAATTTGTAGTACTGGAATTATTAGCATAACCGTTGAACATGCCTTTGTAGATGGATAAAGCTTGTGCAACCGCTCCACCCACGTCATTCGTACCGGTCGGAATCCACATGGTATGCGTCGTTCCCTAGCACAAAATTATAGAAAAAAACAAATCAATTTCACTTCATATTATAAGTAATTAAAACCATATATATTCACATTAATTATATATATGTACATGAGACAACTAGCTAGTATATATGTATATGGTTTTTCTTTTACCTGCTTGGCGATTTTGCCGAATGCATCAATGTAAGCTTTAGCTAGCTCCAAACTTGCCGCCTGGGAATTAAAGTGAACAATATATAAATTAATTATTATCATCATAATACACCTTCATCACAATTAACTACGTCCTAGAATTCAAAAACAATTAATCTTAATTCTAATCCTTAAATATATATTAAATTAGTGTTACTTTATACATACTGTGCGCAATATCAGACACATTAATTATGTTCCAGAATATATATATATATATATTGGTAAGTTAAGATATCCTGACCTCTGCTCCTCCATTTTCCTTAAGTTTTTCTGACAAAATCGCAAGACCTTCCGCTGTACCTGACCATGATGAAGTAATATTAATGTAAGATACATATATAGGATCATAGCCAAATCAAAATATCATCATCATTTAGGCATGCAATTAAATTAATTGAACCAGATATACTATATATATATATACGTAGTAATTAAAAGAATCACCAATTAATTAATCCTCTAGCTGTGAGTTTATTAATAACTAACTTTAGAAATTAACTGATTTACCCTGAGCACGCTTAACTATATTGATCCTTTCAGCTTCTGAGGCCAATATAACACGCTGCTTTTCAGCCTCTGCTGCCATAATGGTGCTCATTTTTTCAGCTTCTGCTTTCATGATGGTGCTCTCCTTTTCACCTATATATTATCGATCGTACGTCATATATATATATATATATATATATATGTTAAAATTAATAATCAAACCTTTCTTCATCAACACACTACACACATGTGATTACTTACATATATATCATACATATCAAGCTATACATGTTCTTTTTCTTACACACACACACATATATATATTGGCATAATTATTAATTATACTATAATTAAACTAACCTTGAGCTTTTAGAATGGCCGAGCTCTTCTTTCCATCAGCAATATTGATATTGGACTGTCTATCTCCTGGAAATATTTTAGTTTATGTAACATCACATCACATGATCGTGGGAATTATATATATATATATATATATATATATATATATATGGTTTACACAAATCTTTATTTAACTCTCTATACCATCAAATTAAAACAATGTATTTCTAATTACATTAATTAATTACCTTCAGAATCCAGAACTTGAGCTCTCTTTTTACGCTCCGCTTCTGCCTGCATCTCCATCGCCTTCTTCATTGCAGGAGGGGGAATTATATCCTCTGAAAGATCATCAGTTTTATATGTTATTTAGTTAGAAATTCTCAGACGGAATATATATATATTCCATTTAAACTATATATTAATATTAATATTGTCATTTGCTAATATATATGATAATCTGACTTATAGCAATTATATACGTACGGACTATTGGTAGTATGATGATGATCACACACGCACACATATATATAATTATGAGGGAGCCTAATTTGCAGCTCTTAAACAGAAAAGAACAACTCACTGATCTCATAACGAAGACAAAGGAGACCCCAATCTTGTGCAGCCTCATTGATAGCCTCCTGCACGCATGCGTAGGGATATATGTGTATATATATGATTTAATTATAATTAAGTAATCAACACAAATTGAAATTTGAAACTGATCAGTTCAGATAAATTTGAGCATTAATTGCTATATACATATATACGTGAATAAAACAAAAAAAACAGGTGAGACAAAAGCTAAGCTAGCAGTTACAATCGATCGGCAGTCAAAGTATTAGGACAGATCAGAACGTACGACAATCTTCTCATTCAAAGTGTCCCTTCCCTCGAATGTCTTGTCGAGAGTGAGTTTACCAATCTCACTACGCATGGTGGTTTGAGCAAGTTGAACAACAGCGTCTGTGGGGTCTCCCACTCCATACGAAGCATCCTTCGCACTAACAACCTGTCGGCCGGGAAAGAATCAAATCATATCGATTGATCGTTATATATTAAGTAGTCGTTAGATCAACTAAGGAAATTATGTAACCTTGATGTAAAGAACTCCGCCCATAGAAATAGTGACATTGTCCTTAGTAATAGCAGTCTGATTAGGGATTTGGATCACTTCCTCTTTGAGAGAGTGCACATAAGCGATTCGGTCGACGATCGGGATCAGGATGTGAAGTCCTGCCGGCAGCGTTTTCATGTACTTCCCGAACCTCTCCACCACAAACGCCTTCTTCTCCGGCACGACATGGATGCCCCAGTTTTTCGGGGGCCGTCGCCTGTAACCGTCACGGACATATTAAATTCACTAACACGACATCTATAAATTGACTCTATTTTTCTATATATATAGAGCAAGGCAAATCAGGCTTAGTAATTAACATAGTTATATGTCACCTGTATGAGCCGACGCCGATGGTGTAGTGCCTGACGGCGTTGGCACATGGCGCAGCACTGACGCGCAAGTGGTGGTCGGTAGTATGTACAACGGTGGAGGAGGACCGCTGGAGCCGGGAGACCGATTTCACCGAATTGCTGACCGTCGCTCTCAACATCTTTGCTCGCGTTTAATCAGGATCACACGGAAAGTGGACTTTTTTTTCTTGGGTGTAAACAGGGCTTGGTTCGTAAAAATCTGCCTTTTAAACCGGGAGCTTTTCTTGTCGCCCAATCAAACTTCTATCACAAGTCTCCAACAAGTAATCTATGTCTCTTCAGAGGCAAGTATGAAGTATCCAGCAGTCTCGGTCTATACGTGTGTACATATGGATTCTCCTAATTTTAAGCTAGCAATTAGGGGAAGAGACCTTCTTGTGAAAAACAACCGGATCCTAGCTTTGATTTTCTTGAAGAAATTAAAAAAAGGTTGATTATTTTCTATTGGCGTGACCGCAATGATGGTAATACTTACTCAAGGTATGTTATTATTATTATTGTAATAATAATAATAACAATAATAATAATAAATATATATTTATTATTATTATTGTTATTATTATCATCACTACTGCTACTACACTAGTAAGATATATTTTTATTATTATTAATGAATAGGCAAATATGATATGTTCACTGATGGCGGAGGGTTAGGCCTCGGCCGACCACGTGGGCGGACCAGCGTGGTAGTATTGTCCCTTATGGCGCATTAATGGGCGTCCCTCATCAGGACTTGAATCCAAGACCTCAGGGATTTACACTCCTCAGGGGGAGTCGTGTCTAATCATCAGGCTGATACTACCACACTGGTCCGCCCACGTGGTCGGCCGAGGCCTAACCCTCCGCCATCAAAACGCGCCCCTCATCAGGACTTGAACCCAAGACCTCAGGGATTTACACTCCTCAGGGTGAGTCACGTCTAACCATCAGGCTGTCCGCCCACGTGGTCGGCCGAGGCCTAACCCTCCACCATCATTCACTTATAATGATCATATTACAATCTCCATACACCCGAACATGTATTGTTATTTATAGAAGTTTTGTTGACTTTAGATATACTCTTTGAAATTGGCGCGCGGAGTGGTCAGCATGTTGCATGTTTGTTAAGGAGATATAGGTTTTAGCGCATGTTAAGGTGTTCCTAGCTTTTCCCAACTTTGTTTTCCCGTTTTCTCTTCTTTCCTTTCTTATCTAGGTTTTTTTTTCTCTCAATTTTAGCTTTCCCTTGCTTTTTTATTTTATTTTTTATTTCTTCTTCTTCCCTTTTCTTTCTTCTCCAGCATCTTAAAGATATGTTTGGGCCTATTTGTTCTTCTGAGAAGGTTGGCCTCATCGGGCCTTTAGGACCTACCTGCATCGGTGGTGTAAACAACAATAAAATTCAAGAGCAGTAAGTATGTTGCATTTCAATTTTCAAGATTGCTGACTGCAATTTATAAATTCAAGACGTACGAGGATATATGAAGAAATAAGTCATTAGAAATTTACCACCGCAGTCAAATATTGAAGTGATGTTCATTGGTAAAGAAAACACTAATAGAGAGTTTGACTCTAGTCTCTCCACTTTCTAATAAAATACCGTCAAAAGTTAGTTCAATCGTCTTCTATATTTTGAAAAAGACAAATATCCTCTCTTTTCTTATATTATAAGTTTTATTTTATTCTTTATGCTTGTAAAGAAAGGTTTTGTTTATTAAAAAATTTGAAGTGATAAAAGTAGATAAAAAGTTAGCACATTGATTAGAAGATTGGCAAAGGTGATAGCAGTGGTGGACCCAAGTCTTTAGGCTTGGGGGGCTAGGGGGCTAGGTGGAGGCGAGTCAAGACGAGAGACGATCATTGAAGCAGACTAGAGGAGAGAGACAGAGAGACAGAGAGATGTTGAGAGAGAACGGTTTGGGATAAATATGTAATGTTTCAGAGGTTAGGGGTAAATTTGTAATAAAAAGTAAAAATTTAGTACTGTATCTGCTATTTACCCTTTTATATTCTTAGCCAGTCTTGGGGGGAAAAATACGTACATGTTCCTTAGTTTCTCACGAAATGGACAATTTAGTATCTCATATTTACAAACTTTTGAAATTCTCAGGGGCAGCATCACCCCTGCCCTAACGTGGTTCGGTTCCGCCGCTGGGTGATGGATTTTCTAGCTTCCCAAGATCTGATTGACCTGGCCAAAGAGTTAATTCAACAAAACCAAAGTCGTGAATATGCACTCCTTTTCGATGCCATGGGTCGCCTGCTTGTAACTGTTGCTGCAGCCAGATCATATAACAACTATGTGCTTTAAAGTTCACCCATCATTTTGATACAAACTAAAATAGCTTATAGAGTTTAAAAAAACGAATGATCAATAGTTAAAATATCTCAAATCACGGAATAATGACAATTCTCGTGATCTGGCTATTGGCTCAAAAAGGGAGAACAATAATTTAAAAAACAGCACCCATATATGTGTCAATCAAAAAGAACCCCAATCATTTAGAGCTTGGGTCAGAAAGTGGGCCACAACAAGCCACAATACTGGTGTTTTTTCTTAAAAAAAAAAAAGAAGAAGCAGAGGAAGAAAAGCTAAACTAAACATATAGGAGTATCGGATACTGTATTTATGCTTAATTTCCAGAATTGGAAACTGTGGACTATTATTGGATTTCCCAATGCCGCACACATTTTTGTTTTCTATTTTTTCAGTTGACACTCTTTTAAGTGGGCGTGTCAAGAATCAGGTAGCTATGAACAATTAATATAATCCAACCAGATAGCATCAAAACTTGTGGTTGATTTCTGACTTGATTTGCTTTTTCAAGTTTAGGGAGGCCTGCTTATCCATCCAGTGAAAGGAATAGTGACTGAGAAAGAGTCCAACTTTAGAGAAAAAGAAATGGGTATGGGAGTGGTGAAGAAATGGGCAGGGAAGTCGAAAGTAGTAGGTAGCATGTTGGTGGTGCAGATGATTGCGACTGGGCTTCAGTTGTTGTCCAGGATTGTGCTTGTTGATGGTACTTTTGTGTTTGCCCTTATAGCCTATCGTAATTTGGTTGCCGCTCTCACTGTTGCCCCTCTTGTCTACTTCTTTGAAAGGTAGTAGCATTAATTTCTTCTTCTTCTTCTTCTTCTTCTTCTCCTTCTTCTGGGTTTATGGCTAACAGTAACAAAATTGTTCTGTGATGAGTTCTTTTGTTGTTGCAGAGATAGCTTAGAGAAGCTGAAATGGTCCGTTTGCTTGTGGCTGTTCCTTGCTGCATTATCAGGGTGAGTACTGTTTGAAGAAAACAAAAAAAAAAAAAGGATTGACGTGATGACCTGTTTTTAATTATATAATTAGTCGGTCACTAAAAATTTTGGCGATTGATAAAATGTTGTGATGCGCGTGCAGGACAACAGTGGCCATGGGACTGTTTTATTATGGTCTCCGAGACACATCGGCTACATATGGGACCAATTTCCTCAACTTGATCCCCATTTTCACCTTTGTTCTTTCCATCCTTCTTGGGTACAAACAAACAAACAAACTCATCCACATATATACTTATATCAATTCCCTTCTCCTTCCTTAATTCCACTTAATTAGTTGTATGTTCTGACATGGTGCTTGCAGGGTTGAGAAACTGGGATTAGGCAGCAGGGCTGGCAAAATCAAGACAGCAGGCGTTCTCCTGTGTGTGGCAGGAGCCTTAACCTCCAGTCTCTACCAAGGAGAAGCATTCTACATTAATGCTCATCCTCATCTTGATCTTGCCCACCCTTCTCCTTCCTCCGGTGTCCCTCTGGGAGCCCATCAAACCCGTGGCACTTTATTGTTGCTCGCTAGCTGCCTTGCGTACGCCGCCTGGTACATTTTGCAGGTGAGCAGCTCGCCAGACAAATCAAACACTAAAGAAATACTCGATCGGACTCGGTGTTCAGATTCAACCTTAGTTGCGCTTAATTTGTTTGTTTTGATGAACATACATACAGGTGAAGCTACTAGGCGTATTTCCGTACAGATATTGCACAGCGATGCTCACGTGCACCATAGCTACCCTGCAATCCTTACTCATCGGGCTGTGCCTCGATAGAAGAAAGGCTGCGTGGAGACTGGGCTGGAACTTGCAACTACTCACCATTTTATATTCGGTACCAGTCTAGACTAGAGCAGAGCAAACCATTTTTAATCATAATGGTTATAAAAAGAAATTGCAAACGTAAATTGGTTATAAGTATATGTATCTGAACTGGTTTACAGGGAGTAGTGGCAACAGCTACAACATTCTGCATAGTTCAATGGGCAATCGCCAAGAAAGGTCCTACATATCCAGCTATGTTTAATCCTCTCTCCCTCATATTTGTGGCTATACTAGAAGCTTTAATACTTGGTCAGCAAATCAGACTTGGAATGTGAGTACCTCTTACAGATACTTATTTTTATGTATCAATGCGTCTTGGTTTGTATAAAAAGTAATCAACCTATTATTTATTGTGGTTTGTCTGCTTTTCCAGGATAACTGGGATGGTGTTGGTGATAATAGGATTGTATTTATTCCTGTGGGGGAAAAGGAAGGTGCCTCCGACAGACGATGGAAGCTCAATAGAGGCGGGAACAGTTATTGAGATGCAAACACATGTTGCTGCAACACCGCTGCCACGGTCTTCAGCTATTGCTCCTGTAAGGAGCATTGATGATGATGTTCCTGATATTGAAGTTGCCCCTGAAAATCGACTGCCTTAAAATTTAAATTAAGATAAGGCGACCTTTAGATGGGTTATTGTACTGAATATGTTGAGGCCTATTTATATTTATGTTCTAGAAGAGTTCTAGTACCAAAGCTCATTTAATGATCATATCGGCTAGATTTGAAAATCGTAGACCAACTTCTACTGGTTCACTCCTTGGCTTGCCCAAGTTGATTCGTATTTTTACAACTTAGTTTTCTCTAAAAGAGGCGCTGCCTCCCCTTCTATGTCCCCCCTAACTTTCTATGCTATTTCTATCTAGGTTTAGATTTTGGTCCGGATCTAGTTGTTTTTTTCTTCAACCTATTTAGTATTTGATTGATTTTATTCGATATTATCTATCAAATTCTATGATAGATGCAATATTCATCAAATCTTAGTATTCAACAACGATATTCAATTGGATGCGGATAATGATGAATCTAAATTTTCTCTCGAGTTCATTAGAATCTTAGCTTTATTGAAGTGTCTTGACGCTTAACAACAGATATAGAGACGATTGTGTAAAATAAAGTTAGTATTTATTTTTTTAGATTTTATTTGTAGTCCTTTTATTTTCCTTAATAATTTTGTTCAGGTTTATGATGCTTGGTTGATTTTAACACTGTTTGATTATTGTCAGTTTGCTATAGACTTTATTTCAATTATTTGTGAGTTATATACTCTAGATTTATTTTGGTTTGCCTAAAAAGTTCAATATAATCTCATTCTCTTTCCTTTATTTGGTATCGTAGGAACGATAGTTTTTTTTGTGACTAATTGTATGTTCATGCTGTCTTTTAAAGTCTTCTGTTATTATTAATTTGTAAAATATTATTTAACTTATTTTTAATTGGAATGAATAATCTTTTATATAAAAAAATTGATTTATATTTTATGTCTTTTTTTTTTGCACGCGCACACTCGCAAAATACATACAAGTTACAATGTTTTGGGGGAAGGTGAGTTTTTCACCTTCATAAAGACTTGAACTCTGATATTGATATGTGTTATGTTAAATATCTTATGGACTTAAGAATATAGAGAAAACTACAAACCCCTGAGATTCGACAAAATCTATGATTGTATCTTGCTGTTTCAAATACCTACAATTCAGTTCCCCCTGCTAAATTAACTTTGTCATTCACAGTTAATACAAAAAGATAAAAATGACTGACTTTACCCACCTGATCTTCTTTTTCAAAAATTTTGTCTCCTAACCACTAAAACCGTTCAAATAAACCCAATAATCAGAAGAAAAAAAATGCCCCCCCTCTCCCCTCAGCATCGCCTCCCATCTCTCTCTCCCCTCGCCATCGCCGCCTTCGATCGTCTGTTCGGCTACCCACAGCCTCCTCTCTGCCCGATCGCACCAACGGCTCCGATCGAGACCTCAAACCAGCGGCCCCTATTAAAGAAGCGAGATTTGTACCAGTCAAAAGTATAGGAGATGACGCGAGAAATCGAGCCTATGGGACGGTGATTCGTTGCTCGGTCTCAGATGCATCATCCAGTCGGGGGCTATAGGGAGGAATCGACCAACTGAAGCCATGGAGGCGACGGCCAACGAGGACGACGACGCGATGGAGGAGAACTGAGATGCGGCAATGGAGATTTGGCTGTTCAACGACGACGCGACGGATTTGTGAGAGGCAACGACCGATGAGGACGAAACGCGACGGAGGCGAATCGAGATTCGGTGACGGAGATTTGATTGTTGGACAACGACCGCTCTTCGGAGATTCGACTATTCGTCCTCCTTCAATCTCACTCTACTCTCAGCCCCTAGCAAAAGTTCGACCAAACCAAAGATCGGCTTTTCGTCCTCCTACCCTCTCGAATCAAAGATTGGTGCTTGAGAGTGTCGAGAGATTTTAATTTGTTTTTTGAGAATCTAGTTCGTTTTGTTTATGGGTTTTGTTTTTGTTTAGATGCAGAAGTTAGAGGTAAAGTTTCTGTTGATGAACGTTAGGAGGCCAAAGTCAGTTATTTTTCCTTTTTTTTTTAATGTTTTTTTTGTTAATGGTGAATGACAGTGTTAACTTCCGAAGGGGAGGGTAACTGTGGATATTTGAAACAGAGAGTTTGAAACAAAGAGGGCATAAGTGCAGGTTTCTCTATATCTTATAAGGGTTTTTGTAATTTTTTCTAAGAAATAATAAAACTCGATAGTCAAAAAATGGCTAATTAAAAATTATTTGAAATTTATCTAAATGAAAGTTTGATAATCTAAATTCTAAACTACTATATCTGTCCAAAGTTCTTTGCATACTTTTATTTTTTTTGCTTATTCGTTTCATCTAATTTTCTATGAGTAATTTCTATCATGAGATATCCTAAAATGATTTAACCATTTTCTAATAAAAAATAAAATTATTTTATTTTTCAATTATACTCTTGAGAAAGGGACCACACATTTAATAGTTTAGTAGGATGGTGTCAATAAAAATTGACTAAGAAAAATCGTAACGTGGTGTTTAATTGTGAAATTTTTTTTCATTTTTTTAATAAGAGTTTGAGTGCATAGTATATTTTAAGGACGTGAAAAATATTATTTTTTAAATTTTAAAAAACTTATATTATAAACTAGAAAACCATGTTTTTGATATTTTCTACTTTAACAAATATGTTCTCTAAAATTTAGAAAATAATATTTTCCACATCCTTAACACAATCAATGCACTCAAACCTTTATAAACAAGATTTAAAAAATAAAAATAGGAAAAATTTTCACATTTAAACACCACGTGGATGAAGCATTAAACTTCACACAATTATCAAAGTAAAATAGTTCTTTAGGTTGAAAGCTTTGGCCCACAAACAAATGGTGAATAAGGAAAAGAAAAAAATTGTCTGAAACTTTGTAATTTCATCCAAACCTAAGAGGGCAAACTGTTATTATCCCACTTCTCGCCGTCACTTCTGCCACTCCTTTCACCGTCATCTTCAAAGCGCTGTCTTCCACAGATTCTACTCGATCGAAACGCTGACGCAACCAGAAGACCAACGTCCCTCCACCCTTACTCACGCGTGACGTGGTTTTCCGGCTGAATTTCATGCACCCATTGAAGCATTCAAAGAATCAAAACCAATAAACTGTAGTAAAACTGAGACGATCATCTTCTAAATGGAAGACGAAAAGTTGATTTGCTTTGAGCTCCAAGCTGGGCCTTTTTCCCATAAAGAAATGACGATGCAGCGATTAAACTAAGATTAATGATGTTGTCGACGAAGAGGAGAGATGGATCGATGGGGTTGAAAGCGAAGGATTATGAGTTTCACTTTCGGCGAGCAGAAAAAGTGCAAGGAACAGAATCCGAATTTCTTCCTTCTTTCCTGGTCTCTGCTTTACTTATACTAACGACTTGAGGATAAGACACTATCATGACCTCCGAGAAAGAAACACAGAGGACTGTGCGTTAATTGTAAGCTAAAAGCAAAAGTGCGTTGCCGGTGCCTGCGTAAAAGAATAAAGTAAAATAAAAGAGAACGCCGAATGCTATACAAGCAACCGGAGCCACAAGGGCGTAAGAGTGATACGAAGTGAGACTATCGAACGGTTTTTTGATAATTAAAACATGAATATATTGATTATAAAAACGATGATGATGATATTATTTCTGATTTATATATTTTGAGATTGTTATAGTTGTTACTATAATTACAGGTTCCCGTTTCGCAACGGAAAAGAAAATAAAGATAGAAAATTTGGAAGCTTGGGAGGGGGAGAAGGCAGTCGTCGCTCGCCTCCTCTGTTTGTTGTTAATATTTTTTTTTCTCGTTTAAAGTTTATAATTTTTCTTTTTCATTGTGGGGTCGTTTGGATCTTCGTCGTGGAATCGGACGTTTTAGATTGGTGTTTGGAAGGAGGGATGAGAAAGGAAAGGAGGAAGGTGAGGATTTCGAGAATCGGAAGCTATGCCATCGAATCATCAATCAGAGACGATGACCAGCAGCCATGCATTTCCTGCACCACCTTCAACATTCTTGCTCCCATTTACAAACGCCTCTCGCACAAGGTTTTTGAACAATTCTTCTTTTCTTGTCTTTTTTTTTTTCAAAAAAAAAAAAAAATACCCTTTTTGTTTTCCTTTTTCTGTTTGTGGTTTCTTCTTGACTTTGATGTAAGTTTCAGGGCCAGAACTGCAGAGAAAGCGATTACCGAGCGTATTGGTGGGCTAGGAATCAGAGGATTTTGGATTCCTTGCTGCGCGAGAAAGCCTCCATCATCTGTCTCCAGGTATTGGTTTTTGGCGGAAATGAACCTGTTTTTCTGCTCCTCTTGTTTGGAATGGCGATGTTAATGTTGCGGTGTTGGCAGGAGTTTTGGATTGGAAACGAAGAGCTAGTGAACATGTACGAGAAGAGGCTTACTCTGGCCGGCTATCTCCATTTCAAGCTTCCTCGCACCAACAACCGTGGGGACGGTAATGCCCTTTCTTCTCTTGGTTCTCCTTCAATCTAACAAACACCACTGTACTTATGTTTATATTGCAAGACTTTTTCAATCTAGTATTATAAGATTCACAGTCAACTGTGTCCGCAAGTTTTCACTTTCTAATGTCAACGCTTTTGCTTTTTTGCCGCCATAACATAGCACAGAGGAAGAACTGCTCCCTATTTTTAATTCTCCTTTCAAGAATCTTGTGGCTGAAGTTTTCCTTGGGGAATAAATTAAGTAAATAAAATAAACAAAACATCTAATTCCTAATGCATCTTTGAAGTGAATCAGTAGAAGGGGTGACTTGCTTCTCACGCTTAACCAAATAATAATATTCAAGACAAGACTATAACAGCTGCTTGTCTCTTTGGAAATGGCATTTATTCATCTTTCTCATCCTGACAATGTTGGATAATTTTTTTTCCTTTCTTTTTTACTGATTGGGGCTTTCAGGCCTTCTGACTGCTGTGCATAAGAACTACTTTAGAGTCATTAACTACAGAGAGTTGTTCTTTTATGACTGCGGTGATCGAGTTGCTCAGCTCTTACATATTGAATTAGCTGCCCCTTTTCCGCCATGCCGAGAGAATGATACCCGGCAAGAAATGCTTGTCGTGAACACTCACTTGCTGTTCCCTCATGATTCAACTCTGTCCATTGTTCGTCTGAATCAGGCAAATTCTAAACTCAGTGCAAGTCTAGTTCTAGTTATTCTGCTCGGTGAATCTAGAATGCTGATATGGATGGTGCATCATTGTTCTGGCAGGTGTACAAAATCTTGCAGTATGTAGAGTCTTACCAAAAGGAGAACAAACTTAAACCTACACCCATCATACTCTCCGGGTATATTGATAATGAGGTCGCAGTTTAGTTTCAGGTTCTTTCCTTTCCCATGTTACAAGCTAATTTATTTGCTTCATCTTAACACGTTTCCTGCAGTGACTGGAATGGAAGTAAACGTGGGCACGTTTACAGGTTCCTAAGGTCACAAGGTTTTGTATCATCATATGACAGTGCCCATCGTTATACTGATTCAGATGCACATAAGGTACTGTTGCTTCCTCTCTAGGACTCCATCTTGTTATCCCCTAACGGAATTTTTATCAATTTCTTTTTGTATGCTTTGTGTGGTTTCTCATCTCTGCATTATTTTGTACTAGTGGGTTAGCCACCTGAATCATAGAGGAGATATATGTGCCGTGGATTTTATATGGCTTCTCAACCCAAACAGATACCGCAAACTACCTAAAACAGGTTGGAATGAGGCAGTATTTGGCATGTTCAAGGTTCAGTTTCCTAACTTTCCACCTCCACCTCAACATCATCACCATTATTAATTTTTTCTTACTGTTTTGAAATCTCAAATATATAACCAACAATCAACTAAGTAGCTTCTTTTGAAATGCTGGTAGCCACTTAGCCTTCTGGGCTACATCCATTAGCGTGCCCAATCATTGATGGCTTATTAGACCAAGAAATATCTGTTATTGGTCGGTACACTTAGTTCTCAAAATCCTTTCTCCATTGCTATGCTAGCAAGTGATTATTTGAGAACCTTTTTTGAGCGCTTGCCCAGTCAAGAGGTTGATCCAACTATTTGAATCAGAAGATTGCTTAAACTGTTGTAGCAAGTTCTCCAAGAGGTATCAGTTGCAGCCTCCACATGGTGGAAAATGAGCCATCACTTGCAAAACGGCATTGGTATTACACAAGTCCAGCTTGAAAATTGGTTGAATTGCCCTGTTAAAATGAGTGAAAGCTGTAGCATCCATTCTTGCATTTCATTTGTATTAGACTTTTCAAATCCAAAGTAACATTTACCATCTCATCAACAATTATTTAAGAACAAGGAAATCTTCGATTTGCAGTGCTTACTTCAGAAAGCTTCACTTAGAGAAGAAGATGCATTTGCTTTGCTAAAGGGTAATGGTGCCAATGAACATATTACCTACTCAGCATTTTGTGAAGCGCTTGAACAGGTGATTGATCAATAATTAAGAGCCAAAAGTTGCTTCTACAGTTTGCTGGTGGGTTACGAGTGGAATTCAAGATTGTAAAACCTGCTGCTATTATTTTACGATGCAGCTTTATTTGACTGGCCATCCCAATGGACTTAGTGCTGAGGAGATAAAAGAGCTCTGGAATCAAGCAGATGTTGATGGGAATGGCATTATTGATTATATACAGTTTCAGGTTACCTATTTACGCTTTTTCTTTTGATCATTGCTTACATTTCCTTTTCATCTTTACTGCCATTAAGGATCATGGATCAGAGAAGTTATCTAGATCACAGCAATTCATGCGGGGTATAGGTTAAAGGCCTTCTAACATTCTTGAGTCTATTTTAGGCTTGTAGTTGAGTCTCTACTCGCGGTTAAGCACTAAAACGGGTGCACACACCACTAAAACTAGGTAGCATATTGAACCTGCACTTATATGTACACTAGGAAAATACAAGCAACAAATAGGCGGAAGCTGCATCAGCTGTCTGATTTTATGCTGTTGCTCATGTTCTGGAATAATGGCACTGCAGCAGCGAATATGGAATCCTGCATGGTTGGAGAAAAGTGAAGATGCGGTAGGCAAAGACTGGAAGGAACAAACCATTGGTTTCAGTGTGAAGAATGCAGTTCTCTTTCCTCCTGAAGCGGAGAAAGGGAAGTGGCCTCGAGATTATTCACTCTCTGATCATGCCCGGCTCACAGTCGTGTTCTCGCCAGTAAGAATGCCATGTTGTTCTCAGGCTATATCATGACACAAGTTTCAAGTTTCATAGAGGATGTAGGGAGGAAGCACAGAAAAATGTTTTTTAAAGCCCCCAAAGGGATTTGTGAAATAGCATGTTTGTGATCCTGGAGAGAGGTCTGCTCTTCCCCAGGATGCAGTTTTGTTACACCATACCGGGAATGAGATAAAAAACATTTCGGAAGATCAACTGTCTGACCCGTCAAGGAGGGGAGCCTTGTGCCTCTGAAATTTGCTACCATTTCCAGGGCTTTTATCTGTTGGCACTAGGCATGTCCCCGCTCCCCACTGTGCAGGGATAATAATTGAGATGTGTGTATGGCTTTGAGGAAGTGTATTTAAGATTCCATGACAAAATGTTTAGGGTTTGGTTATGGGTAGAGAAGCAGGATTTGGATGTAAAGAGCTACAAAGGTATGGTCTTTGCTAACAGAACAGGAACAAGAAATCATCGCATTTAGATTTTGTAATTACAATTTGAGAGAGGGCCCCAGACTCAATCATCTCTGCGCAAGCAGTTGCGTCAGTTATGCTACTTTATCTGCCTTTTGTCTCACGTTCTAAACGAGTCTTTTTGGCTTCTTTCAAGACCACATCGCTGCCTGTGGAAATTAACAAGAGGCACTAAACTCCAAAGGCATTTGAAACAAAAATCCAAAAGGACCAAAAGCGATAGAAGCAAAAACACATGGGGTGAGAGAGGCTCGAACTCTCGACCTCAGGATCACTCGTACAGCTATGAGACCTACGCGCTAGCCAACTGCGCCACCACCCCGTCGTGGTTGTTTGCCTTACAAAATATTTAGTTATGCTTATACGTTCATATTATAAATATTTTCACTGTACGGGATCCCTGTAGGTGGTAGTTGGGATGGCTCGTTTGACCCTGCAATTCGTTGTCGTCCTTCTGTCCCTCAAACTCGGACGCTTCTCTGTCTCTGCAACTTCAGATGAGGCTTACAAAGACCAGCTCCTGGCTGCTGCCATGGCGGACAAAGATTGGTTAGTCTCTGTGCGGAGGCAACTCCACGAGCATCCCGAGCTCTGCTTCCAAGAGTACAACACCAGCGCTCTTATTCGCCTCGAACTCGAACGACTGGGCATTTCTTATTCCCACCCAGTCGCCACAACTGGAGTCGTCGCTCAAGTCGGCTCTGGAGCCAAGCCCGTCGTCGCTCTCCGAGCCGACATGGACGCGCTTCCGATGCAAGTAATCATCAATGCCCTTCCGTTTTTCTCCTGTTTTGGCAATTGTGTAGGCTCGATTTATGTATTGGCGTGGGGTCTGTTACGCAGGAGCTGGTGGAGTGGGAGCACAAGAGCAAGATCTATGGGAGAATGCACGCGTGTGGCCATGATGTTCACACGACAATGCTCCTTGGAGCTGCAAAGTTGCTAAACCAACGCAGAGATAGTCTTAAGGTCGGTTTTGGTCTGGCTTTTTGGAAAACCTTATGGACCCAATCGTTTCGTTTTTGTTGATTTACTTTAGTGATTTGTCATGGTTTTGAATTATGTTGGACTTTGATGACTGGTGATAGGCGGCTGAGGTAGACCATTGTTACGTTATTTGCTAGGAAAGGTGATGCGTTATTGTGCTGGCCGCTACGCTAGTACAGAAATGTGAACTCTTACTGCTTTCCCCAAACTAAATTGGCCATTTTTATTCTTCTTAGATTTTTTCGAGTGTGCTTTTGTATCCTCTCAGTTAGAAAAATTCCAAAGATTCAACCTTTTACTCTTTTTGGACTTGTTTTCTCTGAATTGAGTATGGAGTACAGAACTTGATGATATTATCTCTTATCTTTGTTTTATCCCTTCATTTCTCTTAGAGCACCGCTGCATGCATTTGTAAAGAATAGTACTTAATTAGAAGGGTAACGTGTATGTGATTACAGACATTATCCAATGTTCACGAATAAAATAATGTGAACCATGCCCATGCTTGGTTGACAGACTTCGTGCCGTTCAATCAGGTTCGTGCTCTTGCAGAAACCCTGTAGTCACCTGATTTATGTTCTCTTTTTAACGTGTCGGATTATTGTAATCTTGTGTACACTTGTCATGTTTTATTTTTTACCAGGTTAGCTTTGCATAATTTGCACAGTAACATGCATTTAATTTAAAAAAAAAAATTCTTAAATGAAGGGAACTGTGAGGCTGCTTTTCCAGCCTGCTGAGGAGGGAGGAGCTGGTGCATCTCAAATGGTGAAGGAAGGTGCATTAGGTGATGCTGAAGCAATATTTGGTATGCACATTGATAGTGGGAGCCCAACTGGTACGATATCCCTTGTATCGGGCCCTCTTCTAGCTGCTGTGTGCTTCTTCGAAGCCAAGATAGAAGGAAAAGGTGGACATGCTGCAATGCCTCATTCTAGCACTGATCCAATACTTGCTGCATCCTTCTCAATTTTGGCATTGCAACAGTTAACCTCAAGAGAGGCTGATCCTCTTCATAGTCAAGTATGTCTGTCTTCTTGTTCATTTTAGGGTTGGTCTTTATTGTGCTACTACCCTTGATGGAAACAGAAGGGTACATTCAGCATGTTTAGGGTGTCAAAGAGTTCTAGATTCGAGGACCTCTGATCATTAGCCTTTGTCCTTTTTCTGTGGAACCAGAGGCCTATCCTAATGAACTTCTGTCCTGTACATATACTGTTGATTTTCATATGGTCTTTGGTAGTTGCATGCTACTTATTCCTTGAGCTAGAATATTGAGTTACCACTCACCAACTAAAAGCTGTAGAAGAATTCAATCTAATCTTGTTATTAGTTAACTCATCACAATAAGTGATAAGTCAAAGAATTCAATCTACCACTGGAGATGAACTCATGAAAATTTTTTCCCCCCATACATGTTTTCCCCAGTTTATGCAATGAACACTATTGTTTGTATGTATCAACTTCTAGGTGGTCAATGATCCGTCCAAACTGATATTTTAACCTTCTGCCTTTCTCTGTAAGGTTCTTTCCGTTACTTTTGTCAGAGCAGGAGATGCATTCAATGTTATTCCTCAATATGTTGAATTTGGCGGGACTTTGAGGAGCCTTACTACTGAAGGCTTGCGTACTCTACAACAGAGAACGAAAGAGGTAAACAGGAAAGTTGGGCTTATTTCTAACCCTGCTAAAATTTGGCAAGTTGACATTATTTCTCCTGCAACAAAGTTCTGCAATCAGTATTCATCTGTGTCTAATATCTCAAGCTTCCTAATTTTGTGTAGAGTATTCATGTCATGATTATTTTCCTTGAAATAATAGTTTGTAATGGTGATATAAATATCCTCTTCATGCTCTACTGTTAAAAAATCCAATGTAGTAGTCACTGTACACAAACTCGCATGTATCTTTTGCTTTATCGCTTGCTCGTATTTCCACCTTACATCTCCAATGTTAGATGTTATGAGCTTCTGAGTAGTTAGTTTAGTTGTTTGAGTTTTGGCAGAATGTGTAGTCGCAGCTACTTCTTGTTCAACAACCACAAGTCAGAAACACAAGATCATTGAAGAAGTTGATTCATGTGCAAGCTGAGTCGCTCATATTTGAAATGTTGGCAGGTCATTGAAAACCAGGCAGCTGTGCATAGATGCAAAGCACACGTAGATATGAAAGAAGATGAATACCCCCTATATCCTGCAGTCATGAATGATGTTAATTTGCATGCACATGTCAGGCGTGTTGGTCAGTATTTGCTTGGGCCCGAGAATGTCAGGGATGGCAACAAAGTTATGGCAGGAGAGGACTTTTCCTTCTACCAAGAAGTGATCCCCGGCTTCATGCTAAGCATAGGAATCCGAAATGAAGAAGTGGGTTCTATCCACTCCCCACATTCTCCTTACTTCTTTGTTGATGAGAATGTCCTTCCACTTGGGGCTGCCTTACACACAGCTCTTGCAGAAACATACCTGAAAGAACACCAAATCTCCGCTAAATAGAGTACTCATATTTTCTTCAAAATA
Organism: Aquilaria yunnanensis; assembly: GCA_039654915.1. Lineage (NCBI taxonomy): Eukaryota > Viridiplantae > Streptophyta > Magnoliopsida > Malvales > Thymelaeaceae > Aquilaria > Aquilaria yunnanensis. The sequence goes on along the minus strand of CM077596.1, from coordinate 69,319,936 downwards.
GCTCCTGCTTTGTGCTTTTACGTGTATAAAACGATTCTCTTCTGGTTGTGTCTTTTTTCTGCATATAGCTTGTGTTATATGTTAGTAGCTGGAGTCTATCGTTTGGGGAGATGGGTTGCAGGGCGACGCTGCCTTTCCTGTTCCTTGCAAAAGCTTCTCCGAGACTTCTGATTCACGGAAGTCTTATTGCTCTCCTTTCAGTGGGCAGCAAGCATTGAATTACTTTTGTATGGTTCCTCAAGTAGGATTTTATTTAGCTTTGCTAGCAACCCAGCTCAGTGTGAGTTCTTGGGACAGGTGAGAATCATAAATAATGTGCCCTTGATCTGACTCTGATTTGACGTATAATTTCCTCAAGAATGAAATTATATATGTTGCAAAGAATATTGAAGGTCTGGATTCTTCCTATTATCAGAAAAAAAGGATTTTAGTTTCATTAATTGGAGTATAATTTTACTGTTAACAAATTATTAATAATTTAAATGCTAATTACAGACGAGATCGTTTCAAAATGGAAACCCAAATCATATAAATAGATTAGAGCCACTAGATTTTGCGTTGTCTTTCGTTTAATGCTTTTTTGTATTGTATGTATTCCCCGTTGATGGCCCGGTGGGAGTCTAATGTATTTATACGTTTGCGTGTATGGGCTGGAGGTGATGTTCTGGTACTTGCTCATTGATAGTGTTAGTTTGAGTCAAGGTATTAAATATTGTGCTATACTGCATAATGTTAATGTGTGGTATGTATATGGTATACCAATTTTTGCAATATATCAAAATAATGCACAGTATACTATGATATACTGCACTTATAGCTGGTATGTAGCTTACTGCTAATTTTAAAAGTATTTTAATTTACTGTAGAATATTGTGGTTTGCTGTTTATTGTGAGTTAGAAATCTTTGTTTTCTATTTTACATTAATGTACTACACACACACACGTATATATATTACACACACACACACACTAGTTAAACATGGCCATGCAATGCATGAGACTAGTGTTTTTTAATGCTTGAAAAGTTCATGTTTATTTCATTATAAAATTTTGTATTGGTAATTATTTACCACAAAATTGGAGCTGTTTGAAGAAAAAAAAAGTTTGGAATTTAGGATAAAGTGGGTTGATTTTTTATTTTTTTATAAAAAAGTATCTCATTCCACTTACCAATAAGCTAAACGATATCTTATAAACCAATGATATAAAATACTAAATAACAACATTGATTTTACTCCATATTTTATAAAAGCTATTATTATATTGAATTAGATTATAGTGGAAAAAGCAACTTAAATAAAGTTGAGAACGCAAAAGAGCTATTAAGGGTAAAGATCCAAGTGGGAACAACCAATTCCTCAACAGAAACAAAATTAAAACCTTAAACCCTTCTGTCTCATTTGTGTATCTTTTTCAGTGCACCCTTTGGAGTTCAATCATATAAATGATTTGCTGGCTTTCAACACAACTACAGGGTTTAGTTAAAGAAAAAATAGAGAGCTTACCAACTAAGTATTCCTGCGCAGTAGGATGGAGGTTCTCAAATTTAAAAAAGTCAAATAGATGGTGGATGAAGCCCTCAACTTTGCTCTCAGTTTCACTTTGAACAGTACATCTTTGGAGTTCAATCACATAAATGTTCTCCTTTATGATGTTGTACCCATCTTTGTTCGGTCGCATAATAAAATTTTTTCATGATATAAATTAGACCTTCCTTTAACTTGTCAATTAAAAAATGTGCGATATTGTTCTCCATTATGCAATGTATGACTTTTCCCTTCAAAATTCTAAACCACTTTTGAGTACTTTGGTGCAATATTATATATAGTTTTAAGATTCATAAAGATTCGTCAAAGACGATGATGTTAGTGCTTATGTATCTCTCATGTACATTAATAATATCCCACTTGCAGCAGGTCATAATTTTTATTGGAGTATTGGCACTTTCCTCCAAATGGTTCCGTAAAATATAAGTTTCTTGTTTATTTAAATTTCTTTTTTGGGTAAGTGGATTTGAAGGCTTTTACTTTGAGAGGTAGATGATCTAAAAAAAAAAATTATGAAGACAAAAGTGTTTGACTATATTTATGTGGAAGGATTTGATGATTTATGGTTTTTATACTACTTTAAATTACCTGGATAAAAACACAATTTTGATACTTTCATCATAACATATGATTGCTTATTAAAGTAGCTTCCATTTGACCATTCATCTTCCTTGTTATTGTTCATTAAAATAGTATGCATGCATGCTTTTGTGTTTTTCAAAATATCATTCATCTGACCATTCATCTTCATTGCTTATTAAAGTTTATGGACTTCCTTTGAAAATTACCCATCTAGTATATTTATTATGAATATTTAATGCTAGAACTCAACTCACACACACACACACACAAACATACATACATACATTCATACATATCTGATACCAAAATATAATTCATAGATATATATAAAATGACAAAATATAATTAATACATAATTTTTTTTTCTCTCTTTTTTAATTTTCACCATTTCAATATACATCAAGGAAATATGGGGTAAAAAAATTACACGTGAAGGTGGTTTGTCTCTTTCATCTCTGAATATGGTTTTTTTTCTTTTTAGTTTATTTTGTTTTTATATCATATCATACCATTGTTTCTTTAGTATTAGTAAGTTATTCCTTTTTTTACTGAATAATATTTATTTTATTTATTATATTTTGTATAAAAAATACCATCTTATATATATATGTCAAGAAAATTATGTTAAAAATGATTAGCATACATATAAAAATGTGCAAAAAAAAATTATATTTGATGTTTCTAATCTTGAACTGGTTTTTTAACGTAATTTTTTGAGTAAAAGATAATAATATGCGACACAGTATACCATGTAATATACCTATGATTTATAGAGTACGGCATATTTAGAGATAATGATATTAAATACCTTGGTTTGGGTTTTTAAGGACTATCCACTGTCCTTTACAATACTTTAATGGAAAATGAGAAATGAAGAGATCATCATTGAGATGGTCCGCTTTGAATTATCCAACCTGAATCCTAGAAGGCCCCAATATCATTGAAGTGTCGTTCAAATTAGCTTTAATTATCTTAAATTGCAAGACTAATTATTATCAAATTGAATCCCTCACTAAATTTGAAAGGGAAACTTAAAATGAATAGTTAAAAGTAAATAAATAAATAAAAATTGAGAAAGAAAGGAAAAGTTTGAGATATATATAGCTGCTGCAGGTTCATGCATATGAGAATATGGAGTCCAGGTGCGTCCTACTCCTTTCGATGGGAGGGCAGCTACTTCATTCACATAGTCCCCTGCATGCCTACTTCAACTGAATCAACCAACGCTCGCTTTGCGTCAAGTCTAACTCAACCCAATCACCATTTTTTTCTTTTTTAATTTCCTCCTCTAATTTATTTTATTTATTTCTCACATCGAACTAACAAATCCCAAAACACAACAACTAGTAGTACAAACCAAATTCATTGCTCCGACATGACACTAGCCAGTTTTAATTAATTATATAAAGTATAAACCAAGATGTGATTAAATGCTCTCGCGGATCTCTAAATCTCATCATCAACTACTTCAACATTTCAATATATTATAATTTTATGCATCACCTAAAGATTTAATTGGATGACAGGTTTATTTGCAAGTGGATGTTGATTTCCATTTTAACCAACTTGGAGAGATCTCATAATTAAGTGGTACGTAAACCTGTAAATACAGGTTCAGTGAGTAAATAATCTGGGGACTTGAATTCAGGTTTCGAGTACTACCTAACTAATAGAATTAAACATATATTTCTTCACACAATTCATCGAAACCTTGTACTAATAAGATCCTAATATTAACAGAAAAAAAAAACCCTGTAGTGCACGATCTCATCTCCCCCCCCCCCCCCCCCCCTACAACCAAAAAAAAACCCATACTATGTATTAAGAAAAACGTAGAAGGAACTTTGCTTGGTTTTTGTGGGGGGGTGTTCAACTTTGCTGGGTTTTTAAGGAAACTAGCTAGTAGATGTATATATGGGATCGACTTTAATTTCATGTTATGAAAGGTGATTTTTTTATGAGTGGGTGGCATACATATATGTCTTTTTGTCCTACAAATGCATGGGTTATATATATATATATATATATTCTTTATGGGGGAGTTTATGAAAGCTAGCTAGCTGATCATTGGTAATTGTATGTATCTTGTATATTATTGCTTGTATAGCTTCCCCGCCCATATTTCAGTCGCCTTTTTGCGCATGTGAGGATGATTTGGAAGATCCCAACGGCCGGCCAGACTAAAGGGAATTCTATTATGAGATTATGCCCCAAAATTAAAGCAACCTTCTTTTTTCTTTTAAAAAAAAAGGAAAACACGTAATATATATATATTGAGTAATATACAAGTATATTCTTTCACCCCATTCCTCAATATAATTTTGTTCATAACTCTAGTGATGATTCAACTAATTAATTATAAAATTCAACAAATTGAACTGATTTCTGTGCACCTGTTTATTTGTGCTGTGTGTACGTGTGTGTTCTCCTTATTACTACTACCAAACTTGTTGCCAAATTAATTTAAGATTTTTAAATTCAATACTACTATTAGATTAGATGTCTATATATGTATCACAAGGATACATTACGTGCATATTCGTTGATTAGTTCAGCAACAACATTTGTACAAAATTAAGATCTTTCTGAAATTTTCCTAATTACTAGATGACATTTTTCGGTCGACAAAGAAATATCTTACTAAAGAAGAAGACCTAGAGTACAACTCAAAGCCAGAGGTAGCACCCAGAAAAAAAAAACACATGCATAATATTAAAAGCACCACACATAAAGGCCGGGAGACGGAGTAGCAGTACCAAATCCCTGAAAGATCATGTATCAGAGACCACCTCTAAACACAAAATCGTGTCCTAACTACGTTTGTTTATATAATTCAGTACCAAGGACTTTCAATATATAAGCTTTTTTAGTCAAAGCTGCAAATTAAAGGTAAACTAATAAAATGCATGCAATTGCAAATTAAGGGTGGGTTGATGTCTGTGATTAATGGCTAATTAATACTAATTAAATTATGGTCCAGATCAGATGCTTCTGGCAACCGCCCTTAATTGCTGAGAAATGGGTGGGACACGTAAAGCATGCTGCTCTAACTAACCAAGGCCTCTTATTAATTGATTAATTATATCATCAGCTAGTAGCAGATTCCTTAAAGCACAAACATTTCTCTCCAACCGGCGGGACACATTCTCTACCACCATTCATCATAGTAATAAAGCCACAATCATGACTTTGATCCAATTCTAACTTAATTTGGTCAGCATTCATTCGCTGTTTGTCTCTAATATGTTTTTTACATTTTTCTTTTCTTGACAGATATATGGTCATGTTTCTGTGGTAGGTAAGAAATTTGGTAATAGGATTCTCCTGAATGGTCATGGCTACTAAACAATAGGCATGTCTACATGCATGTCATCCTTAATTGCAACAGAGTTAATTAAGGGCCTAATTGCAAACGCTGTTGTGCCACGCATGCAAAAGAGTTTAAGGGCCTAATTGCAACGCACGACATTTTCTTTTTCCGGTGATGAGATTGCAATCACATCTTTAATTTATGCACCGATGTCGCAATTTCCTCCAGGTTGGAATGCTAACAGTCAACAAACAAAACATGAATATATGACTTAAAAACTCATTTTTATTATTTTTTATCATAAAAATGTCAAATATCTCACTCATGTTTGTGAAATAGATAGATTGGCCACTATTGTTTTTTTACAATTAAAAGCCTCTTCAACGTTTTCTTTTTTACATTTTTTACCACTGTCGTGACGTGTTCCATGTGGGACACAAACATGGCACATAATGATGATGTGTCAAGTTGATGTGGATGCCTATGTGGATTATTTAGGTTTACATGTGCCAAATAACACTATAAGATGAATTCAAAATAGCGATTGACATTTCAATTGCTATATAATCCAAAACCAACTATCCTGCAAATACAAAAAGCATTTTAATTTTTTCAAGTTGCAAATGGTTTCCGACTGAAAATTGACTAAAAAAAGCGACTGACAGTATCAGTCAAAATTCAATCACAAATTTATAACTGACTCTTTCAGTTACTATAATAACGACTACTTTTTTGTCGCAATTCAGTTGATATATTGAGAGTTTTTCCTTTCAAAAATTTGTATTATTATTTAATATAATTATTATTTAATTAATATTATTCAATTTAATTAGTTATTTATTTTTTATTTAATTGATAATTCCTTGTATGAATATTAACTTAATTTATTATTAACAATAAAATAATCAAATGATGAAATTTAAATATAATATAAATAAGTTTATATTAATGTAAAAATCAATATACATACAAAAATATAAAATTCAAAAATTAGAAAATTCAATCAGATCTGGAAAAAATTCAAAAATTTTAAAACTCAGATCTGGAAGAGGCAAAGGCGGATGAGTGGGGTGGAAGAGACAGAGGAAGACGGTGATGAGGCCGCAAAGAAGACAATAGGCCGAAAAGATTGAGGTGGACAGTGAGGATGATGGGTTGCTGAGAAGACCGTGATGGGCAACGAGCAGGCCAAGGAGGTGATGGCGTAGAGGATGATGGGCGAACAAAGGAGGTGACCACGAGGAGGACGACGAGCAGGTCGAGGAGGCAATGGTGGCGAGGCTAAGGAAACTGATTCTGATGACTGTGAGGCAAGGGAGGAGATCAAGGAGGCAATGGCAAGGCGAGGTGGACGATGAGGAGATTGAGCAGGCCAAAGAGATGGCGGTGAGGAGATCAAGCAGGCAGAGGAAACAACGACAAGGAGAATGACAGATAAGGCGGATAGGCAGCGTTGCACAACTGGGTGAGGAGAAAATCTGATGCCACTGGCAACACGGAGATGACAGATGAGAGTGGAAAGAGAGTGAGAAGGTTGCGAGAGATGAGAATGAGAGGCAGATGAGAGATGCAAGTGAGAAAACGGTATATGAGGGTATGTATAGTTAGGGTTGGGTTGTATGATATGTGGGCTTTTATGTATAATATATGGACTTTTAATATAAGATAAGTAAATAATAATAATAACAACAACAACAACAACAACAATAATAATAATAATATATTTTGTATATTAAAATCATATTTTTTAATGTATTAGGGATATATAAAATATTTATATAATAATAATAATCATCATCATCATCATTTATTATTATTATTATTATTATTATTATGATACATTATGATACATTATAATACAAATGATACATACATTATAATATATGACATATTATATCCATAAACCCTAAACCCTTATTAATTAACAGTAAATTCTAAATTACAGCCTAAACCCTAAATTAAACCCTAAATGTACAGCCTAAACCCTAAATATATGATATATTTAGTAAATACATTAAAAATATATGATATATTATTATCATTATATATGATGTGTGTGTGTGTGTTGTTGTTGTTGTTGTTGTTGTTATTATTATTATTATTATTATTATTATATGATATAAATATATAATATCATATGTAATACATTATATCCCTAAACCTAATATACCATTAACCTTAAACCTTAAACACAAACCCTAAACTCATCATATCCCTAAACCCTAATTAAACCGTAAAATCCTAAACCCTAAATACAAAGCTTATTAATTAAACCATAAACCCTAACCCTAACTACCATTAATCCTAAACTCTAAACCTTAAATACAAACCTTAATTAAACCCTAAACCCTAAATACAAGCCCTAATTAAAACCTAAACCCTAAACCTAACTACCATTAACCCTAAACCCTAAATACAAACCCTATTAATTAAATCCTAAACTCTAAACCTAACTACCATTAACCCTAAAACCTAAACCCTAAATACAAAACCTAATTAAACCCTAAACCCTAAATACAAACCCTAATTAAACCCTAAACGCTAAACCTAGTCTATACCCTAAATATATAGCCCTAAATCCTAAACCCTAAATGCAAATATATAATCCTAAATCCTAAACCCTAAATATATAACCCTAAACCCTAAACTTAATCTATACCATCAACCCTAAATCCTAAACTTAATCTATACCATTAACCCTAAATCCTAAACCCTAAATGCAAATCTCATACCCTAAATTTCAATACCCTAATACTTAATTAAATACCCTTAAACCATCCTAATTATATATATATATATATATATATATATATATATATATATATATATATATATATCCTTAAACCCTAAAATAATTCTCAAACCCTAAATCATAAAAAGCTCTAAATTAATCCTAAAATAAATCCCAAAACCTTAATATTAAATTGATTCAATTAATACCCTAACCCTATCCTAATTTCAATCCCTAAACCTTAAATAAAAATTCCAAATCCTAAATCTATGTCCCATATCCTTAATCCATTAAAAACTCTAAATCCTAATTTTATATCCCTAAACACTAAAAAAAATTTCAAACCCTAAAATAAAAAAAATCCTAATACATATATCCTAAACTCTAAAAAAACCCAAATCCTAAAAACCCAAAATTTTTAAATAAACAAATAACTGGAGGGCGATTATAGTCAAATCTATAAAAAGTTTTCAACTGAAAAGTGACTAATGGTCAAATCTATAAAAAATTTCCGACTGAAAGGTAACTAATATATGGGCGACTGAGACTTTCAATCACCTATTATTCATAATAAAAAGTGTATCTTTTTACTTCTGATTGATTAACAATTGAAACTCTTAACGATTGACTTTTAGTTGCAATTTTCAATCACGATTTAAAATCTGTGTTGTAGTGTAATCAAAATCGGGTGGGATTGTGGGAGTTGGATGAAAAGAAGATAGGTGAAGGGTTTTGTCCCATTTGCAATTTGATCAACAGATTGACAAAGAAAAAGCAAAGGGTAGTGGTAGGGTTTGTCATGAAAAAGAGAAGTCAGATGGAAGAGTGAATCTTTACAGAGAATCTGCTGAAAAGCTTTGACCCTCCATCATAGTTGGGCAACTTTCTACAGGTAATAGGGCTGGGAGTCGATCTTTTTTATTCATTTGTACTTGGATTTCACATTTGTTTCACTTTTCTCTATGGCTGTGCCAAACTAAAGGATAACATTAGAATTTTTTTTTATTTATTCTACACCAGTTAGAAATAGGAGGATGGGAGCAACATTTGTTTCCCTATTAGTAAAGTGAATGTGTGTCTGTTGTTGATACAGAATGAGAGAGGATAAGGGTAGCTGTAGATTCTGTTATGCAATTTATCATAGTGGCAAGTTTGAGGAGTCTCCATTCAAAGATGTTGGTGACCAAGTTAAAAATCTTGTAAACAATGAGTACTTCACTTGGTATGGTGCTATTATTAGGTGGCTCAAGTCTTTGAACATTGGTAATGTAGTTTGAGTTTATTACATATTGAGTTTGGGATGATTAAGAAATAAGGAGGACATTAAGTTGATTTATGATGATGACACTGCACTTGATTTCCAAGAGCACAGTTTAAAGGTAGAAGGTGGTATTATTTATATTAAACATCATGAGGAAGTAAGGCATGAAGTGGTTATAGGGGGTGTAGTAAAAGAGTAAATAAAGCTTTAGGGGCTAGTGGGGGGACTATATGTGGAGTGCATAAAGATGTGTGATGGTGTGCATGTGAGAAGGATGTATCTATGAGAGGTGGCACTGATGAGTATGTGGGTAGTAAAGGCAAGTCTAAGGATTAAAAAAAGGGTAAGGGTAGGATAGCCTGTAAAACACAAAAAAAAAAAAAAAAAAAAAAAGCAGCCAACTTTTGCCCTATTTATAATGTTTCTTAGTCTTAATAGCTAGTGCATAACAAGGCAATGGAAAGACTTAAAATACAACACCAAGCACATTTCACAACAGCTAATACATAACAAGGCAATGGAAAGATTATGAGTCTTAACATCAACAAGTACATTTCACATATGTCTCAACCTACACTCATTATAGTCATCACAACCTAACTTCAAACCAGCAACAAAATATATTCACTGATCAACAAAATAAATCTCATTCCTTATTCCTCTGTTGCCTAACCCCAACCACTATGATCACAACCAACATTAGCAGTAACAACCACCAGCTAGTACATATAGGCATTTTCTTCCTCTGCCCTTCAATTTTGGATTCCAGCTCCTGAACCTGCAACTTCAAACATGCATTCTCATCCACCAACAACCTCATCTCAACCCTCAGTTCAACTTTCTCATCCTTCAATCTATCCATTTTTCTCTTTATCTGCAACAATTGCATCCAACATCCCCAAATTGCACTATCTCTAAACCTTAATCTCATCCCGTAGTGACTTTTTTTTTGCCATCAGCTTTTGCATTGCCATAGTTGCTTGCCATGAAAATTAAGGGTCATACCATTTAAAGAATGTGCACTTAGAACCGTCCTACAAGCATAACATAGTATAACACTTACCTACAATGTTTTCAACACTAAATAAAAGAACTGGCCAAAGAATTACTAACATGTTCAAACAAATTTACCATTCATAAAACTAATCACCAGGATTGGTAACCGTCCATGATGTCTCGTTTATAGATCTCAAACCATACTTGCAAAATCCAACTCCCTTCATTCCACTACAATTGTTACTTAAACTAGATGTTTTCAACTCACTCATTGGCGACTTCATCCTCTTTCGATTTGTGTCAAGCTAAGTTGCCTCTTCCTCCCTTATATTACACCCCATTTTTTCGAACACAATTCCTTCTAAAAGATACCTTAATTCCCAACTCCCCACAAACCCCAATCTTTAATTCCTCACAAAGGCATATTTAACTTCAAAACAAAATCTGCCCAATTGTCATTTAGCTTATAGGTACCGTCGTTTCAAAAAAATTTCCATGCAAGCATGAAATATCACAGAATATTCCACAAAATAATGGAATATTCAGTTCGCTACTTATATCAATTATCAATAAGTAATCTGTACAATTACAAATATTAGTGGCAAATACTACCCAAAAAAAATTGAATTAGGTTTTTAACTGTAAAAAAATAACAATTGTTTATCTCTACTATAGCCCAAACATAAGTGGGGTATTTGCTCCTTTTGCTTTTTTTTTTTAATCAATTACTCAATATTAGTAACTCTTTTAGAGTCCACCAAAGCTAAGCAAATAATCACTTCAAATCTTCTAGACGACGCTTGTTTTTAAGAGCATTTGTATTAATTTTAATGCATTATTGTGCATTATTCTTATAAAAGTGATTATTTACTCGATTTGTTAGATTATTGTACCTTTAAATTTTAAAATTCTAAAAGGTAATTTTAATTTTTTTTGGGTAAAAAGTAGGTATTTTTTTTTATTAATTTTTTAACTTTACCAACCTAAAAAGGAAAAATTAATAGAAAATTTCATTGTGAACAAATATTGAAAATTTACTTTTAGATTTTTTTAACGTTAAACTTTCAAGATATTGATAATTTGAACAAATAATTATTTTGTATAAAACTAACGCAATAATATGTTGAAATTAATACGAAATAAACTAGTATATTAATGGATTGGCAACTTGTTTTTCACTCTAGAAAAAACGCACCATTCGAGGTCGTCTAGTTACCTTCCAAATTGCTGGTATAATTAGCTCTTGACAAACAGACAAATAAATGGTGGTTGGTGGTAGGGGTAAAAATCATGGATTGGATCTTAGGAACCAAGTAATGGTTAACAGATTAGATTAGAGGAGCACCTTAGACACACGTGGCTTTACAGATCTAGTTCTACTTGTACCGAGTTGGTGTCCCCTGCCGAGTCAGTACGACGTGGGTTGGGCCTCCGCATATCCTGTCCAGTCCAAACCAGAAAAAGTAAAACCATAGCATTTCTTTTAACTGTACTACCTACCACTACTACAAGAAATCAAAGGAGATGAGGAACCAAATTAGCTAAGGTGTTGAAATGGTGGCCGGCCAACAGCTTGAGCCTTTGTGGCCATGTCACACATACGAGTTAGTTTTGGCAATGTGTGTGGTGGGCAGGCTTCCCACATCAGTTTCCCATAAAGATCTCATGAACCTGAATGACACGGAAAAGCGAAGCCTTGCTCTGGCTATCCCAAACAAACCTATTTCCTCATTGAAAATCTTATATGACCCACTGGCAGTGGCACTTTCTTTTATGTATGTGATTCATCGATCTAGCCTTCTTTTCTTTTTCTTTTCCTTTTTTTGAAGTTAATCGGATGCATGCGTGCGGGCTAGGTTTGCCAGAATTTAATTCTTTCTCTATCACCCAAAATTTGTCGGCAAAGACTTTTCGCAATTTCTTGCACCAATAGCTAACATTTGGTGTTGTTCTGGTTAAGAATTAGACCCCAAAACTAGAAGTTTTTGCTTCAAATCTCATAATGATGTGAGTGAGGATCTCACCGTATTGAAGTATGAGTTGAGTTTGTTACTTTTTTAAATATTGTAAGGTTAAGGATAATCTCTATTTGGTGTAGGTTTTACACCATTAGTTTTCCATTATTTACATTTTTTCCATTGAATCTCCAATAACGCATTACTCTTTGTTTTTTACACCTTCACAGTCATCTCGACCTCTGATTATAGCATTTTTTGCTTCACCTAGCTGTCGCTCCCATTCATGATCCTCATTTTCCTCTTCTCTAACATCATCATCCTCGTTCACTTGACAATAACGATGTCAATATGTCGTCACCCTACATGATAATGGAATTATGGCCAAGATATTGGCATTCTACACATTGACTTTTTTCTCTGTTCTCCCTCCCATCCAGAACCACCAATGCCACATAGTAAGAGGTCCCCACCACATCTTCGGTCACTGCCTCATCTTCCATCAAACCATTGGCTGATATACAATGTCCATGAGTTACACCATAATCACCTATACGATTAAGCTTCATCCATTAAGGCGCCCGAAAAGGAAAATATGGTCATCGGATTTGCTTGAAATGGACACACTGAAGATGTTTGAGTAGTTGGATTTGAATTAAAGCATTGACCTTAGGCCAACTCTTGCCCTGGTGGCATGAATGAAGTTGAATGTGAAGAATATGGTTATAGTGAGTGAGTATTTGTCAAGAAAGAGATATGGAGTTAGGGGAAATGATTATGTTAAAATCAAATCGGGTTAATGTGGATACGTGTTGGTTTTAGGTGAGTGGGGATGAAATGGTGGAGAGGAATTGGTTAGAGGATCTTGCCTTAGTTGTTAATTGAATTCAAGTGTGTTGATTATATTACTATTAAGCATTTTTGTTCCCTAAAATATTATTCATTTCATAAAAAAAATATATTGTTTCACAAATAATGTTGTTACATTTAGTAAAAAATGTTGTTCTATTCATATAAATTTATTATTCCATAAAATGCTTTGCACTTCATAAAAGAAACTGTCGTAAATAATGCTGTTTCATTTAGTGAGAAATGTTATTTCATTCATATATATTTATTGTTCCGTAGAATGATATTCATTCCATAAATAATGTTGCCCATTTAGTAAGAAATATTGTCTCATTCATATAAATTTGTTGTTTCTTAAAATGTTGTTCATTTCATAAGAAATACTTCATCCGTTTCATAAAAATTGACTTTTTTACTATTCACGACAATTAATTTATGGTTTTATTTATTTCAAAATTTATTATAAAAATATTAATATTTTATATGAAAATGAAACTCTAAATATCTTCAATACATAATAATATAAATATATTCAAGTCAAATTTCAATTTAAAAAAAAAATAAAAGAGCCAATTAATGTGAAATAGAATGAGTATAATTTTAGACGTGATGACAATCTTATAAAATATGTTGTTCTCGTCATGGTGACATTTTTTTTAAATAAGACAATAGTAAAGGTGCACAAAGATGTACATGGTGCACTGTATAACTACTCTTGTTGGAATTCAACTTATTAAACAAATTAAAACAGTTGCTAACATAGTGTTAATCAAATATGTAATTACTAATTAGGGTGTTAGTAAAGTATAATGCATGCACTACTCTTTATGTCTATATGTATTTATATTCTAATATTATTCTTCATATTATAAAACAAGTGTACCACATCAAATCATGATTCCCACCAATTAATTGGATATATATATAAATCAAATACTAGATATATATAAACTTGATGTACAAACAAAGTGAAATACATGTATAAATCATGTGAAACATATGTATAAATAAGATAACAAATATATTACTAATATATTCAATTATATATACGAGTTCAACATACCATAAAAAAACATGTGTAAAAGCATCAATTTCACTTCTTGTCAAAAGTAAAGATATGTATAAATTAGATAATAGATATGTATGATTTCAAAGTACAAAGAAAATGGGAGATATATACAAATCATGACAGACATATTTATAAATAAGATCATAGAATTTTTATTTATATATTTAATTGTATATACAAGTTCAACATCTATCTTACCTTAAAACTAGAGATATATACAAATTAGATTACAAATATGTATAAATTCAAATATACAAAGTAGATGAAGGATATGTATATATTATAGAAGACATATGTATAAAACATGTGAGAGTTGTGTATAAAAAAGATTATGAAAATTATTATTGACACATTCAATTGTATGTATAAGTACTTTTGTACATATGTAATTATATGATTATACAATTTTCTTTATGCATTTGTACATGTTATACTTTAGTATTAAAATTATTTTTACATTATTTTGATATACATATAACTTTGCAATTACATATTATTTTTTGCGTGTGCACATATGCATACATAAAAAGAACATTAAGGATTCACTTGAAAAAAAAACAAACAAACAAAAACATGAGGGACGAAAAAGAGGTTTGACCAAAAGCATTGTTTTTTTAGGCAAAACTGTTTGACTTCAGTGGATTCTCCGTCTCCATTCCCCTAGCGTCTTCCATCGTTCCATCTTCACTCCAGAATGAGAGTGCACCTATAGACTATAGACCTCACAGTGAACGCGATGATCCTTGCACCGTATAATGAATCGAAGGTCAATCACTCCTTCAGAATTTGTGAGTTTGCAAAGCTTTGAAACATGTTTTCTTGTGGATCGATTCTACAGTCTTCTTCCTCCCTAGGAGAGGACCGTTTCACGGTGGCAACATGTTGAGGGCGGAGAAGGAGGAGGCGTGGTGGGAGAATATATGTTAAACGTGTACCGAAAAATAAAAGTGTATGTTAATCGTAAATAAACGGAAGGCTGCTCAGAGGCAAGCCATGTGGGTTCAACTTTCTAACATGCACGACATGTCACATGTACGACATTTAAAAAAAAAAATGATACATCTTTAATTATATACATGTTTTGAGGAATTCCAAATTTGTACTTCAATAAGAGTATATGCTCTCATATTTAATACTTTTAAGTAAATATTTAAAAGATGATATTAGCTATTAAAGGAAATTATGTTCGATATGCGGAAGATATTGGGCAATATGTTATTTTATGTTTATTATACTTATACACAGCATGTTATTTCCTTCGTATCAAATTAATTAGGATAATGTTGGAACGAATGCTACGCCTACGCGGGGTACATTAGAATTACCGCCACGTAAATCCCATTACAATGTTGACATCCCCACGTTTCTTCAATCCTCAACTCAAATTTCTAGGGAAACAAGAAATGAGTTGCTTGCCTACTTTACCCGTTAAAAACAAACCTTTAATAATAACGCTTTCACCATTTTAGCTCTCAACCATAACTATTTTGGCTTCTCTTGAAAACAGCTTCACCAACCAATATTAGACGTCGGAATTTGGAACTATCAAACTGCAACTTTTCTGTAAAAAAAAGTTTCACTACCTATGATACATTCTGTCCTTTCTAATCGGTTAACTTCCCTTGTAGGACTAGAGTTTAAGAAAAGGTTTAGTTTGAGCCCTTGCTTTTGTGAATACTAGTTGCACCTATCTTTGATTCTTTGAATTCGAGAAGCCGACCTGTTGAGTTTTATTCTTCATCTTTTTTTTTTTTTTTTTAAATTTTCGCATCTCTTTTCTGGTTATGTTTTCGTATTGTGATAGATACAGTTCTTTTTTTTTTTTTTGGGTTTCTAGTTGATTCTACATTGTATCTTATTAATATATACATTGATCCATATGGAACTATTTGTCCTAGGTATAACTCATTGGCGTGTTATGTGCCTGTCATTATTAACTATAAAGCCTAGAATGAAGCTTATATTTCTCTAAAAAAATCAAATGCTAATTACTCAAAAAAAAAACTTTTTTTTTTATTTGAGGCTAATGAACCTATTTGAGCATTTAAGCTAGCAAGTAAGACCATAAAGTCGAGATTAAATTAGAAAGACACAATTATTTTAATACCTAAAGTTAACTTTAATCATCTTCTTTTGGTTTTGGTTTTGGTTTTAGTTTTATAAAGCATCCTGCATGCACAGGAAGAGTCTGATATGATCCTTACCTTACATGCATCATACCCTTATAATTACTTTTTTGTACTTAATCAAATTTGTTAATCCTCACTCTATCCCTTCTCTATTCACTGATTTGTGCCTATTAATCACCGTCACCATCAATTCAGACAACCTTCCATCATCATCAATCTATGCTTGATTGTAGTCAGCTACTGCCCCACTGCCATTGATCGTGCCCCCATCCACCACAACCTTTTTTTTTTTTAGTTACTTTTATTTCTGTTTTTTGTTTAGGGGCGACATCATTAGTGAAAAGCTTCGGGAGGGAGACAATGTGTTTGATAGAGGAGGAGTGCAAGGCAATGGCATTGCGATAGCGTAGAAGTCCTTTTGTCATGGAAACTGGAGACAATGAAGATGGCAAACAATGACGATGGAGGTCTGGTGACTAGAGAATGAAAAGAGAGATACAATGTCACTACAAGAAAAATGCATAACACTATAACACATATTCCAAATCGTGACTAAAAGTTTAGTCTCAGTTCAGTTGCAATATTGCAAATAAGTGACTGCTTCGCGACTAATAATTTTAGTCGCATTTTTCCAAGTTGCAATAATTAGTTTGTGACTGAATATCGACTACAAAAAGCGATTGAAAATTTCAGTTAAGAATTAGTTACGAATTTTAAAGGCGGTCTTACACCTTGTGATTGACCAATTCAGTCGCTAATATATCGATTGCAAAGCGACTAATGGTGTTTTTTTTTTTAAGAATATGCTTTAATGTAATATAATGGTTATTTAATTAATATTATATAATTTAATTGGTTATTTATTTCATTTTTTATGTAATTGATCGTTACATTAAATTTGTATGAATATTAACTTATTTAAATTATTATGAATAACAAAATATTCAAATAATGAAATTAAAATTTAAATAAAATACATTTAGATTAATATAAGAGTCAACATACATACCAAAATTTAAAAGTCAACATAGTACAATTTTGTTACATAAGTAATTACACTAAAGATAACGAGTGTAATCCAAAATGAGATACTGGGCTGTAGGATCCTAAGTCTACTGCTCAAAAACATCACCGTTACATCTGTTCGGGATAGGCTGAGTCTCGGGTACTTGACTGCCATGTTGGGCTTGCTGGGACTACATCCAGGATAAATCTAGAATGTAAGACTGTTGCGTCTTACCATGCTCGTGTGTCATGTGTAATCCATGTGATCGCCCAACCGATGTTGATGGATGCTTTATCTCGCCATGCACATGAGTCATGTATGTGATCCCAATATCAGGCCACTCAATTCCGATGGGGGCTGATAAATTGTCGGCTATAGCACATGCTGGGGTACTGACATAGCGGGATAGGATGCAAAGGTGAGGGATGGAATCCCAACATCCCTAAGTGCGGCCTAGTGGGGATGGGTTGAAATCCTACCATCCCCGAAGATGGTCCGGAGGGTGGATGATAGGATCCTGCTCCTCCAGACCCTCTAGCTACTAAGCCAGGATCAATACCTTGTGGCAGGTTGCCATGAGACTGCATCTGGCCGAGGGTCAATGTCAGTGAAGCCATGAGCATGGAGCCTGCTTGAGACTGTAGTATCATCTGCATCCTCGCGTCCATCCTCGTATCCATCTGAGACTCCATTGTCCGCATCCTCTCCTCTATCCTCTGCTTCATTGTCTCATGAACAACACATAACTCAGCTCTAAGTGTGGCGTTCTCCTCACGTAGTTGCTCATTCTAGTCTACCGAAGAGCCCTAAATAGGAATGTAACATAAAGAATTAATAAATAAACATTGTAAAGGCATTTTAATAGTTTAAATGACTACCTCAAAATGTGCATAATGGGAAGGCCATCATCTGCGGGACCCTCGTCCACACTCACTTGTGTCAACCACCAACAACTCGACTCCAGCACTTTTCACAAAACTCTGGATACTTGGATGGATCAGACCCATACTTCAGTTTCAGCTTCGAGTCATACTTCTCCTAATATTAATAGCATGTTACTTAATAGTAAAAGATTGTATAAATTTAATATCAATATAATGTTAATTAATTAAATATATACAAAATTTACTGTTGCATCTATCTGAGCTTATGAGAAACTCTCCTCCACCTTGCCTAATCCTCTCTTCGTCGACATACGCCTAACAAAATCTCCGAATGTTATGGTCTTGCCATCCTTCACCTATTTCACGAAAAAACAAACTAACAACAAGTGCAAGTAAAACATAAAAATTAAAATTAAATAAAAACTTTTTTGTTTCAAAGATTAGTAATCTTACCATTTTATCCCAAGCCATCTACTTCGTTTATGAACCCAAAGAATGTTTGGGCCCCACTAAACCCTTAGGCACATTCTTGCCAAGCTATAAGATACTCAAAATAGGTGATTAGGGTATGCAAGTAATGATAGGTACTTATGAATTAAGAAAAATATTGTCATTAAATAAACATAGTATACCCTATTGCTTTTCATGACCTTGCTCTTGTGCTTCCATTGATCTGAGGCCCAATGGTGGTATAAAAGCACCTAATTGCTAGGCAAAACATTAGTTGGACAGAATGGAATAAGACGTGTATAGTCTTTGGTGGCGTAAAAGTCTGCAGCTAAGTGCTTCTCAATCACATCAATCCTCACATTATTTAGTTTATTCTTGTAACTTTTGCGCATCACATCAAAAACTCCTATACAATGCCATCGTGATCTGCTGAATCCCATTGGAAACTTTGTTGAAATCAGTAAAGTTCACCGAATCACTAAACACCTAAAATTTTCTATTTAACCCTAATCGACCATTGATTAACCTAAAACTACTATAAATAAAAATCTATTCGACTATGGCGATAACCTAATCTGCCATTAATTAACCCTAATATACCATTAAATACACTAATCTTCTATTAATTAACCTTAAACCCTACACACTAATATACAATTAATTAACCCTAAACACACTAAACACACTAAAAAGCTCTTTTTCAGTCGCAACTCAGTCGGGAAAAGAAATGTGAAACATCAGCCTCGGGTATAGTTATTGAGTAGGTCAGTCGGAAATGAAACGGAAATTAGCGACTGAATTTTTCAGTCGCTAAACACATGAATTCAATTGACCAATCAAATGAGTTTAGTCGTAATTCAATTGCGAAGTTCATCGTTTTTCTAGTTTTTTACTTTATATTTTCATGATAGTAATGTATAAAGATATATAGTATATAGTATAAATATAAATATAAATATATGTGTATATACGATTGTGTGTGTGTGTGTGTGTGTGTATAGTATAACCCTAAATAACCCTTCATATATACAGAAAACCCTAAAACCCTAACTACATATATAATTAAATCCTAAACCATAATTAAGCCCTAAACTCTAATTCCTTACCGCTAAACCCTAAACACATAAAACAAACTCTAATTAATTAAATCCTAAACCCTAAAATGTAATTACAAACCTAAACCCTATTTAAACCCTAAACCCTAAATATATATCCTAATTAAAACCCAAACACTAATTGAACCCTAAACCTTAAACCTAACTACCATTACCCCTAAATCCTAAACACTTAAAACAACCCCTAATTAAAACCTAAACTCTAATTAATTAAACCCTAAACCTTAAAATGTAATTACAAACCTAAACCCTAACTAAACCCTAAACCCTAATTATATATCCTAAACCCTAAATATAAACCTTAATTGAAACCCAAACATTAATTAAACCCTAAACCCTAAACCTAACTACCATTAACCCTAAATACAAACCCTAATTAAAACCTAAACCTTAATTAAATCCTAAACCCTAAACCTCACTACTATTAACCCTAAACCCAAAATATACAAACCCTCTTAATCAAACCCTAAACTCTAATTATACCCTAAACCTTAAATACAAACCCTAATTAAAACCTAATAAACCCTAATTATACCCTAAACCCTTACAAACCCTATTAATTAAACCCTAAACCCCAAACCTAATTAATTACCGCATTAACCTTAAAACCTAAACCCTAAATACAAAGCCTAATAGTTAAACCCTAAAACCTTCTGCACGCAAACCTAAATCCAAAACCCTAAATACAAACCCTAAACACTAAACCTAAATTATATCATTAACCCTAAACCCTAAACTTAATTTTTATATATATATATATACCCTAAATGCAAATCTCATACTCTAAATTTCAAATAATTAATTAAAAACCCTTAAACCATCTTAATTCTATATATATCCCTAAACCCTAAAAAATTCTCAAACCCTAATTAATCATAAAAGCTCTAATTTAATCCTAAAATAAATCTCAAAACCCTAATATTAAATTGATTCAATTAATACCCCTAACCCTATACTAATTTCAAACCCTAAACCTTAAAGAAAAAATATCAAACCCTAAATCATTGTCCAATACCCTTAATCCTTTAAAAACTCTAAATCTTAATTCTATATCCCTAAATCCAAAAAAAAAAATTCAAACCCTAAAAAAAAAAAACCTAATACACATATCCTAGACTCTAAAAAAACCGAAACCCAAAAGGTCCAAAATTATTAAATCAACTTAGGAACTTAAAGAGGACCAGGGAAATTGGATACCTAAAAAAATGATTAAAGAACGACCGCAGTAAAATCTTTTAAACATTTGCAACTGAAAGGCAACTAACATTTATATAACTAAAAGTTTCAATCACATGTTAGTCGCAAAAAAAAAATGAACTTTTTAACTCAAACTAATTAGTGACTGAAATGCCCAATAACTGACTTTTAGTCACTATTTTTAGTTATGATTTTGCATTGGTTTTATAACGTAAAAGTGACTAACTTTCCAGCCATAATCAATCAGAGGAAATGACTAACAGGCGATTGAAATATTAAGTCGCTTTTTACATAGCGCTAATTGAGAGCGATTGAAATATTCAGTCGCTTAAATTGTGTAAGCCGTGGATTTAGGCGACCGAAACCATTCAGTCGCTCATAACAAGATTCTAACATCTGATTTGATTTTTTTATTTCTATCTTGCATCCTTTTGTTCTCTTTCTATCTTGCTTTTGGTTGCCTTTTCCATTTACCAGAACAAAGAGAAACCAAAATAAAAAATTGAAATCAACACTTAAGACACAAAAATTTGATCAAAAGAGAGAGAACCCAAGCGTGATAAACATATATTGGTTTCAATTTTCAACAATAGTCGAGAAACAGAGAAGAACAATTTTCAGCAATGCCCAAGAAGCAGAGAAGAACAATTTTCACAATTACCCAGAAACAGAGAAGTGGTTGCTCTGTCCATCTCGCCACCAAACCTCCTCAATTCGGCCCTTGTTGTCCTTTGCCATCTTCCAAAACCACTCACGGTCATTCCCAAAAGCCGGATCACCCCTATCACGCCTCTCCAGAAGCCGTTCAGTGCCCTCCCTCGCTCCTGTTGTGAGAAGTAGGACTGGGTCAATTGCTACCTCTGGTCCAACCAGCTCGAGCCCTTCTGTTGTTGACCGTGAAAAACACAGTCAAACTGTTGCCACTGCCACCACCAGGAGTCAGAAATTGAAAGAAGAAAATAAGATCTCATCGCCCCACCTCTAAGTATCTCTCCTCTGCCGCACCGTTTCCAACCTCTGCTCCCTCCCACCATTCGCTGATTCGACCTTTGCTCTCTCCCACATTGACCTTTAGAGAAACAACCAACAGAAGAATATGGGGATATCACCATTGACGAAGACGATCGATGTTCACGAAGGAGATGGGGATTGCCATCCGAATGAGATGTTGCCTAAAAAAGGGTTGGTGAGGAGAGATGAGATCGTCCGGAGGTTTATGGCAGAGGAAGAAGGGAAGGAGATGAGGCGATTCTTTCTGCCTCTCTCAGTTTACGAAGCAAAATAAACAATAGAGAAAGAAAGTTATGCAGAAATCAAAATAAAAAAAGAATTAAGTGACTAACTTTTAAAATTTTGATTAGAACAACCACCGTGAAGAGATTGACTAGATGACAATTGAACGTTTCGGTCGCTAAAAAAATGAACGCCACTTAAGAATGAATGAAGGGTAACCAAAAATTCTTGCGACTGACTTTTAATTGTTATTTTCAGTTATTTTTTAGATTTTTTCTTGTGTGGCAGCAGTGGCTAGGCTTAAAGGGTTTAGCATGAAACCCTTTTTTCCCTTTATCTTTTAACCTTTCTTTAAATAAATCTCTAATGTTTTCTTAGATATATATTGAGAAGAAATAATGATAAGTTCAGGGCAAATATTTATAAATAATTATAAATTTATGACATACAAGATAAATTATAGGCATAATGTTGAATATATCTGTAACATATATTTAATTTTATTTGTACATATATTATAAAATTTTTGTACATATCCATATCACTTACTTTATACATCAAATTTTATACATATTTGTCATCCGATTTATACATATATTAAATTTTAATGAGAAATGGAATTTGACCTATTGGCACCTGTGTTTTTATGAGACATTGAACCGGTATATACTACTGGAAATATATCTATGATCTCGTTTATACATATGTCACATATTATTTGTATAGGTCTCTTACTTTATTTGTATATCGAGTTTGTACTTATCTAGTAACTAATTTGTACATATTTCTAATTTTAAGAATATGATATTTGATTTGTTTACATTTATTTTATAATATAAAAATTAGTTATGGAATACAAATATATATAAATATAAGGGATAATGTGCACATTATACTTACCCCTTTGTACACGCGGACCAAACATTTGGGCAACTTCACCTGCATTCCAGTTTGAACAACATAAATAGGTGTCGAAATTGTAACTAATTAGCCGCCTAACATCAGAATTGTGTCAAATTCTGAA
Source organism: Aquilaria yunnanensis (assembly GCA_039654915.1). Taxonomy (NCBI): domain Eukaryota; kingdom Viridiplantae; phylum Streptophyta; class Magnoliopsida; order Malvales; family Thymelaeaceae; genus Aquilaria; species Aquilaria yunnanensis. The sequence goes on along the minus strand of CM077596.1, from coordinate 69,296,598 downwards.
TGATAGATCACTAACGCACCAGATATTAACAAGCTAATTAGATTGAAACAGTTTATGAAATTTATTCAAACCAGAAAACAAAATCTACATATAGATGAAGCAGCTTTATCAACTATTTCGCCGGGTCATAACTTTCTAGTAAAAAAAGAAAAGGTCATTATTTCAAAAGTTTATCAGAAGAAATTATATATATATTCTTGTTGGGTCTAGAATGTACATTTTATTTAGAGAATAAATTAAAGCAAGCATTTTTTTTTTCACGAAAATAATAAATTATCAAGCATTTTTTTGAATCGTAAAAAACATGAATGCAGAGGGGAGAAGAACTAGAATCCCAGGTGTTATCCACATCAGATGAGATGGGAACACGACTGACACTTGACACTTTTCACCTTAAAATAAGTCGGTGGAAAAAATGCAGGTAGCGTCCCTGTCAAAATCGCCACTTTTTCCTCACTCTGTTTCGCCACCCAGGCCATCATCTCTGCGTATAAATCTGCCAACTTCGCTCCACTGCCTCCCTCCCCCTCCCCGCCTCTCTCTCTCTCTCTCTCTCTTGCTTCTTCGACCTTGGAGATTGAAAAAGAATTATTCCAAATCCAATTAAAAAAACAAAAGAAGTAGTACAATAGTATATAGTAATTGTAAGGTATATAACTATTTTAATTAAGTGGCTCTGCATGTGCAGAGGAATCACGCTCTTTAAAACTTTGTATCCCTGTTAAATTCCACCGTTCATTTCCATTATCTCTCCCCTAGTTTTCCAGCTCCCTCATATACTATAAGACCCTTCTGTCTCTCCTTCCCATACACTCGATCGCACTGCGCAATGAGTGAGGAAGCCAAGCAGGAAGAGGCCAAGGCGGCGCCGCCGCCGGAGGAGAAGCCCTCGGTGGAGCCAAAAACAGAGGCTCCTCCTCCTCCCCCTGTGGAGCCTAAACCACCCGCTCCGTTCGTTCTCTACGTCGACCTGCATTGCGTCGGTTGCGCCAAAAAGATTGAGAGGTCGATTATGAAGATCAGAGGTCTTTAAATTTAACTTGTATAGCAGATTTTCTTCGAACCATAAATTGATGAACGTTGTTAAAAGTGGTGATTCTGATCGTGTTGGGGTGATGAGACAGGGGTGGAGGGTGTGACGATCGACATGGCTCAGAACCATGTGACCATAAAGGGCGTTGTGGAACCGCAGGCGGTCTGCAGCAGGATCATGAAGAAGAGCAAGAGAGGAGCCAGAGTTTTGTCCCCATTGCCCGCTGCTGAGGGCGAACCTATGCCGGAAGTTGTTGCTTCACAGGTCTCTTGCTCGCAACTGTATATTCCTTAATTGATTTAGCTTAACAGTGGGTTAACAATTAGTACACGGAATTCGACCTTTTTTTGTTTTTAATTTGCCCCCTCAATTTTTCTAACTGTAGCATTTTGGATCAATATGTGTTCAGGTGAGTGGTTTGACCACTGTGGAGCTTAACGTTGATATGCATTGCCAAGCCTGTGCCGATCAGCTCAAACGAAAGATCTTGAAAATGAGAGGCATGTGCATATATATATGAACAAAAATTCGCTTGTTGATGGGAAATAATTAGTTTATATTCGCTTCTAAAAAGTTACTAATAAATTGCTGCGTCATGTATCCTAACGATCAGTGCTTTATAATTTCAGGAGTACAAACGGCTGTAACGGAGCATGCGACGGGGAAAGTGACGGTAACGGGTACAATGGATGCCAACAAGCTGGTGGATTACCTTTACAGGCGCACCAAAAAACAAGCCCGAATCGTGCCCCAACCCGAGCCCGAACCCGAACCCCCCAAGCCTGAAGAAAACAAGGATGCCGGCGCAGGAGACGCAGCACCAGCGCCGGCAGAAGAGAAAAAGGAGGACGGCGGGGAGAAGAAGGAAGAGGAGAAGCCGCCGGAAGAGGCAAAGAAAGAAGAAGGTAGCGAGGGTAAAGAAAAGGCCAAAAAGGAAGGAGACTCAGAGAATAGCAATAACGAGGGAGGTGAGGAAGGCTTGAAAAAGATGATTTATTACTACCAGCCACTTTACGTGATCGAGAGGATGCCGCCGCCGCCGCAGCTGTTCAGCGACGAGAACCCGAACGCTTGCTCCATTTCCTAGCAACTGCATATGCTACTTGGGTTTCTTCTTATGCTTGTTGTCCAATCAGTTGCTTCAGCGAGATTGTCCACTCTGATCAATCTGGGACACCGCCGGCGGCGAAGTTTTAGACAGACGATTCTGTGGTCGACGCGACGGTTGCAATATATATAACATTTGTGTTATATATATATATATTGATTGATGTATTACTTATTAATGGCTATAGGTACATAGTATTATATATATGTCCTGTGTTGCAGTTTGCAAGGATCAATATTGAATGCATATGCAAGAAATAAGTACCTTAACTTTTCAGGTAATATTCAGGTAAGAGATTTGTAGGTCTTTTTTTTATAAAGAGTATTAATTCCACTAAGGCACTAACTACTAGTCATACAACATCTACAAACTGATCTTACTACTAGTCATACAACATCTACAAACTGATCTTACAGACTATAGCTCTAAGAGGCAAATTGATTCTAATTTTAAAGTTAATTCGCTTTAACTTAAGTCAACTTACTTATTTTTACTTTTACATCTTTTTTATCTAAAATCAATTTCATTTAAAAGCCAATATTATATAGATGTAATAATCCATTTGAAAGTAAATTTTTATAATATTATTAAATTTTTATGAAAATTTTCTTTTTAATGTCTTAACTAAGAAAATTCATAAAAATTTAATAAGATTATAAAAAATTTTGTATTTTCAATGGATTATTACAAACACATAATATTACCTTTTAAATAAAATTAGTTCCGTGAATAACATGACTTATACCTACAAATTGAGAGGAAACCCCAAAAAAGCAACCCAAGTAAACAACAAACACACCAAAAATTGGACATCAACCCAACATTGAGTTAGATAAACTAACAAATAAACCCAATATTAAAGGTGAAAATAAAATCAATAAATTGATCCTAACCACCCTAGGAATGGCATTGAGACATCAATTATTTGCGGGTTACTTCTAATTTCTTTAAGACAAGCCTGAGTTGAGTTTGATCCCAATTTTGATTGCCAGCATTCGGTTGATTTAAAAATAGTAGTCTTGCTCCACGAATCTGGCTCCATACTTCCTCTATCAGAACATTCGACTCCAGCTTATATCTAGACCCGTGTCCTCCTCCACTATGTGGTTAGATCTGTCAAAAACCCAATACTTGCTATTGTTTCTTTACCACCACAATTTTTGTTCTCTCAATGCTAATCTCCATGTTAAAAGTAAATTATAATAATGTCTTACAAATCAAATGTAAAAGATTTTAAAGAATAACATAGACATAATACTGACTATTAAAGGGACTACTCATCCCCGCAACAGTGAAGGAGGAGAAAAGAATCGTCCCTTGCATCAAAAAATGGCTTACTTTTGTTGACATCACATTGTGATAAATTTCAAGGTTTAATTGCAACATTTTAATATCATAGCTAAGTTTGTATCCCTTAATATTTGAATAATTGAATCATAATCTTCCGCAATTAAAGCAATTTCCAATGGCAACTCTCAAAATGCACTTCGGTTACTCTACACTAAAATTTAGTGTTGAAGCCTCTCTAGAGGCTATTACATCCTTCATTAATTGAATTTTTTCTTTAAATGAGTAAATTACATTTATGGCTCCTAATATTTAATTATTATACCATATTGGACCCTAATCTCAATTTTTTGTATGAAAAATTCCTAACCTCATTTAAGTGTTCCATTTTGAACATTTTATGGATGAAAAATGCAACATGAAACGCTAGCGTGGACGATTTACCATGTGGCACAATAAATTAATTGCCATGGATAATATGGAAAAGTAAGAAAAAATTTAAAAATTTAAAAAAGTAAGAATTTTTTTTTTTAACAAAAAGATTGATTCCCCCTTCCCCTCATCCATCGCTCCCCCTCCTCTTCTCTCCTTTGGCTCATCTGTCATTCCTTGCCTCCCTTCCTTTCCCTCATCCGTCGTTCCTCTTCTTCTCCTCCGCCCCTCCTCCCTTTATTCGTTGCCTTTGCCACCACCTTTGTAGCCACGAATCCCTAAGCTCTCTGCGAATTCACCACACAATTCCATAACCCCTAGAAATTTAGAAGCAGCAACCATTCACATGAGCCAATCTCCAACAACTTCACCACCTCCCCATCATTCTTCACCTAGCCCTTCGTGCCGCTGTCGCTGCCCTATCTAGCACATTCTTCTTCCCTCCCTCCACCCCCGCCCCTACCCCCTCCACCACATGCCCTATTTGCTGTTTCCTCGACCTTATTCAGTTTATTCCCCTGCCACCCCAACATCCACCAATGAACTACTCCTGGGCTTCTCCAGCAGCTAGACATCTCAGGCCCAAAGTGCCGCATTGTCAGCCCCACCCCTTAGATCGCTTAGGTGGCAGCAACTGCTGTTGCCAAGGAAGATGTATCTCGTTGGGAACAATATCATTTTCCCTCTTTCATTGTGCCATTATAGCTAATCACCCATGATGACATACTGTGTGGTATTTTTTTATTCATAAAATGTCTAAAATAAAATAATTAAGACTAAAAATTTTTTACATAAGAAATTAGAATTAAAATTTAAAATAATATAATAATAAAAGGTTAAAGGACACAGATGCACTTCACACTCGTTTAAATCATCTAATGTGGGGTCGTGCATTCCTCATATTAATTTTTCAGCTATTTTGACTCTTTTTGTGCGTGTATGCACACCACCTAACCTTAAATGGAGTTCTTTGATGCTGGTAAAGCGTCACATCTTTCGGTTGTAATTGGAAAATCAGATTATTGAGAATTAGAGTTGGTCAGAGTTGTGTTGCTGAAAATGAGTTAGATGGCGTGGGATTCACATGGTGGCGGACCACTTTCGGCCTTAGATCCCTGACCCGTATGAATAAAGCCAAGGCCGACACCATAATCCGCTGCCAAAAGCGAGAGCGGGCCCCCTTCCTACGTGGCACAGTGGCACTGTCTCCGGCTATGGCTTCCTCCTCTCTTCAACTGTCGAATTTCCATGCAAAGCCATTTTATTTCATCTGAGTCAGTGTCAAAACAGTAATCAAATAGTAGTTTAACTCGACTGAATTTGTGAGCAACCTAACATGTAAAAACAAAAACGTCAGAACCTTAGAAAGCATCTTCTTGGTAAAAGTTTGGTGGCTGAGAGCGAGCATTGAAGAAAAGCGCCGAGTTGACAGAGACTAAAAGATCGATTAGTGAGAAAGTAAGTGGTGATTAACGCTGGATGGTGGATAAAAGGCTGGTTGACACGTAACACGTTTGCTCCAATTTCTTTACCACCAAAAAAGCTATAAAGCTGATCTCCCCTCGCCGCATGGTTCTTTCCCCCTTATCCGAGTGTCCCTTCACCACAACCACATACTTAAAAGTTTCACATTCCCTTTTATTGACCCAAAATAAGATAAGATAATTTTAAGCGCATCAACGGTTAGTGTTTTTTCTTCTCTTACGTGCAGTTATGTTAATCTTCCACCTCAGTGTTACATCTAAAGTCCTAAAAGCTTTGATTTTTTATACTCAACTCTTAAAAAAATCACTGGAAAATCCTAAAAATTTTCAGTCCTACATATGAAGACAGTCCAAAGCCTCAAACGTGAAAAGAAATCTGATATTGCTCATATTTTTAATATGGACAATATTTACCATAATTTTTGTTACATAATTAGTTTAGAACATTAATCATTTTCATTAGACTGAGTATTCATTTCCGGTGACATTACAAGATCGATCATTTTCTTTTTTTTTTTTTTTTTGGGTATACTTGATTCGTAAGGAGAGTACAAGAGTTGGATAGAGAGAAGGCTTTTGGGCCTTTCAGGTTTAGGTAGCATTTGCATCAACCATGGTTTGATAATCCACTAAGCAAATAACTTCTTTCGCAATTTTTTTGTTAGAATAACATTTTCATTTTTATATCCTTTAAATGAAATTATGTTCTATCTCTATGGTTTATGATTGCTTGCGGGAACCGCATTACACATGGAACTGGTAAAGACAAATAGTGAAAGGGCTGGGGAGTTAATATGTAAAGCGGTTCACTGTTTAGAATTCTAAATACTTAATTTGCCTTATAATATACGTCTCTTTCTATATTTTTCTTTTGCGTAAAATTTATAGGGATATCCTATCTTATTTTTGTCTCTTAATTGGATACCTTAGGTTTAAGTTGTCCTAATGAGATACTTTATCTCTTATCATGTATCCTATCTAAATACTTTTCATTAATTTTATAGTTATGTCTAACGAAAAATGCTAGTGTGGTAGAAAAAAATATTAAAACAAATTCTAAAATAGAACTTATGGTCCTTTAATTTTGTGGAAAAACTTGATTTTTCTCTCCTTATCTTCCACCATGGATACTTTGCCCCCACTTCTATATATGGTGAACAAATTAGAGACACCAGTGAAAATTTGAACCATTCCCAAATTAGTGAAAATCAAACCATCATTCACTGTGTTCGTCCGTTTATGGCTTCCACCCCACCATTCACCATCGTCGGCCGCTGCATACTCAAAATCACCACCTCCTCCTCTGTTAGATTGCCCTCGGCCTACCCCTCATCCTTCGGCTTGATCTTTCCACTTCACCAACTGGGTTTTAACGAATCATGATGGGTGCTCCGATCATGGCAGATTCAAGGGTTGAAGGAAACCTGCAGTTCAATTGGCCAATGTCCCCTCCAAGTTGATGCTCTTTCCACAATTGTTCGCTCATTATTTGATTCCACCGTCCAATCAACCGTCATTTCCAATCTTCCATCTCTACTCTCACAAATGGCGTCGTCTCTTCGCTTGCTCCAATTCGATGTCTTCGCCTACCCAATCATAGACCAGTTCATCTGATGGGAGTGACAAATGGTGAGGTGAATGGTGGTGAAGGTTAATGCAAGTCCACAGGAGGGCTTAATTTGTGGAGCAAATCAAAGAGCTTTATAGTAAAAGCAACACATCAGCTTTTGTATATTAGGTCGTCGCAAGTTCATAGCATGATCATGGTCTACATTACTATTCTCTCGATTGAGAGGGCAAAGTTGTCATGAGTTTTGGTGGCAGAGTAGTCACAAATTTTTGGAGATTTTGTTGGCCAATTGGGCGATGGCGATAATCTGGCATCAATTTCTCAGACGATTCTCGCACAATTGAAAGAGGATTGAAGAGAGAGTGAGAATCAAAGACAGTGGGACAATGAGAATGAGAGGCCGAGAACAGTATGGTGAGAATCGATGATGAACTTGACTTGGCCGGGAGAAGTTCCTGCTTTGGGCAAAGAATGGGTTGGCCGACACAAGGGTGGCGGAGATGAGGGAAATGGAGAGGCTGTGGGGGGGGGAGTCTATGGGAAAAGTTTAGGATCTAGAATTGTTGATAGAAAAAATTAAAGGACTATAAGTGTTATTTTATGATTTATTTTAATATTTTTTATCCCACATCAATATTTTCTGTCAGACATAACTCTGAAATTAATAGAAAGTACTTAGATAGGATAAGTGATAAGAGGTAAGGTACCTCACTAGAACAACTTAAAGGTAAGATGCCCAATTAAGACAAAAAAAAAAGAAGCTAAGGTACCCCGGTGGATTTTACCATTTTTCTTTTAGTGTGTCACATGAGCAATAGATGTGTTTCTCTAAAGTTATCATTTGATAAATAGCATAACAAAGATGGGCGGTCTTTGATTCTATATAATTGATGCAAAATATTAAAAACCAAATGGAGTATTATTTTGTACTAGACCTTTTTTTTATAAAAAAAATATGTACTTCATGTTAATTAAAAGTCAGCAAGATAGTGTTTTATAAACCAATGTCATAGGACTCTAAACAACAATAGAAACATAAAACTAGCCACAAAAAAAACTAGTCGTTCTTACAACATTAAATGAAAAGAAGAAAATCAAATAGAGTCAAACATTCAATATAAACTAGAATAAACCAGGGATAAATAACACACAAATAACTAGAAAAAAAAAAGTCTAGATAGAGAGTGAACAAATCACCAAAAAGAACAATAGATGATTCGACCAATTAATAGGTGAAACAAAGGTTTGTGGACATATAATCTAATACAGAATTAATAAAATAAAATTATCCGGCATCATTATCGGATCCATTATTAGAAAAACACCCCACTATTGATGTTTTGCTGTTTTTCATTTACCCTAATCGAAATACATACATTTGCCTCATACACTATAAGGATGATGAGAAGAGATACTTCCTTCGTCTTATAAAAGTTGTCCCATTTATTATTTATAAAAATTAATTTATAATTTTATTTCTTTTAAAATTTATCATAAAAATATGAACTTTTTATATGAAAATAGAATTATAAAGATTATAGTTTCTAAATATCATTTTTTTAAAAATTTCAATACATATTAATATGAATATATGCAGGTCAAATTTTAATAAATAAAAAAAAGATAAAAGAGCCAACTAATAAGAAACAGAGAGAGTATGTCATGCAATGGTGAATTTGTTTTCGAGCCTTGTACACACTGCCCGTCACACTATGGGAGCCAGCTATGCTCAAAGTTGTTGCCTTGAGTCCTTGACCGCAAGGAGGGGAATGCAGAAGGCAAGGCTAGTGAACGGAGTGAAGTTGTAATAAGGTAGCCATACCAGAAAGGTGCAGCCGGATTACCTCCAATACCGAAAATGGACTACTCGAACAACGCTCATGCTTTGTGATAATTTTGTGGATGATGAGGAAAAAGAAACTGTGAAAAAAAAAAGTGATTGATTAGGTAATATAATTACAAAATCAACTGGCTGGACTTGAATTACTACCTAAACCTGGCTGGAGACAGGGAAGAGGGGAGGATTGCATTCTATTGGAAAGGAGCAGACGGTAGTGCGGCAGTGGCACCAAACTTCTAAGGATTATCCAGTTTTTTTTTTTTTAATTTAATTTATTTATTAAGAAGATCTAGGTACATGCAGCTAGGAGTGAATTCCTAGATCGAAGGTGGACTGGATTTGATAAGAAAAAGAAAGAAGGCCCAGGCCACATGGGCAGGCCTATCCAATTCCCGTGCCTGTGGGAGAAAGGCGATGCCATGCACGTTCATCTGATTCACAAACGAAAACGACTGACGCATCCCGCACCCAGCTGCCTGTCCATGTAATTCTTTCGCAACACAGAAAGTCGCGTCACGACAATATCTAGCCGATCTCCCATATGTTTCAGTTATTAACAGAAAGTAGAAACCTAAATATTTGTCGACTTCTTAATTACAAAAGAAAAAATAAAAAATCTTCATTCTTTGCCAATTTTGGTGGTAATTTTAATTACTGTCATTTAATTAAATCACGACTAGAGCTCATTCATTTTTATATCTTTTTTCTAGTAAGGTATCTATCTTAACCTAACTTGTTAATTAAAAAATATGTTCAGCCCCTCACGTTCATGCATAAAGTATAAGTCGATTCCTTATTGTAGGTAGGGGTAGGCTAACTGGTGATGACATGCTGAGGAAGCATAGGGTGAAAAAAGTTGCATGGCTGCCGCATGTGCATCGACTTTTTTCTCCTCCTTTTTGGGTGAGGGCATCCAAAAAATATTGGTATTAATTGGCTAAGACTCACATCCTTTGTCTTATGGTGCTTGATCTGAGGATCAGTATTATATATACATATATAGAAGAAGGCTGCCGCCTCCATCATGTTTATATACTGGAACGTAACCCACTTAGCGGGTAGAGCAGAGAGTAATTGGCCACATATATTTGATACTGGTACCGATCGAGTTGAAGACCTGAAATTACCATGGCTAACCTGCAAATAGTTCCAGCAGGGAAGAATGTGGAGCCACAGTACGTGGAGATGAGAGTGCCTCTCTATTCTTATGGATGCCAGAGGAAAGTCAAGAACACCTTGTCTCATCTCAAGGGTACGCACCCTGTCCAGGCCACCCCTTAATTTGCCTCAATAGTTGGTTACATTCTTTTTATGGTTAGTTAATCAGGTTATATCTTCGGGTATCGACTCATAGCATCTTCCTTTTTTTTTTTTTTGAAAGAGAAAAAGTGTAATCATCATCATCATCATCATCATCATCATTGTTGTCATCCATCATCATGAGGTGAGATGCCGATCGATGATATTAATTCCTGATTCATGAACCACGTGCATACATGCAGGAATATATTCGGTGAGTGTAGAATACGAGCAGCAAAAGGTGACGGTATGGGGGATATGTAACAAACACGACGTACTGGCGACGGTGAGGAGCAAGAGGAGGGAGGCTAGTTTCTGGAATCCCCAGGACAACCCCAACGACGTCGTTCATCAGGACAATATTATTATTAAGGAGGCAACTGATTTCCAAGAGCCACCTATGAAAATGGCGAAGCCACACACTAAGGCCAAGGCGGCTTCTCCTCTTGCTTTAACTCTCTTCCGGGCTCGATCTCTTAGTCTTAGCTTCAAATTATCCCTCAAGAAGGTTCTTGAGCGATCCTTTTCCTTCTGATTAAATTTTGCTCCGCGGCCAGACCAGCCTGAGCCGACCACTCGTTCCTTTTGGGCCACAGCTAGCAGCTTGTAATTAAACCCGGCCCATATCGACTATAAGTCACGCCTGTCCCTTCTCATTTCTTGATTTTTCCTTTTCTTATTTTGGATGGCTCAGAAGTAAACTGGTATATCTAATGTATAAAAACAAGTTTGACATTATTAACCTATTGTCTTCAATTTGTCTCTATAAGGATAACCCAGAATAAGGGTATTGAAAGAGAGAAAAAAGTGTTAAGCTAATTAATAATAAAAGTTAAGAAATAATATATATTCCAACTCTAAAAAACTCGGGAACATTTTATGGGAAGTATCTGATATACACCCTACCCTATGTGCTCCATGCGCATATAATTATCCTTCTGCCCTCAAATCAATTTCGTAATTCCCCTTATATCCCTTCTTCCCAGTTGAGTAGAATGACGCGATCGCCGTCATCCTCTGTGGTGGTCGTCCTTTCCGCTGCTAGTGCCCTACGTCAGCCTTCTCTGTTGTTTCGGGTCATCGCGAACCACCAGTGTCTGTGGTCATTGGCTGGGTCGCAGTTGCGGCAGTGGTCGATGTTGGATACCACCGCCCCTTGTATTCCACGGGATGCCGTGAAATCAGGAGAAGTGGTTGAGGGACGGCGTCTGGACAATGAGGCGGCGATGGCAGCATCTGAAGAGTTGAAGCAGCGACAGCTGTTCACAGAATCATCCGGCTCGCTTTGTTTTGTTTTTTGCCAAACTATGTAAATCACCTCAAATTTATTTAAAACTTGCAATATTACCCTAGGATTCAAAAAGCTACTTTTTCTCCTCTTCGCTGGATATTCAAATTGTATTTATATAAGACTTTTTTATCTTTGTACTACTATATAACCAAATTTAACATATCTATAATATCTCTGTAACATATCTATGATCTTATTTTGTACATGTGTGTCACATGCTTTGTACATATCCATCACGTATTTTATATATCAAGTTTTATACATATATGTTCGATTTGTACTTATTATCTCCAATTTTGACAAGGGAGTGGGATTTATTTGACACATTCTTACTTATTTTTTTATGGGAGGTTGAATCCGTACATATTATTAAATATAGTGATAACATTTCTATGATCCCGTTTGGACATATCACAAATATTATTTGTATATATCTCTTACTTTTTTGGTACATCGAGTTTGTACATATCTGGTATCTGATTTGTACACATCTTCAGTCTTCGAAAAAATATGAAATTTGATGTATTCACACTTCTTTTATACTAAAAATAGTGATTTTAAAATATAAATATATATAAACATAAGAGATAGAATGCACATTAGGCTTACCTATTTTATAAAGCAGGAATCAAGTTTAGTAAGGCTTCTTTATAATCAAGTCAAACATGAATTCCGTGTTTTCATAGAATTTCGGCTGCAAAGTGACATACTGATATTTTTCTTCTTTTACGTCACGGTCTTTTATCATTGATATATATGATATGTATATGTATATATATACTGCATGTGAACAGAGTTGAAAAATTAAACCCAATTTGTGGAAGCAAAGAAATATAGTAAAAAAAATAAAAGAAAAGAAAAATTGGCGGCTTAATCCGGATTAGTTAGATGGGACTTAATGTAATCATAACTATTATCTGTTATCGGACGTCTTCAACGGAAAAAAAAACAAGAGTTTATCTTAATTATGTTAGATCTAAAGAAACTAAGAAGCGCACAGTAATATATAGAGTAATATGGGCCCTTTGAATGGTATTGTCCAAAGTCGGCCCTTAGTATGAAGTCTCTTATTATAATAATGAGGTTGGTTATTCGGCCTGACTAAAGGCAATTGCAATGAGCAGCTATGGACCAAGACTATTACATATATATGAGAAAAGACATGAACCGAACCAGCAAACCGTTTTGTACATCAACCGGAAAATTCCAAAAAACAACTGCGCCGCTCTAGCAAAGTAGGAATTTAGTGTTTGCACGCTTCCTATTTCACATGTAGATTATGGCCATCAATACATGAATTAGCACGATTTCCAGCTGAATTGATAGGACCATGCATATCAGATTCAACAATAATTATATAATCCATGTGAAAGAAATGGGAGTAGATTTCTTTCTTCATTTTAGTGCATTGAATTGAATGTGAGAATTTGGAATTTTAAGTAATTAAGTAGGTCCAATGTCCGAACTATATATATATATATATATATGTATGTATAGATAGAAAGAGAGAGAGAGAGAGAGCTCAAAGGCTTACGCATATAAATAATTTGTAGGAATAGATATACTATTATATATTGAAACTACCCATCTGATCATTTGTCTGGAGCAATTCTGAACCATATATTCCCAGCTTCATCTTCTGAATCAAGCCTGCGCGCCCACCAGCTAGCCACTAATTAACCAGCTACTTTTGATATTATTATAAAGATGATGAGAGCAGGGGTGGTGGCGGAGCTGTTGGTGTACGCGGCGGTGCTTGCCAAACTGACGCAGTCCCTTCTCTCTAACTTTCCTCGGGATTCTAATTCGGCCTTCTCCGACGATCGCCATGACTCTTCTTTCATTGTCTTCTTTTAGTTTTACATGGAAATTTGAAATATATAATACTCTTTTTCTTTTATTTTTTTTTTATCTCTCTTTATTTGGTAGAGATAGAAGAAGATACCAAAAACCCGTCAGAATTCGGGCTCGGCTTTCCATGATCAATCATGTACCAGACTTCAAACTCAGAGCGTGATTTTCTTTTTATTTGGAACGTAACAGTAAATAGGCATAGGATATCTACTTGATTTTCCTTTGGGCCGTCAGGACAGGGAGATTGTTTTCTTTCCCCCATTTTTTTTATAAAAAAAATACAGTATTATTTGTAATAATATGGTTGTTTGTGAAGGAACAGACATGTCATGCCACTGAAATAACGGGCTTTGCCAAACATTGCCGGTACTAGATATATATTTAACAAGTTGTTACCGAGTATATGCAGAAATAAGGTGCTTGTTCGCCTTGCTTAATTTAACGTGTCGTATATTATTGGATTTTAGGTAAGTCATATAGTGCAAGTTAATCATATTCTTCAAGTAAACTGGTCTTTATAATCGTGAAATCTAATGTCATTTCAAAATAATGATCAATCCAGCCTTTAGTTCTAAGAATGGGACAGACGTTTTTTGGCAATCCTCCCTCAAGCGTGGGTTCAAATATGAAATATCCCTCTTCTTAACAAATCTACCCTTTTCCTCAGTAAGTCTAATGCACACCCTACATTATATGTCTAAATATATTTATATCCCAATACAGTCATTCATAGCATAAAATAGTATGTACAAATCATATGCTAAATATTTATAAACTCAATGTACCAAAAAAAGTAAAGAATATGTATAAATAATATGTGACATATGTATAAATGAGATCCTGGATATGTTATTGATGTATTTAATAGTATGCATAGGTTCAACCTCCTATAAAAAAAAATATATGTGTGAACGTGTCAAATTCTACTTCCTATCAAAATCGAAGATATGTACAAATCATATGATAGATATGTATAAAACTCAGTGTATAAAACAAGTAACGGATATATATAAAATATGTGACACATATAGAAATGAGAATATAGATATGTTACAAATATATTATAGATAAGTTACATTTATTCATATATTAGTAAAAATACAAGAAATCTTATATAAATACAATTTGAATATCTAATGCAAAGGAGGAAAAAGTAACTTTTTGAATCCTAGTGTAATATTGCAAGTTTTAGGTAAAATTGAGGTGATCTATATAATTTGGCCAAAAAAAGAAAAAAAGAAAGAAAGCCCTTGCGATATTTGCCATTGCCACCACTTCAATTCTTCATCCAACACCGCAAACTCAATGAATCAAAATCTCCAACGCCATCGTTGCCATGCCTTGTCGTCCAGACGTCGTCAACCTTCTCTCCACCGCTTCTCCCCATTGGCTTTAAAATCCCTTCCGCTGGCTCTTCCCTAGGTCGCATCACCCCTTCGGCTTCAACCTCCATGCCACCAGCTCTCCCCTCCGTCACCTTTCCCCCCTGCCACTTATCCAGTCTGTCACCTCCCTCTTTCGACTTCAGCCATCACTACCATCGCCAAATATTTGCTACTGTGTCACTACCGCCATCGAATAAGAGGATAGGATCTAAGTTGCACAAAGAAAGCTAAAAATGTCTTCAGAGCAAAAGCAGCTTTGAAAGCATATGTCAAAGAGAGAGAGAGTAAATTCATACGTAACGAAAAGAAAAACTAGTCATTATACATGTGTGTGTGAGTGTGAATTATGGATTAAAGAAGTGAAAGCTAATTCTATAAAAAAAAAAAAAAAACGATGATGACTGCATTAGTTTTGAACAGACGTACAAGAAAAGATTTAAAGGATGAATTTAGAGCAAAATAGTATATAGTTATAATAGATTTTTAATTTTGAGGATTTTCATAAATTCTTTGATTTGCAAGTGTTTAAGGTGATACATATTGCTTCATGTCATGCAATTAGTTGATGAATTACACAAAGTTTTATCCGGAAGTAAGTTAAATTAGTTGGGAAGAAGTCAATATATCATAAAGTGTGGCAAAGATTTTGAGCCCCGAGATGAGCAATAAATATTTTTAATAGGCATGGGCAGTTCGCTGGTTGGGTAAATGAAAGCATGCTTTCATCCACATAAAAGCACAAATAATTTGCGAATCTGCACTTAAATCGCAAATTCGCACTCTCATCTCTAATTTGTTGAAAGGATGGATGCTTTTGGGTAACTAAATAAGATATGGTTGTAATTTTTTATTTTTTCAAGAGGTTAGAATAGTAATTATAGGGGTAGAGCGTACATAAGATAGGAACCCTTCCCCCCTTAAAAAGGTTTTGGAATTAAGTATTATAAGATCATTCGATATCTCTCGCTTTGTCTAAAAATAATATCAATTCCTACATGGTAAAGTTTCGCCTTCATAAATTTGCATGCGAATGATACCATACAAATACATAAACTTCATATACAAATGATAAATAAAATATTTAATATTTTATTTTATTTTTAAAGATCTTCAACAAAAGTCTAAATACAAATTGAGAAAACATGCAAATTTGCCACTATTGTTTGTTCAAAAGGGCAGTTTGCCCCCATTATTTTTGTGCAAATCTACCATTGATGTTATTATGTGTGAATAAATTTGCCACTAAAGTCATAAATAAAAGTGAAATAGTCAAGAGTGTCTAACAATAGAAATATTTCGTGTAAAAGAAATAATATTTTGTGTCACATTGATAAATACTCATAAGTATATAACTATTAAGAGTTTAAATTATCATTATACATTTTAAATATAATTAATTTATCTAACTTGAGTAGTTCTTATAATCTGAAATTAGAACGCATTTATTTACAAATTGAGCTTAATAACTACTTTTATGTAGGTGGATAAAATCACAATATTTCTCAACTAGAAGGCCAAACCAAGTCATTCTTGGACCAATGATTAGGGACCCAATTATCTAACTTGAGCAGTTCTTATAATCTGAAATTAAAGAATATTTACTTACAAATTGAGCTTAATAACTATTTTTATGTAAGTGGATAAAATCACGATATTTCTCAACTAGAAGGCCAAACCAAGTCATTCTTGGACCAATGATTAGGGACCCAATTATCTATAATCTTCGATTCATAGTTTACCCTAATTGAAAAATGTAAGATGCCAAATTTAGATCACAAACAAAATTTATTTTCGCATTTGTGCTTCTGGTGATCTTTCACTAGAAAGATCATATTTGAAACTATAGACATCAGAATTGAGTGACTCTAGAACTGTATGAAGGCCAATACAGAGATCCTCAAGGCTATTTCATATGCTGAGAATCAATTTTGAAATTTGGGTATAAATAAAACCATTTGTTCTGCCATGTACTTAAAAATAATTTTGGTAGAAAAATCATAACTTAATCTATGTATATCGATTTTGAATGATCAAGATATGGTTTCAAAGCTAAAAGAGATATATAAATCTTATGCTTTTATGAAGAGCAAAATCGATATATATGGTAGTGCAAAATTTAGATAAATTTTGAGCCATCTATGTTGATTAATATTTCATTAACCCAATTATTTTACCTACCCCATTCCTAAGGCTCTATAAATAAGTAGTGGGAGACATAATTAAGCAGGTTTCTAGACAAAATTAGAATTCATGTATCAAACGTAAATCTTTCTTTTTGTTCTTGTTCCTCTCTTCTACGTAGAATCTTTATTCTAGTTACTTTCTTTATGTTTTTTATCTTGTTTTTCCTTCAATCTTCCAATCTATATTCATTTTATTTTTATTTAGATGTTAAAGAGGCTGAATGGGGAAGTTATAGGGCAACTTATATACTTCCATAGGCTTTACCGACCTAACCCGAGTTTATTTATTTATTTATTATTGACCTCAATCACTTTTAATTTCTTGAAATTTAAAAAAGTTTCTTATTTGCGCATGTAAACCCGTCCCTCGGTTATAAAACATGTGGCACTTGGTATCCTTGACCTTAACTTCATTAACTGACTAACTAAAAGAAAGAAAGAAAGAAAAGAAAGAAAAGAAAGAAAATTGTATGCCAGCCACCTAGCCTTCTTATTTTCTCTCTTTTGTACCCAATACTTTACCTTCTACTAGCATCTTATTTTCTCTTTTTGCACCTAATGTTTTAACATCAACTCATCTTCCCGCAGTGACCAACTTGCACTGTGGGTCGCATTTTTTACTCCTCCCTTCCTCTACAATTTATGGCATCAGTGGCAATCGGAACAGCTGGGCTTGTGACGAAAGGAGATAGGCGCTACGAAATTGGCTGCAATCCATTCCACCATCCAAGCTACTGTCCCCAAATTATCTTCCTCTCCCTCGAGAATCTTCCGCAAAGCCTTTGATCTGGGGAACTAAGACAGTGACTGGAATTCTGTCATCGGACGAGATCAGATATCTCTAGAAGACAGATGGCTTCATCCCCTACCCCTTCAGAATCCAAGTTAATGAAGCTGGAGCGTGCTAAAGGCGTGGCCGTGTCACCGATGAAGGAGACTGGCACAAAGGTAGCTTGGCCAAGCAACTCATGATCAATGAATAGTAATACAACAACAACTCTTATGCCATCATGCCCCGTGGCTGAGGGAGGGAGCTGAAGATCCAAGTGGACGAGAACAGGTACTGACAGTGAGTGGAGAGAGGAAGAGCCAAGAGGAAAGACGAAGACTTAATTTAATTTTGGGATTTCTGGGTAAAAATGTTTTCAATAGTTCTCTGCAGACACAAAACATGTCAATTACATATTGTTTCTTTTTAATTTCACCAAAAATGTTTTTAAAATTTTCAAAACATGAAATGAAAATGCATAAATTTATGAAAACAGAAAATTGACCAAAAAAAAATTAGAAACATTACAAAAAGGCCCACTAATTAATCGAGTTTTGCTTTGCAACTTTTTCGTAAATTAGCTTTCGTAATCAGTTTAGAAAAAAATAGAAATGAAAAGAAAATTGATTGAATTGATTATTAGTTAAATAAATAATTATTTTCCTATAAATATTGGGCTTGTTGTTTTCCTTTTTTCGACCTTTCTGCTCTTTCTGTTGCCTGCTGTAAACTTTGTTTCCCTTTAATGCATCCTTCGTTACCAAAAATAATTAATTAATTTTTCACAAAAATTACAAGAAACCAATGTTGTTTGCAGGTCCGCCTAAATCTGCCACTATTGAATGTACCATCCATGTTTTTAAATAGGCCAAATCGGCCATTCTCCGTTAAATCGTAAAAACATTTTTGAGTATAATGAGTATTATTTTGTAAAAAAAAAATATTCTAAGTGAAATAAATATGTTTTATTTTAAATTAGGGGAAAATTATGGATTTACAGCATATTAAATGTGTTCAAATTTGGGTAAAACTGAGTAATGATGTATAAATTAACATGTAAAAATAGAAAAATGTATTTCAGAAGTGATTCATTGTTATCAAATGAAAGGAACACCAATTTAATACTAGACCACTAAATTTAAGAGAGGGTGACCAATTTGACCAATTTAAAAATACTAGTGACATATTTGAGCTGAAAAAATAATAGTGGTCTATTTGGACGGAGACGCAAATATTGGTGGTCTTTTTGTTATTTTTACCCTAATTTGTAAATGACATTGATGGTAAGAAAACCAAAATTAATTTTCTAATTGATTATATTTGTAGCATAATTTACTTTTTATCCTTTGTGTTTGATTATCATTAAATGCTTCAAATTATTTATTTTTGTAATTTACTAACTAAGGCTTTAAATTCTTATAATTAGGTCCCTGAACTCATTGTTAAAAATATAACAAAGTTAATAATAACTAAACCAAGTTAACAAATTAAATGGGCAAAGTGACCTACTCGTATAGTTGGAGGACTAAGTCGTAACACTTCAAAATTGAAGAATAAAACTCTTGAATTAACTATAAGTTTACCAGATCAAAAGTGATAAACCTCTATCTTTTGGTACCCAACCCGACCTATTTATAAGGACTTAGAATTTGTTCCCGTTATACATCATGTTTATCCTTCCAGAGATATTTAATACATGTATTGATATTATAAATATATGTCTAATTAGATATATTTATTTTTTTTTTCAATTTTACCCCTAAAATTTACTTTTCCAAACATTATCTTTCTCACTTATTACTAACCTCACCACTGGTCTTCCACCCCTGATTTGATTATCTCACGATTGCGTTTTTGTTCCGCCAATCGTCATTCACAATCCAGCCATTGCCGTTCTCATTTTATCGATTGTTGTTCACATTATGGCGATCTCATTCGTGATCCGTTGAATTCATTCCATCGCTCGTCATTTGCTATCTCGTTGTAATCTTGTGATCATATTCTGACAATCGTCATTCTTGTTCTAGCAATCATCATTCTTGTTTTAGCGATATCACAATCTCATTCCAACAATCACAATCTTGTTCCATTGATCTCGTGATCGCGTTGTGCGGCCTATTTAGCTCCAAATCTTTGAATCCCGCCATCAATCAAATCTTTGAATAACTGAATCATGCCATTAATTTGTTCTTAGAATCGCACTGTCACTCTGATCTCCAAATCATGTCGTTGATCGCCCGTTTCTCGTCTATCTTCCCATTCATCATTGAGCGCCGCCTGTTTCTGGTAGTCTCCGCCGTCAAACAGGCTGCGAGAGTTGGTGCACTAGGCAATTAAGTCAAAATGGTTATGGTGATATTTGTGTTGGTTTGCTTAATACTACTAAAAGAATATTTTTTATGATAGTTTCATATATTTTTTTAGACATTTTGATTTGTTTTTTCAAACGCTTTTAAATTTGAATGTAACAATTTGAAGGTAACATATTATTATTGTCATTTTTACATTTTGAATTAGACATTTTTTTATATTTGTCTAGACAGTTTCGTTTATCACTTCATACACTTTTTTTTATTATTTTCCTAAACATTTATTTATTAATGAAACAAATTATTTGTATATTTGCCTAAATATTTTTAAATTTTTCTTTAGACATTTATACACATTTATTCAAACATTTTTTATTGTTCAGATAGTTATTTTTAAATAGAATAAATTGTTTACAAATTCGCTCAAACACTTTTAAATATTTCATTAGACACTTTTCAATATTCAATCAGACACTTTCTTATGGATTTGCACATTTCTTATTTTTTGATAATAATAAATTCTTTCTAAATTACTTTAGACACTTTGAAATACTATTTTAGACATTTTTACAATTATTTTCAGGCACATTTGCTTATTGTTTCAGAAATTTTTACATATTATTTCGGCAAATAATAAATAGTTTGCATGTTATTAAAAAGAACAAATAATCTGTATATTATATCAAACATTTATATATACTTGTTCAAAACAAATTTTCTAATTTCTTTAGACACTTTGCACTTTTGTCTTTGACACTTATACAGATGTGAGTAATGATGGAAGATCTGGTGACATCAGTGGTGGCGACGGTGGCAACCTCAACAGTAACAGAATTGATTGTAGGATTTCAAGGAGAAAGAGAGAAAATTTTAATGAGGTGTAATATTGTCAATTTTTTTTATGGGGGTAGCTAATAGTGGATTATTATGTCTAATTAGACATAAATGTATAGTATAATAATTAATTTAACACCCACTAAGAATGATGTTTGGGTTGTCTTTGGATCGAGTTTATGGCACTTGCTGGCAACAGTGAACCTTCTGTCATTTATTTTGGGGATTCCTTATTGGGTATAAGGATATTATCAACTTTAAAAATAAATTAAAATTCATTTTGAGCAAAATGACTGGCATTATGAGTAATTCATCTTATCTGGTTTTCAGAGAATGAACACTAGAAGTATCATATCTTAAGAGAAATATCCATATCCCAGATATTTTGATTTAATATTGATATTCTAATTATTTATGAGCTTACATAAATTACATACTTAAACTTGTGAGATTAGACACTAACACACAAATTTGTTTCAACTTAAATCAACTTCATTCAAAATAGTTTATGGCTATTTTTACATTTTCTTTTGCCTTAAATTAATTTCATATGAAAGCTAATACTCCATCTGTTCCAAGTTCTTTGCCACATTAACTATTCAACAATTAATTTATGATTTTTTATCTTAAATATTTTAGTATATAAATGAAAAATATTTATGTATAAATGATAAATAAAGACCTATAATTTCTAAATATATTTTTTAAAATTTTATAACAAACAATAATATAAATAAATTCAAATCAAATTATTCAAAAAATTTTAATGTTTTAAATAATATGGTATGAGTGGAGTATTATATAAGTGTAATAATCCACTGAAAGCAAAATTTTTTAAATTTTTTAAATTTGATGAATTTTTCCTTTTAAAAGCTTAAAAATTATAAAAATTTAATAATGTTATAAATTTTTACTTTTAAGATTATTATACTTACATAATATTGAATTTTGAATGAAGATTGATTCAGAGAAGAAATATATAAAAATAAAAATAAGTTATTTTGAATTAAATTGACTTAGCGCTAGTGTTAGCTCCAATTCAAGACAACAAGACCTTTTTTCTCTCAACACTTTAACCTTTTACTTGTAGTAGTAGATAATTCTAAGGGGGAAAAAAAATAAATGCAGTATGGCAACTAAAGACCAAAGATCTTATACCAAAATAAAAAATTCTTGGATGTGATTAGTCTTTTTTAAAATATAAGGTTTTTTACAGTTACCCCCATGAACTTTAGGTAATATTACACTTACCTCTTTAGGTTTGAAAATATACACTTACCCCTTACTTTTTAAATGCCGCCAATTAGCCATTAGTCAAAATTACAGTTAGCCACCGTAAATTTAATTTGATTTACAATTATATCCAAAACTTTATAAATCTACAATTTTTCAAAATTGTCCTTCCCCTCCTCGTCTCTCCACTTCCATTCTCTTCCGTTTTCACATCAACCTATCCATTTCCGCATCTCCTCACCTCTTTATGGGACTTCTCTTTCTGCTCCAATACCCTCTCTTTTGACCTTCTTATTGGTGCTCCTCAGGCTCTCGATGATAACTTTGCGGTTGCTACATTGAGACTTACCCAGACCAACGGTACTAACTCGAGGTCCCCCATCTCCACTATCCTTGTTAATGCCACCTACGCTGCTAGCTGTAGGATGTTCCAGACATGTTAAGACTACAACATTTATGCCATCTCTCAGCTTTTAGCCGCTAACAATGAGTTCAACTCCAATTTTTACAACGCTATTGTGGAGGATGTCAATACAGTAGCCAACGCCATCTGAAAATACAAATATGAAGCATAGAGGTTGGCCATGGTTGAGCTCAACTCTACTTTCCTCAAGCTTTGTGAAATTTTCATTGTTTCTACCAAGTTTTTCGGTCTTAAAGATTTGAATTTGCTTTTTGACTAAAAGCTATATAAGTCATCTATGTAAGTCTTATCAAGAAAAAGATTTATTCATATATAAAAGCAATAAAACAAACATATCAATATAAAAAATTGTAAATTTCATCAAATTATTTAGAAATTTGCAAAACACTCCCACCCATATTAGTGGAAAATACAATATAAGCCTCTAATTATTTGAATTTAGAGATAAATTTTTTATTTAATTTTTTATTTCTTCCATCCTATTCTAATTATCAACACTATAATATTTGGTCTCAATTATTTGCCTTCAATTTTGAATAGAGTTTATGAAGTCAAATATTTTATTTGTCTCCAATGTATATTAATTAGTGACAAATATAATATATGCTTATAAGTTTTTCCATTAAATTTTAAATATAGGTATTGGAGATAAATGCGCTATTTACCTCATTATATTTGTCTCAAAAGCTAGTTCCTCATGTAGTGAATTCAAAATAAAATAAAAAATAAAAGGAGAAATGTTGAAAAACAATTTATTTTGAAAATACAAGGTAAAACAACATTGCTACATGTTTGACAATGATTCTAACAAATGAGTTATTAGTAATTACTTTGATATATAAAGATTATTCATTCAACTTAAATAATATCAATTGAAACTTTATATTTAAAAAGGTTAAAAAAGTTTTTTTAACACTTTTTGAAAAATCTTGGTACTTTCTCTTAATTTTTTCTTTTTCTTAGTTGGCCACACACAAAAAATATTTTCTAAAAACATTATTTAAGTGATTATTAATTAGATTTTTTTTTTCTAAAAATTATTCAAGTGATTATTAACTAGTTATTTAAATGATATAATTTTAGATGAAAAATCAATTGAAGTAGCTAGATGCATTGAAGCGTTGGTCTTTCTCTTCTCTTTTTTCTATTTGTGTCGATCTACAGAAGGACATGTGATGTGAATTTGATTGAGTTTGAATGGGTTGAGGCGAGGAGGATAAGTGACTTTGGGGACGAGGTTAGTGAAGGAGGCAATGAAGTAATAAAGCGAGGTTGGATAAGGAGACAGGGAGGTGGCAGAGATGAATGGTGTCAAAATGGCAATAGTGAATAATAGAAGTAAAGAGACGAGAAGGGGAGGAACAATGTTGGAAAATTGTAGATTTCAAAAGTTTTTTGTATAATTGTAAACCTTACTAAGTTCAAGGTGGATGGTTGTAATTTTGACTAATGGTGTTAAAAATGAAATGGGATAAGTGTACATTTTCAAACCCTTGGAGGGAAAGTGTAATATCATTTAAATTTTAGGGGGTAACTGTAAAAAAATCCTAAAATATATTCAGAATTTATTTAATTCTAAAAAAAAAGGGAAAAAGTACAAAAAAATCATTGTAGTCATGAGTTTGGACCTATTTAGTCATTATAATTTTGAATGATTCTAATTGCATCACTAAAGTCATAATTTAGGCCCAAATTAGCTATTAATGTTACACTTTAGTACCAAATATGCCAGTAGTAGTTAAAACCCTAACTGTAAATGTGAGAAATTACTGATTTTGAAATCTTGGGTACTAGTGCAACTTTTAACATAATTTAAGAACTTTGTATAATTTATCGTTTTCATTTATTTTGTGTATCAACCACTGCATCGATCTCCGATGGATCTTCCACTGGTGATGTAGGCAATGCTGGAGGAGGTATTAGTGGATATCATTATTTGCAAACAAAATAACTGTCATACCAAGAAGTAGATGATCAGAAATACATCAATATTAGATGAATGAGTTCATTTGATCAAGGCTTGTGTTATTTGTAGTATTAGAAAGCGGTGATTAATTTGATATCATTTCTTGAGAGATCAGTAGTGAAACCGATAAATGATAAAGGTGATTGTCGCACAAAAAGTGAAAACAGTAAATTACATACAGTTTCTAAAGTTTATCAAAAGTTACATAAGTAGCTCAATATTTCAAAACCAACAACTTTTCATATTTACTGTTAGGTTTTTAACAGTTGGTGGCATATTCGGTATAAAAATAAAAATAAAACATTAGTCGTTAATTTGGGCTCAAACTATGACTTCAATGATATAATTGGAACTACTTAAAACTACAATGACCAAATCGGTCCAGACTCATAACCATGGTGAGTTTTTGGGTACTTTTCCCAAAAGAAAAAAGACGAGGACCATAAAATATTTGTTTAAAGAATGGAAGGACCTTTGGCAGGTACCATTGTTTGAGAATTTTAGAGAGAAACGCACGAGACCGGAGAAAGTTGAAGCAGAGCATAAAGCGGGATTGACTTGCATCGCTTGCTTCTTCTCTGCTGACTCCGCCAAGCGCGAGGGCGGCCCCTTGTACTTCCAACATCGCTTCATTTCGGTAAGATATTTGTTCATCTTCTTAATAATTTATCAACCTTCTTTTGATCGAACCTAAGCGCTCTGATTCTTGTTCGTTTATGTATCTGTTTTGTTTCGTTTTGTTGGTTGGTTTGAACTAGTTAAACCCTGATTCATGAGAAATGGCGGAATTCGCAACTTATTCTGGTAATGGAGGCTATTCCTCTTCTTATTCGAATTTATCGCCCTTAGCTCCGCCGTTCACCGTCGACCGATCAAACCCTAGACCTACGGCCGCCCTGATTGTCGGTCCGGCTGAACCATCTTTTAACTCTCTACTGAATTCGACCGCGAACAATTGGATCGATTCCTCTAGGAAGGATGGCTATATGCCGCTTGATTCTGTGCTTCACTCGAATGTTCACCCTTTTCACGGCAATGATTACTTTTCCGGCGCAACTGTTAATATGCCTAGTCTGGACTCCGTCGCCACAGCTTCCACTGCTGCCTTTTCGTATGGTCCTAACATGGTTGCCACCCGGACTGATTTTGCTGAAGCCGCAGCTTATTACCCTTCAAATCTTGCGCCTCTTATTTGCACCACTTCCCCGCATGTTGCCACCTCAAGGGAACCCTTTTGCAATCAGAAGTCGTCCGTGCACCAGACAATGCAGTTTGATGGCTTCTGGGAGGGCTCAACATGGGACCCTTTTCAGGGAGGAGGTTTCTCGAAAGAGATTAACGCTGCAGCTCCATCTGTTCTTGATGGTCGCATAAGCTCAGGTACCCATGCCGTGCAGCAATATCTACATGTTATTTTACTTAAACACATTGTTGCTTTTCTTCTATTCTTTTCCTACGAGTTCATTATCAGTTGATATAAAATAATTTCTGTCAGAGTGTTTCTTTTTTCCTTTTTCTTTTTATCTTTTTTGAATTTGAGACTCTGACATGGACGCATACACACAATTGATACCTCATGATACTCTTCACTGTGTCATGGCTGTCATAGTTAATAGTTATCAGCATGAAGTCTTTTATGGATTAAAGGACTCAATGTAAGTTGTGTCCAAGATGCAAAACTTTGATTGGTTGTAAACGCTAAGATTGGAATCAGTGGAAGAATGGTATTTGTTGAACTATATTGCATAGTCTGTTAACAGATGGTAAGCCAGGAGAAGCTGGACCCTTGGCCACTCCAAGCTGTACTTGCATGCCATTGCTGGGGGGAAGGATGGATTTGGAAAAACGGACTCCTTTAACATTAGGGTAAGAATCTTAAAAATGAAGCAGCGAGCATGGCCAGGCTCATTTCTTCACCTTCAGCAGGGCTAGAGAAAATATTGTAGTAATGAACTCTTCGGGGGAAAAGCATGGTTACATAGCTTACCTGCTACCTGCTATCACTACTAAACTACTTAATTTCCTTAATTTCTTGGGTTTTGCAGGTTGGCTTAAACAATTACAAGTTTCCTTAATTTCTATGAAGTCTAACTCTAATGTATTTCTAGTACACCTACTTTATGGAAACTCATCTGGCATCTTTTAATCTTCCAGTTAGCATCTTAATAACGGCCATAATAGTTAAAGGAGGAATGATGTAATTACAATGTTGGGCACTCCTTAACCATTTTTTTTTTTTTTGTCATTTATTCATAAGTACAGGAGGCCGCATGTTAAAGTTTAAGGGACTACCTGATGAGACTTCCCTTGGCATTCCCATGCTTGCTAAAGAAGCTCAAGCTGGTGCTGCTGGTAGGGGGAAGGTGGATACTGATTATTTCCTTGGAGAGCACCCATCAGACATATCTTTTGTGAAAAAACCCATTCCTGGGCCTTTTTTGGTGCATCCAGGAACCGGCTCAGAGGAACCTTCTGCAAAGGCAGTTAAGTCCAAAGGGAACCAAGTGACATGCAGCAGTCCATATGAAAAGGGGGTGACTCAGAAACATGCAATGGCTGTAAGTAGTACTTTATCGGCAGTGAGCTCTTCCTCTGTACTTCTCGGTAAGCCTCCAGTTGCTGGAGCAAGCTGTTCAACATCTGATACAGTCTCTCTTGGATCTGTTAATCATGTTTTCATTGCAAATGACACAGGTTCTTCTGTTGATAACCAATCTAATGTGAAAGAACACCCTCAGATATCTAGCCATGGAAGGAAAGACTGCTTCAATCCCAGTCTAGTCAGCATGCAACTGCAGAAAAATGACCCTGTGTCTTCAGAATTTCCTGCAATAGGGAATAGAGAACCTTCAAACCATGAAATTTCCTGCAATGATTCATTTGACCGTTTGTTTGGTGTTAATTCTATTCCTTTTGATCCATGTGTTCTGGGTCCAGTACTTGAAGATTGTGAGGCAAGTATGCATATTGAGAAACCTTTAGATATTCTGGATCATTATACTCCTTCTGTAGATTCACCTTGCTGGAAAGGATCTTTGGGATCACATTTCAGTCCATTTGGGACTGGGGAGGCTGTGATCAGACATACCAAAGACCTAGGAACATGTGGTTCAAATATTCAAGGACCTGAAGCTGAACTGGGCTCTAATGCATTGAAGATATCTCCAGAAGATCCTTGCAAAATTTTAGTGTCTTGTGAAAATGAGATTCCTGGGAATGGCTCAATGCTTTCTCTAAACAGGACCGTCGTTTCCGATTTTCAACTTGGAGAGACACTGTCACTTGATGCTAGGGAAACAATGTCTGGGATGATGAACCGCTCTTGCAGTAATGACCGTCTTAAAGATGTTAATGAGCCTACAAAAGGATGTGCCTTGTCTGACAAGCCTGTAGATGAGCCAAACAAGTCCATAAATAAGTCTGATGTTAAGCCTTGTGAAACTGTGCAACAAAGTTTCCAGGGTACAATGCCAGCTTCTGACAGATTGCATCAGTTGGAGACAAGTGTTGCAGACGCCTCTGTTACTAACATGTCTTCCCTGCACATTGGACAATCCCCTCATTTATCATTTCCTCTAGGTGCTCCCCCAATGAATTCTCTGTCCTGTGACAAAAAGCCAGGTGCAAAGAACCATATCCACAGACTGATTGACACAATGTATAACCTGTCAGACTTGCTTCTATTTTATAGTTCTAAAGAGGATCATGAGCTGGAGGAGCGAGATCTTGAAGCCCTTGCAAATGTAACTGATAATCTCAGAAGGTGCATGTCCAAAAATTTTGGACTAGCATCATTCTTACCTGAGCTTCAGGAGGTATGAGTTCTGTGCTATATTCCCTTTCCAATTTGAGTGAAGTAACTGAAAAATAATTTCCATGATCAGATACTCCTGAGTATAGCTTTTGTTTAAGTTAGTGATCATGTTTTTCATGCAATTATTTTGCCTATGGTTTGTGCTTGATAATTCCTGTATGGTATCTAAGTTGGCTGACCTACTCAGGGCACAAGTGTTTATGGGCAACAAACTGCAGCTTCTGGTGTTACGGAACAGCGTCAGCTTTCTGAACTACAAGGGAAAGTGAACTATTCCCCTAGCAAAGGTAAGGAATGTTCCACTTCTCCTTGCTTCAAGGCTGACTCAGGCATGAAAACAAAAGATGACAAAATAATTCAGGTATTCACATATGTTGTTGTTTGGTTTATACCAGTCAATGACAGGGTGAAGTTGTCAATAAAGGATGAAGCATACTAAACACTTTTTAATGATGCATGATTTACAGGCGATAAAGTTGGTTCTTACTGACAATTTTCACAATAAAGAAGACCATCCACAGGTTACACTGTATAAGAATCTGTGGCTTGAGGCAGAGGCTGCATTATGTGCCAGTAACTGCACAGCTCGCTATAACCGGATGAAGTTTGAGTTGGAAAAATGCAAATCAGAATCATCAAGAGGTGAAATGATTTCAAAAGAGTTTTATGTGTTTTCTTTCCCTATGTTGCTGATTGCTCAATTGTTCTTGGTTCTTTATTCTAATGATTTTGCAATCAACAACCGTCTACTTATATTTGTTGGAAGAGGCTGTAGGTGAAAAGAAAGTGCCAAGTGCAGAGTCTGATGCCAAATTTCAAACTGGAGCAGAGGATGGACCTTCTTCTGCATGTATTTCCTTCCAGAATTCCCCTTCCGTAAGAACTGGAAAGAATTTGGATGATGT
Source organism: Aquilaria yunnanensis (assembly GCA_039654915.1). NCBI lineage: Eukaryota > Viridiplantae > Streptophyta > Magnoliopsida > Malvales > Thymelaeaceae > Aquilaria > Aquilaria yunnanensis. The sequence goes on along the minus strand of CM077596.1, from coordinate 69,267,578 downwards.
CATGGCCAGATTTCATATCCTGAGAAGCCAAGGAGACAGCATAAATCATACGGAGGCTAGGGATGTGGATGAAGTACTGAGCTCCAAGTCTTTGCCTCACTCTAACAACGTTGACATATCTTCACCCACTGAAGAAAAGGATGCCCACGCCCGTGATCCATTGATCCAAGATTCACCTATTTTTAGTGCAGCAAGCCAAGTGAATGAAATGGAGGCTTCTGTCATGGATAGGTTCCATATCCTGAAAAACCGTGCTGAGGGGTCAAGCTCCATGTTAAATGAAGGAAAACTGCTGTCACAAGTAAGCTGTCTTGAACTTTCTGAGGAAAAGGAAGATTTGCATGGCAATACCAGTATTGAGAACGATGGGGAGAGCGCTCCTGCTTTGCGCACCATTGCAGCCAATAATACCAGAAACAAATTGGGGTTAAAGGATTTCAATGTCAACTCCTATCCAGCTATCCAGCGGCCTAGTGCCAGTAGGTTGGGAAATAATCCGTCTCCTGGGTGGTTCGATAGCTCTTCCTCAGACTGGGAACATGTGCTCAGTGAAGAACTCTGACTGTAATGGTTAAACGATTGAGCCTATGTTTTATATACGATGTCCCTGTCTACGAAAAATCTTTATCATGTCAGATAAATATATATGTATTCAAAGGTGCTCATTAAGAGGATGATATGTCTGGGAACTAAATTAGATTTCGGACTTGTAAATAAACTTTCAAATATGTTTCCAGTCGAACTGTTTTTGTTCCATTGTTTCTTAAGTAATTTGATCTAACCTCCAAAGTATGTATATTCCTCCAGAGTATTTTGATTTTCATCATTCCCAGCAGATCTGTTTCATCTGCTCAATCATTTTGGTGCTTTCTACAACTTGCCTTTTGAGGTTTACAGCTAATGATATCCATGCTAAAGTTGAGTGAGAGGAAAGCAATGACAAAAACCAGATTTTTTTAAGGGGAAACTTTCTTGGACTCACTTGAGCATTGATGTCTTTCTTGCTTGTAAAGAAAACCCCAGAAGGGGTCCATGGCCAACTTTAACCCTATTCTACAAACTGTATATCCATCAATGTCTGTTTCTTCACTGTCAACTCACCGGTTGACAATGACTGAAGGAACTTATATGCTAATCTAATCTGGGGCAGGAGTGTACAAGCATTACAGAACGAGCTAATGCACAGTTCTTCCAACAACTCTTGTTGGATTTTGCTGCTTTCAAGTCAACGAGAAGAGTGCTAAAAGTCTACCTCTATCCCAAAAGAAGCTTAAAATTTTGCGAGTGGTCTTTATTGTAGGGTACAAAAAGAATATGATCCCAAACCAATCGAACTTACTCTCCTCGTGATCTTGTTAATCCTTCGCTGGTCAGTTTGATAATGACATCCCTGAATTTTCATATGCCTCCATTAACTCAATAATTGATTATGACTATTAGGGGCTGATCACAAAACGAGGCTGATCAATTATAAATAGCTAAATCAGTAATGTACTTCACAAGAGCTGCCACAACTACAAGAAAGGAAAATTGCGCTTAAAGAGATGGACACGAAGATTCCAACTGAAAAACCGCTTGTGGTTATCTTGGTTAGTTTGTTTTGCCTAACAAGTGTGAGTGCTCAACTCCAAGTTGGGTTCTATGGAAGCAGATGTAGCTTTGTCGAATTTGTCGTCAAAGATGAGGTTAGGAAAGCCTTTATTAACGATAGAGGGGTGGCTGCTGGTCTTCTGAGAATGCACTTTCACGATTGCTTTGTTAGGGTCAGTGACTTAACAATTACTACAAGTTTCTGTAGCTCACTTAATTGACTTTGGCTTGTGATTAAGCTCTAATTCAGTTTGATTTTTAACTTTTTTTTTTTTTTGTCATTCTAAAGTGCATTCTGACTGTGTTAATGCCAGGGCTGTGAGGGATCCGTGCTCTTAGACTCAACTCCTTCCAACACAGCAGAAAAAGACTCCCCAGCCAACGCTAACAGTCTTCGAGGGTACGAAGTCATAGACAGCGCAAAGACCCGGCTTGAAGCTCTGTGCAAAGGAGTTGTTTCATGTGCTGATATAGCAGCTTTTGCTGCCAGAGACAGCGTCGAGATTGTAACTTCCTCGAACCATTTACAGATTGTCTCTCGATTCTTGTCCAGCTTATCTTCAACTTTTCCGTGTTCATGAGTATAGCTCACATCTCCCCTGCGCAGACCGGAGGGCTCGGCTATGACGTTCCGGCAGGGAGAAGAGACGGAAGAGTTTCACTGGCCTCGGAGACAGCGACAAACTTAGCTCCCCCGACATTTAACGTTGATCAGCTCACCCGTTTGTTCGCAACCAAGGGCTTTACTCAAGAAGAAATGGTCACCCTTTCTGGTAATGGTATTGGATTTGTAAGATCTCAACTACTTTTATTAAATAATTAATCACAGAATTCCTCAGAACATGTGCCCACGCAACCACAGGGGGGCACACTATTGGGCGCTCTCACTGCACTTCCTTCACCAACAGGCTCTATAGTTTCAACGCAACATCGAGTCAGGACCCGTCACTGGATGCGACGTATGCGACTTCTTTGAAGCAGCAATGTCCACAAGGGAGCAACAATCCTAACCTGGTAGTTCCAATGAACCCATCTACGCCGTTTGTAACGGACGTTGGGTACTACATCGATGTTGTAGCAAATCGAGGCTTGTTCTCGTCAGATCAGGCCCTCATGACCAACCCTGCAACGGCAGCGCAAGTAACCCAATACGTCAACAATCCCATGCTCTGGAGAACAAAGTTTGCAGCTGCTATGGTGAAGATGGGTCTGATTGGTGCCTTAACAGGAACTGCCGGCGAGATTAGAAGCAATTGCCGGGTTATAAACAGCTAGAGGTTCAGAATCAGAAACGATGAACCTCTTCACAGATCTAACGATCTTAAATCTTGTTCCTTTGTATGGTTTGCATAACCCTGTTCAATAATGAAACTGGTGCCCTGTTAAACCTCGTGCACCCCCTTAAGCTTGTATTTAAATCAGAAGTGATATCACAAGTACCACTAGCAGTATTTGCATTCTATTTTTCCGGCATGGAGGATTTATTTCTCTTTGAAAAAAATCTCAAAGTAACCACCAGTTTCTATGATTTGGTCCAAATTGACTAAAATTGTTATTTTAAATTTATTTTAGTCTTAGTTAATGTAATATCAACAATTTTTCTCTGATTTAACAATGTAATTAAAAGGACCCAATTGACCATACAATATGAGGTAAAGGAGTTCAATAAAAAAAACCTTAAACTCAATATCAATTTAGAACATAAAAATAAGCTAAATGACATATGTAGATTTTACCCTGTTTTGAGTTTAACAAAAAAAACACATTACAATTAACATGATTGTTTTAGCAGTTAAATTAGATTTAATCATTTAGTGCCACACACACATTAGCAAGTAATGGTTGGATTGTTGTAACCAAGAATATCTTACAATTTTACCATGTGAAATGGACAAAAAATAAATTAATTAAATTCTACGATTGCAATCGAATATGAAATACAATTTTATAACTGTGCCTAGATTCTTCGAACATGAATATTGAGGGGTAGATGACATGGCAGGTGAGGTTGCAAACAATACTTATTTTTATAAATAAGTTTCCAGTCACGCCTTTTTGAGAATTAGACGTTCTCACGCGCCTCACTTGAAGAAAAAACTCGAGCTTAACCCTCCACGCTGCAGATAGGCAAGGCTTCCTTTCTTCCGCGGGAAGGAATTAAAACGCGGTTCGATGAGCAGGAACACACCAACAAGGCAACAATTCCCAAGTCCTGCAACAACTCTAGTATTTATAGAGACGGACCAGTTAATGCAGATATTCCAAGAAAACAATCACAAAAAATACAAATTTTCAGAGCAAGAGCTTAAAATTAAAATGACAGAAACAGAAGGATGGCATATCCATCCAATATTCAGTAAGCTAGTTCAACTACAATAAGACTGTGACATCTCAGCAAAACTCGGATGGAAAAGCAAACAAAGCAGCTCAAACTCAAGTAGTAAGCTCCATGATAGCGCTAACAATATCTCCATTATGTGTCTTGAGGGCCTTAACAGCCTTGCTCCTTGATACTCCTGCCTGTGTCATAACCAAATCAATGTCTCTAGGCTCAACACCTGTCTCATCGACTTCCTCCTCTTCCTCATCGGCCGGTGCTCCTGCTGCCGCAGTGGAAGTATCAGACTTAGCCATGACAGATCCCATGTCTGGCATCCTGAACTGCTGGGCAGCCTGTGTCTGAAGCTGAGAGCTCAAATCCTCTATCTTAGCTTCACCAAATATGACATATGTCTCGGAATGAGGGCTCTTGAAGACATCTGGTTTAGAAATGAAAAATAGGATCTGCAACAGTACGAGTAGTTATTATTAACCATCATACACCTGCAGGCATACAAATGACGAAATAATCAGACATCTCTTACATTCTTTGTTCTTTTGATGGTGACTCGGCTAACACCAGTAACAGGCTTCATGCCAAGCTTCAGCATGGCCTTCCTACTCTTCTTCTCGCTTCTGCTCTGCTTTGAGCTCCCATTTGCACCTATCAACCAATACCAGTGAACATTAAAAATACAACAATACATAAAACCTCTACAAATAGACAACGTTCGATTAAATACAAAGACTCACAGACCAAGCTCTAAAGAATTCCAGGAAAACTGTAAACCAGCGGTATTCGAGATGGAGGGAGTAAACAGACACCAGCGAAATCAAACATTTGTCCTGTAATAATGAATCTAAATGCTGCATATACCAATAATATCTAGTGATCACTCAACATCTACACCTTCAAACACCTTTGTCTGTCCAATTTCTGAATGTTCTGAATAGACCCCTATAAATCATTCATAGTTCTTGACAAACGCACAAGATCTAAAATTCAAAATCCGCGAAAGTATTCCAGAGAGCAATAATGAAGTTTTGAACAGTAAATCAGAAAGAAACTCATATAGCACCGAAACCCAGTTCAGGTACACCAAAAAAACAATCATGAACCTTTAGATGAAACCATAAAAGAAATAATCAACAAAGCAGAGTGATAGGGTTACCTTGGCCTCCATCTTCCTTGTCGTCCTCATCATCGTCATCCTCATCGTCGTCGTCGTCTTCCTTATCATCGTCCTTCACATCCTCAACCACCGCCTCATCCGCCTACAGATTCAGCTCAATCAGATGCGAATAACAAACATGAAACTCATGAACCAGAAACGAAGCGAATCTGGAAAACATATTGAAAACCTGAAGCTTCTTGAGCTCCTCTTCGGCAGCGGTGACGGGATCCTTTTCCGGCTCCGAGACATCAACGGCAGGAGCTGGCGGCGACATACTTATAGAGAGAGAAAGAGTAAAGAGAAGCTTGAAGATGGATAGAGTTCGCTTCAACGAAGATGCGATATGCTTTGGCAAATGGCGAGGGTTTTAATCAGTGTTGCCTAGGGTTTCTACGGGTACTCGATTACCTTTCGGCCCATTTTCCAGCTGTAGGAAGTCACGGGCCGAGCTTAAGAACAAGTGTTGCTTCCACCTATAACTGGGCCAAAAATGAGCCCACTAGTACAAGATTATATACTACTCCATGTGTCAAATTTAATCATGGAAAATATTTTATTGTCCAAATTATTATTATTATTATTATTATTATTATCATCATCATCATCATTATGTACATGCAATATCTTTCACTGGACAAGTGGAGCAATATCTGGTTTTCACTCGTATATTTCAACCAAAAACCAATGTAACGGCAATAAGATAGTGGTAATTATTTCATTTTAAAAAATGGTTTATTTCAACAAACATCCACTTCTCAAAATTTAAAGCGTAAGGCTGCTTAATAACTGACAAAGTGCACATAAAAAATTTAATTTTACATGTATACAAGGGATTAAATGTAGTAGAATGAGAGAGCATAATATTCTGAAAATTGAATAAACTTTTTAAATAGATCCATGAGCCTGTTTTAACTTTATATGAACATCTATAGTTGCTACTTAAAGTAGGATATATTTTGAGATAATAGAGTAATTTCACTTAAATGATAGAAAGCCTTAAACTCGCAGTTAAACCAAAGTGTTATTCGTGAAGCTAAGGCTTGATTGATTGTTAGAACTTGGAACCTTTGCATTACAAATACCCATCTATAGCATACAATTCCAATCATTTTCGTTCCATTCATAAAGACCAACTCCTGGAGCGTAATCTGTTTTTTCTTGAACTCATAACGTGGTCATACAACCTAGTTATTTTCATGCTTCTATAAAATTGCTATCATTTATCTGTTGTGCTCAAGATTCAAGCAGCGGACCAATCTTTCTGTGGATCAATGGTTCCAATTCCATCAGAAGTGACCCTTCCTCCTCTAAGAAAATGGGAGTACCAATGAGAAGAGAGCTTGGGTTGTCTCTTCAGGTCAGCATCATTGAGATCAACATAGTAAAGTCCGTAGCTGGATCTGTAGCCATCCAATAACTCAAGAACATCTAGGAAGGACCATGTAAAATATGCTCTTGTATTCGACCCGTTCCTGAAAAATTTTTCAAGAATGGATGAGAAATGGAAGACCTACACTCTTGATGAAACTCCAACAATGTGACATTGGTAATTAGAGTACCTCACAGCATCAAGCACACTCCCAATGTAAGCACCAAGGTATTTGACCCTTGAAGTATCCTCCAACGTTGAATTTCGGTTTGTTCTCTGGCCTGAACGAGCAGTAACAGCTTCAGATATTAGGTTGGAAGATGAGACTTAGAGAGAGAGAGAAAGAGAGAGAGAGAGAGAGAGACCATTCTCCACAATGTGGATTGTGAGGTTGCCATAAGCTTGCTTCAAGTACTCAAGAACTCTTTGCAGACCCCAGGGGATTACAGGCATCTGATATGCTTACCAGGAAAATATGTATTAGCTTTGCTTACTAGACAAGCAAGATAATAAAATATAAACAGCTTCAGTTAAATTGTAAATGCTGACTTACCGAGCCAGTTGTTATATCACCACTCATTATAGCTGCAGCAAATGAGAAGAAATACAAGCTTCAGCTATATTTATCACTCTGTGATGTTGTTGATGATTGTACAGTTTTCTATGGAACTTACGGAACATTTTCACTCCCAGCTCTCTACTGAACTCCTGTTCTACTTGCTTGCCGTCTGTGTTGTCTTGAATGTTCATTGTAGTGTAGTGTATCACCCCAAGAAAGTCGATTGAATCCTTTAGCAGCTCAGTTTCTTGAGTCGTAAATCCAGGAAGTGCAGAGCCAACACTCCTCTTCATTGTCTCGGGGTAATCTCCAAACACCAATGGATCTACAACCCTGCTCTTAAGACTGACTGAGTTAGTGTTCCTGCAAACAGCATTATTATCTGAACCCATTTGTAACTTCATAGAGGTCCAAGGCTCACCAGCCAATATAGAAATCATTTGCTCTTTGAGTGGCAGCAACATCTTCACTTGAGTTTGTTAGTGGAACAAACCCAAGTGCATAGACACTGATCCCCACCATTCCTTGTTGCTTTCCCTGAATTATGATGTACTCTTTTTAACTCATGAACAGGAGCTTATTAGCTAATTCCAGACAGCCATCAGTGTGAGAAAATGTTTAAGTTACCTGATACTTGCTCTTGTATAATCTTGCAGCAGAAGCATGGGCCAGCAATATGTTGTGAACTACTATGAAAGGCTCAGTTGAGGAGTTGCCTGTAGAGCAGTTCCCGAAACCAAAAGGAAAAGAACAATGGTTTGGAGGTGTAAAGCCTTGGTCATAACTTCCGATTGCAAACACATTTGGTTCATTCACAGTGATCCAATAAGAAACCTTGTCCCCAAATTCTCTGAAGCACACATCAGCATATGCTGTGAAGTCTTTCCTGCATCGGTAAGTTGAAAGAGTTCTATTACAAATGACAGACCAATTTGACTTGTAGATAGACAAAACGTAAATTAAATATAGAGAACTTTACACAATCTTTTGGCTTAACCATCCACCATACTCATCCTCAAGCGCCTGAGGAAGATCAAAGTTGGTTAATGTAACATGAGCGCGAATTCCTGTTTGAGAATTCACAGGTCAGGCCTAGTTAACATGGGAATGATTCAACGAGGAATTTTGAAATTTTGACCAAACCATGGCCAAGCAGTTCGTTGATGAGATCATTGTAATACTTTAGGCCTTTCGGGTTCACAGGTCCCCTCCCATCTGACATATAATTTGCAAGGACAAAATGTGAGGAGAGAAGTAAGAAACTATAGAAACACTGAGGAATCTTAGAAGTGTACTTGGGATGAGTCTTGACCACGAGATTGAAAATCTATATGCATCTAAACCCATTTTCTTCATGAGCTTCACATCTTCCTGAAAAAAAAGAAAAAAAAGAAAAAGGATCCTCATTGATGAATTCCCAGAAGAAACGATGTTCAGCAGAGTTTATCTTTTGGTCAGTCACCTTATACTTGTGATACTGATCACACGCTATGTCCCCATTGGCTCCACCAGAGTACCCTGCAAGTCTTGCAGGTTACAACTTCTAAAAGTATGTTGGCGCGTGACCCAATCAAAACAAACCGAATAAAGATCCAGGAAGAGATAACTAGTCTGACCAGCATGAGCAAAAGTGTCCCAGATACTAGGAGTCCGACCATCTTCATTGGCTGCTCCCTCAACCTTCTCACATATGCATATCATCAGAAGAAAGTCAGTCAGGCACTAATGATCCACTTTTTGTTAAAAGCTATGTAGGTCATTTTAAACTAACAGATAAGTAAGAAAAGACCTGATAAGCAGAGGTGGCAGAACCAAAGATGAAGCCAGGTGGAAAGTCATATCTTGTGAAGCTATCAGCGGCAAGAACCGCAACCACGAAAAATAGCAGGTTCGCCAGAATGAAAGAAAGTCGCACCATTTTTGGGTAAGCACTAAGCTCTCACTCTTTCAGACAAGCAGGGTCCCAAGACACAACATTGAAATAGTAGGTCTGCTTACCTTCGGCATTGACTCAATATGTATACGTTTTGTTTTTTCGAGTGGTTGGTGTTGGGGATGTCGATGAGTAGAATACAGGTAGAATAAGAGTAATACCACATCATACCCGTTACATTAAACTCCTATTGTTCTTTTACCCATCATCTCTCGGGTAAATAATTTTGGCACCCATATCCTACCCATTTTTATGTGGGTAGGATCGGATAAAAATTTGTCCATCCACCACGCTTTTACAATTATACACACAAAAAAATCAAGCAAAAAGCTATAAATTATATCAATAAAAAATGTCAAAAATATTATTAGTATGTGAAAAAAATAGAAGAGACATCACAAGAGAGCACTACACATAAATTCATACTCCAAACATACCAAGACACTATAAAAAATGAACTTCAGAATCAGTACATCACAAACATAGAAAAAATAATACAATAAGCCAACAAGGGAAGACACATAAAAGTTTAGGCTTTATATATAAGTTAACACCTTAGTAAATATGTAATAGCATATACATATATAGGTAGAATATAGGGTGAATGGACCCCAGACCCGCATCCTACCCATATCCAACCGGTGAAAAAAAAACTTATATCTGCCTCAAATTCATTTAATTGTTAAAAAAAATGTACCTATTAAATAGAATATAACAAAATCCCTGTCGGCCCGATTATCCATTGATATCCCTAGATCGAGGCTTGTGGGAGTTTTTAATTGCCAGTTGCTATTGTTGTAAAGGTGGGTTGTTTTCTTCTTGGAAGTCATTTTTCAAAAGCGCTTGCCTAGGTAGAAATCAAAGATCACTCCGCTACGCAACCCCAAGGTTTCGTAAGCCCTGACGAAGTTAATTCGAGAAAAGACTGACGAGTTCTTGAATTTTCTGAGCCAGTCCCAGTCCCAGGGCAATTTTTTCCCAGCTGGCGATCCGAAGTGGTAAATCAAAATGGACAAACCAGATAAAATACAAAACGGGCTTTGTCATTTGCTTTCTGTTGTTACTGACGAACAGCCGGCAGTTTTTAATCAAAATATAATTTTCTATTCAAGGTTCACTTCATACTGAAAGCTAGAGATCATGCTTCATGGCAAATATGCAAAGTTCGTAGAGCTTGCGTCAGTTCAAGAAACAAAGTTTGATGCGTATTCACAAAGCTCCCCTTTAGCAAAATAATCACCCCCTGTCGACTTTCTAATTATATGATCCTGTACCAACCGTTGAAAGAGAAAAAAGAACCACTTCACAGTCACGGACCATTAACTGGATTTACTGCCGAGGTTTCATGTGGTTGCTGATCAGTGCCTAACCTGCATTTAGTTTCATACCCATCCTAAAAATGGCCGATTTCAGATATAATCAGGTAGTGCTTTGTTTGCTCAAGGACAAAAAAAAAAAACAGAGAGTGTGAAATTTAGAACAAAATGGCGAAAGAAGACCACCGACATAAGAGAAAAAGGAAGAAAGAATGAAGAACGCCGGCACCCACTTGGAGTGGTGGAGGCTCTCTGTGCCTGTTGAGATCTTGGCGAAGAAGAGTGCAATTTTGAGGTTGCAGTACAAATACATGCACGTTGAAATCCATCCAAAGTTGTACCATCTCCGCCTCCTCTGGTTCCTCGTGATTTCTCAGCCTGAAGCCATCTCACCACCGAACCAATCTGCGATCATCTAGGGAAGTGCGTGCTGGTGCCGGAGTGACGATTGAGATTCCCTTCCATCCTAAGGGATTGTTCTCAAATCCCTATAAAATGACGAGAAGGGCTGAAAACATCTGCAATGCAGACAATTATTTCTTTTTTGTTTTTATGCCAGCAAAATTCACTTGTGATAACACTTTGATCTCTGATCTCCTTTCTGCAAAAAAATTATCTTGAGTCGTTTCAACAACTCCTTTACTAGTGGCTTATAGGGAAGAAAAATGAACAAACAAGGAAGACGCTTCAAAATCTGAGTGTGAAGACACCACATGATTACATTTTTGCAATTCACGAACATTCCATGTTGCCAACATAACTAATCTTCAGCATTATCTTCCTCATCCACGTCTTCCTCTTCTTCCTCACTTTCTTCTGGCTCTTCCTGCTTGTGCTTCTCTGTCTTGTCCCCATTTCCTAACACAAAGTAGAATCAGGTAAGTATGATGAAAGTGCTCCAATTAATAGAAGTAACGAATGAGGCACTTCTCTTTGCTATCTTAAAAGATGGGTATAACTAGGGCATCTAAGGATGACCATATAAGGATGACCATAGCCTATGGATTTGTAGAGATATAGAGAAGAGGCTAGCAAACGGACTAAAAGAATCATAGTTGAAGTCTTGAAGACTGAGATGAATCATAGTATCACTTGCTTTCCCCAAATTTTTAAGCCTTGCCTTTGAACATGCCACCGCCTTGCCAGCTGGTAAAATTACATCGTCAAATGCAACAAGAAACAAACGTACCATGTTCACTGAACATGACTTCACCAGTACACAATCCACCCTCAATTTTGATGAGTTGCAGAGTCATTCTAGGTCCAATCTCCTGGAGCTTGACAGCACTTTTATTCGAAGCTCGATTGACCCTACCAATATCACTGGCCAAAGTAACAGTTGCCGCCTCTTCATCTCCTTCACTTTCTGATCCATAGCCCCTTCAACCCACAAACGGAAAAGATGATCAGGAAATTAATTCCTACATCCAGTAAGAGTGCAGTAACATGTTGAAAATAAATGTTCATTTCCTATTCTGACAATGTGTACTTACTTGGTGATAAAGTCACTCACATCTCGAAGGTTCCGAAGGTCAGGGACTTGATGGTTTTGCACAAACTTTCTTATTCTTCGGGAAACACCAACAGGCTGTAACCTGATGGAGTAATGCCGAAAATCAATCAGTTTTGTGTCTTTATTGTAGTTAAGCAGAACGATTCTTTGGCATGAAGAAAGTTTAACCTGAAACATCAATAGACAATGTTAACAGTGGTGAAACAAGTTGAACCACTCAGCACATTGTAAACGTCCAAATAGTGAACTTTAAAATACTCACTGTGTTAATGTCAATGGAAGGGAAAATATTCTGGAACATGGTAGTAGTAAGCCTTAAATGTTCCTCTCCAGCTCCAAAGCCAGATAGAACAATCTGCAGAAGACATACTTTAAAGTTAAACATGTAAGAAAATGATGGCCATTTAAATGGCCATGATTCCTCGTAGGCTAGTATTAAGGTCAAACCAATCAATTACTGGCTCAGTAGAAAAACATCAAGTCAATCAAATGATATAGTATAACATAAGAATCTAAAGGGCTTGGGGGTGTGTGCCCTGCCCCCCCCCCCCCCCCTAATTCCACCCATATTCATGTATTAATATTGTTGCAAAAAAAAATATACATATTTCATGCATATTTAGCAAAAGACAATCTTTAAATATACTTAATTAGTTTTGAAGAGCACAATTTTAAATTTGGTAGTCTAAAATGAATGTTATTACACTCAAAATATAGCTATGATATTTATTCATATCGACTTTAATAAGAATAATCAAATTTTGTATATGTAGATACATTTATATTTAGAAAATGTTAAATCCTAGGTTCAACTCGGACCCCCTAAGGAAAATCCTAACTCGACCCTCTCAAGACAAAATCCTGGCTCCACCCTAGCCCAGAAAAGCTAAATTTTCACATTAACTATATCACTATTTATAATTTTCATATCACGGGGCCATTTGACACAGATGACTATATAAAACCTCAACGATAGCATCAAGTACAAGTTTTGACAAAAGACGTGATTGAGTACTAGTGTAGTTGGATTACTGGAGCAGTAACAACAACAGCTAGTTACAATCAGAGTCAAGCAATTACCAAAGGAGAATTCTTGAAAATATCTGGAGGACATCGAGGATGCAACTGGGACTGCGCAACATCAGCTGCCAATGAGTACTCTTGCAACTTGAATGTAAGTGTCGGGCCTTGAGGTGTCTTTGCCACCTTCAGATAAGGTGCAGCTTTTGTTTTGGACATTATAAGAAAGTGTGTTATACCCATAGGTCCTCCAAATTTCAGATAGTCTTTTAGAGTATCCCTTTTACTCTCCTGCAACCAGTTAAGCATTACAGGTAAGGAAAATATACTAAGCTCAAGGAAGAAAAAAACAATGAGGAACAGCCAAAAAAGATTTAACAATTTTTTTGTTGATGCTATTACATGGAGCAAAAAAAAAGTGTTACTTTATTGATGGAACCTAGCCAGTAGTTATACTGGAAATAGTTTAGGTGGCTGAAGAAAGTCCAGTTTTTTCAACCACAATAAGGTCAAGAGACTATAATCCTGCATCTGGAAACCCCTGATGTTAAAAAACACGCTTTATTTAAAATAGTGTCCCAGAAACCAGACACTCCTTCCTTAACCCAATTCCAGCAGAACCGTCTAATCCAGCATAAGTTGGACATTGCAATTTTTTATGATATTTTTTCTTAATCTGGTATTATGCCATGTTCATCCCATTTCAAAATCAGCAGTTCACTATAGTTGGACAGTTTGAGAAGCTCTAATTCTTGGGAATGTAACATCTCCCTTCTTTCTGCCAACAAAAAGAGAGCCCCCAAATTATTAGAATAAAATAAAACAAATATGAACCTTCATTCTGAAAGCAGTGTAGGGTTGCATCAGTTTCCTCAAATCCATACGCAGCTGACGCAGGGAACCGGGCAACTTTCCTCTCGAGAACACCAAACTCTTTGGCACCTTATCCCCTGTTATGGGATTAACATTGGGTAGCTTATTCTTCACGACTGGCTTCCCTATCATCTTCTTCTTTCTCTGATTTTGATTAAAAAAAAATAGTAGAGCGACAAACAATTAAAACTGGCAAAACCTCAAACATCCCAGCACAAAATGATCAACTCATCATATCAATTGAAATATTACCTAAATACCAGCTCGATTTAATCGTAAAAATTAGGAGGGCAAGTAAATAAAATGCAAAGCTGAGATAGAGCTTCCCTACATTACGGAAACGAGCCATGGCTTAAGTAACTTTGCAGGGTTGAAGGTGTGGAAAGGAAGAACCGGCGCGGAGTAATGGAAATCTTGGCAGTTGCTAGTTTTCGCACCGCCGGCGATTGCGTGCCGTTCCGGAGAACCGGTGTTCGACGGAGAACCAAAACGGCGACGAGAGAAAACAGGACGACTATGATTTGGGTGTGGGTTTTGTGAATTTTCGTCGAGGGTTTATTATCATCTAAAAGTGATGGCTTAAAATTCATACATGGTCCTCTATTTTTTATTGTTATTTTCAGTTGGTCCCTTATTTTAACTAATATCATATTAAACTTAAGGTGTCATAACTTATATATCAAGTCCTATCTAACTTATTTTTGTTATAAAATTTGATTCATTGAATCAATCTAATCAACCATAAATCCAAGATCATCCATGTTGAATCATCAAGAACAAGCCAAAGTTAAAACCAAAAGCATACTTGGATTCATTGAGTATTCTAGAGCATAGACCTTACGGTTTGTAGTCTTTGAAACCAATACATTCTAGTTCCTTTTTGCTCTCTCTAATGATGGGAGCTCAAGGGAGGTAGAAATTAAATAGAGAAAACACTAACACATATGGCTTGGAAACCATGACCTTCTTATATAAATCAACTATATTAGTTTTGTGTATCTTTTATTTCAACCTATCATAAAAATAAAAGTTATATTGTGACCTCTACACATTAAAACTGCCCACACTTTACAAGATTTCTAAAGCCTAAACCTGAACTTTATTTAAGCACTTTCAATCAGGCCAAATATTTTGATAGTATATATAATGCACAATTTATTCACGTATTAGCCTATATAAAAAATCCAACACCTTCCCTCAGTTTTTTTGTTATACAAAAGTTGTTGATGTGATATCTTAAAGGACATGCTGGGATCTACAATGCCATCATAACATCATATTTCATAATAGTAAATGACTACATTATACAAACAATAAAATCTAAATTAAAATTGACATAGACACATTTAGGCACATTTGAATCTAAATCTAAAGAGTTTTTTCCGCCAATCAACTTTTTTATCTTCTCTAAGTGGGGAAGAAAAATTTGGGCAAGAATTTGAATAAGAAGCTTCAAGTTTCATGTTCTTGGGACATTCCATGAAATTCAAGAAACCTTGACCCAACACACTTATCAGAGACCTTGTTTTCAAAATCTTAGAATCTTTACATTCCTAATTCATGACAAATGAAATTTGAAGTAGGTAAGGCAAGGGGCTGGAATAGTTCCCAATTGTGGTCAATAAACGATCTCGTTGAAGGAGTAGGACTTGTCAATAGCTGATGAGGCAGGCTTTGTGAGGGATGTGAAAAGAACACATTTTAGGAGGAAACAGGGATGATTGCGACACTAGTGATGGCATTGTTGAGGTGAGCCTACATGCAAATGTAGTGGTGTAGCTTGAGCAGCAACAATGGTGTTGAGAGGAAGGATTGGTTGTTGGATTGAAAGCAAAAGCTCTTGCAATTGATTTTTGTAAATGAGCTTTTGGCTTCAGGGCAATGCGGTCAGTGAGGGTGATAGAGGAGGACGAAGAAGATACCATCATTAACTTTAAAAAGCAAGGATCTGAAAAATAACAAGCAGCCAAAAGTTGATTTGGAAAAGAAAATGAAGTTTATTTTCCCAATATACATTTAAAGTCTCTGTAATTATGTATTTTTGTCAATTTTAGCATGAAGTTTCTTGTTTATATAATATAGTCATTTATTATTATGAAATAGAAAGCCACGATGGTAGTGCGGGTCACAATAGGGCCTTTGAAATGCCACATCAATAACTTTCACTAGAGATAATGAAAAAAATACTTAAAGAGACTTGAATAGGATGCGAAATATAAGATAGAGGACTTTACGATAACACCAACTGAGGTAAGAGACCATCTTAAAACAATTGTAGAAGTTTAAGGGACTATAAATGAACTTTTACCCCAATGTGATGGTATGGCTTCTTTGAGCTTCAGCTGCTTCACCTTAAGTCACTTGGACATGAATATAGAACCAAGCTATTTGGGCCCAACATGAATGCATGTGGCAGAGTCATAATCTGTGAATCTAACTCCAAACAATTTAGAGCTCATTTGAAAATAACTTTTACGATTAACATTAGAGTTTGGGTAATATATTAACGATAGTGATTGTATCACTAAAGTTAAAAGCTAAAATTACATATAGATAATTTTTTCAAAACTCTAATATTAATTGTTAATGTTAACACCAAATGTGCGAGCTTAGAATTGGAACCCAAATTTGCAGACATGTGTCCACCATTTCCGATGTGTGCGTATACATGTATAATTGTCCGCGCTTGAAGAAACGAAACTTCCAAATCCCATGTTGTCCGCAGAATAGGTAGCACTCGTACGCTATACATATATAACACTTGTATGTTATCGGGAACAGTCTCGAGAAGCAAATCATTGAGGTGACGAAGTTGAGATCCCTTTATCTGCCTTCTATAACCACCCTGCAAGCGTAGTAGATGTGCAGATGGAACCAGGCAATCGACCAGCTAATTGTTGGCATTCTATTCCATTTACAGCATAAATCTATTGGCGGCCTCTGCCCTCCACACCCGCTCTAACAGCTTGCCTCGATTCCTCATTCTCTCGTTTTCTTGTGTTTTAACCTTTGAGCCGAAAACAGTCGTATGTTGTTCTCTGTGTTTTTCTCTGGGGATATCATACAGCGGAATCGATTATAATGCAAAAGAGCCAAGGCAGAGGACTACAATTCTAAATGAAAAAGGTCTCCTAACTTTCAAACCCAACTCATCTCAATAATCCATCCACATTGCATCGGAATACGAGGCTGCAGCTAATGATGCATTTACATAAACGAAGAATCCTCCAGAGAATAGCAGAAGTTGCCTCATTGTTATTAGTTGAGAACACGTGAGCACAGGCATCCATCAGAAGACAAAGTGAACCTAACTCCTGTTGGTTCTCCAGCTCTCAGCGTCTCTGTCCACATAACAATGGATCTAGAATGGAACCAACAATCCCTCCAACATCTAAAACACTAACAGATTAACGGCACCCCAACTTCAAATTCCAACACAGAATTTGAAAGTTTTATAAAACGGACTGCTTCATTTTTTATCGATCAGCTTCCTCGAATGCCTTTCAGATGCCCAGTGCTCCACATTATCTGAAGCGTCGCAATGAGGTCTCGCACTTCCAGTCCAGTCCTTGCAGGGTGCAGCCTTATCGCACACGAAACAATAGCACTGCAAACAATTCATCAAACACGTTGTGATCACTCAACAAATCTACCCACACCTCCATGATACGAACATGTCTCCTCTCTCACCAGATCGCAGCAGCTCTCATGTGGCGTCGTTTCAAATGGAAACTTCAGGCAGAGATGCCTCGAGTGCGGGTAATCCCTACAAGCAACCTACGGAAAACCAAGTGCCCAATAAACATAATCACCAAGTTTAAATTTTTGGCGTTTAAAAGTTGGACTGTGTGATACAAGTGGCTAGAAGCGAGGCAAAGAAAAACCTGGCCTTTCTCCCAGACAAGGGCTACGTTGTCGGCGTCGGCATCGTCGAAGTCCGATAAGGAGAGGTTGGTGATGGAATCGGAAGGGTCGAAATCCAGAATAAAGCAATCATGAATTTCCTCCACGAGCTTGATGTCGGTCCTGTTCTTTAGGCAGAAAATGGGTCTTAGCGGCGTCCCGTCTTCCTCCATCTTCACCGGCGATGGCGATAACTCGATCACCTCCGTCTCCCCCATTTCCACCGGTAACCACACAGATAATGAAGCTTTGGATCGTCAGTTTGTGAAAAGTGAAACCCTCCGGCAGAAGGAGTGAACCGAGTCTAAAACCATTTCACTCGTCGGCCTCGGTCTTGGCGCATGCGAAGGATGAGAAGGCCCAAAACCACAGGCTTCTCGTTTGGTTATCCAAAAACCAGGCCCAATTACATGGCAAGTACTTGAGTATCTGACAGAGTTTAGTCAAACGTGTTGGGCCTTCGTCACGAACCCCTTAGCTTTCCAGGTCCAACCATATTTGGGGTGAAACTCGTCGTCGCCAGATGCCCTCTTCATTAATTGAGTTCGATGTCACTTAGATCCTCAAATTTTGGAGCTTTCATCAACATGGCTCATGTTATAGCTAGTTCCTTTTTCACTTCATTTTGTTTGCTCAACGAGCCATTAATAGGCTTTGTCCATGTCTTAGCTATAAGTGACTTTAGTGAATTTGTTAGAATTTCTTGATGTGATCTTTCTCCCCTTGGTCATGCACTGCGCTTTCGCTTGGTGAATAAATTGGCCTTTTAGCGGACCTAATTTTGGAATTAATTATCCACTTATTATTTGACAGATCATTTAACCTACTTTATTATGTATGTCATTGTACTTGATTAAAACGCTTATTGGTGGCAACATCTTGCTTTTGTTTATCGTACATGAGTTAAAAACAGATACCAACATGCCACTCCTGTGCTTTATTTCTGGGACAACTGCTCTACTTATTTGTCCTCCGTTTTTTAACTTACAGTAAATTCGTCAAATTTATTGTTTTCAAAAGTTACATAATTTGAACCACCCAAATGCAAATTTTCGCGATTTGATTCTTCTTCAAAGTTTGAGGAAGAAAAAGGAAGAGAATAAGTCAAAGGGTTACGGATACTCATTCAGTCTTTTTTTTTTTTTTTTTTGTTAATGAATATCGAGTATTTATATTATTTCTGTTAGACTTATAATTGCACATATATAAAATGTTGCTGCTTATTCAAAATTACTAATTACATTTCTTCTGCAAGATTATGAAGTTAGCGGCACCTTATAGTTATTTGGCTTGTTACACTTAGTGTTTTGAATTTTAATAGTTATTTATTCGAAATTAAAGATACAAGAATAATTATACTACTTAATTTACGCATATCAACACCTACGATTACGTATACCCTGCTCATCGCGTCATTGCTTTCCCTGCTTGAGAAGCTAGAAACACTTCCATTTTAAAAAAAAAAAAAGATAGAAACTCAACTTCTAAAATTTAAATTTTGACCAATCACATGATATTGTACTTCTTATACCAATTATTCAATTAATAGTTAAATAGTATTTGTGCCTTCGGTATGCATAAGGCCAAAATACACATTTAGCCCACAAATTTAGCTAGTTGGGACACTTACTTACTTTGAACTTGAACTCGATGCAAATCATACCCTAAACTTAATAAAGAGAGTCAATCAACCCCTTTAATCCATACTCACGGTTATGTGATTTTAAAACGTTTGACATCATTCGCCCTCTGTGGTTTAACGACACATAATTTTTTAGGGTTAGAACTATAGCTTCAAATAAACTATGGAGAGTATATCTATAATTTTTTTGTGCGAATGACAAGAAACAAAAAAATTTGATACTTCATTATATTTCACTGCTTTACCCCAATTTTAAACTTTTCAAATGAGTCATCACCTTCTTTATGACACATGCTCCTATCTTCTTGCTCTCCTTGCTTCACCAATAATTTGGTCTTGTGATCATTATAATTTCAACTCAATTGACCCCTGTGAGCAAGCCCATAATGAATTCTTGGAGACATTGGAGAGAACTGCCTAAGACTAAGCAATGAATTGAAAGGTAAAATAGGTGAAGGAAAACTTGTTCTTGTCATTTTGGAGTAAGAATACATGCTGACAATATTGTTTCTTGATGGAATCATGGTTGCTAAATTTTGTGATTGACTTGTAAAAGATTGCATGAGAGTGGCAGACATTTGGATTAAAACGGCAAATTCACTAGATACAATGAGATTGCATAGAGGACATGGCAACAGTGCCAGTGGAGGATGACAGCCCTACTTATTCTAAAATCATGTGATGGCACGTGCAAGTCAAAGAGGTTATTTACCCATTTTACCAAGTTCAAGGGCTTAGTTGCTCAGGGTTCAAGTTCAAGTGGATAAGTGTTCTGGTTGACGAGTTGGTGTGCTAAAGGTGGATTTCAGCCGATAGATAAGTAAGGGTGGGCCGGAGTTGAAATGAGAAAGGTCCAGTTTATGGGTCACCAATAGCCGCTGGCCCGCTGGGGCCTGGGGGGTAGGTTAGATGTAACACCATGTCGACAAGTCATCGGATCTCTCTTCTCCTCTTCCAAGACATTAGAAATCATGCACTGCCGGTCAAGCTCATTTGTAAGTAATTGCTTTATTTTGTTGGGTAATGGGTGGATTGGTTCGAACTTGATAACTTAGAATACTAATAATATCAAATATACAAAAAAACAATAGACATGAACAATTGTTTTGACAAAATTAACTCGAAACTACTGAAAGTACCAAATTAGTTACGTTAGAATAAGTGATTTTACGAAGGGATGCTTTATAGTATCATAGTACTCTCTTTATCTCTCTCTCTCTCATAAAGAATGGGCACAAGTATGATTTTAAAATTTTGATTTGTATTCCTTCCGTTCTGAAATTTTTAGTCCATTCAACTTTTTTTAGTATTTTGACTTAAACTTATTCATATTATTATCTTTTTAAAAAAAATTAAAAAAATATATATTTAAAAAATATATATCTTGATTTATCATTCATATATAAAGATTTATCATTTATATACTAAAATATTAAAAATAAAAAATTTTAAATTAATTTTCAAAAATGAATGGTGTAAATGTTTTGGAACAAATGAAATATATATTTTTGAACCATTACAGTAAAAATTTCGATTTGTTTGCAACTAGCGAAACTTATTCCCATAAAGAAAATGCGCAGGTTTTGTTTCATAGAGTTTGACTTTTTAAATTTTAAAAATTGAGCTTGACTCAGTATATTTTTGTATAAATTATAAATACATATAATGATTTATATGAAAACACTAGATAAAATTTTATAATTTCAAAATAATATTGTTCAAGATTAATAATAAAGAATAAAAGAAAAGTTAAATTTAATGTTAAGAAATCATAAAATAACAAAATATAATGAGGTAGTTGCATTACTTGTTAATGCAGCAGCGAGTTGTGAGGAAAATGATTGAAGAACTTGTGAATATGAAAATAGGGGGAAGTTGACATTTGATCCTCTGGTGGGGAGATTAAGTGACACGCAAGAATAATCTAATAGGACTAAATATCTTCTTAATTGCGAGATGGGATTGGGATTTGGGAGGTCCGACTCCGACATTTGAATCTTAAACCGGAATCAATCAAGTAATGTCTATGACAAGACCTCCACTTCTACACAAAACGCCTAGAGGTCCCACTCAACAACTCTCCGACTCCGACTCCTCCTCCATCTCAGCATCACGTCAATATTGTCGGAATCAAGTTGGGATGGGAACCGGTTAAGCTTTCCGTTTACCCCGGCCCAAATCCCCAACCTAACAAAAACATGCGAAAAATGCCACCATCAGTCTGTAGTGGCATAAGGTCCAAAACATGCTCATAAATCTTAACCAACCTGTTTGGTCTTTTTCCCTAATTTGTTCAGCTGTGTGGTAATATTTTCCTCTTGTCAAAGAGACAGGGAAGAGAGCTTATGATATGTGAGTGGGTGAATAAAAAAAAAAAAGACAAAAATGCAAAAGCAAAGAGATGAAAACATAAGTAGAAGTGTAAAATGTACAAAACAGTAACACACACAAAAAAGAAAAAAAAAAAAAAGAAAACCAAAGAGACAAAAAAAGAGAGTTGGCACCAAAGTTATCAACACCGGAAATCTACGTAAAATTGCTTTTGGTTTTCTATAAATCAAAATTATAGAATCCGATTAGAATCATTAATTGTAATCACAAAATCTAATTAAAATATTTGTTCTATCACAAATCATAAACTTGTAATATTCAAAATTTTAAATAAAAGATATTGACAACCTTGGCACAAGTCACAACTAGACTACAAAAACGACCAAATGAGCCCTTCTTGCTGTTGCGATGACTAACAAGCCAAGTTAGAGCAGGGTAGATTGGTTTAACCACAAACTATAGGGATTTCCCAACTAAAAGGGTGTGGCTTACTAGGGTAAATTCTATTGGAGGTACCTTATCTTATTTTCATGCCTTAAATGAGTGCTAATTACTTACTTTTATCTTATCGAACTACAAAAACTTATAATGAGTGCCTTAATGGGATATTTTTCGTCAATTAGACTGTTAGATTGGATGAAAAATGTTGACTTGATATTAAATAATACTAAAATAAATTTCAAATAACAATTTTAGTTCTCAAACTTTTTGAATAACTACTTATAACCTAAAGTTCCACCAAAATTAATGCTATTCTTCTTCCCCCGATCTTGGCCCTAAGACCCTAACTTTTCATCTCTATCGTTGCCACCCCAAAAGATACCATCATCTCCACCTAATTCAACCGCTGCTGGCCATTCTTGAAAACCACCCCAAGCATCACACAGTCCATAGTACTTCACTGTCAACAGTAACCAATGCTTCTCCATGATCCTCTTGCACTACTTTGTATCCATTTCGTCACCTATCTTCCCATTCACTTCCTTTTTTGTAAACTTAAGTCGTCATGCCAAACCTTAGTATCCAATTCCACAGTCACCGACACTTCCATTCCCCTCAATGATCATAATTCGCTGATTGCCTCTAACCCCTTCTCATCATTTCCTTATCTGTGATAGAATGCTGGCGATTAAATGGCTGGTGAGATGCGGTTGTCATGCTCCTTATATTCTTTGATCAGGCGTTGTGATGAGGGCTTGCAGCGTCAGGTCAAAGCTAATCGGCAGACAAATTCTGCTTTATACCCTATGAGCCATTAGTGTTTCTAATGGCAACCGAGGCCAGAGCAAACCTGTAAGGGCTTTGGGTGATGGTGTTGGTGACATGGGGAAGAAAGGGATTTAGGTGACGGTGATAGTGACATGAAGAGCCAATCAGGAAGAATTGTCAAAGATGGGTGGATGAGGTTAGGGAGAACACAGAGAGGGAAAAGGATGAATAGTAGATTTAGGCTAAAAGGGTAGATTTATAAATTTAAAGGTTTAGAGTTACTAATTGGAAAAATTTGAGAACTAAAATTGTTATTAAAAATTTATTTTAATGTTATTTAATGTCATGTCATCAATTTTCATCTAATTTAACAGTAAAATCAATGATAAGTACCTAATGTAGATGCGCTATATGAGTTTATGTAATTCGATAAGACAAAACTAAACTTTTTGTTCCCATTTAAAATAAGAAAATAAGTTACAATATCCCAATAGATTTTACCCGACCTACATAGTGTAAGAATTTTCCTCATATGAGGAATTAGATTTGAATTTTGTGAATGAAAAATGAATTTTGAGAAAGCTTTTTTTTTTTTTTTTCTAAATAAGATCCAGCTCAACTCAATATGTTTAGATTTAAATACGTCTTTATTTTTATACCTTATATAAGTGCTTTTAGTTAAAAAATAAAATATTTAACAGTGTTGTTACATAAAATATCAATATGTTTTAGCAAAAACTTTTTATCTTATGGCTTATTGATGCCATTGATTCATGGAGGGAAAAATACCAAAAAAATCACTGTAGTTATGGGTCTAATCCAATTTGGTCACTATAGTTTTTGAGTGATTTTAATTACATTATTAAAGTTATAGTTTTAACCCAAATTAATCACTAATATTATAGTTTAGTACTAAATATGCCACCAGCCATTAAAAATCTAATGGTAGATGCTGTAAGTTGTTGGTTTTGAAATCTTGTGTACTAATGCAATTTTTAGCAAACTTTAAAAAATTTATGTAATTTACTATTTTCATTTATTTTGTGCACCAACTATCGCATCGGTCATCGCTGAATCTACCACTGGTGACAAAAGCAATATTGAAGAAGGTAGCGTTGGACAAAACTATCTACAAGTAAAAAAAATTGTCATACCAGGAAGCAGATAATTAGAAACACATTAATATTGGATAAGTGAGTTTCATTTGATTGAAGTTCAGATTTTTTGTGGCGTCAGAATACGTTGTCTAATTTGAATATCATGTATGAAGGAACCAATGACAAATTCAAGTTAGGATAAAAGTGATTGTCATACAAAAAAGTGAAAATGATAAATTATAAATAGTTCCTAAAATTTGTTAAAAGTTATATAAGTACTTTAAAATTTCAAAACCAACAACTTCCCATGGTTAACATAATGTTTTTAATGGCTATTAGCTTATTCTATATTAGATTATTGCATTAGTGATCAATTTGGCCATAAACTATCAGCCAATTCGTTTCGTCTAAAGTCAACTAACTTTTTTTAACTTTTTCATCTTTTTTATGTGAAACCAATTTCATTTGAAAGTCAATGTTACGTAGATGCAATAATCAATTTGAAAGTAAATTTTTAGGATGTTGTTAAGTTTTTATTAATTTTTCTTTTTTAAGACTTGAAACTAGAAAAATTCATAAAAATTTAGTAAGATTATAAAAATTATATTTTTAATTGATTATTGTAGCTACATAATATTAGCTTTTAATTAAAATTAGTTTCAAGTAAAAAAAATGTAAAAATAAAAAAAAAGTCATTTTATAGTCAATTGACTAAAGTTAAAACGAATTAGGTGTATAACTTTGGTAATGTAATTTGAGCCAATCAAAACTATTATTTATTTATTTATTTTGTACTTTTCTCATCCACGGCTGCTCGGAGCGAGAAGTGGGGTCAAGAGTAGGTGGTAGGCTCATGAACCAGCAGAAAAATGGTTGGGGTGACTGCCTCAGTACTCCCCAGTCCCGTGGCCATGAGCTTACGCCAGAGCATTATATATATACAGACCGCCAACACATCTTTTCGCTGTCCTCCACTCCTTCCCTTCCCTGTTAATTTCACTTTTACTCGAACATATCGACCCGGAACTGAAATGGGTTCGACCGGCGAGACCCAGATGACTCCGTCGCAGGTCTCCGACGAGGAGGCTAACCTCTTCGCCATGCAGCTCGCCAGCGCCTCCGTGCTCCCCATGGTCCTTAAGTCCGCCATCGAGCTAGACTTACTCGAGATCATGAAGCGCGCCGGGCCCGGCGCTCTCCTGTCTCCGGCCGACGTCGCTGCCCAGCTCCCCACCACCAACCCGGAGGCCCCCGTCATGCTCGACCGCATTCTCCGCCTCCTTGCTAGCTACAACGTCCTCACTTGCTCCCTCCGGCAGCTCCCCGGCGGTAAGGTGGAGCGGCTCTACGGCCTGGCCCCCGTCTGCAAATACTTGACCAAGAACGAAGACGGCGTCTCGCTCTCCGCGCTTAACCTCATGAACCAGGACAAAGTCCTCATGGAGAGCTGGTAATCATTCATTGCTCTCTCTCTCTAATCCAATGTGTGTTGAATTTCTATAATCAGTCATTACCCACAAAATGGAGTCGTTAATAAAAGTTTCCATAATCAATTGGAAACTTCTGAACCGTTTTTGACTCTTGCTGATTAGGTACCTGTAGTTTAAGTCGGTCGATTCGTCGTCCCTTTCCTTTATTTAGGAAATTTCTGTTTCATTTAATTACTGGCTTCGGCTGAACTAAAACCATTTAGCCACTAGCTCTATTGTTTGTTTGTTTTAAGACAAAAGGCTCCTGGAACAGAACAGAGTCATGGCTTGGCTTGGTCCTAGTTTTCCCCCAAAACAAAAGCAGAGATTTTATGGGTTAGTTGTTTGATTATCATAATCTCGCATTAGTATTACTAGTACCATTAATTTGTTCTAGTATTACTCTACTTTTGAATAAAAGATTAGTGTGCATTGAAAAAACTTGGAAACATGTTTTGTAGCTGAGGCTCGGCCGAGCTGGGTGATGGAAACGGAATCATTGAAATTTTGGGTTGGTTGAAGTTACAGATCACCCCACTACCTACCACTTAATGTTTGGTTTGGAATATGCAAATCTTGACTACCGAAAAAAAAATGTGCAAATCTTGTGCTGACTTTTCTCTGGGCAATGTCGGCTTGAATTTGATTTGTATTATATCACAAGGAGATAGGTGAAAGCTTCCACAACATAACGTGGCCTATTATTAATTACTAAATTGAAATGTTTGTTACAACCATGTTTAGGCTGGATTATTTGTCATTATTTGCTGTGATAATGCTTGAACAAACAAATGAATATGATTGGTTTGAGCCCGCTTCAGGCCAACCATTTCTCTGTGTAAAAAGAAGAGTTGTTAGATGTTAGATGAGAACTTTTTTCAAAAAAATTTGGTAGATATATGAGAGGATTATATTGCTCTTCTAAATCGAAATGGTCTAAGAAGGTTAATCATTGATATGAGTTATAGTTACTCACTTTTTTCCATAAGTGCCTTCACCTTGTCTGCTCAACTTAGAAAAACTTGGCAAGTTTGACTTTCTGAGCTTTTGCTTGTGGCGAATGGAAGTTCAGACCATGGACCAACCCTTTTGACCATCACCACCAACTCAATCATAGAATTTCAAACATCTCAAGCCAGGGATTTTACAGTATAATTCATCTAGTAAAGAAAAAGACTTTCTTTCGACTGAAGCAAACTGTTAAAATAGTGTGCATCAATCCATCAATTCCAACACCGAGGAGAGTGATACAGAAATTTGTATGGGTTCCTTGCAGGTACTACTTGAAAGATGCAGTGCTCGATGGTGGTATTCCATTTAACAAGGCTTATGGAATGACTGCGTTCGAGTATCATGGCACAGACCCCAGATTCAACAAAGTTTTCAACAACGGAATGTCTAACCACTCTACCATTACCATGAAGAAGATCCTCGAGACGTACAAAGGCTTTGAGGGTGTCCAAACTCTTGTTGACGTTGGTGGTGGCACAGGTGCCACACTTAACATGATCATCTCAAAGTACCCCACAATCAAAGGCATTAACTTTGATTTGCCTCACGTGGTTGATGATGCACCATCTTATCCCGGTATGATACATTTGACAAACCTAGCAATTTGTTCTAGTATATAATAGGAAATCAGGGCTAGCACGATCAATTTTTTCATTATGTTATATGCACATGCTGTTGGAGCTTGTTGATGTTTATGGAGTAAAACTTACCATTTGGTTTGGTTACAGGAGTGAAGCATGCTGGCGGAGACATGTTTGTTAGCGTTCCCAAAGGAGATGCCATTTTCATGAAGGTGAGCTTTTATACACCTTAGCCTCTATTTTTGTTCTCCCTACTCTTTACGCATTTGAGTCTTTAGGAGGGACTTAATGAAACAAGCCCAGTAACCCCTTGCGAACTCATGCCTGCAGTGGATTTGTCATGACTGGAGTGACGAGCACTGCTTGAAATTCTTGAAGAACTGCTATGAAGCTTTACCGAACAACGGGAAGGTTATTGTAGCTGAATGCATTCTTCCAGATGCCCCGGACGCTAGCCTAGCCACCAAGTTGGTGGTCCACATCGACTGCATCATGCTGGCTCACAATCCAGGGGGTAAAGAGAGGACGGAGAAGGAATTCGAGGCCCTGGCAAAGTGTTCAGGTTTCCAGGGCTTCCGAGTTGTGTGTTGTGCCTTTGGCTCGTACATCATGGAATTCCTCAAGACGGTTTGAATTTCTTGAACCGAAACATGCTTACTGCTAAATTTATAGCTTTTGGGTCTGGAGGTTGGTGGTTTTTACAATGCTTGGAAGTTGTCGCTCATTGAAACAATAAACTCCAATATTTGATCATGTCATATCGACTTATCGCGTGTAGCAGATTCATGTGAATAAGTTGTCAAAATCTTAAACCTCAAATTTTGATGTATGTTCTGTGTTTTTGTGTACCTGTATCAAGAATGAATCGAATCACATGATTTCATGGTCTGTTATAACACAATGTATTGGGAAAAACCAAAATTTCTCTGTTTGCTTACCCAACAGATTCGGGGAACAAAATCAACCATCACCCTTGAATTGTTGCTTGGCTTGGGCGCTTTAGATTAGCCTACATCTCTATGTTATAGGCACTGTTTCTGTTACCAAATCAATTGATTTCTTCCTTCTCACACCACACACACATTACTTGATGAAATAAAATACTGCTCCCAAAACTCTAATCCCATTATAGACACTAAAAAATAAATTCCTGAAATGATTCAATTCAGGTCGGAAAACAATCGAAATCGCAAAAACAAATGACTACACTTCCGGACAAAATTTGAGGCATAATATTTACCGAAAGATTGAAATAAAAATGATGGTACTAGAATAAAGGTCTGCAAGAATCATAGATACTACAACGGAATGTCTTTTTACCCGACAATATTGTTCCTCTAGCCAGAACAAAATACATAGTAGGCGGCTAGAATTAACACGAAAGAGCAATTAGATAGAATAGATACAAACGACACTGCTTCGGTTCGGTCCGGCCCGAGCAACAAGGAAGTCAACTCTTGTTCTTGAAGAGTTCCAAACAGTGTTCTTGGTCCAGGTTCCTGCTCCAGAACTTGCTGTAATACTCGGTGTAAGTAAAGTCCCTGTAAACCGCACCGGAACCGTCCTCCGTTAGAGGCTTTGCGGGGCTGATGACGGCACTGTTTCCAGGACAGAGGAAGGAGGCGATCGACAACCTGGCCTTGTCGGCGTTCACGACGGCTCGGTGCCAGACACTCTTGTACCTCCCATTGCTCAACGCCTGGCACGTACAATAGCAAATATCATAACCAAATAATTTGCATCTTTAGAAGAAGCTAACTTAGCTCCGTCTGAACGAGCGAGCTTCACCTGCAACTGGTCGCCTATGTTGATGACGAAGGCATTCGGGTGAGGATTGACGGCGACCCAGTTCCCGTCTTTCAGCACTTGGAGGCCCGCGACGGACATGTCCTGGAGCAAAATGGTGAGGGCATTTGGGTCGGTGTGGCCCGGCAACCCATAAGTGAGTTCGGGCTCGGGGCAAGGCGGGTAGTAGTTGACGGCCATATGCTGGCCCTGCTCGCCCAATACCTCCTTCACGTAATCCTTGTCCAGGCCCAGGCTCTCTGATATTAGCTCTTGTAGTCTGTACCCAAGCTCCCGAACCTGCTTGCAATAATTACTCACAACTTCCCTGTGAAATTAAACACACTAGCTATCAGTTTTCGACTCTATTTTGTGAATGATTTGGGCTGGGGCTTTATATGAATCAAGGAGGGCCCATTAAGGGTTGAGGGTTGTTGAGATGGTGTCCTGGATATGTCTCTTTCAGATCAGATGACGAATTCGAAAGAAGGATAAAAAAACAAATAACATGAGCAAGTTGAGCCGAAAGGGAAGAACAGGGTCGATATCATCTTTTCTCTCCTGTTGACGGACGGAGGAAAGATAAGTTTGGTATTAGTTGGGCATGAAAGTATTTTAATAACGCCGCAAATGACTTGGAACGTCGGGTTCTAGTCTTCTAGAGGAGACATTATCCTTTTATTTTTTAAGGACTACATAATTTTCTCATCATTGTATTATTTAAATAAGAAAATAATATCTCAAAAGTTTCATATTACCTGGCCATCATATTTTTTATTTTTCTGTCATTTTCTTTAGTAGTACATTAATTGTTCCTTTTCATTAAGTAACAAATTTGCTTACTTTTTTATATGAAAATATACTAAATAATTTTTTAAACTTTTGGCAAAACTAAAGGAGACAACTTTGCAAGACGAATAGAGTTGAAAATTACGAAATCTATATCAACATCAATACTACTACTCATAAAAAATATAGTTGTTTGTAGTTTTATTTGCTCAATTTATTTTAATGCAAATGAAGTTGGTAAAAGGGATAAAATTGAGGCCGCTTATTTTTAAAATGGTTAAAACAGAAATAAAAATGAAAAGAAAAAGGTGTGAAAAAGAAAAGAAAAATAAACTTCCTCGTATTGCGATATTTTATACATAGTAAATTATTTTACCATATTGCACTTTAAACTATAACGTTAACATTCAACTTTTTTTCATTTTATTTGATTTGCGTGTAAAAAAAGATTAGTATAAGCGAGAACAATATACATTCGCACTACTGGTTAAAAATGAGCTGATCAAATATAAGGACACGTGACTTAATGCTTGGGAGTACAATTTAAATTTGGCTTCAGAGGTGCATAGCAATTGAATAATGTCTCTTCTAAAAGCAGCACTATCATTATTGAAGGACAATGTTCAGTTTTTTTTTTTTTGTTCCATTTATTTTCGTATGTACAATGAGTAGTGTCTGTATTGTAGGGAGTATTCTTAAAAAAAATGTCTAAAATTAAATATTGAGGCAGAACATCTCAGTCACATACAAATTTTTTAGAAGATGAAAAAAGTCTCTTTTTAAGGCTCGAATATTTTCCTGTATTTGAATGATTTTTTTTTTGTTTTTGTTTTTGTTTTTTTTTTTTAGGGAATTTTGCTGTCGACTTTGTTCTGTTTCAGCACGTGCTTAATTGGCTTCGGTTGGGACCTCCAATTCCAAATCGGGTGGTGGCTTCGGTTTCGGTTTCCTCCTATTTCTATCGGTTTGGGGCCCATCCCAAATTCCCGATTCATAAGGACGAATAATGTTAGATCTAACGTACATATATGTTCGAGCAATTTGTAGAAAATAAAATGTGAAAATTTTAAAACTAAAATAAACAGTTTTAGTTTAGGTTAATTAATTATATCTAAAACTTGTATCTAACTATTAATTAGTGTCTCAAAGATTAATGAATTTGAAATGCCTGCGACTAGTATATATACAGGGGCGGAGCCAGAAAAAATTATCAGTGGGGGCAACGGATAATTCTTTTACAATATGTAACTATAAAATTTAAAACCTGTGGGGTCAAATTATAAATTTTATTAAAGAGATAATACTAAATATGTAATTTTCTTAAAATTTCTAAAATTGAGTGGAGGCAATTGTCCCATCTGGGTTAAACGTGGCTCCGCCACTGTATATATATATAGAGAGAGAGAGAAAGAGGGTTTCTCGAAACAAATAAACAGAGTGGCTAAATGTTTAGTTTGGTGGACAATTGGTAGCAATTTCAAGGTCAATTTTGCAGTTGAATCCATTCTTTATTTTTTTTTTCCTCACACTTAAGGGAAGTGGTTTTACATTAAACGTTATAGAAGAAGAAAAAAAAAAGCGCTGCATAAGCTGGTTTTACAAAGTCTTATATGTGCCCTAACCCACCGAAGACTTTCGGCTTACTGTAGCATAAAAACATAAGGTCATATCATTACCATAAAGCTACTTGGAGTTAAAAGAATGATTTATACTATTCTACTTGGCAGGCCTTCTGTAATGCCGTAGTCGTCTAACTACTGTAAAATGCCACATTAACATTGGAACCGTCAGATTAGGAGAAATAATTACAATGGTTGGATGGTAATTAGTAGGTTAACCACTAACCTGTTGATTTGAAGTCATTAACTCTGGCCTTTTTATATGGAGAGAAAAAGAAAGATAAAAATAATTTAAAAAAGGTAGGGTGAAAACAAAGTCCTAGCAATTAAAGAGAATACACATTGAAAACTTAGTGAAGAGGTGGGGGAGGAGTTGGAATTAATTATAAACAAATAAGTGAATCGAAAGTGAGTCGAGAGCAACAGCATTGTCGCAAATTGGAGAGACGAGAAGCAAGCCAAAATGTTACAAAAAACCAGTAAAGCAATGAAGTAGGCTGCAAAGTGATAAGGCTCCCAAAAATAGATGAAGAATGCTGAAAAAACAATAAAACTAAAAAAAAAAAATGCATTTTCATGTGTCTTTTTTAACTAAATTGTTCCTGAAACCCCTAAAAAAACATTTCACAAACAAATTAAGCATAACTATTGACCTGATTCCCTCACAAACATCTTCACCATTGATGATTCACACATTTGTCTTGATGATTCTACACTTACATTCCCTTTTCACAGCAATAAAATTAATCTTCCCTAGAGCTATAACTATGTAAGAAAACGAACAAAGCCTAAAACTCCTAAAATCCTACTTCCAAACTTCCTCTGGTCCACCCATCTACTCTCATTGTTGTATTAACTTCATCTTACTAATAAACATAACTACTATACTTACCTTAATTTACTTATTCACATTAAATCAAATTTCTCACATTAACTTTCATTTATTTTTCCTTCCACCCACCTACATCTTCTTTCTTACATACTACTCTTTTTCTCAAACTTTTTAATGTCATTTTTTTTACTTATATTTAAATTATTTAACAACAACATGCCAACAATTATATTTATTGAATTATTTAATATAATATTACACATTATTTTATCCTTTTACTCTTTGTTTCCGCTATAAATTACACTTAAAACTACCATTCACCTCCTAAATAACTAGTTAACTGGTGAAAACTTTTTCTGATCTATTAATATTTTTAGCCGCTACGGTACGGTAACTTTCCATAGCGGAAATATAAAATTTTCCTCCGGTTGGTGAATAAGTGTGAACAGACTCAAAAGTACAGCTGGCTATTGTGCCGAAACTCTAGCACGGATAAGTACGTGTGTGTCAAAGTGTAAATGGAGCATTTCGATTCTTAATATTTTTCCCTCTATAATTTACGGTAGTATATTGGAGGATGCGTTGATTAAAAAGCAACAAGACTTTTTTAATTGAAATACCGCACCATGGACTAAAAAGTTGCACTACAAGAACAAGAGGTTCGTAGTACTACTTCAGAGAAGCAAAGCGACGCCGTTTCAATGAGTTTCAAGTTCGGGCCTAGGGGGCGATGAAGCCGAGGCATGGGCATGTGCATTAACTCTACCGTGTTCAGTACGCAGAAAAGGACAACTGCAGTGCCGTACTTGTTTTTATTTCGTGCTCAAGTGGTTGGATTTTTTGCTGTCTACTCTTCGCTTTATGACGTCACCCAGTCAACGTCATCCATGATCTTTATTTCCTTCTTCACGGCGTTTGGTAAAGGTTTATGGTAAATTGTAAAAAAAATCTTTCTACATTCATCCCCCAGTCTCAGCTATTGTTTGGTAGTTCCAATTTCTTTTTTCCCCTTCATTACAAGTTCTTATTTGGTCCTAGGCAATATTACGGTTGTATGCAAAGAGAGATAGAAAAAAATGATAGCTTAAGTGATCTAATAATTGTCAAAAAATTAATATGAGTTTATAAGAACATAATTATTAGATGTTTTAAATTAAAATTAAATAAATTTGAAATCATTAAATACGAACCAAGAAATTAGAGATAAAATTACTAAATATATTAAAGATTTCAGATATTTTCTTCAATTTTCACTAAATATTTATTAGAGGTAAACTTTTAATCATAGTGTTAAATACGGTGATATACCATTTACCGCAGGTATGTGTTACAAATGCTTTTACATTTTATTAGTAGTATACCGCACACCGCTTACTTTTTATTTATATTTTGTAAAAAAAGTCACAGTATACCGCAAATACTGTGTGATACATACTCTGATATTTTTTTTTTGCGGCTATTTTTTTTTCATTTTACATAAAAATATCATAAATATATAAAATATTAAAATATAAACAATACACATCATAAAATAAACATTTTAAAAATTTTTTTTGTTACTTTTCTTAATTAATATAAAAATTTAATAGATTATAGCAACTTGAAAGTCCCTATGGTGTTAAATAATATCCCCCAATTGAATTTCTGGTGCATGTTACCCCATCTAAATATCTTATATCATATATATTTTATTTATCTTTAATAAATTATAATGAAAAAAATTAAAATGTATATAAAATGTATAAAAATAAATTATTAAATAATTATGTCATCTTAAAATAATATTTTAATATTTTTTTAAATAGTAACAATATGTGGTATAGTACACCATGCATTATGCCGTAAAATTTTAAAATATAATAAATCTAACGATAACGGTATTTAACATCCTGCTTTTAACTCGTTCAGAAGCTCACATGTCGGCACACGGAATAGGGTAACGGCCAAAACCACTACCATTAATATGTTGGTGGCGTTCCGCTTATTCTAGTTAGTAGTTAGTAGTCTCTCACTTAATAAAATAAAATCGTACTATTTCTACCATACAAGAAATCCTTATAAATTTGATCTAAAAAATGTTGAATACCGAAAAAAGTGTTAAAATAAGTGGTATAAAAAACCGAAAAGAGTAGCTTGGTTTTGATTCTTTATCTTTTAAGAACTTAATCTTTGTTTTTTTTTGTGTACCTCATTTAATCTGAAATATACTAATTTATTTTCAGTTCAGAAATCATTATTTATTTTATTATAACACTAGCACAACATTGTTCCTTGAAAATATTTTATTTTTCTACATATAGTTTTCTATTTGTTCATATCTTCATTAAATAGTGTACATCTATACTCACTTAAAACAGTTCTCATGCGTTAAGTTTCGAATGACATGTGCAAATTCTTAAATTAATTTGTTCACTGATAGCTTTACACCTAATTTGTTTTAATTTAAATTAATTAACTTTAAAATAATTTATTTTTTTTATTTTTTTACCCCAAACTAATTTTAATTAAAAATAAATATAATATAGTTGCGATAATACATTGAATATATAATTTTATAATTTTACTAATTTTTTATGAATTTTTTTAGTTTAAATCATTAAATATGAAAAATTCATAAAAATTTAACAATATCATGATAGTTTACTTTCAAATGAATTATTATATTTATATAATATTGACTTTCAAATGAAATTAGTTTCAGATAAAAAAAATAACAGTAAAAATAAGTCAGTTAACTTAAGTTAAACGACTTGACCTTTAATTATTTGGGTCAATGGAGATAGATTAAATTAAAATAACTTATTTTTATTTTTACATATTTTTATTACATAATACTATTTAGTTGATAGAGTGAGAAGTAAAACCATTTTAATAATTTAGGACCAATTTATTTTAACTCAAGTTAATTGAATTATTTTTACTTCTATATCTTTTTTGCTTGAAACTAATTTTATTTGAAAGCTAATATCATGTAGATGCAATAATCAATTTAAAAGTAAATTTTCATGATATTTTTAAATTTTTATGAATTTTTATTTATTAATTCCTTAAACTAGAAAATTTAAAAACAATAAGATTATAAAAATTATATTTCAATGTGTTATTACATCTACATAAAATTAAATTTTAATTAAAGTTAGTTTCAGATAAAAAAGACATAAAAATAAAAATAAATTATTTTAAAATTAATTAATTTCAATTAAAACGAGCTGGCTCCTAATGAACATTAAATTCCTAAAGTTTATTAAATAAACAGAAAATGTCACAGTCACGACACGAGTGGACAGATGTCCATTAATTGTATTGTACCTAGTTCTATAAAATCTGTACATACAATGAAAGTTGATATCTTGGAAAATCTTTACTCCTGTACTTGAATACTGAATTATTCCCTATGGATCATAATCATTCCAACAACTCCAATTTTAATTTAGGTCCAATTGATTTGG
Organism: Aquilaria yunnanensis; assembly: GCA_039654915.1. NCBI lineage: Eukaryota > Viridiplantae > Streptophyta > Magnoliopsida > Malvales > Thymelaeaceae > Aquilaria > Aquilaria yunnanensis. Next base: position 69,232,194 of record CM077596.1, on the reverse strand, counting down.
GAGTGCTTAATTTGGAAATCAACTTAATAATAATAACAATAATATTAAAATTCCACGGCCCATGATTGAGAGAGAGAGAGAGAGAGAGAGAGAGAGAGAGAGAGGAGGGGGTGGGGGGGACTTACTTGAACGAGGTTGGATTGGAGGGCCACTCAGGAGCATACTTGTCAAGAGGGTAGCAATGAAGCCTGAGGTAGTCACGCCAGTTGTGGACTTGTTCTTTCGTCACATTAAAGCTCGTCGAAAGCCTCATCGTCTTGGACGGATCCTCTGAGTAGAGCTTCATTTTCTCCTCCACCGGCAGCGCAAAGAACTCACTCGCCACCGCCTGCATTCTGTCCACTGTCTCCCCACAAACGCCGTGGTTTATCACCTAATCACATGCCCCCGACGTTAATTGCAATTACTCCTCAGAAAGGAAGCCAGCAACAGCAAAAGTAATTTTGGCAATTAAAGAATATTTTAATATTACTAGCAGCTACATGTTCTTATAATTGAATTAATGGTACCTCACCTGGAAGAAACCGTAGTTCTTACAAGCATCTCCCACTTGACGAACAATTTGGGACCGGTCATCGCACCCCAAGTCTATCACCGGCACGTTTTCGCAGTCGAAGACTTCCGACAGCCGGGGACGCTCCGATTCCGGCCTGACATAACTCTCCGGCAGGTTGGAGAATCTGATTCCCGAGGAGAGAACCTTGGTTTCCATGCCCGACCAGCTTAATATATTAATCTAACCACGGAAAAACAAAAATAAGTGACTTTAAAAAATTGGGTCACCACCACTAGTTCAAAACTGGTGCAGCCAGTTCGGCGCTGACAGTGGGTAATTGGGGTAGAGTAGAGAACGAGATGAGATGAGCATCTTACATGATACAACCGCTACTACTCATTTATAAACAAGTGGGTCCGTTGAGTCGTTGACGGAGTTTTTCACCAAAGTCATCCCAATCGCTTATCGCTCCTCATGTTGCTGCCATGTATTCCTACGGAAATACCTACGCTGCGGCTACGCTTGTCTTCTATACGTGATTAAATAATGAGTTATGTAATATATTATTATTAATTTTCTACTAACATATATATTAATTTAAACTTTGCAAATCATTAAAAAAATTAATTTTAAAAGTCTTTTTTTTTTTTAAATAAGTATTTTTAATTGACTTTTTCCTTTCTTAAGTTGGATACAACAAAAATTCATTAAAAAATTAATTAATCTCTAAAAAGATTCTACTGAAGTGATTATCAAGTGAATAAAGTTTCAACTGACAATGACTCTGGATAAAAAAAATTAATAAAATTAAAAACAATAATTTTTTAATGAGTTTTTAGATTAAAAACAACTGAGCCATTATATCTTTATTTCTTAACCATTTATAAACATTGACTCTATGATTTGTGATGGTGGTGGCCAATTGAAAAGATAAATTGATAATGTGATTCATCTAATGGTTAAGAATAAGGGCAAGGGTAAAAGGTTGTGATCAAATGAAACGTACATCCAAAGACTTAAATAAATTCAAAAAATAAAAATTAGAAAGGAAAACGAATTGATGAATGGTTGAAGCATCCACCACTAGCATATATAGCATACCACTATACAATGAGGCAAATCTTCTATCTTCTTTCTCTATAAATTAATCCTCAAATGGAAAGCTTCTAGAGGCTCAATAGGAAGTGGATGAATCTCATTTGCTTCTTCTTGCTTGATTTGTCAATGTTTGGGCTAGTTTGCAGATGTGATGAAAGAGAAAAGGCATGGTTGGCTTGTGTGGCAGATTCCCCCATCTAGGACTAGCATATTCTAACAGCTCATTTGAGTTTAGTCTTGGTAGAACCTAATCGTTGGCCATCATTGCCACCATTGCCACCATTATGGTAGTTGATACAACATTAGAGTAGGGTCAACTACCTAAAGGTTGTCTTTTTCAAGTTTATTTGTTGTCACATAGCTGATTTTAAGCATTTTTATCATGGCGATCCCGATAGAGTTATCTTTCCTCAAATGGAAAGAGTAGTTAAATACCAAACAGGAAGAGCATTTGAAGCTACCGATATTTTTAGAGATTGATGCTTGAATCAAGTGTACAAATAAGCAGCTTGAAATGAAATTCTCGAGGTTGTCAATGGTGGTTCCCAAAAAGCTAAATCAAAGCTAACGGAGATTGGCTTCTGTTGCTGCTACAAAGAATCAACCCAAGTCCAATTAACGTTCACCAATGATTTACATTGATGATAAGGCCCAATTTGTATCGAGCGTTTGTTACCCACTTCCTAGAGAACAAAATAACTTTATTGATGATGATGGCTATTATCAGTAATGAGAAAGACCATGAAGTCTATGCACATTATATGCTCTAAAAAGCATTGCTGGGTTAGCAGGTTACACAAGGATGCCCAAAACCAATTTAAAGCATTGTATCACCTTAAACTAGAATGGTAAAGTTGGGTTTGAAATTTGTAGTTATGGTAGGACCCATAATTTTAACAGCATAAAGTACTCAATGTTTTTAAATAATAGGCAAGTGTTTTTTTTTTCTAGGTAATCAGAAAAAAAGAACAGATTGAAGAGTAACGATAGAATTAACACAACAACTGTGGCATAAGCCAGAGTAACACGTTGATGAGGTATTGCTACTAGTGATCAGTGATGGAAGGACCATCATACTAAGCTAGCTAGGGGTGTGCTGGTATCCACATCTCTTTTCAAGGCCCCCAACATGTGAGAATAATGTGTTAGAATGGTAATAGTAGGTAAACAATACGATAAAGCTAGTTGGACAACTCCTTCGATAGCAGCGAACTTAGCTTTGAAGGCTGACACATAATTCTGCTAGATTTGCCTGTCTTGGTATTTGGATGAGTGTTAGAACTCATCTATAACCATGTTGTCACTTCTATCCCTGAAAATCTCCGTCAAACACCATTAACCACAAAAATTTATGTATTAACTACTTGCCCTCACCACTTTCTTTTGCCCCACAACTGATATAAGGGATTTAGAGAATGGACAATGAAGTTTCTTATGGACCGGAGAAGCTAAATCAAATAATTATTACAATTCCTTGTACTGACTTTTGCAATTTACCTAATACAAAAAATGCCAAATACTAACAACAAACAAGCAAGCGAAATTTTTAATTACTATATTACTGATTATTAAAAATAATTTCAAATCTATTTATAATTAACAAACTTAGATTTTAATTAATATAATAATTAAAATATCTAATTACTATATTACTAATTATTACAATTTTTAAAATATCTTTTTATTAAACGTAATCTAACATTAATTAAATAAAATTAACACATTAGTTTTTGCTAAAATTAATCCAAAAAAACTAGCACTAAAATTTATTAACACATTAGTTTATGATAAAATTAATCCAACAAAATTAACACTAAAATTTAGTACTAAAATTAATACTTAAATAACCACAAAAATTAACAAGAAAATTTATTACTAAAATTAAAACTTAAAAAACACTAAATTTAATCCTTAAATTTAATACTAATTTTAACACTTAATTTAATCATTAAATTTAGCATTCAAATTAGCACTTAAATTTAAACTAAAATTTAGCAACAATATTAACAGCAAAATTCATCCTGGAATAAAATTAACATATAATCTAGCAAAATGTAAAGATATAATCCACATACAAATTAAACACCAAAATTTCAGCAAAATTTGACTAGAAATTTCAGCGACACTAAAAACAAATACCAAAATTTTTCGAACACTAAACTTCTGACAAACTAACGCCATATTAAATAAATGAAAACTTAACAATAAGATTCAACTTAGAAAAAGAATTATTAAAAAAAAGACGTTGAAATCTTACTAGAATCAGAAGATGGCATGGCAGATGATTGGAAAATGATCAGCAAAAGTTAGAGGCAATGAGCAAGGAGCAAAAAGGAGGAAGAAGTTGAGAGGAGATTATAGGGATGAAGATTGTTAGAATGAAGTGGAATTTAGCGAATGAAGATTGTTAGAATGATATAGTGTGAAGACAATAGAGCTTCAACCAGAAAGAATGAAGAAGTGGAGAATCATAAGCAAAGATGGAGGGTAAAGAAGGGGAAAACGGCGAAGAAGGAGAAATGAAGAAGAAAGACAAGTGGTTAAGGAAAATGGAGTTTATGCAATTAAAATTGTGACTGATCTTTTTTTTTTTTTTTTTGTTCTGCTGATATGCGATTGAAGGAAAATATATTTAATTGATGCATCTACTATGTGATTGACAGAAAAAATATATTTAATTTGTGACACTAGTGTGTGACTGACAAGAAAATATAATTAATTCATGTGATTTCCATGCAATTAACAAGTTAACATTTTTTTAAATCGTGAGACTACTATTCGACTAACAATATAATATTTTTTAAATGATGTGACTACCGTACGACTGATTCTCGTATGACTGAAACTGAAAATTAATGGCTCACATTCAGGGACTGACATTTAGTCACATGAATTAATCACATGTTACAGTTTTTCTTGTAGTGTCCATTAGGGGTGAGCACGGGTCGGGTAGAACCATGGGTTTATCCAACCCAATAGGGGTGGGTAGGGTTGGGTTAGGTAAAAATTGTTCATGGTTCATGGGTTGGTTCCATCTGTTAAAAATCCATCGGTTTTTGGGTTGGTTTCGGTTCCATATGGAACCAAACCGAAGGGGAACCGAACCGAGGTTATTATAAGTTAATTTACATGTATATTATATATTATGTATAATGTAAGGGTAAATATGAAAGTTTAGAAAGTATAGGGGTTTGAATGTCCTTTTAAACAAAAATGAATGGTCCACATTGGGTATTACCATTTTTTAATTCAATAATTCGTCTTCTCATCTCTGTCTCTCCGTTTCCATTTCAGCTGCGATTCGTAACTTCAACTGTTCTTCAAAGTTCAAACAGAGAAAGGGTTAGGGTTTTGCAAATTGAACGCCAAATTCAAAGAGAAAGACGAAAAAGATGAGGCCTCTCGGCGTGGGAATGGTTATCGACTGATCGAGGATCGAAGGACGGAAGCGGTTGAGGATCACAAGCAGCGCCGTCGGCCAGTTGATTCCAAGCTGTCCAAAGCAGCTTCCTATTTGTCTCATCTAGGATCTTCCGCAATTCTTCACAGGTAATCTAGCTTTTAGTATCCTTCCCCACGTTCCATTTGTTTGTTCCATCTGATGTTGCAATATGCTCATGTATTGGCCATCTCCGATCCTTGTTCAAGTCCATTTCAGATCGTGTTAATTTAATCTGTTCGGAGGAATTAATCTAAATCATGTGGTTAACATCACAAGAGTCTTTCTGTTCCAAGCATAAGAATCCCACTATATGGGTTCCGAAGAATTTTTCTGTAAATTCATTTTTTACGGTAGGGTTATTTCTTTCATGATCATTCAGGAATCAGGATCTCTAAAGATAAATTCTGTTAAACATTTTAGGTTGATTCCACCAAGGTCTGGAATGAATAAGATAATGTTACTTGGGAGAAGAATAATAACATCTTTAATCTCGCTTTCTTTTCTGGACAGTCTATACTCTGTAGAACATATTAGAGTGCTGAAGGGCAAAGAGAGCTCCTTATTTATGTTCAAAGGGCTTCCAAAAATCACTCTTCATGTGTCATTTTTGCAGACACTTCCTGCCTTACTCTTGTAAATATTTTGTAACACCCTTGCAGCCTTTGCTGGTATTTATTTAGTTGTCAAAGGGAAAAAGAAAAAGAAAATAAGAAGCTGTAATTTATTCATTTACTTTAATGGATAGGTCTGCTGGCTCATTTGAATCTATTCACCTGTTCATCATGCTATAATGGTTTTTTTTTCTGATATCATGATTTGCTGGTTGCCCACAATGTGATTTTCTACCATGTCTTTGATCCAACAATCTGATATTTCGTTTAATGCTACAGCCTACAGGTGCAATTTCTTGAACTTCTCCAGAAACATACGATGCCTCAAGTGTAAAGCAGAGGGACCTGTGAGGGTTAGTGTAGATGAAAAGGAAATGAAAAAAGGAGATTGGATCTGCCCAAAGTAAGCTCTGCTCTTCTGTTTCCAAAGGCTTTTGTTTGACTCTAATTCAACTGAATAAACAGCAACTCATGGCTCTATGCTTAACCTGTGATTAGTAAAATATGAAAAGGTTAGGGAAGTGAAGTGAACCCTGGTAAATGTCTAAATGATCCTAGTTCTGTCCTCTAACCATGGAGAAGCAGAGGTTCCATGGGCAGGTCTAGTAATGGATATTATTACATGGTTTTCTTTTCTTATTCTTTGCTTTTGTAGTCTGTTGGTTACGTTCCAATTTTCTTTGTTGTTTTCTTTTTTTGGTTGTTCAATAAGAATAAAAGGATTATGTTTTTAACTATCATTAATACAAACTTGAATTCATACCAGGTCTCTGTATGTCCAAACTGTGGTGGAGAAAGTGAAGTGATTTCTGAATATTGCCAAAAGTGTGTTGGCAAAGGTTTTACACGTGCTAAGAAGAAAACAAGGTGAATTACAATGAAGATTCAATAATAATGCTCTCTTGATATCTGTGTTATATTAGTATTTTTCTCTAAAAATCATCACGTTAAATAGCTTACTAAACAATTTTCTTATTTTTGCTCCTTAGTTTATTTTATTGTGGTAATAAATGGATGTGCTTTACTTCTTCAGGTTATTGAAAAGTTCCCTGAACTACTTGGAGGTGTCACACTTAAGGATTTCATGCATGCTTATTTTGCAGGTGACTTTATAGTTGTCTTATAGCTTTTAAATTCTTTGAGGATGGTCATTCATGATTCATTGTATCATCAAATAAATCCTGGAAGCTCATGAGTAGATGGAACTCAGTAGATTGTGAAGAAAATGAAAATTGTTTTAAAGCAAGTTCAATAATATATATTTTTTATTTTATGACCATCTTGAGTCTCATTTCTTGGAATGCTGAGCATTCTTTACTACTTTGTGAATGCAATTAATTGAGGTAGGTGAAAGTTTGTCATGGATTATCAATAATGTCTGCTTGCAACTATAAGCCACCCTTCACTAAATCTGATCACACAAAAACAGAAGAAAGAAAACGAAAAGAAAAACTTATTTACTTTTCTCATGACATTGTCTTGCATGTGGCAGTTGAATCTCGAGCATGGGAAAGCACGGGTGGCTACTCTCTGGTAATTCTGAATTTCTTTTTTGGCCATTTGTATTGAAAACTTTCAGAAGTTATTGCCATTGTAGTTCTATTTCTGTATTGATTCCTCTAAATCATTGAGTTATTCTATAGATCCCTTTTGCAGATTTTTTGAATCATGATGGATCTTCCAATTCAATTTTAGAAAGTTATGAAGTGACAAAAACATCATAGGTACTTGGGTTTATTTCGCTATTGTTTGCTGTGACTTGGGTTTATTTGGCTACTGTGTTTGCTGTAACTTGGGTTTATTTTCTTTTGCTACTGGTTCTTATAACTTGGCTTTGATTTATATGGTTCTGCTTTTTTGTTTTGCAGGCTTCTTCCATTTCCGTTCCTTCATCTAATTCGTAGCCTTTATTTTACAGCAAGAGGAGCAAAGTTTCTTCCTGACACCTAGGTAATAAATTTCTTCCACTTCTGTATCTTTGGTTATTTGTTCTCCCCAACATCATTTTATTGGAAAAAATATGTTGATAATGGTACCTAGCAACCTGCTAGCTACTAAACTAACAACTAAAAGGGGGAAGTTTTTCAATTAATCATATATCAGTAATCTTTGATTTTGTTGAAAGTTAGGATTCACACGGTGTTCCGTTATTGTACCATGATGGAAATATCAAGTTCTGTATCTTCATGTTCGGTGGGTATTAGGGAATATAATTTTGTTATTATTGGTGCTGCTTGTTAGTTTATGTTGGTTTATTTTAGTTCAATATTCTAATATAAATTTTTTATATCAAAATGACAGATGTCTAATACATCTCCTCCAACTGAAGTTAGCATTGATGCACCTACATCCACTCCAAGTGTAGGGGCTGTTAGTGCTCCAAATGCCCCAGCACCTAATGCTACAAGCACAGAGGGGGCTGCTGCTGGAAACGCAGCACAGGAGAGTACAGGTTCTAAAATTTGGGATGCTTTCATTAAGATTTCTGATCCACAGAAAAAAGAAAAAGATAAAGCTAAATGTAAGCATTGTGGAAAGATTTATGTTTGCCCAACTTCATATGGTACAAGCACATTGTGGAAACATTATCATAAATGCATTAAGAATCCGGATAGGGGTAAAAATAAGAAGCAAAAATGTTTGGCTGTTCAGTTGCGAGATCAGGATACTTGTAGTATTGTTAGTGTGAAGTTTGACCAAGAGGCTTTAAAGAAAGGGTTGTGTAGGATGATAATGGTAGATGAATTACCCTTTAAGTTTGTGGAACGGGAAGGCTTTCGTAATTTTCTTCAACTTTGTGAGCCTCGATTTCGCATGCCTTCCCGTTTTACAATAGCTAGAGGTTGCATGGGGCTTTACTTAGAGGAGAAAAAAAAGGTAATGGCTGCCTTGGAAAGTAATACACAAAGGGTTTGTCTGACAACTGATACATGGTCTTCTCTGCAAAATATTAACTACATGTGTCTCACGGTTCACTTTATTGATCATGATTGGAAGTTGCATAAGAGAATTTTGAACTTTTGTCCAATATCTAGTCACAAAGGTGATGACATTGGTAGGGAGATCGAAAAGTGTTTGCATGATTGGAAGCTTGATAATGTTTTCACAATAACAGTTGATAATGCAAGTTCTAATGATACTGCCATTGCATATTTAAAGAGGAAGTTTAAGGATCGGAGTTCAACTGTTTTAGCTTGTGATTTTATTCATATGAGATGTGTTGTCCACATTCTGAATATTGTTGTGCAAGATGGTCTAAAAGAATCAGATTTGCCCATTTCAAAAATTCGTGAAGCTGTCCGTTTTGTTAGGGCTTCTCCTCAAAGGCTTAACACTTTTAAAGAATGTGTTAAGCATGAAAAAATAGGGTTCAAAAGTCACTTATGTTTGGATGTAGTGACTAGGTGGAATTCAACCTACCTAATGTTAGAAACTGCTGTTAAATTTCAGAAAGCCTTTGAGAGATTAGAGGAGATAGATTCCAAATATGTAGTTGAACTCTTGGGGAAAAATGGGATACCCAATGAGAATGATTGGGAGAAGGCCAAAGTTTTAGTGAAGTTCTTGCAAGCCTTTTACAATGTTACTTTGCGAATCTCTGGTTCTTTATATGTCACTTCATATAATTTTGTGCTTGAGATTTGTTCCATATTGTGCCTATTGAATGAGTGGATGAAAAGTGATGATCAAAACTTGAAGTTAATGGTTGGGAAAATGAAAGAAAAATTTGACAAATACTGGGGGAATGTGGACAAGATGAATATGTTGTTGTTTGTTGCAATGGTCCTTGATCCCCGATACAAGCTCAAGTACATGAAGGCCATGTTTACCCAAGTATATGCGAAAGATGAGGCAGAGAAGTTGGTAGTTAAAGTGAAGGATACATTGACTCTTTTAGTTAATTTTTATGATTCTTCACCTTCAAATAAAGTGGACAAGAATAGGGCTGAAGTTTATGAATTCATGGATATTGATAGTAGAGAAAGAAGCCATCTTTCTTTGTTGAAATCAAAATTAAAGGACACCTTAGAAGAAGAAGATTCGACAGATATCAAATCAGAGTTGGATAAGTATTTGGATGAACAACGTGAAAAAGATGTAACTGATTTTGATATACTGAATTGGTGGAAGGTGAATTCCTTAAGGTATGTACTGCTTTCGAAGATTGCAAGAGATGTGCTAAGCATACCTATTTATACTGTTGCATCAGAATCGGCCTTCTCGGTTGGTGGTAGAGTTCTTGACTCATTTCGGAGCTCCTTAACTCCTGCTGTGGTTCAGGCCCTCATTTGTGGCCAAGATTGGCTTCGTGCCTCCCCTCTACCCATTTTGGTTGAAGAAAACCTTGAGGATTTAGAGATTATTGAAAAAGGTAATTATTATGGTTTGGTTCTAAATTTCTAATGTTACTAATTTATTGATTCATTTTTTTGTATGATCTTATTTTGATTGATGATATGCTTGTCTTTTAGATTTGTCTGATTTGCATATGGAGTCGAGAAATCACCACAGAGGCTAATTTAACATCTTAGGGGCAGCTGTACAAGTAAGTACATGCTTTTGTTTACTGTTTTTTACTTTTCTTTAATGATATGATGATAAAAGTTGCCAATTAGGGCTCATGAAATAAAAATAGTGAGACTGCTTGTTTATGAGTTAAAACTAGAGTTAAATTGGATGTGCTGGTGATGGTGAAATTGCAGGTGAAATTGCATGTAGTTAGAGGGTTCTCGAGTGCTGTTGGTGCATAAAGAATGTGTGCTTGGTGCTGCTGTGTTGGTGATAAAAGCCATGTAGTTTATTCCGGTGTTCAAACAATATGTAACAAACTTTGAATTCTACTATGAACTTTTGTATTTAAATATGGATTTATATCTGTAGCATGTTTTATATCTGTAGCATGTTGAATGCTCTCTAAATTTATTGTGGATCAAATGAGTGTGGATTTCTTGTGCCCTCTGTAGTTGTAAATTTAAATCCAATTTCATGTGCAATTATTTTGTATTGCTTTTGTTTGCTTTCATGGATTCCTTTGTTTGTGCATATCTGATTTATGGATGCGGCCATTTTGTTCTCATTAGAAGGGGGCTGATTCTACACCCTTTTACTTCTGTGGATGCATTTTTTTCTCTTCTGATTTCTGGGGTGTGTTAAATTTATAACTTTATCAAGATATAATTGTCTGTTGGTAGAGTTATTGCCGTCACCTTTTCTTAAACAGATGAAGCTATGAGAAAGATTGTAAATTCTTAAACAAAAAGGTTTTGAAACAGAGAAATTACTAGCTCAGTGCTTTATGACAGCCCAGGATTAATATGTTTCAGGAGGATTTTTTTGTTAGCCCAAGATCAATATGTTGGTTAAGTTGCAAGTGATTAACTTTATGTGTTTCTGATTTACTTGTTTCATCATAAATTGGTCTCTAGGATTTAGTTGGCTTATGTAGTGTTGTTGCTTTTCCTGGTTGAGTTCATTGTGTCCTTGGGTGGTTATATAGTATAAAACAAAAGAAATTGCTCTTTTAGTGCATATAAGTATATAAAACAAAAGGAATTACTCTTTTAGAGCATATAAGTAAACTTGGCTCAAACTAAGTGGAGTGGGGACATAGGATTCATTTAGTCTAGTGAACTAGGATTAAGGTGGAGTTAATTTATTGGTATGCTATACCTGTATTCATGATCAAAGAATGCTAAAAGGCCTTTCCAACCGTGAGATATCCTTTCAGGTGTATTGAGATAATGTTGTGAATTGTTGGTGATATGACTTGTAAGCATAAATTAGCAACGAATGAGAAATATTAGGGTAGAAGGATTTGAGTTTGAGGCCGCAGTATATGCTGTAAATTTTAGTTTCTGTGGGCCTGTGTTGTTAAAACTGTTGTTTTTAGGTAAGGAATTTGGTTTGGTGGTTTTTGTTGGAATTAGAAATGGCAACTTGACATCCCCAAGTTTATCCATTAGTACTTCTGGGTTCTCTATTTTGGTCCCTTTTTTCTTGCGTCTTTTTCACTTCATAGCTCTAAGATGTCATGGGTTCCCCTTTTGTAGCGCTTGGAAGGGGTAGCGTAAATTAGGAAGCCTCCTTAAAATGAAAGTTTTTTGTTGTATCAGTCTTATTCTTGCTGTGTATGTTGATTTGTTGAGTTGGAAGAGATCTGTTGTGGAACCGTCAGACCCGAGGACTCAGAACCGAAAACCCAGAACCATGGTTCTGGTTCTGGTCGGTTCTCGGTTCTCGGGTTGGGTTGTTATTTTGTGGAACTGAAGGATTTTCGGTTTGGTTCGGTTCCGCTAGTAACCCGCACCAAACCGAACCATGCTCAGCCCTAGTGTACATACACCTCAAGTTGTCTGATTCAGACGACTTAGTCCTTGTACTTGAGCTCGATCGGCATATTTGATCCCAGCAACTCTTCCAATACTCGGAGGAGTTGGTCCAACCGCGCGCCAATTGAACATGGTCGCACATTCATAATGTGACTGACGCTTGTCTAATGGTACACAGCTATTTAGCTTGCCAATCCTTTCCTCTGCATCCACAAAATCTATCATCACCATATATATTTTCGCTTTGCTCGATTTGACGTTGTGAGATCATGTTTTTCCTCCAGACAATTTTATGCCAGTAATATTAATTTACTCCCCGCAGAGTTGAAATGTATTTGTAAAGTAATAAACTAGGCAACGAAAGTTACAAAAAAACAAAAAAGTATCCATAACTGTGGGCTCGGATGGGAGTCCAAGTCCCAAACCCGTCACCCATCATCGAACTGCTCGAGCCTTCATGGCCCTTGGGCATGTTGACGTGTGTCAGGTGAACTGTGAAGACAAGTTCGTTGGCTGTGATATAGCAACAAAAAATGACCTAAATGCATCTATGGTCACTTAACTTTGTCATTTCGTATGAGTTAATCCCTCAATTTTGATTCAGCATGACTTAGTCCTCTAACTTTGAAAAATAATGCTACTTAGTCCCTCAGCTAACGGATTGACTTATGACGTCAGAAGCTTGCTAAGGTGAAATTATGCTATCAGACAGTAAACTTTATTTGGTGGCTTACACTTGTCAAGATATTATGTACTTGCAACGTACTCCACTTCCAACAAATTGAGTTACGACTGCCCCGTACGTACTCTGGCCATTGTTGTTATCTATTTTTCAATTTAACCACTTTGAAATGTTTTAAATTTAAGTCACCTTCTAGGGATTAACACACCCAATTTTTCAAAATTTAGGGATTAAGTCATACTGAGTCATACTTAAGGGACCAACTACCATGAGTCAACAAAGTTAAGGGACCAATTAATGCATTTAGGCCCAAAAAATTTTGTTACACTTAATATTTAGATAAAAGGCAAGTTCTAACAAGGACTGTAGGTAAACCCAAGGAACGATAATTGTCAAATCTTGCACAACAGCTGGGCAAAAAATACTTGCGATCGTTTATACTAACATAAAATTGCCTTTGTGATCATAAATTTCTATAAAATAACAGTTCGTTTATGCTTCGAAGGGACTAGGATATATGCAGGTATGCAAACTTTAACTAATTGATCCAACATACACATGTTTGACAATCGGACTCTCCTTTGAGGTTTCATTGAATTTCTTCATAAATACTTACTAATTACACTTATAAAAATTTTACGCTTGAAAATTCACTCTTATCTTAAGAATAATTTGAGTTTTGTGGTTGTGGGGAATTGAAATAATGAATATTTACTCTTATTAGAATTCTAATACAAACTTATTAATTGCTTTATATTAAATTTAAATCGTGTAATACTTTTCCATAGTAAATGAAAAAGGTCAAGTTATCAAATTTTACTCTCTATAAATGTAAAATAGTAATTTTATCCACTATTTCAAAAAAAAAAAAAAGCAAAAGGGTAAAAAATAAGTTTTCAAACCTGTGAAGTTTAATTGTAATTAGTAGCAAAATATAGGAAAAAGTTGTGATTAACATTAAAGCAAATGACACTTGAAAATTTAGCTCAGTAACCATTTCAATGCACACCAGGGTTCAACCTACATTGAATCTTATAATACATTATATTGTATTGTATTTTAAGTAAAACAAAAAACATTAAAGCAAATGGAGTTCGAGACGGCAGAAAAGTCGGCAAGAGAAAATGCGCAAATAGTTTTTTGTTTTTTCCAAAAAAATTCTCTGGTGCGTTTAATTTGGACATCTAAAAAGCATGGTTTCGACGTCCTACACTCATAAAATAGGCTACAATTAAGCACCATCTCCCAAATTTTTCGTTAACAGGACAAATGAGAAGATTTGCACTCCGCATCAGGAGGGATCTTTCCACCGTTTTCCCAACCTTCCGCTCAGTGGAATGTCTCAACTTTAAACAAATCCAAAAGCGAAGGGATGCAAAAAGGAAAAATCTTATTTTGTGCACGCGAGGGCATGAACCAAACCAAAAGGCTCTAGTACCTCTTGATACGTTTTGTCTGGACAACCTAGTCGCATGGATGGAACACTTGCCGTTAATGGCTCTATTTAGGAACAATTTTTATATTTAATATTAAAATTTTATATAATTTATTAATGGTGTAAATGAAATTGTTAAAATTAAAAATTAATAATTTTTTTAAATAATTTTTTAAAAAACCTAACACTAATGAAATCACCATCAGTAATGCTAAACGGAACCAACGAATCTACCTAAGGGAAACAGTTCAAGAGCCTTATCTCCCTCTCCCTCCCGGGCTCTCACCATTAAAATGTTATTGACGGGTTCTATTTTGCGGGTGGTGTAGCAGGTTGGTTATTATTAGTTCCCCCCTCCTGAATTTCATCTAGGATTGGTTTCGACGTTATTAGGCCTAACTTTGTTACACCAATTTTCAAATACCCGAACAAAATTGAACGTGCTAAAATTGAAGTGAGGAACCGACCCACGAGGCGCCTCCTAGGTCCCTACCCTATAGCCAAAGTCAATAAACAAAGGTGACGAAAATTTAAGTAGGGTGCAGAGAGTCTGACCTCTTGTTATTGGCACGTTTGTGTGTCGTGAACAGTGTACTAAGATTCTTATCTTCTGCTTCCGTTACTTGGGCACTGGACACAGTTCGGTGTTGTTTTAGATAAAAAAGAAATGATGGAGAAGGAAGAACGTTTTAAGGCTGATATATCATCAGCTCTTTTCGGATAATTATTTTTATTATAAAATATCAATAATAATTCCTCCATCCCAAAACGTTTGCACTATTTACTTTTGAGTGATGAATTTATAATGTTTTATTTTTAATATTTTAGTATATAAATAAAAAAAATTTATATATAAATAATAGATTATGACTTATAGTTTTTAAATATATTTTTTTATTTTTTTTTAAAAAAAATATGAATTAACTCAAGTTAAACTATTTAAAAAAGTTAATTGGGGCAAATGTTTTGGGACGGAGGGAATATATTTTTATATATTTTTTAATTAAATTTATGAAATAACTTATTTATATATAAAATGATAAATATAGTCTTCCTCCAATAAAACAATCATCCATGTATGTATTTGTGGCAACGTGTGGTTTTCTGGAGTCACCACCAATCTGTTTCACCTAGGTCGATTGGTCACCTTAAAATTGGTCTGCGAGAGTTCGGGGATTCGGGAGTACGGTTACGTTAAAACAACTTTGTTAAAACGCCCAAAAATTGGTACCTTAGTTGATTTCAATTTTGTTTTGCTTTGCTTAAAAAAAATATTCAGTTAATTTTCAAACTAGAAATTTTAACTGAATTAATCGGATATGGATTTTTAAATTAATACCGGTTTAAAAATCTTTAGTAATTAATTTGTATAAAAATTTGATATTTCCGAACCATGGACTCTGCCGAGTCACCCGGACACGGAATTTGATGAAATTTTAATTAAATACTTTAATTTCCATATCATGAATCCCGGAGGATTATCATAATATGGATTTTTATCTTAATTTTATTCATTTAAAATTTGATAATAAAAATTTATTAAAAATCTTTAATTTACTATTCATTATTTAATTAATTAATTTTTTTGTCATAAATTTTTATGGAATTTTGGAAAAAATGTTGTCTAAAATTTTATTTTCCATTCTTTCTTTTTTGAAAGATTTTTAAAATAATTATCTAATCTTTGGGTCTAAAAATATACTTAAAAATAATTGATTTTTGTGGAATTGTTTGGTTATGATTTTTTTATAAAAAGGAAAAACAAAAGGTTGAATTTTTGTTTTTATTTTTTATTTTTTATTTTTTGAGGAAATAAAAAGGATACGTTTTAATATTCCAATTAATGTTTAAAAATATGAAAGAAAACAAAGGATTGGGGCTTGGTAATAAAAATGGATTCTTGATTAGTCCTAAAATAAAGTTAATTATTCACATAAAAAAATTTCTTCTTATTGCTTTGTTATTATTTTTTTATTTTATTTTTTATTTTATGGCTAAAGGTAAATTAAGTGAAATAAGTTTAACCAAAAAAATAAAATTGTTTGCATAAACAAAGGAAAATTAAAGGAATAAAGTGGATGTTTTCTTTTGTTTTAGTTTGGACAACCATTTAAAAAGTAAAAGATGTATAAATAACATATGTAAATAAAAGGAAGAAAGACACATAAAGCAAATAAAGGAATATTAAAAGATAATAAATAAAGTGGGGCTTTTTGGCCATCCACTTAAATAAATAATAAATAAGAGATATAACCATCCATTAATTATAATAATAATAATAATAATAATAATAATAGTAATAATAAAATTAATAATTAATAATAAAAAGGTTAGATTATGTTAGTTGTTAAATGATAATAACAATAATAATAAAGGTTGTTAAATAATAATAATAATAACAATAAAGGTTAAGTTATATTAATAATAATAATAACAATAAAGGTTAAGTTATGTTAGTTGTTAAATAATAATAACAATAACAATAAAAGTTAGTTATGTTAGCAATTAATAATAATAATAATAATAATAACAATAAATAGTTAGTAAGTTAGTGAGTTAATGATAGTACTAATAATAAGAGTTAGTGAGGTTAGTTTAATTAATAACAACAATAAAAAAAAGGTTAGTAATAATAACAACAATAATAAATAAACAAGTAAAGATAAAAGAGTTAGTAATTAGTTTTTTTCTGCAAAGGATGAAAAAAGAAGATTAGTGACTCAAGTGAAATAAATGAAAAGATGAAGGATTAAGTAGGGGTTTTACCCTTAAAACTTAAAATTTGAATTCTGGAGAAGGAAACAGAGCGTGACGGCGTAGCGCGCGAGAGGGGGTGGACGGCAGCTGGGCGACGGCCGACTAACGGCGGGCAGGCGACGGCTGCAGCGTGCCGAAAAGGGGACGACAGCAGGGGAGGCGTGGGGGCGATGGCGGACGGGCAGCGTGCAGGAAAGAGAGAGAGAAGTGAAACGGAAGAAAAGAAAAAAAAAACAAACGAAGAAGATGGTCAAAACGTAAGGAAAAAAAATCTGGGACTTTCTGGGAAGAGGGAGGAGAGGCTAGGGACTAAGGATGTAGTTTTTCTCCTTTTTTTAATACGGAGCTCTAAGCTTTCTTTCTATTTTTTTTTCTCTTTCTCCCTGTGTTAACACACAGATTTGGAGCCCTATTTATAGGGGAAGGGGTGCTGTACTGTTCAAAATTAAAAATTAATTAAATTCAAACTTATCTTTTAATTTGGTAAAATGACAGTTTCAGTCCTTTACGTCTCTCAGACTCTGGATAAGTTCCTGAAGCTTCTGATTTTGACAATTTTGTCGTTTTCTGTTAATTGGGGCCAGAACGGTTACGCTGGCCCCAAATTGATGTGACAAACTACCAAATGCTCCTGGAACTTTCAGATTTTGTCAATTTTTCCCGAAACTTCTCAATTTTGTCATTTTTACCTCAAACTTTTTAATTTTGTCATTTTTATGGAGTTTTCTTTTTTTCTTTCAAACATACACATATACACACATATATCATTTTAAATCAAATCTTCACAAAACAAAACAAAAAAATGTATTTTAAACTAATTAACTTAATTAAAATTTTTCAGTAATAATAATAATAATAAAATATATTATTATTTATTATTATTTTTTTTAATTAATTTTTTTTTGTTTAATTTTTTTTAATGGTCGGACGAAATTGGGTGTCAACAGTTGCCCCCATTTGCATGCTTCATGAGACATGATGCAAGCAAAGTCGTTACCAAATTTCGTCAGACTTAGCTAGGCATTGAAAACTTTCTCGCCGCCTAAATCCTGAGGTTAAGAAACTTTTCTTAGAACATCGACAATAGGAATTCTCCTATTGTTGCAAGTTTGAGGTTAAGGAAAGGTCCTTAGAACCTCTACGATAGGAAAGCTCCTATCGTTGTAAGATAGACTGATTGATTGATTGTTTGAGGTTAAGGAACTCTCCTTAGAACCTCGACGATAGGAACTCTCCTATCGTTGCAAGTTTGAGGTTAAGGGCCCTACCTTAGAACCTCTGCGATAAGAACTCTCTTATCGTTTGAAGGAAAATTGATGATTGATTGTTTGAGGTTTAAGGAACTATCCTTAGAACCTCAACGATAGGAACTCTCCTATCGTTGCAAGTTTGAGGTTAAGGGCCCTACCTTAGAACCTCTACGATAAGAACTCTCTTATCGTTTAAGAAAAATTGATGATTGATTGTTTGAGGTTTAAGGAACTCTCCTTAGAACCTTGACGATAGGAACTCTCCTATCGTTGCAAGTTTGAGGTTAAGGCCCCTACCTTAGAACCTCGACGATAGGAACCCTCCTATCGTTGCAAGTTTGAGGTTAAGGGCCCTACCTTAGAACCTCAACGATAGGAACCCTCCTATCGTTGCAAGATGGACTGATTGATTACGAGGCAAAGGTTCCGTCCTTAGAACCTCGTTGAAATTGAAATTGATTGATTACAAGGCAAAGGTTCCGTCCTTAGAACCTCGTTGAAATTGAAATTGATTGATTACGAGGCAAAGGTTCCGTCCTTAGAATCTCGTTGAAATTGAAATTGATTGTGGAGAAAAACTCTTTCCTCCTTTTTAAGTACCTCAGACAATCGAAGCTGAAATGTTCTATTCGGAAGTGTGAATTTTCATAATAGGTGAGTGCAGAAATTTAGACTTCGATGAGATGAGTAAATCTTGATGATGACAATAACACTAACAAATTATGTAAAGGGAACGGATGTTTGGAATCAATATCTAAGGTTCATCTAATATTTTTTTCAGTAAATATAGATTCCCTTGTGAGATATGTCATCCAAATAAGGTTGAAGCTTAACTACCCCAAAATGTCATGCTTAGTAGACCTAATAGGATGCGTCTCAAGAGCAATAAAAATTACTCTTTACTCAGCCATTCCAACCTAAAGGCGTTGTCCTGTGGTTTTAATATCAGCATGAACGAAACTATTTTATAAAAAAAGAAATTCCCTGAAAAGAAAAACTGAAATGCGAAAGAAAATGCTGATAATAAAACTAAAGGACAAGAAAAATGGATCAGATCGCTAGAGGACCATTATAGGAGTAAACTGGTCAGGAAAGACTGTCGTGTCCAGTCTATCTGAATCATTGCTGGATCTGGTTCAGGAACAAAAGCTTGTATTTTATCTAGCAATTCTTCAGCAGTTGTTGCGGATATTATGATTCGTCGTGACACTCTTGATATGAAATTCTTCTGCATAGCATAATCCATAAAAGCTATCAGACCTGTAAAGAAATTGTTAACATTCAAAAGCCCAATGGGTTTCTTATGCAAATTAAGTTGGGTCATGGAAGCAATTTGGAAGACTTCTCCTGATGTACCAAAACCACCTGGTAGAGCGATAAAAGCATCAGTATTTAAAAGTATTTGTAACACACGCTCTTGCAAATTTTTAACCACTAATTCTTCTCCAATCGTGCCCCCAGAAACAAATTTCAAAGGTCCAGGGATGATACCCAAAACTTGACTTCCTCCTAAAGATGCTGCTAATGCTACACCTCTCATTAATCCGACACTACCTCCTCCATAAACTAAATGTATTTTTCGCTCAACTAATACTCTACCCAAATGGTTGGCTGCCTTTAAATACTCTTCATCTTTTC
Source organism: Aquilaria yunnanensis (assembly GCA_039654915.1). Taxonomy (NCBI): domain Eukaryota; kingdom Viridiplantae; phylum Streptophyta; class Magnoliopsida; order Malvales; family Thymelaeaceae; genus Aquilaria; species Aquilaria yunnanensis. Next base: position 69,212,456 of record CM077596.1, on the reverse strand, counting down.
CAGGAAAAGCCCCAGAAAATACACAAATACTTCGGGGTTTACGAGTGGAGGTTTTCTCCATTCCTATCCTTACCCATGTGAGAAAAGAAGAAAAGAGGATATATTTATATAGATGAAAAGATAAAGTAATAATTTTATACTCAAGAGTGGATACATTATTGCTAGCTATACACAGTAGTCACGACTATGGCTCAGGTCGGGAGTGGGTACATTATCGTCAAAAGAGGAGGAAAATTTCAAAAATAACTAAAATATACAGTAGTCGCGATTGTAGCTTATGTCAGGAGTAGGTACGTGATTGTCGGAAGTGAAGGAAAATTTCAAAAGTGGCAGCTATATACAGTAGTCCGTGTCAGGAGTGGGTACATTATTGCCAAAGGAGGAGGAAAATTTCAAAAGCGACAGCTAGCATGTACAGTATCGTGACTATGGCTCATGTCAGGAGTAGATACATTATCGCCGAAAGAGGAGGAAAATTTCAAAAGCGACAGCTAGCACGTACAGTAATCGTGACTTTGGTTCACGTCAGGAGTGGATACATTATTACCAAAAGGGGAGGAAAATTTCAAAAGCGACAGCTAGCACGTACAGTAATCGTGACTTTGATCCTCGTCTTCCACTGGCTTTGCGTCCAGTAATGGCTTCAATGCTTTCTATGAATCGGTGATTTGCATCTCATCTAGCTTTTTCACAAACTGGCAAACAGGGTCGTTTAGGGTCAGATTCCCAAGACTGGAACGATCTCGTTCTTTTTGGAAAATTATCCATAATCCAACAACCTCAAATTGCACTATTCCGCAAGAATGCGCTTCAAGAACCTCTCGGATATCTTCCAGAGATTCCTTACGCAAGCCATTCTTGATGAATTTTATTCTATCTTCACGATTTCTGGTAATCACTCCTGGAGAACGACATTTAGCACCGCAAATCCACCATCCACAATTATGACAGACGCCTAGCCTCTTTGCTCTTCTCTTTTTGGCATAAGCGCTTTTACCAAAGCCGGGCATATGGGGAAAGAACGCATCTGGAACTTCACCAGCCGAACGAACCTCAGCTTCGATTAGCCATCGCACATTCTCAGGAATGCCTTTGTGCATAAATACTCTGAATCGTTCACATCTAGCTTGATAAATCTTTTTAAGAATATTTATTGGGAAGGAAGGAAAATACTTTCGTAGGGCGGAAAGAGAAGACTCCATTGATGAAGGAGGCAAAGAAAGAAATTAGTGATTGTAGGAAATGGAAATAACTAACACATATTTATAGTGATGAAAGGGATAATGCGTTAATTACACTTACAGAAGCAAGTACATTATTGTCAAAAGAAAAGACAAATGACAGCTTATATGTACAGCAATCATAACTGTGGCTCTCATCTTCCACTGATTTATGTCCAGTAATGGCTTCAATGCCTTCTATAAGTCGGGGATTTGCTTCCCATCCAGTTTCCTTACAAACTGACAAACAGGGTCGTTTAAAGTCACATTCCCAAGACTGTAACGGTTTCGTTCTTTATGGTAACTCCTCCACAATTTGACAATTTGACCTTCTCCTTTTCCACAAGAATGCGTTTCAAGAGTCTCTCGGATATCTTCTAGAGATTCCTTACGCAGGCCATTCTTAATGAATTTTCTTTTATCTTCACGATTTGTGGAGATGTATCCTAAAGAGCGATATTTAGTATTACAATTCCATCGCCCACATTTATAACACACACCTAGTCTCTTTGCTCTTCGCCTTTTGGCATAACGGCTTTTACCTAAACCGGGCATGCGGGGCATAAATGCATCTGGAACTTCACCCGCCAAACGGACCTTAGCTTCAATTATCCACTGCACATTATCGGGAATGCCTTTGTGTGTAAAAACTCTAATTCTTTCACATCTAGCAAGGTAGATCTTTTTAAGGACTTTTATTGGAAGGGAAGGAAAGTATTTTCGCAGTGCAGAAAGAGTAGAATCCATTGATGAGAGAAGAATTTGAGAGAAGAGGGAAATGAATCAGTTATTGTAGGAGACTGGAATAACCGAATTTAGAAGTCAAGGGGTATCTTATCCGCTGCTTAATCAGAAGGAAGAACACGCATTTATAGTGATGAAAAGGGATAACGTGTCGATTACACTTAGGGGAACATGTATATTTGTCAAAAGAAAATGCAAACTTTTCCAAATATAACAAACTGTATGTACAGTAATTGTGACTGTGACTCACATCTTCCACTGGCTTTACGTCTAGTAACGGCATTAACGGCTTCTATGAGTCGAGGATTTGCTTCCCATCCAGTTTTCTTACAAGCTGGAAAACATGGTCATTTACAGTCAGATTCCCGGGACTGTAACGGTTTCGTTCTTCATGAAAAATGTTCCATAAACCAAGAAGTTCACGTTGGACAGATCCACAAGAATGTGTCTCAAGAGTCAATCGGATATCATCCAATGAGTCCTTACTCAGGCCATTCTTGATGAATCGTATTTTATCTTCTCGATTATCGGAGATCATTCCTAAAGAACGACATTTAGTATTACAAGTCCACCGTCCACATTTGTGGCAGACTCGTAACCTTTTCGCTCTTCGCTTTTTGGCATAAGAGCTTCTGCCTATACCAGGCATGTGAGACACAAATGCTTCTAGGATTTCACCTGCCAGACGAACCTTGGCTTCGATTAACCACCGCACATCTTCAGGGATTCCTTTGTGCATCATAACTCTTAATCGTTCACAGCGAACTTGGTAGATCTTTTTGAGAATGTTCATTGGGAGAGAAGAAAAATATTTTCGTAAGACAGAAAGAGTAGGATCCATTTTCTAGAGGGAAGTAAAAGAAAGAAGAGAGGAAAGAATTAGTTATTATGGGCAACTGAGAGAACCGACTTGAGAGTCACGGAGTACCGTATCCGCCGCTTAACCGGAAAAGTAGATCCTACTTCATTTTGGTGTGATAGATATTTTTTATCTTGGATATTCCATCGAGCTGACGTTGATCCAGTCCTCGATTATTGAATCCATTGTCCGCTTTTGACAAAGTTTTAACGACAATATTTCTTGATGTCTGCCTTATCTTTGACCACAGCTATCTCTTATCTTGGATGCTGCTAAGCTGGCATCAATCCTGTCCTTCCAGGTGTAGCATCGATTATTGAATCAATTGCCAGGCTTTTGACAATATTGTCTACTTTATATTTTTTTTTATATCTGCCTTATCCTTGGCTATAGCTATCTCTTATCTTGGATACTACTAGCTGGCGTCAATTCTATCCTTCCAGGTGTAGCCTCGATTATTGAACCGGTAGCCAAGCTTTTGACAATATTGTCTACTTTATCCTTGAATTCCTGATGCGGGTTGGTCCCGCATATTAGCTGTGTATCCAGTGATAGATTGGTAAGAGCTGATGACATTGAGATCTCAGCTTATATTGCTGTAACTGTGCTGTGAATGTGATTCCCGTTTGGTCCTTGTTATGTAAAGGCTATGTATGTATGATATGAAATGCATGAATGCAGAGCATGTGTAACTAATGGCTTTTTTTTGTATAGATCTAGTTCTTTATGTCTTTGTTTTACTGGATCCTCTTTGTGATGGCCTTCTTGGACTATCATTGAATCTCTTTATGCTTTCTAGCTTTTGTTCGCTGCCTCAAAAGCCCAACTCTTTTCAAAATCCCCTTTCTTTAACTTGTTCTTGAATTTTGGCCTCAATTTCTTTAAAGTTGGCCCGCCTCATAATTTATATCTCTTTCGGGTACTCATCCATTGTCATGGATTTGATACCATCAAAGGCTTTACTTTCAATGTCTGCTTTGCCCCTTTTCTTGTGACCGTGCCGACACTTACTTATCCTCATGTTATAATCTGAATGATTGCTCTTCCTTGAACTCATGTTTTGATTCATAAGACTTGCCCCCTTGTCTATTGAACTTCTTTGTTGGCAGTACTCCTCTTATGCTTCGTAGAGACTACTTTGCCCCCCTGAATATGGTATTTATGTGGAAAAAGATATCATCTCGCCTTTGATTTAACAGAAGGTTGAGGATTTCTAGACCTTTGTAATGGTTCTTGATCATGAATTTCTCTTACAAGAACCACGTCTTCTTAAAGAAAGTCTCAAGTTATCCCCTCACTTTTAAGTCTACACACATTAATGAATAATGGTTTGGCCTTAAAGAAAAACTTTCATCGATTTGCAAAGCTTGACCAAGTAACTTACGGTCTTTGTTTTTAATTAAAATATCCTGCCACTCTTCCCTTTCCAACTTGAAGACATAAACTGTGCAAGGCAATAAGGTATAAACATGATTCACAAGGATAGTCTTTTAGCTGAATGAGGATGATATCGAGAGGTAACTGTTAGGCGTGAGAAAAATTAAGTTTGAATGTTTTTTTTTTTTGTGGCAGTCTTTTAGCTGAATGAGAATAATATTAAGAGGTAAATATTAGGTCTGAGTAAAGTTAAGTTTGAGTGGTGTGAAAGAAGGGTCTTTTAATACTACTCGTGAGTAGTATTAAATAAGGTAGAAACATGGTTCACAATGATAGTCTTTTAACTGAATGAGGATTTTTGGTTTGAGGAAAGTTAAGTTTAAGTGGTGTGGGAGAAGGGTCTTTTAATACTACTCGTGAGCAGTATTAAATAAGGTAGAAGCATGATTCACAATGATAGTCTTTTAACTGAATGAGGATGTTCAGTCTGAGGAAAGTTAAGTTTAAGTGGTGTGGGAGAAGAGTCTTTTAATATTACTCGTGAGCAAATTTGATTATGGTGAAAAACTCAATAGTGATGACCTCAACTTGCCACTCTTTCCAGAAAGTTAGACCTCATCTGTTGCCCCCCAACTATTGTGACCTTTATGCATGCTTGGTTTGAGGGCTGCTCTTGTCTTCTAAACCGCCTTTGCAGGTTTTCAGTCTAGAATCCCTAGCTCACTTTTTCTTTGTTTTCTTTCTTTTGCTCTAACTTGAGCCCTTTTTCTTTTCTTTTTTTTTTTGTTTTTTTGTTTTCTTGTTTTTTTTTTTGTGTGAGCTATGGTGATGACATACTTGATAACTCTCTTGAAGTGAGATGACTCAAGTGACCTTACCTGCTTGTGTTTACTCTGAGTCTCTTTTTTGTTTTGGATTTTCCCTTTAATGGCTTTTGATGGAAGGGATGAACTTCTTTCCTTTGTTGGAATTTGTGTTGCGGAAAACTGAGAATCTTTTTTTTGTATTGAGCATTTGTGAGAATTGGGAGGCCACTGAAATCATTTAATATGAGAGCTACCTTGTTTGGAAGCTAACCCCAGACTTCTTGCAAGGATGTTGATAACAACTATGAATTCTTTTTTTGAGAGTTGGGGTGCAACATATGAAATCCTTCTTACTAGATTTGACAGCACTTTCAAGATCGCCACTATTAAATCTCCCTTAACTTTTTATTTTCACCCACGAGTAGTATCGTTTTCAAAGTAAAGTGTGATAGCAATAATGGATAGTATAATGGAAAGGAGTGAGAGATGGATATAAAAACGGAATTTTTGGTAAGAAGTGGTAGAATGTGTAGGTGTAATAATTGAATTTTTGGTAAAAATTGGTAGAATGTGTAGATGTAATAATGGAATTAAAAAGTGGTGGAATGCACACATAACATCTTTTTGTTGGAGAACAAAAAGAATTACCGGTTGTCAAAAAGTAAAGTGTGATAGCAATAATGGATAGTATAATGGCAAAGAGTGTAAAAATGGAAAGTAGTAGAATGCACGCATTACATCTTTTTGTTGTACCAGAAAAAGAATACCAGGTGTCCATCTAACAAAGACTACACCCTAGATTCTGGACTAAATCTAGGAGATTTTTACTATTAGATTACTTTTGCAAGCTTTCAAAGATACAAGTTTATTCAAAGGATTTCCTGTCATTTGAAAATGTGTGCGGACTGTTAGGTCAGATCTAACTTGGAGCCCTTCCAAAATCAATGTAATTCTAGCTCAAAATCTTCACTTTCAATTACCAATCACATCGGGCCTAGCAGCTTGACCTCGATTTTGTTTGATTTGTAGAGGAATGGCCTCGGGACTTGAAAGTTTAAGAGTAGGTTTTGAGATTGGTATAGCATTGACTTCTTGTTCTTTAATGATCACATTCACATCATCATAAAAACGATAAGTTGGGATGAGTCTATGAGTCTTTGCAGATTTTTACGGAATTCTGAGCATTCTTGGATAGAATGACTCTTACTGTCATGAAAGTTGCACCATTCCTCATCTTCAACTTCTTCATGTCCAAAAGAAGGCTTTCCCATGATAATCCCTTCTTTCACAAGGCATGAATATACATGCTTAAGAGGGGTTATGATATCATTGACTGACTTTTTCATCAGCCAGTGTTCTTCTATCATATTGACTGATTTTTCTTGATGAAGCGGCAATGGATTGTGAGTGACGTTCGGTTCATCGGAAAAGTCCAACCACTTTGATTCGAATAATTGTTGGACTATACGTTTAAATGCTGTGCAATTTTCCAAGCCATGGCCTGGAACGCCATCATGATATGGGCAAGTTATATTGGGGTCATACCACGTTGGATATGGGGGTCCAAATGGATTTGTAGGAATTGGACGGATAAGTTGACTTTCAATGAGTTTTGGATACAACTCAGTGTAAGTCATGGGAATTGGTGCAAAAACTTCTTTTGGTCTTCGTGTGGGTATTGGAGGAGTCGGAACAGGTGGCCGTAACTGATTAGGCCTGTTGAGAGGATAATTGTTGGGCCTATTGGGAGGATAATCATTAGGCCTATTGGAAGGATAATCATTGGGCATATTGGGAGGATAGTCATTGGGCCTATTGGTAGGATAATAATTGTGCCTTTTGGCAGAATAGGATAGGCGAGGACCGGTAGCCACAGTACCTACGAGGGGAATCCCTCTTTCGCGTCCTATTTGTTGTACTTCTTCATCTTTTGTTCTGGATGGTCCTCCTCTTTTCATAGGATCACTAAAGGACTCAGCAATCTTCCCAGTCCTAATCCCATGCTCGATCCTTTCTCCAGACATGACAACATCGGAGAATTAGTTGCCGAATTGCCAATGAGTTTGTCATAATATGGGTATTTCAGTGTCTGGACAAACAAAGTGACCATTTCTTTTTCTGTCATGGGTGGCTGAACTTGTGCAGCTAAGTCCCTCCACCGTTGGGCATATTCCTTGAAAGTTTCTGGCTTTTTCTTCTCCATGTTTTGGAGAGTTTGGTGATCTGGAGCCAAGTCCATAACGTGTTTATAATTGACGATGAAGGCCTGAGCAAGGTCATTCCAAGTTTTAATGTTTCTTGGACCTTGACTTAGATACCACTGTAATGCTGATTTTGTGAGGCTTTCCTGAAAAAGTGCAATCCACACCTTTTCATCTTTTGTGAGTGGTTGTAGTCTCCTTAGAAACAATGTGATGTGAGTGATGGGATCACTCGTTGCATCGTATTTCACAGAATCTGGCACCTTAAAGTCCGAAGGGATTACGACGTCTGGCACTAAGCAGAGGTCATCCACTGAGAGAGATCCGAATATATTACCTCTTTCAATGGCTCGCAGTCTCTTCTTTATTGTTTCGAGTTTTTGAGATTCTCCTTCTTCCTTTGGTGGTGTCTTCTTCTCTTCATACACAGTGTCTTGTTTCAGGTGAACACTAGCAGACTGTCCTGGTTCCTGAAACAGGTTTTCTTGGACTGAGACTCGTTGCGGAGTGAATCCCGGAGGATAAGTGGGATCTTGTGCTTCTTTGATGGGAACTTGAGTTGCTTTCCCCTTGATTAGTTCCATCAATTGTCTCATCTGTTCTGCCATACTTTCAATCTTGGACTCCATCTCTATGAGACGTCCTTCGGCTTGTTCTGCCATTAATCTTGTGTGGAGCCGCGTTGAATATCGGTGTTGAGGTCCAATTTTACCTTTTTAAAGTAATATTTATTTTATTAGACTCTACATGTATGTGATTGATGCAATGGATGCATGCATGCAATGAGTGAGTTTAATAATCTACTATCGTGGAACTTCAAGACTCTTAGTTGTTATTATAAAAGACAAAAAGTTAGCATAATTTGATGCGTGGTTTTGATGCATGAAGAATAATTGCACAAGAAAGATAAGGTTATTAATAAGTTAAATAGCAATTAACAACTCATGAAGTATTATGGATAAACAAGTTAAAACCATACGAAGAAAAGTGTAGAGTAACAACACAGCATAACAAGGATATGCTTATGGCGTTGGTAAAATGGTAGAAATTCTATGGTCAGTTCTATGGTTAAGTGGGGAGTTCTATATGCATAAGGTGGCTTATCAAAAAGGCAAGGGATAGTTCCCGAATCCCGTCACTAAATCATAGTGACGGCCCGATTCCTTACCCTCTAGGGTTAATGTAAGGAATGGATTAATTCGAGTCGTAGCTTTTCGTGGGCCCATGCAGAGACTAACCGTCTCAGGAGGCAATACACTACTTTGCTACTTTGAAACCGGTGAAGGCTTGGAGACCATGGCCTCACAAGGACAACAACACCAATTCCGCTTAGAAAGAATTGTGTTCGATTTGAGAAAGCTCTGGTATAGAGCAACATATTGTGAATGCATTATGCATGTTTAGAATAAGTAAATATAACATATAAATCCACATAATAAGCAAAGTAAATCAAAACAAATCAACTTTAGGCTCGACTCACTAACGTGGATTTCCCAGTAGAGTCGCTAAGCTGTGGCAACGTGTGGTTTTCTGGAGTCGCCACCAATCTGTTTCACCTAGGTCGATTGGTCACCTTAAAATTGGTCTGCGAGAGTTCGGGGATTCGGGAGTACGGTTACGTTAAAACAACTTTGTTAAAATGCCAAAAAATTGGTACCTTAGTTGATTTCAATTTTGTTTTGCTTTGCTTAAAAAAATATTCAGTTAATTTTCAAACTAGAAATTTTAACTGAATTAATCGGATGTGGATTTTTAAATTAATACCGGTTTAAAAATCTTTAGTAATTAATTTGTATAAAAATTTGATATTTTCGAACCATGGACTCTGCCGAGTCACCCGGACACGGAAGTTTTAATTCCGAACCATGGACTCTGCCGAGTCACCCGGACACGGAATTTGACGAAATTTTAATTAAATACTTTAATTTCCATATCATGAATCCCGGAGGATTATCATAATATGGATTTTTATCTTAATTTTATTCATTTAAAATTTGATAATAAAAATTTATTAAAAATCTTTAATTTACTATTCATTATTTAATTAATTAATTTTTTTGTCATAAATTTTTATGGAATTTTGGAAAAAATGTTGTCTAAAATTTTATTTTCCATTCTTTCTTTTTTGAAAGATTTTTAAAATAATTATCTAATCTTTGGGTCTAAAAATATACTTAAAAATAATTGATTTTTGTGGAATTGTTTGGTTATGATTTTTTTATAAAAAGGAAAAACAAAAGGTTGAATTTTTGTTTTTATTTTTTATTTTTTATTTTTTGAGGAAATAAAAAGGATACGTTTTAATATTCCAATTAATGTTTAAAAATATGAAAGAAAACAAAGGATTGGGGCTTGGTAATAAAAATGGATTCTTGATTAGTCCTAAAATAAAGTTAATTATTCACATAAAAAAATTTCTTCTTATTGCTTTGTTATTATTTTTTTATTTTATTTTATGGCTAAAGGTAAATTAAGTGAAATAAGTTTAACCAAAAAAATAAAATTGTTTGCATAAACAAAGAAAAATTAAAGGAATAAAGTGGATGTTTTCTTTTGTTTTAGTTTGGACAACCATTTAAAAAGTAAAAGATGTATAAATAACATATGTAAATAAAAGGAAGAAAAACACATAAAGCAAATAAAGGAATATTAAAAGATAATAAATAAAGTGGGGTTTTTTGGCCATCCACTTAAATAAATAATAAATAAGAGATATAACCATCCATTAATTATAATAATAATAATAATAATAATAGTAATAATAAAATTAATAATTAATAATAATAATAAGAGTTAATAGAGTTAGTAAGTTAGTAATAATAATAATAATAAAAAGGTTAGATTATGTTAGTTGTTAAATGATAATAACAATAATAATAAAGGTTGTTAAATAATAATAATAATAACAATAAAGGTTAAGTTATATTAATAATAATAATAACAATAAAGGTTAAGTTATGTTAGTTGTTAAATAATAATAACAATAACAATAAAAGTTAGTTATGTTAGCAATTAATAATAATAATAATAATAACAATAAATAGTTAGTAAGTTAGTGAGTTAATGATAGTAATAATAATAAGAGTTAGTGAGGTTAGTTTAATTAATAACAACAATAAAAAAAAGGTTAGTAATAATAACAACAATAATAAATAAACAAGTAAAGATAAAAGAGTTAGTAATTAGTTTTTTTCTGCAAAGGATGAAAAAAGAAGATTAGTGACTCAAGTGAAATAAATGAAAAGATGAAGGATTAAGTAGGGGTTTTACCCTTAAAACTTAAAATTTGAATTCTGGAGAAGGAAACAGAGCGTGACGGCGTAGCGCGCGAGAGGGGGTGGACGGCAGCTGGGCGACGGCAGACTAACGGCGGGCAGGCGACGGCTGCAGCGTGCCGAAAAGGGGACGACAGCAGGGGAGGCGTGGGGGCGATGGCGGACGGGCAGCGTGCAGGAAAGAGAGAGAGAAGTGAAACGGAAGAAAAGAAAAAAAAACAAACGAAGAAGATGGTCAAAACGTAAGGAAAAAAAATTTGGGACTTTCTGGGAAGAGGGAGGAGAGGCTAGGGACTAAGGCTGTAGTTTTTCTCCTTTTTTTAATACGGAGCTCTAAGCTTTCTTTCTATTTTTTTTTCTATTTCTCCCTGTGTTAACACACAGATTTGGAGCCCTATTTATAGGGGAAGGGGTGCTGGACTGTTCAAAATTAAAAATTAATTAAATTCAAACTTATCTTTTAATTTGGTAAAATGACAGTTTCAGTCCTTTATGTCTCTCAGACTCTGGATAAGTTCCTGAAGCTTCTGATTTTGACAATTTTGTCGTTTTCTGTTAATCGGGGCCAGAACGGTTACGCTGGCCCCAAATTGATGTGACAAACTACCAAATGCTCCTGGAACTTTGAGATTTTGTCAATTTTTCCCGAAACTTCTCAATTTTGTCATTTTTGCCCCAAACTTTTTAATTTTGTCATTTTTATGGAGTTTTCTTTTTTTCTTTCAAACATACACATATACACACATATATCATTTTAAATCAAATCTTCACAAAACAAAACAAAAAAATGTATTTTAAACTAATTAACTTAATTAAAATTTTTCAGTAACAATAATAATAACAAAATATATTATTATTTATTATTATTATTTTTTTTAATTATTTTTTTTTTGGTTAATTTTTTTTAATGGTCGGACGAAATTGGTGGTCAACAGTATTCTTTAAACATAGTTATTTATCAAGAAACATCGGTCCATCCCAATTAGTATAAACGTTGAAAGAGATTTTTTAAACTGCAATTGATTTATAAAATTATTTGAATTTAAATAATTAAAGTATCATGAAAAATTACAAACTATACATATTTTTTTTGGGAAAAAAAAACTTCTAACAAGGAGCTATCCTTATGGTGAATGAACACAACAGTCTTAAGTTGAATTTATGCCTTTCGTTTGAGCTGTCAATCATCGGCCGCCCTATTTATGTATATTGTGCAAGACATACACTATAAATGTGGTTGCATCAAGCAAATTTAGAGCCAATTTGTTTTAACTTTAATTTAAATTATTTATTTTTATTTTTATATTTTTTCGCATGAAACTAATTAATTTTATATGAAAATCAATATTATGTATGTGTAATAATCCATTACTTAAAATTTTGATTTGATGTTCTTATTTTTCTTGAATTTTTATTTGTTTAGGGATTTAAAAAATAAAGATTAATAAAAATTTACTAACATCATAAAAATTTTATTTTGAATAGGTTATTACAATCATATAATATTCACTTTTAAATGAAATTGGTTCCAGTAAAAAGATGTAAAAATAAAAATAAGTCATTTTATATTAAGTTGACTTAAGTTATAACTAATAGACTATTAGAGAACGCATCACAATTCAGTCATTTGGCTTAGTGGTTACGACTAACGGGTCACATACTATTTATTCCCTCATATAATACTCTGATACTAGTTTGAGTGTCTTTTGAGTTTGGAAAATACAAATATTTCCCTATTCCCTTACATATGAGTGCTTTCCAGTACAAGATAAAATCATTTTGGTGATCGGCAAATCGGTCATTAACTGATTGCCATTTCACTTTTTGATGACCGAAAAAGTCCATCATAGTGGCATAGTTAGGGGGTGTGTAGAGGGGCAACGAAACCCCCAACAGTTTTAAAAAACATGAATTATAGGATATATTGAAAAAGATACATTTACAAAAAAACAACTAATATTATCAAAATAGTTTATTTTGTTGTTCAACGTTTATATAGAACTTTTTTTTTTGTTCTCACTATTGTTGGACTAATTTACTTGTAAAATAATAAGTAAAGGTAGAGGTCTAGAAAAACTTATAATTTCTAAAATTTATTCTAATTTCATACTCAAATTTTATGTAGAACAAATTATCCTAAAAAAAAAATTTTGGAACATAAAAATACCCTTAATTAATGGACAAAATTTACTACTCAAATGTCAAATTCATTTATTGTTTAATAGAAAAACATATAAGATAAATCTTTTGCACCATATTCCATATTTTTAACTTACATTTTTAAAGAACTTATTTGCCTTAATTTATTATTACTTTCTTATGATATAAGTACAATGTTATCTAATATCTTTCTAATTAGCAAACAAAATTTTTTAAGTGGTTATAATTATTTTTCTAATTCAGGCAATGTGAAGAGCATTTACCACAAATATTATTATTATTCTAATGATGTAAAATTACCACATATTATTGCTAGGTAAATTGTGCCAAAACCTAATAAATTTCATTTTTTAATGTAATTTCATCTCAAACATATTTTTCATGTGCTTGATAATTCCTAAGTTCTATTAAGAATTTTAAATTGACTTTTTTTTTTGTTATAATTCACCAAATTTTTGAAAAATTTCATTACTGTCATATACTTTGCTAATTTTTATACAAATTTAGCTTTTAATTTTTATTTCTATATAAATAAGATCTTTATATGGTTAACTTATATATGGTAAGAATTTTATTAAAAATCTCATTAGACCTAGTGGAAAAGATGATAAAACACTTAATAAAAGGTAAAAAATGGTTAAAAACTATCAGGTAACGAACAAGAAATTAAGGATTGATTCTGCACCTTTAATCCCAAATTTCTGGCTACACTACTGACTCAGTCACTAATCGATTTCTAAAATATTGGTCGCCAAATGGAGTAATTGGTTGGGAGGCTGATTCTCAAATACTTTATAGTGACTGATTATGACGGTCAAGAATCGGTCAATAATTCTTATTTCTTTCAAAATTCCAAATGCCAAAATTAAAAATTTGTTGATAGATGATTTTAGATATGAAATTTAAAATTTTTTATTCTATTGGATTTTTTTTATAACATTACATATTGTGAAGTTTCATATTCTACTAGATGGAAAGGAAATATATCTTTCAAACAATAGAAAAATAAGATGAACAAAAGAAAAAAAAAAGAACAAAGGTTTTCAAGCTCAGAAAAAGGAGAATCCTCATAAATTCTAGCTTAAGGTTCTTGTAAAAGATGAGCTTTTTTAATTTGATTTGACTTTTGTAGAAAGTAACATTCTTCCATTTATTCCTTGTCTCCATTTTGGCTAGATCTTACTCCAAATTAAATAGAGCACAAGAATGAAAACAAAAATAGAGTGTAGAAGAAGAGAAACAAAAGGATAAGAAAAGAAAACAAATGATGACATTTTATATGGCAAAGAACACTGAAGTTGAAACTGATTGGTCTTTTTTTTTTTTGAATTGCTAAAGTGGAGAATTTAGGGAGGCTGACCGAATAGAGGTGACCAATTTCACTCGGTCAGCAGTTGGTTATCGCTTCTCTCTTGTAAATTGTGCCTACTTTTTACTGACTGGTTTGGTAATTAATGGGCTAGCGATTGAATTTCAGTCATCCATGTCAGTTGCCAAAAGTTGTTTCTGTTATAGTGTTCTAACTGTTGTACATTTTATAAATGCTTTTAATTACTAAAAGAAGAAATCGATACAGTCTCATTGTATTTTATTTATGGAAGAAACTATCTCAAATCTTGTTTCACATTTATAAAGTTTGAATCCATACCTTATTTAAGGAGGGGAAAACTCATCATTAGTCAACTTTATAGGTGTTTGGTGCCTATATATATGTTGATATAAGCAGTATATCATTTGAAGATTCTTGAAGTTAATAGTGATAATTTGATAAGTCAGTTTGGAGCCAATTTAAACAAGGCAATTCTATTGGTTTTACGGTTCCAAAAAAGTGGATGCAAACCATTCAAGTTAAATATTAAAACCAATCTGAACTATTTAAATTACATATCATTTATTTGTTCTAATTAGATTATTTGGTTCTTCTTTATTGGAGCTAAGAACATATATAGCTTGCTTCCATACAAATGTATTAAAAAAGCTTTGATTACCTTATAGATGACAAACTGTAACATGATAGTCTAGATATCTAAAATTATATAATATCAATATTGATGGGTAAATTGCACATGTTAAAACTAACCTTTTAATTGTGTTCCTGTTCTAACCCCAACCTCTATTTTGTTCATTATACCTCTCTAATGTAGTTAAAATATTTCATTTTAGAACTTTTTTGGGTGGAATCAGTTATCTTGAATGAAGAATGACAGGCCAACTTATAATTTTAGAGATAAATGGTAATTTTAACCCTTAAAAATTTTACCCTTTACTAAAAAGCCTTAAAGCTTTGAAATCTACTAATCATACTACAATCTTCTCAAAGTTCCTAAATTTCCCAATTTTCTAAAATAAACATGCCTAAACCTCACTTTTTCAAAGTTCAGCTGGCAATTCCAGCATTGAGTCCTCTAGCCATAATCTCGTGCGGTGATGGTGCCATGTCTTCCTCTTCTATGCCCTAATCGTCCATCATCATCTTCGACCTACTATTCCAACTAGTAAAGTAGTATATATAGCCTTGATTTTCTAGTTGACCCGTTTCATCTCTAGAGCCATCTTAATTCCTTCGACCTCTCTCCAACAACTTGAAGGGCGAGGCTAGCAAATCTACCGAAAAGTTGGTATAGTCGCATGTTCTAGTCGGTTCAACTTCAAAGGCCGAAGCCGGCGGTCAAGATTTCCATGATTATTCTCTTAGTTCTAGCAATTCAACTGCCAACGCTGGTAGCGCGATCTTTGAGGAGATCAAGGTTGTGGGTAAGGGAGGCGTTGGTGCCGATCGACAGGGAGGTCAAATGGTGATACTGTCGTGCCCTAAACTGCCCCTGGCCCATTTGGGCCTGATTTTTTTTTTTTTTTTTTTAACATGCAGCGGAAGTTTTCATTACACAGAAGGGGCTTTTAAAACTCACTAAGACTTATGGGCACGAACCCCAGGATACTTATCGGTACTAGCTCGTTAAGTTCTTTAATTAAGGTTAAGTTGATGTGCTCTCAGAAACAAGCTAGTGCCTATGTGGATTTCATGTGTTCATTTTCATGGTCTTTACCGAGCTTAGCCAAGAATATGCATGGCAACTAAAACACCAACTTAAGTTTAAAAACTTATTTTCATGCATATGCTTTGCATGCTTATGCGTTTTGGAGTTCACTAGTGCACATAATCACTTAATGCCTTTAAATGCAACTAATGCTTAGGCATGTATTAATTCACATACGTGCATTTAAATTTCTTATTAGCCAAACTTTACACAAGCATCCAATTTCATGCTTTTTCTAAGTTTACTTGCATGTTCTTTACTAAATGAGCATACATAGCCAAACATTGCATGCTTTTAACATAGACATGGGCTTATGGGTTTTTAGTACTTAACATGCATATGGCCCAAAATTAACCAAGAATAAAATCAAAATTTTTAAGTTCTTATTTAAGCCCAATTTCAACATGCTTCAAATTTCATGAAAACATAACCCATAAATTCATGCATGGGCCTTGGTAAGTCCACCAAGCAATAAAAATACCCGAAAATGTCCAAGTCCATAATACAAGCCCAAAGCCAAGTTTTGGCCAAATTTTAGCTAAGTCCATAATTTGGTCACTAAAGTTAGACCAACAAAAACATGCTTAAAAGCAACCCATAAATTCACAAAGCCATGGAACACAAATTTCCACCTTAATAGACCTTGTTCCCACAATTCTAAGACTTCAAGTCCTGCACAGAAAGTCCACATTTTTTTAGCTTGTTTACAAGCAGCTTATATACTTAGAATACTTAGAATATTTTGAGCAATACCATACACAAATCCAACCTTAGAATACAGAAAGAGTACTCAAGACTCTTAGCTTGATCTTTCAAGCAAACCTTTACCTACAAAAGTAGAGTAGGGCGGGTGAGTTATAAAACTCAATAAGGATTCCGTGGCATCCAATGCCTAACTTATGGCCTCCAAGGCCTAACATATGCCAAGAATGTAATGGCAAAATAATCCTTATTCCTGCAAAGGAAACATAAAGACAAAGAAAACAAAAAGATACATGCATATAGCAATAATATCATAATCGGGGGTTAGCATGCACAACAAATCAAAGAAGCACACAAACACACGCCACTTAACACTTTGTTCACAGAAGGGCAGCAAGCATCCCTCAAGTTTTAGTTCATTAATTTCATATACTTAATGTTTTCGGAGAGCTCACTTAGCATAGGAATTAAGGTGGCCGCCTTAACTCCTAGCCCATAATGCTTGCTTACTTAACTTAGCTCATGAGCAAAACAGAATTGCCGAAGCAATAACATAACTTAAGCCCTCTTAGCACTCCTAGGATCACATGGTTCTTTGACCATCACCTAGGGGCCCGAATACTCACACAAAAAAAATCCATGGAACTAGGCCATGCAATAAAGTGAGTATAGGAATCCTTACCCACAACACCGAAAGCTTTATAAGCTTATTTTCCTTCGTTTTCCTTGCTTGTTGACTCTAGAAATTGTTTTCTAGCATAAGAACCAAGATGGGCCGAATTTTATTAGTAACCATAAGATACCAAGAAATCTTGGTGATTAACCCAAATAACACAAAATACCAAGAACACTTGGTGTACACTTACAGAACCTCACAGAAGAGGTAACGCCAATTTATTGTGCTTGATGTTCTTCAAGCTTCTTCTTGATTTCTTGCTTCTAATGAACTTAGAAACTCAATCACACAAAGAGTTCCTTGAGTAGAGCTTAAAACCTCCAAGAAATGGAAATGGCCAAATTTTCCTCCTTGGTTTTCTTTGAATTCTTCATCTGATTCTTGCTCTTTATGGTCTTAGAGCTTGAATTCAACCAAGAATACTTGGTTTTAATTTGAGGAATGATTATTTCTAGCTATGGACGAATATTTGGATGAGAAAAGAGTTGGAAATGTGTTTGGAATGATGAGACTTGGTATGGAAGAAAATGGAGAGAGAATGAGAGAGTTTGAGAGCAAATGGCTTTGAATGAGTGGAGTGATTATGTTTTAATGTGTGGGAAGGTAATGGCCAGCCATATGGGAAGGAAAATGAGTGTATAATGTGCTTGGAAGGTGGGAGACAAGATTAAAAGAGATGAAGACTAATTGGAAGACTTTTGGGTAAGTTTGGTAGAAAAAGTCAAAAGTAGGTGAAGAAAGAATCCAAGGTAATGATTAAGGGTGGGAGGTGGATTAAAATAATAGGAAATTAATAATGTATTTGAAATGAGTGGGAGACAAGATTTAATGGATGGAAGACTAATTGGAAGACTTTTGTGTAAGTTTGGTAGAAAAAGTCAAAAGTAGGTGAAGAAAGAATCCAAGGTAATGATTAAGGGTGGGAGGTGGATTAAAATAATAGGATTTGGAGGAAGGTGACATAAAATATTGGGAATTGGAGGGGCATGGCTGGCTAAGGCATCCAAAGCCATTAAAATGGCATAATTCCCCCTTTAGTCCTCCAACTTTCTAAATTTGGGCAATTGAGCCCAACCACTAAAAATCCCTTTGTTCAATTTAGTCCCTCATCTTTAAAAACCACCATTTTCATTACTATTTCTCTTGGCCTAAGCCAAGCTTATTTTTAAGATGTTCAACACTCAATTATGCACATGCCATATTGTCTTCTCAATTTAATTGAGCTAAATTCCTAATTAAGGAAAAATTCTTATGCTCCAAATCCATTTAACCCGGGACCTAATCACTTTGGATTGTCCGGGCATTACAGATACGATTTGGTGACGAGTGGAAAAGGGGATTCGGCTTCATCTTAATTCCGTTTCCTCTTAATTCAACGCTAGTGGGTGAGGGAGGTTCGGCGTCCAGTGAGCGGGGGCAATTCGGTGACGGTTAAGGGGAACTAGTATTCATGCACGACAACAAAAAAAAAACTATGAATTTGAATATTGATTAAGGCGAACTAGTATCCATTGTGAGATGGGCAAAATGCGTGAATTGGAGTAAAGAAAAATGCCCAGAACAAAAGTTTATTGGATCTGGGCATGTTTGCCAGATTGGAGTTCTTCTTTCTGGATATGGGCTATTGGACATTTGCTTTTAGTGCTGGGTATTCGATTTGTGGCAAATCTAAACATGAGATTAATATTAAAAAAAATTAGAGAGAAATTTTTGAAAAATGTTAAAATAGCAGAAGAAAAGTACCTGAGAGGGAAGCCGCTGAGGTGGGGAGGCTGGAGAAGGATGAGAGGGAGGAGATGGTTGGCCAGAGAATGTTTTAAGGCTTTTTGTTAAATTTGAAAGTTTTTAGGTTTTTTTTTGGGAAAAAGAATTTTTGTAAGGATTAAAATAAGTATTTTCCCTACAATCTTATAATGATGTGGCATTTTTTACCCAAGATGATAGATTTCATCCAGAAAAAGGTTTAAAATGGAACATTTTAACCACATTGGGGACATGTTATGAATAAATTTGAGGTTGAGGTTAGAACAAAAATAAAATTAAAAGATTAGGGTTAATTCGTGCAATTTACCCTAGTGTTGATGTCATATTTTCAACTGTCTAGCTAACTTTGTCATGTTTCTTGACTGTCACATTGCAATATTTGGTTTTTTTTTAGTAATTAGATGTATTTTATTTCAATGCATGCTGAAAAAATTTGTCTAATAACTAAAAGAGATTATTTAAATATACGTAGAGAGCATTTTTAATTATTTTACTTGTAAAAGCATGTATTCCTTTTTTACTTTGAAAAGCACGAAATTTATAAAAGTTGATTATTTATCGAAGTAATTTATTCAGGAAATGATCAAGAAGTTGTAAGATCCCCTTGAGCTCGTTTAATAAAGTTCATCTTCTTCATCTGGCAAAAAAGAAAAAAGGAAATAATCAAGAAAATAAAGTCCATAACTTTTAAAATAATAAAAATCATAAAAAATGAAGCAAGTCTTTTGGAGCATCAACTGGATAATCGTTAAGACATGAAATCGAACTTGTACTTGAAATTTCATTCAAATCACATGTAGTTGCATGAACTTACATAATGACTGACAGTGGATTTATTATATATGACGTACAGCGGTTTGGAATTTTTTAAGATTAAGAAAGAAAGTAATAGTGCTGGTCGAAGAGACAAAACAAGGGGCGGTGGTAGACGGACGCATTCATGAGTATGACTCATGCTCAAGTACCGGTGGCAAACCAGGACAGTTGACATGTTCCTTGTTTTTCACAAAATGGAGCAATATCTCCCCCACACCTACACTCACATTCATTCGTTCGTTCGATCCGACCCGCATCCCCCGCGGCTGGTCTATTTGCTAAATCCTTTTTTATCGCTTCTTTTGGTTCACACATATTCTCTATTTATATATTTTTTTTTATTCAAAAGCATTACAAGTATAGAGATAAATAGAATATGTTAGGAAAGTTAGGAGAAAAGATGACTACCGTATGAAAGTTGGAGAACCTTGACTACATTTTATCACTATAGAAAACAAAATTTGGAGGAGAATGCAATGTTGCGACTAGTTGAACTTTGCTTATCTTTGTGTTATTTCTTACGCTTTACCAACTAGGCTAATTGTATAAAACTACATACCCTCTATTTAATTTCCGCTTAGAGTGAAATTAACATGTCAAAGTTAATGTGTTTACTAGTTTTAGTGGGGTCTTGGGTTTAGATAAACTGTTGAGTGCTTACATGTATTATTTTATTTATGATTGAGGACAAACCCAGATAATCATTTTATTTGTAATTACCATCAACTTTACTACCAAGAATGGGATTTCTTTCCTTATCTCATGTGCCTGCAGTGAGTTATTCACAAAATATGTGTTACCATATTCTTTTGATCCATACATATTCCCTACTTCTTTAACTTAGAGAGTTTTTAACAAGTTCTTCCCTCCTCTATAACTTTTGCAACTTTTTCCTTTTTCGGTACTCTCATAATATTTATACCATTTTCCCTTTTAGTAATTTTTATTCATTCAAAAGACAATTACGCCCTTACTTCTCTCCCTCTCTGCCACCTCCCACCACCCTTACCTGCAAATCCACTCCTACCCAGATGTTTGCCACTGTTCCCTCTCCCAATCCCCCAGTCTCTCCTCCCCAAATCATCCAATCCGGTATTGGTATCTCCTCTGATAACCTCAAAACCACATCCTCCATGGCCAAGTCCATCCTCCTTAAAATTGGGGATTTCAACAAGCTCCTCAACAGTGCTTTTGCTTCCACTTCCTTCCTCTCTTTCTTCCCAAAAACCTCCAATTCGGAAAACCAATTCCTCGAATCGAACCTCCAATTCATCATCGAATTCCAGATCGACAGATTTCGGGAGCAGATCAAGAATGTCCTCCTTGATTAAGGAAGCAGGAAGGGGATCGGCATCGCAGAGATGACAGATTGCGGCATAGACCTTGCTATCGCAGGAGAGAAAAGCTAGGAACCACGAAGGAAGTCACCCGCTGTTGAATGACCTTGGGTTTGGTGGCTGATTTTGGGTTGGCTAGAATTCGAGTTGGGTTTGTCTGGAGAGAGCTTACGAGTCTTTCTAGGTCACAAAGGAAGCTTAGAGGGAGAAGAGGAGGCTTGCGAGGAGATCGGGGCGGTGAGCAAGGCTGGAGATAGGAGGTGGAGAGTCAGAAAGACGATGAAGATAAGGACAGAATTGGAAAGATGCTGGCAAATGGTAGTTTTTATTCATATTCGTCCAAAAGCAATTCGAACACGTTTGGTGGGGCGGAGGGAGGATACTGTAATTACAAAACTTATTACTAAAAGAGAAGTAATAATTTTTAAATGTATCGGACGTAAAAAAAATATAAAAAAGATGCGCCCACAACACTAACACTTACCTTATGTGATCGATGATTTTAATTAATATTCTGTTCAAGTAATTAATTTTTGCTTACAGTAAATGATGAGTTAAGTCAACTCATTTTAACTTAAGTTAATTGATTTAGTTTTATTTTTTTATATTTTTTTTTCTAAAACCAATTTCATTTGAAAGTTAATGTTATGTAGGTGTAATTAGGGCCGGAGCCAGAAAAAATTATCAGTGGGGGTAACAGATGATTCTTTTACAATATGTAACTATAAAATTTAAAGCCTGTGGGGTCAAATTATAAATTTTATTAAAGAGACAACACTAAATATGTAATTTTCTCAAAATTTCTAAAATTGAGTGGGGGCAATTGCCCTCTCTAGGTTAAACGTGGTTTGCCACTAGATATAATAATCCATTTAAAAGTAAATTTTTATGATGTTATTAAATTTTTATGAATTTTTATTTTTTAATGCCTTAAACAAGAAAAAATCATACAAATTTAATAAGATTACAAAAAATTATATTTTCAATGGATTATTCAACTACATAATATTAATTTTTAATTAAAATTAGTTTCGAATAAAAATGACGTGAGAATAAAAATAAGTCATTTTAAAATTAATTAAAAACAAACTAAAAACGAACTATTTGTTGAAAAGTCATATGCATTCGTTATGTTAGACTCTGTATTCATTATGTTATATTTTTCAGTTAAATTTGAGGAAATATTTCTATCCAGAAGAGAATCTTAAATTTCGTTAAACATGCAGCAATTTTTTTGTTGTGTTAGTGTCCTCGAAAATTCACTCAATCACTCAATGCATTGCTTTGATTAAAAAGGGTTATGTGGGTTGTTTAAGTTATTTATGTGTCCAAGCTACTTGGTAAAGTGGCAAATGGGACGTTTGGAGAGGATGAAGTAGGGATTTAACTCTCATTGCATCCACTTTTTTTACATAATATTGTTTAAATTGGTTCAGATGCCTTCTAGGTAGTGACTCTTATGCTAGTATGCTTGTAATATTCTTCTCATAAAAAGAAAAGTTACTTACGTGCCCTTTAAAACTACGTTTTAGTTTTGTAAAAGAGTTTTAGGGTTTAAGGCTTTTTCTGTTTATTTTCCATTTGAAGTGCACAAATTATTTATTTTGGAAATACAGAAAAACTTAAACTTGGCATATGCTAAGAGAAAAAAAAAAGTGACATGGCAATTTAAGATAAAAAAATGATAAATTAGTATGTTGGTTTAAAACTACTATTTTTTGGTAATTAAGTTTTATGATTGCAATGCTTTTGCTAAAAACTTTTTCTTAGTTGAAAACTTTTGCAAACCCTTTTTTAAATAGTCCACATATCACACGGAACTTTAAATAAAATAAATATAATATCAACACTTACAATACCGTTACATAAATATTAACATACTTTACCATTTTTTTTTTTAACTCACCACTTCAAATACACTGTAGTTTGGAGATAGCTGGGCGATCTGGATAGCTGGGAAAAGAATGTGTATGGCGGAAATTTGTGCACATTACCTTTTGTCAAGGAAATTCCAACCCATTCTAAATCATGTCTTTTTTAAAAAAAAATTATTTTTAATATTTTTTTCTTGAAAGTTCCATCATGAGGATTTTTTTTTTGTTTAACTTTTGCGCGAGATGCTACTTCATCTGGGTTTACTTCTTGTTAATCTCCTCTCTGTAAAATGTTTTCACTGCAAATAGGATAGAAGAAAAAAATAATAAAAAACAAACAAAACAAAATAGAGAAAGAGATCCTGTATAGACCTAGTGCGTGTCGACCTCCTGTTATCTCCAGTTTCTTTCTCTCGTTTCTTTCTGCCAAAATATCACAACAAAACGTGTAGCAAAAATTGCATATATATATATATATATATATCTGTGTGTGTGTGTGTGTGCTACCTTTAAAGTAATATTAATGGGACGGTTTTTTTACACGAGATATGGTTTAGGGATCAACTGCACAAAGTAGTCAAATAATTGAAAAAGAATGTATGGCAAAAAAATTGCACATGTATGTTATATGCTAGATAGCAGGATAATATATTTCCGTGTTTTCTTTTAATTATCAAACTGTCGCAGCTGAAATGGATACTCTAATTAGTTTGACGATTCACCTATAAAAGGTACAATTTGTTATCTTACATTGACTTAAAAAATTTAAATGATACTACTTGTATAAGTTTGTAAGCTGTAGAATATTTATAAAATTATTTATAGCATCAAAGGTATCCAACAATGGAAGGGAGAATTACAACTTGTCTCTTGACGTTTATCTTAAATTACATTCTGTCCCATTTTGATTTAAAAACATCTTTAAAGCCTTTTGAGATTTGAAGAAATCTACATTTAATGGAAAATCTATTTTGATTGTTTGATTTTAATTAATTTCATAAATTAATTAAAATTCAAAGAATTGTGACTTTTTAACAATTGCATTCTTTGCTAAGAACACATTCTTTCATGAACAATTGTGCCTATTTAAAGAGTTGTGGCCCTTCCAAACAATGTCTCATTTGTAAGGGACACATTGTTTCATGAATAATTTTATTTTTTATAACAGACACATATTTATGAATAATTGTGTCAATTAATGGAAGAATTGTGTTTTTCCATTTTCTATACAAATTAGTCATTTCACAATTTAAGAAAGGTTTTTCATACAGTTTTATTGTATCCTGAAAGTATATTCCTGATATTTTATAGTGGGGAAATAATTATCTTTAAAAAAGTAAAATTAGTTCACGCTTCAAAACCTTTCTTCATCTCCATCATTTCTTATTTTTTTTAATAATCTAAAAACAATTATTTAATAAAGAAGGAAGTGAAGATTGATGTCAAGGACTATAGTTTCTTCTACAATTTCTTGATTTGAAGTCAAAATTCATGTGCAGGAAACTTCGATCGCTTTATGATTATAGAATTTACACAAACGACACATCTCTATAATTTTTCTGTGATTTTGATACAAGTGAGTTAATCCAAATGGTACATGTTTAACTCTGCATGATGACTAACCATTGTTTTATTATTTATTGAGCATGAAATTGAAAGATATTTATTTTGAATCAGTTTGAATATGATATGCTTTGACAATAGAAAGCCACAAGTAAATCTTTAACACTGGTGGTTTTTTGGCCACCATTCGTTGTGTGGGCCTTATGCGATTAGGCCATAATAAAATTTCCACATGGGTGTGTAAACCAACTTTACTTCAAGTTAATTGGTCAAATACCACAAATATTTAAGGCTCATAAATTGTCAAATAATATAGACAAATTTGTTACTAAACAAAACATGAAAATGATGTTGGTAGTCTAATGTACGACACTATAAAATTGTGCAAGACTAGATATAGTATATGTTATTTGCTGTATGCATGAAAAAATTGCATAGAACATTGGAAACAATCCCGAGAGTTTTGAGATATTGTAAAGGAACAAAAATTTTAAGCTGTTATATTCAAATTATTGCCCTGTGCTAGAAGGTTTTGTGGTTGAAATTGAGTGAGAGATATTAGTGAAAAACAAAACCGCTTACATGTGAATATTTCTTTTATGTGGAAGTGCTATAAATTTGGCATCCAATAAAAAAAATTTGTATTACTAATTCAACTTGGCATCATAATTATTACTTTGGCTGTTAAAGACAATGAATTGAAATGGCTTAAACATTGTTATTTGAAATAGAATTGTTGCCACAATCGATGTTGCTAATTTTTTACACAATGTTATTGAGACTACTATCTCAAAAGCATGTAGTGAAATTTGTAATGGAAAATCCGGACATACTAATATGCGACATGATTAAGTTCATGATTAATATTAACAGAGTGATCACTGTTATTTTATGTGAAATATGGACATAACCTCTTAGAGATTCGGGTTATCTCTACAATTAAGGAAATGAAACTTACATCTTCAATAAAAGCACCAGTAATGGGAACCCAACCTTAAATTATTCAAACATTAATTCTAAAGTTCAATTGATAAAAACAAGTTACGGTTATGTGCTTAGGTGTGCTGGATAAGTTTCATAATTTTGAAGTTAGTGCAAATAGTTGTTGTAATTGGTAAGATGAGTTTCTGCTCTTACCACAATTTGTGTCTATAAGTAAATGGAACACGTTAAATGGTGAAACTTCACCTACGTAATATCGAAGTGGTGTTGTTTCAATTAAGAAGATTGAGGAAATTCTTATAAATGTTACAGAACCCAAGATTAGTACAATGGCGTATATAATAGTACTAATGCAGAAGAAAAAATCTCAATTAAATTTTGATGAGAATTATGCATGTTATGTCTCTGGTTCTAATACAAGGAGTTGAAGTTCAAATCTTCACAATACCTATAATTTCATTAAAACTTTGAGATATATACACTAATTGAATGTTCAAATCAAAAGTTACCTTCTTGTATGCATAATACATTTTCTGGTGAAAAATAAACGTGTAACTTACAAACTAGTAGGGATCATTGAAACATTTTCTTAAATTCTATGTGTAATTTGCAAGGTACATTTCTTTATGAACAATTATATCAATTCAAAGAGTTGTGACTATTCTGACAATTGTATCATTTGTAATAGGTACATTTCTTTATAAATAATTATGTTTATTCTAAAAGACATATGAATAGTTGTATCCATTAAGGGAAAAATTGTGTTTTTTTTTTATTTCCTATATAATTGAGTTATTTCAAAATTTAAGAGAAGTGTTTTTTACTGTGCTTTATTATATTTCAAAAACATATTCTTAATACTTTATATTTGGGAAATAATTATCTTTTAAAAAAATAAAGTTATTTCTTGTCTCAAAAGTTTTCCTCATCGCCATCATTTGTTATTTTTCGCACAGTTCAGATATGATTACTGAGATCTTATCACTAAAAACAGATGGCAGCTTACAGATGTGTTCATCTGTATAAGTTGCAGAATAATAAAGCAAAAGTCGAGATTTTTGATCTACAGGAATACTGCGGGCAGCATGACTCTATGTGCTTTGCATCACTAGGATGACGTTCTTCCCAAGCATTAATTATGTCTGCCTTCTCTTATGTCGGTACAATACAAAAATGAGGGCGGCTATCCTGGATTACAGCAATTGATGGGTGACCCCCGCACTAAATACCAATAGGTTCAAAATAATCAGATCCATAAAGAATCATCCACAGTATAGAGAACAAGGTGTCGTGTCTTGGGTTGAATTGCTAACATTGTTTTCGCCAGCTCCATTCAAGTGGTAGGGCGTATCTGAAAAAGGCTTTTAGCCCCTCAGAGTTAGCTCAAGTCGTTTGTATCAGAGTTTAGTTTTAATTGTAAGTTGTTAGGTTATATATTTTAATATTTGATAAATTAGCTGAAAAGGAACGCTGTGATATTGTAATTACCTTTAATGAACTAGGGATTACACACATATATGTATCCAAAATATTTTTACTAAGTTTTTAAGGGTAAAAGATACAGTATAGTATAGGGAACAAAAAATATATGTTTTTTTTGAAATTTGAAAGGTTACTAAATCAATAATATCAATGTTATAGTAGAAATGGGTAGAGGCCTGATTCGAATCCTATATCTCCACTCCATATATATATATGAAGATCTATCAAAATAAATGTCTATTTTCCAAATATATACCTTGACATATTATTAAAGAAAAGAAAAACAATTGTATGTCTAGCACTCTTATTTAAAGAATAAAATTTAATTTGTCATAATATTATTTTAAAATATCTTCACTTATCTATTCTGAATTATTCCTTTTCCTCCGGCTTCTTCTTTACTTGTCTTCTTCTTCTCTCCGTTATATAATTTAGGGAAAATTACCGAAAATACCCTGAGTATAACTAAATCTACACTTGTGTCTCCCTGTTTCAAGTATGTACATTTACCCCCTTACCAAGTTAACACCGTAAGTCACCGTTACAAGAGAAAAGAGTAAATACCTAACTTTGTCCTCCTAGTCTCCTTCCTTAGAATCTTTTACCACCAACTTCTGCAACAATACAGGTTAGTCATATGAATAAATTATAACCTTCTATTGAAAGCTGCAAAAAAAAAAAAAAAAAGATTGTTTGAGGACGGGGTTTGTCTCAAAGTCCTCACTGACACTGAAGCGCTTCAAGTGAACTGTGCGCAAAGGGTCGTAGAGATTGGGGAGAGACAATGGTTGGCTGGAAACCGGAGAAGCGTTCCTCCTCGATCTCCTCAAACGCCTGCAGAGCTTCGGCGGCAGCAGTGGGTCACGAACAGTCGTCGATAGCGAACAATCATTGATAGTGTCTGGGAGACAACGAACGGTCGTCAATAGCGTATGTAGGTCGCGAAGAGCCGAAGATGCTAAGGTCGTGAAGACAGCTGGAAGCTGGAGAGGATCCAAAGATCTGGCACTCCTTCTTGTGTCTACATTTGATTGTGAGTTTCAAAACATAAATTTGTTTATCTTCTTGGGTTTTTTCTCCAATTGAACTGATTTTGTTTTTTGTCTCGGCCGATTTCCTCCCTTTTCCTCTGATGCTTCGATTCTCAGAATTTGGAAAGAGACTCCCCCGTTTTCCTCTTCCTCCTATGCTTCGATTCTTAGAATCTGGAAAGAGATATTTGGGCGACAATGGAGAGGCAAGGCGGGTGAAGGCGGTGTTGAGGGTTTACGAATCTAGATGCCTCCGAACCACCGTAGCCGTCATAGACTGCAATGCAGGTGGCGGAAGAGAAGCGAACATCCAGGTCTATTTAGGGTTTATGTTTGGGCCTGATGTTGAATTGGTTCAAGATCTATTGGTATGGCTGTTTCTAGGGTTGATTGGGAGTTTTGATGTTTTGGTTCAAGATCTGTTCGGGTTCATTCGATCTCTTGGATTTTGTTTTTTATATGGGTTTTATTTTTTTTAGTTGGGGGTAAAGTTTCTGTGAATGAAAGCTAGGAGGTGGAATTTAGGAGTTTTCCCTTCTGTAGAATAACAGAGTTAGCTTTTGAGGGGGTAAGGGTAGGTATTTGAAATAGGGGATACAACTGTAGGTTTTCTTATATCTCAGGGGGGGCTCTAGATACTTTTCCCTATAATTTATCTTTCTTTTGTAATTTTTATTTATTTTTCTTACTTCTTCGTTTTTTGCTCATCCAGGCACCCATGGCATAATCGGACAAAGAACAATGAATCAATCGGAACCAAGCATTGGAAGTCAGAGATAGAAACCAAATTGCTTACAGAGGATAGAAGTTTCCACAAATCAAAAGGGAGAAAAAGAAAGATAGTAATGGTATTAGAGGTGGAAATGAATAGAGTCTTTTATCAAAAAGTTCAATTTTGAGCTTAATTTCTTTATTATAGAACTGAATCTGACGAGCTTCAAATGTTGAAGGAGCTTTTAGTATCGAAAACACTATTCTTGAGGGGGTACGCAACAGAGTAACCATTGATTGACACCTCTTTAAAAGTTGACTGATAGAGGAGTTATCGAACTACACGAATGATACGAACCTACTTGAATCAGTCTCCATTTCACCAGTAGTTTCTACGTTTAGGTTTTTTTTAAAACCCTTTTCTTTTCATTTTTAGGTGAAGAATGATATATGATTATACGTTTACTTGGTTGGGCCCAAAGTTCAATTGAGATTTGAAACATAACGGGTCTGACCACTGTAAAAAGGCCCAAAGTTCTCGGATTGAAATTTGAAGCAGAAGTTAGGTCGGTCCGCTACAAAACAATTAAGGTATATGAATTTCCAATAAGATAAAATCAGCTACAATTTTTCAGAACAAAAGTTTTATACGATTCTTAACCATTCTGTGTAATCAATAAGATGTACTTGAAGGTTTAGTCCAGTAGCTATTTCTATTATATTCTAATTACCTAAAAGGAAAAATCAATAAGATGATGGGTTTGTCTATGTTTATATATTTATTTATTTACTCCAACACTACTTATTTTTTAGGAAAAAAAATTTAAATTCCTTTTGGTTTGGGGTAATTTACTCTTTGTGATTTTTATTTTAAAAAACCTACTCTTTATCTCTAATTTTTTTAACATTGTCTGCCCAACAATTTCTAAAACTCTAATTTAAATTGCATCTAATTTTCTTTACAGTAATTTTAGTCTCTCTAATATGTTTTTTATAGTTAATAGAAATTTCAGATTAACAAATTTTCCTCTTTATAAATGCAAAAATTTCTTTTAATGTCAATTAATTATAAAAAAAATCATACAACTTGAAATTATTAGAACATAATTCCCAGATAGCTTAAATTAGGATTTTAAAAGTTGTTAGATAGTGTGAAGTACGTAGGGATAAAGTGCTAGTTTTTGAAAATAAGAAAGTTAAGTATAGATTACGCTGAACCATGAGGGTAGTTTTATACTTTCTGCTATCTTTTAATCCATATTTTCTGTTCGTGAGACATCTTCGTAGAAGAACTTGGGTTGGCCCACGGGCTGTCCCAGCAGCCCAAGTAGTTGTGAGTGTTATTATTGGCCCGACCCACATCTAATCTACGTCGAGGCTTCAGATCTGCTGTGTGGAACTCGAACTTTGATTAAATTAAAATGAAGTCGCCGAAAGTTATAGTTTGAATTCAGGGTGTGGGAAAAGAGGTTTCATGATGCTTAGTAGATTCCTTGTTAGATAGCCATTGCCTTTCTTCTCCATCTCTAAGATGCGATTCCTTTTCCCTAGTGCGATTTGGCGCGCAATTCCATTCTCTAAGTTATTGTTAAATGCCTACTTTTCTGCGTGAATGGATGAAACTTGAAATATCGCTTAACTGTACAAGATTCCTATTCTTTTTAATTCTCTGTGCAAAATTAGCTGTGAAAGTCCACTTGTTTTAAAGCTTGGGTGATTATAGTATAATTTGCCACACTTCCATGCTCTTAGCTCTAGTATAGTGATCTGTACATTTGGAGTCCTTTGGCGTAGCTAATATGTTATGTACAAGCAAGGAGGAGGAGGACTTGCCCCTGAGGTGATCCAGATGAAGCATTGCAATTCTGCAGAGAGGCTGCATAATATGTGCTCGACACACTACAACAAATCCATATAAAGCGACCTTCACATTGGTTGCTAATTGTCATTATAATTATAACTATATTAAGGGGCAGACCCAGATTTTTTATAAAGAGGGCCAAAATAAATATTTTCCTAGACTATAGTCTTTATAAAGGAATTTGACCAATTTTAAGGAGGAACCAGAATACATTTATCTTTAAATTATAAAAAAAGTTATATGTATTTTATAATCTTAAGGAGGTTTTTTTGGCCTAATTTAACCTGCTTCTTTATGCCAGACCTCGCACCCTCTCGACCTACTCTTGCTTAAGCGTGTGGCATTTTTTACTTGTTGAGGACAAACCCCGTTTCCAGTCTCTTAATATTTGTTTTGATCTTTTTTTGATCCCTATCCTTTTTTCCCTCATGATCATACCTCAATTTTAGAGTTAAGGTAAAATGAGGTTGATGGTAGGACCAACAGATATGAAATTTTGAGAACTGCTATTGCTAGAGACCAAAATTACAGGGCCTAAAAACATATTGTTCAATTATATTAGACAGAAGGTTCTCCATCTTTCAACAATGTTACATTTTCATCCACAAATTTTGAAAAATTTCAAAATATGAAACCATCATATTATTTTGTGACAAAGAGCGGTCAACCCTACTTCCACTAATCTACGCAATGATCATGAACATGAACTGTTGACGTGGCATCATGAGCCTCACTTAAGACTAATTGCTTTGAGTTAAGTAGCACCTTTTTTGGGATTTTAGTGTGGAGGAGGCATAAGGTAGGCCAAGAAAATTGTTGGCAAAAAGAAAAATTACAGGGAGATGTTGAGTTGACACTATTCATGAACAATGTCGTTATGTTTTTTATTTTGTTAATATTTTTCATTTGATCGCTATTTTTTTAGTCCTTGAGTTGTAGATCTTTTTCATTTTGGTCCCTAAATTCTATCTATTTGTCTTTTTGGTCCTTTTCTCCTTTTTTATTTTCCCCCTTTATTAAGTCAATGTTAAACTTAATACATATAGTCTTTTTGTTTGTTCTATTAATCCCAAATTTTACTTTGACTTTTTGTATCAATACTTAAATATCACTTTTCGTAGGAAGATTATTTCTATCTTTTAAGGGAAGACTTTGGTAGCTATCTTCTAAGACAATTATTTCTATCATGGGTGGGTCATTGGTTGATATTTCTTAGAGAATTACCCAGTTTTTGTGGATTGTTGAATGATATTGCTTGACTTGTGTGAGTGATTCGACATTCAGGTTTTTCTAACCCAATGAAAAAGATTTTATTTTTCTAACTTGAATGAAAATTTATGATGTGAAAACTATAATAAAATAAAAAATACATTCATTTTGTAATAAAAGTTTTAGACTACTGTTATTTGAAATATAAATCAAATTTTTACTTTGAAGATAACCACCGAATCCAAGATAATTAGTTAAGAAAATAAAATGCTATTTTTTTAATATGTATAATTTAATTTGATAAAAATAAAATTAATCATGAAGTAACTAATCTATTTGAATAAATAAAGTGCTAGTATAGAAAAGATTGAGTAAAGTAGATTGAGTGAAGAGACTAATGTTTTTTCTTTCAATAGATCGTTCAAAATTAGAATCCTCAAAAAATAAAAAAAAAACATAAATCACTAGATATTTTAAAGCTTTCTTAAAAGTTATCATATAAGTTTTTTGAAGTTAATTTAATTATGTTAATAATTTAATTACTTTATTATACGGTTAACAATTAATGTAATGAATTTTTTAACACATAAACTAGGTGCAAGTGAGGTGTTTTTGTTGAAACAAGGTAAGGTAGGGCTGGATTTGTAATTTTCCCTAGTACTGACTACTGAGGTACTAACTCACACAATTTTGAAAACATAAAGGCTTAAGTCATATAGAGCCAAACTTGAAGGACTAACTCATTTGAGTCACCAAAGTTGAGGGATCAATGGTGTATTTTTGCCTGTTTAATATAATTTTATTATTTATGTTTTAATCCTATATTCTGCTTTATTATATGCATTTTATATAATACAATGGGGTTTAGATCAAATGAATTTTGTACTTTTTAGTATTATCTAATAATAAGAAATAAATCTATAGTAAAACAAGTAAAAAGTAACCATTAGGTACTGCCGTTACTGGGATATTAACACCTCAATTGTCATGTTCCGGTCCATCTTTCCTGCATGTATCACTATGTTCTATGTTCCATTTTTTTTCCTTCCTTTGCAAAAATCAGCAAGAAATGGAGAAAAAGAAACAAAGTTGTGTTTGCTGGTAATTAATTTTTTACATTTGTTGTAATTGATTTCTCCATAAAGAATGAAAAGACGAAAAGAAAAACAAAAGCTTGATGAGGCGAGAATTAAACGATTGAATACAGTTGCAGACGAAGGAAACAAGAACTCAGAAGATGGTTGTGTGTGTATGTGGAAGTTTTGGAGATTCGGGCTTGAGAGAGAGAAAGTAAGCACCAGCTGGGTACCGGATGCAGAGATTAATTGGTGGAATCATATCAACAGCAAGAAGAAAAACACATACTACATATATATATGATGCTACTTGGTGAGCAGATTTGATGTTCGGACAATATGTGGGGAAAAGAAGAAGAGAAACAGGAACACAATTAGTGGTTGCTAATTAGTGGCTAAAAAGCAACCATTAGGTTTTGTTGTTAATTGGTCGCTAAGCAACGACTAATAACTTTTTTTGGTGGCCTCTCTAATTAGTCGCTTATTTTTATTTTTTTTTGAGGATCTCTTGTAGCGATATAATTTGGGGTAATTTTTTCTGCCGCTGCTGCCATGTTGTTGTTGTTGTTTAGACGTAAGCTCATCTTCTCATCACGCAATTTGAAGGTAATGAAAGACAAATTCTTTTATCCAATACACGTTCACTTTCCTCACATGATAATCTTTCTTCTCCGAAGGGTGCCAATGAACGGGAACAGAAGTAGAATTGATCTTCAACACGCACGTTAGGGTAGGTAGGGTGCATGATATATCAGAATTCTTGAGAATTTGCTAATGATTGTTGAAGTTTCCCCGCTTAGGTGAGAAGATCACCAGCGCTTGGATTAATCCTTAAAAAGCTCGAGCACTTTGTGAGCAAAGTTCAAAGTCTCTTTTGTATTTCCCTCAATTATTATTTGTCCAACTGCAGTGACAATAATTCCTTTTTTTGTGTCCTCTAGTTTTTGCACTGTAGGATCAATTATTAGACGTAACATGGCTACATTGAACTGCACTTGTATGGACAGGTTTGGTGCCAAAGAAGTTTGGACTTTTGCAGGTGTAACTTGTAAGCGACCAAAAAGATGCAAATCAATAAAGGAGGTCACACTAATTTCTTTCTCCAACCTTCTCTTTATTTTACCTGACGTTAAAGAATTGCTTGATTGCTACTTCAGGATAGCGATGGACGAGTGGCTGTAGCTTTAAATATAATTGTGAAAATCGCACCTATCAGATTTTACCAATCAAGTGTTTAGTAGTTGGTTTAAAATTCACATCTCAACATGGTTGGCAAGGCGCACCAAGCGCGAGCCTTGCTAGAGTAGCACACGCAGGCGCCGCTGGACCACCTTAGCATGGTGGTGGTGTGGCGGCTTTGGACAGGTGCACGCCTTTGGCCTTCATGCTAGGGGCGGAGCCAGAATTCCGGGTTAAGGTGTGGGACTTGAGACGTTTTAATAAACAAGTTATGTAAGGGGAATTTTATTCAAACTACATGGAAAATATATTAATTTTTTTTACTTTTTTTTTTTCCATTTCTTTTCTTGCGTTGAAACTTTAAATACACTCCACTATTTGATTAAAAAACAGCAACCAGTGTTTTGTTAACAGAGAGCGAGTGTTTTATTAAAAAATAAAATAAAACAGAGACTAAATGTTGCACTTTTTTTTTCCCCATGATTTTAAACATATGTTTTTCCGAGACCGAGTGTTCCTCTGGTTTTTTTATTCCATTTTTCCCCCTCAATGTGTCATTTGAGTTTTTTACTTTTATTTAATAATTTATGTCACACTAGAAATAAAATTATTTATTGTTCAATTTTTGTAATATAGGTAATTAACATCCAAATGGCAACTTCACCATATCTTGCACTTGTAAAATAAACTTCGAAATGCAACTTTGTAACTCTTATTAATTACATGCATGTTTTGTAAGAAGGTGACAAATGGTGGGATACATAGGGTGAAACAGCATAAAATTGGTGTCAATGGAAATGCAAAGAAGTGCATGAGCTATATTGTAAATGTTAGAAGGGAACTCCAAAACTGTGTCTGTGAAAAAGCTTCAGAAACAAAATTATGGCATGCCCTCTGATTTTGAAGATTTGAGATGGAAAATGTTTTGTAGATTAATAATGATGAAGGAGACAAAAAGGTTGTATTAGTAAAAATAAGATGGTTGGGGAAAGAAGTATAGGCGGTAGCAGCAAGAGAGTGAGAGAGTTAAGGTAAAAAACCAAGACAAAAAAGGCCCATAGATTCTTTAGTCACTTCGAAGCAAAAAAAAAAAAAAGGTTGTTGAACTTACAAAAAAGCTAAAGCAAACAAATATCATCGATGTATCATGTATGTGATAAAAAGAAAAGAAAGAACATTACAGCACATAACTCAATTTTTCTACCAAGTAGGAATCCCATTTAATAGGACTTACTTAGATGTTTTTGTATGTTTTTGAAGTTATTGATCACTGTAAGCCTGGTTTAAAAGCTCCAACCTACCAATAGATGAGAGTTTCACTACTAAAGAAAGAAATGACATATAGAAGCAAGTTGCTCAATAACCTTAAGGAAGCATGGAAGAAGCATGGTTACACAATCATGTTTGATGCATGATAGACACAACCAATAAAAGCTTGATGAACTTCTTAGTTAATTGTTCGGTTGACATTATGTTCATCAAATCTATTAATGTTTTTTTTTTGCACACAAAGGAAAAGGCATTTGAGTTACTAGGTTTTTTTTTTTATTTTATGAAAATACGAAAATGGGGACGCTAATGTTGTGTAAGTGGTCTATAATATTATATCAAATTATGTTTTAGCAAGAAATTTTTATTTTTTAGCATCATAATAGCACCTAATCTCATATAACTTTTTTCTTAAGTAACAACTAGATTATGATTTTTACTATCAGTTTTTTATTTTTATGATGATAGGAAAGTTGTTGCCATGTTGTTACACATGGCATGAGAAGCAGTGGCTTTGATGGCACTATGGACAATTTGAAAGAGTAAGAATGACATTGTGTTCGATGGCAAGGATTTCAAGGTCACTACAACGTGGGGAGCATTTTCTACAGTCACTTCCTACAGTAGAAATTGTAGGATAAATAAATTGAAGTAAAATAATCATATGTTGCTGTGGGATCAAAGTGTCCAATGGTTTTAAGGTGAATCTATGTCCTATGATTTTCTTGCAACAGTCTTTCTTACAGTTTTCATGCGAAAAAGTGTTCATACGATTTTGCTCCATGATTATTTCCTATGATTTTTTGATGAATAAAAAAGTAGCAAATCAGATGCCTCAAAATCGTAGGAAGGAAAAAGTTTCCTACAACTTTTTGATGGCAAAATATGTGTCTCAAAATCGTAGGAACATAAATTGTGGCAGTTACCCTGCAATTTGTAACCTTAAACCCTAAAATCCCTAAAACCTAAATCCCTAAACACAAACCCTAACGCCAAATCCCTCCTAACCCTTAAATTCCTAAACACTAACCTTAAGTTTAAACCTCGCCCTAAACCCAAACCCTAAACTGGCTCAAACCTTAAACCCTAAATTTCTAAATTACACAAACCTTAACCCTGACCCCAAACCCTCCTTAAACCCAAACCTTAACCCTAAACTCTATAACCCTAAATCTAAACCCTAACTATAAACACAAATCTTATTGATCCAAAACCAAAAACCCCAACCCCAACCCTTAATCCTTAGACCTCAAGTATTCTAACTGTCTAAACCTTGAGCTACTAGCCCAAACCCTATAACCCTAAACTCTAAACTTAAACCCAATAATTACCCTAAAAATATAAACCTAATTAAACTTTATCCCTAACATGTACATTATCATTAATTAACCTTAACCATCTCTAAAGCTTACCTATAATTAATTTACTTAACACCGGCCTTTAGTAGTGATAGAAGATGAATATGGAGTTTCATTTACATAGTTACTTAGTAAAGATTTTGAAGATGATTTTGAGGATGAAGGTTAATTACTTGGTGAAGCTTCCAAAGATGATGGAGCGATTATTGAACTTATTATTATATGCTTCAATTACTGTGTGTAATAGAGTTCTATGTTTAGCACTTCCATAGTTGAGTTATATTAGTAATTGCTTTTCTCATTTTTTGAAGCTTGCATATATGTAGTAATTTTCATATTGAGCAATTTTCATATTTGTTAGTGTGTGTGAACACACACACACACACATGTTAAAAATATGTGTGTATATAATAATAATAATAATAATAATAATAATAATTAATATTATTATTATTATTATTATTATTATTATGTCTTTTGGGGGGAATGAAATTTTCTACGATTTTCTTATGATTTGGAAAAATAATCAAAAAATTGTAATTGGGGTGGGCAGGAATTGTAAAATTTTGGCAAATGGAGAAGAGCGGAATATGAAAAAAATCTATCCTACATCCACTACCGCTTTAAAATTGTAGGAATAGTTCCTACGGCTGCCCTGTAGTTCCCAATATATTGTCACAAATTCGTTGGACGGACCCTATGGTTTTGCTTCGTCTGCTATCTAGTGGCAAAACTATTGGCAAGCCATTTTTTTTATTCAACTCCAGCTGCTTGATTCATTTAGTCTATCCTCCTCGTCTACCTCGAGCCCCTATCCTACTCCATGCTGATTTTTCCTTGCCACCATGCCAATTTCTCCTCGCCACCACTTGGGTTTAATTCTACTTCTAATCACGCTGCCACCATATCAAGCTTCCAATTGCCGCCGGCCACCATCTCACACTTCCAATTGTCCTCATTCGATTTCTCTTCTCCTACTCCTACTGTGTTTGTCCTTCCCCGATTTTGCTTCTCCCTCTCTCAACCACTTCTTCTCTACATCGATTCTTCAATTTGGCCAATTTTTCTTTAGCTTCCCCTCATCCACCGCCTCTGTTGCTAAGCCTCCACGTCCACCTAGCTGTGGCGCATTAAAGAGACAAGAGGAATCAAAGGCTATCATCTGTACGTTGATTGAGAAGGCAGGGCGAATCGTTGAACGGTGGTGCTTGGTGCTTGAAAAGGCAAGGCAAATTAGCAACTCGCTAGAGACGGAGAAGTTCATCTGTCAGGATGCAAAGGTCACCGATTTTGGAAGAAGGAATTAGGTTAATGTACCTTTTAGTCCCGAAGATTGTGAGCTTCTGTCAACTTGAACCTGAAAGTTTGTATTCTTTTAATATAATTGTTAATTGTTATAAAAAAAAGTTAATGGACCACTTTAGGATGATAATAAAATTTGGGGGACCATATTTGAATTTTACTATATATATTACGATTTAAAAAAATAATAATAATAACATGGTGTCACAAATCCATAGGACAACTTGTGTCAAAAAGGCATGGGACAACAACTCTCACAAAACTATAGGATGAATAAGCATTAGAAAACCGTCGAACTATTAGTGTCAGAAATTCATCGGACAGTCCTGCACTTGTCAGACACTTTTTCTTTTTGACATGGACATTTCCTATAGTCTTGTCCTACGGTTCTTATCATAGTAAATGTTAATTCCCTACACTCTTCCTATGATTATTGCTATCTCAAATACCCTTTTATCTTGTAGTGGGTGGTGGATGTGATTTGTGCAGTATAGGTATTATCACATCTATCGATTTCTAAAAGAAAGAATATGTTGAATGGTGTTCCTATCCGGTTTAAGATGTATTAAATTGGAATAGTTGATTATGAGTTATGTGGGTGATGTGTAGTGTATGTCAAAATGTTATTTCTAGGTTGGGTGTGGATTCAATTTATATTCTTGTTTGCAATCGGTGACTTGTTGGCTTTTGCTCTAATAAATTTTGTGGTTTTGATAAAAAAAATCTTTTGTATTGGACTACTTATGCTACTAATCACATACATTTAATGTTAGAAGGTACTTAGAAGCTTTCTTATGTGGCAAAAACCTTTGAGACAACAATCACATTAACAGGGCACATATACAACCACATGGGAGTGATGAAAATGACAAGGCATTTTTACCAACACAAAGGAGTTAATTGAGTATGGAAAACCAAATTTGTTACATTTAATTTTATCTTGCAACGAATTCATAAGTTGAAATCTAATTTGAGAAATATCTTCATCTCTCACAAATGGACTATTATTAAATGGGTTAAAGAGGTAAAAAGAAAAATAGTTGCTAAAACAATTCCAATGCCTTCATTGTGGAAGAGCATGGCATTTATCTTGAGGGTTATGAGTCCACTTATCTGTGTACTTCAATATGTTGATGGTGAAGTAAAACTTACTACATGTACATTTATGAGGTTATGGAGAGAACAAAGCAAGCTATCATTGTAGCTCTGAATGAAAATGAGAAAGAAGTATAAAGAGCGTTTTGGAATTATTAACAAATGTTGGGAATGTCAACTTCATCATCCATTGCACGTAATTAGTTATTTTCTAAATCCAACATACTTTTATGATAACCTTGATATGGAGTTTAATGAAAATATTACTCAAGAACTTTATTTTTATGCGAGTTAATTGGTTTGAAGCAAGTAAGGGTGAACATTATTCAAGCAGAACTAAAAAAATTGAAAAGACAAATTACATTCAAATAAAATGTTTCGATTGCTTTTTCAAGTTTGATGGGTTTGGACCGAAACTGAATTTTATCTTCGATTACTAGATTCATTATTGATTATACACTTGAAACCTAGTAAACCAAATAGTAATAATATTTTACCATTACCTTGATTGACCATTTATGTGTAAGCTAGTTTCTACTAATTTTAGATTATATGTTATTTATCCTTCTTTAATATTGGATATGAGATGTAAATTTTTTAATATTTACCTTATTTTTTCATTTATAATTATCTAGATCTTATAAAGAGGAAGACATGGCGGGGCAAGTCCGAGCTAGGCCAAGTTATTTCCGTTTAAGAAAAAAGTGTAAAAAATGAGTTTAAACATTATTTGAGTATGTTTTGAATAAACATGTTTTTACTTGAGGAAAACACTACCACCAGTATAAATTTTATTAAATAAAAAACCAAACAATACTTATATCATTTGGAATATGCCTTACACTTAAAAATGACAAAATGTTCTAGAAAAAAAATAAAAAGTAAAACCTATGATATATGCTTCACAGCATAATCAGACCAAGTACAATCTAAAAACTGAAATGAAAACCTATAATCTATTGTTGTGTCTCATTATTGGATAGGACCTCATCATCTGAACTCTTTATGTATTGTTTCTTTAGAGTAGTAAGGGCTTAATCCCGCTTGCAAATGTAAACCTTAACAGTCTCAGGTGTGAGCTTTGCTTGTTTTTTCAAGATAACTCTTTTTCCCGCATTAAAAGCTATCTTAGAGGCGATAGTAAAGACTGGTATTACCAAAATCTCTTGCACCACTATGGAAAAAATTGAAAATCATCATCTCTTCTTCTTCCACCACTCAAGAATGTCTTTCTCATTGTTCTTAAATAATTTTGTCCTATTGGTGATGTCCACAGATCATATATAAATGAAAGACAATGATAAAGTGTAGAGGAAAGTACTAGTAAATCACATCTCCTAGCTTTGTACTTAAAACTTTCTATCCTAACCAATTACATAGACATTTTCTTAAAGTAAGATTCAAATTTTCAATAATAAATCTTTCTAAGTGCTCATCCTCCACTTGTTTGAAAGATTTTTTAGTAATTATCATCCAATAAATCAAACTTTGTCTAGTGGTTTTTGGGTTGTAATGAAAAATGCCTGGACTATTTGAGTTCCCCATGCCTGTCAATTGGGTTTGCCTCTTGAAAGTGCCAACAAGATCTCCATGAACTTTGCTCAAATGCCAAGTGAAATTACTCGTTCTTGAATTGAACTTGTTGCTGTAGTGTTTACACTTGGCAAACCTCATCTTGCCTTCCAAAACTTGCTTAAAATGCACTCACACAGAAGCCTTCAAATTGCCAAATTTCCCTTAGGTCATCTTGGGATACTTACTTTAAGGCATCAGTTGTGACCTTTTGGCATTAGTCGGTTTGGCTTGGGTCAGTGAAACCTCTTTAAAGGCATCATAAAAGAGTTGATGGTCGAGTATAATCAAAAGTGACAGGCTTGCTATAATATGAGGAATATCATTGACCCTATATGTTTAAAAGATATTGGTGACAATATTGTGTGGTTGGTAGGGAAGATAGGAGCTTTATGAATGAAGAAAGACTAGTTTTTTGTGCTAATGGGTTGACTTATGGGATGTTGTAATTAAGAGTTATGTGAATGACCCTATAAAATACACAAGGAAAAATGCAAGAACCAAGTCAAGAGCTTCAAAATCACAATCCCAAGTGGACTCTGAAGAGTAAAGGGCAGAGTTTGAGAGATTGATGATGAGGAGCCAAAAAATTGTGAATTCGTGGATAACTTGACATTGATGAGATCTTAAATGAGGAGTTTGATAATGAGGAATAGAAAGATGAATATTTTTTTCCTAAAATATTACACCATTACATTCTCATCCCTTGCTCAAAAGTAGTACTAGCATTTCCCTATATGTTTTTATAACTTTTTCCTCACTACTACTATATGTTTTTCCTAGAGCATCTCCCTTCATGTAAGTGAACGTCTTTTTGTGTTTCTTGTGCCTAAGGTAAAACAAAGGTTTGGTGCCTTCAGTGTACATTTCATCCTTGACAACCTTGCATCTTAAGTCAAGTTTACTCTCATTTGTTATCATCACTATACAGAAAAATCAAGTGTTCTTTTTTGAAAAACTACTGCTTATATTATTTTTATGTATATTAAGCCATTTTGGGGGCCTAGAACTTTGCATTTTATTCGTTTTAACTTAAGTCAATTTAATTCAAAAAAATCTCTTTTTTTGTTACATATTTATCGCTCAAAATTAATTTTATTTGAAAGTCAATATTATGTAAGTGTAGTAACCTATTAAAAGTAAAATATTTATAATGTTTTTATTTTTATAATTTTTTTTACTTTTAAGGCCTAAATAAAGAAAATTCATGAAAATTCAATAACATCATAAAAATTTTACTTTCAAGGAATTATTATACCTATATAATATAGACTTTCAAATAAAATTGATTTTAAGCAAAAAAAATTTAAAAATAAAAATAAACCCTTTTGGAGTAAGTTTATTGAAGTTAAAATGAATTGATGTTGATTTTTATCTCCACACCAAGTTTTGATACCATGATTCTAAAAGCATTTTGAGAAAGGTGATATAGGCAAACTAAGATGCAGTTCATCTAATGTTAAGTCAAATTAATTGAAAATGAGTTTTCGTTATTACATATTTTTGGTATAAAATAAATGACATTTGAAGCTAATACTAAA
Organism: Aquilaria yunnanensis; assembly: GCA_039654915.1. Taxonomy (NCBI): domain Eukaryota; kingdom Viridiplantae; phylum Streptophyta; class Magnoliopsida; order Malvales; family Thymelaeaceae; genus Aquilaria; species Aquilaria yunnanensis. The sequence goes on along the minus strand of CM077596.1, from coordinate 69,170,416 downwards.
TATGGATAATAATCTATTAAGTAATATTTTTAATATAATTAATTTTTTATTTTTATTAATTTTTTTTTTTAGGCAAGGTATGTAAAAAATTCATAAAAAAATAATTACGTTGTAAAAAAAAAAAAAAGTTTCACCGCTAAATGAACACGAATTTTGATATACTCTCCAGTTTTCTGTAGGTTTTAGAATCAACATAGTAGAAACTAGGATGGTTGAATATAAGATAAAAGTCGTTTTTTTTTTGTTTCTGAAAAAGTGATATTTTAAAGTGATCTTTCTTTCTTGAAAAGGAAGTTAGCTTCGATTTATCAAACAAGAAGAACTAATAATATACAAATGAATGAGCCCTTTTTGGTGATGCTCATACATTTTGTTTGGTGAACGTGAATAATGAATCTACCATAGAATTTGCCTGCTAGATCTTCAAGGATATTCACTTCGTATTTCAGTAAAGATGGTGCGAGTGAAGGAATTGATGGAGGGGCTATACTATAGCCTATAATTAATTTTAGTGGAGAAGGAATAAAATCAGACACAAGTCGCTCGGATAAAGAAATCCAGAAAACGACCAGCAGTTGCGCTTTGTGGGGCCTGCAACTGCATGAAAGAGCCCAAGAATTGACGACTTGAGATGAGAAATTTCACGATTCCTTAGCCAAGAAAGCTACCGCCTTCCCGCCTTTATGATCAACTCTTATCTATCCCTCTGTCCTCTCCCCTGCTCTCTGTACACCCAGAGGAGCAGAAAAGCTGCTACAAAATTGAATCCCCACTTCCTAATGTGAAACTGACGATAAAATAAGATGAAGATTAAAAGGTTCTAAGTCTAAACATGCTTTTCTTTTTATTTACTTAAACAAATACAACCTTAGATATTCTTACTTAATCAAACCAGACCTGAATGGTATATATATATATATACATACATACTAGCATGTATTAGTAAGTATGTACTAACAGATATGACTGTGTTATTGTGTCGAAGGATGAAGCTCAAACACTAAAGAGCAGTGGAGCACTGAGTTCCTAGCCTGGAGCTCAATGGAGGACTTGGCAGAGAAGGTCCAAAAGCCATAACCGAGACACAGTTGACGTTGAAGTGGTAGTGGCCAGAAACCCAAGTCCCGATCTTCCACCGGAGTTTCCCGTTGAGCTTGATGATGAGAACTAGCTTCCCAGCTGTCTGATCACGCTCCACTTCGTAGTCGAAGGACGGAGCCATCGGCAGGCCCGTTCCCACCAGGGACGCCGTCAAGACATTGCTTTCTCCACGCTCTTGATAGAAAGGCGGAATAATGGTGTCGCCTGTTATCTGTTGGCCCTTGTAGGAAGCATGCGCCTGGAGCTGGTCGTAGTAAATGCCAACCTTGTCATTGGGGTTCTTGGAGAGGAGAGTGAGCTGGATGGAGGAGTTGAGGAGGTGGGGGCCGGAGAGGTTGAGCTGGTAAAGGTCGGTGTCTTTGAGGGAAAACTGTGGTTTTGCAGGGTGGAGGATGAGCCAGACCAAGAAAATGAGGGCGAGGATTGAGGTGAAGAGTGAGGAGAAGGTGAAGAAGAGCTTCTTGGGGAACTTGAAGTCGACGTTGATGAGTCTTTCTTTCTGGGCGCAGTGTTGGGGAGATTTGGAGAAGACCTGAGACATTTGCCGGAGGGGAAGAGAGATGGGTTTAGAGGCTGAGGCTGAATTGAAGAGGTAGCTAGCTAGCTAGCTTATATGGGTTCTAAAAAAGGACTTAATAAAGATGACTAGTTGGAGACAGAAAGCAGCAATTATTTTGCTGATTAGCCCTCCCACTTTTGACTGGTGAATCAGATGTGTGTGTGCGCGTCTTTACAATAGATATCAACTTCTCGAAGAGTTAATATTCTATGCACCGCCGGTGCAATTTTTTTTCTTCACCAGCAGCTTATTTTGGTTAATTTTATTAATTTTATTTTTAGTTTTACTTTTTAACGCTAAACGTTTTCTTTCCCTATTAGTTTTAGCGTTAACGTGACTCGAACGGACTTGGACGGAACAATTTTCTTCAACGCAAGTAACCATCAACGCACGCAGCAACAAACCTTACAGACGCATCTCTTCCGCAGCGGCTGAACAGAGACAACGGCCACCGACTTTTACCCAGCCTCGTCTCCCGTCCGGCAGGGGGAAGAAAACGTTTAGCGTTAAAAAGTAAAACTAAAAATAGAATTAATAAAACTAACCAAAATAAGTTGCTGGTGAAGGAAAAAAATTGCACCGGTGGTGCATAGAATATTAACTCCTTCTTCTCGAATGCACAAAAGATACATCTCAACCAAGCTGTCAAATACCATTACTATTACTATTAGGTATATTAAATATTATATTCTTAAGGTATATAATAAGGTGTATTATACAACATACTGTTATCATTTTTATAAAAAAATAAATATTAAAATATTATTTTAAGATAAAATAAATTAAATAAATTTTTTTAGACATCTTTATATATTAGAATATTATTTTAAAATAATTTAATTTAATTTAATTTTTTTTGCACATAATTATATGTATTCTAATTTTTATCATTATAATTTGTCAAATATAAATAAAATATATATGGTAGAAGATATTTTTTATAAAAAAAAAATTCAAAATATTATGTATAGAGCAAAATAAATATTATTCAGCAAAAAAACTAATTTATTGATACAAGAGAAAAAAAATAAATAATACTTTAATAAAAAAAAATACATTTTCTAATAGCAAAAAAAACAAAAGTAAAAGAAAAAAGTAGCAAAAAATAAAAGTAAATATTTATGTTAAAATATGTGTATTAATTATATTTTAATATTTTATATATTTATGTAAAATGACAAAAAAATATCTCACACATGTCTATGAAAAATAGAATACCGCGGTACACACCTCGGAGTATTTGTTTTATATTGCTGTTTTTTGACAAAATCCACATAAAAAGTTATTGATATGCGAAATACTGTAAAATATTGCAGTATAATGTGAAATTTTTTGTAAAAAAATTACAAAATATGAAAACATTTGTATCACGTGCCGTTTACTCACAATAAGTGATATACTGCGCAGTATACCGTTGTATTTAATTCCAAAATCTCAACAACAGTTGGATCACTACTAGACGTCAAAAAATCAGGGAATGGCGTAAATAATATACTTTGTTATTTTTTCCTAATATGTCTAAGCAATATTTAACCTAGATATAGGAAAATTATAAAATTTCAAAGGCCATTTATTTACTACATATAATCACAAAAGGCAAAAATAACAAATAAATCACTATAGTTTTGGGACTATCTTGAATTAGCCATTAAGGTTTTTTTTTTAATAAACCACTACTGTTATTTAAAGTGGCTGAACAAATCACTAATGTTATCCAAATGACTTAATTCACCTACTCAACTTTGAAATATTACAAAACTCCACCATTATGTTTTTGAAATAAACAAAATAAATCCACTTAGTTTAAAAAATTCCAAATAGTAGTCGTCTATTTTCTCAAATGCCTCATTTTCACCAGTATCAAGCACATTGGCCCAGCCCCTGTTCTATGTTCTTTGGCATAATGCTGCAACCACCCAACTGCCCAGCAGCCTCTTTTACGCCATCGTTGTCTCGAATGGAAAAGAGCTTAAGCTCGCAAGCCGCGTTCTCTTTTGCCTCACCAATCTTGTTGCCGTTAAAGGTTCGTTATTGCTGGTTACCATTGCTTTTAGTGCATGTTTCTGTAGTGTCCTAAACCTACCATGAGTGTCAAGTCGTCGTCGTCGTCGCTATGAATCAAAGTAAAAAAATCAGAGATTGTGATTGGTGAAAGACTGTGAAGGCTATGACTGTGGCAACACTAAAGCGAAATGTAAGCCCACAGGTGGTGTCATCACCGGCGAGGAATGATGAGAAGTTATGGCTTAATGTTGTGATTGTGGCAGCAATGGTGCAAAATGTGAACTCATCGACTTCGCCAGAGAGGCACTAAGAAAATAAAGTGGAGATGATGGTCAAAATATTAGATCCACAAACTTCAGAAATGTTGAGAGCAGAATGAGAAATTATAGAAACTAAACTTGACATTTTACATTGTGATTTTGTAAGACTTAATAGTTAAAGTTACAATAATGGCTAATTTGAGCTAACTTAAAAACATTAATGGTTTATCTGACAAAAAAAAAATATTATTGAGTTAATTGGGTCAACTAAAAAATATTAGTGATTTATTTTTTATTCTTACTAAGCACAAAATTACTTTGTGCGGAACAAGCATGTTAGTTAGACAAGTAAAACTCATGACCGTAGGAATCTGTCTGTTAGCATGACAAATGGGTTTACAAGTAAAATTACTTGTGATGGAACATCTCACAGATATAGATATCCACAGATAATGGGCGTAAGTTAAAAATCTTATCCAACAACAAATACCCACTATTTCACGGGTGAATAAATGCCCACTATAGGTGGTAGGAATATCACACCTATGAGCAACCCAACTGTTGTCATCTATAGTTGGAGAACCATAACATCCTTGTTGATGACTATGGTATCACGTTTAGTAGATTGTACTAGATAAACTTTATCATCTAACCTTTTTTATGCCTTTTGGATTTGTAATTAGAGGTGTTTAGTGGGCTGGGCGGGCTTGGCTTGAGGTCAAACCCGGTTTAGCTTGGTTATGGCCTTATTCGGCCTAGCTAGCAATGGCCCTGGGGGAGGAGGTGGGGTGGTTATGAGCCTGGGAGAGGGAGTATTACATGGGATCGGCTTGGCCCAGCACGCAATGAAGTCCAGGCCCGAGCCCATTCCGACTCAGGCATGGCAGACCTAGGCTGGGCCTGGCTGGGTTAGCTTGAATGGCAGATTTCAAGTTGTGCCAAAAAGTAGGTAAATTACATCATAAGTTCCTCCAACGACTCCAGCTCAATTTTTGACATCAAATTATCATTTTGTCTACTTCAACAACTATTAACTAGTTTTTTAGGGTTTTTTTGTTTAAAAAAATGACTTCTCTTATAAATAGATAGACTCATTTTTTACACTTTCTCACACCAATATCTATAATCTTTCTTCCAAATTTCTTCTTCATCTCTACTATTACTCTCTCATTAATAGCATCAAAAGAAAAATGAAAAGGCAATGGTGTGGAGGACTCATCATCCCGCGCACCACCGGAAATGATTTTTTTTTTCATAAGAAAGATCGTCCAGTTGATAAAGGCATAAAATTCCAAGTTGTAAAATCTAGGGAAATGCCACCTTTAGTGTGGCCGGAATTTACATTTTACTTTTAAAAGGACACAAGGTAGAAAATGTGCAAGCTTTATGGGAAAATGATAGCGTCTGTGCGTATACAATCAACCATTTTAATCAAAAAAAGTTTTAGTTTTAGGAAAATAGAAAAACCGAATAAACGAATATAGCTGTCATCTGAAGATGTATGTTGGTGCAACCATAATTGACCTAATGCTGCTCTTACTTCCAACTATGAGGTCTTATTTGATGAGGATTACTAATATTCTTATCCGGTAATTGTTGGAATATTTTGTCATTTTCTCATTTATTACAAGTTTCAATTTTAGTAATTGCTGTTTGGTTTTTCAATTAATAAAATTTGTTCTAATAGTAGTGTTTCACTCTTTAAAAAAAATAGTAATGCAAAACTAATTAAATAAAATTTATTTTTAAAAATAAAAAATAAAAAACTTGACCTAAGCCCAACCTCTCACCAGCCCAGCCAAGGCCCGAGACCCACCTTAAGGTGGGCCGGACCCAAGCCCAACCCAGCCTGGCCGTGCAGGCCAATTGAACACCTCTATTAAAATTGTAAATGAAATAAGTAGTACATAACTTTGGTTGCTTCCCCAGTTGTAAATGTAATTCTCGGATAAATGATTATCAGCTGTAACCACACGATCCACTACGCAGAAAACAAGTGTCGCTACGACACTCCCATCTTGGTCCCAATCTCAGATGCTAGAGTCCATCTCCCTCGCACACCCTTACAAATTCTTGAATCATGACTAGAAATTCTCGCTCGTATCGAAGCAAGATATTTTGGGGGAAAAAAAGAATTGCGCGCGTGTTTGTTATATACATATTCCACCAATTATTATGATATTGTTGACTCAATAAAAAGAGCTTATAAGCCTTGTACCAATAATTAGACCTTATTATTGTTAGCACGAGTTTAATAATTAAGTCTTAATTCTCCACCTCTCTTTGGTTTTATTCATATAATATATTCCAAGGAAAGAATTGAATCCTGTTGATGCAATGCCTATTGTTGATAATGTACAAAATCAACGCTGAGGGTGGCACTGTCATAAGATTTATGTAATTTAATTAACTTGTCAGTATGATCTTAGAGTTTAGTCGATTGATGGATATATAGACTGTTACCGATGTGAGCAATAATGGATATTATTATTATATATATATATATATATATATATATATATATATATAGTAATAGATACGGGGATCAGCTTTGTTAAGTCCGAATCTGAGACTGGGAAAACTTTTGTTCAGATATGTGCTATTAAAAGCAAAGCAAGGCCCTGTCCCTGTGACTGTGATAGAGGCAGCCAGGCAGATGATCTTGCAACGCCCGCCGGCCACCACCAATTAGACATTGGCCTTTGCTTCCTGGCTTTTTTCTAAAGTCCCAGTTCCTTTCTCACCACACTTTCTTCCGCAATCTGATTGTTAGTTGCGTGAAAGCAAATTGGTCGTATATAATACAGCCCCAAGTGATTTGAAAAGGCTTCATTAATTAGAGGTTAAATTATTAGGGGTTTGATAAAACGAAAGTTGATTAGCTAGACTCATCCTAGTTAGTCTAACGAACATATAATACTATAATAGAATATGGGCCGGAGGGGTGAGACATGAAGAATCTGCAAATCAGCTTTTCGGAAGCGAAACGATAGCAATGATTTTATTGGACTTTATGTAGGCGTTAAGGAAGGGGAAATTAAGGGTGGATAGGCTTTGGCACGCGAGCGAATCAACTCACCGAAACGGCCCACTCGATTGGCCCCTCCGTCTCCATCTCTGCCGTGGATTCCTCTGATCATCTACTGTTCCATAAAGTGTCTCGGACTCTCGGCCTCTGCCTGTTGCTTGGTTTAGGGATCTTCTTTGGAATATTACCATGAATTCTGCTATTTGGACTTTGGGCAGATATGTTTGGAACTTAATTAAGCTTCGGCCAACATCTGCTTTTTAGTGAAACCCCTTTTTGAGGTTAGTCTTTGGATCTATCTTCTCTTCTCCTCTATTACTTATCATGCCACCATTAATTTTCAGCCGCATTTTGGAAAAAATAAAAATAAAAATGATTTCATATAAAAAATTTCTCGAATCACCCGTCATGTACGATGGGATAACAAATATGATTAAACAAGTACACATAAATTTAATTCAGTTCAGTTCTTACTTAACCTACATCCATAAATGAAAAAACTTGTATATATGAAAAATATAAAAATTACAGTAGAAATATGTCTTTAATACTCAATTGGTGTATGAGTTCCTTATACATTATTGATCGCCATGTATTTTGTTTTCACATAATTATAAAATATAAAAATCATAAAAAAAAGTTTACCCTACTCTTCCCTACTTTCATATCTCTATCCTTTTTTCAAGTACTTATATCTTACCTGTTCATTACATTAATTTTTTTCTCCTTTCTCAAACTCTAACACAATATGTTAATTTATGGGCCATAAACAAGCCCAACTAAAACAGGGGAACTGAACCAAGACCACTTCCAAGATGGAAACAAAATCACACCTATAATCCTGAGCTTATTCACCAAGAAACAACGAAAAATTTACCCAAACTTAAAGACAAATAACACAGACCAAGGCCGCTGGATTCTTCAAGATCACCAGATTTTGAGCAAATCACAAGACAACTCCCCGATCTTTTCTAATTTGAGCCAATAAATCCATCATGATTGATTATCGTTTCATGCCAAACCAAGAGTGAAGAGTCTGCTTTAAAAACCTTGATGTAGCAAAGCGAAGGCGTCTGAAAAAGGTCTAAAAGTTCATTTTAAAACAAAGATTTTTAATTCACTTTTTGTTTATTAAGAAAACTTTGCGCAGGTTTGCACTATTCTTAATTTGCCAGTGTAGTGAAGTAAATATCAACTTTTCCCCCCATGAGCAAAATAGAGTTTATATGCAGCGAAACTTGTCACACGTTTGTCAAAAATGGTTATCAAACAACAGTACATGTACAACACAAATTTACCTTTAATTTTATTGTACGTGATGGTGATACATTATCTTAAATACAAAGCTGTTAAAAGTTTGAAGTCTTTTAAACTCCATTTAATTGAGATTGATGGGTGAATGGAATATATTTTCATTTATGTTTTTCTTTCAACTTAGAGTTGATTTAGGTAATTCATTATAGAGGTACAAAATTTATATGAAAATGAGAAATAAAATATTTCAGTTTGTGTATTTGTGTGTTTTTGGGTATATTTCAAATATTTTTGACAAAAAACCAATAGTTCATATAGAATATAAATCAAACTTAAATTTAGAAAATAGACAGACTACTATCTCGTATTGAAGCCAAAGTATGATAGTAGCCCCTAAACTTTGTCAACTCACACGAGTTGGGCCTTCAACTAGAACCCGCTCACTTACAGCTCTTGAACTCTGCAAATCATACCGAGTTGGTCCGTCCTCTGATGAAACACTAACGCCATCCAACTTCCAGAGCATCGGTGATAAACTTTACTTCCTTTCCTTTTACATTTCTTTTCAAGAATCAATTTTTTTTTAGGGATTTTTAGTTGGCATTGTACCACTTGTAGCTGGCTTAGCAATCACATGAATTCATAATTCTTTTTAAACCGTAAATGTTTTTTTAATTAATCTCTTTGTCCAAAACTTGGTAATGTTAATGATGATGATGGTGATGATGATGATGATATAATGAAGAAATCAATTTGGATTGGCAAGAATTTATAACTATGGGCTTAGATTCGCAGTTAAAGAAAAGGCACACCAGAAAAATGTTTACTACATTAATATTTATTTATTCATTTCCATTAGTATTTTACATTTCTACATAAAAAATAAATGAATCTTTCAAAAGAACATAAATGGAAAAATGAAATTAGAAATGAAAATATTCATGTAAGCCAGTTTTCATTTGTAAATGATTATTTATCCTCCATTAGTAAGAATAATAGGAAAGGACACTTTTGGTTCTAAAAGTTGTTGTACTTTCATATTTCAGTCCAAAAACTTTTTATTTTTTTTAAATCAATTCTAAAATATTACTAAGGTGTTAACAGTTGTCTTAATTTTATTTAAATATAATTTAAATGGTTTATATACCCTCAAAAAATTGCTCAACAGTTTAAACCTGTGTACAAGCTTACAATGTTTTAAAAAGTAAATAAAAAAATAGGTAAAGTTTTAGAATATAGAACTGTTGTTTCCCCTGGCCCTGGGATCGATAGATTAGATGCAAACCAATTTGTTTCGTTCGTCGACTTTCTTGAATTGGGTTTTCAATTTTGTTGTGCAAGCCTGTTCAGGTGTAGAGTATTTTTGGCGTCACGAGCTTTTTGGTTCGATTCTTGTTGTGAAAACTGAATTGAAGTGCTCACGCAAAGAGAGACGACAAGAAAGTGATGGAAAGCAAGAAAATGGCAGTGATCACAAGCGCCTTGACTGCAATCGATGGCTTTTTATGACCTGCAACCCCTGCCATGAGAGTGCCGCGGCCATCCCATCAACCAGTCTCTGAACCCTGGCCACAACCGACGGCTATTTGTCCCCTTCGACCAACTTCGTCGATTAATCTATCTGAGATCAAATTTCAATACTCCTAGAATTGAATCCTTTTTCTTTGGTTTGATAAGCAAAAAATAAATAGCAAATAAATTTGCTAATTTTTCATAATGGAAGGTCATGCGCTGAAGCACGGGGTTACGGCGCCAGATCAAGTGCTTTGTTTTCCTTCCGCCATTGGACCAACTCGGTATGCTTTGAAAAGTTTGAGGGCTTTTGTTGACCGAATTCACAAAGTCAGGGGTTGCTACGATACTTTGCGAAATGTATGTTTATTTTCCCTAACTTTTCCTTTTCCTCTAACATCATATCGGTAGCAGAACTTTCCCGTTTTCCAAGTGAACCAACTAGGGATGCACACAAGAGAATTTGAAGAAGAATAAGAAAAAGAAAACGGCGTTAGCCCGACTTGGTGGTCAAGTGAAGTTAACAGCCGCAACTCAAATTTATACAAAGCTTACACAACAATGTTATTCAACCATTGCTACTCCTAGCCCACTACATAAAACTGATATCATGTGCCTGCCTGTATAAAGTGCTAACCATATGGTTTACAAAAGAACAAATAAAGAATCAAAGTAGGCCTATTGGGCATATTAAAACACCATGGACCCAAAAACATACATGATTCCGTATGTGCGGTTCTCCACCCGTAGGTAGCTGAAGATGGATGCTACTTGCAATCACCCGTATTCTCCTCAGTTTCTTGAGCCTCACCAGGCAAAGATCTGATAGTTAATGATCCAGCTTGAGTTCACGTCAGCTCCCTCCTCCTCGTTAGAGCGCTACCCACTCGAGGCATTGCCATAATGACACTTTGTTTCCATAGAGTGAGAATCATTCCACACTTGACGAACAAACTGCCCTTTAACCCGTGGACGCTGCTCTGCCAGCTTTTTCCTACTCTCATATCGAACCTGCAGACCAAGTTGTTACTGCACTGATGAAAATGGGTTCAAGAAATACCTAAAAGGATTTGTAATACCACTATTAACTTTCTTTCAAACTGATGCTATTGCAATTGCTTAGTACAATCAGTATTGCTGTTATAGCGCACTCAAACCAAAACGACAGAATGAGACACATGTACCTTTTTCTCAAAGCATCTATCTTTTCTCTTCAGGCGGAACTTTGTCAAGGCTGCTTCTCTTTGCATGGAGCGGCTTGTGCCTCCACCCTGGCCAAGTAAACCATCTTCATTCTTGCTGTCTACAGAAGTGCCAATTGCAGTAGCCTGATCTGCATTGCTGTTACTGGCACAAGTGCTTCCATATCCGATATTATTGAAGTGGCTTGTAGAGCCATTGCATAGACTGCTATTCTTGCTCCAGTCATTTGCAGGAGAGACAAGCCCCATATCCTGGAGAAAACTCAGTTGTTTCTCCGGCTTGCACAAAGGCTGGCTACCAGCACAGTTAGCATCAGGTGTTCTGTGGTCATAAAATTGACCAGAATTTATAGTTTCAAAAGTTGAGGGATAGTGTGGATTCATGCGAAAGACAGATTCCTGTGGGTTCACGGATCTTGGAGTCATTACTGATGATGGATTTGACTGCATACTGAAAACTGGTACAACACCAGAGCTGTAGCTATTGTGATGGCTATTCAATGTAATACCATTAGCTGGAACTGGGGCCGGACATATTGAACTTAGAGGGCATGAAGCTCCTACTTCAGACTGTTTGGATTGACCAGCGCCCTGAGAGATTCCACTTCTCTGAGTTGTGAGTGTAGGACTAGGAGTATCTGAACTATAATCAGTCATGATACAAGGATATTTCTTCTCAGAATTAGATTGACATTCTTTACTCTGGCCTGTAATACTTGAGGATAACATGCATGGGGGCTGCATTTGCTTGGCAACATACCTGGGTCGAAATCCAATCAATTAATGAGCATAGAAAATGCAACTATAAGCCAGGGAAATAGGTGCAAAATAAATACTGCCCAGCGTAACAGCAGAATCCTTGATTAGCAAAAAAAAAAAAAAAAAAGAAAACAACAGAATCCTTTAGTTGTTTCAGAGTTACTACACCAGATTTCATTTGTTATCATTAGTGAACATTCACATGAAAAAAAATGGTTGAAAACCTCCTAAACAGATGTGTGGCTGCTTCTGCTGCAGCAGATTATCTGTGACAATTTCACAAAGCCATTGAAAGGAGAATTATATAACAGAATTCAGGCTTACCTTGTAAATGCTGATGCCTTGGGATGCCAGAGTGTAGGGTGATCTTTAGTGCCTTGATTTTCAACAACACTCGTGTGGGATTTTCTCAAAGAAAGATTCAACTCAGGAAGAGAATCAAGGCTGCTTCTAACATTAATACTAGATGTTTTGTGATTGTTAGACGTTCCCATGAAGTCAATTGCCACTTTGGAAAAATCCATAAAAGAATTACTGGCCTCAGCAGAGAAATTTCCATCCTTTCCTTGATCTTTTGGTTCAAAATCCTTGTGCACATTTGGCATGTGAGTGTCCATATGAGCACCTAGAAATGATCCAAAGAGACGATTAAGGAAGTCAGATACCTTCTAATTGCAAAAGTATCAGACAATATGGAGATCAAATGCCAAAGTTTTGGTAGTTTACCCTCACTATTGCTGTCAAGCATGTGCTCTTCCTGACTGAATTTGATTAAAGCTTCATGCTTTGGCAATTCATTAGGGAGGGATTTCCCAGAGAATTCCTGCATGTATTTTACAGGAGCACTCTCAGCTTCCAAGTCCGGTCTTGTACAAGAGCTCTGCAAGAGACAGCAAACATGCAGTCCATACATCAAACTTCAGGTACCTAATAGAGGAGATTGCTTTTAACAATAACTGTTAGCATAAGCATCCTCTATCACATATTCAGGCTTCCTAGAACCATTACTGAACAGCTAATCAGATATCCACATAAAGTATGATGCCTAGTTAGACACAAAAACATTGTGCCTGAAGACATATGATAAAGAAGCTCGGGACTTGAAAATGGTGTATTTTGCTATTAGTTCATCACGAAATCCACCAAAAAAAAAAAAGTTTCTAGATCAATACACACTGCAAAATTCTTATAGCAGCTCACATAGCAAGCAAAAAGCACTAACCTGATCATCGCTCTCGTTATCAACATGTTCTGTATTTCTTTCAACACAAGCCTTGTTACCACTTGAATGGTTGCTCGCTGGATTATTTTCAGAAGTTGCTTCAACCCTTTTCTGCCCAACACTCTCATCTTCTTGGCGGGCAATCCCACCTTCTATCCACTGATTCAGAAAAGGCAAAACATAAAGGTCAGCTACTAGCAGCAAACTATGATGTCAACCAAAAATGTCTCAAAATAGGCAGTCCATACAGATCGTCTCCTCCATACATGCTGCCACAAATTCCTTAGCTCGTTCCTCCTTACTGGCTTAACAAGATAGTCAGCAGCACCCCTCAACATGCATCTATACACCGTGTTAACTGAATCTTGTCTCGACATCACTGCATATATGTAATTTTTAAATGGAAACAAATCATTAGACAACTGGTTTAATAGGAGAAATTTAAAGCAACATCCACCATTTAAACAAAAATAAATGTAGCATACTGAAATAAACTAAAAGATCTATTTGACATCATACTTATAACAGGAATGTTTTTGCAAATCTCATGCTCCATGATGAGTGACAGGAGTGCGTAGCCTGAAATAGCCGGTAATTCAACCTCTGTCAATATGAGATCCACACTGCGAGGTCTCTCTTTAAGCATCTCCCATGCCTTAAGGCCATCCGAGACAGCGGCAACTGATGAAACAGATGATAAAACCATTCAGCACCAAGAGTATCATAAGACGCCATAATTTACTCTAATCTTTAACACATAAGCCTAGAAGCAATTAGAACTGGCAGCAAGCAAGTCAATAACTTACCACTAAAATTTCCAAATACCGGAAAAGATACAAAGCCAAACAGCTATGCATAGGACACTAAAGTAACAAATTTTGAGTTCCTTTAATTTTCCCCCAAAAATTTCCCATTCCAGCAAACTGATATGCAGAGAAAATTCCGCTTCTTCTTAGCAGGACAAGACGACCATCGCGATAACTTAACTAGCAATCAAATCCACAAACTGAATACACACACGTGGAAGACGGGAAAAGCCATTTAAAAACCCTTAAAGGTCAGTGCTATTCAGGTTTTGCCAAGCATAGAACAGAATCACAGAAAAACACAAACTGGCAAAAAAAAAAAAAAGAAGAAGGGACAAAAAAGCGAGAGAAGAAAGAAGAAAACCTCTGTAACAGCATTTCCTGAGGAGGGCGGCGATAATCTGGCGGGTTGAATCATCGGCCTCTACAAGCAATACTCTGAGCGCCATCCTGCGCAACAACTTCTCCCACTTCAACAGTCCTGTGACAGCTGACGAGCTCGCTTCTTTCTTCTTATCAAAGAAATTCCTGGCGGCCTCAGCCTTCTCGCTCTTGCGCTCCACATCCTCACTACTGACCACCACCTCCCCCATGATTCTATCCAACAAATAAGTACTTGATCTTTGCGTTGAAGAAAAAAAAAAACTTAATACTTGGGCGTGTCTACTGGCATAGCATTTGCAGACTCGGAGTATTATAATACAATCCTCCGCCCTGCGAATTCCAAATCCACCGTTTTGTGCTAATCCTGGAAATGAATTCGAGAAAATATCTGGGGGTGCCTCATCCGACGGCGGGGATGGGAGGTCGACACATGGACTCTGATCCAACGGACTTCCATTAGTCCCCCCAGCGAGAAAGGGGCAAAATATCTCGAAGTCTCTTCGGAGGGATAGGCGGGATGCGCGGGCCCCGCGGTGTCCACGTCATCGGCTAAAGGGGTGGTGCAAATTGCACCGGGGATTTTTAAAGGGCGGGTCCCACAAAATAAGAAATTGGGAGCAAGCAAAGATATTTTGGAGATGGGGAGAGTACGTGGAATTTGGAAATGGAAGAGGGAGTGAGTGGTGAGGAAACAGCGCGACACGTGGGGACCTTGATACGCAACCTCTTTTTTCTCTCCTTTTTTTAACTCTCACGTTTTGGGTTGTGTGGCTTCGGAATCACCTCACACTTATCCCTCTTTTTTTTTTGTTTTTTTTTTCCACCTCTCTGAATAAAAAGTAAAAAACGCGAGTTCTATAGTATGGTGCTCGTGTGGCCTGGGCCGCACCTAATAACAGTATACATCATCTTTACCAATCAAAGGTTAAGCTCTGGGGTGCGTCTGTGTGGCCTGAGATTATTCGGATCATTGCCGCGCCGCGTAACCTAAAGGAGTAGTACTTTAGAGTTGTTCTGTACATTTTTCACTCACATTCCTTTCTCAATTCAAACATGTTGATTTCTGTATTTTCTGAATTTAGAAAAACGTGAATATTTCTCATTTTTTTTTCACATACGAGTATCTCCTAATTTTTTTATTAAAAACACTTATAAGTAAAGATGTTAGAAAGTGTTTATAAAAAATGAGGGTAAAATATTGTTTGTCTCTTAAAACTTGAAGGCTTTAAACTTACACTTTTTTACAGTTTTGAAGTCTTGAGTTGGTAAAACGAAGGTGGGAGTTGAACTCCTGCATGTCTCCCTGGGGCCAACTCTCCCTGTTGGCAGTGACACATGGGATAAGTTTATTTGATGTTCAGAAGAAAATTTAAGAAAAAAATGTATCTTCTTTCGTGGATGGACGTGCTCGCTGTTGTCAATTCCTTGTAGAGCAATATTTTTTAGTCACTTTCAAAGAAAATTAAGTGGTATGAAATGCTCTTTTAAGGGGCACATATTTGATATTTTAAGTTTCACTCTTCAATTTCATGGGGTTGTGAAAATTCTATCTTCAGGAAATATCCAAACAACAGATTCCACAACTACAACTAGAATTTTAAAATACGTAATTAAAATTAAATTTCACTTCAACTCTTCTATACAAACATAATCTTAAGCCCATATTTGCGATAGATCAGATAATAAGTTATTTATTGTATTATTCTTAAATTTGTTGATTTTCCAGTTAACTTACATACCAATTGAAATTATATAATTTAAGAAGCAGAAAAAGTATTTTTAATACAATTCTTGGAAAAGTTAAGTATTTTTAATAATTTTTTTATTTATTAAGATGGATACAGAAAAATTTTGTAAAAAATTAATTACTCTCTAAAAAACTTTGTATTCAAATATTATTAAGTATATAAAGTATTAAATTTCAAATTTCGTTGGTTTTAATAAAAAAAATTTAATGAACTTTTGGATTAAAAAAAAAAAAAGACTGACAAATTAAACGAACCTTAAGAAAACCAAAAAACAACCGGCAGCCGGGCAAATCAAACAACACTAAATAATGAATGACAATAGGTGTAGTAATTTTTTTCCAAGTACAAAAGCACATGTATATAAAGTAAAATGGTCCGAAAGAAGGGTTACAAAAGGTAGTAGCAGCAGAGGTGTTACAAGTAGATATGGGTGGAAGAAGGTTTCTGGATCTAACTATTAAGGTAGGAGTCAAGATCTTAACTGTTAAGTTAATAGCTAATGTTAGAGCAGTAGTAGTTGCTATTGAAGAGTTGTCACTAATATTTATATAAGCGGGTATAGATATTAGAGACCTCCAGTCATATAAGGGAGAAGAAGTCAATGCAAATTAATTGATGAGGCACAAATAGCTGTACTGATTTCATCACAACTTGTGAGTCCATCTATGGAATGAGAGGCTATAGGCCAATATGTAAAGCGAGGTTGAGGCCTTCTCTAAGTGCCTAAAGTTATGCAGTAGTGAAGCTATCAATGGAACCAAGTTTTCTGGTGAAAACCTATACAATGAATTGGCCAAGGTTGTTGCGAACAATATCACCTGCACTAAGGTGCTCCAATAAGAGCCATCCACATTCAATTTAAGGCATGGTAGGGGTACCAACGAACCTCAACCAGATACTTGTCTTTGGAGTTTGGGGACTTACCAAGTTTGAAAGCATACTGCTCAAGAGCTCAGCTTTGAATTTTTTTGGGTGGTTGTGTTCTTATTGGCCTCAGTAATACCTTTGATAATTCTTTTATTTATAGAGCACCATATTTCCCAAAGGTATGACATGAATTAAAAAAAAAAACAATTAACAGGAATGCTATGGAAACTTGAGATGGAAAAGGGCATGTAACCATTTTTAATCCAAGCAAAAATGTTATCTAGTGGTTGATGCACATCACACATTTGAAGCATAGAAATAATATGTTTGCTATGCGTGCATGAGTGAAAAATATGAGATCCTCATGAGTATGACCACAGAAGATATAGGTGGTGGCTATATTTACACCCCTGTGGGCCAAGTGAATGGACTGTAGGAAGTTTCCTATGGAAATGGTGCCACAGAAAATGTTTAAAACACCTATAGCCAACTCCAATTGCTAGGGTCTCTTGCAATGGAGGATTCATTAATAGAATTATAAGCAGCTTTAAGGGAGAAAAGCCATCAGTGTTGAGATTCCAGACTTTAAAATCAGGGGGACACAAAATGGTATTGTTGAGAAGATTATGGGGGAGTTCCATGCATAGATTTTCTAGCTAGATGCCAAAAGTTATCATTGAAGAGGTTGGCAACTTTGAGGTCATTTTCTTAACCTAGGAATAGACCCTGAATCATTGATTTAAGAGGGTTTATGCCAACCCAATTGCCACCAATTGGTGGTTCTCATTTTTTACATTTTTTTTTGTGGGTCAGGCTTACAAATGCCTATATTTTGAAACTTTTTGGATTTGTCTAACTTAAGTTCAAATAAATTAACTAAAAAATTATTTTTATCAAAAGTAGTAAGGTATCATTTTGCTGCTCTTCTCTATGAATATAGGACCAATAAAAGGATACCTTACTACTTTTGATAAAGATAATTTTTTTAATTAGTTTGTTTTCACTTAGGTCAATCCAAAATGTATTTTTCGCTTTTTTTTTTTGTCCAGGATAGGTATTACCTTAAACATAATAATATATAGGCATAAATATCCATTAAATAGCGTTCTTTAATTGTGTAACTGAATATTTATTAATTTTTTTAGGTTGAGTAATTAAAAAAATAATGAAAAATTAATATGAAAAAAATTTTGTTTAATGGATTATTATATTTATATAATATTAACTTTCAAATTATATTATATTAAAAAAATGTAGAAATAAAAATAAATTATTTTCAATTAATCTGTTTTAAGTTAAAATGACTTTCCGATATATCCTATTAAGAAGGTGTGTCTAATTAAAGCCTCTTTAGAGATATTTTTTTTTTTTTGAAGAAAAAGAAGGCGAGGGTGAGGCCTATAAATAATTGTAACAAGAAAAGGTCAGCGTAATTCTATAGATGAGATGCAATAGAATTACATGCAGTGAAAGTTAGGAAAAGTTAAACAGTCAGATCAATCTATCAACTACTGAATATTAGACGCCGAAACCCAATGACCATGTTATGTGTATGACATAATTGTCACGAAAATCATGTTTTATAGAGAGTCGTGACACTTGAACAATCCGTCATTTTGATATATATTGGATTTCGATGATCTTTTACTTTTACGGCTGTTAAAATGTTTCCCTCCATATATAAACGATCATGACCAATAAAAAGAAATATGATTTCCTGAATTGTGCTAAGAAGAAGAGATACGTTGAGAGTTGCCATTAATGGTTAATCAATGTTCAGCGAGCTGCACACGACATGGGTAAAATGCACCATTAGTCTTAAACCTATCATTACTGTTGCAAATTTGTCCCAAACCTATATTTCGTTGCATATTGCTCACAAATTTTTAAATTCTATTGCATATTGATCCCTAATTCTACAAAATCACTAACTCTAATGTAATTATAAAACATCAAACATTTAAATTTAATTAAATTATTTGATAACTACCTTCTAATAAAATTTAAATTAATAGATCATTTAAATCATCATTTTTTTATTTGTAAATTGTGTTTATATGCTAACTCAGTCTTCTTGTTAGGGACCAACGTGCAGTGCTTTACAAAGTTTTAGGGTCTATGTGAAACAAAAAAAAGTTGAGAATCAATTTATAATGATAATTATAGGTTTGGGACCAATAGTGCAATTTATCTCTTTGCTTGGAGTATGGTTGAGCATGGGTTGGGTAAACCCGAAGCCAAAACCGAACCACCCCCATTGGGTTGGGTTGAGTTAGGTAAAAATTGATCATGATTCTCGGGTTGGTTCCACATATAGGAGAACCGACGGTTTTTGGGTTGGTTCTGGTTCCATATGGAACCGAACCCGAGATATATATATAATTATATAATAAAAATTATAGTATTACTAATATATCCACACACATACACACACACATATTTCTTTGAAGTATTATGATGGTTATTTTGTATTTTTTATATTAAACTCTTAAACTAATGTTCCAAATTGAAACAGTATGGAAGTTGTGAGATCATTTTCGAAATTTCTCCATATTTACTTAAATCACTTTGCTTCATAGACCCATCATTCCTAAGTCATTTTGCTTTCAATCTTTCATTCCAGACTACTCTTTACGACACAATTATGATATTTTTTTTCATTTGAGTCATGCAAAATTAAAAATTTATGACATCAACATATTTTAGGTTTTGATACTGAAGAAGATGGTCTTAAAGGCTCAGATTTTCATATTAAATGTCATACCAATATTGAAATTACTGGAATGAAGTAAACTAGTTGAGATAAAAAATCCCCCACAACTAGTTGAGATAAAAGATCCCCCACAAGCAACTCTTTTGAACCACTTTTGTAAAAACAACATTTTAAACTCTTTTGAATGTATCTAAGTACATATATTTAAATATTAATTTAATTGTATATTATGTTGAATATGTCATAAAATTGATTATGGATGTAGATCTATTGAATTTTGGTGTTGTTATAGGTATATGGTATAAACCGAAAAACCTGAGAACCAGAACTGAGAAACCCAGAATCATGGTTCTGGTTCTGTTCGGTTCTCAGTTCTAGGTTGGGTAGAAACATTTTGGAACCGATGTCATTTTGGATTGGTTCGATTTCACCATAAAACCGAACCAACCCAGCCCATGCTCACCCCTAGCTTGGAGGAATAAAGTGTCCGGACTTTCAAAGTTCGAGGGGTGACTTCTCCTGAGTGATTCAGAAGTTAAGAGCCAAACTGTCCGATCGGGGTCGGGGAGTCCGGTTCGTGTAAAGAAGAATAGAGAGCGGTCCAAAAACAGAATTCATGGAGCGGGTGGGGTCGTGCCACGTATACGGTTACAGTGTCCGGACATTGAAGCGGATTGGTGCAGGAGATTCAGAATCAGGCGCAGTGTGGGCCAGCCCACGCCTCGCTTCCTTCTTATCCAGTTTTTTCTTCGTCTCATCGTATTGTGCTCTCGGTCTCGCAGATAGGGAGCATTCTAGTCTTTCCCGCAAAAAACCATCCAAATTTCCCACTCTTTTCCCCCCGACTACTGTAGCTTCTTCATCCATGGCCGCCCTCGTAGCTTCACTGCGCAAAACCTTTTACCACCCCCATCTCCCACTATCGCCGTCGTCCTCTTCTTCTTTAGCGGCTTCATCGTCGTTTTCTCCGCTCGTTTCCTCCAACCCTTCCCTGCCCAAATTGTCGTCAGGGTTCTTCAAACCATTTCACGAGAAGCTGAGCTTCAGGGAAGCAAACCCAAGGAAAACCCGGTCTTCTGCGGCTGTTCGGATGTCCTGGGACGGTCCTCTTTCTTCAATCAAGCTAATCATTCAGGGCAAAAATCTCGAGGTTTGTGGTCTCTTTGTCTTTGTCCTTTTCGTCTTTGTTTTTCTTCTGGTTTTTTGGTGCGCTCTGATCTAGCGCCTTATCCCCCTAGCTCGCACAAAGTAGTTTGTAATCTGGGGAAAAATCACCAGATCAGGACTTTCATGCTGGGGATTCTTGTGCATTTGCTCAATTGTTGTTACAGGTGGATATGATTTTTATCTTCTTTTATGTTTTGTTGCTGAATGTTACGGTATTCTCATACATGAATCCGACAGCAAGCATACATGGTAGACATTTGGAGCTAATCAGCAGTTACTAATGCTCTTAATAACCTACCTGAAGTTCAATTTTTTTTCTTTATCTATTTCCACGTTCTTTTTCATCCATAACACGCACATGATTTGAGTCTGGGTATGCTTGACCATGATGTTCCCTTAGGTTAGTAAAGTGAAGATAGAAAAGTTTGACATGATAATGGCATTGTTCTGGCAATTAATTTAGGAGGGAGGCCTGGTCCCTTGAATATATTTTGTTTCCCCCACATATGATCTAGGCTTCTGAATTAAAAAACTCATCTTTTTCTGAATGCAGCTGACTGATGTTGTGAAGGAGCATGTGGAAGAAAAGGTTGGTAAGGCTGTCCAAAAGCATAGTCATCTTGTGCGTCGAATTGATGTGAGGTTGTCTGTCCGAGGTGGAGAGTTCGGAAAAGGCCCCAGAATACGGAGATGTGAGGTGTGTGCCGAATTTGATTTGCTTAACATAATGCTGCCTTCCTCACGGTCAACTGTGCATTTGATTGTTTCTTGACTGATACTGTGGTCTACACCTTAAGGTGACTGTGTTTACAAAGAAGCATGGGGTTTTCCGTGCAGAGGAAGATGCTGAGACTGTATATGCTTCTATAGATTTGGCATCTTCCATCGTACAGAGAAAGTTAAGGAAGATTAAAGAGAAAGAGTCGGATCATGGACGCCACATGAAAGGCTTCAATAGATTGAAAATCAGAGGGCCGGAGGTAGAAGCCACAGAACTTGTTGAAGGTGACACAGCAGTTGCTGCAGCTCCAGAGGAAGAGGATGATGGAATTATAGATGAGGTTGCTCTGCACTTCAATATTTGAGATTTTTTTTGTCTAAAGAAAAAGAGTCATATAGTGAAGCAACTTGCGCATGACATTAGAAAAAGAAAATGTTCTTTGCTTTTGAACTTGCAATATCGTTAATTTTATGCTAATTGGGTTGTTGTATGTTCAGGTTGTTCGCATAAAACACTTCGAGATGCCACCATTAACGGTGTCTGAGGCAGCTGAGCAGCTGGAAAATCTTGATCATGACTTTTACGGGTTCCGAAATGAAGAAACTGGTATGTGTGCCATCCGTGTTCAGTCCACTGTCATCTATTTCCCTGCTGATTAAAATTACTGCTCCATGCTTGAATTGAATGTAGGTGAAATCAATATTATATACAAAAGGAAAGCTGGAGGATATGGCCTTATTATTCCAAAAGGGTCTGGTGAAGTTGAGAGGTTAGAACCTGTGGTGATAGAGCCAGCTACAGAAACCTCCTATACAGACTGATGGATTTGGTGAGGCAAGGGCATGGTGTAAGACTTGAGTGACATGAAGAGTTTTAGTTCATCTGCAATTTTTACTTTTGTGTTTGTTTTTGTCTCTGTCTTTTCATGGCACGGAAGGTCAAAGTATGTAGAGATCATATGTTAGTTTTGGTAGCAACTGCCACGAACGTTTGGTGTATATATTATTAAGGTGGCCAATGCTTGAAAGTTCTGAAAATTCAGGAATGCCTTTTGGTGCCATTAGCAGATGAACAGCAAGACAATCTTACAGCATAGACTTGAGCTTGTATAGTTAATTGTCTCATTTTTACTCCCTCCATCCCAAAAGTTTTGCTCCATTTGTTTTTGGCAATTAATCTATGATTTTTTATTTTCAACATTTTAATATATAAATACAAAATCTTTGTATATGAATGATAATTCAAGATATGTAGTTTCTAAATATATTTTTTTTTGATTTTTTTTAACAAACAATAATATAGATAAAATTGAGTCAAAATACAACAAAAAGTCAAATGTATCAAAATTTATGGGACGGAGGGAGTATTTTATTTCCTCTGCTTGTCACAATCAGAGCTCAGGAGTATCATTTTATTGCCTCTCGCCCATCATGTTTAGGATGACAGGTATTGAATGTCAGAAATATAGGCAACTATCTGAAACATTTTGGTCATTAGATTGCATGTAAACCTGGGATGAAGCTTGTTAATGTGTTACCTGTTCCTGGGTTTGAAATTGCAAAATAGAGCTTCTGTGCTGTTGTTCTTTGTGCTCATCCTGATGCAGACAGCTTCAACTGTTAGGTAGGAAAATTGCCCTGCTGACTTCGGTAACTACTGAAATGCAATCAAGTTCTCGTAGAAGGCTCTCAAACTAAATGTAGGATCTTGTGAATCACTGACTTGGGACCATATGAACACAATTCTCATCATCTAGGGGTATTAGAACAATTTCAGAATTATGGTTAACTGGGAGATTGTTGTTGCACTTAATTAATTACTTACCTTGGAGTTCTTGCACCAAAATGTAACCGATTCACACAATTAGAGTGTGCCATCAGATTTGACTGTTAATAATGCACCTGCTACAAGAAACAAATAAAATTTCGGAAGGAAAATCAGGAACCAATTGCAATTGGAGTCGAGCTTCTTACTTCAGCAGGTTTTATTTTGCTACAAGAAACTGTAACAAAGCTGTGAGGCCAAAGCTACACATGTCTGTTGTGTACTTCATCCATTCCTAAGTCGCAGGGAATCTCATATTTGGACAAGACATGAACATGCCGGGAAAATAATTGGTTGAGTTCCCAGCCCGGAGGACCATAAAGCAAATTCCCCCACTTCCAAGCTTTGCATATCTTAGCATAATAGTCCTTCCCCTTACTGAACTTGATCAGATCATTCATGATCTCATCCCTCTTCTTCATCTCCATTGCAAGCATAACAAACATTACAGGAAGATCAAAAGCTACGTGACTCCACTTACTCCTTTTGTAGCCATACAAATTCTTGCTGGGATTGGTGCAATAGAGCTCCCTATGCCTCTTCTTTGCTGCATTTTCCTTCCCTTCTTCCTGCATATGGCTAAGATATTGTTCTGTAATAAGTTGCCCCTCGGACTTAAGGAGACTGAGCTTGTAATACGTTCTCTGATCCTCACTAGGATAGAACATAGTGTATCTTGAATTTGGCCTTTTCAGCTTGCAGTCCACCAGACTTTGCGGCCTTTGAATTCATCAGTGATTTCCTCACTGCTGTCCATGCTAAGCACTAAGGACTGGCTATCTTTAACCTCGCCAACCTTGACCTCTTAGCAGAGGCAGAGGAATTGGCACTGAGATAGCCTGAATTGCCAAAAAGGCTTTAGTTTGCTTCCTGTACCACCTCCCCCTGGAAAATTCATTGAAGGTGATTTCAATGTAGGGATTGAAGAGGGTTCACCAATTTCCGGCCATATCTTCAAGAGAATCCCAGAGTTGAGAAGGAAAGTACCGCTGAAACATGGCATACACAAACGTGACGCTTGCAAAGAATGAGCCTACGTTAGCTCATATTTCTGTCATGTCCACCAGTTTTCTAGGCCTTGGGCTATTGTAGGATCAAGCACTGAGCCTAGTGAGATCCTCTTATTTATAGAAGGAAAAGATTAGGATGAGACAAGTCAAACTTAGGTCTGATCACTTTTTCTAGTACACTTCTTGATTTGTGCCCACTAAGTGGCATTTTTTTGTCATCTGGTCCTGGGAAGTTGCTAGGGAAATTTCATGGGGCCGTCATCTTTGATCCCCCGCCCTAAAGCCAGAAACCACAAGGCAGAGGCACCGTGGAAAACTAACAGATGGAAGCAAGTTCTGCAGAAGTTGCAGAGAAAAATTACTTGTTCGTGAGGCATGAGGTCATGGTCAAAGAGCATACATTACTTTCGAAGCAAGTTTTCCTCAACTTTGCAAGTAATTCATGTTAGTCTATATGAAAAGAAATAAAACAACATTATAAAGGAAATAATTCAAAACTAGCATGTGATAGATTTAGTGTCATGCTAGTGAGGATAAAAAGAAAAATAGTAGTATATTCTAGAGAGAGAGAGAGAGAGAGAGATTTTAATGAGTAGAATTGTTAGCTCAATTTTTTTCCAAACGGAGGTCAAAAGTATTGATTCATTTTCAATGAGTAGAACTTTAGAAACATGTGCAACTGTTGGACGAATTTGGGTCAAGTAGCTTAAGAAGAAAGGTTCATTTTTTCACCGGTCAGTCCCGAACAGAAATTTGCTCTTTCTTTTCCTTTGAGAACCTGTCAGTTGAGATACTCAAGAGACTGGTGAGTGACATCCCATCTCCTCTTGTTCTCCGCTTTTCTTCATACCGATGCTTAATCCTGTCATTGAGCTTGTATCCGAGAAAGGCTGGAAATGCTGCTACTACTTTAATATCCCGACCCATCTCCCCTAATAAGTAGTCCAGTTTTTCCTCCAATGAATCCGGGTTGTACTGAAGCACCTGAGGATGCTTCTTGCTCATGGAAAGAATATCTTCATAAGAGAGCCCGTAACTCAAGAATAGCCCAATCACCTTCTGCAAATTTTTACAGCTTGTTCTAGAAACTGCACCCAGAGACAATGCCAATTCCTTTGTCCTGAACTCATGCCCAATCTTCACTAAAAGCCCCAGTTTATGCACGATGTTACCTTTGAAGGAGAGTGCCAGAAACAGCGGAGTTCTTGTCAGGAACTTGAACATCTCGGTGGAATCAAGACTGCATTGCTTGAGAAACTCAATTCTGGGACGCAGCTTCCTGTCTTTGCTTATGCTCATGAGGTTGGGAAAAACGAGAATGACCTTGAATATCTGCTGCTGATTCAGGCCAGCATATGATTTCAACAACTCCACTTGGCTCTCCATGTGCTCAATGGTGTAATTTAAAATTGCAGGCAGTTTTCGCAGCACAGCTCGGGTGGCTTCCTCATCTCCCCCACTAAGTTCATGAAGAAATTGAATCCTGGGGAATATCTGAGTGTCTAAGTCATAATTAAGAATAGCAGGCCGCCTGATGATTACCTCAATGCCACGGTATGGTTTCAGAAATGTTATTATTCTTTCGACTTCTTCAACCGACCTGATGCAAAAGGCTTTTCTCAAGCTTACATTGTTGAGGATATGAACAATCTTTTCCTGTGGGACGCCGTGATGAAGAAGCAGCTTCACCTTTTGATCAAAACCAGCCAGCAATCTAGCTTCTGTTGAGCTGAAAAGGCGCTCGAGACTTGCTGGCTCGATTTCTCCATGCAAGTCTTCACGCACAAACCTGATAAAGGGATCAATTTCCTCTACCAGTAAAACATGAGGACATTTCCTTATCAGTCCATGAAGAGCGAACCCCTTTATTCCGACGGACTGCAAAGCAAGACACCGGGCACGTATCCCGTCTAAATCCGTTGATTGAAGAGCTGGGTTTTCTCGTAGAATGAAATCTGTATCCTCGTCAGCGAATCCAATCTCTCTGAAAAACGAGAAGAGCAGACCTGAAAAAAACAAGCCATTGAACTCAGACGCACGAGAGGCGTTCGAGGAATGGCCTGAGAGATCGAGAGAGACGAACCTGTTTCTTTGGGAAGCTTAGCAGCTGAGCTGAGGCAGTTGCACTGAATGGACATGGGCCATGGTCTCAGTTGAGTTCCTAAGACAATCGGCGGCGAGGAACTTCTACGGTTCCTAAGCTTCCACCGTGGAACGGTTGCAGTGGGCAGGGGATAAGATGAATGGTTTGTGGCAAATTTGAAAGCTATGGCAGCCATCACTCCAAGGGACTCCAGACGCGCCGACGCTCTGGCCCTCGCCGGCTTTCTTTCAAAAGGACGTAAGACGATCCATCACACCACTCCCCCTCCAGCGCTAAGCAACTAAACGAAGAAGGAAACGAACAACTCCTAATAACTAATAAGTAGCTCAGCTAAGCTCTAAGTCGCTCGTTTAAGCATATGAGAAAGCTTCTATCCAGAAAAATAAAAAAAAAGGAACAAAATAAATAATACTATGAGCTAAGCATGCGTGATGTAAACAGCGCCACATAGGCCCAACGGCTACTTGCTACCGAAAGAAGGCTTGCTGCTGCTTTATGCTGCTACCGTTGACCATACTCCGCCAAAGATTAGCTATAAGCCCGAGTTAAAAATTCGAAATTTTTCTCTTGGAGGCTAAAATATAATACTAGAGCCATAAATTATTTATATCCCCCGCTTCAAATTTAATGTTACAACTTACAAATGCAATTGTACCAAGAAATGCATAAAAAATAGGGCAATAGGGATAATAATCATAATCCCAGAATTGAGCTCAGGTGTAGCATGGCAGTTTAGGTTCCATCTTGGACCTCAAAGTTTCCTTGGCTTGCAAATTAAGAAAGGGTGTTATTCTCTTTGCTGCCAGAAGAGGGGCTTTACCGAACGCAGATGAACTTATATTCTCGTGGATCTATCAAGCCTGATGTAGCCTTTGAGATTTCTTCGGTTAGTTCCCAGAAGCCTTTCCTCCATTTTTCTTGCTTGTAGGAGCTGATTTGATGATGATAACAGTCGACCCTCTCTTTCTCGCTTGTCTAGGAAATCTGGTGAAAGAAGCCACAAATGGCCAAAGTAATAAACTCGGTCAATCAGCTTTATTCCCAGCTAATTGGAGTGGATATATGCAACAAATGTATCCATTCTACAAATGGCCTAAATAAGAGCTCAAAGTTAAGGCATAATTTATGTTTGTAAAACATGTGATTCGGAACACAAGCTGCAAAAGAACAACAAACGGCATTGTTCAAACAAGAAACCCTGCCTTTTTCTGGGAGCCTCACTGAGATAATCCGTCGAGCCTTCTAAATCCTGTTCACCTTTGTCATCCTGAAAATACTGTTCCTGCAAAGCACCAAGGCACACAATTAAGAACAACTGCTGTTACTAGAAACATATGTTTGAAGTTTTAGTACCCTTCAATTAGAATCCAAATAAGAAAGCAGACATGAATAGCAGCAAAGGCACAGCAAGCCTGCACATCTTCCCCAGAGCTAGGCGAGAGAAGGAGGGAGCTTTGGGTATGGTGGGTTGGAGGGTGCAGCAAACAAATAGCAATTGTAGAATAGATACACTATCACAAGTTTGCACGATGATGCAGTTTCTTACATCTCTTGACTCAAACCTACACAATATAAAACCACATGGCATCGCTATCATTTCAATCAATCCTACCTAGCATCCCAAAAAATTTTGTAACGTAAGTTGCTGGTATAAAATACATGCGTCCAAGTTTTAATCTCACAACTCCTCCCCCCCCCCCCCCGGCTTCAGTCATATGCCCCAGAAAGGAATATACACCATGAAATTTCTCGGGTGAGTTCAGGCCAGAGAGATACTTCAAGCATGTAAATGCATATCACATGCAGAATCACTGAGCAATGCTGCACTCTAAGTCGATAAAGGAACTGAATGCAGACAGCACCCTGTAACATGTCAAGTCTACGCTGCTACAACAGTCCATCCAGTGCAAGCTACCAGAAAAATATATAGAGATCAACATTTTGCTAAGTTGTTGAGGTCTGCTAGGGAATCCTATGTCCACATTTTGCTAAGCTGGTGGCAAAGCTCCTCAAAGAGAGTTTATACAGAAACGAACAACAAAAAATTTAACTGCAAGATGCCATAACACAACAAGAGCTACAAAAACAAAAGAGCAAAATCATAAAATTAAGAATGGCATCCTATAAACATCGAACACTCAATGCCTTAAAGACAATGAACTTAAATAAAATTAATTTACAGGGGTAACAAAATCAATCAAACATGTGATCATAATCTTACATGACTGGGAGGCGACATGAGTTCCTTCCCATGATCTTCCTTCAGTGACTGAATTTCCGAACTCAAGATCTTCTGCTTCCTGAGGCACACAAGATTTCCATCAAACCCATTTGCTTTCCTCTTCTTCCTACCAAAGGTGCGTGATTTTCCTTTCTTGTCCCTAATCTTCCAGACATTTCGCCTCCTGAACACAAGCTTGTCAGACTTCCAGACATCACAGCTGGTGTCTATCACAGTCACTTCACTCCTCGAGTAACCCACTAGCTCCCTCTCCGGCATCTTCCTCTTCCCTTCCTCGACCACGTCGTCGTTCTCTTCCCTCAGCTCGTTCTTTGTTTCGGCCGTGTTCAACGCTCCGAAGCTCTGTAATTTCCCGGAGAAATCCGTACGGCCACTCTCCGCTGCAGGGTGACTGTTAGGCGTCTGAGTCATGCGCATCTTAGGGTTCATTTGCTTCCTGGAACTCTTTTTCCGGGAAATCTGGAGAGTGGGCTGACCAAAGTTGAAGAGCTCCGATAGGACATTAGTAACTACATTCAGGCCCACCCATTCTTGTTCTCCCGCGAGGATTGATATCTGGGCGGCCGATGGGTTCCGATTGTGGACAGGGTTGTCGGTGGAGTCGGAATTGGAAATTGAAGTGGGCGAATTGGAGGCAATGGTGGTGGGAGAAGGGGAAGGGTTAGGGTTTGACTTATTGAGGAAATCGTCGAGGTGGAGGTCGTCGCCGGTGGGAATGCCCCTGTTGGACCGGAGCCGATCAAGCCAATTTGAACTAGATTTCCCGGCTGAGATTGAGCAAATCATTTTTTTGGCTCCCGCGGAGAGAGTGAGACAGGAGAGTTGAATCCTCGGTTCGGAAGTGCCGGCGGCAATTTAGTTACTGGGCGGAGGACGCGACGGCCGTAGCATTTGTTGACTGACATGACATGACATGCCGCAATATTTTCTCGAAATAGACCTTGCGGGGATGAGAATTTGGCTAAAATTGCGAGAGTAGTCCTTAAATCATATCTCTTCCAATTTGACCCTTAAACTGCAAATTACCCCCCAAACTATCCATTGGTTGCATGAACGACGTCAAGAAAACTTAATCTAATTTTTTGATTCCTCAGTTGAATAGCATCGCACATTACACTAACATTGACAAGTATTAAGAGCTAATTCATTTTAATTTAATAAATTTAATCTAAAATGACTTATTTTTATTTTTATATATTTTTTACCTATAACTAATCTCATTTGGAAGCTAATATTATATAGGTATAATAATCCATTTGAAACAAAATTCTTATTATGCTATTAAATTTTTATGAAAATTTATTTTTTAATAACTAAAAAATAAAAATTCATAAAAAATTACTAGTATCATAAAAATTTTACAATCAATAGATTATTTCATCTAAATAATATTGGCTTTCAAATGAAATTAGTTTCAAATAAAAAAGATATAAACATAAAAATAAGTTATTTTAAATTAAATTGACTTAAGTTAAAACGAATTGACTCTAAAAATTCAAGAGCTTCTAGCACTGCTTAAAAGACTTGGGACTTGATGTCAAAGGTTACAAACTTTTAGGACTTGTATGAAAATATGAGCTAGTTACAGTTCATCCTCTAAGATTAGTATGAAATTATAACTGCCTCTTTCTATTTAAAAAGTTTACTCTTTACCCCATGTTGCTGTAACAAGTTAACAGTGTTTAAAATCAATTTTTCATATTTTAATTTGAGTGAATAGTATATATTTATTTGAAAATTCAAACTATTTAATACTAATAGTTTTTCAATTAGTTAATAATTAAAATTATCAATTTTTCATTAATTTTCTCATCAATTAATAGGAAAGTGTTTAATCAAACACATAACTTTACTCCAATGAAAACTTACCGCATTTGTTTGTAAACTCTAATTTTATAACATCATTACAATTTAGAATTATTCTAGCAAAAGGGCGGATGTAGTTTTGGAAATTGCATTTGGAAATAATTTTGTAAAACGTATAATAGATCTATTAAAAAACTCTATTGTTATTATTGCTGTTGCTACTAACAATAATGTATGGATAATCTAAATTTAAGTTTATTTTTTCACAAGTTATAGCGATAAAAACACACTCCTCCTGCTCCTATATAGACCTAAATATTAGTGAAATAAAGATAATAGAAACCATACAATATACAGTATCTTTCTTGTAATACTTTTTTCTGACATTTTCTTGTTCCCTTTTTCTTATGATTTTTTTAGTTATAGTACTTTGGTTAACTACAAAACGTTATAAATAAAGAGCGTTGTTGTGGTAGTTCGTTATTCAAGAGCCATAAGGACAGAGACTTCCAAGTTGAGGGGTGAATTGTCAAATAAAAAACGTTGATGACTGAAAAATCAAAGCTGGATATCTCATGGATGTATTCCAGAACTCTACTATTTTTCTACGTCAGGACCTCGTGTGGAGCTAAAACTTTTGTTGGGAATTGGGGCGTGAATTGTCATCAAGAAAGGTTTGAGGACTAAAATGTTATAGCACCATATCTTTCGGACTAGTCTCAGTATTGTACTATTTTATGGTTTGGCATGTTACTAAGCTCAGCCGGTTACTGTTCTTTTGCCCAATTTGTTATTACCAGTAACTCTGAACACCTATAGTGTATAAATATGTAAATTTAGATAATTGCAAAATAGTTATCTAATAAATTAATTTGGTCTATGAAAAATTTGCAGAAACCCCCAAGGCTTAACATAACCTACAGTTACCCTTTTTTATTCAAAAACCTACATTTATCTCCTCTTTTGCTAAGTCCATTAGCTCATCAGTTAAAAGAAAACGGAAAAAGCATACGCTACCCTTTTGCCTTTTCAAATCTAATAAAATAGGAAAAATTACCTACAGGTATACCTCAACATACACTTGTAGGTTCCATATTTCAAATACCTACAATTACTCGCTCAAAAATTAACTTTATTATTTACTGTTATCAGAGAAAAGGAAAAATACCAGATTTTGCCTTCCTATCCTTTATGCATAGAAACTTTACTCCCCAACTTAAGAAAAACAAAACCCATAAACGAAAAACAAAGTCTAAGAGATTAAAACAACCAAACTTAAACCCAAATCTACGAACCAAAAAATCAAAGCCCCAATCAAGCCCGAAACAATTGTTTAAAGAATCAAAAACCATAATTGAAAAATCGACGAACTGTTCCCAATCAAAAGCCCCAATCGAAGAATCCAATCTCTCATCATTGCTCAAACCGTACAGATCCGAAGCCACTACGGACACTCCCGCTAAGCCGGATCAGAAACATCCTTCTCCTACTCGCCAACAAACTCCCTTTTTCATCAGTGAGAATCTCGGACACCCACTCTTGTCAAGCGACCTCGAGGTTTGGTGCAAAGACTCTGCCATCGCTTCCAGTGAAGGACCCAACGCTGTGTTTAAGATTGATATCAACGGAGGCGGTCGAGCAGAGATTGCCCGATTCGGCGTTTTCACGAGTCACACATAATGTGCTGGAGAACGAGGTTTCACGTGATTCATTTCTGACATGCATGGATTCATGCGCGATTTAGCCCTTGACCCATTTCCATCCACCGCCACGATTTCCTCCAACCCTTGAATCTGCCATGATCGGAGCACCAGCCATGAACAAGTTCGCTCGCATCAGATGCTTGGGAATTGTGAACGCCTGGGAGTGATTACCGAGTGAACGTGTGGGCAACAGCTACGGGGCTGTTGGTTCAGCTGTTGGCTGCTTGGCTTGGCATGGCAACGGGCGGCACCTGGTGGAGCATTGGCGCGAAGAGTTTCGAAGAATTGGAGAAGAGGCAGATGGAATTTCTGCTCAATTTCTACTCGATTGGCTTTCAACTTTCTGGTTAGTGATTCTACTCCGCTCAATACTTCTCTGCTCAATTGGCTTTTGTTTTTTGGTTTGCGATTAAAGGCGGAGGTTTTGCCATTCTGGATTTTAGATCTCATACCATTCTGGGTTGGTGAGATTAGGGTATTGATGAAATGGAGAAGAAAGTTCAAAATTGGAGCTGAGTCTAGTCTAGGATAGGAACTGGATTGTTAGATCTAGAAGGTGGTGGGGCAAAAGTTTTAGGGAACAAAGCTAGGATGACCAAAATAGGTTTTTTTTTTTTGTAATAAAGGTGAATGACAGAGCTAACTTTTCAGGGGATAAGTATAGGTATTTGGAAAATGGAGGATACAAGTGTGGGTTCTACCAAACCTCCAGGAAAAAATCCTCTATCTCATCTACCGCTCACCAAATAGTGACATGTCCACTCACTCATCTGATTTCTCTTCAGACCTTCTTATCCCACTCTTTTTCGCCAAAACCCTCCCTGTCTGCTAGTCCTCATACGTCTATTATTCTCCAGTTCAAGTCATAGAAGATTTCCGATGGCCTTTCTGGATTGTTTCTCAGACCGATAGAAGCTTTTACTTACTGGGAAGGTGGTATATTTGCCCTTCCCTCCCACGCTCGCCTTACTCCGTTAGCTGCCGCAAGTCTTTTGGTCAAATTTCAAATCACCGCTCGGGCGGAGTTAGCGTCTAAAATTATGAAATACATTTATTTTTTTTTTTAAATTTTTTAAAAAATATATTTTGATCTCTTTTTAAAATTGATCGAATCCCTTATAAAAGTTATAATTTAGAATAAAATTTATTTTAATCTTTTTTTATTAAAAACCTGGGCTACACTAGTTGGTTTAGTTCGGCTACAACGGGTCGCTTTCGACACTCTTTATGTCTTTCAGCAATTATCTCGTTTTGAAATCAAGTGGTCACTTTTCTCGGTATTTTATCCCGTTTGCATGATTACGCTTGCATCTTTTCATGCCAAAAAATTGGGGAACATCATTACTCCCAAATAATAGATTGCCATTACAAATCTGTCCTTAACCTCTGTTTTATTATAAATTAGTTTCACATTTTTATAATTATTGCACATAGGTCCTTAGCCCTAGACAATCCTAAGTTGATACAAAAAAATGGTTTATAAAAGCAAAAAGAAAAAATTGATAGTTTAAACGTACATTAACTATAAAAAAATTATAATACAATTTAAATTTATTGAAGGATAGTTACTAAATAGTTCAAATTTATTAACTATCATGTAACTATTTTGTAAGTATATTTCCATAAACTAACTTTTTAAAATTCTAATTTAACTATTTATAACTATCTCTACATAAACTCAAATTTTGTGCCACAATTTTTTTTATTAGTTAATGAAAAATTTAAATTATATATTTTTCCTTCCTATAAGTAAGATATGTGGTGAGTATAAAGTTTTGTTACCAAGTTGCAATGAAATGAGGGTTGATGATGAATTTGTAATAATACTTAAAAGTTTAATAAATAATTTGGTGGGTCTCGCACAGAACTTTTTCTTTCCTTTTCTTTCAAAAAGGGTCCTACATATAAGGGCATCAATTTTGTGAAGGAGGGTATACATTCTGGTTTGTGTGACTGGGATACAAAAAAAAAAAAACTCATTAGACGTAACTATATGCCATAAGGATATGACAAAATTAGTAAAATGGATAATTCCAAATGCTCTTCTAGTAAGAAGCAAGGTGCAACATATAATACATTATGTTAAATGCTTCCAAGTTCCATTTGTTTTTTATTGATTACTTAGTTATACAGGCAAGTAGTAGTATGGGTGAAAATGGGCCGGGCGAATGGAGCCCATTGAGCTCGAACTTGGCTCCTTTGTTGTTATGAATTCAAGCTTAAATTCCTTGAATCTAATTTTCTAGACTTGAGCTCGACCCAAAAGCTCATCAAGCTCAAATGACATATATAATTTTTTAGGTATCATAATTATAACTTAGATGAAAGATGATGATTGAACTTGCAATTTTGTAGATAACTAGAGAAAGGAAAAATTTATAATGTATCCCAAACTTTGTATACCTTTACTGTTCTACCTTGACTTTGTAAAATTCATAAATGAGTTATCATCTTCCTCAATACTTCGATTGGAACCACATGAATCCTCCAATCTCTACCGCATTGATTTCTAGCTTAGGAAGACATCCTCAGCTTCATCCATCAACAAGGGTGGAGCCAGAAAATTTTTCAAGTGGGGGCAAAAATTATATATTAAAAATAGTGGGGCAAATTGACATATTTTACAAAACTTATGAGGTAAAAATGTTCAATTATTGTAAAAACCTCTTACTGCTTGAGCATATGAAATGTTATCCCAAGTTCCTGCTATTTCTAGTTGTAGTCCTTATTTGTCTTGGTATTTTTGAACTTTTTTTCTTTTCTTTTTTGTGAAATCAGAGATTTGTAATTCTTTGTTTTTTGTACCCATCAATTTTTTCAAAATTCCTTTCATCTGGCCGAAAATATCAAAAGACAAAAGGCATCTAGTAGAAGCCAAAAGGCATTTATCTAGTATGGCCAAAATATAAAAAAGTGGTCTGCCCATTTTACCGAACAAAGTCAAAAGGTGTTTGTCTATTCTATCCACAAAAAAAGAGGTATGTGACTTTGGTTGATAGAGTTGGTAAATAACCATTTTACGCCTTTGGGCATGCATAGAACCTTTTATTGTACTTCGACAAAAATCTAAATATGGTAAATAACCTATCCAAATCATTTCACCTAATGAATCAGGTTTATTAAGATCTTTGCTATCATCAAAAATCACAAAAAACTTGGATTTTCTTAAATGTATTTGAGAATCCACTTCTACCTTGTCCTTATGGTTTTCAGCTTCATCTAGTTGCAAATCATTGAGTACTATGTATGACCATCTAGGAACCTTTTTACTTATTTCCTTTATTTCAATAGATCTTTTTCTACTTATTTGATCATTGGATTTAGTTATAACTACATTGAAGAACCATTTTAAAATTTTTTTGACTGGGTCTTCTAAATGAATAGTTTGATATCGAAATAAAGAAAACCTCTTTTTTGTTACTAATGATCTACTCTTGTTGAGTTTGTTTATTTTTTGTTTAAATTCGCGATAATCATTAGTAAGAAGTAGAGCATGAATCTTATTTATCCAAAATTTCCCCAGTTTTTAATATATTTTTTGATTTATGCTAGGGGTGAAACACAATTTTTTGATTCTTCCATGATAGGGCCCATATAATAACGGATCATATTTTTTAGGAAAATATTCTTTTTTCTTAGTTTTATAATTACAATTTCATAATTGAGTTTTTTTACCTATATCAAAATATTTTTTATCTCAAGTTCTGACTCTATCTATAAACTCATTAGTTTTGTCTAGCCATTTCATATAATTGGTCAAATTTCAATCATTATACAATTGATCAGACAATAATTTTTCTGCTATAAAAAAGAATACCTTTTTTTCTATTTTTTCTTTAAAAGTTGAAAAACTCGGCGGATACATTAAAGATATCATTTATTTTCCATCACTTTGACATGTATAAAAAAAATATTGCGACAATTGTCCCCGCTCGATTTAATGTGGCAACGCCTCTATCCATCAATCAGCTGACCCCAGTGCCACAAAATCGAAGAATCATAAGAACCAACTCATGGGTTGATCGTTAGAATAGGAGTATCGATTGTTGGTATCGTCGGTGGCTATGATTCAACATGCATGGGCTGGATGTGATTTGAGAAAACCAAATTGCAGAAAAGATGAAACCTGGTGTTGCAGCTCTACTAAAGGGCCAATCAACTGGCAATCAAGCAATCATTGGTAAGGATTGGAGGGTGGCTGCTAACTTGGTGGGTCGGTTAGTCACTTAGGCTTGGCTGCTTGGAGGACAAAGGGAATAGAGTAATCGAGGATAGGACGTAGTTAGAACTTGATGGACAAAAGGGCTCGAGCCCAATAGGCCCACGAGCTCATAGAGTCCAATATCTTGAGACTCGAGTTGGGCCCTAAATTTGTTTGAGCCAATTTTCTAGCTTGAGCTAAAAAAAACTCAACTCGAAAAGTCTCAATTCGAGCTCAAATTAAGCTAAAAAAAATGGCTTATTTTTACCACTAGGTAGCAGCCGTTAGCAACTGTTTTAGAAATGGATAAAATTTATTTATGGTCCCTAACCTTTTTACATTGTCCTAAATGAGTTCTTAATCTTCATTTTGTCATCTTAAAGTTCATAACTTCCCTATTTTGGTCCCAATTGTGGTCCTTCCGTTACTTTCATGGTTAAATTTTATAGAAATTTTATGAAAAATGACAACATTGGTTATGCATTTTTTAATCCTACTAAAATCACCCTCAACCTAGTAAATTAGCACTTCAATCACAATCTCTTTTGTCACCCTCCCCTCTCCTTCCATCTCCATTTTCCCAGCCCCCAGCCCCTCCACTTCGTCCTCCACCTCCAACCTTGAACAAATGTTCAACTTGTCCGGGGTCCTTCTCTTCCTTCTCTTTTTCATCTTTATCAGCATCCCACAGCTTCACCCAAAGAAATTTTCCCATACCCACTTCCTTAATTCACATGCAACAAAATTTGCTTATAGACCCAGGTTTCAATCCAACACCTAGGATTCGAGTCATGCCTGGTTCTCAACCCGCTATCCGACCCCATTTGTCTGCCTAAAT
Organism: Aquilaria yunnanensis; assembly: GCA_039654915.1. Classification (NCBI taxonomy): domain Eukaryota; kingdom Viridiplantae; phylum Streptophyta; class Magnoliopsida; order Malvales; family Thymelaeaceae; genus Aquilaria; species Aquilaria yunnanensis. Next base: position 69,133,381 of record CM077596.1, on the reverse strand, counting down.
TTATGCGAGAAGGATTGTTTCGAATTTGAAATGCTAAGTGGGGTGAAACCCACCACAAAGGTGCTGCTGGCACTATGCTTGGCTAAGGGGAATCGCCGTGTGGCAGTTGAGTCTGGGATGGTTAGGTGCAATGGTGGAAGCGGTGATGGAACTATGAGCTATCAGTGTGCTCTTGCTACTCGGAGTTGATGTGCAAGATGGCAGAAGGGTCTATGGAGCTCATGTCCTGGCGGTTGGCTTCACTCAATTCAAATTTAATCATTCAATTTCCATCAAGAACAAACTCAAATCAGAATCTTCGCTTTGAATGTTATCAAAATACCTAATGAATTTTGCAGCTCCCACCACTGATGGGCCTAATTTGAGGTCCAATTCTCGTAGCCGGGAGATCTTAATCTCACTTTTAATGTCAAGCCTGAGGATTCTGGATGGTCGGGCTTGAGCAACAAGAATGGAGGAAAGCTGAAACACCAGTGTAGCAACTCGGTTGATGGGTTTTCAATGTTGGAGTCAATGGTGCCTAAAGCACCTCGTCTTGAAATTTTTCGGAGAAATATTTGGATATTGTCTTGTATGTTTGTCTCGTGTATCCTATAGTTTGATTCTAAAGATTCAAATGAAACAAAAAAGCTTGTATTGCTAGTCAAGTTAGACAACTCATCCATAGCTTTGGGCGAAGCTTATATATATCTCATCTGACAAACACCATGGGGGTGGAAGAGAGATAGCAAAAGAGGGGTAGAGATGGAGATGGTGGTTAAAGTGGTGATATACTAGGTTGAAGGTGATTTGGGTGGGAATAAGAAAATGTTGGACCAATTTTGTTAGTTTTCACATAATTTTCGTCAAAGTTAACTATGAAAGTGACAGAAGGACTATAATTGGGACAAAATAGGCATGTTATGGACTTTATGGGGTAAACTCCAAATTTGGTCCCTTAACTTTTACGTTTGTCCTAAAATGATCCCCTAACTATAAAAGTTACTATTACGGTCCCCTAACTATCAAATCGAGTTCAATGTTAGTCCTTCTAGTCATTTTGGCCGTTATCCAGGACGAAAAATGCATACGTGGCAATTAATACATGGTGGATAGGTGAGTCATTTATTACCGCCAACTGCCTCTACTCTCTTTCCCTGGTTTTCGAAGCTTTGTTCTTCTCCCTGCTAGTGCTATAGTAACTGTTAACCCTAGCGATAAGGCGAGGGAAAATTCTGTGTAATCGGCGGTTGTTTTGGTGGTTGGGGTGGCAAAAATACGATGAAGGAGAAGGTGAATATGAAGGCAAAATTCCGATTGACGAAGTGGAGACGAAGGAAAAAGGACGAAGAGGACTGACACTACCGTAAGTTTTGTACTTAAATGAAAATAAGTTTGTTTTCTGTTGTGTTGTGTATTTATTAGTTGTTGAAAGCGCATAAAAAAGGGTAGGTGTGTGTTGTAGGAAGGCACTGTGTCAGTTGTTGGGGGGGGACCAGTGGACCAGGGGTCCATTGAGAGAAGAATGTGGGTTAGTGATGGATATTTTATTCGAGTATTTTTAGTGTGTTTATTTATTCTTTCCTTTGTTATCATGTAGTTCCTAATGAGACTTGGTTTATAATCCAAATGCATTATGGGGGTTACTTTGCCAATCTGTCATGGAAGACATATGTGGAAGGTTTGGTGGATCATTTTGATGCCTGTAACATACACAAGATTAGTATGGTTGACATTGATCAAATGGTGGATGAGTTGGGATACAGTGGATTCATGAACTACTATTGGACTCTTACTTTTCACACAATGTCATTGGAGGATATAGTAAGGGGGTTGAAAACAGATAAGGACGTGATGGACATGGTTTATACCAATCTCCCACACGAGCACAAGATTGTGGTTTGCATTGTAAAAATGACTCCTGAGGAAATGGCAAAACAGGAGTTGGCCTATGTGGAGAACATTAAGGCTACATTAAAACCACCAAAGGCTAAGATTATTGAGATTGAGCCGGAAGATGGTTCTGATTAGGCATGTAGGAAGGTAGTAGGTGGGGTAAGTGGTGGCAAGGCACCTATAAGAAAAAGTATGCCAGTTAGGAGACTTCTTATCTCTGGTTGTGAGGTTTCATCATCAAACAGGACAGAACAAGTGATAGATGAAGGAAGGCACCTAAAGGAGGCTGAACCTGTTAGTGAGGATGGGCATCAGGGAGTTAGGGAGACAATGCCCAACTTAGATGCAAGCAGAGAAGAGTCTGTGTGTATGGGGGAGAGGTTGTCTTCAGAAGTTGCTGATGCAGTGGAGTTAGGCAGAGAAGAAAACAATGATAAGGATTTTGGGGAGGAAGATGGATCAGAGTCTGAATCTGATAATAGTGATGATAGGGACTATAAGGCACCCCCTGACATAGAGAGTGAGAGCTGTGACATAAAGTTCGATGAGACGAATAATGAAATTGAGAATAATGATGATGGGATAAATGTTGAAGCGCAAGTTGATACTGGGCTAGAGCAGATGATGAAGGTTAATGTTCCTACTTAAAACAGTCAACAAGAGGCAGTTCCAACCCAAAACAATCAACAAGAGGCAGGTCCTACTGTAGGCAGTAGTGGAAGGGTTATGAGGTATAATTTTAAAAAGGTTCAATGAGGATTCAAATGGTGAATTGCTTAGTGTGCACGAGTCCAGTGATGATAAAGGTGAGAGGGTCCCTGTATTCAATCCCAAAACAGATATGGGAGACCCTAAGTTCAAGGTAAAAATGGTTTTCCCATCATTTGATGTGTTTAAGAAAACTATGAGAGCATACTCTGTTGTACAGAGACAACCTGTTGATTTCAAGAAGAATGATAAGAGAAGAGTAAGAGTAGTGTGTAAGGCAGGTTGCCCTTGGCTATTGGTTGCTGGAAAATACAAAGATGGACCTAGAGCATAGATAATGTGCAAGACAGGTTACCAATAAGTTTACAAACTATAAGTGGATAGCAGAGGAATACCTGGAGGTTATTAGATCAAACCCTGAAATACCCCTGGCTACCTTTGTTGACCTAATCAGAAGGGACCACAACATAAAAATTCATAGGTCTAAGGTTGGAAGAGGGAAAACTTTAGCATTGATGATGCTTAGGGGTGATGAGGCTGAGCAATATGGCAAGCTTGCAAACTATGGTGGAGAATTGAGGGCAAAGAATCTTGGAACACAGTTTCGATTGGGGTTGAAAAATTTACTCTTTCAGAGGGTTTTCATCTGCATGGCTGCATGTAATAAAGGTTTTCTTGCTGGGGGTAGGCCTATCATAAGTTTAGATGGGTGTTTTTTAAAAGGGAGATATGGAGGCCAATTACTTGTAGTAGTTGGAATAGATACCAATGACTGCATATGGCCGATTACCTATGCTGTTGTTGAGGTTGAATCATATGACTCTTATGCTTGGTTTTTGGTACATTTAGCAGAAGAACTTGGTATTGTTGAGTCCAAGTTCTGGACATTTATGTCAGACAGACAGAAGGTAGGCTGTTTACCTTATTTTGTAATATTAACATTTTAATTAGTGTTACTAATGATGCTTTGATGATATGAGGTTTAATACCAGCAGTTCAGAACTTGTTCCCAGATGCTGAGTACAGATTTTGCGTCAGACAACTATACACAAACTTTAAAGGTTGCTTTCTAGGAGTGGGGTTAAGAGACTATGTTTGGCAAGCGACAAAGAGCTCATATGAAGGGGAATTCAAGAAGAACATGGAGGTAATTAAGGTTCTTGATGCAAATGCATGGGCATGGTTGAATGGTATACCCCTTGAACATTGGACTAGGTCTTCTTTTAGGGAGTTCTTTAAATATGATATCCTCTTGAACAATTTGTGTGAATGCTTGAACAGATTCATCATTGACGCTAGGGATAAACCTATTTTGATCATGTTAGAAGTAATTAGATGTAAGATCATGGTTAGAATAGCTAGGAAAAGGTCTGCTGAGGTAAAGTGGACTGGTAAACTATGCCCCAAGATTACAAAGAAACTGAACAAGAACATAGATAACTCTAGGAACTATTGGCCAATGGAGTCAGGGGGGGACAAGCTTTCAGGTTGCAACTCCTACGTCACAGCATGTAGTTGACATAGAGCAAAAGACATGCAGTTGTAGAAAGTGGCAACTCACTGGAATTCCATGCAACCATGCATGTTCTGCCCTTACCTTAAACCATAGCAACGTTGAGGAATATGTTGACCAAAGTTATTGGACTGAAACACACAAGGAAATGTATGCCAATGTAATAAACCCAATTAGGAGTGTAGAGCAATGAGAGGACATGAAACATAATCCCATTAAACCTCCAAACAATGGGTTGGTCAATAGATGAAAGAGTAAGAAGAAGAGAAGAAAAGAACCTGGTGAGCCTGAAAGTAGTTCAAAAATGAGGAAAACAGGAGTTATCATTCACTGTTCTATATGCAAGCAAAAAGGGCATAATAAAAGCACTTGCAAATCAAGACCAACTTCAGCTGAAAGTGCAAGTTCAGCAAAGAAAACAAAAAAAAAAAAAAAAGAAGGACAACATTCACAAAGGCAGTAGCCATCACAGATGAAGCAAAATGTAAGTATTAATGAGATTAGTGTACATTATACTACAATCAGATATTTACACTAACTGTTGGCTAACATAGACAGGTCCCCACATGTGAACAGACATCAGTTTCACAGCAAGGTTCTGTTTTTGTTGCAAGACAATCTCAGAGGTCTATGAATTTAGAGGACGTTGGATCACAAGGTAGTGGTGGCAGAGGAGGAAGGAGTCGTGCAAGTGGCAGGGGGCACTCATTTTTAAAAGGAGGGATTCACACAAGTTTGATATAAGCAATTAGCAGTAATAAAAGCCAAACTTGATGTTTTTTGTGCAGTTTTTTGTAATTGGATTTATGCTTTTGGATTTTGGATGTTGGCTATTTTTTGTGGATTTTTGTAATACTCGTCATGGATAATAGATGTAGAGAACTGATGACACTTTTGGCCTATAATGAATGGAACAGAAGTTGCAAAATTAATAAACATTATACTGTGTTTTAAGCACAGAAGTTGCGTTTCTCAAACTATACTTACTTCCAAATGACACAAAGTTCTTTTCATTAAATTCGAATAAGTACACAATTGAGGTGATTTTACCTCTGTCATACCCCAAAGGCTACCTAATATTTACCCTTCATCTAATATAAACGTCACACACCTACAACAACCATTACTACCCCAACCCTCCCTATTTACTCGCCATACATCGCACCTAACAACTGCCATAACACCCCATTTCCCTAAATCGATGCCCACCCATCTCCTACCCATATACACGTACAGGTACCAAATGAACAATACCCAAGAGACTAACAACAGTGCCAACATTCTTCTATTCCTTCCTCTTAGTTTCCTTACTTCAACTTCTTTCAATTGCACTGCAATTTTCTTTTTCCGTTTTTTCCCACACATTTGCTTCATATCTATCTCCACTTCATCTACTCTAGCCATGCGTTTCTTCATTTCTGTCTCAGCTTCATTCACTCTTCTCAGCAGCCCCCTTATCACAACTTTACAATGTCCAGGAGTCGGGTCATCATACCACTGCCTAAATCGACAATACCAATTGCCCTGTGTCTTAGGCAAATAAACAACTAGTCAGAAAAAACTGAAGAAAATCTCAGCCAAGCATGCCCGAAGCAAAACAAAAATAAAAAAAGCAAATCTACCCCATAATTTTGGCAGCCATAGAACCTCCTTCCAGCATTTTGGTCAGTCCATGCCATCTTTAACTCTGCAGGCAAGCCATAGTAACAGTGTGGGATCCCGTCGTCATCATCCACCTTCGTCATGTCTCCCCACAGTAAGTCTTCTTAAATTTCTCTTTACTCATTTCTCTATTTCCCCTTTCTTTCTCTCATCTAAAATATCCATTCTTCCCCTGTTTCTTTCCCGCCCCCAACCAAATCTGTTCCCGCCTTGCCCAAATACCCTTTTGTCAGCTGAACGATGCCACCGTAGTATTGTGGGTCAGCTGGACGATGCCACCATCATATTGTGGGACTAGCAATTGCCACGTATGCATTTTCCGTCCTGGATAATGGCCAAAATGACTGGAGGGACTAACATTGAACTTGATTTGATAGTTAGAGGACCGTAATAGTCACTTTTATAGTTAGAGAACCATTTTAGGACAAACGTAAAAGTTAAGGGACCAAATTTGGATTTCATCCGGACTTTATGAGGACAAAATAAAGGTTAAGGACTCGTTTAGAACAACACGAAAAGGTTAGGGACCACAATAAAATTTACCCTTTTAGAAACACGTATAATCACTATCCCTAATCCTATATGGTTTGGATAAGTTGCGGAGAAAATCATTTACTTCGTAATATATGTCATTTGTTTGGATATGCAAATAGAAACGAAGCCAGACAGCTAGCCTCCTAATCTTCAATCAACTCCATTGTGTGCGAAAGTGGGAGTTTCCTCCCAAATTATGAAAGAAACATCTGAAAAAGTTTATCAAATTGCAATAAAACATATTTATTTTAAATTATGCAAATTCTTGAAAGATTAACGAATAGAGTTTTCAACATTTAAGTGCTAAGTAACAAATGTTGCCATTTAAGTGATGAAAACATAGTAGAATGATACGAGTAAAAAAAAAAAAGGTATTTTAAAGTTCAATCACCAATGATATATTTTAATCTCGTTTCTTCCAAAAGTCTTCCAAAATTTTTTTTTAAAAGGTTCTTGTGCTGAAAACTAATCAGCTTACGACACGAGACTATTAAGGTGGTGTTTGGATGTGAAAATTTTTCTTATTTTTCTTTTTCAAATTTTCTTTGATAGAAGTTTGAGTACATAGCTAGCTTTAAGAATATGGAAAACCTTGTTTTCTAAATTTTAGAAAATTCATGTTATAAAATAGAAAACTTTCTTTTAGATGTTTTCCATTTTAACACATAAATTTTCCAAAGTTTAGAAAACAAAGTTTTCCATATCCTTAAAACATGTTATACACTCAAACTTTCATCAAAGAAAATTTGAAAAAGAGAAATGGGAAAATTTTCTACAACTAAACGCCACCTAAAGATCGAACAAAATTCATATTTAGCTACTGAACTCGAACAAAACGGCCAAATAACCCCCTGAATGTAAACTCCTGGCAAATTTCCCTTTGAACTCTCTATAGTCGGAGACATAAGCCCAGCCATTAATGGAAGTTAATCACGTCTATCATGTTATTAACTTCTGAAACAGTTAACATTTTCCCTGAAAGATGGCTAATGATAGGGACTTAATTGATCGATAATGAAGAAAGTGCTTAAAATGGAATTTCCTTTTTTTTTTTTTTTAAGTGAATAAGGCATATATTAACAAAAGGAAGGAAACAAAGGGTACAGAAACGGACTACCCAGTAGCAGCAGCTGTAGTATGCTGCTGGGTCGTTGTACAGATTATTAGAGATAGCACGAGGTGCATGGAGGTCGCACATTGCAACGGTTCATATGATCATTGTATAAATTTGTGGAAAGATGTGGAAACTTGATATAACAAAAAAAATATGCTTTTAAATTTCAGCTATTGTAATTTTGGAGTAAAATAATATTCACACCTTACTAGGTGGAGGCTGCAGTAAAAAATACTACTACTAGAAATATAAGAAAAACAAATCATGGTTATCAATATTTTGCTTTAAAAGATAATAAAAAATTATAAAAAATTAGAGACCAAGAGAACAAATTGAAAGATTTGGTAACCCGCACATTATTGTGGATATTTTTTTATAATTAATTTTAATAATAACAGTGCGACATAAAACAGGTTACATACTTTAAAACAATGCATATTTGGTTTGTTAATTAAAAACAATCCAATAAAAATTCTCAACTCCTATAAACACGAAATCTAATTTTTAATATCGATGAAAAATTTATCTAAAAATATTTACTCTCAAATTTAACAATTATGGACCAAATTGCTTTATTAAACTATAGAGCTTGAAATAATTAATTGATGCTACAAATCTTAATAATCAATAATGAAAGAATAATAATAGAAATAATGATTAAAACTTCATTTTAGAAAACAACAATAAATAAAATCAATAAAAAAAAGTTAGGATCAAGATAAAAAAAAAATGGAAAATCTTTAGGCATTAAAGATTTAACAATTGACTTAATGAAGATAAAAAATGGTTTAACTAAAAAATAAACAAATTATGGTCACTAGTGTCTTACCTTAGAAGATGGTACATGAAAAACAACAAAAAAAAAAAACTTGGGGGCCAAGAGAGCAAATAGAAGATTTAATTAAATAGTTATAAAATTCAGGGGCTAAAATATAATACAGACGTAACTCAAGTCCAAAAAATAAAAAATTAGAAAGTTAGGGAATGAAATCGCGTTTTAACCATAAGCAATGTGAGACAAATGAAAACCGGAAAAATTGCAACCTAGGGCCTTATAAAGGCAAGTGTCTTATGAAATAAGATAAAATTAAAAAAAGAGCAAATTGTATACTTAAAAAAGCAAAGAAACAAAAAAGTTGAAAGCAAAAAGAAGAAAAAAACCTGTTGAACCATGACCCAAAATCAATTAGATTCAACCAGCCTAAAACCTATTTACTGTTCAATCCAATAGTTTCAATGTTGATATTTAAAAGTATAGTATAATTCCTAAACAACCCGCCACCCCGGGGGAAGGGGGGTTGTACTTTCCTCCGTTGTCGCTCTATTCAATGCCGTATAGCTCACCAGATCCCCCAACATCTTGTTCAGCATGATTAGCATCCGCTTGCTGCTTGGTCCTTCGTCGTCTGCATTAGCAGCTTTCCGGCCGGTGACTCCTCGGCGCCGCCCTCCGCTTCCTTGATTTTGATTCCTCCCCGTCATTCATTTCTCCCATTTTGAACATATCAGTACCTATTGTTGTCCCTCATATGGAGAATCTTGGCTGTTATGGAAGTTAATCACATGAAGGCACATGATTAACTGCCGTTAACCGCTGGACTTATGCGATGATTCTGGCGAGTTCAAGGGGTTATCTGTCCGTCTTCTTCAAGTTCAGAGGCTAAATATTTAGTTGGCCATAAAAGATCTGTCCCCGCCCACAGCAAGCAATTTCGTCCACCAAAACCAAATCATGCGCTCCTTAAAACGGCGACGTGCTATCGTAACGCTCCAGCTCAAAATCACCGCCCACCGCACGTGTTCCTATCCAACCACGTCGCTCCTCGTTCCTCCCCTTTGCCGCCATATACCCAAATCGCTCCCTTACCTTTCTCGTTTCAAACTTGTTAGCTTCTACTATGCGCTAGCTATTGTTGATTGATTTCTCCATGGAGGCTCTTTACGAGCAGCTATCACTGCTTCTCGGTTCTGTGTGGATTGCGTTTCTGGTGGGTCTAGTGATTGGTTGGTCGTGGAAGCCGAAATGGGTAAGCTTGGCGGGCAGAAAAAAGCTGACCTGCGAGGTCGCCAAATGCTTGGACTTTAAGTCCCTGAAGTCGGAGTCGCCGTCGGAAGGTTTCATTTCCGCCGCCAGCTTGAACACGCCTCCTATGCAATCAAACGCTTCCGATTCTTGGGCTAGCAACAGTGATGTCGTTACAAATGCTCTTCGTCCTGGCAATCACCTTGAGACTAACAGGTGCAATTTTTTTTCTTTTCCTTTCTTTAATGGGTCGAAGAAATTTAGTGATTGCCTATGCAAAATGGTAACATGACTTATGAGAGCAGTTGAATAATTGAATGATTCGTTAAATTATCAAAATTTGTGTTGTTTTGTAGTGATATTTGGTAGGAAGGAGGGGGTTATTTGAGTTTTTTGTTTTGTTATTCTCTAGCATTTCACAGCAACTGAATAAAGAACTGTTCAGTGTGGTTACTGAAGAGGATTTGAAGTACCTCTGGAAGCTTGTTGAGATGAGAGATGGAGGCCCCAGTTGGATACAGATGATGGATAGGTCGACACGAACCATGAGTTATGAAGCATGGAGGAGGGACCCCAAGGTAAAGTTGTCTACTTTATTCGTCTTATGCTGACAAGTCTTTTTCTTTCTATCCTCAGGAAATATACTTCAGATGTTATGCTGTGATTTTGTATTGATTATTAATATTTAATCTCTTCTTTAGTCTTTTGTTGTGTATATGGCGGTTTTATTTTGTTAGGCTGCTCCTTTTGTCTTGATATGCTAATGCTATGTGGCTGAAGTGTTCTATCGTTTGCCTGCCTTTGTTAGAATGGTCCACCTCAATACTGCACCAGAACATTGTTTGAAGATGCGCAGCCAGAATTGGTGAGGGACTTCTTTTGGGATGATGAGTTTCGGCCAAAGTGGGATGACATGCTTGCACATTATTCTGTCATAGAGGAGTGTCCTACAACAGGGATCATGGTTGTACAGTGGATACGAAAGGTTGGGCCTTCACGTACTACAAACTGACTGATGGGCTACTCAACGTTTTAGTCACTAAATTTTTTCTGCTTTTGCATATAGTTTCCCTTCTTCTGCAGTGACAGAGAATATATAATAGGTCGACGAATATGGGAAGTGGATGGATCTTACTACTGTGTTACGAAGGTAGGAGAATTATTATTTTTTATTCTTCTTATTTTTGCCAAACCCTTTCATTGACACTGTAAGACATAAAGTTTAGAGTTGCAGTTAACAACTAGTTTGTAGTGTTCACTAGAGTAATAATAAAGTGAAACAGATTCTGGCAAAGCATCGAATATTGAGAGAACTAAGTTTTCACCTGTACTCTGCATGTTAGTGGTTCTTGCCATAGAGTATCTTAGAATTTGTGATCAGTTGCTTTTGATATGCATTAATTTGACTATGTTTTGACTCTTGAAACCAAAGGTGCTACCATAGCAGGACTTTTTTCTTTCTTTCTTTCTTGGAAGTGATGTTTGTACCAGTCATTTAAACCTGCAACTGACTCCTTTCAGGGAGTGCCATGTGCTTCTGTCCCTCGACGTGAAAAACCAAGACATGTGGACCTGTACTACTCAAGCTGGTGCATTCAAGCAGGTATACCACATTGCAATGTTCTTTACATTTATAACCAAACTAGATCTCCATTCCAAATTGAAACACATGAAAGAGCTTGTACTTTGAGCTCTGTGGCTGTGATGTTGTGATTTTATGAAGTTGCTTCAATCTATCTGTAGAATGATGTTGAAGAGCTCTCCACAGGATAAGAGCAATGCTGTTACTCAATATGCTTTTGAACCGGTTGTTGCTAGAACTGGGTGAACAAAAACTAATCTAATAAATCTCCTCTCGCATTGTTGACCAGTGAAATCAAGAATATGTGAGGCCGAGTGCACTGCATGTGAAGTCACATTCTTCCATTATGAAGATATGGGCATCCCGTGGGAAATTGCAAAACTGGGAGTCCGCCTAGGAATGTGGGGCACTGTTAAAAAGATTGAACCAGGCATACGAGCCTACCAGAAAGAAAGAGCAATTGGGGGTGCTCTTTCTCAATTTGCTTCCATGGCTCAAATCTGCACTAAAGTCAATCAAGGCTACCTAAAATCTCTGGATAATGGTGAGATCCTATTGGAGGACAAAGCAGAAGCTGTGCTGGAGAACCAAGTTGCCAAGAATATTACTAAGGCCCTAATTGTTGGTGGTGTTATAATCCTTGCCTGTAGTCTTAATCATGGACTCCTTGGTAAAGTATTTGTCTTTGGTATGGGTAGAAAAATAGCGAATAGGGGGCAGCGTAAAGAGATGACAAATTAGGGTCTCTTGTATGTTTGGTACAAGGAGGCAGTGGAAAGAGATGTCATGTTAGAACTGCTGCATGTTCGGTATGAGGCAAAGTGCTGAAGAAATTCGGTACATGTATTTTTTTTTCCCTCGCAGAGAATGGAATACAGGTACGCTTAAAGGATTTGTATATGGATTTTGGATCATGTACTTGGTGGTATAGAAATCTATTGGTTCTTCGAAAGTCTCGTGATCAATTAGACAATTATCTTTGTCTGGGTTTAGACAATGAAAATTGCTATTCTTTTCCTGACTCATCTATCCTAGAAATCACTATTCTGTATCTTAGATCACCTCTTCGTTAAGGTAGGGGGAATGTAAAATTTCTGCTGTAAGTTAATTACAAATTTCGACAGATCCTAAGATCCTAATGCAACTGAAATGTCTAACCTAAGATCCTAATGCAACCGAAATGTCAGTGAGCCACCAGGGTTTCAAAGCAGTGCGGCCCATCAAACTGTGGAGCAACTTTCGGCATCCGCACCGGTTTGGTCTTTGCTTTCGTGATGGATTCCTGGCTTTCACTTCTGAAGTGCTGAAACTCCAACCAGTTTATATGTTAGGGAAGTCCGGATGGATCGGTTGAAGGACAGATAGAGAAGCGTTACCTTAGATACTGGATTGAGATGGAAGGAAAAGATCCCCACTGCAGCAGCAGTAACCGCTGCATATATCGCATTCATAGCCATTGGCTTGTGATCAGCAAGTCGGTTGAATTTCTGTGGCTCTTTATTGGAGAGTCGGCCGCGGGATATAAAAGAGATTATTTGAGCGAGTATAAAGCAAAGGATTCGGGGTGCCTTGCTTGTTAAGTAAAGAAAGGGATATTTGGCGAATAGAAGCTACAGCAGGGGTGAGAGGTGCTTCAGATTATGAGTTTTTTCTGTTCAAGTGTCAGCCAAACTTCCTTCATCAACATTCGGTGTAAAGCTAAAACTTAAAATCTAACGTTAGTAGAGCCAATGATTAAGTCCTAAATCTGGAGTAATGACAATTCTCTTCTTTTTGTTGGAAAGAACCATGTAAGAAATAGAAAACGTTTTCTAAAAAAGAAAAGATAAATACAAAGGATTAGCTTCAGAGATCTTTGCTTCATTGGTGTTGTTGAATGGGCTTTCTAAATTTAGGGGTTCCAAGAAGGCAAAAGGTTTCATCCTTTGGAATCCTTCTTCCAATCATACAGAAAGCAAATTACTGTAGCAGGTCCTTGAGGGTATAAGGATTGTACAATTCAACCCCGAGGCCGAAAGCGGTTTATACTGCTCATCATCGATTATACACACTGAATTTCAAACAGCAAGATTTCTTTCAAATGTTCAACCTAAACGACTAGGCCGAATCGTTTCATTTCGTGGGATTCTGGGTTGAGCTGTGATAGACAATACTACGATCTCTAGCACGTAAAAGCTACAATAACACTGAAATGATCAAGAAGAATAGTGGCACTAATAAGGATCAAGTCAGAAACATACAAGGCCAATCCAATCTGATGGAAGTATATTGAGAACAGATCAAAAGAATCCTAACAATAATTAATCTGATCAAAATCTTGAATCAGCGATACAATCTCATTTACAAATCATCAACAAGGAAGGATGGTCTCGAAACAGTGAACTCCGTCCAGCTCCGGCGCGAATCTCAGCGTCTTACGATTCGGCGGTTGTTGATGTCTTTCTGAGGTTTTCTTCACACTACCAGCACCAGGCAGCGACGGGTCACTCTCCGGTGGTTTCTTCACGGACTCCGCCGCAGCAGGAGCCACGAACTTGAGATTCCAGCCGCTGGACTCGGCCCATAATGCCTCGAAGGAACTAAACATCGACATCATGATCATCTCGATAGAAGAAGCAGAGGCGCCCTGCTATAGGATGAGTTGAGAAATGCTTCCACCGAAAGCTTCAACTATTCTGGATTTGAATGCTGAAGAGAAGATGACGATGGTTGGGTATTTAAATGGAAGAGCAAGGTCAGGTAATCAGACAACGCGGAAAAGACGAAGACCACGCCACCTGTAAATTAAAAAGGTCAGAATGATCTGGAATTTGGCCGGGGATTGGTGATTGGCGGTTGGAGAGAGCGGAGGCGTTGGTAAGCTTCGGTTAGCCTTTTGTTTTGACACGTGACTGCCACAAGGAGACGTGGCGGCTTGGATATCTTACCCTCGAATCTAGTTTCGAAGCTTCGCGTGGACTCGCGGGAAACGCAAACGCGTCATTTTACGGAGAAGACCAGACGACTGAAGTCTGAAGAACCAAAACGTCAAGAAGCTGGACGGAAAGTCGGAAAGTGCCACACAACAAATGGGCCCAATCAAGAGACACAAGCCCAATACAGCCGATTAAGATTTGGGCCTCTAAATGTCGGCCCATTAACAAGTTTTAGGCTTTAGCTCGTACAAACAGTTTAGTGTATGGTAGATACGCATCAAACTTATCTTAAGATAAACTCAACATATTTGAGGAAAAATTAGTTATTTGTACCGGTTCAATATGTGATAACATTTAATATAAATATAATAAAAATATTAAATAAAATCTTGTGGATAAAAAGAGAAAATATTATAGTTTTAGCAATTAAAAGTGGGTCTAATCATTGATATCGAAAAATTCTCCATGAAAATTAAAAAAAAAAAAAAACTGAGATTTGGAGTGATCTAAATCATGCTCTAATCTTTATATTAATTAACATCATAAGAATAAAGATGTCTAATTTTTCATTTGCAACCCTAGCTAAAAGAAGCCGTCACAAGTCCGAAAGAAAACAGAAGCCTAATCATCGAACAAGCCGCCCACCATCTCGTTGTCACTCTCTTCCTTCTCTTCTTCCTGAGAAATAAAAGCGCCGAGAAAAAGAAGAAAGGGTTAGCACCTAGTAGTCACGAATAAAAGAGGACAGAACAAATTCGTTAGCCAGTCACGAATAGAACATCAGAGAACTTTTCGTGTTCCAAAACATATGTCACCGCGAGACGGAGGATAGAGGGGAACACAAAGCAACTTCTATGGGTTTCATATATCAATCCTTAATCGTTTGTTCACCAAACAAAGGCGACTCAGATGGATTTTAGAAGGGTTGCTGACTCATGATCATGGTGCAAATACATCATACTTCATGCTCATGTGCCCTTTCAATTCGGATTAAAAAGTCAAGGGTCAAGACTAGTGAAAACATTATTCGTACAAACAACACGATTATTTCAAATATAGAGCTGCAACAATCAAATCTACGACCAGTGGCAATTCAAACTACAGATTGGGTGTCGCACCTTTTTCTCCTCCGCAGCAGGGGCTGGAGATGGAGAGATGACTGATTACGATCACGACTCTGGTTTTCACCCCGTTTTGTTTTGGATCTGTTACCGGGCCCACACTTCCCAAATATTCTACCCTTTTACCAATTAAGAGAAAACGTTTTTAACTATGAAATGAAATCACTACTTGGGCTAAGCTAAACCTAAACGCCTTGAAAATGGGGTAAATTTTATGGGTTCACGAAATATCTCGGTTACCGATAAAATGCGAAAATTTTTATACTGCCTTATTTTTTTATTCAATTTATGTTGAGGCAATTTATATTGAATTTTATAATTTTATGTCCACCAATTTTTTTCTGCATATTTGCGAATCCTTTTGTGTCCTTGACCAATCACGCATTACATCCGAATGAATGAGAGATTTCTATTTAGATTTTCACTCAACTTTTTATCCCCATGAGTGAGGCGAACAGTGGAAAAAAGAATTCAGTGTCCCTGCTTCTACCGATGCTATTTTCTTCAAACTTAGGATGTTACTTTTAAAATTGGCCAAAATGCGTGGTTAGTCCTCCAACTTGGCAAACTCACACGAGTTAGTCTTTTATCTTTAACTCAATATGAGTTAGTCCTCTAACTTAGCAGATTAAACATTTTGGTCCCTCAACTTTGCTAAATTAAGCGAGTTAGTCCTAGGTGAGATGGAAAGCGTCCATGTGAGGTAACGCCGTGTGGGGGGTTATCAAAATTCCTAGTTTTGTAGAATTGATTATTTTCGGATTTGGCGAGTGGCGAGTAGCGAGTGGCGGCAAATCGGTGAGGGTGAGACGGGATTGCAGTGCAAGCAGCAAGCGGCGGCGAGGAGGAGAGGTGAGATAGGATTACAGCACGCGAGGACGTATGAGGGTGGCGGTGAATCAGCAAGGGGTGAGAAGTGGCGAATTTCCAAGCAGGGCGATTCGACGGTGGAGTTGGACTCGATGAAGGTGTGGAGTGAATCGAATTCTATATGGAGGCAAGGAGGCGAATTGGATTCGATGGAGGAATCAAATTTGATGGAGGCGAGGAGGCGAATCAGATTTCATTGCCTCAATCAGATTTCATGGAGGCGAGAAGACGAATTAGATTAGACAGAGGAGTCGGATGTCATGGAGGCGAGGAGGGGAATTGGGTTCGACGGAGGTCTAATTCGACGAAGGAGCTAGATTTGACAGAGGCGATGAGGCAAATAGGATTCGTCGGACGTCCGATTCGACAGAGGAGAAGAGAGACGGTGATGTCGGTGGAGGCAGGAAAGGAAAACGGAGATGCCCTTGCCACATCAGCAAAAATTTAACATTTTTTAGCCTACAATCCATTTTGGACTAACTTGCTAACTTTTTCAAAGTTAGGGGACTAACTCGCACTGAGTTGAAGATAAAGGACTAACTCGTGCGAGTTTACCAAGTTGGAGGACCAACCACGCATTTTGGCCTTTAAAATTTTTAACTTTCCTAAACCAATTCTAAAATTTTGTTAGATTATTAACAATTTGTGCTCTTATTAAACATGGATATAATTTAGAGATAAAAAAAAATTGATAATTATCTATTAACTATGAAAAAATAATTCAGCAGTTTAAATTTATTGAAGAATTGTTACCAAACAATATAAATTGTAATTTAAATTTTTACTCTTTATTTTTTTTCTTAAGTAGGCAGTTTTAAAACTAACTGTTTACACGTTTACAAAATTTAAACACTTTCAGGTAAAATTTCTTATCATCGACTGTTTATGCAGTTGCAAAATTTAAAACTTAATATAGAAAAATGAAAAGTTCTAAAAAATAAAAAGGTGGAGTTATAGACAAAAAATGACACTCCCCTGTAATTACTGCCAACAAAATTTTGTTGGAGACTGGAACTCTATCCCATATATTTGAAGCAACCCTACATAAACTTGTAATTTGTAGATTGCTCCTAACATAACCAAGCCATATACAAATAGAACCATTAACATTCACGCCCTTTCGAGAGGCAGGGATGGACCGGAGCTCGATTGGTAAGACAAATAATACCAATCAACAAGACTTGATTTTAAAGATCAACCAAATGCAGAGGTACCAAATGCCACCAGATTGACTGAAAACGGGGAACGCAAGTTCTTCAGTAGGAAGATCATAAATCATTGTCGTAGAATTCATAGAACAAAATTCAATCTCAATTCTAGCTTACAAAACCAAACAAACAATGGCATATTTAGTCTTTCTACATCACGCAGCGTCCACAAATTCGATTGCTAATGATACCCAACTTCTCAGCCAATGCAGTATTAAGTGTCCACACTAAAATGTACTAATCTCGATGCACTTAAAGAGGCTCAGGCACTGCTAGATCGAGCCTGCAAGAAGATCAGAAGACATCATAAGGAAGCAAAAAACGTTTCACAACATGGAACCACAGATGGTCATTCATATCCACATTCAATATCCACAAACATTAAAAGCACAAATGTGACAGGCAAAACCCCATATCTTTTTCTCCAGGCAACAAATTATCCCCCAAATGGTCATTCCTATGATTTGGAGTGCTTTGGTTGGAAATCTTGAACAATTTAATGTGCATATATTCCCAAAATTTGCATATTAACCTGGACAGACCTTAAATTTAAACGTACCTTGGATGGAGAACCTGATCTTGACCTTGACCTTGACCTCGACCTCTCCCTCTCTCTACAATAACAACATCAACGATTTCAAGGACATACTAAATGGACAAGTAACAAGCACCTAACAGTATCTTACACCAAACTTACCTGGACGGTTTCACAGGAGATGGAGATCTAGATTTAGCAGGAGATCGGGAGGCTGATCTTTCTGGTGTTCTACTGTCATAGGATTAGGATTAGGTGAAGAATGCTTCAGATGAGAGCGATCAATAATTGTGCAAAAAAAAAATAAAAACACTTTTATCTTATTGCACCGTGAAGACCAAAATCATGGAGCAAAATCCATACCTCCTGTCCCTCCTCACACTTCTACTCCTGCTGCGGCTTCGACTCCGACTCTTAGATGGGCTGCTCTCATATCTTCTCACCTGTCCGAATGAAAGAAAAAAAATTTCTGATTCTGATAAAGGAATATTTCTTTGAGCAGTATGAAATAGGTCCTACTCCTCCATCGCAAAAGCAGCAACTCTTACCAAGCTTTTACATATAAAAAAAAAAAACTAGTAAACCATTGTCTTGTGAAGAGGAGAACTGTTTTGCACAACTGCTCACTAATGCCACAGCTACCAGCAAAAGTAACATATTTGAAACTTTACCCGAATAAAAGCTCTTGCCCACGGATTTCTAAACTCGGTGTCATCAAGCTTCCTGATCTGAATCATCAGCATATGTAAATAGCCAAAAATGAAAAAACCAATCAGAGATAATAAGGGTCGAGAGGTATAAAAAATGCTTCAGTCAATTACTTACGGCATATTTCATGTCTTCAGAATTAGTATAATCAACAATACCATAAGTACCTGAATTAAAAAATACAGCAATGGATCACGCAATAATGAGTAAATCAAATAAACAAGTAAAATGATATACGACTACACAAAAGGCCTCAATAACAGATGAAATTTAGACAGGTATAGGAAAAATTAGATTCAACAAACATGCACAAATTGAAAGCACCCTTTCAAGTATTAAAAATAGAAACAAATTACAACAAAATATTGTATTATCTCAACGGATTCCAGAAAAGCAACAAATCCCAAAAATGTTGAATAGAAGGCAGAGCAGGATCCATAATAAGTTAGGATGAAATGCTCAGTTTAGACGCATGCTTGGCACACACAAAAAAAGGTTTTTGAGGTGTAAACTATCTGGATTCTGATTCAATAATGCATATGTGTGAGATGAAAAACAGAACTTGTTTGGCTTTCCATAAAACTTAAAAAGATGATGTCATATCTCTGAATTCATACCATTCTTATCACGAGCTATTTCAGCAAAACACACATCGCCTGCTTTCCGCATATGATCCTGAAAGTATATTGAAGCCACATAAGATGTATAGGAAAACTAAATCTGTAAGTAAATGATATATGTAACAGAACTAATTTGAAGAGCTAGAAACCTTCAGATCTTGCCAGGAAGCAGAAGAAGGAAGCCCACGAACGATTACTGCAACAGCAACAGCAACAAAACAAATTTTAACCACTTGCTGAAGCATAAAGAACAAAAGATATTGTTTACCCTAATGCATGACCCAAGCTTCAAATACTAGACAGACCTCGATACTCAGAGTGGTGTGAAACGCCATAGCGAGCAGCTCCCCCACCGTAGCCACCACGGCGGTCACTTGAAGATGGGCCTCTGCCACCATGTGCAAGCTCAACCTACATTGAAGGATCATAAGGAATCAAACATATAAAGACATAAAATACATATGCAATCAATAAGAGAAGTCTCTTACTCTAAGACGAGAACCATCAAAGTCATAACCATCACGGCCCCTAATTGCATCTTCGGCATCCCTTGAACTCTCAAACTATACAAAAAAAACAACATTAGTTGGACAAGAAAAGATTAAATAGATAAGTGAAAGAAAAAAAAAAAGAGAGAACAGGAATATTACCTCTACAAAACAATAGCATGGAGGACGTGGTGGAATCTTCAATTCAATGTCAATTATGCGACCATACTGCAGGAGACAATGAGAAAACAAATATGAGCACAATATAAAATAGTTGAAAGATGGCACAACAATGCCCACAAAGACTGACATTCAAATTTTAAAATTTCAGTGGCTTCGCATGCTTTAAAAGAATTTAAGGAGATACAATTAAATAAAAAGCACTACACTTGTTTGGTATATAAAAAAAAAATCCAAAGCCAAATTCCTTCAGCAAAAAGGCAATAGCGCAATTTAAAGGTTAACCCATACCTTATAAAACAGATCCTCAACTTCAATTTCTCTTATATCAGCAGGCAAGTTGCCAACATAGATTGTGCGGGAAAAGCGGCCACTCATTTTTCAACTCCAAAACACAACTGGCCAGAGAATTTTCTGTATGAAATAAAAGAACAAAGTAAGATATATAAATAATTAAAACAATCGCCCATACAAACGTAGGTGATTTTGCCTATTAAAATGACCTAACAGCAACACCATATAGTCTATTTAAAACAGAAGATATTCAAAGCCAAAAAACTATGAAGCAAACCAAGTGAGCAATCCTCTGTGTGAGCGGTGCTCCAAAAGCTCCATTGCTCATTTGCTCCAAGATGCTCCAAAGCTATAATATTTTTGAAATACAATTTTGTCTCCTCATCCTCCCATGAATTTTGGCAGATGTAAAGATCTTCAGACAGTGAGCATGTACCTCCCATTATAAAAAATAATACCCAAAACTCCACCCTGATTCTCCCACTCCCTCTATATATCCCTATGTATGATTGCAAAGCTCATATTTGTCCAAGCGCTCGTCATCTATCATAGAAAAGCATCTGTATCATCAGATCAGTTAAGATTGACACATTTATTGCATTTACCTCACCCAACCCTGTTAATAACATACTAGAGGAAAACAACAGGGGTATAAAATATAATTCTCAACCCATTTAGATTTTACAACTTTTTAAACAAGAAATCAAAGTGGTCCACTGGGAGGAAGAATAGGCAGATATCTATAGAGGATGTTAGTTGAGTACTTGTAGGGTATACACAATCTACATTGGACAAAATAACAGAAAGCAAAAATATCTTTCTTTCTTATTCTTGGTTAAAAACCTGCTCCAAAATGGGCAAATAGTCCGGAGAAAATTCACCAAGGTAACCAAAAATAATATTAAAATCCACTTCCTTAGTTTCTCGAGGGCTGAAGAGAGAAAGGGAAAACAGAAATATAGATCCCTTAACGCCGTCTAATTCCATGATTTCAATAATATCGTTTAAGTGTTCGTAGCTAATTCAATATATTTGCTTTATTCCGGAAAAGTCAATCGGAATTTAAAATCATCAGGATTTTATAACACGAAAATGCATAATCGAAGTCGAAGACACTGAAAGCATACCAAAGAATTGAACCACGGATAAATTTAACGAACCTAACCGGAATTCGTAACACCGATCAAGCCTTAGCTTTGATGGAGCTGAGGCTGGCGCCGGAGGGACAAGAGGAGTCCTAGGGTTTGCTTTCTCTCCGATCTGAATCCGAGCGTGTAGCACTTTTCTGGATTGAATTAAGTTTTAACCCACTCGGTTACAAAAGAGTCACACAGCCCAGCCCAATTAGCTGCGGCCCATGAAACGACGTCGTCTAAAAAGGCACTTGCGCTGCCATACCATATTGTTCGTATTTATTTGATTATTTCCTCGGACTTGTTGTAGTCTTGTAGAACCAACTTCCCGACGCGGAGGTGACTCGAACTAGGGCTTTGGCCGTCTAGTTTGGCGATTCTGGAAAATACCCAAATTTGAAAAATAATCGTGTTCCGGGACTTGATCCCGCGATCTCAACGTTCTCACAGCTTTGAAATTTTTCCCTCCAAAATATTCCCATCTGTCTTCTTCAACCTTCGGAAGCAACCAAATTGATGGCCTACGCTTTCCCAGCGGCGCCGCTCGTGGCTGCGCCGTCGTTCCCAAATTCCATAGCCTGGTCCGAGGAAAACCTCATCGCCATTGCTTCCGGCCACCTCGTCACCATTCTGGTTAGTAATTTCCGCCACTTCTTTGCTTCTATGTACTGATTCGCTTACTACTGTCAGTTTCGTGGTTTTGCACGTCGAGCCGAGCGTTTTAAGCTTGTTATTTGCATTGAAATCGAGAAGAAACAAATTGCAGAAATCGTCATTGTCTTTGATTTATTCAGAATCCTGCGTTGCTCACTGGTCCTCGCGGCCTCATCACTCTTCCCAAAAGCGAGCCGTATCAAATTGCAGTGGTAAAAAGAGAAGGTGCTTTCGTGCATAATAGACGTATTAATTTTTCTTCCCAAAAGTTTTGGAAGAAAGGAGTTGCTCATTGCTCTTTTTGATCCGTAATGTCTGCAGAACTACTCTCCGACTTTCTGCTGCCCATCTCTTTAAGCCGGGATTGTCAGCCTTGCGTTAGATCTATTTCATGGTCTCCTATTGGAATGGCACCCAACTCAGGGTATGAAGGTTTCTTGCTGTTAAATATGAATACATTGTTGTTACCTTGTTCTCTTTCCCATTAATGCGACCAACTACATCTTGAATTTAATTATATGTTCCTATGCAGGTGCTTACTGGCTGTATGTGGTACTGATGGGCATGTTAAGCTTTATCACGCCCCTTTTTATAGTTTCTGTTCTGAGTGGATAGAGGTAAGGACTCGGATGAACATTTTGGTTGAAATCAAGTGAGCCATTAGGATGATTTCTCATGTACTTTGTTTCAACTGCTGCATTGCTATGTGAAAAAATGAAATATTAATGGTCTAGATTTTGGCTCAGTAAATCTCCACCTCTTATTTGAAAAATGCAGATCTGTCTCCCCTCTCTCATATCTGTCTATTTAAGTAATGAGACATGGGAACAAACATAATCATGCACTGCATTAGCACTCAGAAAGTAAGGCCATGAACTTTAGGCATAATCAAGAATCTATAAAATCTGGTATTTTCATTTCATCTCAATAGCATCTATAATTTTCATGCAAATTCACTTCTATACCAAAGAATGCTAAAGAATTGGCAAGTATTCTCTTAGTATTCATACAAATTTACTGTTGCAGCCACTGTTGCCATCTTTTGCAGATTTTGGACATAACTGACAGCCTTTATAATTATCTTTCAAGTTATAACCCTGGAAAGCTTGAATTCCCTTCCTCTGAATTTCTTAAGGTGAGTTATCTCGCATGGATGGATGAAGGATTCTGTTACTTCAAAATCAAGAGTTTTTTACCAAAATATTGGAATTACAAAACTTAATTGCCAAAACTTAGTACTTTCTAACTTTTATGCAAATTGCTTGCAGTTTTTGTCCTACATTGCCACCTCATTGTTCTTTTCTCGATTGGCTTCCATGTCATATTTATTTATTTCCAAAAATAAAAAAAATAAACAAAGTTGTTTCACTATCTACCAACAATAAAAATAGCTTTACAACATCATGCTACAGATCAAGAATTTTTCATTCCCATTTATTTTAAATTCATTGACTTAGAATTCCTCTTTTTACCTTATACTTGTTCATAGATCAAAATTGCAGGCTTCATTTTGTAGCAAAAAATTGGCAAAACAATATATTGGAGCTTGCGTCTCCATATTCTTTAAATGAAAACATATAAATTATAAATTTAATCTAGTAGACATGTTGTAGCAACAATAAAGATTTGTAAAGCTGGAAATTAGCTTCCTTTCTTTCTTGTCCACATTCCATAAACTTAATACTCGAGACACATATAGGTTCTTCACTTTGCAAACTAAAATTAATAGAAAAGTAATTAGGTAAATTCCTTTTTGACATTGACAAACAAAAATGCCCTTTGAAATCAAACTGAAAAAAGAGAGTTCCATTCTCTAGATAAATAGTAACATTGGCTCAAATTCAAATGAAAAATATGTAAAAAAAAAAAAAAATTAATAATTCATTTTTTTGAACATATTAGAAAAGCCAAAATGGAAATGAGGAATAAATCTTAGTCCTTCTAAGAATCACAAGTCGTAACTAATTAAATCAAGCTTTGTTTAGATTAATCAATCTCCAGAAAATGTGAGCTATGATTATTTTCACCCTAAACTCAGTTCTCATATATGCTAAACAAAATCCGTTCTCCAATTGAAATGTTTGAATTGCACAAATATATAGTTAGGAGAAGGCTGCAGAATAATTTTGCTTAATCATAGCTTCCAAATATAAATTTTTTTAAAAAATATATATTTTAAGAACAATCAAATGACCAATGTCATTCATTCATTTTTTCTATAAATAAGGGAAAGTTACAATTATTCCCATGAGGTTTACCCGAGCCTATAGTCCACCCCCTTTATTTTTGAAAACCTATACTTTGTCCCTTGCTTCTTTTATATTGTCCGATAACAACTTCTGAAACTGTAATTTAAACTATACGATAGTCATTTTCCAGTAATTTCAGTCTTTTCAATAATTTTTTTATAATTAATAGAATTTTTAAATTATCAATTTTTTTTTCCGTAAATGCATTTTTCTTCCTGTAAATGCATATTAGTATTTTTTAATGGCCAGTTAGCTATGAAAAATAATAAAAATATTGAAATTATTGGAACATGGTTATCAAATAGTTTGATTTAGGGCTTTAGAAATTGTTGTCGTACACTATAAAGGAAGTAGGGGTAAAGTGTATGTTTTTTAAAATAGAGGGGAAAGTGTAAGTTAAATCAAATCACAGGGAGGCTTTTGTAATTTACCCTAAATATTAACATTTGATTTGACATGTCATGAAAAAAGGATTCCAATGTAAGTGCAAATTATTAAATCAAAGAAGTGTACCTTGACTGAAAATAATCACTAATCAGATAACCATTTTTTGGTAAATATTACATGCCAGCAACAGAAAATAGTGACATGGCTACATAAAATAAAAAGTACAATTAATTAGCGTATAATTTCAAATCTACTATGTTTTGGTAATTAGGTTGTCTAATTATAATACATTTTTTATTAAAAAAAAATTACAATACATTTGTCAAAAACTCCGTGCAACCTACTTTATCTTACCATGGGGACTTCTTGTTATAGTTGTTCTAATCAGGCTTTATATGCTCTTGAAAAACTGTTGTCACTTTTATTAGGAGACAGGAATGGACCACAATCATAATGTTGCAGTAGAGAATTCTCAGTCCAACGAGTTGCACAAAAGGAGAAGGGTGGATACATGCAGTTTAGTGTAAACAGCTGATCTTTAAATGTTTGCATATCAAATTTTTTACATTAAAAATGTGCTCTTATTGTTCGGTATGGTGATAAAAAACTGACGTTGCTGTGCTGCAGTAAGTGTAACATAGTATCAGATGCTTTGCTTGAGCAAATACAAGACGATCATAGTACAAGTAAGGAGATTGATACTAGCTCCATCCTTCCCCTTAAAGTGGAGGAAGAAGGATTGCTGAAGGTCTGACTTCTGAGAAATTTGTTTACACTCCTCTTTTCACAATCACCTTTTACTTCTTCACTGTTCTGAGTATCCTGTGCTTGAGCTTCAGTAAGAAATAATGACCTATTGTCATTACTTCATTGCCAGAAACTCAAGAACAGATCCAGTAAGCCAAATGAGAAAGTTCCACCAAAGTCAGCTTCATTGAAAGCCAGAGGAAAGTCTGCCAACAGGTTGCCAGAAAATAGTAGTTTGCCTTTGATAACTGCTGATCAGTATGCTTCTTGCAGTGCAATGCTGGCATCACTTGTTGTTACATGGTCTCCAGTGATTAAATTATCATCATTATCATGCCCCCTCCTCGAAAGTAGTCCATCTAATGTGTTCTCGCTCCTAGCAGTTGGCTCAAAATGTGGTAAAATTTCAGTGTGGAGATTTCACGCACCGGTATGTTACTCCCTTGAGCCAAATGGTGTCCCTGCTAGTGCAGTGTTCACTGGTGTCCTTCAGGCACACAGTTCATGGATCACAACAATGAGCTTTGCTTTGCTTTCTGACTCTTTAAATCCTCATATTGTATTAGCTAGTGGAAGTTCCGATGGGAGGTGAGTTAGGTCACAAGTACGTCTTGTCCAATTTCTAGATCACTCTTACATTTCAGTTCTTTATGTATGTCAGTGGAGTCCTCCACCTTCTGAGAAATCAAATATTTCATATTGCTTCCAGGAAAACCTTCTGTTTCCTCATGTGATATTTGCCGATAAACAAAATGCTTGTGTCTGGACATTTATATCCTTTGATGCCTTCTACATATCACAGTCCAGACCTGGATTATTTATGCTTAGAGGATTGACCTAGCAGATTGATGTAGGTTTTAGTACTACCAAAAAAAAAAACAAAAACAAAAACAAAAGAGAAAAAAAGAAACTGAAACAATTGATGTTTCAAGGTATTGTAATTTAAGATCTTATATTATCCAAAGATTCAGAGGTGCTAGATAGAAAATTTAGGAGACTGATGATGGATGAGAAAATTAACCATAGTGTTTATGATCTAATGGACTTCCTCTATAAATTAACCGTGACATGTTTATAAATATTGCAGGCCATTGTTATGGATTTACACTTGTTAGGCTTACTGTTAATATTATACTGAGGTTGAAGAATGAAATGATCAAAATATTCTAGCTCTGTCTTTCCTGTTCCTATACAGTGTGAAAATCTGGATGGAGAACAGTGAGAAGCTGTTGAAATCATCAGAAGCTAGTGGCACTCCATTTTTCCTTCTGAAGGAGGTAGCTCTTATTCTTGTAGTTACTTTTTCCTAGTTACTTTGTTCTGGTGGCCTTCATATTTATGTTGTCTTCCAATTCTGAACCAGATTGAAAATCTTAATGCTGTGCCAGTCTCAGTACTTTCACTTATTACACTTGCTCCTTCGCTTCACAAATTGGCCTTGGCAGTTGGAAGAGGATCAGGAGCCATTGAAGTATGGATGGGTGACATATCTAGAAAAAAATTTGACAAAATTGGATCATATGATGCCCATGACCAAGTTGTAAGTTTCTTGTTGCTTATCAGTTAATAATGTGTATCCAATTTTATTAAAATGTTGAAGACTCAAAGTTCCACTAGGTTACAGGTCTGGCTTGGGCCTTTACGGGAAGTTCTTTGTATAGCTGCAGCCAGGTAAAGGTTTGACCACTCCGCTGCATGATCCTAATTATTTTTCTTATCAGAAAGTGTTTTAAGTTGATTGACATACTTGATTTCTAAATATAAAATTAGAGGTGCATTGTAATTATTTCTTTTCTTTGCTTACGCATGAGTACACACACATTTATGTATGCATATGTATGTTTTTATATATATATCTTTTTCATTTCATGATTGCTAATGAACCCTTAGCCCCAGCCAAGTAGGGAAATGTTTGGTGCCATTAAGTTTATAATGTTTTAATTTAAATAGCGGTGTTCACCTTATAATGCTGTTCAGAGTGAAAAACAAAGTGGCAATTTCTTGTCCTGGATGCCTCCTCAGCACCTTTGTTCTCGAGACTAATAAATTAAAGTTCCAGTTGATGGGACTACAACCTGAGTGAGAATATTGCTGGCTAACCTCGTGCCTCAAATTAAGTTAGGCATAATACGAGATAGAATTGCATATGACCAATGGAGGAAATATCTGATTTTGTGCTTAATTTCTTGCTAGATTTAGAAGTTAGATCCTGTTTAGAATAGCTTTTGTGATCAGAGTTGGAATTTTGGATAACTTATCAACAACGGAGGTCAAATTTTTAAACTGCTAAAACTAAAAGCTTCCGTTAGATACCTTTCCTAAACTCCAACACTAGTTGCTAACCCTATTTCTGGACAAAGTCTTAATTGATTCCATGCACCCTTTCCAGTCTTTATTTGTCCATGCTCACTTGGTTGTTTAAGGAAAAAAATTGACATATTTTTCCTATGAATGGTCTTAGGATAACTTTGTCCGTAGCTGGAATTTGCATGAGACTGCTCTCCATGAAATACCAATTCCCTCATTTGCACCAGACTCAAAGGGCTTTGGGGATGTATGATGCTAAACTGTCATAGTTTTGTATTTTTTTTTTTTTTTCCGTTAATTTAATGGGAAATGACATCTTTGCAGCTACCAGATTTGTTCATCTCATGTGTTGGTGTGGCAGTATCGCCAGGAAATCTTGTGCTTGCTGTGGTAAGATGCATGCATCATTTTCAAATCAACATTCTTGTTTCTTTATTTTTCAGCTTCCTGTAAGTGGTATTTTTTTCAATGAGCAGCTTCTTACCAAAATTTGACTTCTTCATGAAAAAATAGTTATGTTATCCCTGTTAATAGTCTATTCTTGCACTCTGCATTTTACGTTACATTGATACTCAGCACAGCCTTGATCTTCTGTTATTTCGCTATTTACCTCTTAAGATTAATGGGCTTACCATAGGTATGACTTTTGTAGGTTCGGAATTTTGATGTTGATCAATTAAAGCCAATGTACGAGGCAAGGTGGGGGGAACTTTTGTTGCTGGATAGAGATCCAAATAGTTGCTGGCCTCGTCTAATAGATTGGAGGAATCACTAATTTTACTATTAATATTAGGGTTTTCTCTTGTACTTTGTCTTCTTTTGCTTTGAATTATCAAATTGAAGAGCACATACACTTCTCTTAGTTATGTTCGATGAATTAACCTGAAAAACTTTTATTGTTTTTTTCCCTCCTGAAGGAAGGCTACTAAAAACAGTGACAGAAAATGAAGAGGAACCATTCACTCTCGCATTAGCTCCAAAGTTGCTTTAAGGGTGTATAGGCATACGTGCATCTAATGGTGATATCTAGAAATGGTGTTTATATTTCTTATGTATAATTAGATCAGAATACTGGAGCGTACAGCATAAATGTTAAAAAGCATCTAATAGATTCAAGTTAGGACACTATAAATAGACTGGTGAGAAACAAGAGAAAAATGACTTCTCAAGTGTGTCTGCTTAATTTGAATGTTGACAGTTATGTTTACTCCCAAAATATTTCAGGGCTCAGAAGGCTGCTGTTGAGTTCATCTGGATTGGAGGACAAGAAGTGGACATCTTTTCAAGTAATTTTTCAGAATTTAATGATGAGGCCTTTCCGGTTTTTACTGAGAAGAAACTTGCACATTGGGAATCCAACATTCTATGGGCTTTAAAACAGCACGAAAATGTAGATAAGCCTCTTGTTGTTTGGGATATAATAGCAGCACTATTGGCTTTCAAGCGAACTGCACCTGAGTTTGTTGGTCATGTGCTGGTTAGATGGCTCGCAATGTCATTTGTAGGATCATGGTTGGGCCTTCCAGTTGAAGAGCTCATGCAACTTGTTGCTAAAACACTCTCAAAAGTGGGTACACGCCAGCTGCATCTTTTCAATGTCATGTGTCGGCGAGTAGTGCTAGCAGACCTAGAGACTGATGATGTCAATGGGAAGTTGCGAAACTTAAGAGAATCATTTGATGGTGAAGATAATCAGTTGGCTTTGTGGATGCAACTACTTTTTGGTAGTGAAAAAGAGCTTCGTGAAAGGCTTATAGGTTTTTGCTTTTCAGCAATCGTTGGTCTTGCGTCTGAGTCATCAACACTTGCTTCTGAACAAGGTTATTGGTACCCTGTTGGTATGGCACAGATGCAGCAGTGGGTTTCCCAAAATTATGAATCTTTGCACAAACAAGTAAAAGCCCTTGCAGCGGATTTTAAAACTCATAAAAGGTGGTCTCTTTTGCTACGGGATTGACATTATCTCTGTTATTGTTCTGTGCTTTTAGATTTTCGATCTTAAATTAAATCATGCTACTTCCGAGATAACCTTAGTGGATGTATGATATGAGTAGCTGGCAGCAATAGGGGGATGATGATAGTCCTTTTGAATCACTTAACATACAGCAAAAGTTAAGTTTCCATTTGCATTTTCTAATGGTCCCTAACATAACGACCCTGCGTATCTCTTTCAGTAGCAGGGAGCAACAAATTGAACATAACTTAGAAGAGAAGTGTAGCTACTGTCAGGCACCAGTTCCTTTTGATTCCCCGGAAGTTGCTTTTTGCGAAGGTTCAAAAGTCAACAATGGGGCAACAGAGAGCCATAAGTTGGAAAGATGTGCTGTGACAATGCAGGTGTGCCCTACTTCTCCTTTATGGTTTTGCAAGTGCTGTCATCGATGGACTTCCAAACTTGCTCCTTCTACTTTGTTTGCAATGACTAGAAATTGTGTTGATAGTATGCCACCACCCACGCCCCCATCTCTAAAACCAGTCCCAGTTCCGTTCTGTCTCTTTTGTGGAATATTGCTACAGAGATTACAGCCGGATATTCTGCTTTCTCCTTCTCCTGTTTAATCCGTTTAGTCACGGGGATTAAAATAAAAATGCAAGAAGTAATGTTTGATCTAATAGTTGATCTACATTTTGAGGAGAGAGTTAAAAAACCACATGCAGTTGATCAAGCATTTCAGCATGCATCCCTGCTTCCACCCTCTCCTAACAAGAGAATGTTGATATTGCAGAATATTTACGTTGTTGGTTTGGTCTAGTGAAGTTCTTTGATGACCCACAAAAGCATGTAGTTTGTAATAACGGACCGTCATTTATGCTTGACAGGCAACTTATAGACCTACCACATTGCTGGCTACTGTTGTGAAATATTGTGTGTTTTCTTTAATCAATGGTTAGTATGTCTTTACATTTGAATTTTGTTAAGTTCATTTTGCCACCCTTTATTTGTTTAGTACATGGGAGGGATGCTGAAGGAGTGAGTTGAACCTTGAACTTCACGTTAACAACCACAAGTCTCAATTACTAGGCAAACATTTTTTTTATTGTGGATGTTATTCAGAAGTTTGTGATCCAATTTATTCTATACAGTCAAATAAATGTTCACCTTATGATTTTCTTGTGCTAATAATGTTGGATCATTACTTTTTAACAACAAGACTTTCCTTTCAATCGATTGCTTGTTGAAGTTGGATGGTAACTTCTAACAGAGTAAAATGAATATTTGACACAAACATATGGGATAGCATGTCTAAGTAAATAGTCCAAATTAGTCTGAATTATTTCTACTCCATTTCATTGTTTTTCAAGTCTTCTCTTTCAAAAAGATAGTGAGGGAAACAAAAGAAAAAAAAAAGTTATTACCACCCGGATCCGAAAATTGACTCAGTACAAAACACTCGAGGAATGGGAAGTGATATTCGGACAAGTGATGAATGGCCAGGGGGAGGAGAGGAAGAGAGAAATTGCAACTGGCGTAGCGACAAGTGTGCGCAATCCATTGGGCGAGTTGACAGAGTAATTGAAAATGTGGGACAGTTGAAAATGGTCCACCCATTCCATCCCAGCCAATCTTCCTCCCATTCCCAACCAGAAAGCCAAACCCCGAGTAGGACTGGCCCCCCGCACATTGGCTTCAAAGTTCACATTTGTGCTTCCTGGTCGGGGCAGGGCCCTGTTTCCTCTCAAGCTCCCACGTCTCACAGTTTACTTTCACCTTCAACATTTTCCTAGTCGTAATTATTAGTTTCTTTTTTTGTCAATACCGCTAAATTTTTTATGTAATCATTTTAAGGGTGTTTGTCCAACTCACACAATCTATGAACTGAGTGATCATAACTTATCCAATTTAATGGCTATGCAGGTTTAAAGTCAATTCGGTTTTTTTTCAAAAACCTTATGAAGCTTAAGGTTGATTCGGTTTTTGTTATCATCACTTTAATTATTTGGGTCCGAGCTTCACATTCGCAAATAGGGACATCCTCCTACATGACCTTGCTTCCTGCAACAATGCTAGAAGATGATATCTAATCCGTGATTGATGTCACCTTAGTTTTCCAATCTCTCACGCGAGAAATTGAAGATTTGGGGATTTTGCTCTCCTCTTCTACCGAATAGTTTCTTGGTTTTAGAGATTGGGTCTTGCTTTCAAAGTTTAATGTTCAATTTCATGGTCCAACTTTTAACTACCCTAATCGATATTAAATGCCTCAGTTAAACTGCCATTACTTACCCGATGGACCTAACGTCCGTACAATCTAAAGGGTTGAATTGCCCAATAGCAAAATGTCTAAGGACTGAGTCACACCATACTCAAATTCAAGGATTCTGAGTCACTATAATCCAATGGAATAAATAGATTTTGGCCTTTATTTTTATTTCTTTTTTGACCTGAAACCAATTTTATTTAAAATTTAATATTATATAAATAAAATAATCCATTTCAAAATAAATTTTTATGATATTATTAAATTTTTTTGAATTTTTCTTTTTAATGCCTAAAACTAGAAAAATAATAAAAATTTAGTAAAGACTATAAAAATTATATTTTCAATGGATTATTACACTTACATAATATTGTATATTAAATAAACTTAGTTCGAATTAAAAAAGATATAAAAATAAAAATTTAGTCTTTTGCTGCTACTAATTAAAACAGCGATATAAACGGTTATACTATCTGCGCTCTTTTATAATTTTATATATAATTAAAATTTTGTTAAACCAACCATTAGATTTAAAGAGCTATTCATTTGCACTAGTTGAAATTCTTTAATATATTTATCCACCAAAGCTTTTTTATTGATAAATTTCAACTCTCTAAATCTTACAAGACAAATTATTTACAAACTAAATCAAGTTAAAATTTTTTGTATAGGATCTTCATATAGTCAATTTGATGGTTCCATTGGTAATATTTATAATAGGTAAAAAGATTATCGAATAATAAAAAAGGTGTAAGTACTTTGATACTTGCATATTATATAAAAGTATTTGTGTGATATGGTAGAAAAGGTACAGTGTAGCTATACATAACATTTATTGGTAAAAAAACGAGAAGAAGGAAAAACTTCCTTTCAAAAATTCACGACTTCTAAATTTGATAACGTCCTCTGCAAGGGGATGTAATTCTAATTGATTGGAATTTGGACAGGTTGATTACGCTAGAGACTGCTCATCATTTCGACTAATCATGCATATGGTTCACTTCTCGTTTGTCTTGTGTGAATTAAAAATATGGGCACTACGTTCCTTCTGTCAACTAAAGTTGTTCCTTTCTCTCATTTCTTTATTTGTTTTTTTTGTTTTGGTGAACCTTTTCTTTAATTTTTTTAGTTTTCCCAAAATACAGTTGGGTGAAATTCATGTTTTCAAGTGTTTTAAAACTTTTAAGCTTTTTTATATAGTATTTCATAGTTTCTATCTATTCGTTTTCTTTAATTATAATTATTACAATACAACTATACAAGATATGTACGCATAACGCACTTTTCATCTAACAACATCTTATAGTAACATATTGGAAGAGGTCTCTTACATAAATAAGGATTGAAACCTTCGCTAATTATGTAATATAGTGGTTATCATGTCAACTAAGACTAAAATAAGATAAATTGTCTATTCTCAGACTTTTTTTTTTTTTTGCACATTACACTTTTTTTAGAAATTTATTACTTATCACATTTTATTTAATTTCTTTCTGCCTATTCTCTCATTTTCCATTTTTTCCAAAAACATTCTTACCCCTTTTTCAAAAAGAAATATATTATTTAAATATACTATGGGACAACTATTAAATATTTTAAATTATAATTTTAAAAAATAATATTAGATGATGTAAATAAAAATCACAGAAATAATATAAATTTCCAAGCAAGTTTAATTAGTAAATAAATTGTAATTCACCCTTTTCTTTCAAAACAATATTTTATATCGTTCAAAACAATGTTTATTGTGACCTTGAACTGAAATTTTTATTTAATTTTATTTTGTTGTTGGTCTCTTTATCAATTCACATAATTCTTCTCTTCTTCATTTTCGATTTCTTAATCTTCTTTCTTGGCGTCGTAATTTTCAATGAAGTCCTCACTTGGCGGGACACCAGCATTAAATGAAGTCGATTAGAAATAAACTGAAAACGGCTGCATGAGAGCGTCATTTACAATATCACATAGCTATCCTTCCTCCAAATTGTTTAGTGTTTTTTACGGTTGTCTTTAAATTTTAGGTGGTATTGCAATTACCCCTCTAAGGTTTAAAAATCTACATTTATTCTCTTAGTTTTTTAATGTCATCAATCAGTTATCGGTTAAAATTACAGCTACCTATCTTAAATTTTATATGGTTTACAATTATATAAAAAACTTTTAAAATCTACAATTTTTTAAAATTTCTCTTCCTGTTCTTATCTCTTTACTTCAATTTTTGCTTCTGCCACTTTGACTCCATCCATCTCCGCCGCCTCCCCGCCTCCTTATCCAACCCTGCCTTCTTGCTCCACCATCTCCTTCCCCGATCTCATCCCAAAATCATTTGTCCTCCCCGCCTCGACTAATTTAGACTCACCCAAATTCGCCTCACCTATCCTTCTGTCGATTGATGCAAATCGAATAAGAGAATAGGAAGACCAATGCTTCAATACCTTTAGCCGCTTCAATTGATTTTTTATCTAGAACTGTATCATTTAAATATCTAATTAATAATCACTTGAATAATATTTTTTAGAAAATAATATATCTAATTAATAAACACTTGAATAATTTTTTTAGAAAATAATTTTTTGTAGCCAACTAAGAAAAAGAAAATACCAAGATTTCTAAAAAGTGTTAAAAAATGCTTTTTCAACCTTTTTAAATATAAAGTTTCAATAGATATTATTCAAGTTGAATGAATAATCTCTATATATTAAAATAATTACTAACAACTCATTTGTTAGAACCATTGTCAAACACATAGCAATGTTGCTTTACCTCATATTTTCAAAATAAATTGTTTTTCAACGTTTCTCATTTAAAATTTTTCTTTTTATTTTATTTTGAATTTACTGCATGAGAAACTAGCTTTTGAGGCAAATATAATGGAGCAAATAGCGCATTTGTTTCCAATACTTATATTCAAAATTTGAGGCAAAAACTTAGAAGTATATATTATATCTGTCACTAATTAATATACATTAGAGACAAATAAAATGAATCAAATAAAATATTTGACTCCATAAAATTTATTCAAAATTGAAGGCAAATAATTGGAACCAAATATTATACTGTTAATAATTAGAATATGATAGGACAAATAAAAATTAAATAAAAATGTATCTTTAATAATTAAATTCAAATAATTATAGGCTCGGATTGTATTTTCCACTAATATGGGTGGAGGTGTTTTGCAAACTTCTAGAAAATTTCATGAACTTTACAATTTTTTATGTCAATATTATTATTACGTGTTTGTTTTATTACTTTTATACATGAACAGATCTCTTTTCTAGTAAGACTTACATAAATTACTTATATACTCCTAGTCAATAGCCAAATTCAAATCCTCAAGACCAAAAACTTGGCAGAAACAAAACAAATTTCACAAAACTTAAGGAAGACAAAGTTGAGCTCAACTAAGGCCAATATATGTGGTTCATAGATACATTCCCAAGTGGCATTGGCCGCCATATTGACATCCTCCAAGGCGGCGCCGTAGGAATTGGAGTTAAACTCACTGTTGGCAGTCAAAAGCTGATAGGAGGCATAGCTATTGCAATCTCGACATATTTGGAGCATCCCACGGTTGGCGATGTAGGTGGCGTTGGCAAGAAGAGTGAAGATAAGGGACCCCGAGTCAATAGCCTTGATCTGGACAAATTTCAATACAATAACCGCAAGGTCACCATCAAGTGCCTAGGGAGTGCCGAAGAAGAGGTTATTAAAGAAGAAGGAGAAGTTGTATAAGAAGGCGATGAGAGGTAGAGATGGATAGGTTGAAGTGAAGGCAGAGAATAAGGAAAGTAGAGAGACGATGAGGGAAAAAACAATCTTAGAAAATTGTAGATTTTTAAAGTTTTGGATATAATTGTAAACCAAACTAAATTTAATGTAGCTGGCTGTAATAATGACTGATGATGTTAGAAAAAAAAAATAACGGGTAAATGTAAATTTTCAAACCTCAAGAGGGCAAGTATAATATCACCTAAAGTTAAAGGGGGTAATTGTAAAAACCCAATTGTTTATGTGTGAATCAGGATCTTGGAGTTGGAGATCTAAAGTGTCTTAAGTTTTTATTGGCTATAAATGAACAGAATGAGGGCATCAGCTGCTAAAATATATATCAAGGGGCCTAAAACCCTTTTTGCCCCATGAATTTTGCTAACTTGGATATTTTATCTCTTAAACTTTGACTTAGATTCACTTGCCCATCAAATTTTGGAAATTGGTACCTTTTACACTCTTTACCCACTTAAATGGTTGTTTTCATTATATATGGGCCAAAATGAGGATAAAATGAAAGATGGAGAACTAACTAGTAATTTTTGTCACATAAACCTCTATTTCTATGAAACAAGTTGGGAACTAGACTTAAATGAATCATACTTCCGTGCAAAATGCGGTTGGATTGTGTAATTTATACAGAGTTTCCTGATTTGCTTGAATAAAAAAGATTGAAGTACATAATCAAAATAATTTAAAAATAGAGTCAAATAGTTAGTTAGTCATTCATCTTCCATTTTACCTTTTTTTTGGTACTTATATAACTTAAAAAGCCACTTAAGTGGGCTAAGAAGATAAAATATACAAATTTTCAAATTTTGAGAGATGAATAAACCTGAGTCAAAGTTAAAAGAGCAAAAGGTTTGAGTTGGTAAAATTTATTAGTTGAAAGAGGCTTTAGGCATATATCAACACTGTCGAAATCAATATTCTATATAATTTGAAATAGGCAAAATTTTAAATTATAAGATTCTTAAATTTGAATTGGGATTTTTACAATATTGATATATATTTATATATACACTTTGTATACTAGTAGTTTCATGCAATGAATTAACTATATTTTCAAATAGACAAAGTAAATTATCATTTGGACCCCGAAAAGTTAGATCGCCTTTGTTCTCTAAGGTTGAGAAAGCCTATTCTCATTATCTTCTTTGGGATCATCTCTTCTTTGTGAAATCAGCATTTCTAGGTTGGTGTTTTTTTTTAATTTTATTTTTCATTAGCTTGAGGTGGATCGGACCAAATTTGTAGGACAGGTTATTCTGTTAAATCAAAATTCAGTGACCAATACGTGTTAATATTTGTATCTCTTTTCCATTTTTTAAAAATTGAGAACTAATCCTATCTTTTTACGGATGATATATATAAAATATACAACTTTTACCCAAATGTTTAAAGAAATATTATAATTTATAATTTACATAAATAGTTTTCAAATTTTTAATGAAAATAAATAATATGGGCAAAAAAAAAAGGTCAAATCTCCAGTTTTAAAAAATAAAAACGGACATATTTTATGAAACAGTTAAAAGTACTAGAAAGAAATAAGTAGAAGCACATAGGCATGGTAATCGACAAAAAGAAACAGATGCTGAGCAATTTGTTGTACAGTATACAATGCCTCTGCAAGCAAAGATTTTTGACCTTATCTAATGGACGATAAGCATTTAAAAACTTAACACTACTAAAATGAGGTCATTTACCAATGGCCCTTAGTAGTGTAAGATACAACAAGCTGCTGCTAATGGAGGAGGGCGTCCTTGGGCGCACACATGACTTTGTGCCAGGAACAACAGCTATAGCTGCAGAGTTTGAAGAAGCTGAATTACAGTCACAGGAAATATAGTCCT
The DNA here is from genome assembly GCA_039654915.1 of Aquilaria yunnanensis. Lineage (NCBI taxonomy): Eukaryota > Viridiplantae > Streptophyta > Magnoliopsida > Malvales > Thymelaeaceae > Aquilaria > Aquilaria yunnanensis. The sequence goes on along the minus strand of CM077596.1, from coordinate 69,096,128 downwards.
TGACAAAGTCATGAAAGTTATCAAGACACAAGAAAGGGACATCCATGGTAATGCCCTGCTTCGACAGGCCATTAAACGTTCTGAGTGGAATGAAAATATATAAAAGGTTGATGACTTCAATTGGGATTTGGACATAAAAAATCTAGTGAAGAAGCGGCGGCCAACACTTCGCCAAAGAGAGTGCCTAGAACGACTGTTTTTATCATTCCTGGAACCACCCCAGCGAGAAGGGCCAGAGCCAAGCTAATCAGTTGCCAATGCAGGAGCGGCTTCTAAAGGCTGGGCGACAGGGGCTTCAGAAAAAGGCTGACGATTTTGGAGATGTGGAGGAATATATATATATATATATATATATAATAGGCTGATCAGCCAGGAGTATAACCAGAGCCGGCATTGTCAGCCGTCGAAAGACGCAGCCAAATCAGCCCAGATGTTCGTAAATTCATCACTCTTTTACTTGGCTTGTCCACCTGCGAATTTATCAAAGTCCTAAACCTGGACAAGCAATCTCCTATTCCTTTATCTCAGAACTCAATTATGGTTAAAACTTAGACTTAGTCCTCTATTTCTAATTAAATGGTCAATAAGGGTACCCATATCCTTATTGTTGCATTTCAGTCATTAGATAATGGATTAGAACTTAGAAGCAGAATTTCGGGTGTGAAGCCCAACCAAAAAAAGAAAAAAAGGGTTCCATTTCACTTCGGTTCCTAATTCAAATCAGTCCATTCGGTTTGTTACATTTAGAAAACAAAATTCAAATTAAGTGAAAATTTCAATTAGGTTTTAATCAAATTAACCGAATAATCATCTCTACTGATTATTACAAATAAATGGAACATGAACATATGACCGTGATGCATAGACATTTGTAGTAATGAGATTTTCATATATGATACATGGCTGTTGTTAAATTTCATGCCAACGTTTTATATGTTAGGGAATCCTATGCCCGAATAGTAGCACATGTTCTTGATGCAATACAAGATTAAACTATATACAATGACTTAACTCATTGACTTGGTACTTTTTGTTTTCTTTTTTTCTTTTTTTTTTGGAAGGATTGACTTGGTAATTATTAGACCATTGGCAACAAGTTAACAAATTTAAAAAAAAAAAAAAAACAATCCTCTTGTTTATATTTCAAGACATTGACCTCTGATTTATTTACAAAAAAACAAAAAAGGCTTGCTGAAGTTTAATCTAAGCTAAAACACTATTTCATTTTTTGCTCAATTATATATATACATATTATGTTGACGGTTGTAATTCGGGTTTACTGTCTAATTCATTAGATATCTCAAGTGGTATTTTTGTTGAAACCACACATTGAGCCAAAGAACAAATAGCTACTAATAACAAATTATTTTTTATAAAAAATAAATAAAAAATTGAGCAAAAAACAAACAGTTTAGAAAAGAACTTATAGGAACTAAAAAATAACAGAAATAAAAGCATAAATAGGAATTGAAATAGAATATATTTATAAAAAAACAAATAACATTGAAAGAATAGATTAATAACATTGAAAAAACAGTTTGATAACAATAAGAGAACCGATTGGTAACATTAAAAAAATAAATTAATAACATTAAAAGAACAAATTATTTTTTGTTCTTTTACGGTTCTTATATATTGTTTACGTACGGCTAGTCTATGCTCATGTTTCTATTGTTCTATCATTAAATAGTACTTTTGTTTTGTTTTTGTTATCTTTCAATTTTGATATGTTCTTTTATTTATTGTTGTGTATTCTTTTTCAGTTTTTATATATATATAAAATTAAAAAAAATATGAATACAATTTTTTAAGAAAAGATAAATCTAAAATATGAAAAAAGAAGAACAAGTTTAATAAAAAAAAACAACTAAGAGCTAATAAAACAACAGACCATAGCCATAAATGAATGAACATACTAAAAGAATAAATAAAATAAATAAAATTGACAAAAAAGTAAATATAAAAACAGATAAAACTATTGAAAGAACAAAAACGCACATGTGGGTCAACGGACACAAGAGCTACTCGAGCTTAAGAGCCAATTTATTTTAACTTAATAAAAAATAATTTATTTTTATTTTTATATTTTTTTATTTAAAATTAATTTTATTTAAAATTTGATATTATGTAAGTGTAATAATCCAATGAAAATATAATTTTTATAATCTTACTAAATTTTTATAAATTTTTCTAGCTTTAGGTATTAAAAAAATTTAATAATATTATAAAAATTTACTTTTAAATAAATTATTATATTTACATAATATTAACTCTCAAATAAAACAAATTCAAGATTAAAAAATATAAAAATAAAAATAAATTAACTTTAAATTAAAATAAATTAGCTCTAAATAGCGTGTTTTTGCAGTTTTTACATGGCCGCATTTTGTGAGCGGAACAATCTAGAGTCCAAATAGCGACGTCGTTTTTTGTGTTGCACCTTGCGATTTCAACCAAAGGCGTCACCGTCACTAGAACTGGACCTACCTTAGCTCCGATAGTCGTAATATGTTGCCCATCTCAACGTGAAACAAATGATTTCTTCGTTTTTTTTTTTCCTTTTGTTTTTGTAGTTTGCACGGACAATGACATCTTTGACACACACACCCAGCTTTTGTTTTCCATGCCATTTATCCCATCATCGCATCATCTGCTGCACAAAATTTGTTAGTGTTTCTTTTTTCGTAATTTCATTTGTCACTAACAACCACTCTAATATTTGTTGGAAAGAAAGCGTGCTAATTAGCTGTGAACTTATGTTTATTGGCAATTAAGCATCTTTAGGTCAAATAGTACAGATTTCCGCAAGGAGAAAAACTAGTAATTGATTAACTACTGATTTGCGTCGGTCTCAGAGCATTGAGGAAATTGATGCATGAAAATCATGACGAGCAAGAAATATTTTATGAAGAGGGCAGATATGGGTATTTTGGGAAATAAAAGAAGAGAAAGGTCTGAGTTTTGTCTGTCTCTGATCATGGGCCTGTTGTTGAAGAAGAATCATCCTTTTGGGACGATGTGAAACAAGGTCCAAAAAGGCAGAGCAGCGCAGCGCAAACGGAACGCGACAAAACAAAACAAATCCTATTTAATTCCTCATTTTCTGTCCCTCTTAATTCATATTTCTCTCTCTCCTTCTGTCTCCGGGATATAATAATATCAATCAATATCTTCCATTTCGAATAAAAATAAAAACTTTCCACCAGTATTTGGAGAAAGCTGGGAGCTTTGCTCCGTCTTTATTTTCACCCATTTTTGGTTCCTACCTCCAGCAAAGCAAATTGCAGAGTCAAGTGAGGATATTTGGCCTTTGCATCGATGGAAACAACAGTTTAGATAAGGCAGGCAGGTGCGTCTCCCAACAACAATCTCACTGTATTTTCCTCTATCTGGGCTCTGATTAATAAATTTTTCCATTTTCTTTGTTGTACCGTAATCCGATCTTTTAATATCCAGAAAACTACCTTCTCGTTTCGTTTTTTTGTGGCCAGACGACTTTTGGAAAAAGACCATCTGATTATCTGATACTAATACTATCGAGCTTGCTTCGATTATGGCGGTCGCGGAGAATGCCGGGGCTCACGATTTCGACAGCACTGTGGTCTCGTCGGAGTCCAATGGCCATCACGATCCGGAGAAATCGAAGCCCAGAACTGATTCTGTGTCGGCGAAGAGTAAAGACGGAAACTTTCAAGCCCCAATCGACGATCAGAGCTCCGACGCCAACTACCAAGAACAGCCGGAGAGAGCAGTTGTCACTGTAAAGACCCAGATGCAGAACAATGGGTACGATAAGAATCAGCAGAAGCCCGGAGGGTTTAATGGGGTCCGGGCTGTGGAGAAAGCGATTGGCGACAGTTTCAAGAATGATATGAGGGATTTGGTTGAGATTTTGTCCAAGCTCAACCCGATGGCGCAGGAGTTTGTTCCTCCATCTCTCGCCAACCGTCAGTTAAATCTTAGCCCCGATCAAAATTATCGCTTTGTGGCCAATGGGCTTGGATTTGCGGAAAATTTTGTGCTGCCAGCTAATCCTGCCAATGCCAACGGACAGACTAACAGAAGGGTATGTATGATTTTGGACACTTGTTTTCTTTCAAGTTTCATTTTTCTGTCATCCGTGTCTGATTGTTGAGAAACTGGATGAGTCTTGTGTTGATTTGAGGAGGATAATCGACCGTTATTACTCGGGTTCCATTGTTATGATCTGTTTCATTGGGTTTTTTGGTTCTTTAAACGCTCTTTATCTTGTAAGCATTTCACTGTTGCTGTTTTTTTTCCCCTCAGAAGAGGCAAGGTTATGGGCAAGGGAAGAGAAGGGTGAATAGTAGAACAAAAATGGCACAACGAGAGGAAGCCATTAGGAAGACTGTTTATGTATCTGACATTGATCAAGCGGTAATCATTATGAGTTATGGCTAGCTTTGGTTTGTGTGCGCTCTTACATGGGACTGAGAGTTCAGTCTTTTCTGTAGGTTACTGAGGAGCAGCTTGCTGGTCTCTTTCTCAGCTGCGGACAGGTGTTTTCCTTACCCATTTTCTTCACCAAAACCTTTGATTGATGTCGCATTTTGAGTATTAACATGAAAATTGTCCTTTTTGGGGAAAAGGTTGTTGATTGTCGTATATGTGGTGACCCCAACTCAGTTCTGCGCTTTGCCTTCATTGAGTTTTATGATGAAGGTATTATGAAAATGCAACAATTGTTTTACATTGGTTAGTATGCCTGCCCTTACTGAAGCGACAATGAGCATGTTTTTGCAGAGAGCGCCAGGGCTGCTCTGAATCTGTCTGGGACAATGCTTGGCTTTTACCCTGTAAAAGTGCTGCCTTCCAAAACTGCAATTGCACCGGTTAACCCAGTGTTTTTGCCAAGGGTAAAATTAGCTTTACTTACTTTCAAGGACTGAATCTGGATTCTCCTGATGATAAATTCTCTTCTATTACATAGCTCTCTGATGTGATCCTTGTTTTCAGTCTGAAGATGAACGTGAGATGTGCACAAGGACTATTTATTGTACAAACATTGACAAGAAGGTAGCTTTTGGAAGCCTACTACTGCTTTTTGATTGGATGCATCGAAGTCATCTGATGATTGTCTGCTCAATTTGTACAGGTTACTCAGGCTGATGTCAAGCTTTTCTTTGAGTCTGTTTGTGGAGAGGTTCAAATCCTGGTGTCATGCCTTGCAAAAATTCTTGTTTTTCTAGCATACAAAGATCTCCTATTGAACATTCTTTTCTTTTCCTTTTGTAGGTTCAGCGCTTGAGGCTACTTGGAGATTATCATCACTCTACTCGCATCGCCTTTGTTGAGTTTGCAGTGGTAACTTCTCATCATAACTTTCTTATGAACTTATGATGAACTTATTTGGTTTTCCTTACTGGTCCTATACTAGAATTGACTATTCTTGAAACAATATCAGTGTATCTGTTAGCTCTTTTTGTTATTCATTTTCTCATATCCCTCATTTGCTTTCTTTCAATCTAGGGCCAATTCTACTCACTTCTCACACATGAAGATTTGCTTTTATTTGCTTTGTGTTAACATGTTGTTTTTGTTTGGGTACTGAAACTACTTTGAATCAGAGTAACACTTTTGTATGTGTGTCCTAGTTTTTCCACTTTGTTGGTCATTTCTCTTCCATCCTTAAACTCACTTCTCCTATGTCAATTCAAGTTTATTTGGATTATGATATTGTTTTGGCCTGGATGTTTTGACGGGGAAGGAGAGGGGGAGCCAAGGCTTGAAGCTAGCCCTAAAGGCTAGGGTGAACATTAAACCTCAAGCTAAGGCCTCAGGTTCTTGGACATTGATTTTGTATTCTGTTTGTGGTTATGAGAATGCAATATTCTTTCTGAATGATAAATTAAATGCTTTCTGTGGTGGATGATTAATTATGTCATCCCAAACCGACATTACAGCTTAAGGAAAGCCTGTCTCGTGGATGGAACACAATGTGTAGTTGGTAGCTGGAAAATGGATTACTTTAATCTCAAGCTCTTGAACCATTGGCTTTTGCCCAATGTTAATGTTTTGAAGCTACTACAATCTTAAATGGCAGCTTGCGAAAGGCAACAGTGACAGCTTGTTCCCTATCTTGGCTTCTCTAATGGGCTTAATAAAGAGAAATAACAGGACACGATTTTTAGTTTTCATGGAATTAATCCTAATCTTCTGTGGTAGTCTTTAATCATTGAGGCTTTTCCTTGTAACTATTGTTCCACATGGTTTATTCTTTCCTCTTTGTTCCATTAGCTATGATTAAATAGATTCACTTTCCGATTGATGGTTCTCAGAAGTTGTATACCTTTTATTGTCACGACTTCTAAAATGTAGAGTTAGTAAAGCAGACAATCTGTAAACACAGAATCGTCTATCCTTCAAAGCATTATGTATGTGACACTATTGCCATCCACAAGCAAATATGTGAAATCATATGGCATGGGTTGGTGTTCCATGGATTGGTAATAGACTTTCGTGTTTACACAGTTGGTCAAGTACCAATAGTAAAGTATATACTATATAAAAAGGTGAAGTTATATTGTTGCTTTATTTGTGGGAGTGTTGAATAAGGATGAAGAGTATGATGTCTATGTAAAGTGATCATCATCTGTATGTTCACTCCTGCAGGCTGAATCTGCTATTGGTGCTCTTAACTGCAGCGGTGCAGTTTTAGGATCGCTGCCTATCAGGTTGTAGGCCTGGAGTCGCCTGTCAAGCTGTCTTCTACTCTAATCTTCTGATGACTGAGGGGACCTGACTTCTGTTGTTGTGCATGTAGGGTGAGCCCGTCCAAGACTCCTGTTCGTCCCCGTGCCCCACGCCCTGGGATGCACTAAAGCTGAAGTACCTTTTCGTGCACCCCCCTATCTGCGCTGGAATGATGAACTGCTGATATATAATTACACATACATACAGATACAGAAGTATATTTAAGGTACTAGTGGCGTCTATGTTGAATCATTTTGCCGTTGCATCTCAGCCCTGTATCTTGGTTGCTTATAGAGGGTTATTTCTGGTCGGATCGGTTTAATTAGCTTATGTAGAGTTGGACGAGATCTCAAGGATCTAATTGCTTTTAATTTAAGTTGCACTGCCGACAAAACTCTAGGCATGCTCCTTTCATCTATGATCTAACAACTGATGATTTAAAGGAAATCATTTCTGTTGCTTTTGATGCGGTTGAGGCAAATCTGTTACAGCACTTGAGCTTGTTTTTTAATAGAAACTGAGGCGTATGAAGGTCTCTGTACCCTGTTCTTGTTCCAATCCCAAAATTATTGCTTGCCTTGGGGTACACCTACAGGCCCCTTTGCCTAGCTCCATTACCTGAAGTGCTTCTTGCCAGCAAACATGATCTTTTTTTTCTTTTCATTGCCTGGTTGTGAGTCTGAGTAGGGAATGTTGGAGTTTTCAATTACGAATAGTTGTTTTATTCAGTCAAGTTTAGCAAAATGCATTTTTTGTAGCCTGCAGTTGGAAGGAAAACATAGATGAGTGATTATGGTTCAAGGTTGAACTGAACATATATCTGTTTATTCTATGTAAGATTTATAGAGGTGTCTATCAAAAGATAAACGGTTTGATTTAAAAGAAAAATGAGCAATGAAAATGAACACAAACATTAGAATTTTGGTGATGGCCTATGCAAAAGAAGAAAACTCAACCAAATTGAACTGAATTCTTGAGGTCTAGAAGCAAACAAATAGAGTTGAATGAATTTTGGTGCAGGTGTTGTCTGTCCTAACATGTCACCGTACTATTAACTGCTGTTACACCAACAGAAAAAAAAAAACGGGTGTTTTACTAGGCTTAAAACTTGATCGTGTTTCGAGCTATTTATTTGTTCTAGAAAGTGATGTACGAATACTCACCACCGTTTCCTGTCGAAAACATTATCTGTTAAAAGGTAAAAATCTCAAATTTGTTAGAAAGTGGAAGGATTTGGACAAACATTGCAATTTTACGAAGTTTGGACAAATTAACAGCTCTCCTTTAAAAATTTGATCTTCATGTAAAGAATATCAGACTTGCATAAGTTATATCGTACTCGGTATGAGGCTCAATACCAGGAGTTGGTCCAATAACCTGGCACCAGATCTAAAAGGTATTTAGGGGAATATAAAATCTACATAGTATAGGATTCTATATTAATTATTTTTCCAAAAACTTACAAAGCACCTCTAATTCTATAAAATGAGACCTCACGATCCATCTAAGGCGTAAATTATATTGTGCATATCTGTGCAATTTGCACATCTATATTTTAGATAAAAAAATTCTCTCAAATGTTTTTTCCCTTAACTAACAGCTCTTCTTTGTCCAAAACAACTTCAGTCAACTACATATTTATTAAAAGTGTGTTATGTGTAATAAGACATGTGTGAACAGTATATTACTTCCATCCAAGGTACGTAAACAACTCTAATTTGAATTTCATAGCTACTTTGAATACTTCTAAAGAGCTAACTTGAACATCGGAGGCTTTTTCTTAGTAAGTAAGCAATCTTAAAATCCTATTGATCAATGCTCAGAGGGCCGATTAACTTGACTGGTTGATAGTTGGACTACCAAAAACAAATTGTGATCTTGCTATGCTTGTCATATAGGGCAATTAACTAATGTATCCTTAAACAGAAGTAGATATGTATAATGACTTGGTGCTATTTTAGCATGGGAGTATGATTGGGCAATTGGCTATGATGACACAATCAAACAATCAAATCCCAATTTTTATGGGCACAAGCGGACGGTTTAGGATTTGACTATGCCTATCATAGTTCGTGACCTGGCATTTTAGTTTTGAGGACTGATAGAGACATTCTCTCATGCCTTCTCTTTTGCAACTTCTCTCTATAAATCGGACACATGTTGTTCACTTTTTCACACATAACTTGTAATTAGGAAAAGTAAGATTCATGGCAAATTAGTTATTTTAACGATCTTCAAGAACAGAATGAAAAGCAAAAGAGCAGTGAGGCACCTTCTCTCCAACTAAGAAAGTTGCTCAAACCAATTCTTGTATGAAATCTTTCAATTCCATCTCCAATTTGGTTTATCTCCTACATTCATACTCGTCCAAAGTGAAATTTCTCCATTTCCACCATTTCATGGCCTTTTCCCCAATTTGTATCAAAACCCTCACTGTTCATCTTCCTAATTTGAACGCTGCAGCAACTTATCGTCTTAGTTTAGCTTAGATGTTTGCTCATATTTCTAATTTGAACTTTATTTCTGAGCCCTCCTTTTCGTGCTCCTTCCCTAATCAACCGGTATCTAGTTGCCAATCAATGGCCTTCAACCGTCATCACTAGTGGAGTGGTATCGTGTTTGCATATCATTCCTGATTTCCTTGTTGCATGTATGATTTCACTCTAGTTGTTCTAGCTTTGTACTACAAAGAGCATGATAATCATGCTCTAAATGATAGGCAATGATTCATTTCTGTACAACATCAAGAAATTTGCATGGTCACAAAGAATTTAGTCATCTTATCGTTAACAAACTAATGAAGTAAATGATTATACATACCCTATTAACGAACAAGAAATCATTACAATATAGTATTAACATAAGCATCGGTAAGAATATTCTCAATCTTTCTAGAAGAGGAACTAAAAAAAAGTTACATACTATGAAGAACAAATCATGGCCAGACAACCATTCACATGTATAATGTCACATCCCACACAGGCTCTAGCCTGTGCCATCTCAGTACCACTCACCAATTTACCCAAGATTCCTTTGATTAAACTTAAATTCGGGTGTTAATAACTTCCTAGTATTTAAGTTTTATTTTCTAAAGCTAAGAGCTAGGATATGTCCCAAGAGGCTTATGAGTTATTTAGAACAACAACCTGCAGCTTAAGTAGGGCCCAACCTCTAACTTGCAACACAAGCAAGGCATACACTTAATCTGTTAAGTGTCTAGGATGTGTGCTTGTCAAGTGTGCTACTTTAATGAATGACAACCAAGAAGCCCACATCTCTATAGTTTGAAAAATCAAGTTTCCATGCACATGTACACTCGGCCAAACATAATAACTCAAGAGATTTCTTCATGAAACATAACCATAAGCTCATAAACTTAACATAACTTGGCACATAAGCATCCATCATATGTACATACAAAACCATGTACAAGCAAGGCTACATATATACACACAAAATAGCCTAAATACCAGCATCACTAGCTTGGCAACATACCAAGGATGCTATAAGCCCAAAGTAGCCAAGGTTAAGTTTACAAGCCATATACCCTAGTTTCTTAAAAGAAACCTAAGTGTACAGAACAGTAGCACACTCCACAAAACTAACCCAAACATACAAACCATAACCAGGGTCTAAGTCCACACATCCTTCCTGTACCTAGACTGATCCCACAACTACAAAAGCCTACAAACCTAGAACATAAGTTTCAGCCTTAAGCCATAAGACTTGTAATGTAAGTATTCAAGCCAAGATTCAATTGGCACATACTTCGAGCAAATAGTGTACTAACTAGCACACAAACTAGCAACTCAAGCAAACTACTCAAGCTGTATATCCTTTCCTGAAACAAAAATGATGGGCAGTGAGTAACAATTACTCAGTAGGGATTCACAAACTACCATATAAGGTCTATTTAGTTAAGTCCAATGACTTAACCTCCACAAGCTTACTTGTCCTGCGAGAAAGACATGAAAACATGGAAAACACAAAAAAATACCAATACATGTAATCATCATAAATCATTCATATATGGGTTAGCATGCACAAACAATCAACCAAGCACACAGAACTCACACACACACACCACAAAATGCATTCAGCCATATTCACTAGCATGTGTGCATGTGCACTTTCTGCACTTCCACCTTCACAACTTTACTCCCATTCCACTAGAGCTCCAAATTCACTAGCAAGTTGGCCTCTCTCACTAGGAATTTTAACACATGCCATTACCTTGACTAGCTAGCCAATTAACACATAACCGAATCTCCTCAACATGCCCATCTAGCAAGCTAAGATCATATAGCATTATATAACCATCACTTAGCTGCCACAATTACTTGTTCATGGAAAAGAACCAAGAAAACAAGTAAAAGTGAGAACCCTACCTCACAATCAAAGCTTGAGCTCTCGGTAGCTCGAGTAACTAAGGCTGAAGCTCAAATACATTGCCTAACACAATAAGCATTCAATTAGCCATCATAATCATTTGTTCATGGAAAATTACCAAGAAAACAAGTGATTATGAGTCTTACCTCCTTAATCTAAGCTTGATTTCTCTTCCAAGCTTCAACTTCAACACTAGCACGACAAGAACTCTAAACTTCGCTTCCACACGCTTTGGAGCCCCTTTGTTTTCTCGGCTATCAGCCTATACACACACGAACCGAAACGTTGAGCCTTTGCTTCGTTGTTGATTTTCGGCCAACTTTAAAATGGTGCTGGAACAAGACAAGGCTTATAAATTGCTCCTGGCGCATTAATGGGCGTCTGTAACCGTGTACACATATCCAACATTTTGGCTCAATGACATCCTTGGTCCTTAGGTACTCTACATGTGACAATTTCCCCCTCAAATTTCCATATGCACACTTTAGTCACTAAAATGTAGGATCATTCCGTCTCTATTCTTAACTCATGGCTCAAATTGCCAAGCTTTCATTAAGATGGCCCAAAATGGTAACTAACCCATGACCAATTTCATCATTTTACCATTTTAGCTAATCTTATAATATTAATTTGGAAGAAACCGAAATTGTTGACCGGCACTTATTTGCTACACCAGTACTTTAAAAATTGGTCTAATTCCACCTTTGTCCATGCACTTATTTGCATGGTGCATTTCACCCTTCAAGTTCCCATAGTTTCATTTACATCCTCATCCTTACTTTCAATCAAGTCCCTCATGTTTTAAATTGGTGTTTCTTTTTATTCTTGGCCTAAGCCAAGTATCTAAGGGATGGTCCTAACATATAAAATCAGCTTTCTAGGATAACATTAAGTTATGCTACACCAGCACTTTAAAAATGCTAAGGACAATATTTTACCGACAGAGGAACAAGATGCTAGTTGTGTAATACTTGCACAAAGTACTTGATTGAAAAGTTGGCCTCACAACTGCATAAAACTAGCATATCGTTACTAGAAAAAGGGTGTTGCCCATTCCATTTTCTAATCTAAGGAGGCTTTAGGGGGAATTCCAAGGGCTCTTCTTTTTTTTATTCATTGACATTCTATAAGGTTTACACATTGTAAGAAAAAATTCAACAAAAATTGTATAATATTGTACTTACAACAATCAAGAGGGTAAATGAACTCAATGTTGCAATTGAAGGGAGTGCCAAATCCTTCAAGAAACAACCTAAGGAGACATGAAAAATTGTTGTCAGCCTCGAAAAGAGGATGATGATCATATAATACTCATTTGGTTTTTGTACAGAAAGCAAAGTATAATGCAAAATTCCAGAGAATTTGAGGCTCTGTGGATTATTACGGTCAGAGCTAAGATGATTGAGTAGAATTTCCCAGCTGATGTGATCCTCAAAAATGGTCAAAAGCTCAACATCTCATCGTTTTCAAATGCAATGACCATTGTTGATTTCAAAAGTATAGTGGTCAAAATCAAGCCTACTTCAGTGGTGGTATCATTTTTTGGCAAAAAGCCAAATGGGATGAACCTAGATGTTTTGAAGCTGGATTTGATTGCTCAAAGTTGTTCTGCCTTTGATTTCTTCTCGAACACCTAGCTTGAGGTTGCCAACAAACCAAACATGGTGGATTACCACTACTTTGTTCCACCTGCTGCCAAATTAAGTCCTTACTTCAAGGGATTTCACATCCCTTGACCAGTCAACTAGATAGAAAATCGCCCCCACTGTTTATCCACCCCACGTCTTCCTTAATGGTGTCATGGTCACATGATAGCCCGTGACCATTTAAGGGACTAAATCGCACACACTTACAAACTTTTAGGACTAAGCCACATATTTATCTAACTTAAAGGACTAAGTTGTGATGAGAAAATCTTTGAGGACTAACTCATGCGAATGTCTAAACTTGAGGGATCAAATGCGCATTTAAGCCTTTCAAAAATAACAAACCCCTTATGATTTTTTTTTTGTCACTATTGGGCTAGATGTCGAATTGACTTCAAGTAAAATTGAAGAGAATTCAACCCCAATTTGTTTGGTGTGATGGATTCATCGTTCATACAAAAATATCTTTCCATGTATTTTATTTTAATTTTATTTCTCCTCACTTGTGCAAAGAAAAAAATAATGATATGGGAAAATAAATAAGAAATAACGTAACCGAAAACAAGTAGATATCTCATAATTTTTTGCTTAATTTTTTCATTGAACAAATGTTAAAGATTGCACAAATACATTCGAGTTAAAGAAAAAATTTGAATGTTAAAATGCACTTTATAAATTTCCTAGTATTTATTTTCAAAAATGATTTATATTTTATTAGAAAAATAAAATTAATGTCAATAGGAACTAATCAGGATGTTAAGTTTGTAGCAATGGAAGTTGCACAAGATAATCAAATATTAAGTCTACATAAAAAAAAATGTCAATTCGATTGGTTATAAGCAGAAGTGTTTAATGGGCAGGGTTAGGCCCATCTTGGTGTCAAACTTGGCCTAGCCTGGCTAGAGGAACTGGAGAAGTGAGGCGGTTATGGGCCAAGGGGAGGAGGGGGTTTTATGTGAACCCAACTCGGCCCGGCTTGCATTGGAGCCTGGGCCCGGGTCTGATTTGGCCAGACCTGGGCAAGGTGGGCCCAAGTTAGGCTAACTGGGTAAATCTAAGCGGCAAATTTCAAATTTTGCCAAAAAGTGGACAAATTACACTCTAAAGCCCTCCAACTGCTCTAACTTACTTTTTGACCTCAAACTACCATTTTGTTCACTCTAACAACAAGTAACAACTAGTTTTTAGGTCTTATATTAATAGATTTGTTGAAGTGGAAGGAAAGTGTTGGCTTACCACGAGTACTTTTCATGTTAAATGAGATTCAAAAAGGAAATTGATATATGACGTAAGGGTTGGGAATGCCAAAACTTAAAATTTGAACTTTCCATATATCCATCATATACCTTTGTTAATATGATAAAAGTCAAAACTGAAATATTTCTAAAAGTTGAAACCACAAATATTGATTGTATTTTTTATATTTTACCAGAGAATTAAGTTTTATTCGTAAACACAGTACTAACAGAGACAGTAAAAACAAGAGAAAGGTAAAGTTGATGAAAGTTACTACATTGTGCATGGTACTGGATCACATTCAGTAGATCCTTAGGATCTATTTTGTTGTCGCTTGGGCTTTTTATTAATAAAAATTGTATCAATAGTATTGTTTTTCTTTAAAATTATAATTTAGCAAATGTTTCAAAAAAATGAAAAAAAATAAAAAATAAAAAGTCAGGCCTAAGCCTAGCACAGATTTTGGGTTTCATGCGTGGCCCTAACCAAGCCGGGCTGGGCCAGGCTGCTCAAGCCCACTATGGCCCACTAGTCATAAGGAGAATAGGTTGCCATTTTTTTTTTTTTAAGAAAATGTGCAAACAGATGACAAACTTGTAGAGAGAGTGCAAAAGAGAAGCCATAAGAGAAGGTCTATCAATCCTCTTCACCTTTAGCATATAGGGCAGTGCGTATAATGTAACTACAGTTATACCTTTTGGTGCTTATATTTTAAAATTAGACATTTTTTCTACTCTATCTCAGTTAGCAAAAAAATATTTCAAAGTTTTAATTTTTACATTTTAGGCTTCTGAGTTTTTGTTAGTTGTACTTAAAACCTTAATTTATGTTAAAATCTCAAGTTTGCTATATTGATCTTGTACCGTATATTTTTTATTCATCAAATTGATTACCAACAACTTTAAAACATTTTATTTTTGAAAAATATTTAAATTAATCACGAATTAGTTTGACTTCATAAAATCTTTAAACACTTTTTCTTTATAAATGTAGTCAATTTTAAAAAATTTATATTTTTGTTGATGAAACGGTAACCAAGTGCAAGTCGATTCCTAGTGCTAGATCTAAAAGATGAATGAGTTACCCGTCCAATTTCACTGGTGGATCCATCCACTGGAAATTTTAAGCAGGTCCAAGCCCCTCGAACTTAAGTTGCGGCTTTGGGACTTAGGGCTAGGGGCCTTATTTTTGTATAATCTTGTTGCACAATTTCCATTCAGGGTATTTAAA
This sequence comes from Aquilaria yunnanensis, assembly GCA_039654915.1. Lineage (NCBI taxonomy): Eukaryota > Viridiplantae > Streptophyta > Magnoliopsida > Malvales > Thymelaeaceae > Aquilaria > Aquilaria yunnanensis. Next base: position 69,080,913 of record CM077596.1, on the reverse strand, counting down.
TTATTTAAAAGGAACACCTTTTCAGATGGGAGAGCTAGCCTAAATGGGGGGTTTTTTTTTTCCATTTTCAGATCTAGATCGCTTAATATAGGCTAATCAAAATTCAATAAAATATGTCGTACAACAAATGTCTTACACCAAACCAAAGAAGAAAAATTAAAATTTCAGTTATCATACTTTCACATTCAAAGGATTTACAAAGCACGCACATGTGGCTCTTTATATGCAGTTACATTATTTTATACCGAAAGCCAAAGACGTCGTGTATTTTACAAAACGAACTCGATCATTAAGCGAACTAGTAAGGGTGGCAAATTGGGAACTACTATCTAGCCCTTTGATTTTCACTGGATTTGAACATCGATAACCTTGCGCTCAACTTTAGTCTTGGGAATGGAGACGAAGAGAACTCCATTCTTGAGCTCTGCTTTGATCTTATCCTTCTCGCAGTTCTCCGACAGCTGCAGCCGCGTATCGTAAGAACTTACCCCACGGCGGCTCCACCCCTCGTCGCTGCCTTCCTCCGCCTTGTGCTTCCCTCTGATTACCAGCACGTCGTCCTCCACCGATACCTTCACCTCCTCCTTTGACAGCCCGGGCATGTCGAACCTCATCTTGATCTCGTTCTCCTCCTCCTTTATGTCCCACGGCGCTCGAACCTCCCGACCTCGCCCAGGGAACGCCACCGTGTCTTCGAAAAGCCGGTCCATCGCGTCCATCATTTGCCTCATCGTCCTCATCGGCGACAGCGGGTCCACCAACCCTGTAACCATATAATCTAGTTTTAGATTACACCAGACAATTAAAGAAGAGGAATTTGTCTTTATTGAAAGAGAGAGACTTACCGAAGGGAGACATATCGACGGCCCAGCTGCTGCGTTTGGGCTTCCGCTCGACGGCGGTGCCTTGACCTTGATTGCCCTTGGTGACCTGGACGTCCACTGAATTTTCATGGCGCTGTTCGCCGGTGGATTGTGCACGGACGGTGGAGAGGCGGCCGTTCCTTGAAGGGAAGGAAACAAAGCGGGGCGCGATGGAATTGGTGGGGAGAGGCCTTGCCTTGCCCCCCATCAGTGGTGAAGAAGATGAAAATGACAGTGTTGAAGAAGCCATCAGTAAAGTTCTTGATGTGGCAAAGTAGCAGAGAGCTCGAATCAGCGAGAATTTCTTTGTTCCTTTTCCTTTGAAGCCAGGCTATTAACTAATCGTTCACACGTCTGAGATGGAGGGAGTGATGGGATTATATAGACTAGCGAGCGGTGAAGAGAAGAAAGAAACAGGGGAAGTGCGAAGAGGGATCGTGAAGGTTTTAGAAGCTCTGGAAGTTGTGGACCCGGCGAGTGTGGACAACGATTTTTCTAGCGCCATCTAGTCTCTAGCCCCAACTCAGCTCATGGTGCCCACTCATCGATGTCCTTTTACCGAAATCTCTAAGGCCTTCTACCCTGTTTGATGTTTCAATTTTGTTTCCTATGTACAATTATGTTATTCGTTTTTAAGAAAAACAGTTGTACACTTTCTTATTAAAACTCTATTAAGTTCATCATAGTTCAATTAGCCAATAAATGTTCTACGTGCCTAAGCACAAGGCTAAAGCACCCTTTCAATGGAAAAATTACAGCCGAAGTGCTCTAAATTTCATGGATAGCCATTAAAAAAATAGCCAATAAATAATTCTACATTTTACTAACATCTTTAAAATGATAATTAGCTAATAAAAAATACTTCATTTGTTCTAAATTCTTTACAGTATTTACTATTTATAACAATTAGTTTTTAATTTTATTTTCAACATTTTAGTATATAAATGAAAAATCTTTATGTATAAATGATAGATAAAGACATATAGTTTTTAATTTTTTTTAAATAATAATAAATTTAAATTAAATGTTTCAAACAACACGAAAGAAAGGTAGTAATATATGCTAGTACTAGTATTTACATTGTAGGGAGCAATGTTGTCAAACCCGGTCTGGATCGTCCGGTTCGACCTTCTCAACCGCTAACTGAAAACCTCTGCGGTTCGAGTTTTGGTTCGATTACAATGAAGTCAAAGTCAATCAAAAACTGGTGAAACAGTTAAAAAATGGTGAAAACCATGAATAAAAAAAATTGTTTGGAACCGACTTTTGCTCCTTCTTCCTGACCAGGTCGTGTAGATGCAAATCTCCTTCTACTTCGGCTTGATTTGCCTCTCTGATCGATTGATTGTCCCATTTTCTTACTCATTGCTTCTTCCAGCTCCTTCCTTTTCTTTTTCAGCTGCAACAGCTATTGAATAAATGCTGCAACAAAAACGAGCAACCATTGCGGAAAAGGTAAAGAGATGAGATTGGAAAATATGACAAAGGAAAATGGCATATCGAGAAACTAGTGGGAAAAAAAATTAAACAAAAGAATTAATATAGAGGTAGATTTTGGAGAAGCCAATGAATTAAAAAAGAAAAATGATCAAAGTGAAAGAAAAAATTCAAACAAGAGAAAAGGGAAGAATGTGAGGGTGCGGGCGTTTGATTTGATATAGATTTAGGTTTGTAGGGTCTGATAGGCTTTTATGTTAGGTTAAATATCAAATTAATCCTTATATTATATGCTTCTTTTCCTTGAAGATTATATTCTTTTTCGTTTTACAGTAGAGGCACTCTTAATACTTGGAATTGAACTATAAAAAAGTATTTGACCCAACGGTTTAACCGGTTAAACCATGACCCGCTACCCTTAATGGTTTAAAGAATGGTCTGGGTTTTAAAATACTGGTAGGGAGTAAAATATTTTACGTTCACAATTGAATCATGCATAAGCCTGGCAAAGCTTGGAATCCAAAGTGTTGAGACCTTAAGCAACCCATAAATTCTCCCTGTTGGTAAATACGCAACCATAGAATCTTGCAAATTTCACCCTACCCGTGGGAGTTAGGCTTCAGCCTTAAGATAATGTCTTTTAACAAAGGGATTATGATTTATAAACTTGAGTTCTGATATACTTTAATTAAGTTACCACCATTTTCTAATTAGATAGTTGAATTTTTGTAGAACTTTAAGAATTTACAACTTTATTTTTAGGCCAAAATGCGCATTTGGTCTCTTAGCTTTGCTGACTCAAGCAAGCTAGTTTTCTAAGTTTAACTCAGTATGACTTAGTCCCCTGGCTTTGAAAAACTAAGCAAGTTAGTCCCTCAGTGTTTGAAGTAACAAATGGTGTTACTTTTCACTCTTCATCGTCAGCCTATCCCCCCCAGCACTGCCGAATCTCTTCCCTAATGTCATTGACTTCCTTCTCCTACCAACTTTCTTCTTCCCTTTGCAGTCAACCTCATCTCTTCTTCCATCGATCTCATCTCCCATCGGCATCATTTCCATGGAGGTCCTCACTGCCCCCAACACCCTTGATATTCAAATCGAGCACCTCACTCCCTATAGAGTCACCATTCATCAACCACCTTACTATAGTGTCCAACCCTTCAAGGTCCTCTATGGCAGTCTTTCTAAACTCATCACATTGGTGCTACAAATCTGAGGCAAAAATCATCTCCACCCAGTCACCAATTCTTAATGATTTTCCATCAAGCCCCTACTCATTAATCAATCCAAAACAAAAATGGTAAAAAAACAATGAAAGGAACAAGAAACGCAACCTTGCAACAAAAGTGGGGGAAAAAACAACAAAAGGAACAACAACAATGATTAAATACGATGATTCAAGACAATACCAAAACACATCTTCGGCAAACCATAATAGCAAATCTCTATCATCGCCACCTTCATCACCGATTTCTTCAATTCCCTACACTCCATCAAAACTTTAAACAAATCAGTAAACATTCAGGATCCTCATCTATCCCCACAAACAAAGCCATCTGTTTTGGGGAATTTTTTTGCTTACCCTAAGTTGACAAAGATGCACTCGATGAAGCCCCACTTATAATCCACCTAAGCATCTCACATAGGGCATTAAAGTCACAAACTTTGCACTTGGACACTTTCCATCACACATTCGACTAATTTAGTTAGTTTAGCAAAATTGGTAGACTAACACGCTTAATCTAAAAAGTTAGAAGACTAACTAGAACTGAGTCAAACAAAAAGGACTAACTTACTCAAGATTGTCAAGTTGGAGGAGCAAACGTGCATTTTAGCCTTATTTTTATTATCGTACCCTACAAAAACTAACAAAGTGTTTACAACATGCAGTCATCTGATTTCACAATTTATTCATATTATAAATGCTTCAAGTTTCTCTTAAAACTCGAAATCCATTATAAAAAAAGAGTTGTTTGTATTAAAGTATTTAATTTCAAACAAATAAAATTAATGCAATTCTAGGCTTCAAAGAAATACAAACGAGTTTATCATTCCGTGTTAAAAAGGAATGACGGTAGTATGAGACAAGTTGGAATACAAAAAACATGACAAGAAAGTTTATCATAGAAGTTTAGTGATATGATTAAAGAAAAACAAGACATTGATAACCATATTAAAAGTTTCTCGTATTGGATTGAATTACATTTAAATCCAATTAACCATGTAAAACCATGCAATAGCAAAACATCATTTATGTACCTAGATAAAATTTAATTTTACATTCGGCTAAATTTTTTAGGGATTATTGTTTATTAAAAATATATTAAAAAAAATTTCTATTTGGTTATTGTTTTTTTCTGAGCAATTTAGTTACTATTATTTATATAAAGTTGGGAATGGGAAGAATGAGTATTAACTTTTGAAATAATAAATTTTACACATAAAACTGAACTAAAAAATAAAATATTCGAAACGATTACGCTTGGCATCTTACTCCGAGCTCAAAACACCTGACTTTTAACTGGTCAAACCCATTCGCGGGCAGGTGCTTCCTCTAATAGAATCGGTCCACGTGTACCCATCAGACCTTCACTCAGTCCTCCCAAATTACACCTCGAGTAGGGCCCACTGGAGACGTTCCGGGACAGGGCAGCCCAATTATTTAGAACGAAAGCATCAAATTTCCCAATGACGTTTGACTCCTAGATTGGATAATTCATTACAGTTTTTTTTTTATTTTAATATGACCATTAATGTCATAATTTGGGATTATATATGCCATTAATGTTATATTTTAGAATCAAATATGTCATAAACAGGAACTCATGAATGTTGTTAGTTTTTAAATTTTGGGCACTAATATAACTTTTAATAAACTTAAGGAATTTTGTAAGATTTACCATTTTCATTATTTGTGTGCCAACTATTGCCATCCATCACCGAATCTGCTACTTGTCTCTCCAGAAACAATATTCAAATTGGTCACCGTATTGTAATGCTAATGATAACCTGAATTTTGATTAAACAAAACTAGCTCATTCAATATTGATGTGTTTCTAATCCTCAAAATCCAAGTATGACAAATATTATATCATAAATAGTCATGTCCAACAATACCTGCTAGAGATGGGCAGTAGGCTGACCGGGTCAAAGTCTGGCTCTACCCAGCCTAAAGAAAGGCATGGGAAAAGGTGGGCCAGTTATGGGCCTAGGAGAGGATGAGGTGTTGTGTGGGCCTGGCTTAGCTAGCTTGCAATGGAGCCTGGGCCCAGGCATGGTGGGCCAGGGTCAAGCTTATTCAGGTTTGCGAACAACATATTTCAAATTCTGCAAAAAGTGTGCAAATTACACCCTAAGGCCCTCCAATTGTTTCAACTTACTTTTTTTTTTATATCAAATTACAATTTTGCTCACTTCAACAACTAATAACAACTAGACAGAGAAGTAACATAATCTTTTTTTTAGTCATACCAATAAGCAAGACAAACCTAGTGAATCTTAACAAAAAAAATAATGGGAAGAGGACTATCAAGACCTGAGTAAATTGGTCCTAAGGATCTGCTAAACATTACTCAGTACTCTATGTAATGTGGTAATTTAAAAAAATAATAATAATTCAAACTTGATTTTAGAAAATTTAATTTTTTAAAGAAAACCCCAACTCAGGTAAGGCCCGACCTAGGCCTAGCCCGCCTATGCTAGGGCCTTGCCAACCCAAGCGCCATGCAGGTCTTTGGCTGAGTTGGCCTACTGCCCACCTCTAAGTATTGCTTTCATCATCCAGTGGCAAATTTGGCAGTAATTGATGCAATACTAGTGTACCAAAATATGAAAATGGTAATAATTAGACAATGTTCTTTAAATTTGTTAAAAATTACATTAGCATCCTAAGATTTCAAGCACAACATCTTCTTGTGTTTACTGTTTGGTTTGTTCATGGTTAGTGACATAATGTTAGTATTCATATCGAAATTATAATAGGCAATCCGATGAAGAGTCAAATATGAGTGAAACTTTTGATACTAGTTTTTTTTTTTTTTTTTTTCAGAGGTAGAATAACTCTGGTGCGTTACGCTTATTACGCTTTTCCGGCTCTCCTCTTAAACAAGTGAAGAGATGGTAGTAGAAGTATAACAGGGAAAGCAAAAGCTTGGCTATCGCTTTCATCTTTATCGAGATTGTCAGCTCGGCTTTGATGCTGTCTGGCCTGCCCTTTAAGGAAAAAGTATATAAAAAAGAACTCCATTAGTGTTCCTCCATATCCAGGCCACAAGAAAACATCCAATCTCTTAGCATTGTCTGTTTATTTAACTGTCACAAATTTTAACGTTACACAGCTTCTAGCTATCCCCATTCAATTATTTTACTGCTCCTTCTGCCGCCACAGGCACCTCCTTTTGCACTTCATGTACATTCACCCTACTTCACATTTCTATTTTCCCAAATTTGACACATTTTCATATAAATAATATTAGTTGATATCCAAGCTAAGTTGCTCCTTCTTCAGGCTTGTTTTGGATCCCATGTTTTGCAACATTCTTCCTAGTAATATATTGAGCTTTTGACTCTATGCATTGAAGAGTATACATTCTACTAGTGGATTAGCCATAGCATTTAGGTGAGCTTAAAGGAAAAGAATGACGATTTATGTTACAGGTGAGATCTACCAAATGTTAAAGCTAGAAGCTAAGTATTTAACAACTTTTTCACACTACACTAGTACTTAACAGACCTTTTAAATTAATGTTCTCCCAGGAATATATATATATATATATATATATATATATATATATAACCAGAAGTTCCCTGTATTTCACAAAAAACCAGCATATATCCATGCAATACACTTAATTCGATAAACGTGAAATTAGTTTTGGGTTTGAGCACAAGAACCATATATACTAATATTAATTTAAGGAAATAATACAGACAACTTTAGCATGCTAGGAGTTTCTGCTATCTTAAAAGGAGCACGTACACATAAATTATTGTCCGTGTACCGTGTCTGTGAAGTGCTGCTTTTAACATTCATGTCTCTTTTGCATTTAAAGGTTCCACCTACTCCCAAACAGATATGCTCCTACTAACTTAATTACTGGCTGGCTACATTTTTTGTTTTTCACTGCCTGGCTTGGTCTTAACCACCACAACCAGAACCAGGTGGCTTTTGCTTCGCTGCTGTTTCATGATTCATGGGGAAGACAGGCGGCAACTCCTGGTTGAGTGCGGTGAAGAGAGCTTTCCGGTCTCCGACCAAAGACAAACACAAGGACAAGAGAAGTTCCAAAAGAAGGGAGGATCACGACCAAGATGAAGAAGACCAAAAGGTTACATCTTTCCTTGCTTGAAACAATAATAATTATCATCATGCATGTTCTGTTGCTAACGGTTATGTCTGATCCGTTTGCAGAAGAGAGGGAAACGAAGATGGATTTTCAGGAAACCTTCCAATTACCAGGACACTGTAATACAGCACAACGAAGCATGCAACCTGACTGCTACCGTCACTGGTCATGTAAGAGCCACAGCGGTTCCTGGTCGTGATGATGCTTCCGAGGCAGAGCAGAGGCATGCCATAGCGGTGGCTATTGCAACTACCGCGGCTGCTCAAGCGGCAGTTGCGACGGCCCGTGCGGCTGCTGAAGTCGTCCGGCTCACCAGGCCTGCTCCCACTTTCACCAAACAACACTCGGCCGCCGTCGTTATTCAAACCGCCTTCAGAGGCTATCTGGTAATTACATTACATCAACATATTCATTTCAGCTGCATGCTGTGAGGCCTAAGTGACGAACATGGTCTGTGTGTATGAAGGCAAAGAGAGCGCTGAGGGCGCTGAAGGGGCTGGTGAAGCTGCAAGCTTTGGTGAGAGGCCACAATGTCCGTAAGCGAGCAAATACGACTCTGAGGTGCATGGAGGCCTTGGTTCGGGTTCAAGCCCGATTTCGGGACCAGCGCAAGCAGCACCTCTCTGCTGCGTCCCTGGAAGACAGCGGAAGCTCCATTTTAAGTGGCCCCAACAGCTTATGGAGCTCTCACTTCGCAGACAGAAAGCCCATTGTAAGAACTTCAATATGCTTGTCCTCGTGTTTCTCATACACTGCTGGGCAATGTAGAGATTTTGAGTGGCCTTTCTGATGCAGGCTAGAGATGAGAGTGGCAACAGCGAGGATTGGATTCGCTGGGACGATAATCCCAAGACTTTGGAGCAGGTTCAAGCAATGTTGCAGAGAACTAAAGAAGCTACCATGAAGCGGGAAAGTTCACTCTCTAACGCCTTCACGAATCAGGTCTATATTTAACTCGATCGGTCTCAGATGTTTTCTTGATTGGCGCACTGCGAATTGATTCAGTTTTTGCGTTTAATCAGATCTGGAGAGCTGGCAGAGAGGCAATAAGCGAGGACGAGTTAGAGTACGAGCGGAGGGTACCCAGATGGACGGATCGCTGGACAAGAGCAAAACCATGGGAGAGCTACCACAATGCCAGAATGTCCTGCGATATTAATCAAAGAGACCCCGTTAAAATCGTGGAAGTCGACACCTCGAGGCCATACTCTTACTCGAACCCTGCTTCCCAGAAGCCTTACCATCCGTCACAGCGGCATCGGACTTCTTTCTCGGCCTCCTCTCCTCTCCACAAGCTGCCATCTCCGGCGAGGCCAAAGCCAGTCCATGTTCATTCAGCCGCCAGCCCTCGCTACCACCCACTTCAGGTTCACACGCCGGCGCCGGCGCTGGCGCCCAACTACATGGCGACAACCGCCTCCACCAAAGCTCGGTCTCGGTCACAGAGCGCACCTAAACAGAGGCCTTCGACTCCGGAAGGGGAGAGGAACAGTTCGGCGAGAAAACGCCTGCATTTTCCGGCTGCTGCCGAGGCTAGCTTCTGCAATGACGGAAACGGTCGAAACCACGACTATAACTCGGGAAGTCCTCGTTTCAATAAAAATAAATCTGGAGAACATTTTGGCATGGAGCAGATGTCTAGGGAGTCCTCTTGTTGTGCAAAGAGTTTCGGCCCAGAAATCTTTCCACCATCAACCGCTGATCTCAGGAGGTGGTTGAGATAATTAAGATGTCAAAATGCTCCAACATTAATTAAGGTCAACAAACCCGAAGCCGATTGTAGATTTTGATGTTATTATGATTGTCAGCTTATTGACCAGCTTTCTTTGAGTTTACTTTGACCATTATTTGAATCCTTAGAAATTCTCGTTCTATTGCTTCAAATTTGTTTTCCGCTTGGCTCCTGAAGAAGAAAAAAAAAAGGAAAAAGCATCAAATAACCCACTAAACCTTTTGCTATTGCGTAGATTGGCTATTATAGTTTTTTTGTAGTTAAATTACCCATTAACATAATGGGTAAAATCCAAATTTAGTCCCCTAATTTTAAGGGTTGTCCTAATGTGGTCCCTTAACTCAAAAGGCGACCATTAAAGTCCCTAACTCAACTTGCGCGTCCTATTCTGGTCCCTACCGTTAGTTGAGACATTATTTCTGACGGAAATTACTTATGTGGCACCCAACTACAACGTGGTATCCTCTTTTATAACAATAAGTGACAAGATTGAAAGGATAATAAATCCCATGGTAGAATAGGCACAAATGAATAATCCTAAGGACCCAAAATGTACTTTAACTCAATATTCTTCTTCTTCCCCAATCTGCGTGTTGTTCAGTTTGCCCAGCAACCCCCCTGACGCCTTTTGCCCAGCATTGCTTGGCCTCTTGGCCGAGATATTATCCTTAAAGCAGTGGAAATTCGGGTGGTTGGCGGCGTTAGAATCGTTGAAGGAACGGTTTGTTGAATTTCCGGAGAGAGATGGTGGTTGACAAGTGGCTCGAGAAATAGAGTGTTCATGGGTTCAGCACGACGCACTTGAATTCGGCTTCCAGTTCCTTGGATTCCAGCTCCAGTGGAATCTTCTCCTCGTCGAAGGCGGAGTTGAGCTGCAGAGACAAATCAATGAGATCTTCTTTTTGGCATTTTTGTTCAAAGGCCGAAGCACGGGAGAACTCTCTGTTTCCCATTCGAGCAAAAAAATTTGTACAAGAACGACTGCCAGAAGCCGAGAAGAGACACCGATTTGAACTTCACCAAGACAAAACTCAAAGCTCTCAAGATTTATGGCAAGCTAAAGAAGGTAAAGCAACCCATCTCCCCCGCATGGCCGAATCTCTACCTTCCTGAACTCCATTTTCAACAGCAACGCCAAAAAGGTGAAGATTTGCTCCATGGGAGCGACTGAAGACGTCAGCTTTGACAGGAAATTGAAGTTCGCATGCTCGTCGAGCACCTCATTCTCTCGGTCATGTTTAAGCAAGACCACTGCCCTATGGCTACGGAGTGGGTGCAGCCGCAGATTGACCCAAATTGACCTAGAGTGTAGTCCTGCTCATCGACGAAGAAGATTGGGGAAGAAGAAGAAGATTGGGTTAAATTATGTTTTGGGTCTTTAGGGTTATTCATCTGTGTCAATTCTACCTATAGATTTATTATCCTTCCAGTCTTGTCACTTATTGTTATAAAAGAGAATGCCAAGTGGCAGTTGGGGTGCCACGTAGGCAATTTTCATCCGAATTAACGCCTTAACTGATGGTAGGGACCAGAATAGGACACGTGAGTTGAGTTAAGGGACTTTAATAGTCACTTTTTGAGTTAAGGGACCACATTAGGACGACTCTTAAAGTTAGGGGACTAAATTTGGATTTTACCCTTAGCATAATATTATCAACTGATACTGTTCATTGCTGTTACTTTTATCCAGGATGTCATATGCATACGAGGCGAATTTTCTTAGCCCCTAAACTTTTGTCCAAGATTGTAAAGCACCCATAAGTTTTTGAATTAACGATTTAGCTACCATCTCCCTTTCTTTCCTGTAAGTCGCACTTATATCCCATTTTCTTCTCTTTCCTCTCACTTAACAGTCTGTTTTTCCTTTATTGTTCATCACCCAGATTCCGGCCAGACAAATTCTCATCTCAACTACACGCGTTTCGGACGACTCGCAAGTATTCATCGGTGAATCTGAACCTTCATTGGCTAATTTGAGAGCACTCTAATCACTTTTGGAATCCCCCATTTCGTCGACGATCGCCCTCACTCTCTCCTGCTCTCGCTAGAGTTGCACTGAGCTCAGTCGTCCTAAACTTCAAAGCAAAGCTCCATTTCCCTCTGCACACTTCTCAGAAGTATATTTGCACCTTCCCAGACTTTCTTACATTCTTGCCAAAATTCCTCAAAACAAAACCAGAGCGCACGAAATTGGTTCTGTTTAGTTCATATTTGATCAGGTTCATAAGGGAACTGGTTTGATGTGGTTAGCAGTAACACAAACCTGAAGAAACCAAACAGGTCCAGTTTTGGAGTCTGTTTAGTTCATATTTGATCACTTCATATCCCCTTCCTCTGCTATTTCTCGCAGATGCTTGCTGCGAATAGCGCCTCACGGCAGCTAATTGAAGCTCGTATTAGAACCAATCGAAGATAACAAGCACAAGAGACAAACAATTTTCCAAAAACCTTGTTAATTATAGTCACCCCCATTTCTTAGTTAAGATCACTCGTCCACAACTCCCCTATGTTCTTCCCAATCCAAAAGAAGAAAACCCCAAAAACCAGATCCCATGAAATGAAGAAAAGGGAAGGCGAAAAAAAAACATAATTTTGTGGACGAGGAATAACCGAAGACGAACGAAATGATGACTCGGCCTTTGGATTTCGATTTCCCTCCTTGTTCATCCCATACTAAGAGGCATTCATCCTTCGATTCACCTCCCAATCACTAACATGAACAAATGAAAGTGCAAATATACCGTAATCATACCGCTAATTCATTGTTTGCTTGATTTCAATTTTATCTATTTGGTGTTGCCTGATGGTGTTGCATAACTAGATGGTGTTGCCCACATAGCCCAACCCCTTTTGATTTTTCCTTGCTTCGACCTACAGGCTGCACATCACCCGTTCGATGAATTTCTTCATCCATTTTTTGTCTTGTTTGTTCGAATTTGTCTTTAGTGTTATTATTTTTAATTTAGGGACCTATGTGCATCAATGAATATAGTTTGAGCATAAATATTGTAATTTACCTACGATAATGATAATGACGTGACTTTTTTTTTTTTTTTTCCTATAACAGACTTAATGAAGTATTCTCTCTATTAATTTTGTAATCAACTAATTTGCTCACATTCAAAACAATAGTGTTAGACTTCATTTCAATTACAAATGTGAGTGAGCAATTTAATTAAAAAAAAAAATAATAGTGGATGATCTGCATTATTTTTATGAGAGATTTGTCATTATAACAAGAAGGGTTCAGCGGGAGATTTGTCCCTTTTGCCAAGAAAAAAAAACTAATTTAAAGTTACCAAATATATGGGTCAAGTCTCCAAGGTTCGGTTTTACAAATAAACAAAAGGCTAACATTGAATAAAATTCAATGAAAATATTAGGAAAACCTTCTACCATCTTTTTGAAATTTGATATAAATAGTTTTAGTTTAAAAAATTTCAAATACAATATTTTCATTGTTGCATATTCCAAAGCCAATATCTAAAATCTCATTGTCTAACTTTCCTTCTACTTATGAATACACTAGCTCACATCAACAATAGTATTGAGACATGAGAAAGAAGAAGACAGACTTGAAAGCTGAAGCCGCCTTCATGGATAATTGTTGTGCTGAGGACAATAGTTTTTCAATCTCAATAGCCAAAATAATCTTATTATAAATATATTAACTTTTGTCTCATTGTGACAAGAGAAGTAATTCATCAATAACTACTTAAATATAATATATTATATTTTAATAAAGGATAAAAGCTTGGGAAACATGGGTAGATTAATTAAATTAATTTTTCTAGAATTTCTTTTTATTTTATTTTAGTTTCTTTCGTAATTGAGATGTAATTTTGATTAGTTGGTTGCATAGTTGTAATGATCTGATATATGATGTATGTTTGGTACTATTATCATGCTATGACCTTTTACAATAAAAATTAAGTTAAAAATATGCTAGAGCTATTTGAATAAACCTCGCTAGTACAATGTTTAAGGCCAATAAGACAAACACCGTTAGTACTATATTTAGGGCTGACAAACTCACTAGCATTATGATTAGGGCCGGAAGCAGCCGTTAGTGGCATGTTAAGGTCGTAATAAATTACTATACGCGATAAAATAAAGGATTAGGCACTTAAATGCTAAATGACTAACTTAAAAAGAATTCATGAGAGAGGAGGTGGACATTTATCATAAATACACTTAAAAAGATATTATTGATTGTCATGTCATCATACAAAACTAAACCAAGATAAAAAGATAAAAGAAATATGATGCACTAGAATCATGGCACTCTACTAAAAAGGGTTAAAATAAAATAGGCTATGGCCATGGCCATGCATCAAATGATTGTTGCGTATAATAGTTGTTTTTCATACACGAAAATTGCATTAAGTAAAAGACTTGGGGAGTATGATAAAACACAAGGCCTGCAAGTTTGGCAGTAGACCATATCTACATGACCTAATGAGCCATAAATTGAGAAGAGATGTTCAGAACAGACAATTCAAATTCACGAAGCATGTTAAGTGGTAACGGACCATCTCTGGAACGAACTATCTCTAATCATGACTCAATATTAACATGGAGTTTGAAGATATTGTTTGTGCGCTACTGGACTATAGCTGGCGGGGGACCATACTTATAGCTGGTATCATGAGAGATTTTACCTCTGCTAGATATCTCGAGAGACTATGAATTGGTGACATCCTTAGTTGCACTGCCTAAAAGTTATCCCGAGAGTAAGTGATGTATACACTCATCACCCTAGGTTCGTCGAATAACATTCAAGTATTGAATTAAATGATTTGATCAAAGCGACATGATTCAATCAATAAAAGAAAGTATACATATGCATATTAGTTCAATCATGTTAGTAGGATTTAGTGTTATTGTTATGATGTTGCATGAATTGTTCTTTGATTAAATTAGTATAACTTAAAGTTTATTATTCATTTATTCTTTATTGAGAGAATATTAAGACCCACATGATTGACCTGATACTTTCCCCTTACTGAGGAAATAGTGTTCACCCCTCCTTCCAACATATTTTCTTAATGGAGGACTATACGCAGTCGAATTATACTAAATTGTATGATGAGGTTTAGGATGTGAAGTAGATTGGGTGAGGGCACTCAAAAAGCTGATTGGGACTAGATTTTTATTTTGCGTTATTTTATTTCTAAAAAAAACATATAGTTTGTAGACTTTGGTTCATTATTCATATGCTAGTTTTCCTGGAATTGTCATTTAATTAGTCTGATTTAGTTTAATATTTTCATTATTTAAAAAATACAATAAAAGAAAATATTTTACCTCATATTTCTTAAATTATTTTTAATTAACTGCTTAATAACTCTGGGAAATTAAGATATTTCCTAAAATTAAGATTTATAAAATTATGTGCGTACAAGTTTTCTCTGCAAATAATGAATAAATCATTAATATTTCCAATTTTCTCATAAAATGCTAATCTTGGTCTCAATAAAATGTAGATAAAATATTAAAGTATCAAAAATTTGACTTATTTCAAAAATTAGTGATTTATTCAGCAAAAAAGTAGCCTAATTGGACCAACCCAAAAATTTTAATGGTTTATTCAGTATATTTTACTATAGTACAAAAAAAATATATCTTACTTGGAAACAAAATATTACATTGAATTACTGCCAAGTAGTCAATTTGAATTGACTCAGTGACTTCAATGATTTATTTAGCTTAAAAAACATTTATAGCTAAATTGAACAAATACAAAAGGGAAAAAAAAAAGTAATTTTGTCACTAATGTTAGGTCAATGGAGCAATTTTACTATCAATATATTCTTTGATGCAAAACTACCATTAACGTGATTGGTTGGGTGTAATTTTTTCACTGATAGTCAAATTTGCTTGTGTGGCAAACAATAAAAAGAAGAAAATATAAGTTTTAATTCTAAGTTTTCACTGCCTAAACTTCTAACCCCTAAGTTTCTGAATCTATTATTTTTATTATCATCTTCACAATTTCATTATATTGTTCAAGTTGCCCAGTCCCCTATATACGATTTTCCCTAAAAAATAAAAAGAAACAAATGAGATAAAAATCCAACAAAAAACCCGAAAACAAAACCACAAAATCTACCCAACTAGCAACAGATGTCGTCCACCCTCAAGCAAGTAGTAATGAATCATCTTAAGCAGGCAATAATGGTGAATGAACAACGAATATAGTGGTTTATTGGTCCATTGGGCCTTAGCGGCAGAGATTGGCCGCAGCTAGTCAGAAGCCTTCAAAGTATAGTTTTCACTCTATTTACCATTGGAGAAGATGGTCAAAATAGCATATTTACAAAGTTGGGTACCTAAGAGCTAATAACCAAAATTTTAGGCTCGTTTAAAGGTTTTCTCAATTTTTAGTTATTAATGTGGCACTTCCGTGTTGCAAACGTGGCACGGAATATTCTTATTTTAGACATAATATTCTTACCATTAAACAACCATTAGATACATAGTGGCAATATCACTATTTTTTATAACTTTACTGATAAAATTGCTACTAACAAATAACATTAGTGACATTTTAGCATTAAAAATGCATTGATGGCAAAATTGTTCTATCACTCTAACATTAGTGACAAAATTGTCCTTTTTCTCAATACAAATTGTTAGTAATTTGTTGGTAAAAGAGGCAATTTTGCCACTAAAGTATAGGGTTCAGGGTAATTTTGCCACTAAAGTTCTATTCTAAATAAATTTGCCACCAACATTTTTTAAATGGGCATATTTTCTATTGTCGTTAGTGACATGTCAAGACATGCTGACAGAGCAATGATGTGACAGTATTTTGTCGATGTGGAGTACACGTTGAGGCATAGATGAAAATGGTAAAAAGGAAAATTTATTGTATAGTCATTGAAGTTATATTTCTTTCCCATTTTTCACCTTAATCTTTCAATTCTAACACCAAAGCCACCATCTCCAACTTGTCTTCCTCAACCCGCTGGAAATGAAAAGCCAGAGAAGTGCACTAATAAATTCTTCCACCACGATTCCTCTTTAACTCGCTCACATAATTGCCGTATTCTTAGCCCCAACCTAAGCCCTAATCGCAGCAACCCAAATTCATGGATTTACTTAATTCTAGCGGCATTAAGTACTGAGCAATTGTTGCTTGCCCACCATAATTCACGCCCAATTGTTGCTTGTTATGTCTCGTGCGTAATCTGCCATCATTGGATAACCCTCTACTTCGTTTGCCCATTCTAGAGGTTGCCACTGTCATCGATGTCAAAACTTGAAGACAAATATACTTGTTTAGAAAATATTGATGGCAAACTGCCATCAATTACTGAGCAATTGTTGCTTGCCCACAATAATTCATGCCCAATTGTTGCTTATTATGTCTCGTGTGCAATCTACTATCATTGGATAACCCCCCACTTCGTTTGCCCATTCTAGAGGTTGCCACTGTCATCAATGTCAAAACATAATAACAAATATACTTGTTTAGAAAATATTGATGGCAAACTGCCGGTTTCAAAAACATTGATGGCAAGTATGCCACCTATTAGCTAATGTGGTGACGGATTATCCAACTCACCCACACTCTGGCAGAATATTCTTGTTTATAGTGAAATATTCTCATTGATAACTGTTATAACTGTAAATATCTCATCATTCTAAAACATTTATGGTAAATATGTCCGTTTAAAAAACATAAATAGTAAATTTTTCTGGAATAAAATTTTAATAACAAAACTACTTTAAGCACTATATTTTAGTGGTAAAATTATCCCTTTTGCTGTAATTTATCTGTTGTTTTTTCCCTAAACAAAATGAAAAAGTGAAATGTTAAATTGTAGCAGTATGTAATCAGTTTAGCCGAGATTATAGTATCTCGGGGCTCAAAAGAAAACCCCAAATGTGTCTAACAAAGCTACATAGAGATTCTACCGCTGTTCCTCGGCCTGAAAAAGTGGCGACAAAAACATTGAAATATTCACCATAAGAAGCGATACCAGTCCTTGCATGCGTTGACAAGAGATTGTTTATCAGTAAGTAAAACAACAATTACATGACATAACAAAATCAACGTCACGAAGCAACGGAATCTCTTGCGGCAGCTAGCTACATGAAGA
This sequence comes from Aquilaria yunnanensis, assembly GCA_039654915.1. Classification (NCBI taxonomy): domain Eukaryota; kingdom Viridiplantae; phylum Streptophyta; class Magnoliopsida; order Malvales; family Thymelaeaceae; genus Aquilaria; species Aquilaria yunnanensis. The sequence goes on along the minus strand of CM077596.1, from coordinate 69,063,428 downwards.
CAATTGCCTCTTTCTCCTTCAACTCGAAGAAGCCAACTTCCCGTGGCTCAACCAGACCAAACCGATGTCAGGTTTCGCTCCGGAGCTACCTGGTGTCGGACTGTTACTGCCACTACTGTCAGATAACGAGGCCAGAGCTCTCTGCAGAACCCCAGACGGCGAAGACCCTGCCGTTGCCGCTGGGCTGCACGAAGTGCCCTCGGCAGCAATCGGGGAGGCTGGATCTGAGGTAGCTCCGATGGCAGCCGCCACTTGGCGTGGCCTTAGAACCTCTGCGAGTGGCCCTCCCGGGGAAGACGCCGCCCAGGAGGCAGGGGACAACCAGCTCGAAACATTTGATTTAGCACCAACACCATGATGATCAGGTTGAGAAATTCCTACACTGCCCATCTCATCATCAATGGCGTCTTTGCCTCCAACAGTCAGGGAAAGAGGAGCGAGACAGAGATTCCCATTCGAGGAAACAGGGTTTCTGGCGCCGAGATCCGGAGTCGTGTTCACTGACGCTGCAGCTCCAGACCAAGCATCTATAAACCCCCTATCAGAATAACTCAGAGGAGCTGTGTCAGGATTGAAGAACAATGGCCAGGTATTGGTTTGCTGATCTTCTCCAGAACTGAAACTGGCTAACGAATTCAGACTCGGATGTTCATCATCATGAAGAGGAATAGGCTCTCCATTCATCATCCACTCCAAGCTCCTTCAACAGTCAAAACTCATCCACATCAGACAAGAAGACGACAAAGCAAAAGGACAAGCAGAAAAACTACAGGCGAATTCGAATCACCTGGGCTCTTTTTGGGATGATACAGAAGGAAAAACAGAACCAAAGATTGCAGCTCTCTCAGAAGCCTGATTGTCGTACAATGGCTGGGCGAGACTTGAGACGACCTGATGAGACGCTGGACCTATATTGTTGGTGAAATCAATGGTGGAAGGAGAAGGAGAAGAAGCGAGTTCAGGAGGAGGATTCGTTGAATGGCGAGTCTTCTTGGGGGGAAGTAGTTCCACATGCTTTCTTGAACGGGGACGGCCTCTGTGCATGTGGCGCTCGCAGTACTTCTGATCAGGCGCCACATCTCTCGAGCACCTCCATTTCTTTCCATCTGTCCTCCGGCACCGCCCTGGCTCGACATCCCCTCCTCTCCCCGACAACCTCAGATTCAGCCCATTTCCCACTGACCCGCAACCACAAACCAGACAAAGATCACAACTTTGTACAAAAACTAACCAAATCTGGAGACAAAAAGATCCTAGCTTTAACATCAAACATATGCATGTAAGAGAAAAAGAAAGGAATTTTACATAGAGGATGCGAAGCAGCAGAAGCAGGTGGGCTTTTGGCGATGGGGTTGAGAAGATGAGGAGGTACAGGAAGAGAGGCCACCATATACTTGTATATAATGGTTTGTCTCTCAAGCTCCTTCCACTGCGCTCTCGTAAAAGGGAACTCCAAAGACATCACTTCTGTCACGGAAATCAGAAACCAAAGTCTCTCTCAGTTTCAGTCAAACTAAAACAACAAACAAACGGCGCCCTTTTTTTCTAGTAGTAATTTCTTTTCTGAGACGAATAAATAGAAAAGATTAAAACTTTCACTGACTTGGAGTCTAGAACAGCTAAAAAAACAACACCAAAAGAGAAATGAAAGGAAAAGACAAAAACTACATGTACCTGGGGATTTGAAGGGTATGTGAGTATGAGCAGTGGTGGAAGAAATGTCAAACTGAAAAGGCTGCAGCAGAAATTCCCCTTCTCCACCACCAGCAGGAGAAGGAATACTAATGGAAGGCTTAGGCCTGCTGTTGCTGTTACAGGTGGGACCATCAGCAATGCCCGCTTGGTTAGGCGGTGCAAATGGACGGCTGCGATCATCCTGAGGAGCCATCCTCCTGGTCATCATCATCTTCCAAGTTAATGATTCATCAGCACCAACAGCCTCACCACTTCTACCCTGTTTGGCTGCCTTGCCTGAGACGCCAAACCCTTCCATTTCTCTTAATGAATCCATTTATTTTTCCCTATTGGGGAACCTGCCTTTTCCTCCAAACAAGCATGCACAGCCCCCCCCAGTTCCTGAAAAAGAACAACTTCTAATTTCTTAACTGGCTTACTGGTCACTACCAGCTACTACAAGAAGGGACGGCCTTTCGATTTTGAATCTGGCAAGAGAAAAGGGCAGATATATTTGCTTTCTCAAGAAAATAATTAAAGCTTTTATTTTTTATTTTATAAACATGAATATTTGCCTCTCTCTATAAAAGGACAAATATTTTAAGTGCCAGACGAAAAAAGAGACTCTCTTTGCAATTGGCAATGGCTAGGTGAAATGAATAGTGTGGGGGTTGATGGGGGGTTTTATGATATGAGGATGGGTTGCCGCCATTCTTGGCCATTGCTATGCTTCCATGCTTCCAACATTCGCACCGTGGAAATAGACAAATTAGTAAAAGCAAAAAAAATCACTCTCTCTCTTTCCCCCTCTCACGTCTTTCATCATTATTGTAGCATCTATCGTTTTCTGCCATGCAAGATAAATTGCCGTACAAATGCAACCCACTTTTTTCTTCCTTTATTTATTGTTTCTGAAAAGAAAAAATCATGGAGGATTTTTTCTTCTTTCTTCAATTTAATGGGCATCGTCCCCATCCACTCATATTCCTGCCACTCCTGTAAATTAAAAGTAGCCCAAGAAAGTCAACAAGGTCTCGCACAAGTCATGGAGAATCAGTTTGATTTGTTATTGTGGTTTATGTAGCAATAGGAAACAAAACAGCTAGCAAAAGCAAGTTATTATGGTACGTGTAACATAACGGTGGTACGGAAGAAGTGAAACACTTAACAAACTACTGAGTTGTTGAATCGTAAATTTTCTTCTTCTTCTTATAAGTGTGTGTATTTTCTTCGTCAGATTTAACGTATGTGGTAGTGTAGAAGGAAATCTGTTTTGTTTGTAATGAGGATTGACAGCGAAGGAAAAATAGGCAAGCGCCTTTTGTCGTTTTGATCGTGCGGTTAGGAATTAGGACCGAGTTTCGATTAGGAGACAAAATTGCATCGGGAGCCGCACATGAAAAATGGGGCCACTTCAGAGGCTATGCGCCACCTAATTGTCACCGCTTGCCGATTAACGCGCATGAACCTCAGCTCCTAACATGTAATGTACGACCCACGCGCTTGTTTGTGGCCTTGAAATACTTGAGCTCTACATTTAATTCATTTTAACTTACATTAATTTAAGTAGTTCGGTTGAGATTAAATCAATTAATTGGTTCAAATTATTCCCTTGATCAACTCTCAGTAAAAAATAAGATATGTAAATGGGGTAGGGGTTGAGCATATTTACAGGTTTATGCAATGGTATGATTTTTTTCTTTCTTAAAGTTTTGGGTAACCCAAGAACAGCAAGCACCCAACTATCCTCCAATTCTAGTCTCCTAAGGTACTGCAACCCATTGTGAGTTGCCTTTCCCTAGCGACCATCTGCTCTGGATCTGGTTCCCTACATATAGCTCATTTGGGAGCCCAAGTCAGCCAAACTTCCTAGCCTGAATTTTTCAATCTTCTTCATAGGTCATCATCATCATTCACTTGGGTAGAATTGTCATTTGACCTCCCCATTCTATTCTTCTCGTTTGTTGATGCCAAATCCACCATTTGTTGACTGACCCGACCACTCCAACTTCCTCTATTCGTGAGACAGTGGCTGGTTGAGGGGTTAGGCCCACAGTGTCAATGCTTTGTGGTGGTGAGAAAGGAGGATAGCTTGGCAAAGATCCTGGTTATGTCCGACTGGTCCTTAAGTTGTGAGAGGAAGGGTTGACAGAAATTAGAGAAGTCAGAAAAGCAGAGTGAATTAGACAAAAAATAAAAGTGGCATGCAATGTAAGATGAACCAAGTTCATGCCCACTTATGTTTTCCACGCTCACAGCTCCCTTTTAACACCATATTTTTATGTCTTTGTTTGCCTAAAATTAATTTTATTTAAAAACCAATATTATGTAGATGAAATAATCTATTGAACATACAATTTTTATAATCTTACTAAATTTTTATAAATTTTTCTAGTTTTAGGTATTAAAAAGGAAAATTCATAAAAATTTAATATCATCATAAAAATTAACTTTCAAATGAAGTGTTGTATCTACATAATATTGGCTTTGAAATAAAAATTTGTTCTAGGCAAAAAAATTAAAAAATAAAAATAAGATATTTTAAATTAAGTTGACTTAAGTTAAAACAAGTTGGAATCCCGATTTGAATCTTATAGTCACTTACCTTATACTAAAGTGTGTTATCATGAACATACATTTAATTAAACATAATAGCTTTAGCTGTCAGTAATAGCTTTTTTCAAATTGCAAAACTTTGTCTCCTCTAACCATCGATGTCGTGAAATAACGATGCAACGCTTCATCATCACACGATTGATGGCCGATCGCCTCCAGATTCCAACCCTCACATTTAGATTAATGACTGCTCAACCCTAATCAAGGCCGGTGGTTATCTTATTATACCAACCCTAATCAAGGCCGGTGGTTATCTTATTATACCATGCCCACTTGCTCAACCTCAATCTAGTGGTAACAACGACAATGAGATCATGTAGGTGAGCGGTAATGCCGAAATCCTGAAGGCAAGTGATAATTAATGCGATGCGGAAGCAAACAGTGTTATACAAAGATGAACGGTGGTGGGACTAAGATATGGAAATTGATGAGAATATCGTGTTATGCCCAAAAATTGAGTTTTACGTATTATTTTAGATACTATTATATGTTACTTAAGACACTTTTAGATATTTTTCTAAACATATTTTCTTATTAATTTAGACACTTATATTTTTTGAGGAAAAACAAATTATTTGCAAATTATTTCAGATACTTTTATATATTTCTACAGACAATTTTCATATTCATTCAACCAAATTTATTTACTGTTTTCAAACACTTATTTTTGGAGATAACAAATTCTTTGCTTTTAGGTTAAGATATTTTTACATATTTCTTCAGATACTAGTGAGGCCGTGATGGCAAAGAATGCATAAAGTTTGTGTAGCTAGGTTGGGGACAATGGGGAGGAGCTAGAAGTTAGAACTTAGTTAGGATTAAGCTTAGGGAATTAGGTTGGGCTGACATTAGTTTATGGGCAATTAATTAGTTTATGGTTTTGGGCTAAGATAGGCTAAGGTAAGAATTGAAAGACATGGTGGCATGGGCTAAGACAAGAATTTCGGACTAATTGGGTTAATTCGGGTTGGGCATGAACTAACTTGAATTTTGCTTTTTTAAAATGTGTCAATTAGGATCAATCTAAACTACACTTTTCTACACTCTGACCGACCCTAACTTAATATTTCTTGTCTAGGCCATTATCTTTCACCCTTGTTTTTACTTATTGCTTTGAAACTTTTATTTTCTCAAAATAAAAAAATATCGATATATTATTACACATATTTTCATATATTGCATCGTACATTTTTATATATTGTTTTAGACACTTTTACATATTAATTTAGATACTTTTACTTATTTCTTTAGATACTTTTAGTTTTGAAGGGAGTAAATTATATGTATATTGCTTCATATGTTTTTACATATTACTTTAATCAATAATAACATGATCTAGAGGCAAGTAACGATGACATGATTTAGGGACGAATGATGATAAGATGATTTAAAGGTACCGATCAGTAGATAAGTTTTGATTTGAATGTGACGAGTGATTGGAGAATTCCTGATCTAAAGTCTACTACAGGTGGAATAAGAGGAACATATGGTAGGAGGTAACGGTGATGGTGAGTGCTAAGAGTAAAGCGGATGTTTGTCTTCGAGAAGTTTTGTCAATTTTTGGGATAGTTGGTGGATTATATATGGTGGACAAATATTCATTAATGCATCTAATTAAACATAACTGTATAATATAATAATTAAGCTTGGACCCTAATACCGTATTGATGGACTTACCATTATTCTTAGAATGTGTTTGTATGTCATTCTTACGAGTAAATCGGTGTGATTTAAGTGTTGTAAGTTTACTATTTAGGTGTTAAATGTTATTTAGTTTAACTTGGATATAATGTGTGATATGTGTTTTGCTTAAGTATTGATAGCAAAATAGGGACCCTATTAACCAAGTCAGGCAAATGAACCTTCAAGTTACTAATACAAGTATGATGTAAACCTAGGAACTTGTGCTTAAAGACAATCTCATAGCCCCAGACTATACCTGTGAGGAACCCTCGAATGATTAAGGTTGGCTCTCATAAGTGGTGAGAAAGTTATAAATAATAGGATTTTAAAACATACTTTGGAGTGCTATGTGAGTCCCTTTAATAAAGCTAAAACAGATCTGTTTGTGCCATAGAGTCTCATTAGTGTTGGATTTCCTTTCCATATACGAGTGTTATTCCTTTTCAACTTAGATGTCAGCTTACTAGGCCACATAAGTGGTGAGTCATGCCCTACTAGATCATCTGGGCTATTCGGGCCTCAGTATTGGGCCTTAAGCCCCTATATAGTTTTAATATGTCCTCTTTTAAAAAATCTAGGATAAAGGTGCATTTTTGTTACGCTTATTGGCATAGAATAATGCCTCCCTTATAATGAAGTGTTCATTGTAATAGGTGGCTCCTAAAGAATGAAAGGGTAACAATGCCCCATTTGGAGAATAATAGGCAAAACAATGCTTCTTAGATATCAGGGAGGTGAGATTACGGCTCTTAGGTAACATGAAAGTCCTGTTGGCATTTTGATTAGACATTTGTCCTACTCTAACGGCAAGATGAAATTTGAAATGATGCTTAATTAAAATGTGTTAGGTGTGATTTGATGGCATGCAACATTTGTAGAGATCAAAGGTCACGTGCTATGTTCTTGTTGGCTTGCATAGATGGATATAATGGCAACAATTTTCAAGACCGGAGATGAAGAAAACCTTCTGGCGTTACAAAGTTGTGGTTTTCTCCCTCCATCTTTTTACTGTTTCCCTTACTTCCATGTTGCAAAAATTATTACTTCATCTTGCTTTTTGCTCTCTGTTATCCTATTGTCTACTCATTTCCAACTACTATTTTGGTGCTCGCATATGTAGGATTCTCATCATCATCTTCTCCACAACTTCAAATCAAAGGTATATTTTGTATCATTTAATTTATTTAAATTTTTATTTTTCCTCCCTCATTCTCTCCACCATATCTAGTTGCCACTCTTACTTTTGTTTTCTTCTGTAATCTTATATCGTGCCTCGCAAATATGAATTAGGAAAAGGTTGTTGTGGCCACTTACTTTACTGTCATTATGGAGTCCCATACCAAAGGGAAAAAGAAGAATGTGTTGTTCTCCCCCAATCTATGAGAGCTAAAGGGAAAAAAAAATTGCCCTTATGATAAAAGAATCATTAAGGCTGAAGATTGCTTTTCGATTGTGATGATGGCCCACCAACATCTGGTCAATGATTAAGAGTATGGATGATGAATTGCTTGATGCCACCAAGGACAACCTCACCATCTTTGTTGCCCAACTCTAAACCGGGCTCAATTTCTCTTTCCACCCTCTGATCAACCAATTTTTGTAAATTCTATCACATTTATAACTCCTAGCTTGCCCCCAACTCATTCAGCCACCTAAATTCCTTATTATCTGCTCCAACCTCAAAAAGACCAAACCCTAATTGATGTTTTTCTTCAATTTTATACCTTTACCTTGAATAAGGGCTCAATTTTTTTTTTCATATTACCCTTGTCTCATACAGGGCAATAAATTTGTTACTTTTACTACCCGTAAGGATTCCTGGGAACTATGGAAGGATCGCTTATTCTTCACCCTTAATAGCCCTTAATGGTAGTTTTTTTTTTTTTGTCAATGGACTAATCTCCCGCCCCAAGATATGTACAAATGCCCCATGTTTGAGGGTTCAGAGGGATAGAATGAGTACAAGGGATTGATAGCATGGCTAGAGTCTATTGCCATCAACAAGAACTTTGAGGGCCTCTTTCCTCTACCCTACTAAAGGATTTGCAAGATGATCCTCTGATAGGTGGGTATCAGCCAGGCCCATCTAAGCTGCACCATATTTCATTATTTGATTATTGCAATTAATTATTTGGTGTAAAACTATGTTAGGTTAGTACTATTTATTTTTTTGGTAAACATAATCTATTACATTTTACTACAAGAGTAAAGATAAGAGTGAATTATACTAAACCTAAAGGGTGAAGAGATTTGTTATGTGAAACCCAGATGACTTCGGTTGCAATTAGCTAACTTCTGAGGTGCCTAGTTTGTATGGAGTGCGAAATCATTTATTAAACTCTGGCTTCACCCATGGGTGTCATTCTTTATTATTGTCATGTTGACTACTGTGAGACTATTAATATCTATGTTATTTTTAAGCATCATTAACAGCTACTTTCCTCTTTGCTTCCAAGTTGATTTTATATCCTATTTTTAACAATTGTGCAATTCTATTTGGTTTTAATTGTGGTTTATCTTGCACACTAGATCCATCAACAAACTACAAAAAAAAAAAAAAATCTTTTTGAGTATAAATTAGAGCAAAGATCCATTTACACCAGTGTAACTGCTTACACCTTTGTCGTCATTTGATAGTTCTTTATTTGTTACCAACATAATCAATGTAACTGCAAATTGAATATTCCAATCATGAAGATCATATGCAATAATTTTTAACTTGATTCAATTTGTTAATTCTTATAATGTATTCTATAAAATTTGAACTTTATATTTTATTAAGAAAAATGGCTATCATTAGAAAAAAAAATTGTTAAATTTTTTTTAGTAATCCAAAAATTGGCATGTACGATCCAGATTCTAGATGAATAACATTTTAATTCTAATTATTATATTGAATATTTCAATCATGAAAATCATATACAAAATAATTTAACTCTATTCAGTTTATAAGTTTTTATAATTTATTGTGTAAAATATTTAACATTTGAAATTTATTACTAAAAATGTGTTTATTAGGAAAAAAAATATATGAAATTATTAACTGATCGACAATTTGACATGTATATTCTAGATGAATAATATTTTAAATTTAACTATTTGTTTATTATAATTTTGATTCTATATGAAATTATTAAAGCGAGTAAACAGTGTAAATGGTTGCACTAGTATAAAAAGATTCCCTTGCTCTTTTTAGAATGCACCTAATCATTTCCTCATTCCTAAAAAAATTAGCTAATTTTCTTTTTGAAATATCCAGAAAATGTTTAACCATTTATTTTGTTTTTACATATAAATTTTCTTACTACCCTCATTTAAATTCTCATCATCACTACACAAAAACTATAAAAGAAATTTTTTAATAATTTTTCAAAATTTGATTACACAAATTTAAAAAGGAATATTTTTTATTTTTAAAATTTTATTTAAACTATCACTACACAAAAAAAAAAATAAAAAGAATTTTTTTAAAATTTAGTTTCATGACTAAAATAAAAAGATACTACATACATTGCAATATTTGCGTGCAGAGAAATAGTTTATGATTTATAGAATGGAAGGAGTATTTATTAATATTAGAGTGGAGTTAGAGACACCCATTGACCTCTACTGTTTCCACCTCTTATGAAAAAATTCACTATAACATACAAGTGGAATACTAGCCGGTGATTTGGTGGCTAGATGGTTACAATTTCTCTTTGGTAACAAAAAAATTGTTCATCGGTCAGTCACCAAAACCATGGTCCCTAAGGGTTAGTAATCGACTTGGTACCCATAAAAGACGATTTCTAGATGACAACCGTCTCACAGCTGTTAGCAAGCAGTGATGAGCAGAAAAATCCTATTTACGTGTATTTTGGGACAACAATGACCATGATAGAAGAATAGATCAGAGAGATTATTGCCAATTTGTGTAGAAGTGAAGAGGAAAATATTGGGTAGATCATTAGGAATTGGGTGTAAAGGAGACAATGGAGATGATTAATGAGGTAAAAGAGATAGATGACAAAAAAGATTAAAGAAGATTTTTTATAGAAGAATTGAAAAGCTTTTCACCAAGATAAGCTATTAATTTTTTTAGATTTATGACTCAAATTGTAATATGGGATATGGATTGATGAGAATGACCATCCTATCTACCTTTTCTAAAAGGAAGATTCAAGAAGATTTTTATAAAAGAATTGAAAGGCTTTTCACCAAGGTAAACTGGTTATTTGTTTAGATCTATGGCTCAAATTGTAAAGTGGGTTGATATGAATTGCAAGCATCGATAAATGAGAATGACCATTCTGGCTACCTTTTCTAAATTAGTAATTGATTTATCTACCAAATTTTGGTGGCCATAAAAGACAGTGATTAAAATGGTCGATAAGGGTAACCATCTTAGAGAAAGTTATGGCGGCCAACTAAAGTCAATGGTTATAAGATCACCCCAAAGCTTAAGGACACATTTAGCAATCATTTTGGCCATCATTTAAGTAACCATTCTAGTGACTAAAAAAAATGGTGGGTCAGACAGACATCCTAGGCCTTCAGCAGCTTTTTTATGACTATTTTGGTGGTGACCACAAAAACAATCACCAAGGATGATCGATATTGTCAGCTCTATTGTAATGAATGGTAAATACATGTATAACTGTAAAAATAAGTAAATGTAGAAATGGCAAAATTGACACTAATGTTTAGTCGATCAGGCAATTTTGCAACCAATGTTTTTCTAGACAAAATTGGCATCAACTTTATTTGTTAGGTGTAATTTTGCCACACGCTATTAAAATTGGTTATGTAACAAATGTGAAAACATGGGAAAAGTCTAAGTTCTCAAGGCTTTCTTTATCTAAAACCCTAGCCCAACTAAGTTTTTTAATCTATCAATTTTATCATTGTCCTTGTCATCCTTTCATGACAAGTTCCACCAATAGCTTGACCATTGCTCATAGCGTTTTCTGCGTGTTATTGTAAGGAGCATTAGCAATCCATCTCTCTAGCAATTCCTTTGATGTGATCTTTTGTTGCTTTCATTATTGCTTTGCATCTCATCTAATCATAGAGTTAGGCCAAAATAAAAATCATTTTCTCAAAATTATTGATTCACCGCGAGGTGAAGAAATAACCCAAATCAGAGACATGAACCAGTTTAGGATCTTGAGCCCGATATCCATCTCGCTCATGTACAAAAGGCGATGGTGTGGCCAGTGATGGCAACAATAGTGGATATAATGGGGGAAGACTGAAGCCCAAATGACATGAGTGGGTATGAAATAATTCTTTAAATAAAATCTCAATACATATAACATTACTCCTACCAAAATTAGCAAGAAAAGCATTACATGCCTTTTTATTGTGGCATTAGTATATTTATAGGGGAAGCAAGATATGGATAGTGCACCTAGGACCTCAGGGAACTGGGAGCCGAGAGGCAACCTGGTGTCCTCATTATTCAGCCTAGTTGACTAGAATATTGCTTCTTTCTTATACGCATTAAGACCAAAGCAAAGATGTGACTAGACATGAAAAGTTATGAGCATGAAGTGACCCAAAAAAAAAAAAAATAGAAAGAGGGGAAGGGGCGTGGGGAAAAATTACTTGGCTAAAGTTTGTATGATTGAGGGCACCTACCTACCCACAGACCATAGTAATGGATGTCCCTGTATTTGGCGTTGCTTGAAGCAAGAAGGCGCTCTCTGCCTTGTGCCTATATGAAAATGCTGCGTACAAGAGATTATAGCATGTTTGTTTAACATATTATTTTTATTTTTGTTAATTCTCACTTAATTTATATACTAATTAGAATTCTATAATTTGAAAAGTTAAAAATTTATTTTAAATTTTCTTGAAAAATAAGTATTTTTTAATAAACTTGTTTTTTAAGTTGGTTCAGGTAAAAAATTGTGATAACAATTTTTTATTTAATGATTGCTAGGTAGATAAGGTGTGAACTTCTAAATGATATTGACCTTAGACAAAAAAAATCAATAAATTTTCAAATAATGAGTGTTTAATGAATTTTTAATCAATAAAAATGAGTTTATACAATAATATTTCTTTTTACAAAAAGAGAGAGATTAAATGGTGATGTACGTTCAAAGAGAGAATACAAAAATTTGCGCTTACTTATTTATTATCCATATATTTTTTTAAAGGGTTTTTATGTTGTTATGTCCAAAAAAAAGGAAGAATATTGTATTTATTCCTCATAAAATGGAAACCAGTATCACTTATTGTGGTTATTGTTTATTAATTATATCCTTTCCGTCGTGTTAAGCATAATTAATGAATCATTCGACGATGTGATTTCCATTGTTCGTAGACGTTAAAGTTTTGCGAAGTACGAATTCCAGCCCTCTTGTCCGTTCTTAAACATTCCTATCAATGATACTGGACTTTTCTCTTTCTTTTTTTGTTTTTTAATTCAAAAGCAACTAGAGTAATAATATTTAAGCTTTATTTAAAATAACTTTTGTGATTACTATTAGGGCTTTAGATAATTTATTTAATGATATTGCTAAAATAATTGAAGCTAAAAATTACTATTGGGTAGTTCTTTTAAATTCTAATGTTAATTGCTAACTCTAACATTAAACGGCCTTAGCCATTCTGGTAGAACCGCATCAACCATGTTCAGATTTCTATTTTGCTACCCACTTCCAACAATTCTATAGCTATTGATCGAGTTCATTTTACATTAATTTTGACATATTATTATGCATTTCTTTATTATTTATTAGCTATTGTGCATTTAAAAAGAAATAATGCATTGTTATGCATTATTCTTACACAAAGTGTTTATTCACCAAAATCATCAATTTATTGAAACTTTACTTTCAAAGAAGTCTAAAGCATAAATTATGAACAAGAGATTGGAAGAGCGGCGGGTTGAAAAAAAAATCCAATGAGATGGAGACATGAACAAATAAAAAATTATAGCGAGAATTTTAGAAACCGACGTATTTTGCAGGGTTTCAAATTGGAATTTTAACCCATGAATTTCCATTTTTAAATTCCTTGATATTTTCAAATTCTTTTCTTAAAAATATCCAAACAAAAGAATTTTACTCCCAGAATTTTAAAATGTCAATGTAAAATGAATTTTCATTTAAAATTATTCTATCCTAATACAACGTAATTGAAGCTACACTTGCCATGCATGAGGTTCAAAATGTACATTAAATATCCCATATTTTTTTTTTCTCTAACTTTAAACTCATAGTCTAATTTCTATATTATATAGCAATCTTCTAGCTAGTAATTTAAACTATATACAAAATAAAAGTGTTTATGATTTATGAAAATTTAAATTATTAATTTTTTCTTCTCTTGCAAATACAAGACAATCTGATAGCTATTTTATAGTATTTTTTTATAACAAATGAATTATTAAATTATCATTATTTTATTTTTATAAATATAAAATAATATTTCTTTATACTAGTGCTGAAAAAAACATGGGGTAGTTATAGATTTTGAAACTTTAGGTACAAAGTAATTTTTATTGAAGTGCTGTAATTACTAACTCCAAATTACATACACTTTGCATTTTCTCTGTTATTTTGTAAAATTGTTACGTAATTTTTACTGAAGTAGTGAAGTGCCGCAAAAAGAAATCTGCCAATAATTGTCACGTAAATGTTTTTTTTTTTTTCCGAAGAGAAATTTATTATAGAAAACAAAAGGCACAAGCTTCATCTTAAATGAGAAGATGAAGGAACAAACAAAGATTTAAGCATCCTAATCCTAACACTCCAAATCCAACAAATTAATGAACCCGAAATAGCTTTAGCCCAAAAAACGAAATAATGCCACCCTTAGACCCAAGGAACAGAAGACACAAAAACTCCCCCTGATCTTTTGATAACAACCATAACCAACTCTATCTTAGCACAAGGTAAAATATTGGCCGGCTCACGTAAATGTTGGCCAATAGATTTAGAATTGTCAATTAACTGCTTGATAGTTTTTTTTTTTTTTTCTGTCTGTCTCTTTGCGAAACAGTTAATTTCTTCTCATGTAATGTTGAACAGGGCGATAAAGGAAGCACGAAGATGACAGATAAGTGTGTCTGTTTGGGTGCAGAAAATTTTAAACTATACACAGACTAGTGTTATTTAGGAGAGTTTAGTTAGTGGTAGTAACCCTAATTAATTATAATTCTGCTTTTAGCTAGCAAGAGAAATGTTGATATATTAAAAAAAAAAAAAAAGGGAACATGAGAACGAAAGTGTTGATATATAGTACATGGGGATTCTCAGCTAGTCAGCTCCCCTTAAGGGAAAAAAATGTATACTCCCCGTTTTGCAGACATTGGCCATTTTATTTTATTTTTATTAAAATTTGACTTAAATATGTTTACATAAATTTCATTGTAAAAAAATTTAAAAAATTATATTTATAAACTAGAGTTTTTAAAATATTATTTTCAAAGAAAAGGTTTATATTCCTATAAGAAATTTTAAAAGAAAAAAATATGAATTAATTGTTGTGAATAGTAAAAATAATGAGTTTTGGGAAACGAAGAATATGAAAAGTTAAAAATAGTTACAAAGAATGAGTTATGGGAACGCGAAGCCCATAACTATGCATGCTAGCTCGGTAATGAGTAGCAGAAATTAGAAAAGCAAGACATGTATATATGTCTGGTGAGTGGGAACGTACAGATATGTTGTGTTGGGTGAGCCATGCCTGCATGTTGGCTTCCCGTTGGCACTACGAATCGCTACCACCGCCAAGGGGACAGACCCCAACTTCTATCTCTTCTGCATTATCATCTTCGATTCTTGTGTGGTGCCCCCAAAATCTCTTCATTATTTGCCATATATATATATATATATATATATATGATCATTACAGAATAATTAATATTACTATTGAAATTGCGAGCTTCAAGATCCAAGTGGGCGCATGTGCTTCCGAAATGGGTTCCTTCTTTTCTTCGCTTCTTTTCCAAAGTCGAATCATTCCCCAACCAACTCACCGTGCACATTGCCCCGCCACTCACTATCTCCTTCCATTATGCTCCTCATGCAACTTTGTCAAACTCGGCTTGGAGGCTAACTAGAAGTAGTGGTCAGGTGATGAGCCAACTGGTTTAACCGGTTTGGCTAACCACAAATTACATTGGTCTTAATATAGAAGCATATATCCTACAACCGTGCCAAGCATGCCCTGCTGCTGACGTTCAAAATATAACTTATTTGCATATTTTTTTTCATATATAAGCCATATAATGACATTTTACTATTTTATATTTGATAATAAAATAACATTTAGTTTCAATGCATGCATAGCCAATCATTGAGATTTTAAAATTAAAATCTCAAATATTCCAAAAGCATGCACAAATAAGAGCATCAATATAGTCACAACCATGGCATTTTTTGTTTCTTGTTTTTTGAACTTTGTAATTTCAGGTCAAATAGTAAAACATCAATTCAAAACAATTGAGCCAAGAGTTGCCAATCCCATGTGCTAGGAAAAAGAGTGTCAAACCCGCATAAATTTGGTCTTAGTCAAACAAGTCACCAAGTCTTTTGGGGTTTGATCAGGCTTAAACCTAAGCAGGTTTAAGGGTACTACTCATCCTACTATGCAACCTAAGTTGTGGTTGTACTGGTTCAATAAGTCAGGTGAGTCAGGTTTTGATAACACTATTCTCATCATTATGTTTATGGGTTCAGATCAATTACCCTAGCTATTCCACTTTCCATCTTCGTTGTATATAACTTAGATCACACAATAGTTCAAAACACTTCCCTAGTCTTAATATTTCTGAGCCATTTTTCTTTTGAGTGTTTTGTAAAGATAAGTTGTTTTCTTAAATTAATAGAGCAAAAATGATAAATAAACCACTAATTTTTTTGGAACAGCTTGAATTGGCCACTAATATATATTTTTTTCATTCAAAAAAATTACTAATGTTATTCAAAATAGCCAAGTAAATTATTAACATTATCCAAATAGCCCAATTCATTCACTCATCTTTGAAATATTAAAAAACTGCACCATTGTCTTTTTGAATTTGACAAAATAGATCCACTTGGTTTAAAATAATAAAAATAAGCCACTGTCGTCTAGCCCCCACAAGATCTTGCAAAAGCCTCCCTTGCGTCACTGTTATACCGAATGGAAGAAGAGCTTGAGTTCGCAAGCCGCATCCTCCTCCGCCTCACCAATCTCATCGCCACTGAAGTCCCTCACTACTGCTTATAATTGTCCACCATGAGTGTCGCACAATTGGCATCACTGTGAATGGAAGAGAAGAATCAAAGATTGTGACTAATGAAAGGTTGTGAAGGCTGTGATTGTGGTGGTAGTAAAGCAAAATATGAACCCATAAGTGACGTTACTGCTGATGAAGAATGAGGAATTATGGGTGAACATTGTGATTATGGCTACGATGGCCTGAAAAATGAGCTTATCGGCTTCGGTAGAGAGGTAGTGGGAGAACAAAGTGGAGATGATGATTGAAATATTAGACCCACAAACTTTAAAGGTGTTGAGAGTAGAAAGAAAAAATATATGGACTAAGCTTGACATTTTACAATGAGATTTCATTAGACCTAACGGTCAACATTACAATAATAGTGATTTGAGCCACCTTAGAAATGTTAATTGTTCGTTTGGAAAAAAAAAAAACATTAGTGGGAAATTCAAGCTAGCTTGAAAAAATTAGTGGTTTATTTGTTATTTTTGCCAATTAATAGTTATTTGTTATTGAATTTCCTGATTTCCCTTTGAATAACTAATGTATGATAGACAATGATTATTTTTAAATGGTAAAATTTGAAAATATGCTAAAGGAAAGAAAGTTATCTAGAACTTTGTGAAAGGTAACTGGTTCAAAAAAAATTGCTAATGGAGTAACACATTGTGTGATTTGATGAGTTACAAGGTTTGAGAGCCCAATGCATTGCACCGAGTAAGAGTTTCATGTTCAAAGTTTGTTTTTAAGCTTTTTTTTTTCTTTTATGATTGTCAATTTGTTCATCCAACTCATGAGCATATTATTTTTGCCCTTTAGTTCCCAAACTCTTCTATCTAGTAGTTGGCTTTCCAGTTAAATATGATTTTATTTCAAAAATAAAATTATAATAACATAATTTACCATATCTTACTTTAGTTTGTGATTTTTTAGTTATTATTAGCTGTACGCATATACATTATTTTGAAAATATACATAAAATATAAGAAAAGGAAATCTAAAAAAGTTAAACATATGTTTTAAATGGGTTTGCAAGTTATGCCTGCATACTCGCAGGACCAATATTATTTGAACTTGATTACTCATGGTAAGGGTTTGGGCTAGCTAAACTCAATTCAAACTTGATCTATTGACATCTCTACAATGGCAAATCAAGCGGATGACCAAATTATCAAATGGAGAAGTTTAGGGATCAAAAGGTCATAAATAACATACCTAGCGACTCGAATAAAAGTTTGACCATAAAATAAGAAAAAGCATAAAAAAAGAAAGCAAAAAAAAAGGGGGGCGTTACTATTCATAAACAATAATTTGGCCTACACCTTTTAATATATAGTAGTTGAAGGAGGTT
Source organism: Aquilaria yunnanensis (assembly GCA_039654915.1). Lineage (NCBI taxonomy): Eukaryota > Viridiplantae > Streptophyta > Magnoliopsida > Malvales > Thymelaeaceae > Aquilaria > Aquilaria yunnanensis. The sequence continues at coordinate 69,045,906 of CM077596.1, read as the reverse complement.
ATTTTTTACCCGTACTTTGTAGCATGTATTTTTTTTCTTAAAATTTTCCTTAAAATAAATATCAGAAATAAATAATGAAAAAATTTAGCCATAAAATTTTGCTAGTAAATTAAAATTTTAATTTATTTTAATTTTAAGTTGGGTGTTCTTTATATCATGTTCTTATCATTCAGATGATTAATTATGTTTGAAACATAACACATGTACATGCCTTGAAATGATGAATATTTTTTGTGTCACTAAAGAAGAATTCACTAAAAAATTTCACCTTTTATCAATTCAAATTCCAATATTTAATATTGATGAAAATTTTATTTAGAAAAATTTGCTTTTAATTTTAGTAGTTATGGAAAAAATTACTTTATTAAACCATATAATCTTTTAATTAAATAACTCATTCTACAAAACTCAACTCATAAAGATTAAAAGAAAAAGAAAAAATTGGCCAAAAAATTCAGGGACTAAGAGATGAAATGGAAAAGCTTTAGATATTAAAATTTAATAATTGATGGTGACCATTGTTTTGCTCTAGAAGATAGTATATAAAAAAAACAACAACAAAAAAATTTAAGACCGAAAGAGCACATAGAAAAAATATAGTTAAGTAGTTATTATTTATTAAGTTTGGGACTAAAATGTAACATGGGTCGAAATTAGTGACTGAAATGAGAAAGTAAAGAAATTCAAAGACTGAAATCGCAATTTAACTATAAGAAAAAGTAAAATAGGCAAACACTCCCAAAATTACAACATAGGCCCCCGGGATATGATTTCCTTGAAAGAAGAGGGCCAAATCAATCATATCTAACGAAAAAGCAAAAGCGAAAAAAAAAACAAAGGCATTAACACTGTTGATGAGCAATGTTTGGCACTGTTTATGTGCAAAACTCACGGCTTTTAGAATATAGTTATAATATTTGGGACATGTAAGGGATGATGAGATAGAGTGAGGCACGTGATTTCTACCATGCATAGCATAATGCTAGATGTGTTAACATTTTTACAAAATTTTCTCATAGTAAAAAATGTGCCATGTGAGTTAGAAACACATTCAATTAGGGTAGGTCCTATATATAATTCAATTTTGTATCCAGCCATTCTTTTATACATCCCAAGTTTTTTGCCTTAAGTTTAACTTAACTTTATTTATCTTAATATTTTCTAAAAAATTTTTAAAAAATAATATTCTAAAACTACAAAACTTATACATTTTAAACATAACTTTAAAATTTTAAAAATATTAATATAAATAAATTTATGTCAAACTTAATTTGAAAAACTAAAATGATATAAAGAACTTGAGATGGAGGTAATAACAATTTTAGCAATTTGATATTTTTTGTACCCAGAAGCATTATTACAAGTATACAAGACAAAAATATATTATTATACTAACTAAGGGGAAGGGTGTGTCAACTTTTTTGAAGCCTAAAGAAGGCAACTAAACCAACTATTTATGATATAATACAGAGATAAAGGAGGCTGGAGTCGAACTCCAAACCTCCCCAATGTCCCCTCACACTTTTAATCATTTTGCCAACGTGCTAGGCATGAGAACTAATATTTTTTTTTATACTTAAAGGTATAAAGGTTAGAATGAACTATAGAAAAAGCTAAGAGGTGAAGTATCTGCTGCATAAAATCTTAAAGAACTCGGGCCGCAATATCAATATGATGACTTCTAAATACTTGGCATTTTGAAATGTGCTGTCACTTGAACCCAATCTTTAGTCTAAAGTGTCCAATTGCATTGCAAGCTGAATCGGAAATGTGGCATGAGAACTAATATTTAAATGTAAAAGGAGAGGACATGAATGAATACATAGGTGGGAAATTTAGGAAATGAGAGTGAGACGCATAATCTCTGCATGTGTCGTGTGTTACACCCTTTCGATTGCATGTGTCTTTGCTTTTAACACTAGCTACCTTTTATCATATTGTATTTCTATTCATACCATTTCCACACCTATTCAAACAATTTTTATTTTAATTTCCAGTATTTGGATTCCCTATGTTTCATTTACAAGAAACTTTATGTTCAATGAATTAATATAATCTTTTTCATCTCATATTTGCAATAGGAAATGAAGAATTCGATGTATTTGAACTTGTACCCTTGTAGCTAGCAGCAACTGTGTATGTGTGTGTGTGTGTATATATATATATTCTGTGTCCGGCCCTTTCATAGAAACAACCAAATGGAGACGAGGCATATGTTTGTAAGATTTTAAATCTTTCCTTTTCCCAACAACAAAATCAGAACCAAATACTACCTCCGTCCCATTTTAGTTGAAATATTTGTCTGGGCACGGAGATTAAGGTGTATGTAATTTGTGTTATTTTTTTTATGTAGTAAAAGTTTAAATAATGATTAAAAAAGAAAAGATTTTTTTTTTATGTTTTGTGCAGTGAGAGACTGAGTGGAGATTAAAAAAAGAGTCTTTATTGGGTTTCGTGTAAAATAATAATTTAATTGTTTAAATTTTTTCAAAAGAGGAAACGTTTCAACCTTTTTGAGACTTCCCAAAAAGAAATACTCCCTCCGTCCCAAATTCTTTGAACCATTTGACTTTTTAGGCTAGTTTGACTTGAATTTTTTTATATTATTGATTGTTAAAAAAAAATTAAAAAATATATATTTAGAAACTATAGGTCTTGATTTATCATTCACACATAAAAATTTTTCATTTATATGTTAAAATGTCTAAAATAAAAAATCATAGATTAATTGGTAAAACGTGAATAGTACAAAGAATTTGGGACGGAGAGAGTACGTTTCAAGTAAATTGGGATAGAGGGAGTATTAATTTATGATTATTGTTGAAAGCAGATTTAAAAGAAAACACAAAATTGAAGGTGAATAATTTCAATTCTCCGAGTTACTTTATGAAGGAAATGGTTGCTTGCACAAATTTGTTGGCAGGGCTAGCTAGGTTATTGTTTCGCTATTGGCAAGATTGCGGTTGAGCACCCACCAGCGCACATGGCCGAGGAAACATTTTGCCTCGGTAATCCGCAGAGAATCGCTTTTCCTTGTATCCAATCACTTTGGTCCTGTTTGGTATTAGCGTCAGCGATTAGTGTTAGAGTTTTGAAAAAGCTATTCAATGGTAGTTTTTAGCTTTTAGCTTCAGCGTTTTCATCACAATCGTTAAATAAATTATCTAAAACTCTAACGCTGATTACAAAAGCTATTCCCAAACAGGGCCTTTATTTTTATGGGAAATTTTCTAAATCCCCCTATGAGGTTTGACTTAACCCACATTTATTCTCCTTATTTTCAGAAACCTACATTTTTCCCCTGAAATAGTGAAATGTTATCTTCGTGACTGCTGTTAAGCTGAAAAAAGAGACAAAGCCAGCTTTTTGCACTGCCTTCTCTTCCTAGAAACTATGACCCTTATACTTTTGCGTCTACAAGACTACCCACCATCCTCAACAGGCCAATCTTAGCATTGTCTTCATTTATCAAATTGAAAAAAATTTAGATTGAATACCAGTTGGGTTTGACCCTGTTGAAGTCTAGTCCCATCGCTGCCTTAGTAAACTCAATTGATGCCTTCGAGAGCAAACTATCTATGTGATCTTCATAGCTCCTTTCTACGCTTCACATGGCAACGATTTGTAGAATATAATGACCAACCACACATGTAGAAATCAAGAATCCAGTGAACTTGAAAGTTTCAATTGAGGATCTATAGTAGGAATCAATTGTTTTCTAACTCGTTAAATAAGGTTCATTACCAAGTTGCTGGCGCTAAACCCAAGCATGCGAATCACTTTTCCAAGATCACGGAGCTCCCTTGGGTCAAAACATCTATTTCCATAACTTTAATAATGGAAGAGGAATAGGAAATGTGGGGATGAAGGTAAAAGTGCTCACAAGGCACCAAAAAAGCAAGAGACCTTCAATGCATTTCACATAATTTCTTTGGCAAAAGGATTCAATTTGTCATCATTGTTCAAGGAGATGAAGTGGAGCAAAAAATACAGGTGCAATGACAAGGCCATCACGTAGTATGATTTTACGGCTTGAGAAGTTGGGGAAAGCAGCGAATTAGCCGATTTGAACCCTTGTCCTCCATCTCCTCCAAATTAATTAATGCCCGGCAAAAGACTTTTTGTATTAGTGAGTAGATTCAGTAATTTTGTTCATGTATTTTGCTCAGGTTTAATTCTTTAAAATATTTAGTCATGGATCAATCAATTGGGTTCGTCATGGTGGAGGAGAAGGGGGAGATTCACAGGGAGAAGGCAAAATGATGCATACGATTACAAGAAAGATAAAAAGAAATATGTTCTTTTTCTATTTTTTCCTAGAAATATTTCCTAACTCCTTTTATCTCTTCTTTTTATTTTTTAAATTCTAATAGGACCCACAGATACAATGATTTATTTGATTAATATATAATTATAGTATGTGTTATGAAAAATAAATTATAGAATGCTTAAATTTCTTTTATATGGTAAAAATTAAGTAGTTTTCTAAATAAAATATTATTACCTAAAATACATTTATCACTGAAAAATGATACTTCTAGTGTTTGAAACAATTAAAAAACAAATAATATGTTAGACATAATATTAATATAAATTAGAAACATAAGATATGATGTAGAAATTATTCAAATACTAAAAAATTTATTAGAAATACAGTTAACGAAAAGTGTGCTGGAGGCAACTTGAGATGAACCATGGGCTGAATTGCACGATTTGGAAAACTTCATTGGTAGTAGAAGCATTTGAGCCCACTATACAGACTGATAGAGTAATTAGAACTTATATTTCAGGGTGATAACTGTAGGTTTCGAAAATAAAATGGATAACTGTAGGTTAGGCCAAAATTTAGGGGTGCTTTTATAAGTTTCCCTATTTTCATGGTTCCCAAAAGACAGGGAGAGAGAGAGAGAGAGAGAGAGAGAGAGAGAGAGAAGGCTTGATCCTTGACTGGATATGCTGCTCATCTGGAGCTCGTCAAGTCCAAGGCGAATATTTTGGGCCCTACGTAAGCCTGCAACAGCTAGCTGCTAGGCTAGGCTTCTGAAAAATTACTGGGCTGACCCAACGATGACACACTGGTAAAAATGAGTTTGTTGTTGTTTAGTTCTCCCCCCCGGCCCCCCAAATAAATAACGTTTTAATGCTGGGATGGCATAACATTTTTCTGATAGTATATTACTGTATTGGTATCATATAGTATCATTTCATATATATTGATTTTAAATAATTTAGGTATATATAAATATATGAAAATAAAATATATGCAAATATAACATATTAACATATAAAAGTAGGACATACCAAAATTTAATATTATAAGAGTGTAAAGTGTTAGGTTATATATATGTAGATTAATTAAGAGTTTTTCTCATATAAATATTCTATTATATATAATAAAATCATAATTTTTTAGATATGTAAAAAAAATAAAAGTACAAATTTTCATATCAATAAATGTTTATTCTATAATTAATCAATCACACATATCTATAATACATTTTACCTAAAAATATCAAAAATTGAAAAACAAAAAAAACATTTATTTGGGCGATACTAAGACAACACAGTCAGTATTGTGTGAGATAGCATGTACGTCCAATGCCAGTCAGTACAAAGGACAAATTTTATCTCAGTTGTCTCATACTGTTTCAATAACAGTATTGTTACGTACTTCCATACCAACCAATACTATACGAACTTCAAAACCATGCCATGAAAGCTAAAAAATAAATACCTGTGATTATTTCTGGGATACTCCGGCACAAGTCACAATTAGAGAAAGAAATCCCTGAATTAACGAAAAACCAACAATAGGTACCTATTGAATATTGACAAAAGCGTACATAAACTGGTATATGCACGATCATCATTTGGTCTTTTCTGTGCGTCTTTAAGCATCTATTTTGAACAGAAAAGAAAGAAAGAAAAAAAAACAAAAAAGGAAGACAAATTATGATGAGAGAGATGAGGTGTATCCACCATCACTGGATTGCGCCCATATCGGTTCAATAAATATACAACTTCGCTTGCCCTTTAATCAATTATTATTGTTCTCAAATGATTTCTTTTGTACCTTAGAGTATCCCACCATCACTAGTATGGAGTTTGTAACTAAATTGGGACTAATTCACACTAATTCAAAGATTAAGGAGCAAATCGTACAAATTGGAAACGTTTGAGGACTAATAGTGCATTTAGGCCATATTAGAATATCCCCTTAATGTAAAGGGAATAACTACTCACTAGGTCCCTACTTTCTTCAGCGCCTAACTTATTGCCCCCCATCTTTATATTTTCCACAATATTTGGGGGGGCAAAATGCACACACAATCCTTAACTTTTGACAAAATCATCAAATTACCACCCCATATCCCAGCAAAAGGTAGCTACGCCACTGATCATCACTTGGTCTTTTCTGTGCGTCTTTGAGCATCTATTTTGAACAGAAAAGAAATAAAAAAAAAAAAAAGACAAATTATGATGAGAGAGATGAGGTGTATCCACCATCACTGGATTGCGCCCATTTCGGTTCAATAAATATACAACTTCGCTTGCCCTTTAATCAATTATTATTGTTCTCAAATGATTTCTTTTGTACCTTAGAGTATCCCACAAACCGGAATTAAAGATTAATTTTTAACAGGTATATATGGTCATCTAGAGCCGATGAAGTGTGTATGAAGTCTTAAGGAGAAACAATTTGAACTGGTGCGGTTTTGCTGAAAAAGGTTCATGAGTTCCAAAAGCAGGGTCGTATTTAGCTCACTATTTGAGATTTCCCTCGAAGAAAATAAATAAATAAATAAATAAACGCATATAAAACAATTGTTAAAAAACTTGAAGGAATCCGTTGTCTGTGATGAACATAATTGTGTGTTCCCCGTCTGTAAAGTACAGTAGCCAAATGATTTTGACATGGGGGGGTTGGCCCCTCCAGTCGGACACTTCCCTTCAAACGAAATCAAAGCCTTCGCATCTTTGACCGTACCTCTAGTCTCTGTTGTTGCTAAAATCAGTATGTCCCGACTGTCTAGCATAAAGCTTAAGGTCCCCGGCCTTACCACTTTCCATATGATACTAATAAATAAGTTGGACGGGTTGTCCCCTACCACTAGGTTCCAAAAATTGTTACATCTTTCATTGTACATTTGTAATGACATTTCTGAATATGAAAAAGAAAAAAAAATTCCCACTTGGCAATTGATGTGCATGAGAGACTGACGAGACTGGAGATTTTAGGTAATATTACAACTTCCAATTTTTGGATTTTCAAAATTTTAAACTTAGCTGACATCTACTTACTTGTTTCATTTTAGTTTGTATATCTTTCAGTTTTCACGAAGTTTTTCTTAAAAAAAAAAAAAATTTACGTATCTTTTGGTGTGTTTTCACGTAAAGTAAATGGTGAAAAATAGTGAATATAAATAATTTTTTAACTTTTTCAAAAAAGAAAATCCAGTATTTTTGAAACCATCCTAAAAAATAAAAATAAATTATTTGGAAACGAAGGAAGTAGTAATTTTTTAGTTTAAGAAACCTCTTGTGATACAGGCACTCAAACCTTAATCATCTTAACGTCTTCTCAACCTCTTAAACATTCTTCCTCAATCTAAAGTGTATTTAGCCGGGTTTATCTCAGTCCAAACTTGCCTTATTGATCTATTACTTTATATTATTTGACTGTTCTCATCTCTAATATTTTTTTTTTCTGTGTGTGCTTCTCTTTCTGACAATCTATTTCCTTCTAAAGACAAGTTTGCGGATGAATATCAACAAACATGGCTGGTTTGGAAGTGGATTGTGATTTGTTGTTTCGTTGATGATGATTGGTATGAAGTTTGTAGTAGCAGTGAGCAATATCAGAGTAATGGATTTAGAGTTTTGTGTTGTTATTTTATTTTATTTTTTGTGTTTTTATTTTCGTTAGCACTCATTCAAATATTACACTTGGATCATGGTGCATTAGTCAAACCATGTGTTGGTACGTTCACTTAGTTTATTGATTTTGTTATTTTGATCTCTCTCTTTAGATATGTAGGCATGAATATTAGGATTACCCAAATTATTTATAAAAGTTTTCTTTTTACTATGGTATTTTTGGGATGCATTATAAGCCATACAATTGAACCAATCACTGTTATCTATATATTGATATTTTATTTCTGTTATAGATATCATTTAACCTAATAATTAGTAAAATGAATGGCATTTTAATATTTTTAAAAAATAAATGAGAAGAAAGAGAAAAAGCTCTGTCGTCGTTAACTCGCCAAGGAGGCATGGACGAAGATTGAACGGACTTAATGCCAATCCCAAACAAGACTCAGGTTCAAGATGGAGTTCACGAGACGGACGAATAAAAGTAGACGGCAGAAGACTAGAGTCAATGACTCATTTTGAAACTTGGAATCTCCCCAATTGGAATTTAGTCCAACTACTTACTATGAGATTCACTCTATTATTACTCCTAGCATGCCGTTTCTACTGTTTTATTGTCATGATTTTAAATATACTATTGTATTTTTTTTTTCCCTAAATTTAAGTATGAAAAAAAAAAAACAGAATTTCATGGAACTCCACAGCACAAAAGCTCCATCCCTGTTGATTTCTATGGCTTGTATTGAGGTCCAGTTCCTGTTCGAAGGCCTTGGCCTCTAGTTTTACTAGCCTATAACACAAGTATGCTTTGCTTTTCCGCTTTTTTTCTTCTTGTTTCTCTCATCGTCTCCCCAATCTCACTCTCTCTTACCTTACCTCCTCCTGCAACTTATCTTCTCCTCTTCCTCCACAGCCTTCCCAGAGACTCCCAGCTTCTCTTGCCATGGAATTCATCGGTCTCTCTTTGCCAATGGGCTGGAGTCTCTTGCTACCCAAAAAGCTCCAATTTTGAGGTCAAAGCTCTCAATTTTTCTGGCTATGGCCTCTCTGGCTCGCTCAACAATTCTCTTCCCTTCCTTTGCCTCCATGACAAATTGGTCTCTCTTGATCTCAGTGGCAACCATTTTTCTGGGAACATTCCCGACCTGCTTGGAGACTGTTCCCAGCTCCACATAGTTCTACTCAACGACAATGCTCTTGAGGGTTCAATCCCTCCTCTTATTTTTAAGTCCAGGAAGCTCAGACAGCTTGATTTGGGTTTTAATTCTTTATCTGGTTCAATCCCATCTGTGGTAAGTCTCTCCTCCAACCTTGAATATCTTGGCCTCTACAATAACTATTTGACCGGGGAGCTTCCGAGTGGGATTTTTTCTCTGCCAAAGCTGAATATTCTATACTTGAACACAAATAACCTCACTGGTTCATTGCCAGACTTCCCAATTGGGTGTTCGCTTTCCGAGCTCTGGATTCATGAGAATGAATTTTCTGGGAATTTGCCTGCTAGCTTAAGGAACTGCCACAACGTTACAGAGTTTATAGCTGCTTTTAACAACTTTCATGGTGTTATTTCACCTGAGATTTTTGAGGGGCTTCCGAGGCTGGAAACTCTGGATCTTGATGAAAATGGTCTTCAAGGGGAAATCCCAGAGACCCTGTGGAACCTCGCAGCATTGCAAATGCTTGTTCTTTCTCGGAATGATCTTAATGGAACAATATCTGAGAGAATAGCTCAGTGTAGTCAGCTGGTGTATGTTTATCTTTCTGTTAACAGTCTTGTTGGTTCGATTCCGAGATCAGTTGGAAATCTTACGCGTATGAAGACGCTCGCGCTCTATGATAACATGCTTGGTGGCTCATTGCCATCTGAGCTTGGAAACTGCACTTCTCTTGAGGAACTCAGGCTTCAAACTAACTTCATTGGAGGAACCATCCCTACAGAACTGCGAAATCTCGGAAGCCTCCAGGTTCTTTTACTGTTCAGAAATCGTTTAACAGGTCATATTCCAACCGTAATAGGTGAACTGAGAAATTTGGTTCAGTTAGCACTGTATAACAATAGCTTGATTGGTACAATCCCCTCGGAGATTGCTCACTTGCAGAAGTTAACATTTCTGTCTTTGGCTCATAATCATCTCCTTGGAGAGGTGCCACTGGAGCTAGGAAAAACCTCTCCTGCTCTAGCCAAGGTAGATCTCTCTGGCAACAACCTCACTGGAACTATTCCTTCCAATATATGTGCTGGCAACCATCTTCTGTTTTTGATCCTTGCAAGCAATCGTTTCAGTGGTAGTTTTCCAGTTGACATTGCCAAATGTTCTTCTCTCAGGAGGGTGATCCTCAGTAACAATCTATTGCAAGGGACTATACCGGCTACTCTGGAAAGCAACTATGGAATCTCCTACATGGATGTCCAAGGAAACTTTCTTGAGGGAAGCATACCTTCGGTATTTGGTCAGTGGAGCAATCTTTCAATGCTTGATTTATCAGCAAATAGGTTCTCAGGCTCTATACCCCATGAGCTAGGGATGCTTAAGAGCCTACATACATTAAGAGCTTCTTCCAACAAACTTACTGGAAGTATTCCCTTTGAGCTGGGTTGGTGCAAAGAGATGATTGAACTGGACCTCAGCCGGAACTTTATTACAGGAAGAATTCCTTTGGAAGTAGCTTCCCTGCCTCGATTGCAAAGCCTTCTGCTTCAAGAGAATAAACTCACTGGGCCTCTACCTGATTCATTTACGTCTGAACAAAACCTATTTGATTTGGAGCTCGGATCCAACATGCTTCAAGGTTCAATTCCTTGCAGTTTGAGCAACCTTCAGCATTTTAGCTACTCCCTTAATCTAAGTAACAACAGACTATCAGGCAACATTCCTCCATGCCTTGGAAACTTAAATCAGCTTCAGATTCTTGATATCTCGAGGAACAACTTCTCTGGGAAAATACCTAAAGAACTGGACAGAATGATTGCCCTTGACTTTGTTAATATATCATTAAATAATCTCTCTGGAAAGCTCCCATCTAGTTGGATGAAGATGGCTGCTTCTTATCCTAGTTCTTTCATAGGAAATGCAGAACTTTGCCTGCAAAATAATGTAGCTGGTGATTGTGAGGAACTTAAGAAACGGGAGCACATCCTAGCTGGTATAATCATTGGTGTTCTTCTCTCTTTGGCATTGCTTTGTGCTGTGATTTACATATTGCTTGTTCGAAGCTTTGCAAAGAAGCATTCAATTGATAGATCTCATGTTCATGAAAAACCATCAACGGAAGAATTGCCAGATGATCTGAACATTGAAGATATTGTTCGTGCTACAGAAGAGTGGAGCGGAAAGTGTGTGATTAGAAGAGGCAAACATGGGACCGTCTACCGCACAGAATCCTCTACCTTACCTAAACTCTGGGCTATAAAGAAGGTAAATTTATCTGAAGCAAACTTCAGTGTTGAAATGAGAACTCTGAGATTGATTAGGCATCGGAACATTTTAAGAATGGAAGGGTACTGCATCCGAGATGGATATGGTTTTATTGTGACAGAGTTCATGAGTGGAGGTTCACTATTCGAGGTGCTTCATCGGGGTGAGCCATGTCTAGCTTTAGACTGGTACACCAGGTTCCGCATTGCTCTGGGCATAGCTCATGGACTATCTTACCTCCACCATGACTGCATTCCACAGATCATTCATAGAGATATAAAATCGGACAACATTTTGTTGGACTCGGATTTTGAACCAAAGATTGGAGACTTTGGAATGGCAAAATTGGTCTTAAATTCTGATTTGAGCCCCACAATGTCAGCCATTGCTGGCACACTGGGATACATGGCTCCAGGTTGGTTTCTCTTTTCATCACCTTAACTTCTCTTCCATCTTAAAAACCAACTACAGATCAGAATTTTTATTCTCTAAGTGTCCTTTCTTCTTTCTTCCATATCAGAGAATGCGTACTCGACTCAGTTGACAGAGAAATGTGATGTCTACAGCTATGGGGTAATCCTGCTAGAAACTGTATGCAGAAAATTGCCAGTAGACCCCAGCTTCGAGGAAGGGGAAGATATTGTGGTGTGGAGTCGAAAGAAGTTGCAGGGCAATAGCGAATGCATACGTTTCCTCGATGAAGAAATCAGTTTTTGGGATGATGATCACCAGCTGAAGGCCCTTGCACTGTTGGAATTGGCACATCATTGCACCCAAACTTTGCCCGATGCGAGGCCCTCAATGAGAGACGTTGTAGGGTCGCTGAGCAAGCTCCATTATAAACGCGAGACTGTACATAACACATAGGTCCAAGTTTTCGGATTTGAGTACCCATTAAGATATCCGATTCACCGGTCATCGATTACATTTTACAGGAATCCATATTTCATATATTTGTAAAACTGATCTTTCCTTTGCTTCTTTTTGAAAGGCTTCAAATTTGATTAAAGAAACATGCCTTGGAGTGGTACCAGTGATGGAATTGTACATGAAATCTACCGTGAGAAGAAGATTGCTATCCAAGACAGCAGGCAACATTCACTTGTGTGCAATGGTTCAAGTACACCACAAGAAAAAGAAACAAATGATCTACAGAGTACTTATAATCCTCTTCTTAGCAGACGGAAGACATAGGAGAGTCCATGAGAAATCAGAGGCAAATTTAGGTCAGACCTTCAGACTGTAATAGCGCCAAAGTGCTGTCCTCAAAGGTATCTATCCTGTTGTCTCTGCATGTTCTGTGACTTCATTTTGTTTGAGAGTTTCTAGAGCTGAGATTCGCCGATCAAATGATTCATGAAGACCTTTCATCTGAAAAGAATGAAAACCATGAACAACTTGATGAACTAACACACAGGTGGAATAGCAGAAACATGACAAGACCTAATCCAGACAGCAACCAACGCAGGTAGAAATGGAATAAGGCATAGCTAGAATATCAAAGTTGCAGACCTAATCCATGCTTCTCACATCACTGTGAAGCTTAAGCCATGTATTCAACCAGGAGTCCTAAACAAAATCCCTTGGTAAAGCAAGAACCAATTCCATCGCTCTTGATTTCAGATAATACAAACCCATAGACAATTTCATCAATAAACAATATACACCTGGCATACAGCTGTTAAGACTAACCAGCAGAGAACAAAATCTAAGCCTAAACCTGTGGCAAGTTTGGTTCCAAAATCAGAAGTACATGAATCCCGAACAAGATAGAAAAAGGCGAGAAACGATATAAGGATTCTATCTATATCAACACTAACCCATTCTGGTTAGGATCCCTCAACCCATACCCCAGCCATGACCCTTCAGCTAATCCCAAATATTGGAATTCTTTCTAACTTCCAGAGACTAGACAGAACAATCTCCATCAAGTTGGTCATTTGTAAACCAAGCAAGCTACGGATTTTCCTGCTACCAACAAGCAAAGCAGCACCCTTCACAAACCTGTTCCTTCTTCACATGCGCAGCAACCTCACAAGCTGCATCCAGCAGCAACAATCTGACACTCTATCTCAAGCATTACGAGTTCGTTCTCTAATCTCGGTTTCTCTAAGGGAGCATGCCATAAGCTCCGATTCCATCACAACCATCACAAAATAGGGACAAAGGAGGGTTTGAAGTTTGGCTCTTTAAAAAAAAAGAAAGAAAGAAAAGAAATCTCCATCCTCTGGAGATTCTACCAAATATTACTAAAAAATACCCAAGAAATCGCTTTAATTGTGAAACAAGAGGAGAGAAACATACCTCGTGAGAGATCGATTCTTGGGCAACCTTGTAATCCTTGTAGAGAACACAAAAACCGAGAATCGACGCCACTGCCGCGCCTGTGAGAAAGGAAGACGCTTTTGCTCTCAACACAGAACCCATTCTCTCCGCAATTCTCCTCCCACTACCAGCGGAGGAGCCATCATCAGCCGGCCCATCACATTATTATTTTCCTCCGCGAGAATCGTGGCACTTTGTCGTAAACGGCAGCGTTTCGATCCCACTAAAAGTACGCTGGTTTGGTTGTGCTTGCTGGCAAGCCGTTTCCACATTTGGCAAACTAAAATGTGGAGTGCCGAACACATTGCAGAGAGCGAGGCAGAGCGAGACAAGACTCTCTGCCTCTCTCTTTTCGGTCCTCACTTGCCCATTTTCATTTTCGACAAATATCTGTAGGGTTTTCGGGCTTCGTTTCTCGTGAGCGTTCGTCGGTTTCGTTTTGTGTGATCGTCGACAACTGAAAAAATGCAGCAGCAGCCACAGCCGCAGCCTCAGATGACACAACTCGCAAGCATCACGACTGAACAGATTCAGAAGGTATATTTCCTTGAAACGTTCAAGCTTTTGTTTTTCTGTATTTAGAGATAAAATTTCGAGGTTTTTGTTCTACGATTGATGCGTTTCTTTGCATGCATTGTTTGTTTGGTGTTTTTGTATTGGAAGTGATTGATGACATTGGGTTTTGCCAAAAAGCTCAAAGCTTCCTGTTTCGATTCTGTTGTTTTGGAGACCTCTCCTTTTGACAATGGCAGGCACTTGTTTTTGTTTTCCTCTTTGTTCGAGCCCTTTTTTGTTATTCCTCGCGCTATGGGTTGGGGACAGCCAGTAATGTTTCTGAAGTAGTATATCTTTTGCTCTTTTGAGAACAATCATGCTGCTGATCTGATCTTCAAATCTCTTTTGTATGTATACACTCTTAAGTTTTCTTTATGTTTTATTCCAATGAGTGAATTGATGTCAACCTCCTTCTTTGAGACAAGCATGATTTATATCGACCATTATATTCTTGGTCTTAGAGTTGGCCTTCCCGTCGTAGTTCGTACTCTGTGGCCAAACTTCCTTTCTTCCTCGTAATACTGTGTATCATCTTGAAGTCCCGATTTGTTTGAAATCCATTATGTTCTGGCAAAACTTTTAAGAATGGTTTAGATGGGACAAGAAGTACTGTTTATTATTTATGGTGATGACACCATTGTCTTCATGCAGTGCCTAGATGACAATAAGCAGCTGATCATGGCAATACTGGAATATCAAAACCTTGGCAAGACCGCTGAGTGTGCCCCGTGAGTGTGAATTTCATGTCAACATGAGATATGAATGTTTGGCATGATGTCGTCTGTCAATTCTAGTCCTTTGTGTTACATTGTGTCTACTTGTTTTTCTTAAAAACTACTGTTCTTCTCGTATCATCTCCTCCATGTGAGCGATGAAGTAACTTTTTGCTTCCCTGTAGAAATAATGCATTGCAGTACGTATAAGCATTTTGCACCTTTGCCCAACTATGTTGGGTTAGTAGAATGAAGTATATGGTGCCATTTTCTGCATTCTCTCTATTTGCTGGGTTACGTGCATCCATGGGAGAACATGCACTTTTGCACATGATTACAACCACCACGACCCCATGTATTTGTCTGCACATGTCCTATTTTAGCAAGAGATGCCACCTCTTACCTTTACAAGTTCTCATGTTAGGTTCTAATCTGAAATCCTCCAGAGAAATTTAAGATTATTTGAAACTGGGGAAAAACTAGGGAACCCGAGAGTTTAGCATGTGAGATACAGGATCTGAGAAGCATTTAGTCAACCCAAGTCATGATCAAACAGTCCCTCTGCTCTCAAACTGCTCATCACTGATACTTAGAGCATTTAGCATCATTGCATTATTTCATATCCATTATTTGGATTCTTAATTTTTAATCCCCTTCTACCTTACCCATTCTAATTTCTTTTCTTGATGAGTGAAAACCACTTCTTGCTAATTTTGCATGATAGAAAAGCTAGAAGTTAAGACATTGAATGATGTTCGAGAGTTTATTCTCAGAATATTATTGTTGAGAACAGACAAATTTCTTTCTTTTTCTCTTCTTTTTTTTCAAATCCTAGAAGCTGGATATAAAGAGACAATAAGGTAAGAAGAAAATCACAAGATATGAGAAGATAAGGTGTGATCCTGAATCTTTCTACAGAAAGCTGAGTGAAAGAGTTGTCTTTGCTTGTTTAAGTTACACATGGGTTGAGACTTTGCATTGGGGAGAGTAGGTACTTCTCCTGTGCCATCTTATGTGAAGAATTTACTGATCATTATGTATGCCATTGTTGTAAATTTTTTAGTTACCAAGCTCAGCTGCAGAACAACTTGATGTATCTTGCTAGAATTGCTGATGCACAGCCTCAATCATCATCAACTCCTCTGGTACTTCCCTATGAACTTGTGTCCAAATTCTAGTTCTGTGTTCTGAATTTTTTTTTAAAAGGAAAAGGAAAAATATGGAACTTTCAGTTTCTTGTTGAAAGCATTCCATTTGATAAGCCACTGACAAACTGTTGCAGATGATGTCTTGTCAGCCTGGTAAGCAGCAAGAACAGTACGCCCAGCCTGCACAAGTAGGAGCTCAACAGCAGGCAGGTTTTAATGTTGCAAAGCTTCCGCTCCAGTCTAACAACCAGCAACAGCAACAATCACCAGTGCTGTTCCAGCAGCAGCACGTGCTCCAGGAACAGATGGGCATCAGAGCTGGCAACATGTATCACGGCATGCATGTGGGATTTGGGAACAATTTCATCGGTATGCAGCTGCAAGGGAATGGCAGCGATAACTCTGATGCTGTTGCTAGCCTCCAGGGACATAGCAACCGTGCATCTTAAAATCAGTTGCTGTTTAAACTGAAGTGAATTTGTTTTGATGGCTTATTTTGGCCCATCCATGTTTTTGCTTTATGCCTCAAGCACCGGTAGGAAAAGGGAGGGGTTTAGAAGTGCTTGGTGCAATGCATTGCAAACCATGAACAGGTGAAAGAAAAAAAAAAAGTAAAAGCATGATTTTGTTCCAGCGGGACTGGACTGGTTTTGGAATATGTTTAGTTGCCTTAATGGTTTCGCTCGCTGGCAGGCACAGCTATTGATCGACTGTTAGTCAGTCGCCAGTTTAATAGGTAAAAATAAAATATTTGGTCATCTATTTTTCTGTGTTGGAGAAGTCATGTCCAAGAAGGCAGAGAAGCCATCGTAGCAAGGTCAGGGAATTGTGTGTGTGTTTTTTTTTAAATATTTGGAAGCATCCTACAAATGTATAAAGGAGGGGTATTTATTATGGTTAGTAAAGGTCAGGGTACTCAATATTTCTTAAAACTAGGAGTATTTTGAGCCACATTTGACAATTTAATTTCACTGTGTAACTTCACTAGTCTGGTGAGACAAGGTCAGGGAATTGATGGGTAAACAAGAATTCCTTGTTTCGCGGATGACTAGATCACACCACATGTAGGGCAGATGAAAACGCAAGATCAGGTGCATAATTGGCGAACAAACCAGGCTGTAGTCACACAGGCATCAAGAAAACACCACATCCTTCCATTCATAGTAACTTGGTGAGAAAGAAATGAAACGAAGGCTGAAGTATCACCGCTAAGCAATTAACCTCGAGATTTTTTCAGGGATTTTTTTAGTATAGTGACTGGTAAGTGTAATCTCCTGTAGTCACTAAGATCCCTTATAATCGTAAAAATGAGAATTGTTCGATTATTGACGTCTAAAAACTAATCTCCGCCTGGCTATAAGGTGAATAAACCAAAACAGCAGATGCTTTTTCAAATCTCCCTGGGTGCAAAGAAAAAGGAAACATGAAAGCCCTCAGAAGATCAGGATTGGCCAAACCAGCCAGAAACCTTAACAATTTAAATATAGTATTTGAACGAGCAGCAGTTTCCGCATCCAAAAGAACACTAAACAGAAACGCAAATCAAGATCATTTTTCCTTTAAAATGCTTCATCTTCTACAAGACATGATTCCTCCA
Organism: Aquilaria yunnanensis; assembly: GCA_039654915.1. NCBI lineage: Eukaryota > Viridiplantae > Streptophyta > Magnoliopsida > Malvales > Thymelaeaceae > Aquilaria > Aquilaria yunnanensis. The sequence continues at coordinate 69,028,274 of CM077596.1, read as the reverse complement.
GTTGTCCTGCTGCAACCAAAAAAAAAGAAAAAGAGTGACTACGTAAGATCCTCATGCAACCATTGCATGCACCAGAACCACAAACATCTTAGAAAACTAAGGTCCAAAGTGCTCTAAACTGTATACCTGTTCTGCTGCTTTCCTATAACTTGTGTGCTAGGCTTCCCAGAGAGTGACGCCTTACTCTCAGTACTGCTCACACTCAAAGTCTCATAACTTGCACCATTAAGGGCAATAGAATCTTTGGACTTACTCAAAATCTTGATATTTCCAGCTGCCCCAAAATAAACACCATTGGGCTGCTGGCTCTGCACAGGTGGCACCAATGAGTGATCATCAGATGCATATGATTTGAAAACAATGTTATCATGCTTCACATGGTTGGAATCAACTGTCAGGGCCTTTTTGAGTCGGTTAGGCTGTGCCATAGGTGTAACAGCTACAGAGGGCATAAGAGAGGAATAGGGAGATTCTGCAGCAGCTGCTGCAGCAACTTTGGCAACGGCTGCTGAAGCTGCTATCTTTTCTTGTGCTCCCTCACGAAGCCAAATATAATCATCCTCAATCACAAACAACTGGAATAACATACTGAGATTGTCAGAACACTAGATTTGCACGCAACTCAAGTATGTATTTATACATAAGGTGCTTGCTCCGCAACAAATCTAGCAATTAAGGACAGTTGCTAGAAACAATCTGACAATAGCAATTAGCTTCCGCAAATACAAGATTGAAGCTAACAGACCATCATGTCAAACCCTAAAGCTACCTAGCAAATGTGGCTGCCAAACATAACCATAAAGTCCGAGAAAGGTCAAAAAACACTCACTTCAGGGTGACCACCAATGAAGTCATCCAGCTTTCCAAACTTCTTCTTGTAATCATGCCAGTGTAAAGGTGCAAGCATTTTGCCTAGCCTATTTGGTAGCTGCATTTATTCATATAAGCATAATGAGTTCAGCATCGCAAAAAGTGCCAAATAATTTACTATCGAAGGCAAATTGAAAATTATTATTTGGACACACACCGTTGAACTGATACGTATTCTCCCACCAGCTGGAATGGTGCGAACTACACAAGCCAATAATGCTCCTTCATCAAGAAGAGCAATGTCTGAATTCTTCCCTGAAATCGCCACACTAGCCTGACCTGTTGAGACCAGCGGCTCAGTCCATACTGCACTAGTGCCATTGTTTATTTTGGTTTCATAAGCATCAGGAGTGTGAGCAGAAGCATCAAACAAAGATGCTTTGCCAGCAGCATTTGCTAGTTCAATGGCTGAGACTTCATGTTCCAGACCATTGTTTTTGAGGCCGATAAACTTTTGTTCCTGTTTTATCCATGTTCAAGCATCTTTAGGTAAAAACAGACCGACAAAACACACAGAGAGATAAAACAAGAGTCACCTTGGATTTTTCACTCTCTTCAAGAGAGCTTAACCTTAAAGCATCATGAAACTGTGAAGAAACCTGCTGCAAGGTCTGCTCAGATTGGGAGGCAGCAAGGTAATTTGAACCAATTGATTCAAGCACCTGGAACCAAAATTTTTTACAAGCAGTCATTAATGTCAGAGTAATCATTGACAATATGTTTGTTGGCATAAAACTAAAAGTACAGGAGGAAGACCTGTGCTTTCCCAGTGGAAGATGAGACAGTCTCAGACACTTGGCTAGCATGATCAAGGTAGTCAGAGTGACCACCTTGCCCATTAACAGACATTTCATACTCATAATTTGAGTCTAAGCTTGCAAGGTTCTTATCAGATCGAGATGGGGGAAGTTGATTTTGCACTGAGACTTGTGTTACCTCAGATGCCCTCTGAAGAGAGCCAACAATTAGCATATATGATGAGTACAAACTGAATGGAGGAAAAAAGGAGAAGTATGCTTATCAAACTATACCTGATGGTTTGGCCATTGTTGGATGGAAGACATTGGTGGCATGGAAAAGAAATGCCCAACATGAGCTTGAGGAACAGGTGATGGCAGGGTATGAGGAAGCCCCTGTTGATGCATCACAAATGAATGCAAAGCAGCCATCTGGCCAGGTGGAAGGTAGGTGTGCATTCCAAGCATAGATGATGGAGTAATTGATACACTTGCAACATGATCATTCTGATGGAACAGAAAATTTTTTGCAATTTAAAAAGAAAGATTATCAGTGAGAGATATGCTATGTTGACCACTTAAAACAAAACATCAAAAGCTGTTAAAAGGAAAATTTGAAATCAATATAAACATCAAACAGATTTTTTTTATCTTTCCAGTTTACCACACAGAGTCCTGAAACCACAGCAACCTCATTAAGTACATTGCAATGGAATCAAGAGGCACATGACATAAAAGACAGAAAACAAATTTCTGGCATTGGGAAAGCAAACGAGCAGTGCTTAAACAAGAAAGTTGAGTTGGTTTAAGGATAAGGAAGATTTTCCATCCCTGAGGGTGAGGTACAAAAGCATAGGAAGGTTTGCTAATCAACTACTTCTAATAATATCATCGGGTTGTGCCCCATTTCTTTCACTCTTATTGAGCTGCTCACAAAGATGGTGTAAAGACCATGACCATTTCAAATAATTCCGACTGGAAATTTCAAACAGAGGCCTGACTAGTCATGATTTCTTCCAGTCCAAGCAAGATTATAGAAAGAAGCACCAAAAAAAGAAGGGAAAAAATCAATTTACCTGACTAGAAGAATTTCCAGCAGAAGCAACTGACGAAACATTGTTTGAAGCACCATTTGGAAGGGGTCCTGTATTAACTTTTGTCGTGCCACCCATGAGCCCATCTCCTTGGCTTCCATTATGTTGATCTAATTGCAATGTCTCTTTTGAGTTTTGGGATATACGTGATTCATCAGTATAAGTACCATTTCTCTCTCTCACATCAGCGAGCTCAAGTTGGAGCTGCTGAATTGAATGCAAATGAAGTCGCTCCATCTCAGCAAACTAAAACCAAACAAAGAGTCAAATTTGTTGACAGAAACCTCTAAAAGGTTCTTTAGGAAAATGTACTAGCTCAAAAAATAAGACAGAATGCAAATATGAAAAAGACAGGAATCTTTTCAACCTGTCTTTGACACCCAACCCAGAGTTGATTAAATTGTTCTGTACGCTCTCGTAACTCAGCCTGCAGTGATTGGTTTGTACTTGACTGCAAAGCATCCATCTCTTGAGCACGAGCAACCCAGGCCTGTGCCTCCCTCAACTGTTCATCCTTATATAGTATGGTCTCTTGAGAAGCTCTATACTGAAAAATAATAGTATTATTAAGAAAAATTAGTACCCTCTATGAGTTCATTAGCCAAGTCAAGAATGAAAACATAAAGTACAAAATGTAGTTAAAAGCAAAACTAACAACTTCACCACAAATTGGTTGAACATTTGGGTTTAGCACGGAGATTAAGAAAGAAGAAAAAGTCTGTGTGATTCACTTTAGCCCTTCACCTTTTGCATGTAAATCAAGAAAGATGAAAAAAGAAAAATATTGAAATGATAGTTCGAAGGAGATATAAAGTAATTTCCTAAACATGGAAATGTTTCAAAGATTTTGAACAGCCCAAAGTAGGGTATTTTGCAAACAATTTGGATCAGAGGGAGCAGCATTCAACCGGAAAAAGAAAAAAAAAAAAAGTAAAAAACAACCCATTTCAAACAGAGGCATCTAGAGAGCAAAAAATTAGGCTTTGTGCCAAAACTAGTTTTTTTGCACAAATTCTTGAGAATCATAATGCATAAACCTGTTCCTGTAACTCAACAAGCTGCCTCTCCTTCTCTTGAATATGCTCTTGAAGATCATGCATTTGTTTGATATGCTGAGCTCTTTCAGCTTCAGAATGATCCCGCTCACGTCTGCAGAAAATTAACTCATCTAAAACTAAGAATTGCAATATAGAATATTGAACAGCAAGAATGTCATCACTTCAAAATTGGAGAAGTCCAAGGTATACTTTATAATCAGCCATTGATCAAAAAAACTTACCTCCCCATATTTCACATAACAAGCTACTAAAATGTGAAAGGAAGCTCATAATGGAATTCATAGTGCCAAATCAACTCAAAGACCCTTTAGAACAACAAAACAGGTTTTGTGTGGAGCTTCAACGCACTTCTACATTTATGTCATATCACCATGTTTTCCCATGACTGATAACAATAACACCAAGGATAGAGGGAAATCAACAAAACATCAACAAACCTAAAAGTTGCCAGTTCCTTATTCTGTTCTCTGAGAAGATCTTCTTTGGCCCATGACTGCATAATAAAATTAAAAAAGAAAAGAAAAGGAGAGGAAAAAAACAGAAAATTGAGTTTATCACTTTGTTCACCAAAAAAATGCATTTTGATGAAAAAAAAACCATCCAAGAGAGTAAAAAATGGACGAACCGCTTCCTTTTCCAGCCTAATTGCATGTAGCTCTCTGTCTTTCTCTTCTATTTTCCTTTCTAGTTCATGTATCCCCTGGTCCCTTTCACTTAATCGCTCCTATACAACCAAGCAAACAATAGAGAGAAACCAAAGTTTGTCATCATTCTCTACATGATGCATGATGCCTTTTCAACAAGTAAGATATTGAACAGATTGCAAAGGCTTGCCTGAAGCATCGAAGCAGTATTGACATGCTCTTTAATTTGAGCATCAAAGGTCCTCTGCATTTCCACAATTTCAGATCTCGCAATCACTTGAGCTCTGAGATCTATCTCCATCTGCTGTAGCTCCTCTCTCTGTCTGGTAACACTGTTAAGGCGCTGCTGCAATATGTCATTATCTAAACCTCCATCCACTGTGATGGAACAGAAGTCTACATCAGCAGGCTCTCTTTCATTCTGCACCTTGACATCCAAAAATGTTCAGTTGTCCATTCCTTTCTTGTAAAAAGTAGTCTTTATTCAGAACCCTTACCTCATATATTGTTCTCTCATCTGCTTGGCCAAGCTTTGGTCGTTCTAGGTCCTACATATCAGATTATAATTGAATAAGTTATAAGAAACAAAAGGACCAACAGTTTTGCACTAAAGTTCAATCAATCAACTGAGCCTTATTTCCAGTTGGTTGGGGTCAGCTGCATGAATCCTATATCTCCATTTCATATGGTTGGTGACAAGCTCCTCTGGAGCCCTAACAGAGCAAATTGCAAATAAAGCCTAACATAACCAGGAAAATACAACCACAAGCTCATTGAGCATGTTGATTATTCACCATAAATGATATCATGTTGATCCACAAAGGAAGCAATAGATGGGAGGCTAGAATTACAACATCGAGTACCAAAAAAAAAAAAACAACCTATAAGCTAGGTTGAAGAAATAACAAAACTCGCTGTTGAGACAAGGCATGGTCTAGTAGAACTGAGAAGGAATTTTATATTGAAATTGGATGTTACCAAAATACAGGGACCTAACTGAAGCTTATTGATGGATACTCTTCCAGAGAAGGAAAATACAAGATGTTAAACTCCCTACCCTTGTAGTTGCTCAATGTGCCTAGACATAAACCTTAAAGCAGTTTCTTGGAACTCAGGGAACATAGAGCACCTTCCTTGGTTGTCAGCATAACATTCGGATAATTATTAACAAGAAGATGAATCACAACATTTCAGTAACAAGCAATTGACATACCGAAACAGATTTCAGTCCAAGCTAACTAATCAAGATATCACCAAAGTAACGAAACAATAAAGGAAACGAGTATATTAATCAAGCAGCCATTACCGCCAAAATGGCCAGAATCGGCCACTTGCTTACTTAAATCAAAGGAGTCAGGTTCTGATCACACTAATGTCGATCAATAGCTAGGGGTTCAGATAAATCCAACTGCTAGTTGTGTGCAAAAAACCCTAGATTCAGATCACCAGAATCTTCCTATTTACATGTTTTCAGCTACCAAGCGTACAGAACGGGAAAAACATTTTGGAAAGAAAATCACCACCTCGTCCCCAACATTCTGAGTCAGATGATGTTCGGAAATTGCGCGCCATTCCTTCCTGCAAGCTGAGGACATTGGCAGCGAACCGGCGCGTGTGGCGGCGACACCCGCCGCTGTGTCCATGGAATCAGAAAATAAAACGGTCTTCAGGCCGCCCCACTCTTGCTCTATCTTCCTCCCTGCTGGGACAAGGCACAGAAGAAGCTAGGGTTTTTTGCGAAAGACCGAAAGAAACCCTAAAACCATGGAAATTAAGAGATGACAAGAGCCGTAAGTGTAATGGGTCGACAATACGAAGAACAAAATTGGAAATCGGGTTTGAGAGGGAGAAGATTGAAAGGGTTTTGAGAGGGTCACTGTGAAAGTGATGCGAAATTTTTTATGGACGCTGGGCTTGGGAAAGTGAGGTGATTGGGTGCGTAAAATTTTCGATCAGGGGTAGGCTCCCGCCATTTATAGGTCTAACTCATCGATCGCTGTTCGCCGCTCACGCCCGTGTGGTGGCGCGTGTTTCTTACGCACCCGGCGAAGCAGTTCTACAAGCCCAGCGAAAGGCGAGCCCTCTAGGCCCAACTTTATCTCTAAGGCTTTGATAATCAGCTCAACGACACTCACGGGACAGATAGATCCTAAATTGCATAATCTTTGTACTTTCGATCATCACTTCTGTTTTTGTTTTTACAAACTTTTTACTTAAATTTTAAAAAATGATGCTTTACTCTTGCTACTCACTCCTGTTTTTTAGGACACTTTGTATAATTTATGATTGATCCATCAAGCGGGGCTTAGCCACTACTGAGACTTTCATCTCATAATAAACCATTATAATAGGCTATATATGTTTTAGATGACATTTATGAGTAGTTGTATTACTGTAGTTTAAAATTGCACCACATCATGTCATAACAAACTGATTTATGATTAGTCTTGTGCTACTATAATCTATAAACAATGAAAACTATATCTCCAAGTTACACCTTTTTTTTTTATACACAAAAGGAAGGAAAAAGGAAGTTACACTACACAAGATTATAAGCATCTGGTTGCAATTAATTGTGCTTCCTTAACAGCTGAGCAGTGAGTCTTGATGATAGATAAACAATAAAAAAGTTTAGCTAACCTATGGTTGGCTTAAACCTTCTCTCGAATCTCGAAACTCACCAAACTAGAGCCTGCAATATAAAGAAATCCTTGTAAACAATCCATTATGATTGTGCAGTTGTGAATCTTGGTAGAGACAACACTACTTAAAGCATCCAAAATAGCATGAGCCTTTGCGTATAGTGGTGAAGGGCATATTCTTAGAATTACTTAGTTTTGTCGAATGCTACCAATCTGTCTATTTCTAATCCAAGCCATTACGCTTATGGAAAAAGAGGGGATCCAAGCCCATCCACCTATATAATTATGGGGGAAGTTGAACTGAAATGATGACCCCAAATTTTAAAGCATAGGGGGAAAGGTGGTTGTGAAAAATTAAGATGTAAAGAATTTTGGACTCTGGCCAAAGAGAGATCTTTGCATAAATCATCTCTTAAGCATATGAATTATGACTGTGTCTACTTCACATTATTAAAAATAACCGTGTTACGATCTAGCCAAATGCTCCATAGAGTTGAGATGAGAATATCCAACTTCCCGTAATCAATCTTACTCACCACCATAAAAACAGTCAGAATCTAGTTCTTAAAGTTAACAGCTCTAATGGGGGTTTTAAGCTCAAAAGTGTAGGACCAAAGAAGCTTTAAATGTTGACATCGGAGAAATAAATGAACTACATCTTTAGCTTCTATACCACACCTAGGACAAATATAAAAGTCAATTGAGTTTCTAAATGAAAAAGGCTGCTTTAGTTGGGAGAGCATTAGAGCAACATTTACACAAAAAAATTTTAAATTTATGTGGAATGTTTACTACCCATATTTTCTAAAGAACTTGTTCATCTGATGGTCTTGGTCCACCCCATGAGGATTAAAAACTATTAACACCCAATTTTATCCGAGTACTAACTTTTTTTTAGTTCTAGGTTAGGGAAATTAGTTTAGGGTACATTTTATTTTGGGGGCAATTTGGTCTTTTTATGTGCTACTAATTTCAGGAGTATAAAATTTTTATCTAGGGTAGAAATAGGACTTAAGTTAGTGTAGGCACTAATTTGGAGTCCAAAGAGTTTTGTATGGTCAATTTAGGCAAAAAGGAAATTTTGGGAAGAAACTAGGGATTTTTAGAAGGCTTTGAGCAAAATTTGAAAGTATGAGGTTAATTTGTTAAAATTGGAAAATTTGAGGTAAATTTGTTGAAATTGGGAAGTTTTGGGTAAATTTGACAAAATCCAGAAATTTTAGGAAAATCCGGTGGTTTTTGCAAAGTTTAAGACTAATTTGACAAATTAGACAAAATTTGTGCCAAATTGCAATTTCGTGAAAACCCGGATACCAGATCAATAAGCTGTGAGAGATAGGGGAGTAAAACTGGTATTTGACCAAATTAGGTGTAAACCTGTTCAAACTAAACTTGGAAAAAATTTAACATGGAAAACCTAATTAATGGGATTTAATGCCCCCACTAGCATAAATAAGAGTCCTAATTTCGAGAAAAGATAGAAAAAAGCGAAACCCTAAGCTTTAGTCTCAAAAAAGGGAAAACTGCAGGTTTGAGCCCCTGTTTCTCCTCCCTTATCCCTAAAAACCCTAACCTTTCCTCCAAGACCAATCGCCACTCCTGTTTCCCTCTGTTGTCCAATGTGAGTCTCTAACCTCCAGCCAAGCACTGTTGCTAGTCGTCCCTGCTCTTTGACGGCGTGTTACCCCGCCTAAGCATCCCTATCGCCACCATCCACACCGAATTGGAGGAGGATCGAGGCTCATCTGCCGCTCAAGTCACTGAGCCCACTGCCAGACGCCGTTCACCGATAGGCCAAACGCTGCCAACGTCGCCTAAGAAACGGAGAATCGAAGAAGATTATAGTTTTGTATATTGGTCACTTATGAAATGCATACTTTTTGCCAAAAAAAAACCAAGACTTATATATTGATTTAGGATAATTTAATCAATTCGGGAATTAGAAGGACAAGCTCGGTGTTAGTTTTACTTTAGAGATTGGGAAGTCGACGAGCTAAAGCAATGAGACTGACACTATAAGAGGGAAGAGATTGAGCAACTAAAACTAGCGACTTCTCGTTAGTTAGTTTAGTCGTTGGTCAGTTGCAGCTTGTGGGTCATGGAAATTATTGCGACTGATATTTCAGTCGCTAGTTAGTTGCATATTTTATAATATTTTTGAAAATCAGTCACTATTCAGTTGCTAATTTACTTCAGTCGCTATTTCAATTGCTAAATCAAATGAAAACCTTCAGCTTCGGTCTCTCATTTCCCATTTTCTCTTTATTGTTTCTCCTTCTTCCTTTTCTATTTTTCTCATAGTTTCTCATTTTTCCTTCTCTATTTCTCTTATTGTTTCAGTTAACCTCCAGGTGTCATCGCTGCATTCTGTCTGCACCTCCGAGAGTCGCCACTACCCTCGTTGCCCAAGCCTTACTACCCGGTTGTCCTTAAAGTGCTACCATTGAGAAAATCGAATCTGTGGTTGATCTTAATGTAATCAGTGAAGTTGTTACACAATGAGATAATACTTCTTTTTCAATAGTTGATACCATGGGTAAAGTCAAAAATTTAGAAGATGAAGATGTTAAAGATGTTTTGGTTGTGATAATATATTTATACACACACACACTTAAAATATACATAACGTTATATAAAATATATCATTAATTCAAAAAATCAGAACAAAAACTTGAATTTAGTTTAATAATTAATGACCGAAATGATAGGCTTAGCAACTAAATTTAAAAATGGCTAGCGATTGAATTAAATGTATTAACGACTGAACTTTCAGTTGCTATTTTAATAAAGTTCAAAATTCTAGCGACTGACGTATCCAGTCGCTAATTACTAGTGACTAATGATTTTGCCACTGAACAATTCAATTGCTAGTTAGTCACAGTTAGCAACTGACAGCGACTGTTTTTTCAATCTCTAATTTATTTTTTCTCTTGTAATGTGAGTTTGTCTGACCAAAAGTGATAGCATGAAGAAAATGGAAGGTATCAAAGCCTTCTAAGAGCCTATCATATTTGTCATTTGTAGCTAAGTCAATTTGTGAGGAGGTTGTTGGTGAGGGTTAGGTTTGTGTTAACCATCAAGGAAGAAGATGATCAAAGGAGCAAGTTGTGTGTGCATGTCTAGTGTTAGGGTTGTGGACTTAAGGTGTACACGCACATGGGCCTATTGAGTACTAATATGAGATGTAGTTAATTGTAGAATTGGATTGGGACTAATGTAAATTACAAGTCTAGTCAGGTTATTTGGGTTCATTTGTAATCTGGTCATTAGAATTTAGTTCAGGTTGGGTCAACTCAACTTACGTTTTTTTTCACATAAAACTGACCGAAACTTAATATTTTCAACTTAAGTATGGTCAGAATTTGGTTTTTGATTTTTTTCGCCCTTATCTTCACCTACCATCTTACTATTAACACTTCATATAACTAATAATATGTTAAAGTTTAAAGTGCCTTAAAATCAAAACATTTTTCACAAAATTAAGAATGATTATGCAATGTTTGATTGTTTAAAGGTTAAATGTCAAAAAAAAAAAAAACCTATTTCAAGGACAATTAATTTCTTTGAACCATTTATTTTGGACCTTTAATTCAAGTAAATTGAGAATTATTATGAATTATTTGATAGTTCGAAGGTCAAATGTTAATAGGACCATAGATGATGAGACAAATTGATTTAGTTGAGCCATTAATTAGACTTTCCTCTAAGTAAAAAAATTATGAGTGGTTATGCAATATCTGATAGTTTGAGAGTTAAATGTTAACAGGACCCATAGTTGAGGGACAACTAATTCGATTGAGTCATTTACTTTAACCTTCCTTATAGGTGATAGATGACATTTTATGTAGTTAAAATTGTTGATTTTTTAAAGCTTTTTTTAGCCCATTTTTCTACATCACCATACTACATTTTCTGTTGTTCCTCACTTTGAACTTTCATTTTGTAGGATGGAGAAGAGAGCCGAAGAGCCGGATTAGATCGGAAGCAAGTGAGGTGAAAATGAAGAATTTGGAATAACAATTCATTGGGGCTGCAACACCAATGTTTAAACATCCTAAGTGCTGAAATCGTGTCTTAGGCGCTTCAGCACTAGTGTCAAAGCCTTGTCTGGTGCCTATCAAGCTCTGGGCGCTCTAAATGACCTTTCTGGGCACCTCAGCACCCTTGTGCCTAGAAACAATAGTCCCCCACCTCAATTTTAAACCTAAGCTTCCTATTAGCTAAAAGTTTTTATCCAATTTGGTAGGTAGAGTGAAAATGACATCTTCAATAGTAGAAAAACCTGGAGCCTAGCTAAAAAAGGGAAATATACTTCATCTTCATCTTCTCATTTTTAGAACTAGGTTTTCATAGCCACCATTGTGAGTTTTATGGGTTTTTCTTGGCCACCATTTGAGCTATCTTGGAGATTGCTTTGAGTACTCAAAGGAACTTGCTTGAAGACCTTGGAGACAAGCTTCTAGTCATATTAGGTTTATTATTTCATCTTCCTTATAGTTTATCATGGATGTTATGATGTTTATTTTTATGGTTATGTTTTATTTAGTTATGGAGTATTTTTTTCTTAACACTTTCTATGGACGTAGCTACTTTGATTGATTATGTTGAATGAGTTTATAGTTATATGATGTTAGTGTTCTACTAAATGTATGTTTATTTTTCTCTTGATTTTAATATTATGTTAGCTAATTGATGGCCACATTTAGTTGCACTATAAATTGCCTCCAAACTTTTAGAAAAGATTAAAAGCTATTAGACCAAGGAGAAGAATTTAATAGTTATGGGCTTGTTGGGAAATAGGTTTAAGTTATTAGCTAAAGGTAAATTGAGTTCTAATACCTTTTTCTAAGCTTGTAATTTGATGGAAATCCTTATTAAGTTTAGGATATAAAGAGTAATTCTTTTACTTGGAAAAGTAAGAATTCAATTAAGTAATTTTACCAACATGTATTAGAGACTAATTAACTCACTTGAGCTCACCAACTAATCAAGACAGGTAGTGAACCCATAGGAAGTGGTTTTTTATAATTTGGTAAAAACTACAATTTTACAGTACATTCTTGCATTATAAGTTAATAGGATTCCACTTAGTTAAGATTTAGTCACTTGTTTAATTTATCTACATTTTCATCCAACTTTAATTGTTTAGCTAGAGTTAACTTAAAGTTGTGGTACTTGACAAGTAAATCGATCAATCTTCGTGGAAACGATACTCACTTACCCCATCTATACGTTTATCGTGCACTTGCTGGTTAGGGATTAAAATCTACAACAATAGGTAAATTAAGAATGATTATGCAATATTTGATAGTTTGAGGGTCAAATGTTAATACAACCATAGGCTATAGTTGCGAGACAATTGATTCACTTTAACAATTTAGGCATTTATTTTTGTGTAAATCATGAATGATTATGCAATATTTGATACTTTGAGGGTCAAATATCAACAAGACCCATAGTTTAGGGACAATTGATTCAATTGAGCCATTTACTCTAGGCCTCAATTTCTTGGTAAACTTCACAAATAGCCTATGAACTTTAATTGTCTTTCTATTTTGTAGCTTAACCAATTGATTGTTCTATTTTTATCATAAACCTATTAAAATTATTTTATTTGGGTCCATCACTAGATGGATTCGGTTAACTTAAAGTAACTTTATAACACAAAATTTTGAAGCTCAAACTCAAAATATTGTGCAGAATATTTTCAGTAAATTTAAACATCGGTTAATAGACCATTTGTACCAATAGTTTTCATTTCTGAATGGAATATATCCAATTTACAGAGAATATAAATTGATGATTTAAATTATTCATTAACTATTGACAAATTATTGTGAAGATTAATATTTATTAGGAGATAGTTATCTATAATTTAAATTGCAATCTAGAAAGCTGAGATCATAAAATTAGTCTAAGTTAAAAAATTTCATCTAATAAAGACCAAAACAAGATGGTTTTAGCGAATTTAGGAATAATATAAAATATTTTTTAATAAATTTATGACCAAAATAAAATATTTAATAGGTTGGGCGTCAAAATAAAATGATAATAAGGTTAAGAATTGACCACGCAATTTGCCCCCTTTTTCTAGTATGCCTGTGCAAAGCGCATTTTTTTCCTTGGAAAAGGAGTTGAAAGGTTACTAATGGATGGATACATTTTGAGTCAGATTTTTTGAGCCATCCTTCATTCCAATCATCTCTCCAAATCAAAACAAATATATTTGGTCCTCCCGACACTCATCTCAGTACGAGATATATCGTTTGCCTTTTTATTTCCTTTTTTAATAATACATATAACCGTTAAGTTGTAAATATTTCTATGCACAAAAATGAAAATCAAAAGTTCGAATTGTTAGTATTTTGTATCCATATTTTAATTGGTTCAATCTCTTAATACACTTAAAAACAATGAATATTTTGGAAGAAATACTGAATATTATGCATGTATTCTAATTATGTATTGATTTTTTTGGTACACTAATTATGTATTGAACTACTGATTAGTATTGTAGATGCACAATAAATAAAATTTGGCTACAAATAATAAAATAAGGTTGCCTTAAAAAATTTCCAACTTGTCTTGAAGCTTCAGAATAATTGGTTGAGGTTTATGATACTATATTAGAGATTAAAGATTTAAATTCTGTCTCCATTAAACTTCTCATACCATATAAATTATACAAGTTTGATAGCCTTCTGGATCAGCACCTCCTAACTTTATACATGTACAAATGATGCACACATACTTTTGATTATCCTTATAAAAAAGAAAAGATGCCCAGGCCAAACAAAATATTCTCTCAAATATTGTGTCTTACTTTTCTGGTCTTTAAATTTTTGATAATTGAACATCAAAATTTAAAAGTCTTTAGCTTCATTGTCCCCAAACTTTTGCTTCCTCACAATTAACCCGGGATAACAAATTGCCACTGCACCGCACGACTTCTAAGTTCTGCCTAGTATTACACTGAAAGTTGGCAAAACATTGTGATGATGAAATGAAGATAAAATTCGTTTTAAAATTTAAAAATATTTGACCGATATTTCACCAATTCCTAACTGGAATTTGTGTATATGTAATCTCCAATTTTCCAATTTGATTGAGTCAATAGGCTTGGTTCCGATTACCATGCAAAATTAAGAAAATATTTATTTACAGTACCAGTGAAATAGTTTGATTAGTTACATTACATAATAAAGTCGTATATGGGATTTAACAATAAGACAAACTACAAAGTAAAATTGAAAAGGTGTAAGAGGTGAGTATGTATTTTTGTTAACTTTTCTAACCTTAGATTAGAAAAGATATCGCTTATTATCGCGTCACTCAATTGAAGATTTCCAAGGAAGGAAGGAAGGGGGGAAAAAAGAAATTAAGAAGGGGAGGGATTTTTTTTTTTTTTTCGATGGAAGGAAGAAGGAAAGATTAAATAATGTCAGTTTGGGTATTTATATCACGCTGGTCAACATTTCGTTTTCCAACTTTTCAAAATCACAGAAATTTCACTTGTGGCGACATTTTTCAACATCGATCACCTTCCTCTTTATTTTCTCCTCTCTCTATTTAGTTGGTTCGCTGGTAGGGCGACCAGTTCGCTGCTAGTCCAATTCGATAGAGTCTACCGACGCAAGATCACCGCCGGTTGATGCTCCCACTTTGACCGATCAGTCAACGCGACTCATCTGCGCCCAGCGATGGGCCATTGCTGCAGCAAGAACATCTCCGCCGTCGACAATGACGCCTCAGCTGCTCCGCCCTCGCACCAACCTTCTTCCTCGGCCGATGCGCCGCCGTCTTCCTTCAGCAACTCTTATGGCGTCAGTCCTTTCGCCAGCCCGCTGCCGCAGGGCGTCGCGCCGTCCCCATCCCCTGCCCGGACGCCTGGGCGGAAGTTCAAATGGCCCCTGCCTCCCCCGTCGCCGGCTAAGCCCATCATGGCCGCGATCATGCGCCGGCGTGGCGCCACTAAGGAAGCGTCACCCAGGGAGGGGACGATTCTCGAGGAAGCGGAGACGACTGAGCTAGATAAAAATTTTGGTTATGGGAAAAATTTTGGGGCCAAGTTTGAGTTGGGGAAGGAGGTGGGAAGAGGCCATTTTGGTCATACGTGCTGGGCCAAGGGAAAGAAGGGTGAGCTCAAGGGTCAGTCTGTAGCAGTCAAGATCATTTCCAAAGCAAAGGTGGGTCTCTTACTGGAATTTAGTTCCTTTTTTGCACAAGAATGTAATCCTCGTAGTAATATGAGTTTCAGTCTGTTAATCCCTTTGTTCTTGTTTATACCAACAAAGAAGGTAATTGATAATCTGAAGTATTAAAAAATTGGCTGTTTTGTGTCTATGTCATAGGAAGCATCCGAAGCTGGTCTGTGTTCGGCTTTTAAGGCCACAGAAATCAATTTGTTTAGTCTACCCCGTGCTTTGCAGAGCAGTGATGATTTTCCAAATGGATGTTGTTAATGTCATGCTACAGAATTATGTTTCTTGAGATTATTACGATTGCAGTGACGATTTAGCTAATGCTTACAACTCTGGTCTCACATTTTCCGTTTTGTGTGGTCGACCTATCTACATCTACCTGAGGAGCTTTAATGATATTTTCACTTGCAGATGACCACAGCAATAGCAATTGAAGATGTTCGGAGGGAGGTGAAAATATTGAAAGCTTTATCAGGCCATAAGCATATGATCAAAATTCATGATGCTTTTGAGGATGCGAATAATGTATACATCATTATGGAGTATGTATCCCTTTCCCATTCTATAGAAATTTTAGCGTCCTCCAGTAAAGGTTAGGTAGAAGAAGTGAGCATTGTTTCCTCTTAAAAAAAAAAGACAAAAAAAAAAAAAAAGAAAGAAAAAGAAAAGAGAAGGGATGAGGGTCGAAATTGGCCTTCGGATCTACTTTATTTTCTTGAATGTTAGACATGATTTAATCAAAATTGCTGAACATACAAAGATGGTGAAAATCCATTCATGATTTTTGTTAGCAGAGCACTGCGCCTAGAAATGCTGTTAGTTTTCCCTGGATGATTACAGATTTGTAAGTTGCATCTGATGAATTTGTGGATATTTTCTTTCCAGATTGTGTGAAGGTGGAGAACTGCTTGATAGAATTTTATCAAGGTACTAATGGAATTCATTTGGACTTAAGCGTAGTTATGATGTTTTAATTTTCAGTTTAGGTATCAAGTTGTTCTTATTACTCCTTTATTTTCAGAGGGGGTAGATATTCTGAGGAAGATGCCAAAAGTATAGTTCTTCAGATTTTAAGTGTGGTTGCTTTTTGTCATCTACAAGGAGTTGTTCATCGTGATTTAAAGCCGGAGGTATGGCTGAGGGGGTGCACTCTCCCCACCCCTCCAAACCCACCATGCAGCGCTAGTACCTGTTCATTTTTTCTTTTATGCTTGATGTTTGTTTTGCATATGAATAAATTTCAATTTACTGGTGTGCAGAATTTTCTGTTCAAAACAAGAGAAGAAAACGCTCCAATGAAGATCATTGACTTTGGCTTATCTGATTTTGTTAAGCCAGGTAATTTTGTTATGTTATCTAGGTACTATTCATTGCGGCTAGCATGTATGTGGTGCTTATCCCTGAAAGCTTCCTTAAATAGAGATGAGCTATGATCCTCTCTGTCCCTCTCTAGCCCCTCCCCAGGGTTGTGTCCCCTCCATCAATGGGTCGAGCTGGGTCTGTTATTATTGGACCTCCTGTTGTTTGGAGAATGTAGCGAAATATACTGGTAGGCTGGGATGTAACTTATAGTTAAAGAAGCATTTCTGAATCACAGAACCAGAAAGTGGTCTTTTGTGATAAAGTAAGCTATTGTAGTTCTCAAGAATTTATTATTGACATAATTTATCAGTCAGTCACATGATTTGTTGTGTTTTACCATCGCCATACTGCATTTGCATCTCTCGCCTGCATTTCAAGTACAAAGTAGTCCTCATTTTTTTGTTCGCAGTACATAATTGACCACTTTCTGATTTGAGGAGAAAGTTGAGTTTTGTCACTATTGCAGATCAACGGCTCAGTGACATTGTTGGCAGTGCATACTATGTTGCACCAGAAGTACTCCATAGGTCCTACAGTCTTGAAGCTGATATGTGGAGCATTGGTGTCATAACCTACATATTGTTATGTGGAAGCAGGCCTTTCTGGGCCAGAACTGAATCAGGAATTTTTCGCTCTGTTCTCAGAGCTAATCCCAACTTTAATGATTCACCTTGGCCTGGTGTATCACCAGAAGCCAAAGATTTTGTGAAAAGGCTTCTGAACAAGGACCACAGGAAAAGAATGTCTGCTGCCCGAGCTTTATGTAAGTTATTACATGGTTCTGAAGTAGTTCTGTTATGGTCTGATGCATGAGCAATTGCTACAAAACTTGCTTGGTATCTCAATGAGGTTCAACTATGTCTAGAAGCTTTTTGAAGGGATCAAGAATGCTAGCTGTAGCTTATCTAATGTATTTGCAGCTCACCCATGGCTAAGAGATAAGACCGACCATGTGCCTTTGGATATTCTGATCTACAAATTGGTCAAATCATACATACGTGCATCACCTTTTAAACGAGCTACACTTAAGGTAGTTTCTTTGGTTGTAAAACAATACATTGGTGTTCACTTGTTTACTAGTGCTCAGAAAAGGGTAAACAGCTATATTGTGTTCGCGTCTTTTCCCTCTGCAATATCATGTGTTTCTCTATCGTGTGGCTGCAGGCTCTCTCAAAAGCTTTACCAGAGGATGAGCTTGTATATCTTAGAGGACAGTTTGCACTTCTGGAACCAAAAGATGGTTGTGTTTCCCTGAATAATTTTAAAGTGGTTAGTGCTTATTATCCATTCTCTTTATGCAAGTTTAATAACTTGATGGTACATTGCAGAGGTTGTTTCATGATTGTGGTTAAATGGGAATTAATGCAGGCTTTAACAAGAAATGCAACTGAGGCCATGAAGGAATCACGAGTTATTGACGTTTTAAGTGTGGTGAGAACATATTCTTTTTGAGTGCGATCATATTGTTAGTTCTCTGTTTCATCTGTCTCTGGAGGATTTGTGGGTCACTTTGCTGAACAAAATCATATTTTTGTCAAGCATGGTGTGTCCTAGAAAAGAAAAAAGTGATCTTCAAAAATCATAAGTTTCATCTGGCTGAATTTAAGAAAATAGCATAGATTTGTTCCTTATTTTGAAAATAATCAGAGGTTTTCTACACTTGCAAGTACATGGCAGTCAATCTGTTGCTGATCTCACTGAAAGTTCACGGTTTTTTCTCTTTTGTTTTTATGTAAAGATGGAAGCACTTTCATACAAGAAAATGGATTTTAAAGAGTTCTGTGCTGCTGCAATCAGTGTGTATCAGCTTGAGGCTCTTGATGAATGGGAGGATATTGCAACCAGGGCATACGAGTGTTTCGAGGAGGAAGGAAATCGGATCATCTCAGTAGAAGAACTAGCATTGGTATGAACATATATTTGAGACATATCATGTGTCATCTGTTCGACTTCTTATGGTGTGGATCTCTTTCCATTCTCTCTATCTCTCTTGCACAGGAGTTGAATCTTGGCGCCCCAGCTCACTCATTGCTGAACGATTGGATAAGAAGAACGGATGGAAAGCTTAGCTTTCTTGGGTACACAAAATTTTTGCATGGTGTGACAATACGTACCTCCAATACAAGACAGCGGTAGCATTTAAAGTTAAGAGAAACAACCAAGTTGCCTTACAACATTTTTACTTTTTTTATGGCTTTCGGGTATTCTTTCATTTTGGTTCAAGAGTATAGGTGTAAAAAATTAAATTGTGGAGAATGGGACATAGGGACTGAGCTTATATCGTATCACTGGGTTGATGTTTCATGTTTGCTGGTGTTCTGTCACAAAGATGAAAGGCAGTATGGTGTGTTAAGAGTTGAGAGTACGTTGATGTTCTTGTAACCTCGTGTATTTGTAGACGTATGTATAATTTATGTGATTGATAAATGAAGTTTTGGCTTTTCTTTCTCCCTGTTTATTGAACGAGGGAGTGGATTTAGCAGGGCTATACGACTTCTTTAAATTGTTTCTTTGATGATAAGTAGTAAGATCCTAAATTTGGAACCTTGAATGGGTAATACATACAGGTTTTGGCATTTCTATGGTTCGTGTAATTTACAAGGCTATAATAATGGAAGGCCTCTCGAGGTTAAAGACTAGTAGTATCATATTTTGAAACTCAATACTACTTCTCCCGGTTCACTGGTACGTTTTATTTTATTTGTTGACGGTGCAAATGGTAAGACTTGCGTGCAATGCATGAGATTAGTGTCCCACATGTTTTATTGACTGGTACGTTTTCATTTGTTGACCGTGCAAATGGTAAGTCTGCGCGTACATGAGAAATGGGGAACTGGAGATTTTTTAAGGCCGCACCATATGAATTCAACCGCCTTAGGAATCGAAGGGGGCAAATGTATGTTTCAAAGACAAGGAAGGAATAATTGAAATTTTATGTAATCTTCAGGGGGGTTTGATTTTTTGCAGCGCAGTTTCCGATTTGTTTGAAGCAACTAGAAAGTGAAAGCATTAAGAACGTTAAGTTTGACTTTGTTCTGATATGTCAGAAATAGCTGGAAGTGGAGAATCGGCAAAATGGGGCAAAAAGGAGAAGCAGTCTTCCAGGGCTAAAACCGCACTTCAAAAAAGCCGAAATGAACACGTTTGTAATTTTGAATACCTCCACCCCACCAAAAGAAAAAGGACGGAAAGATTCTTATGACACATGTTGATGGGGTAAAATCTAAATTTGGTCCCTCAACTATTTGGTTTGTTCTAAAGTGGTCCCTTAACTCTAAAAGTGACTATTAGAGTCCCTTAACTCGAGCAACGTATCCAATTTGAGTCCCATCCGTTATTTCAGGCACTATTTCTAACGGAAAATGCGTAGGTGGCACTTAATACCCCCTGCTTGGTCCCACAATGCCACGTGGCATACTCTTTCATGACAATAAATAATAAAACTGGGAGTATAATAAATCTTATACTAGAATTAACAAAATATATAACTTTAGGGACTTAAAGGGCTAATTAACCTAATCTTCTTTAATCTTCTCTTCTCAACGAGTGTCGCCGCCAGCACTTGCCGCCGCCCCGCCGCTCCTATCGCTCTTTGCCGCTTCGTCTCCTTTTTTTTCGCTTGTATGCTTCTCCTCCTTTTCCTCCCTCTCTGCCGCATCGTCGCCTCAACCTCCGTACCTCGTCACCTGTGCCCGATGCCGGATCTCCTCCTCGCGTCCGCGTTTCACCTCCTCACCCCGCCTGGTGTCCCCGTCTCCTCGCCTCCATGCCTTGCCACCTGCGCCCGACGCCGAATCTCCTCCTCGTGTCCACGTCTCGCCTCCTTGCCTTGCCTCGTGTCCCCATCTCCTCGCCTCCGTGCCTCGCCGCCTGCGCCCGACGCCGGATCTCCTCCTCGAGTCCGTGTCTCCCCTCCTTGCCCTGCCTCGCGTCCCTGTCTCCTCACTTCCATGCCTCGCCGCCTACACCTGACGCATCTTGCCTCCTCACCCACCTCACGTCCCCATCTCCTCGCCTCATCGCCACCCTGACTCTTTGATTTTGAAAACCGATTCTGTTGATTTTGTGATTTTATGAATTTGTAGTTGATTTATTAGATCTGTTGTCCAATTAACTGATTTGTTTGTTTGATTTTGCAGATCGTTGTTTGAGTGGCGGAGCGGTGGCAAGTGGTGGCGGTGACACTCGTTGAGAAGAGAAGATTAAAGAAGATTGGGTTAATTAGCCCTTTAAGTCCCTAAAGTTATATATTTTGTCAATTCTAGTCTAAGATTTATTATACTCCTAGTTTTATTATTTATTGTCATGAAAGAGTATGCCACGTGGCATTGTGGGACCAAGTAGGGGGTATTAAGTGCCACCTACTCATTTTCCGTTAGAAATAGTGCCTGAAATAACGGATGGGACTCAAATTGGATACGTTGCTTGAGTTAAGGGACTCTAATAGTCACTTTTAGAGTTAAGGGACCACTTTGGACAAACCAAATAGTTGAGGGACCAAATTTAAATTTTATCCCATGTATATGCAGTTGATGTTGAACTAAACTTGACGGCAAAGGTTCGTGTTGTCCCGGACTGCAAACTGCATACGCCATCATGGACTGATTCCTTCTTCATTTTCTTATTTATAAATTGCTGTGTTTTATTTTAAAGACTGCTGCTCTTTTCAGTATTTTTATAAATGTGTTTCTATGACGTGATAGTCTGAAATTGATGTAAAACTGCATGGAGCGATTACTTAATTTAGAATTTATTTAGCAACTATTTAATAGTATATAAGTTTGTAGAATACACTTTTGAACCATTTGTGTTTTATATAGCTATACCCCTTTTAAATCAATATGAATAATATATATAGAGAGATAAACTAACAAACACTTGTTGATTTAAAGGCCTATTGACATAATATTCATCATTTTTTACGATCGGTTAAGATCAATTTATAACTTATGTAAGAAGTTTTTTTGACATTGCAGTCAAATAGTGGATTTAAATAGAGTGAGATGAGGTATATAAGGTAGAGCTTGTAATAAAATTTCTTCTGTAACATCCTCTCATATAAGAAAATTTTTATAGATATTTAGAAGTATCATATAAGTGTACAAGAGAAAAATATAATAATATTTCAAGTTAGACAAAAAGACATGTCAGCTTTTTTGAGATTAGAATGACAATCGAACCAATTTTATTATAATATGATATATATAAAGAATAGGAAAATCAAGGGTTCTTAACCTTCCTATGTTCATCTAATACCTTAGCCACTACGTCAAGATGAAGGATTAGTTAAGAAATGTTAAAAAGACCTGTGAAGAGATGTTAAAAAGTGCAGAGTGATTTTTATGAGGTAGTCAGGCAGATGGTGTAATTAATTTGAATAATTAAAAATAAAAAGAAATGCTGAATTAAATGGCATGGGCATTGGGTGTTTCTCTTTTCTGATAGAAAGAAAATTGCAATTGTGCGATGGCCATTGAAAGCCGGCGGACCCTGTCCTTGCCTCATGTTTTGGTGAGATTGTAATTAACAATGCATCTGACGCCGTCGGCCGTCTAGTGTGGCCGGCCATGGCAACAATAACAAAAGTCTCATTCATTTCCTACAAGAAAATGCCTCCGGGACCGTAACTATTACGATCAGTCAAATCCTGCTTCACCGATGTTACAGTACGGAGACTAATAGACCTTGCGTTTCCAAATGCAAATCCCATTCCTCAGAAGTCAAATTCTTAAACTTCTAACCAATCCGAGTAAATTTTCCGGCCGCTAATTTTTTATTATTATACTATTTCTAATCTTATCTTACATTTTTTTACATAAGATGTTTCTAATTTATTAAAAGTATACTGTTTTGCACAATTTTACTACATTGAAAAAATAATTAATGATCAGCAAATGTAATTATGTGAAAAGGAAGAAAAATAATAAAAAATTTTAAAAAAGAAAAATTGAAAACATAGAAAAAGAAAAATGGAAAAAGGAACCTCAGTGACATCTCTGCCGGCTGGCTACTCCCTCCTCTACTCAGACCTCTCCTTCCTCCTCCCTCCCTAGGTGCCTTAGTCCTAAGACTTGATGATTTAAAAACTACTGAAAAATGATTTAATGACTCGATAATTTAAAGATGATTCAAAGACCCGCCTCAACCCTATCCATCCAGACAATTTGAAGATGCATTATCATAAAAAAATTAGAAATATATAGATATTAGGTTGTAAGTTATGCCGCAAGATATAGGTACTCTCGAATTTTTTATCAAAATTCTTATAGAAATTTGAAACTAAAACCGAGTAATTTATAAAGAACCTTCTGCAAGATGGATCTTTCGGGCCGCGGCATCATAAGACGAGTAGGGCCCGGCCATCTCACAAAATCAGTAACTCTCACGGCTCCAGGGGAGCCCTACCAACACGCTAAGGACACGATTGCCTTTTCGAGTGTTCACACTCTACATACCAAGAAACTGGGATTAAAAAGCCAAATTGAACCAACCAGTGGGCCAGTGGCGTGTAATATTATCCATGAGGACTTTCCCATTAAATAATACATATATATATATATATATATTTGGTTTCTGGTGATTATTCATTAAATTTATATATGAATCGGAACTCTCATTTTTAAGAAGTTAAAAAAATACTCTCAAAAATAAAATTTTGATTAATTTTTCTTTTATTAGCGAAGATTATTCAAGTAGACATGTATTGCTTTCCAAATTACATTAATTTTAAATAAAAAATTAATAAAAATAAAAATAAACAGGGTTATTGTTTCGTAGTCGTCAATGTCTAGTGAAACAGGCCGAAAATCCAAAGAGAGAACCAAAACAAAAAAAGGCAAACTTATTTTTACAACGGGAGGAGACTAATTACATCCAAATTCAAGCCCTGAAACACCAGGCGGCGTGGTGGTGATGGAGTCGGTCCTTGTCGATGAGGCCCTGAACGTTCTGGAACTCTTCGACAAGGCAGGGGATCGTAATCGGCCCTTGTTGCTCGAATCCGTACTCCTCCTCCGCCTCCTTCAGCAGCGGCGAGAACAGCGGATGATTCACGTAAATCACCGGAATCACGAACCTCTGCAGCCGCCCTTCCTCCTGCCCCACCAAGATCGCCACGCACCCCTTCGGAATATCCTTCATCTTCCCTGCCGGCCTCCTCATCCCATGGTCGTCGTTGGGATGAAGATGCGGCATATGCAGGTGGAAACTCAAGTGATGATGATGATGATGACTGTCCTGATCTGCGGTCACCATGCTACCAATATTGCTTGAAACCGGGAAAAGATCGGAAAAGAAATCAAGAAATTCAAGAACCCTGAACGTGGATCTGGTGTTACAAGTAGACGAGATAGAAAGAGAATGGCCAGGGATCGGAGGCGGAGATGGCTAGCTTGAAGCGCGTTAAAGCAGAATCGGTTAAAGAAGTCGGAATATTGCTCATGGTAGATGGTGAATTTCGAAGGCTAACCACATAAGAGAGAGATCTTGGAGGGTCGTTCGCAGCTCTGCGAATTTGGTATTTATACAAAAGTGTGGTAGAGGTTTCTAGGGTTTGCTTGGGTAACACCTAAAGGAACAAGGGCAGGTGCAGCTGCAACTGTTGTTTGTCGGGTGGGCATTTTCTGTTATGCTGCGGACGGGTCGGGTGGGCTCTATCATATATATATATATATATATATATATATACAGAAACACGAAAATCTAATTTCACACGCTCTATGGGCACGTGATGCACGCCACCATACACTATTTCCACGAAACGTAATACTGAATTGGTATAATTTGTTTGATTAGCTTTTAATCACCTTCATCACCCTCCATAATATTGTTTGATTAGCGCTCGGCTTACAGCCACAAGTTAATTGATAAACTAGTGTTTGTTTATGGACTATGCTCCTCTACTATTGTGTTAATCTGTCATATGAAGCTGGTTACATATACCGCCTTTAATCACATACAAATCACACTCAGTAACGTTCAGTGAATAGTTGTTATACATCCCATAAGCATTTTTTACCATCGCATGCTGCTTGTAAAATTTTTCTACAAAATGAGATTAAATTGCTGGTCTTCTATTACTCAAAATAATTACAAAAGGGGTTAAATTAAAAAGGATTTTATTAGCAGGACATCATCATGACAAATTCCAATTAATGTTCCATTCAATTGCGGCGTTGATAAAGGGCTATGAATTATTCGATGTGATGTGAATGTGACGCAAAATTTACGCAATTAAGGCTCATAAATTCGGAATTTTTTCAAATAATAAGGCGATTCTGCTAGCTGGTCAAACGTACGCCGTTCTTCTCACATGCTAAATTCCATTGTTAAATATTCTTGCCAGAGAAGGGAAGTTCAAGTAGAACAAAAAAGTGTTTTTTCTCATTACGTGTCATAGCGTAATTCCTTATTATTCGCCCATCTAAACGTGCTTCCTCTTCATCCAAAAGAACTTTTTCTCTAAGTAATTGACTTGCTACATATATACCGAAAATTGCTAGGAGCAAGTTAATTCGTAAAAAAAAGTTATAAATCGACAAACGAACAACAAAACACCAGCAAATCTTTCAAAGAATTGAACAACAAAAGAAGAAGATGAAAGATAGAGGAAGAAGAAGACGAAAGAGAGGGAGAAGAGCAAATCGGCAGCTGGTGTGGGGAGGAAAAGAGAGTCTATTTATATTTAGGATTTGTAACTTAAGAAAAATGTAAACTTAGTCCTCATTTTATGCATAAAATTTTATTTTAGTCTCATTCTTTCCATTTTTGTTATATTACTCAGCACTCATGCAAGACAAATGTAAACGGGCAGTGAACCGACGATTCAAACAAATGAACCTGTTGGATCGTGATCTACCCAAAGACCCTAGCAAGTTGAAGTATGGTTTGGTTTTATAAATATTGTATTCTTTAGGCAGTTCTTTATTCCTACCTAAACATCTTCATGAAGTGTTATTTTTTTTTCACAGTTAGAAATCATGATACAAGGTTTAAAGAGCAAAGAGAAGAGATTGCAAATATTTTGGAAGAAGTTTGCTACCAAGTTCGAAACCTATGTCATTGAGTTTACCCGTATTATATGCCCTTACAAGTCTACTATTGAAACAGGATTGGTTAGTTATTCGTTTTAGTGTTAGTTTTCTTCAAAAAAATTTCAACGGCGTGAATTGTTAACATTGATAAAAAAGTTAATAAAAGTAATGGTAGAATTTTTTTGTGCATAATGTTTACGATTAGGATATTTAATTCAGGATTAATTGATTATATGTAAAATAGATAAAGACTTAAAGGTTGGTAAAAAACACATTTGATTACCTTTTAATCCTTTTATATTGTATAAATACCTTTCATTACCAAAACAAAAAATCCAGAAAAATAATGAATTCTAGCACACCATTTTTTTATGGCCAAAATGCGCATTTGGCCCCTCAACTTGGCCAACTCTAACGAGTTAGTCCCTCAACTTTAAAAAACTTAGCGAGTTGGTTCAAATTGGATGAAAGGATAAACGGAGTTAGATGTGTTGTTGATGTGGCGTGCTGCCATATCAGCTTTTTTTCCACGTCATCTCGTCTCATTTCTCCCGTTATTCATTTGTTCCGGCAAAGCTCGTTGTCAACACCACCGCGCCTTATTCATGTTTGGATCCCTCCTGGTGAAGGGCCCATTTTGGGTCGTTGGGGGCTGCTCCTTGCCTTCGTTTTCCTTTTTACCCTCTCTCCCAACTCCATCTCTCTTCCCCTTGCCACCATCTGTCGGTCGTTTCTCTTCCCCTTGCCATCTCTGGTTCTCGCCAATTGCCAAGGATCGAATTTGCAATACCTTGTCCAATTCCTTCCTCCAGCCTCTTCTTGTCACTGCCAGATCCCAATGGGCACCTGCCTAGAAAAGCTCGACCCTAATTGTTCAAAATTGTTCGGAGATGGAAATGGAAATGGCCAAAATGCGGACATCGGGGTGAGACGACGATGGGTGAGGGAGGACGACAGCGGGCATCTGGTGAGACGATGGCTGGCGGACGAGGATTGCAGACGAGGAGGATGGGCATCGGGTAAGACCTTGGCCGGTGGACGAGGATTGCAAACAAGGAGGGCAGGTGAGGACGGAGGACGAGGAAGGATGGGGAAGGCAGGTGGGCGATGAGGGAGGAGAGAATGCGAGGAGAGATGAGGGTGACGGCCAGTGGGCGAGGATTGTAGACGAGGAGGGCCGGCGAAGACGACGGATGAGGAGGGATGGGGGAGGTGGGCGAGCGACAGGGGAGGAAAGATGGCGAGGAGAGAGGGCGAGGAGAGATGACGACGGCGTTAAAATCCCAGGCTGAACAATTTCTTTACGTGGGACTGATTCATTTAATTTAGTGAAGTTAAGGGACTAACTCGCTTAATTTGTAAAGTTAAAGGACTAGCTCGCATTGAGTCAAACCAAAAGGACTAACTCACTCGAGTTTGCCAAATTAGAAGACCATATGTGCATTTTGGCCTTTTTTTATAAGATGAATCTTACATGCATCTAGTATATACACCACTAAAAAAAACTATTTTTTCCAACGTCTACTTTTCCAATGGTTAAGCTATTGAAAGTTTCCAATGCATGAGGTCATTGGTAATGGTCAAGAACATTCTGTAACGGCTAAGATGTTGGAAAAATTTGTATCTTCAGTGGAGGGAAATTGAAATATATATTCCAACGGTTTAGCCGTTGGGAATATTTTTACATGAAATGGTGCATTTTGGCTAGATATTTTTCAATGACCTAGCCATTGGAAACCTAAATTTTTAACCCCCTCTTCAGGCTCTAGCTAGTGTCTGATCCTTTCTCTCTTCTCTTCGTCCCTCTCACTCTCTCACTAGCACACACTTCACTTCATTGCTTAAATCACCAAATCCAGATTGTAGCAACCTCCATTGTCATTTCTTCAGCTAGAATTAGTAGATTTGGGGTGGATTGAGTGAAAGATGTAATTTTTTCGCATTTTTAGCTTAATTTGTGCATTTATTTTGTTTAATTTTAAGTTTTTGAGATACATGAGTTAAATAAAAAAAATTAGAACTAAAATAGAAAAGTTTCCTATGTATTAAAATTGACTGTGCAAATTTTCCTTCAACCTCAACCACTTTTTAACGCCTGTTATGATGACAGGACGATAGATGCAACAATTGAATAATTTGAGGACTATTGATGCAACAATTCATAAATTTGGGACAATTAAATAATATTGGAATGGTTTAGGGACAATACATGTCATTTATTTAATTAATAAAAAAATAGATAAAACTGATAAAAGAATATGCCTTATAAAAAAAATGGATAACATTTATAAAAGAATAAAGTGGCACATGTAAGCAAGACACACACAAGACTTACTCTTTTCTCCAAATCATTATTTATTACGACATATAGATAAAACTAGTTGTCTAGAAATTGTTGTAACTCCAGCACTATGCGTTTAGGATTCAGGTATAGGAAAATTGGATTTGAAGTTTAGTTCAAGTCATAAACTTATTGGATTTGAAGTTAGTCCGAGGGCATCATTAGAATTATTCTTCAAGCCAATTTGCCAAAATTTAAGTCTTAATAGAGTAAAAAAATCCACCTAACCCTTGAATGGATGGTTGCACCTAACCAGGCAATTTTGTAATTTGTAATAAAAGTGGAAATGTAATTTTTCTTTGTTCGTTTGGTGTTTACGAGTTACAACTGGTAGACAGTTGATGGAATATGAAAGAGTAAAATCTGGACTGGTCTTTGGCCGAAAAAAAAAATTATAGACGGATTATTGACAAAAAGAAGCCGAGAGATCTACATTACGAGCTTCCTGGAATGGAAGGGAAAAGCAGGTGGCGAGCAGGTAACGCGTTACAAACGAGAGGTGAACAGGCTGCCACGACAGCATGAGTGGGTCCCGGTTGCTATTTAATCCTACATGTCAGCGCTTTATTTATTTTATTTTTTACTCATAAGCATCAACAAGTGTATAAAATATATATATATATATATATATTAGTATTACAAGTTAAAGAAACGAACATGACAACTTTTCTTTTAATCGTAATGAACCGAATCAGCTTTATTACGGAATGATATAAGGGATGAAACGGAGAAAGTTCCAACTTTAAAATTTCCCCATATCCACCCGAGATGGGCCTCACGTCAGCACTTTAGGAACAGCGAGCCAATAGACGTAGCAGCAGGGGCGCAATGTCAATTTCCTTATACATTTACTCTATGGGTAAAATTTAAATTTGGTCCCCTAATTTTAAGAGTTATCTTAATGTGGTCTCTTAACTTTAAAAGTGATTATTAAAGTCTTTTAACCCTACTCGTGTATCTTATTTTAGTTCCTACTGTCAATTCAATCATTATTTCTGACAAAAAATGTCTACGTAACACCTAAACTACCACATGGCATCCTATTTCATAACAACAAATGACCACATTAGAAGAATACAAAACTTTATGTTAGAATTTACCCAAACTAATAACCTTAGGAACTTAAATGTATATTAGCCAACAATCCATCTTCTTCCCCAAATCTTTACGGGCGGAAGCAAACCAGATTTTGGCCGTTTTGCCTAGGTTGTTGTGCATGGTTTGATCACGACGGTGTATCTACAACTAGCACTGAAGCCGTTCGAGCACAACTGAATGGTTCCACCATGACTTGGTTGCCGGGAAGACGGTGAATGGTGCTGCTGACCTTTGAATATTAGCTCCAAGGGTTGAAGCACAAATCACTAACCTCCAAGTGCTTTCTGACCACCTTCATTGTTGCATATCTAACTAATTTTCTAGTAAATGGTCCAGCAGGTCATCGGAGGGAATGCCCAGCTGGCTCTGCCTTCGGCTTTTATCCTGAAATCAGTGTCACAGAGGCCCGGCATTGCGACCAGCGGCCTTCTGCAGACTTTAGACACATCGATGTTCTTGCTAGGCTTGGGGTCGACGATGGACAAGGATGGATAACGACAAATGAGGATCAACAAGGACGGCTGTAAACGGCGACAGCGAACCGTGAGAGTTGGGGAAGAGGCTGAAATTAAGGTTATTAATTTTTTAAGTCCCTAAAATTATTTGACTATGTCAATTCTAGCTTGAGATTTAATATTCTTATAGTCTTATCATTTGTTGTCATAAAAAAATGATGTCACGTAGCCTGAATTAACGGTAGGGACTAAAATAAGACACATGAGTTGAGTTAGGTGACTTTAATAGTCACTTTTTGAGTTAAGGGACAACATTAGGATGACCTTTAACGTTAGGGAACTAAATTTAGATTTTACCATTTACTCTACCTTTTTGGGTAAAAAGCATCATTTATCCCAAAACTTTACTTCCCATTGCGAATCACACCAACCTTGATTTCATTGCAAATTAGTGTAAAATCTTTATAATTTATTGCATATTTGATCATAGCCCTTGGCAGACATGAAAACTTAATTTATAAAGAAAAATTAATAATTTAAATTATTTATTAACTGTTAGAAAATTATAACACTGTTTAAATTTATGAAAAATAGTTACCAAATAAATTAAATTAGAATTTAAAAAGTTAATGTCAGATAATTCATTAGAATTAATAAATTCAGATTGTTTGATATTTGTTCTTCTAATAAATTCAAAATGTATCATAATTTTTCTCATAGTTAATGAGCAATTTAAATTAAATTATCAGTTTTTATTTTTTGTAAATCAATTTTTTGTATCTACCTAGGGCGCCTACATGTAATGAATAATAAAGATTAGGGTTAATTTGAAACAAAATAAAGGCTAGGGACCAATTTGGAATGAAAACTAAAAGCTTGGGTCAATTGGTGCAATTTACGCATACCTTTTTTTTTTTAACTCCTTCAAACGAATGCGAATGGATAAAGATAGAAGGCCCCACAGTCATTCAATTAATAAGGACTTTGATTTTCCAAAATAAAATTTTAAGTTTAGTTTCTGTGAATCGGCTAGACAGGTGCTCCAAAAATTCTATCGTGTCTTTAGTACCCGCTGTCAGTGTTTGAGACACCGTCATTCATTTTTTTTTATTAAAATCTTTTAACTTTTAATGTATATAAAAATTCTGAGTAGCTAAAAAAAGGATTCTATCCTAGAAAGATTTAATAAAGCTTTTTAGAATTAGCGTCAAAATTTTTATAATTTATTAACGGTTGTGATTAAATTATTAAAATTACAAATTAAAAGTTAACATTAGATAACTTTTTTCGAACACTGACGTTAAACACTCGCGTTAATAACAAACGGGATCTTCCAAAGAGTAATAAAGTAATTAAGAGAGGATAAAGATAGAAAGATTCTCCTTTTTGCCGATTCATATCGTTGATTTACTTTCACAGCTGGCAGCAAAGAAAAGAACTGCCTAATGCCTGAGTAGCTTGAGCGGGAGCCGGGAGGAGTTCTCTTTTTGTTCAGGCAAAAATACCTACGAGAAGCTGAGTGGTGAGGCTAAAAATTTTGAACTCAGATTTCAAAGCCCAACTTACCAAGCTATCTAGTGCTTCAAATATTACTGGTTCAAATAATTAAATTTGTTTAATCACCTAGGCAAACAAATTTGGTACCTGCTTTCCGAACATCTATATCTAATTTGTTAGCTAGCGTAGAGTTCTGCAGAGGCACTCTATTGTCCACAAACAGGTTTCATTTCACACTTGGTGCCTAACTACGATTCTCTTTGGAGAGGTGTGAACGAAACCATGACTAAAATCATTGGTGTTTGAATGTAACATTTAGACTTTGCCTTCTCAAAATAAATAAATAAATAAATTTAGATTTTGTGATAGTAGAACAAATAAATATGAGTTTTAATAGTCATAAATTGGGCAGCAATGAGTACAATAGTGAGCGATTGAGTCAAATTTGTCCCTGTTAATTATAGGTTTCATTTAGTTTGAGCCCAGACTTGAGCTTATTTTAGAAAATTGTAAACAGCCGAGTTCGAGTCCGAAGTGTTTCAGCTTGGACAATTAGCTGGAATTGACTCATCTTTAATGGAAGGGAAAATGATTTTAAAAAATCACTGTAGTAAGGGATTTGAACCGGCTTAGTCACTATAACTTTTTGTGGTTTCAATTACATCATTATAAAAGTTATAGTTTATATCCAAATTAGTCACTAATATTACAATTTGATATCAAATATGCTATCAACTGTTAAAATCTAAAAATAAATATGAAAATTTGTTGGTTTTAAAATCCTATGTCCTTATATAACTTTTTCCACAGAGATATTTTGAGCTGGCAAAGAAGGTAGATCTAAGGGATGATCTGCAACCACTTGAGCGTTCGACGGACTGGTTATACAAGGTTATTTTTTATCCGCAACCACTTGAGCGTTCGACGGATTGGTTATACAAGGTTATTTTTTATCCGCATGTTGTTGCGGACATTTTTTTTTCTTAAATTTATCATTGAAATAAATATCAGTAAAAAATAACTAGAAATTATTTTCCATAAACTTATGCTAATAAATTAAAATTTTACTTTATTTTAATTTTAAGTTAGGCTTTTTTATATCATATTTTTATCATTCAAATGATTAGTTATAATCAAAACATAACACATATACATGCTTTGAAATAATAAATATTTTTTTAGTCACTAAAAAAAATTCACTTAAAAAATTCACTTTCTATCAATTCAAATTTCAATATATTGATGAAAAATTTAGTTAGAAAAATTTGCTTTCAATTTTAGTAGTTATGGACAAAATTTCTTTATTAAACATTATAACTTTTGAATTAAATAACTCATTATACAAAACTCAATTAATAAATATTAAAAGAAAAATAAAAAATTGGCAAAAAAAATTCAGGAACTAAGAGATGAAATGGAAAAGCTTTATGTATTCAAATTTAATGATTGGCGGTGACCAATGCCTTGTTCTAGAAGATAGTACGTAAAAAAGCAACACCAACAAAAAAATAAAGATCGAAAGAGTACATAGAAATAATATTGTTAAGTAGTTAATATTTATTAAGTTTGAGACTAAAACATAATATGGGTCAAACTTAGTGACTAAAATGGGAAAGGAAAAAAATTCAAGAACTGAAATCGTAGTTTAACCATACAAAAAATTATAACACAAGCTCTCAGGACACGATTTTCTTCAAAGAGGAGGATCAAACTTAAAAAAGAGTCAATCACGTCCAACAAATAAAAAAAAAGAATCAGCATTGTAGATGAGTAGTATTTGGCATTGTTCATGAACATTACAAAACTCACAGCTTTTAATAAAAATGGAGTCGTTTCAATGTTCATAGTAAAACACATCCCTAGGCCGCCCAATATCTCAACAACAGTGAAAGCCAAACAAAAATGTAACTGTTCATGAACAGAAATTGAATTCAGCAATTAGTATTAAGTTATATAATAAATTATTAAAAGATTCTCACTTATAAATTTATGTAAATTAATTAAATTTTACTTTATTTTAATTTTGAGTTGAGCTCTCTTTATGTTATGTTTTTATCATGAAAATGATTAGTTATAATTGAAACATAACACTGTGAAACATAATATTATACATACTTCAAAATGGTGTACAATTTTTATTATTAAAAAATAATTCACTGAAATTTTTTATCTCCTATTAGCTCAAATTTTAATTTTTAATATCGATTGGAATTTTGTTTTAGGAAAATCCATGTTCAATTTTAGCAATCATAGACCAAAGTACTTTATTGAACCATAAAACTTTTGAAGTAAATAACTCATGTTAAAAAACTCAATCATTAATAATGAAAAGATATGGCCAAAACATAAAATTATGTTTAATTTATTTTAACCATTAACTTAATAGAGCTAAAAAGTAAAGAAAAAATTAGCAAAGAGTTTGATTCTAAGAGAGGAAATGGAAAAACCTTAGGTATTAAGGGTTTAACAATTGAATTAATAAGGGTAAAAAGAAAAAAAAATGGTTTAGCTAAAAATTAAACATATCATGGTGATCAATGTTTTACTTAGAAGATAGTACATACAAAATAGAAAAAAAATTTGGGGAGCAATAGAGCAAATAGAAAAAATCTAGCTAAGGAGTTATTAAGTTTAGGGACTAAAATATAACATAGGCCAAATTTAGTGACTGAAATGTGAAAGAGTATAAATTTTGGAACTAAAACGCGTTTTAACCAACACTAAAAGTAAAAGACGCAGAAACTGGAGAACTAGAAATGCAGGACTCTAAGACTCGACGACCGCGCGAAAAGGGTACTGATGTTCAAAAAGAGACGATCGCGCCCCAAAAAGGCCCCCCAAAAAAAAAAGCTGAAGCACTGTTGATGAACAGTGCATGAAGTTATAATTATTACTCTTTTTTATTTTTTATTTTTTATTTGTTGCTTTCCGGAATTAGGGAATCCCTCCCAATCCGACTCGTTTCCTCTCTGTGAGCTGTGATCCCTCTCTCAAGTCTCAGCCGCAAAGCGCGGACTTTTGGACTGCTTTCCCCACAAAAAATGCTCTATGCATTTTGTATTAGTTGACCATTTTATATTTTTTAATTAAAATTTAACTTAAATATATTTATATTATTATGTATTGAAAGAAATTATTAAAAATAACATTTAGAAACTGTAATTTTTAAATTTTTATTCTTATATATAATGTTCATATTTTTATGATAAAATTTTAAAAAAATAAAATTATAAATTAATTATTATAAATAGTAAAAATATCAGATTTTGTGAAATAGATAGATTAATTTATTCATTTAATTTTTTCAGATATTTTATCTACAATTAATATTATTTAAAAGTTAATAATTATTTGAATAGCTTAATTAGGAAATTTTTTATGATTTTTTTTTTCTGTATCCAACTAAAGAAAAGAAAAGTCAATAGAAAATACACAAATTTTTTTTTAAAAAATTTCAGGACTTCTCAAAAGCATAAAATTTCAATCGGTATATAAGTTAATCAAATAATCACCATATATTAAAATAACAAAAAATAACTCATTTTTCAAAAATAGCTAATTAAATACTCCTATTTACTTTAAAAAATGTAGGTTGTTTCTCAATTAAATTAATTATTTTTCAAAATCTTAGAAGAAAGTTTAAAAGTTTAAAATATATGAAAATCTAAACTGATACCTGATGTGGATAAGAAATTATGTTTAGTACATCATTCAGTTCAGATAGAGTATAATTGATCAAATCAAACTTATGTTGGTGAAGTGATTAGAATGTTGTTTAAATTCAGTAGGCCAGAAGATACAATTTGAAGTTGGAATGTTAATTTCCACAGGAAACATTGGCGGGCTTACGGGTTACATTGTTGGAATCCCATCCGCCCCATGCCGATGTCGTTCGGTTGATGATGCAATATTAGAACATGCATGGTTGGAGTTGCTCCTGCTGCCTTGTTTTTTCTGCGGTGATTCTTATTTTCTTTTGGCATTTAGTTATGTTTCTTACATGTAAATAATAATAATAATAATAATAATAATAATAATAATAATAAGATTCTACTAATTTTTGTCGACGTTTTGATCTACTCTTATGGCTAGAGTTTGAATTTTCCATAATTCTGTGAAGGACATGGAAACCTAGGCATCAAATCTTCACCCCTCCATTTTCTTCTCAAAATTTCTTCACTCCTAGCTCCCTTGAGGCAGTATTGGGCCGAACCAGTAGTTGGGCTTAGGCAGCATCAAATTCTAGCATGGGTTAAAGGCCTTTCATGGCTTAGCTCACTTGGACCCTCGGAAAGGGCCCACCAACAATGCTAGCTTCGGGTTTTTTTTCCCTTCGAATGTGCAACCTTCGTTTTTTTGTTTTTTGTTTTTTCGAAAATATTTGGTCCATTGGTTGAGGGGTGGAATAAGCCTCATGGTTAAACTATTCAGACCGCTGGATGGTTAATGAGTACTTTGACATGACATGTATATAGAAGTTAAAAAATAAAAACATGTATATCTCACTCTCTCCATCTCATCATTTTCTATGCAATTTTTTTCCTTAAAGTATAACCCAAATCAATGTTATAAAAAAAAAAAAAGGAAATATATTTTCAATTTCACCCTTACCATTCTACTTCTTAAAATTTGTTTATAAGTATTTCAGGGATAATTTTAAAAAAATGCTACAAGATAAAGTTGTTTCTTAACTTTGTACGTTTAAAAATATTGCAAACGAAGTGAGTAATTTTTATCTGTTGGCCACTTACGGACCAGCTGGACAAGACGTCCTCCAATTTTCTGTCCTATCTCAATGCATGGCTCATGTGTTAATGTGTTGTCTTGGCAGTTGAATCACTAATTTACGTACTTTTATCACCAAACCAAAGAAGCGAAAGAAATAAACATTATTCCAAAAAATTTTCTGTATCTCATAAGTAAGAGTAACCAATGACATATATATATAGAAGACGAAAAAAGTAGTAATAACCGAAAAATCTGGGAATAATGACAGTACAAAACTGTGGGGTGTATTTAATTAATATTCGATCTGCTTCAAGCCTAGGCCATAAATCAGATGCCGACGACGTTGCCTAAAAACTACTAATTTCTGTCGTCGAGCCCGAGCTGGCTTCCCCCTCCGCTCTCAACAACAAGTTTCCCTGTAGATTCCCCTTCCGCGGCCAGCGAGTCCACGATGGGCTTAATTACCAAAATACCTTCCCCCATTGCCGCCCTTACAAGCGTGCATAGGAACACAATCAGACAACCGCTCTCGTACGCGGGCTCGTCCGGACTCCACCGCATCAGCAGCCCCAGGACAAGGATCTCCACCACAAGCGATGACGCCACTGTCAAGGCCAGGGCGCAGATCCTCGTGCGCAGCCCCCGGTTGATCACCAGCAACACGACCCGCCAACAGGAAACGGAAAACGGCGGCAGGAAAATAACAAGAAACAGCGCGAAAATCGCTGCGCTGGCCGATGGGTACCCGCAGAACACAACCGACGAGTCCGATATCTGCCAACTCCTGGAGAAAACTTCTGGCAACTGACCCTCCAAATGCGAGAAAAATAAGAAAAAGATATGGAGCACGAGGAACGGGAGGCAACATCCGAGAATAAACGTGAGGGTCAAGAAACCGCGAGGAATATTTTTCCGGATCGAGAATTCGACAAGGAAGAGGAGTGTGAGAAGGAATGTCGGCTCGAGGAGGCCGAAGGAGAGGACGACGTGGAATTTGCAGAGGGTTGTCTGGGAGGAGGCAGGTATGATGAGGGGAGACAAGCGGTGGCGTAAGGCGGGGAGGCGGAGGGTTTCGTTGAGGGACCAGAGGATGATGAGAAAGACGAGGAAGGAGCGGACACGGGACAGAGAGGTGAAGCGGCGGAGGCGGGGGGAGCAGCGGGAGAGCAAGGAAAGGTGTAAGATGAAGGCGAGGGAGACCAAGGAGAGGAAGAGGAGGGCGGCGATCAGGAAGAGAGTGGTGATTCCAAAGACGGAAAGGATGGCTGGAGGGGTCGGTGAAAAGAGCATGGGTGGTGGCCGGGAGTGACTGAGGAGGGGCGAATGGCAGGCATAATTGGGGATTGAGGGAGGATTAATACATTAAGAAGAAAACTTTTGTGGTTATGGAGCTGGCAAGGTAATAAAATCAAGAGAAAAGATGATTGGATTGAGGATTAATTAAGATGATATATTAGGGTGTCTCTCCAATCCCAACCGTCCAGAAAACAACGACAGGCACATGTGGCTGGGTTTGGAGAGGTAGATGGTAATGATACTGAAACAGAGGCTCTCAAAACTTTTTTGGTTTTATCTGTCCGTCCATCAGTCTTTGGTTTTGCTTCACTTTTCCCTCGATAGTACCAACCGTCTTCCGTCTGTTTTGGTTTGGAAGTCTTCTCTTCCTGCACTCCCTTAACACGAGTAGTACAGAGTATGTTGGTCACATGTAGAGGTAGAGCGGATCACGAGTCATATATCTGTCCAAAACAAATATGATTATAACGGGGTAAAACGTGAAAAAAATAAGTTTGAGCTTTCATGGCCGGCATCACCGTAATTACGATGAATTGAACTTATACAAACATACACACCAAATATATTATAATCCAATGAACCAGATTAATCTCCTCTCGCAATCTGTACGTGTTGCTGGTCTAGAAGTTTTTGCAAATTAGAATGCTACATGGTTATTTAAACTTTCGGCCTCCACGCCATAAATAGGACCTTAAAATAGTTGAGTTAGTCTGTTTTTGAACATCCTCATCAGTATATCACATTATTGCGGTTCCGGATCAGCTCTAATACCATCTATAATAATTCAAGTCTAGAACCGACCAATGAAACATCTGCCAATGCCACATGGTTTATTATTTGGAAATTAATAAGTGTTAGGTACTTATATTTTGAAACCTGGTTCTATATATTAACATAAGGCTTTCCACATTTATCCCATGTAGGACATAAGGGTGTTACAATCATAATACTATAATTGGAAACAATAACTCTAGAAAAAAATAACATAAATTGTTAAATTATATCAATCATTTAATTGATAGGCCATGTAAGTAAATAATTCACTATAAATCCATTGGTGTACTTTAATAGGTAGAATGATGTTTAAGATGGGTGGAAAAAGAAGTTGAGGACCAGTTATAACTCAACAAAGATTTATGAAGATGTCAATACAATAAAAACCTAAATAATAGAGTGTACAGTTAAAAGATTTATAAAATAATCAGTTATGCAGTTTTGCGGGGTTGACTAGGGTTCTGTGCATACCCTTAGTTTAAGATGGATAGAAATAGAGGATGAAGACTAATTATAACTCAATAAAGATTTATTAGGATCTCAAAACAATAAACATCCAAATAATAAAGTGTAGTTAAAAGGTCCCTAAAATATTTTGGTATTGAAAAGTGAGTTAAGAAGTTTTCAAAATATAAAAAAACTCCATAATTAATAATTCCAACCTATTATTTAGGCTTCTCCTTTATTTATACTAATTATTTTTTCTAATTATTATGTAACTAGTTTTGGTTTAACGAATTAATTAATTTGCACATTCAATGTGTAAATTTGGCATAATTAGTGGATTAGATTTACTGCCTATTACATGTTAGTAATTGAAACATTAAATAAAATAATAAGTAATTTTAATTGCATTACTATCATAACACTGTAATTGGTAACAATAACTCTATAAAAAAATACCTCATAAAGAGTCCAATCATATGAATTATTAAATTAATAGGTTATGTGAGTAAATGATTCAACATAAATTCATTGGTGTACTTTAATAAATAAAATTATGTTTAAGATTGATAGAAATAGAAACACACACACACATGCACACACACGCGCGCGCGATTGCACGCGCACACACACACACACACACACACACACACACACATGATGATATGTTGAAATCAGAAGTGTAAGAGACAATGAAAATGAGTTATCTATAAAAATTACATGTCTCATTCATTAAGTTAGGGCTTGCTCATGTATTTTTTGAAGGTAGGTTATCAGGGTTTTGCGTGTAAATGTGAATTCATAGGGCTTACTTGGCTTGCAATCGTATGCGCATGATTGTTGGAAATTTAGAAGAGTTTTTAATTTGGTAGTAATGCTATTATTACTATTTGATAAAGGTGTTTCGAAAGCTAAATACCACTTTAAACACTAATTATTCTCATTTGAAGTCTGTAAAACACTTATTTTTTGAACCACAGAAGTTGAGGCGTGATAATTTCTTAATGCCGATTTTGATAAGCTCTATTGCCAAGCACATCAAATGCAATTAAAGAGTTGTGGATTTGACATTCCAATTGTAGTCATGAAATTTTATGAGAATTTCTGGTAGGACGCATGAAAAGAAATGATGCCTTATGTTGCTATTGAAAGATAGAGGAAAGGAGGAGCAAACCCTAAAATTAGAAGAAAAAAAATCAAAATACCATAGAACAACATTGTAATGGACGCATTTGATTCAACACTAGTAGTAAGTCATTCTTCTTAAATTTTAATTCTTTTTGGATATATATGGGCATTCCATTTATTGTAGCCAAATTGCTTCATGTAACCTAATGGAACTCTGCTATGTTCATTTAAAACTTGCAAAAATTTCTGAAGAAATTACAATTAACACTCATAAGTGAGAGAGAATATTGAGCATATTGATTTTGCTTCTGCTATTTCATTCTCTATTTTTTGTAGAGTATATTTGGTATTCAATAAAATTTCCTACATTCTGAAAAAAGTGTGTGGGTGTGTGTGATACATAGAGAGAGAATGCATCTAAATCAAAGCTGAATCTAATCACCCTTATGTAAATGTTGTCCAAGTGCTAAAAATTTTTTCCCCAAAGGAAATCAAATTGCACTGGATGGTTTAGTATGATGATTATTTGAGAGGGAATAATAATGAATAGAAGATGTGACATTACAATTTATTAATGAACAGTATAAAAAATACATCCTCAAAGAACCATGTATGACTTCTCAACAAACTGGTGGCAAATGGGTTAGAGAGTTACTAAGTTTTAATAATGAACAATTTTATAATGCTTTCCAAATGTAAAAAGAGGTGTTTATGAATTTACTTAAAGATTCAGAGAGCAAGTATGACTTAAATGGTTTGTTCCAATTCTCCATGATAAGTGCACTTGTAATTTTTTTAACTGTAATGGGTATGGAGAGATTTCATTCGAGAAGTTTAGGAACTCTTCCCATAGTTTGGAGAGACTATTGCTGAATACTTTTCTTAGTTATAAGAGTCTATTGTGCATATAAGATCTAATATAATTCAACACCGTGATCGAACTTTTAAAAGTATTTCAGACCATTTAGAAATTACCATAGGTATATGCCACATTTTAAGGTGAACAATTATCTTTTTCTTTCTTTCTATATATGCATATTATGTTACTTATGATAATTTTGTATAATATTTTATTGCATTTATTCCTTTTTATGAACTAGGATTGTATTGGTGCCATTGATGGCAC
Organism: Aquilaria yunnanensis; assembly: GCA_039654915.1. NCBI lineage: Eukaryota > Viridiplantae > Streptophyta > Magnoliopsida > Malvales > Thymelaeaceae > Aquilaria > Aquilaria yunnanensis. The sequence goes on along the minus strand of CM077596.1, from coordinate 68,987,747 downwards.
CTATACTCAAGCAAGAATTCCCATTAGATCTAAAGCAAATTCTATCCATTTATTGGAAGGGAATGTTAATTTGCCAATGCAAAATTATCTACATAAGTCTAAAGGGCCACGTCATTTACTATGACCCCCCCCCCCCCCCCCAAAAAGAAAAAAAAAGTATTTTTGTGTCATACATGCATATAAAAGTTGTTTCTCTAACAGCGTATATGCAAGGAATAGACATACAAATAGACATACATGAACCTGTAACCTGTTGAGGAGGAGAGAGTTTTTCCTTTCTGATGACGATCAAATTCTAGATCAATGAAAAATCTAGGTACTTTTGCATGTGAGATTTTTTTTGTTTTGGGTGCAAGTTTTCATGTGAGATATACGATCAATATTCCTTGTGATTAATACTTCAGTTTGAAAAATACATATAAAGAGCTACATCGTCGATCCACATATATAGCTGGAAGAACAGCCAGCGCAGGCAGGTGTGTGCGTGTATATATGTATCGTACAGGTTCCTCCAAATGAAGAAAATTCTAGCTCAGGAACTTAACGTTTAATTGATTAAAATAAATTTCTCCGTGTCGATCATCAAAATACTGCATATATTAAGATTATTTCATTACTGTAATTAATAATGTTAGACATATATTAATAGAGCCATTAATTTCTCTATATATAGCTAGCTACAGACTCTCGGGTATATATCATCATCATCATCATCAAATACGATTAAAAATCAAAGAATAGAAATTAAGCCAAGATTCTTCAATTAACTAGCTAGGAGACATCAGGGTTTTTGAATCCTGTCAACCTCATGTAATTAAAAAAAAAAAAAGGAAAAAGGAAGCAGGAGAGAGACAGCACATTTGTAAAGGAAAAAAGAAGTTTTGCAGAGAAGAGAAAAAGATACTGCCTTTTTCGTTTTAAAAAAGAGAGGAGCAGAGAAACGGAATCGGTACCTCTGACATATTTTCTATGCTAATGATCTGGCAGGGCCGGGGCGGGCAGCTAGACTTCTCCGTGTGCCTTCCACTGACACAAATTAATTTAAAGCATTAATTAATGGCAGACAATGTATATTCCGTAAATTAATTCAATGGAAAAACATCAGAGGCCATCGACCATACTCTACTGCTACTGCTACTGCTTAGATCGATATGCAATATTGTTCCTCAGCCACTATCAATATCTGAGGCTTGACCTTCTCTTAATTTCAAGAAACAAAGTACGATTTCATCAAGCACTATCAACTTTTCATGTTTAAAGTCTCATATATATATATACACACACAAACGCTAACTACTTACAGTAGTGTAGCATCTATCCTGTCCATTTGATCAAGTGTAGTGTAACACAGCACCCAACGTCAAGATTCCATCTAGCTTTTTGAATAGATATTAGCCACCAGGACCAGTCACTGGCTGCTGCTGGTCCCTGAAATTAATTAAGTCGACGAACCAACCGGAAATTAATTGGAGTGAATGGTTATATATATATATATAATAATGTGTGTGCCTACAAGGCTGCACTAGCTAGTGTTATACATACATATATAAATACTCCCGCAGAAAGTAAAATTTACAAACTATAATGTGTCCAATGTACAGTAGTAATTTCATCTTTGTAGCTGTACTTTCGCGAGTTTCAAGTATTTATAGGACAATGTGCAGCTAAGTTGAAAGCCACTCGATCGTGCAGTTAGAAAATGACTTTAGCTAGCTACGAGTACGAGGTAATTTGGATGACAAGATTATGAATATTAGTCATGATAACTGGCTAATTAATTAATTAGGAATTATAGTAATTAAGGTAGTAGTAGTAGTACGATGAAATTAACCTAGCTATAGCTAGCACTGGAAGCAATCTACAGACAGTCAAAATGTTTCATCATTACCCCAATCAAGACATACTCATGATTAATAACGCTAATCAGTACGGAAAACCAACAATTAACGACTGAAAATGAAACCCTAGCCGTAACAAACAGTAATTGCCACTGTAAAAAAAAAAAAAAAAAAAGAAGAACGAAGAAGAAAAAGAGAGAAAGAAATCATTTTACCATTCGCGTCAGGTGGCAAAAGCTAGTCGGTATCTTCCCTGCCCACGATGATCCAAAATCAAATCGCGAACTAAGCCGGTAGCGAACTGACTGGGGCTGGGATTATTAGAAAAAATGATGCCACTAATCAAATAGAACAGAAGCCGAGATTAAGGGGAATGAAGCCTGGTCCGAGGAAACAAAATTAAAGAATCAGTAAACAATCAGAGATCGCCTGACTGGAAGCGGTTCCCTTGAACCAGACGCCATTCCCCTCAAGAAAAGCTTCCCCGATCGCCGATCATCGATATAGTATCTATTCATGTCGATCGCTTTCTTTCCGCAAGTATCCGGCACGAGGGATCGAGCTTCCATTCAGATAAAGAGAGCTAGCTGCAGGGAAACGGGCCGGGCGGCGGCCTCTGTTCTGTGCCGTGTACATATGCCTGCCGCTGTAGACTAAAATAAATTAACAGATCAGTCAATATATAGAGAAAACAGTGACATAGGGGCTGGCTTGGTTAGCTAGAAACCAAGAAGAAAATTGAAAGGCGCTGGATTTTTTGGGGATCATCATAATTCTACTGTTAGATTTTGCCATCATTTCTGGTGGGCTCTCCTCTCCCTTCAATGCCGTGAATCAGTCTTCCCTTTGAGGACCGCGTAGGGGTTAATTTTCTCCCCTCTTATTTCCTTTTTTTTAACCTTTTTCTTTTCTCCAATTTGGGTCCAGATTCAGCGCTGCCGCTGACCAACTCTCTGCCACTTTTTTGCGTGCAAAAACGAAGGGTTAAAAAAAATCTTCTCAATGTTTTCTTCAAAAATCCATGGATTTTGTTCAAAAATTTTACTTTAATATAAGTCGTTAAGGTTTGTTCTTATTATTTATAAGAAATTCAAGATTTAATTCTTCATTTCTTTATTTGCCTCTTTCCCGTGTATAAGAAAATCCATAGATTTTGTACTGAAAAGGGGGTAAATTTGTCACTTATTTTTGTATACAATCACCCTTGGGTTTTTTTTGTTTGTTAAAATTTGCCACCAATGTTAGAGTGGAGAAGCAATTGTGAGATCAAAGTTGCAAAATAAAAGTAAAATAGCCACAGCGAGTCCTAACAAAATGAATATTATGCCTAACGTGTGATTTCATTACCGCCACAGCCACATCATGAAATCAATAACTAGCATAGTGATATATTTGGAAAATCCTAAACGAGTCCTTTAAATTTTCCTCTTAGCTCCAAGCTATACTAACCTTGTAGAGCTGAAGTATGTCCCTGGCTCAAGTAAAACTTATGATGATGCTTACAGAATATTCTCAATTAATAAATGATTGTAGGCGAACATGAACGAATCTAACAATTCTTAAGTAGGCGATCTTTGAAGGGCATCGTGTCACGTCAAGCAAGTAACAAGTTACAGTATTAACTGATAGTGTGAATGCTTTCATACAGATTTTAGGTTCTTGACCTTCTCCAGCAAATCTAGTTCCTTTAGTACGTAAAAGACATTCGCTTCTTAATTCATAAATTATCTTTCTGCTGCTGTCTTATTGTCTCAAGGAGGTCAGTTCCTTTAGCTCATGTCCTAGCTAAGGAGACTCTTTTTTTTTTTTTTTAATGAGTCTTTTTCCTATTCTTCTGAGTATAAAAAAAAAAAAAAGTTCAATCGATCGAGCAAACTACTATTTCCATAAATTTTACACAAATATTTTCTCTTGCACCCAACAGACAAAAGCAATTGTGAGGTTTTACTAGATAAATTTTTGTGCAATACAACCTAATCATGTAAATGGTATTCCAATCCGTGGATAGATCAGCACAAACCTTCTCCTTAATCCTTTAGATATGCGATACAATACACACACACACACACACACGTAGACTGCGGGGGCTTTAGTATTAGACGAGATGGGATTTGGGCATGATAAATCACACACACACGCACACATCCAAGAAAAATAGGAAGAAAACTGTTGAGGGAGGCGATGATCATTCGTTCTTTTAGAGTTATGACCACATCTCAACTCAACTATTGGCATACAGAATATCATGTCTCTGTTACTTCATTTCACCATCTTTGACATCTACCTACGACAAGTACAGTTGAGATGGCCATGTTTGCTGATACGAAAGCATTATAATACTAATATAAGATCCATGCCTTTGTACCAGAATTTATTTGGATAAAGATGTAGCCAAGTTAATTTGTTTTGTGTTTTTCCCTCCTGTCATTGAAAAATATTATTCAAACTCCCTTAAAACTCTATAATGAATGCACCTTAATTAATTAGAGAGATTAAAACAACACTCGACTAATAGTACATAAACATTTACTATAAGAATTGTACCATGGTTACTGTGAATACCTTGTGCAATTAGACATAGGGGTAATTTTCAAATTTACCCCCTACCCTAAATCATTTTTGTTTTCCCAAGCTGCCATCCTCAAATCTCTCCAACCCTCTTTTCCAACATTGGCTGAAGCTAACCCCCGGCTCTTGCTCTTGTGCTGGCGGCATCTTGATTCCACAAACCCGCAGAGATCACGCTGGAGTTGAATAAGAAGCTGGAAGTTGTCGACAAAAGAAGACAAATCATAGCATGAAGAGAAGAGATAAGATCCAAGAGCATGAAGATTGGAGTGTGTATAATTAAATATGGGCAATAATATAATAATTACTATCTCCGTCCCAGTTTACTTGAAACATATTCCTTTTTGGGAAATCGCAAAAAGGTTGAAACGTTTCCTCTTTTGGAAAAGTATAAACAATTAAATAATCTTTTTACACAAAACCCAATAAATATTCTTTTTTTAATATCCACTCAATCTCTCACTGTACAAAATCCAAAAAAGAATATATTTTTTTAATCATTATTTAAATTTTTACTACATAAAAAATTAACATAAATTACATACACCTTAATCTCCGTGCCCAGTCAAATGTTTCATCTAATTTGGGACGGAGGTAGTATAAGAATTAGGCCTTATTTTACTATAAATAAAAAATTAAAATGAAAAATGTTTAAAGACTTGCAATTAATGATCAAATTCTCAAATTTATAGATCTTCATCGTCTATGAAATTATGTTTAGAGTTCGAGTCATAATAAAAATAAGAAGTCTATTTTTCTTTTTATAAATTTCTTATCAACTAACTATCTTCTAATAATCCTAAATACTAAAAAAAAAATGGCCCTATTTCTCGCATGCGACATTTCCAAGCATACATAGGTTTGAATAAGATTAGCCCAGTAGAGCGAGAGGCGAGACATTAAAGCGTAGCCCATTCCCGCCCTAGAATTTTGCAATTTCCAATGAGTTTGTTGCTGGAGCCCCATATGATTGTTTTTTTTTTACTCCCCGATATGATTGCTGATAAGCCACTTATGCCCCAATAATTATACGCCACTCGAAAGCGTGTTGCATTCATGCCCACGTAACTTTGTCGTACTTGTCGGCAAACATGGCACCAATTGGCAGTCGACACTTGTAAAATTCAAACACCAAAGAGAAGGCAAGGAAATACTAGTTTTTTTTTTAATTAAAGCCAAAAAAAAGTTAGGCCAATGGCCCTAAACTCGGTCGACTAAGATATTTAACCCTTGAATTTCAACTCAATCCGACTCAAGCCTCTAACTTGATTAAGTAAGCCGATTTACCCCTTTGACCACACATATGCCAAAAATTTATGAGCTTTGCCAGAAGGTAGGAAAGGTAGAAACCGATGCATTGAAGTAGTAAAGAGTAACTGAAACCAAGATAATAACAGTAAGGCAAGATCATGACCTGGAAAAATTTGAGAGAGACTTGAGATTAGAAAAGGAAGCATACTGGAAGCCAGAAACCAATGGACGACAAGATGTTGAGAAACAAGGAGCATGGGTTAAAGTAAATGAGAAAAAGTTTGAAGTGCCCCAAAGATGTAAGCAAACTAGAAAAGAATGCCACAAAATCTAGAACCACTTAACATTCACAACTAAAAACATGTCATTTACCAATGCCTATTAACAACGGTCTCAAATTGGTAAATTTGAAATTATCAATGTGAGACCATTGGTAACGAGCCATTAGTAATCAACGCATCAGAAAATTTTTTACCAACGGTTCAATACTAAGCCATTAGAAGTTTCCAATGCTTGGCTGTTGGAAACTGCCATTTAAAAAAAATAATATGAAAAAATTAAAATAATTTATTTGAAAAGTATTACAAAAATTGGGTAAATTGCACACATTATCCCCAACCTTTTAATTCTGTTTCTTTTCTAACCCCAACTCTCATTTTGTTCGTTGCGCCTCCCTAACATAGCTAAAACGTTTCATTTTGAACTCTTTTTGGATGGAATCCGTTATATTGGATGGAAAATGACACGTCAACATAAGATTGTAGGGGAAAATGTTTGTTTTAACCCTTGTAAACATTTCTATTTACCAAAAAAAACTTTAAAAATTTTAAATCTAGCAAGAAACCCCTCATGCTTCTTCCTCGTCATCTTCGCCAACCATTCAACACCTACTTACTCATCTCCACCTCCCTCTTGGAACAACCTCTCCGTTGTCCGCCTTCCTCACCTGCCACCACTCTCATCTCTTCTTTTCGCCGTTGTCGCTCTCCGGCCTTCCCCTTACCGTCGTCTCTCTATTGCCCTCCACCCCCCACAGCCACCGCTTTCCCTTCCTCTTCACGCCGCCGTCGTTCTCCCTTCCTTTTCTGGCCTTACTCGATTTGCCATAACACCCAGATCTGACTTTGAAATCCACCTCTGTCCACCTTCCTCTCCTCCGGCAACCATGTACTCCATCCCTGATTCATTCACCCTCTCCTCCGTTAGCTTACCCGATTCACCAAATAACGTTAAATGAAGGCGGATCGGGTGCAACCTACCTCGCTCCTGGAAGGCAACTAGCAGAGCCATGCCGTCCATGACTATCCCGCTGACATCTGGGTGCTTTGGACGGTAAATCACGTTGGCGGAGGTAGAAACTGAGGAAGGGAAATCGCAACGGTGAACGGGTATCACGACGGGAATCAGGGAAGGGAATCGGAAGAGGTATCTCAATGGCGGTGGGGAGAGGGAATCAGAAGAGAAGGTGAGCGAATGGAGTACAAGGTTGTCGCAGGAGAGGGAGGAGAGGAAGGCCGAAGATGGGGCCACCGGAGATGGCACCGTTGGGAAGGGAAGAGAGGGAGATTTGAAAATTTTATGGCTTTTTTTGGCAATGAAAATGTTTACAAGGGTTAAAACAAACATTTTCCCCTACAATCTTATGTTGACGTGTCATTTTCCATCCAATATAATGGATTCCATCCAAAAAAGGTTCAAAATGGAACGTTTTAGGCACGTTAGAAAGGCGCAATGAACAAAATGGAAGTTGGTGTTAGAACAGAAACAGAATTAAAAGGTTGGGGGTAACGCGTGCAATTTACCCTACAAAAATTTGAAAAACTTTATAACAATTCTGTTGCATATAAAAAATGAAAATAATAAAAAATTACACAAATAACTAAATTACAAGAAAAATAAAAAAAACATAAAAAAAATTAGAAGATTAAAAAAATCATAAAAATTAGAAAATTGAAACACCAAATCTGATCCAAAAATACAAAATCACAACATTACCCACAAAAATCTGATCCATAAAATCATACCATTACCAACAAAAATCCAAAAAATCCCAAGATTATATTATAAAATCACCAAATTAATCCACAAAAATCACAAAATCATATCACAAAAACCAAATCATAACAACCATATTAAAATCAGATAACAAAAAGTAGATCAAAATTAGATCTATAAGGCGGACCAAGGAGGCTGAATGACGGTAAGGAAAACAATGGCAAGGAACGATGACCCACGACAACGAATTGTGAGGCCAAGGAAGCAACAACGGTCGAGGAGAAGAAACGTCCGAGGCGGCAAACTGAGGAATGACGGAACAGCGAAACGGCAAACAACAAACGATAGAGGCAAGGCGTACGGCCAAGTGTGGGAGGATGAATGGCTAGGTAAAGATACGAAAGGGGAAGGGTGACAGAGAATAGATGACGATGAGGCCGGATGAAAGAGAAGGAATGACAAGGCAAAGAACGGCGAATAGAGGGACAATAGTGAGGGTTTAGATATGAGAGCAAAGAGGGAGAAAAAAGATGATAGGTGGCAGCAGGAAAAATGAGAAGTAAGAAATGAGGTTAGGGTTTTTTGGGTTTAATTGGCTTTTATGGGCTTTCATATATAGATATAAGGGTTTTTAACATAAGTTATAGGTGACAAAGCCTATTTTAGTCCCACATCTTCCATGATTGTTTCAAAATAGTCCAAACTTTTCATTTTCTAACAGCTTAGGTCGTACCAACGGTTATTCGTGTTGGTAATTACCAATTGTTCAACCTATTGGAAGTTTACCAATGACTTAACTATTGGTAACCATCATCAACGGTCTAATGCATTGATAATTACCAATGGTCTAACCGGTGGTAAATTATCTATTAGAAAATCACCAAATTTTAGTAGTGATCCCTCTAAAAGAGAAAAAAAAAAATCCTTGAAGCTAACAAAGTAAAAAATCATGAGAGGATAAAGACCAAACCTGTAGACAATGAACTTGAAATTGAGCATGTGAGGACGTACAATACATATGATGATCCTAAATTCCAACAAAATCATAGCAAGCGTGGGGAAATTCCAAAAATGGGCTTAAGAGAAAACTTGTCTTGAGTTTTGAATAATCAGACAATAGAGAGATGTCAAAGAAAAATCTAGAGCAAGAAGGAAATGAGTGATCAAATTTGCCACAGTTGGTCAATTAATGATGCTCAAAATCTCCCATTCCCATCTTGGACTGCTACATCTCTCTGAACGACTTCTTATTCAACAAGGCCTCCAAATCTTTCAAATCCTCCTCCATTCTCTGCTTTTGTCTCCCTATCGTAGCTCTAAAGCTTGATGATGGAAGCCCATAGCCCGGCCTCATTTAGAGTACATCCACATGTTGCCCATGACATGACCTGTCACCCACTTGCTGCTACTTCCTGAGTTTATGCTTTCACTTGTGTGTGCTCGCTTGTGGTGGTGCTGGGCAAATGGAAGCAGGAGGCAACAAAGATCGGTCTTGATTCAGGGAAAGAGCAGGGGCAGAGATGGAGACAATAAAGATCATTAATGACACATGTGATTAGTGATCACATAATGGGCACATGTGTGGTCAAAGGACTTTAATCAAGTTGGAAGACTAAGTTGAACCAAGTTAAAGTTCAAGGGGTTAAATATCCAGTTAGCTGAGTTCTGGGGCCATTAGGGTATCTTGGCCAAAAAGTTACAAGATCCCTCACACTTTCATCCACACATTTGTTTTTTTACGCAGTCCAATATCATTCTAGTTAATAATTATATGGTGCAATATATTGAGACTTTAAAATTGAAAAATGTGAATGAATTTAGGGGGAAAATGAGTAATTAGTTTTAGAAAGGGATGAGAAAATTGTTACACAAAGGCATTTTCCGATTCAGTTGAGTGGAAATTAAATATAAAGCTGAACGGAAAAAGAAGCTGAAACTTAAAAGGCAAATTGAGATGTGAACTGAAACATTTAACAATGGAGAAACGAAGGCGATCCATCAAAGTTAGCTGAAATAGGAAGAGAAAGGGACAAGCATCAATAATGGCTGTTCCTGGACAAATCTAAAGTCACTTTCAGAACAATTAAGTTTGCTGTCGAGCTGATAAGAATTAAGGCCCCGGGGTGGACACCCGTGTCCTGCCGTGTTAGATCACCCATCAACATGATCCCCTTCCTCTGGAAATACGGCAATACTATAAATTCGATATCTTAAACAAATGAGTACTATTGTGTCATTATTCAAAACCTTTGGTTAATTTTAGCGGCTTTCTATTTTCATGAACCAACTTTCATCATTTCCAGATAACTTCACCACTAGATAACGACACCTTGTAGGATTCAAGGAGCCTAAGTTACTCTCCGCGTGTCTGACTATTTTGGCAAAGAGATGAAGCTTTCAAGTTTGGTAAATATTGAGTTTCATCCTCACTAAGAAGATTAAGCAATAGACTTCCAATTTATTGGCTATTTAACAATTGATGACCAATCATCTTTCATCTAAAGAGGAAAGAAGGGTTGGGATAAGGGTGGGCACAAATTATTCAATGGAAACCCGTAATTAGACATTACATAAAGCTAAAATGGTGACCGGCGTTTTGATCACCAAATAGTCGATTTCTAATCTTTTGGTGATAAAAAATGTCAGTCCCGGTTGCCAAAACTCTGGTTTTCAAAGTCAGTGACCTAATGATGACCCATTTGGCGACTAAAGAAATAGTCGTCAAACAATCAGTGCCTAGCAACCATTTCATATTGGTCGACAAGTAGCAACCAGAAAGTCAGTCATTGTTTCCCATAAGCTAAATAATCTCGATTTCCATTGTCATTATTAGTGACTGTGCACGGATGTTAGCCATCATTATTAGTGATTGGATAGTATTAATTAGTTTTAATTAATTTTGCTTTAATATTAAATTGTTTGATTAATAATTCTTCTTGTATAAGAGAGTCTCTCATGATCCTCACCACTGGAGACCTCATCTTCTTGCTCAAATTCAGACAAAACTATGATGTTTCTCATTGAAGTGACAATATTTGGGCAATCCCATGAAAGAGGAGACAAAAATCGGTTTGACCAAATTTTTTTGAGAGCACGTGGAGACAAAAAAGAAGAGGCTCATTATTGCACAGAGAAAGTGTCTTAGGGTTAAGAGAAAGAAAGAGGAGGGACGAAGATATGATGGCCATGGCTTCGAGTATGGGAGATGAGGAAGATAACTAGACAATGTTTTGGGGAGTAAGAAGCGAGAACAGTTTTTTTTTTTTTAGGAGAATGAGATATTTATCTAGTTTTTTGAAATGAGGGTTTTATCTAGTGGGGATAGAAGAAATCATGAGGAGGTGGAAAGTTCACAAAGACGACGACCATTGATTTGTTTAAATCTACAACTCAAATTGAGTGGCAGAGATTGATGACATTAATCAATCGGGGTGACCGATTAGCGACCATTTTTTAAAGGGTGACCATCTGATGACTAACTACGACTAAAATGTAGGGCTAGATGAATTGGTCGCCCGTTCAATCACTTAGTAGCAAATGACTAACAACAAATTGGTGACTGACAACATCATTTGTTGATCGCCAAACTCTTTTTTTGCCTACTGAAAAATGACCAAGCATTAGAAGATCATTCATTTTATCATCAATTTCACCCCTGTCTTGTAGTGAGAGAAAGTTAAATGGAGCAGAGATCTAGATACAATTACATTAATAAAAGGTTGTATAGATTCATCATAATTAGTCTCCAACCTATATAATTAATTCATGTTTTTTTATCCCCAGCCTCTATATTGTTGTAATTTCATCATAATTTCATAATTTAAAAGAGGTTATGCGTGACATATTTAACTATAAATAGCATAAAATATAAAATTTTCATGCCAACACTAATCACCATCCATTCTAAATTATTAGTCCATATTTTTATTTTGAGATGTCACAATTTTGTTATCTATTTTTTGAGATCCAATTTAGTATTTTAACTATTATATCAAATTAATGTATTAAAAAGTTGAATCACATAACAGATACATATTAACTAAGGATGTAGGAAAGGTATAATACTTTGACCAATAAAAAGTTATATTTATTATAATTTTCTTAAAAAAAAGGTTACATTTATTATAATTTTTTTAAACCATATATAATTTTTTTTCTAATGAACAAATAATTCAAGACGGAGGATAGATAGTTAGCCCATGTACTCAGTGAATTTTAATAACTCAAAAGTCAGTGATAGTGACCGTTGATGATGCTAGCTGTTTGTGAAATTCTATTTTTGTTTAGTTATTTCTTCACTTTTCTAAGAAAAATGCTTGTTTTTTTTTTACCTACAAGACATGAAAGTTGCTATAATTATGTGAAAACAACTGATTTACCATTTCCCATAATTAATTAATTAATTAATTAATTAATTAATTAATAATAATAATAATAATAATAATAATAAGTTTTTAAAATGTTCAAAACCAAATTAACAAAATAAAAAAAAATAAGATCGAAGACCAAGCTATGATAACAAATTAATAATTATAGAACAAGACTCAATGTATTTTTAGCCCTTAAAAGCTTTTACAACAACAAATTCTATAAATTTATGTACATTACAGTTAACAAATGGTTTAAATTTAAAGAAGTGCTTTAGTCATCTATAAATAGATATAAAAGTAGGTCACTAGGCTATATAGTCTTTTCTCAATATGAAAAACTCTCACACCTAATGAAGTACTGACAAGTGGAATTTGAAATGCAGCATATAAAGACATGTGGTGATTTCCCTAATTACCCCTACCCCATAACACATGTAAACCATTCATTGGTGGATGCTTTGACTTTGACATACGCTAAATACATTTAATATGTTGCCACATTAATTTGAAAAATGACATGTGTAAAATAATGATCCGAATTCAAAGGTCCACTTTTCAGTGTGGAGAGGAATATATATATATATATATATATATATATATATATATATATATATATATATATATATATATATATATATATATGTGGAGAGGAAACTATTCCCTGGCCCATGATTTTCTAAGCTACTAACTATTGGTTTATCTAGATGGTTAAGCACAAGTATCGCCCCACTTCCTACAGGCTTCATCGATTATCTCCACTATCAATGAAGCAAGTTACCCACTATTTACTGTCAATTATAGGTGTTAGTTACAATAGGTTGTATATATAATGGAACTATTTTAAGTTTTGGGCTTCTAAAAAAACTATGCTACCTTCATTCTATGCACCCAGCTCAACTCTTCCTTTGACACCAATCCTTCTACAACACCCTACTGTAACCACCATTGGTTGTATCATCCACGCTTCTGGGTCCAGTAGGGGACTCTTAACCAGAGCTATCTTACTTTTCCGGTAATGATTCAGTGCACCCACCATAGCTCTTCGTTCCTAACTAGTCTTTCTACACCGTCGTCCTGCACAAAGCATTAATTTTATCAGTTTACAATAATTCTTTATTTCTTTCACATTAGTAATGTATCTGACCCATTCATGCAATTTGTAGATAAATTTCCATTTTGTAACCCACGCACGACATTCGGGAAGGAAAACTAGAACTCACATAGGTATGAGTTTTCAGGTTTTCACAGTGATCACCTTTTCAAAGTACACATCTTATAATGGTGTGTGATGTGTTCATCGTAGGTGATTTCACAAAGAATTACACACATCAGAGCCAGAAAGACCCACTAGCAAGAACAAACAGGTTCAACTTTAATTTACTTTACTCTTGTTATTGCCATTTTTGTTTACTCTTAACTTTGCCAAAATTGATTTTCATATGTCATATTTCTTTCCATTTTTTTAGCCATTCACTAGAACTATTTGTTGTCAAAATATTTTTCCCATTATTATAACACCTATAATTCATTATTCAATTTTAATTACACACTTCAGACCGAAGAAGACTTATTAGCAAGAACAAACATGTTCCACTTTAATATACTTTAATCCTATTACTGTCATTTTTGTTTACCTTAACTCTGCCAAAATTGATTTTCATATGTCATATTTCTTTCTATTTTTTTAGATGTTAAAATATTTTTCCCATTTCTATAACACTTATAATTCATTTTTCAGTTCTAATGGATGTGAATAAGATTATTTCAATTCCATTTGGCAAAAATCTTGATCATGTTTATGAAAAGCTTAAGAAGAGAAAGCCTACTTATTCTTGCATTCTAGAGTGGGCTAAGATAAGGTTGATGGGCTCAAGTACGAAATGGGTTTGGTTAAGTACGACCAAACCTGTATGCCTAATGTTTATGAGGACCAGCTACATGAACTACTGGTGGAGGTGGATGACCTAAAAAAGAGGTTTGTGTTTCTATGAAGCCCTTAGTAAGAATGCTAAAGATACTGACCTTTCGATGGTTGGATGTAGTTCTAATAACCTTAGTGGCTGATGGTCATTACTTATTTATGGTTTAGCTTTAAGACTCTTCATTATAATATTTGTTGTTTACTTTTACATCATTTTCAGACTATGATTCAATTTTTTTTTTTTGTTATGTTTAAGTTGGTTTGTTATTAATATCACTTATTTCCTTTGGTTTTCAATTGTTCTTTCTTTTAAAATTTTCTACCACATTGCATTTTCCTTTTACCTTAACTTGTTATAATCAAGATTATCATTATTACTTTCTAACTTTTAGTTTAACCTAAGTCGTATACATGTTAGTGTACAACAAAAGTTAGAGTATGGCAGACAATGCAATCATTCAGAGAAGTCATCCAGAAAATAGGTAGGTCATTTAGGGTTTTTTTTTAAACCTTCACTGTGGTATTCCTTCTTTCTTTGCACCCAAGTCCTTCAATCTTTTGTCGTCCCCATTTACCCTTCTCATCCTTATCACATAGACAACAAAAAACTATGTTACTGTTGATGTGCATGTTACTTAAATATACCCAAAAACAAAAATACTTATCTATACTTACAATTTTCCACTGCATGCCTTCTTTGGCTGTGATTTGCCATTGGATCCCCCACATTCCCGTCCATTAGGTGTTCATAGTTCATCCTCATATTCAAGAAGCCAAAATAGAAATATGTCAGTTGGCAAGTCGATTATATGTATTAAAGGGAATGAACTGAATAAATCAAAAGAGTGAATACTCATTTAGCATCTATGGACAGGCTATGCCACCCCTGATGGACATGCGCTTCTCAAGTGACAGAGCAAGGCCCACCATCACCCTTTCACTTTTCTTACTCCACAATAATTAGGCCTACCTTTCCATCCAGTTACCCAAGGTGGCTTATGAACACCCCAAGAATTAGGTTTTCAAACAAAAGATCTTGGGATCACGGTTGCATTGTTTGAATTGACCAACAAACCATATACTAGGAGATCGAACCTCAGAAGACATGGATCTGTTTTACGAAAATCATTAGGGTTTTTATGAATAGTGAATCTCAAAACTTTTCATTTCATCAACCTGGTGTGTTGCACATCAGATCTAACCTATAGGTTTAAAAGAGGGAAATAGGATTGGGTTTTAAAATTTTTTATGTAAATCTAGGAAATTTTTTTTGCTTTTCCTCTTTTTTTTTTTTTAAATAGAATCCCAATTTGTCACCATGGTGGATTGAAAATATGTTAACTTTTGGAATGGGGGATTATAGAAAAAAAAAGTAGGGAGTAAATGAAAACCTAAGAAAGAATGAGAAGAAAAATGATTTATGAGAAAATACAGCCACAAACGGTAGCAACGACACTGGAAAACACAAAATCACAATGGCGCCTCTGGTAGGAAGTTATAAAATATGATGGACTTTAGCTGGAATATCATTTGAATGGACGGTTTATCTTCCAACCTGAAAAATTCTAGAGAAAAACAAAAGGCTTAAAGAGAGAAGGGGGAAAAAAAAAGAGTGACTGGAATTGCCCAAGTCCAATTTTTATGGTTTTTATCTTTGCTAAGGTGGAAAAAATTACATCCTTATTCCCTCATGTTTTCTCCGCATTTCACTTGCAACCTTTATGTTTGAGGCACTATGCAATATTGCCCTATTATTTAAAAAACTTAAAATTTACCCCATTACTTCCTCGAGGTAACAAAATAAAAGAAAAAAAGGCTCACCTCCATTCTAGGGATCTTTTTCAGCCATATTTAGGCTATGTTTTCAGCCTATTCTAATTTTAGGGCCCAACATTCTCTTCTGGACCTTTTACTCCAGCGTTCTTACACTGTTTTCTTTCTAACCAATAAATTACATAATGGGTAAAAAGCACCATTAGTCCCAAAGCTTTAATTTCCATTGCAAATCAGTCCTCAAATTTCAATTCATTGCGAATTGGTCCCAAACCTTCATACTTCATTGAATATTAATCCCCAGCCCTAAGCAGACATAAAAACTTAATTTATAGAGAAGAAAACTGATAGTTTAAATTGTCCATTAATTGTTAGAAAATTACAACACGGTTTGAATTTATGGAAAAAAATAGTTACCAAACAGTTTAAATTAAACTATAATAAGTTAATCTCATATAATTTGTGAGAGTTAAAAAATTCAAATTGCTCAGTAGCTATCTTCCAATAAATTCAAACTGGTCCATAATTTTCTGGCAATTAATGGATAATTTAAACTTTCAGTTTTTCTTATCTGTAAATTGAATTTTTGTGCTTTTCTAGGTTTAGGGACTCATATTCAATAAATTATAAAGGTTTGAGATCAATTTATAATGAAATGAAGGTTAGGAACCGATTTACAATGGGTATTAAAGGTTTGAGACCATTGGTGCTATTTTCCCCTTACACAATTATTCCTTGTTATTACATATGAACTAATTCTCTACATACATGCTTATTTTAGTGATAACACTTCATTTTTGTTTCTGTCAATGTTATTTCATATATTATAAGAATTATACAAGTGACTTTGCTTATGATGATATTTATCTTAACCGTTTACGTAGTTAACAAAAACAGATTACCTTTTTAAACAATAAAATATACTGTTTGTTATATTTTATATTGGCATAATTTTAAAAACAATGTTTACTCAGTCCCCCTCTTCATGAATTGCTCTTACATTTACATATTAATTTTAAAATTAATCCATTATTCAAACTACTGTGAAGTACGTAATTGAAAATATTATTGAACTTAATTGCTTTCTCTAAAACATTGTTACTTGGTCACTAAATTCACTGTTCTTTCTTTCCCTTTACATAAAAACTCATGTGTATTTGTTTCACTTATAGTTTATCTTTTCAACCCTATCCAGTGAAACAATATCACGATGGACTACTTGCCTATTGACATTATTGTCATTATTCTCTCCTGGGTTTTACTTCTCAATCTCTGGGAATTCAGAAATCATGCATTCGCCATGACTTTCCATTTGCCTTTAATATTCCTATTAGCTGATCTTGCCTCTACACACTACTAACTTTTGTCGCTTTTCCAACGGACTATTTACCAATGGCCTAGCCGTTGGTAATTATCAAAGTATAGGACCGTTGGTATCAATTTCTAACGTGCACGCATTGGTAACACAATAAATATTTTTTACTATTTATTTTTTTTTCCAACGGTCTAGCCATTGGTAAGTTTCCAACTTCTCTGCGTTGGTAAAATAATTGGGCTGTTATTAAAGGCTAATTTACCAATGGCTAAGCCGTTGGTAAATTTTTAAATGAAATGGTGCGTTTAATTTGGCAATTTTCTAACGGCTAACCATTAGTAATTGGTTTTTAAATCCATCTTCTTCCTCCTTCAACTTCAATCGGCCATTTTTGGGGGGAGAGGGAGAGAGAGAGCTCGCACAGCCGTTTGAGTCGCTGATGCCGTCGACGGAGGTCGTTCTTCGGCCGATTTGTGCCATTTTGCCCTCCATTTCGTAGATCAGCTCTTTATATTGATGGGTATGTGTGTATTTAATAGGTATTTTTTGATTTTAGGTATATAGTTGCGAAAAACCGTGGTTTGATTTTGATGGCATCATTGTTTCAGTTTCAACTCTTATCTGAGGTTCCATAGCTTGTCATTGTTATTCCTCAGCTTCTGAAGTTGATAAAGGTATGTTTTTAAATTTTTTTTCTAAATCTGAATTTTTTTTTTAATTTTGAGGGAAAAATTTGTATTTTATTATTTATGTTGTGATTAAAATTTATGTATTATGACTGTGGTTCTACATTGCTCTGGTTATTTTAGTTGGGTTTTTCCCATTTATTTTGTGTTATTTATTTTTTATTTATGGGTAATTTTAGTTATGGAAAATGTGAAGATGAAATTTATTTATGGTATTTAATTATGTTGAAGATAGGTATTTTCAATTTCCATATAGATTGTTTATTTCATTTATGTTTTCTATATTCTTTAGATCATAATTAGTTGACTTAAGCTTTAGTTTGAGTGATTTAGTGTTGGGTAATAATAACAATAATAAAACAACAACAACAATAATAATAATAATAATAATAATTATAATTATAATTATAATAAGATGTACCTAATAATATAAACATAATAATAGTAATAATAATAATTAAGAATATTACGTAGTAGTAGTAGTAAGTTAGAAAATAATAATAATGAAACTAAGTAATAATAATTACGTTAATCATAAGAACAATAAGAATGAGAATAATAATAATGTAATAATACGCTTAATAATAAGAATAATATGAAAAATATAACAACAATAATAATAATATTAATGATAATGATTATCATAATAATAATACAAAACAAAATTATTTGCAACAAATAATTATAATAACAGTAATAGTTCTAATAATAGTCATAATAATAATACATCGAAAGCATAATAATAATAATAATAATAATAATAATATTATTATTATTATTATTATATATTATTATTATTATTATTATTATTATTATTATTATTATTATAGGAATACTGGCTATAGTAATGATAATAATAACAATAATAATTATAATAATAATTGTTGACACCCAATTTCATCCGACCATTAAAAAAAAATTAAAAATTAAAAATTAAAATTTTTTTTTTTAAAAAAAAAAAATTATATATTTTTTTAAGAGGGGTTTATTTTTATTTTTATAGTATGTGTGTTTAAAAAAAAAACAGGTTAAAAAGTTAACAAAAATTAAAATTAAATTAATTAAGAAAAAAGAGAAACTAAAAATTAAGAAAAATTTTATTATTAGTCAATTAATTAAAAAAAATTAATTAATTAATTTAGTTTAAAAGAAATCCCTGAAAAACATTTTTTTTCTCTCACTGTCGGCACGAACCGACAAAAATGTCAACACCTGCTCTCAGACTTTCTCTCCACCCAGCTGGCCTAGAGATTGGATCTTATCTTCTTATCTCTTTTTCTTCCCGGTTCCTGGTTCCGGCTGAAGAGGGAACTCTCACCTGCTTCCAAATCTGATCTCTCTCTCTCGCTCCCGAGAGAACTCTGACAGGGGATCTCTTCGCCCAAATTTCTCTCTTCTCTCTCACAGAGCTCTGGCTCTCTTCTCTCTCTCACGCCCAGCTGGTGCTCTCTCTCTCTCCCTCGAACGAAATTCTCTCTCGCTCTCAATCAAGTTCTGCTTCTCTCTTTCTCTCCTCGCCAGCACCGTCTCCAGCCTCCCCTCGTCTTCGCTCCGTCTCGCATGCTGCCGGCAGCTTCGCGAAACCCGCTGCCATCGCCCTCCAGCCCCTGCCGTTGCGTCCGCCTGGCCTCCCTCCTGCTGTCCAGCTCCTCCGCCAGCGCATCCCCTCACCGTTTGTCTTCCATGCTTGCCATCGTCGCCCATCTGAGGTCCCAGCAGAGCAAGGCCTGTCACTTCGTCGGTCGCGGCTTGACCGTAGTCAAGCCAGAGATCTTGAACCCAGCTGGCTTCATCTTTGCTGTCAGAGTAGAAAAGCGTGGAGGCTCGTGGCGTGACAGCGAAAACAGCTTTGAGGAAGGCTTCCTTTCCAGCAATCTGCCGGATTCTTTCTCATCCACCAGCCATCTTCGACCATTTGGCCTCATCTTCATCCCCATCTCGAACGCCGAGTTCATTTGACGAGATCGAATCGGAAACAATCGTGGCTGGGGCAGAAGAACGAAATCGGATTGGAGATTCGGAGCAGCGAAATCGATTTGATGCAATCGATCTATGAATCAGAGCAGTCGCGTTGAAATCGGACCAGGTGGAATCAAGCAGTCACGTTGGGTCACTGCTGTCTAGATTGGGAATCGATTTACTTGGAACAACTATTTATTTGTGGAAGGAAACATTTTTTTTGCAACTTTTGGGTATACGTTCTAGCACCTCCTCTGTGATTTTTAATTCTTAAACTTCTATTGTTTTGTTTATGATGCACTATGTGGAAATCAATGACTTTGGTAGCTATCCTGCTCTCACTGATAAGTTTTTTTTAGCCATTAGTCTTCTCCTGCTTCAATTGTTCATGTGTGTTTGTTTGTTGTTCGTTACAAGGTAGATACGAGTTTTAGCTTGTGTGCTTTGGTGGTTGCTGTTGTTTTTTTTTAGTTGTGATTCATATTATATGCTGTGACTGATCCGTTCTCCTTGATTTCTGTTCAATCGGAGGATCCCAGCTTCTCTTTCTCTTTCTTTTTCTTTCTTCCTTTCATTATAGATTCAATCCCCTCCTATCAATTCCTGTCGGTTGATTTTATTGGTTTTGTAGTCTACGATTTCGATTTTCTTTGCTAAAGGAACATTCCCTTCAGAGGTAAATGTCCTAGCTATAAGATTTCTAAGTCGTATAGTAATGAAACTGACAGAATTGTTGTGGTGCTTTGCTGAAACTAATGGTTCTCAGGATATGCAGATTAGGCTAATAGTTCTCAGGATTTCCAGGTTATGCTTTTTGCGAGGAGTTTGTGCAAACAAGGTTTAGTATTACTACCCATGCTATTGTTTACTATGCAAGGTAGATACTGAATGAATGCTATCTATGGAGACTTAGGTCACTGTATTACACTCTTCTACAATGTTCTGTTCTATAATGCCTAACCTGCCACCGAATTGTGTCTATTTGGCTTTAAAGTGTTACCAGGGACATAGAACATGCTGAGCTACCTAAATGTATCAGATTTGTATATATATTGCAATGTGAATGCATATTCTGATTTTAGACTTCCCTTCCTCATCTTACAGCATTTCTTGTGTTTCTGCTTATTCTGGTTTAATGGCAAAAATGTGGTTTATTTACATAGAATCCTGATCTGATGGCTCTTACACATTTCTCCTATATATTATAACTTGTTTACAAAGTTTAAGCTTAGACTGTGTTGCAAAACTTAAATTCAACCCTAGAGGGAAAGCATTCTTTCTACTCTCAAGCTGTTTCTGCAGAACTTGAGTTTTAGCTCTTAAATTCCAGAGTTCCACATAGTTTAAATTACAGAGTTCTAACATGTTTCTTATACATAATGATACTTATTCAACATATAGACAGCCTCCCTAGCTTTCTTGAGTTAGAAGTCAATTTTTGGTCAAACCTGCTCATTTACGGCGCACATGTACCTATTTATTATTGGTTTAGTTACAGATTCCAATTGTCTTCTGTTTTTTTTAGTATTGAGAAAATTATTTTATCATCAAATTTGACTTTTAACTTCTATTTTACATCTGGGACCTACACCTAATTTGTACAGAAATTAGGATGACTGTAACATATTCAACATAATTGCAATGACATTAGAAGACAAACATCATAAAAGCAGCAGTAGTAGCAGCATCCAAGGGATTGGATGGTGGGATGATGCAGTCTTGCAAGTATCGGAAGGCATAGGTGAAGAGGGAGTTGGTGGAGATGATTGTGCATAAAAGGAAGCAAGCACCGTAGCACTCCTGGAATGACCTCACAACTGCCTCGTCTCATTCAACCATGGAATAATTGCTACTCCATTAAAAGGTAAAAGGAAAATTTCTCCAGACGAATACCAGTAACAATTCCCATCTACAATCATTATACTCTATTTCAGAAGCCGGACACATGAAGACCCAGCCAAAAACTTTTACAACGATTAAGCTACATATTGTCAATTTGGTAATTATCTAAAAATATTATTTATTTATTTATTTACTTATTTTTTTAAAATAATAATAATAATAAATAATATATATATATATATATATATATATCCATTCTTAGTATTTTGATAAAATCTCGAGAGGAATTAAAATTCATGTCCAAATGATCCGTCAGGATCCAATGGCTTGGAGAATAAATTTTTTTTTTTAAAAAATATAAAATATAAAAATTAATTTTAATAGTTATTTAAAAAATATATATATATATATGTTTAATAAAAGAAATACATGAAAATTAAGACTTTGTATTTAACTTATTTCTTTAAAATGTAACTTGGGATTCTTTTATTGAACAAATAAAACTTTAGCCAAATGATTTCAAATAAAGGTAATAAAAATAAATAAATAAATAAATAAAAAGATTAAATTTCTCTTAAATATTTTAAATTTATTAATTAAATGTATTTTTAGACTTATAAATAGGAAAATCTTTTATCAAACAAAAAGAACATAAAAATGAAATATGTAAATATCAAAAACTTTTCTTTTATTTTTGAAATATACATATAAATTTTTAGTATCTTAATTAAATAATCACTTTTTAGTTAATCTTTTATCAAAATAAATTATATAAATATTATGACTTTACTTTTATATTTTTAAAATATACATATAAATTTTTAGTTTCCTTATTAAATAATCATTTTTGCTTAATTTTTTTTATCAAAAATAAAACAAATAAATATTAAGACTCTTCTTTTATTTTTGAAATATACATATGAATTTTTGGTTTCGTCATTAAATAAATAAATTTTTGATTACCTTTTGATTACCTTTTGATTCACCTTTTATCAAATACAATATTAAGACTTTACTTTATTTTTAAAATATTAAATCTTTAGTTTTCTTCATTAAATAAAACCTTGATTAAATAATTTCTTTTTTTTGGTTTATCTTTTATCAAATAAAAAGAATAAATATATAGATTTTTCAATATACATATAAATCCTTAGTCTTCTTGATTAATTTCATTTTTTTATTCTTTTATCAAATAAATAGAATAAATATAAAATAAAATATTTTTTTAACTCTTTAATTTCTTTATCAAAAAATTAACCAATTAAAAATTAATTATTTTTCTTTTATAAATCAAGTAATTATTTAAAAAAAATAAATAATAATTTTTTTTTCATTAAATACGAAAACTAAAAAAATAAGAAAAAAAAATATAAGAAAGAAAAGCAAAAGAAAAATAAATAAAAAGAATAAAAAGAAAGAAAGAAAAGGATAATAAAAAAGAATTTTTTAAATTTAATTAACATTAAAGATCATTAACAAACCTAAAATTTCATAAACAAAAGATTTACAAAATAGTAATTAAACTAATAATTAATTAAATAATTAACAATAAGTTAAAATATTAAATTAACTTCCATATCCGGATGATCCGTCAGGATCTACGGTTTGGGAAATATCAAACTTTTTAAAATAAATAAATTAAAAAGATAAAAATCCATATCTTTACAATATGGATAAATTTTGTTTAAAATTTTATCAGATTCCGTGTCCAAATGACTCGGCAGAGTCCATGGTTCGGAATTAAATCTTCCGTGTCCAAATGACTCGGCAGAGTCCATGGTTCGGAAGTATCAAATTCTATACAAATTAATTACCAAAAATCCACATCCGATTAATTCAGTTAAAAATTCTTGATTGAAAATTAACTGAAATTTTTCTAAAAGCAAAGCAAAACAAAATTAAAATCAACTAAGGTGCCAATTTTGGGCGCTATAACAAAGTTGTTTTAGCGTAACCGTACTCCCGATCCCCGAACTCTCGCAGACCATATTTTAGGTATCCAATCGACCTAAGCGAAAACCGATTGGTGGCGACTCCCGAAAACGGCCCAACCCGACGTTGCCACAGCTTGGCGACTCCGCTGGGGAACCTGGTTAGTGAGTCAAGCCTAAAAGTTGATTTATTTTGTTCTGTTTTGTTTATTTTTATGTGAATTTATATGTTATATTTACTTATTCTAAACATGCATAATGCATTCACAAAATGAAGCTCTATACCCGAGCTTCCTTAAATCAAACACGATTCTTTCTAAGCGGAATTGGTGTTGCTGTCCTTGTGAGGCCACGGTCTCCAAGCCTTCACCGGTTTCAAAGTAGCAAAGTAGTGTATTGCCTTCTGAGACGGTTAGTCTCTGCATGGGCCCATGAAAAGCTACGACTCGAATTAATTCATTCCTTACATTAACCCTAGAGGGTAAGGAATCGGGCCGTCACTATGATTTAGTGACGGGATTCGGGAACTATCCCTTGCCTTTTTGATAAACCACCTTATGCATATAGAACTCCCCACTTAACCATAGAACTGACCATAGAATTTCTACCATTTTACGAACGCCATAAGCATATCCTTGTTATGCTGTGTTGTTATTCTACACTTTTCTTCGTATGGTTTTAACTTGTTTATCCATAATACTTCATGAGTTGTTAATTACTATTTAACTTGTTAATAACCTTATTTTTCTTTTGTTATACTTCCGTTCTGTGCAATTATTCTTCATGCATCAAAACCACGCATCAAATTATGCTAACTTTTTGGTCTTTATAATGACAACTAAAAGTTTTGAAGTTCTACGATAATGGATAAGCAAACTCACTCATCGCATGCATGCATTACATTAATCACGTGCATATAAAGTCTGATAAAAACATAATCTCATTGCATACAACCATTACATCAATCACGTACATACAAAGTCTGATAAAAACATAATCTCACATTGCATGCATGCATTCATTGCATCAATCACATACATGTAAAATCTAATAAAATAAATCTTACTTTAAAAAGGTAAAATTGGACCTCAACACCGATATCCAACTCGGCTCCAAACAAGACTAATGGCAGAACAAACTGAAGGACGTCTCATAGATATAGAGTCCAAGATAGAAAATATGGCCGGAGCAATTCCCTCCTCATTACACCAAAAAATGAAATTCATTATTGACAGAAAGTTAATCACAGTTTTGGCTGAAGAAAGCATTCTGCTATCACCTATATCAACGGTAGCAAAGACCAAGTAGCCTCATCTTCCAAGTTGGAATGACCCAAATGCCAAATATGATTATCAAAAAGGTTCAATTGGACATGTAACTGAAAATTCTGTCATATTGAAACTCAAGGTCCAACAGTTGGTCGAGTCCAAGTTGCTAGGCCCGATGTGATTGGTAATTGAAAGTGAAGATTTTGAGCTGGAATTACATTAATCTTGGAAGGGCTCCAAGTCAGATCTGACCTAACAGTTCGCACACACTTTTGAATGACAGGGAATCCTTTGAATAAACTTGTATCTTTGAAAGCTTGCAAAAGTAATTTAATAGTAAAAATCTCCTAGATTTAGTCCAGAATCTAGGGTGTAGTCTTTGTTAAATGGACACCTGTTATTCTTTTTCTGGTACAACAAAAAGATGTAATGCGTGCATTCTACTACTTTCCATTTTTACACTCTTTGCCATTATACTATCCATTATTGCCATCACACTTTACTTTTCGACAACCGGTAATTCTTTTTGTTCTCTAACAAAAAGATGTTGCGTGTGCATTCTACCACTTTTCAATCCCATTATTACTTCTACACATTCTACCAATTTTTACAAAAAAATTCAATTATTACACCTACACATTCTACCACTTCTTACCAAAAATTCCGTTTTTACATCCATCTCTCACTCCTTTCCATTATACTATCCATTATTGCTATCATACTTTGCTTTGAAAATGATACTACTCGTGGGTGAAAATAAAAAAGTTAGGGGAGATTTAATAGTGACGATCTTGAAAGTGCTGTCAAATCTAGTAAGAAGGATTTCATATGTTGCACCCCAACTCTAAAAAAAAAAAAAAAAGAATTCATAGTGGTTATCAACATCCTTACAAGAAGTCTAGGGTTAGCTTCCAAACAAGGTAGCTCTCATATTAAATGACTTCAATGGCCTCCCAATTCTCACAAACGCTCAATACAAAAAAAAAAAAAAAAAAAAAAAGATTCTCAGTTTTCCGCAACACAAATTCCAACAAAGGAAAGAAGTTTATCCCTTCCATCAAAAGCCATTAAAGGGAAAATCCAAAACAAAAAAAAAGAGACTGAGAGCAAACACAAGCCACCAGGCCACTTGAATCATTTCACTTCAAGAGGGCTATGATCTCAGTTCTTTGCAACACAAACTCCGAAAAGAGAAATTCATCCCTTCCATCAAAAGACAACAAGGGAAAATTCAAAACCAAAAAAGACTGAGAACAAGCACGAGCAAGCAAGGCCACTTGAGTCATCTCACTTCAAGAGAGTTATCAAGTATGTCATCACCATAGCTCACAAAAGAAAAAAAAAGGAAACAAAAAAAAACAAAAAAAAAAAAGAAAAGAAAAGAGGCTCAAGTTAGAGCAAAAGAAAGAAAACAAAAAAATTGAGCTATGGATTCTAGACTGAAAACCTGCAAAGGTGGTTTAGAACACAAAAGCAACCCTCAAACCAAGCATGCATAAAGATCACAATAGTTGGGGGGCAACAGATTAGGTCTAACTTTCTGGAAAGAGTGGCAAGTTGAGGTCATCACTATTGAGTTTTTCACCACAATCAAATTTGCTCACGAGTAGTATTAAAAGACCCTTCTTTCACACCACTTAAATTTAACTTTCCTCAGACCTAACATCCTCATTCAGTTAAAAGACTATCATTGTGAATCATGTTTCTACCTTATTTAATATTGCTCACGAGTAGTATTAAAATACCCTTCTTTCACACCACTCAAACTTAACTTTACTTAGACCTAATATTTACCTCTTAATATTATTCTCATTCAGCTAAAAGACTGCAGCAAAAACATTTAAACTTAATTTCCCTCACACCTAACACTTACCTCTCGATATCATCCTCATTCAGCTAAAAGGCTATCCTTGTGAATCATGTTTATACCTTATTGCCTTGCACAGTTTATGTCTTCGAGTTGGAAAGGGAAGAGTGGCAGGATATTTTAATTAAAAATAAAGACCGTAAATTACTTTGTCAAGCTTTGCAAATCGATGAAAGTTTTTCTTTAAGGCCAAACCATTATTCATTAATGTGTGTAGACTTAAAAGTGAGGAGATAGCTTGAGTCTTTCTTTAATAAGATGTGGTTCTTGTAAGAGAAATTTACGATCAAGTGCCATCATAAAGGTCTAGAAATGCTCGACCTTCTGTTAAATCAAAGGCGAGATGATACCTTTTATCGACATAAATACCATATTCAGGGGGGCAAAGTAGTCTCTGCGAAGCGTAAGAATAGTACTGCCAAGAAAGAAGTTCAATAGACAAGGGGGCAAGTCTTATGGATCAAAACATGAGTTCAAGGAAGAGCAATCATTCAGATTATAACATGGGAATAAGTAAGTGTCAGCACGGTCACAAGAAAAGGGGCAAAGCAGACATTGAAAGTAAAGCCTTTGATGGTATCAAATCCATGACAATGGATGAGTACCCGAAAGAGATATAAATTATGAGGCGGGCCAACTTTAAAGAAATTGAGGCCAAAATTCAAGAACAAGTCAAAGAAAGGGGATTTTGAAAAGAGTTGGGCTTTTGAGACAGTGAACAAAAGTTGGAAAGCATAAAGAGATTCAATGATAGTCCAAGAAGGCCATCACAAAGAGGATCCAGTAAAACAAAGACATAAAGAACTAGATCCATACAAAAAAAAAAACCATCAATTACACATGCTTTGCATTCATGCATTTCACATCATGCATGCATGACTTTTACATGATAGGAATCAAATGGGAAACACATCCACCGCACCGTTACAGCAGTATAAGCTGAGATCTCAATAACATCAGCTCTTACCAATCTATCACTGGATACACAGCTAATATGCGGGACCAACCCGCATCAGGAATTCAAGGATAAGGTAGACAATATTGTCAAAAGCTTGGCTACCGATTCAATAATCAAGACTACACCTGGAAGGACAGGATTGACGTCAGCTAGTAGTATCCAAGATAAGAGATGGCTGTGGTCAAAGATAAGGTAGACATCAAGAAATATTGTCGTTGAAACTTTGTCAAAAGCGGACAATGGATTCAATAATCGAGGACTGCATCAACGTCAGCTCGATGGAATATCCAAGATAAAAAATATCTATCACATCAAAATGAAGTAGGATCTACTTTTCCGGTTAAACGGCGGATACGGTACTCCGTGACTCTCAAGTCGGTTCTCTCAGTTGCCCATAATAACTGATTCCTTCACCCCTTCTTTCTTTTACTTCCTCCTAGAAAATGGATCCTACTTTTTCCGCCTTGCGAAAGTATTTCCCTTCTCTCCCAATGAACATCCTCAAAAAGATCTACCAAGTTCGCTGTGAACGATTAAGAGTTCTGATGCACAAAGGAATCCCTGAAGATGTGCGGTGGTTAATCGAAGCCAAGGTTCGTCTGGCAGGTGAAATCCTAGAGGCATTTGTGTCTCACATGCCTGGTATAGGCAAAAGCTCTTATGCCAAAAAGCGAAGAGCGAAAAGGTTACAAGTCTGCCATAAATGTGGACGGCGGACTCGTAATACTAAATGTGGTTCTTTAGGGATGATCTCTGATAATCGAGAAGATAAAATACGATTCATTAAGAATGGCCTGAGTAAGGACTCGTTGGATGATATCCAATTGACTCTTGAGACGTATTCTTGTGGATCCGTGCAACGTGAACTTCTTGGTTTATGGAACATTTTTCATGAAGAACGAGAACGATACAGTCCCGGGAATCTGACTGTAAACGACCCTGTTTGCCAGCTTATAAGAAAACTGGATGGGAAGCAAATCCCCGACTTATAGAAGGCATTGAAGCCGTTACTAGACATAAACTAGTGGAAGATGGGAGCCACAGTCATGATTGCTGTACATATAAGCTGTCATTTGTCTTTTCTTTTGACAATAATGTACTTGTTTCTGTAAGTGTAATTAACACATTATCCCTTTCATCACTATAAATATGTGTTAGTTATTTTCATTTCCTACAATTACTAATTTCTTTCTTTGCCTCCTTTATCAATGGAGTCTTCTCTTTCCGCCCTACGAAAGTATTTTCCTTCCTTCCCAATAAATGTTCTTAAAAAGATTTATCAAGCTAGATGTGAACGATTCAGAGTATTTATGCACAAAGGCATTCCTGATAATGTGCGGTGGCTAATTGAAGCTAAGGTTCGTTCAGCTGGTGAAGTTCCAGAAGCGTTCTTTCCCCGTATGCCCGGCTTTGGTAAAAGCGCTTATGCCAAAAAAAGAAGAGCAAAGAGGCTAGGCGTTTGTCATAATTGTGGATGGTGGATTTGCGGCAATAAATGTCGTTCTCCAGGAGTGATCACCAGAAATCGTAATGATAGAATAAGATTCATTAAGAATGGCTTGCGTAAGGAATCTCTAGAAGATATCCGAGAGGTCCTTGAAGCGCATTCTTGCGGAATAGTGCAATTTGAGGTTGTTGGATTATGGATAATTCTCCAAAAAGAACGAGAACGTTACAGTCTTGGGAATCTAACCCTAAACGACCCTGTTTGCCAGTTTGTGAAAAAGCTAGATGAGATGCAAATCACCGATTCATAGAAAGCATTGAAGCCGTTACTGGACGCAAAGCCAGTAGAAGACGGAACAAGGTCACGATTACTGTACGTGCTACCTGTTGCTTTTCAAATTTTCATCCCCTTTTGGTAATAATGTATCCACTCCTGACATGAACCAAAGTCACGATTACTGTACGTGCTAACTGTCGCTTTTGAAATTTTCCTCCCCTTTCGGCGATAATGTATCCATTCCTGACATGAACCAAAGTCACGATTACTGTACGTGCTAGCTGTCGCTTTTGAAATTTTCCTCCCCTTTCGGCGATAATGTATCCACTCCTGACATGAGCCATAGTCACGATACTGTACGTGCTAGCTGTCGCTTTTGAAATTTTCCTCCCCTTTGGCAATAATGTACCCACTCCTGACACGGACTACTGTATATAGCTGCCACTTTTGAAATTTTTCTTCTCTTCCAACAATCACGTACCTACTCCTGACGTAAGCTATAGTAGTGACTACTGTACATGCTAGCAGCTATTTTGAAAATTTTCCTCCTCTTTTAACGATAGTGTACCCATACCTGACCAGAGTCATATTCGTGACTACTGTGAATAGCTGGCAATAATGTATCCATTCTTGAAAATAAAATTATTGCCTTCTCTCTTCATCTCTATAAATATATCCTCTTTTCTCACAAGAGTAAGGATAGGAATGGAGAAAACCTCAACTCGTAAATCCCGAAGTATTTGTGTATTTTCTGGGGCTTTTCCTGGAAAAGATGAAGAATATTTAAAGGCAGCCAACGATTTGGGTAGAGTATTAGCTGAGCGTAAAATACATTTAGTTTATGGAGGAGGTAGTGTCGGATTAATGGGAGGCGTAGCATCAGCAGCATCTTTAGGAGGAAGTCAAGTTCTAGGCATTATCCCAGGACCTTTGAAGTTTATTTCTGGGGGCACGATCGGAGAGGAGCTAGTGGTCAAAAATCTGCAAGAACGTGTGCTACAAATGCTTTTAAATGCTGATGCTTTCATCGCTTTACCCGGCGGTTTTGGTACATTAGGAGAAGTCTTCCAAATCGCTTCCATGGCCCAACTTAATTAGCATAAGAAACCTATTGGGCTATTGAATGTTAACAATTTCTTTACAGGTCTGATAGCTTTTATGGATTATGCTATGCAGAAGAATTTCATATCAAGAGTGGCACGGCGAATTATAATATCCGCAACAACTGCTGAAGAATTGCTAGATAAAATACAAGCTTTTGTTCCTGAATCAGATCCAGTAATGATTCAGATAGACTGGACACGACAGTCTTTCCCGACCAGTTCACTCCCATAATGGTCCTCTACTCACCCTGTTGAAGTATCGTGGAAGAAAGAAGCGATCTGATCCGTTTTTCTTGTCCTTTAGTTTTATTATCAGCATTTTCTTTCGCATTTCAGTTTTTCTTTTCAGGGAATTTCTTTTTTTATATATAAGATAGTTTCGTCCATGCTGATATTAAAACCATAGGGCAATGCCTTTAGGTTGGAATGGCTGAGTAAAGAGTAATTTTTATTACTCTTGAGACGCATCCTACTAGGTCTACTAGGCATAACATTTTGGGGTAGTTAAGCTTTAACCTTATTTGGATGACATATCTCACAAGGGAATCTATATTTACTGAAGAAAATATTATATAAACCTTGGATATTGATTCCAAACATCCGTTCCCTCTACATAATTTGTTAGTGTTATTGTCATCATCAAGATTCACTCATCTTATCGAAGTATAAATTTCTGCACTCACCTATTATGAAAATTCACACTTCCGAATAGAACATTTCAACTTCGATTGTCTGAGGTACTTAAAAAGGAGGAAAGAGTTTTTCTCCATAATCATAATCAATTTTCATCATCGGGGTCTTAAGGATGAAACCTTTGCCTCGAAAACAATCAATTTTCATCGGGGTTTTAAGGATGGAACCTTTGCCTCGAAAACAATCAATTTTCATCATCGGGGTTTTAAGGATGGAACCTTTGCCTCGAAAACAATCAATTTTCATCGGGGTTTTAAGGATGGAACCTTTGCCTCGAAAATAATCAATTTTCACCATCGGGGTTTTAAGGATGGAACCTTTGCCTCGAAAATAATCAATTTTCATCATCGGAGTTTTAAGGATGGAACCTTTGCCTCGAAAACAATCAATTTTCATCATCGGGGTTTTAAGGATGGAACCTTTGCCTCGAAAATAATCAATTTTCACCATCGGGGTTTTAAGGATGGAACCTTTGCCTCGAAAATAATCAATTTTCATCATCGGGGTTTTAAGGATGGAACCTTTGCCTCGAAAACAATCAATTTTCATCGGGGTTTTAACGATGGAACCTTTGCCTCGAAAACAATCAATTTTCATCATCGGGGTTTTAAGGATGGAACCTTTGCCTCGAAGAACAATCAATTTTCATCATCGGGGTTTTAAGGATGGAACCTTTGCCTCGAAAATAATCAATTTTCATCGTCGGGATTTTAAGGATGGAACCTTTGTCTCGAAAATAATCAATTTTCATCATCGGGGTTTTAAGGATGGAACCTTTGCCTAAAAAATAATCAATTTTCATCAATCCGAGGTTTTAAGGATGGAACCTTTGCCTCGAGATCAATCAATCAATTCGAGATTTTAAGGATGGAACCTTTACCTCGAGATCAATCAATCAATCCGAGGTTGTAAAGGATGGAACCTTTGCCTCGAGATCAAACAATCAATCCGAGGTTGTAAAGGATGGAACCTTTGCCTCGAGATCAAACAATCAATCCGAGGTTTTAAGGATGGAACCTTTACCTCGAGATAAATCAATCAATCCGAGGTTGTAAAGGATGGAACCTTTGCCTCGAGATCAAACAATCAATCCGAGGTTGTAAAGGATGGAACCTTTACCTCGAGATCAGTCAATCAATCCGAGGTTTTAAGGATGGAACCTTTACCTCGAGATCAATCAATCAATCCGAGGTTGTAAAGGATGGAACCTTTGCCTCGAGATCAAACAATCAATCCGAGGTTGTAAAGGATGGAACCTTTACCTCGAGATCAATCAATCAATCCGAGGTTTTAAGGATGGAACCTTTACCTCGAGATCAATCAATCAATCCGAGGTTGTAAAGGATGGAACCTTTGCCTCGAGATCAAACAATCAATCCGAGGTTGTAAAGGATGGAACCTTTGCCTCGAGATCAATCAATCAATCCGAGGTTGTAAAGGATGGAACCTTTGCCTCGAGATCAATCAATCAATCCGAGGTTTTAAGGATGGAACCTTTTGCCTCGAGATCAAACAATCAATCCAAGGTTGTAAAGGATGGAACCTTTGCCTCGAGATCAATCAATCAATTCGAGATTTTAAGGATGGAACCTTTACCTCGAGATCAATCAATCAATCCGAGGTTGTAAAGGATGGAACCTTTGCCTCGAGATCAAACAATCAATCCGAGGTTGTAAAGGATGGAACCTTTGCCTCGAGATCAATCACTCAATCCGAGGTTGTAAAGGATGGAACCTTTGCCTCGAGATCAATCAATCAATCCGAGGTTTTAAGGATGGAACCTTTTGCCTCGAGATCAAACAATCAATCCAAGGTTGTAAAGGATGGAACCTTTGCCTCGAGATCAATCAATCAATTCGAGATTTTAAGGATGGAACCTTTACCTCGAGATCAATCAATCAATCCGAGGTTGTAAAGGATGGAACCTTTGCCTCGAGATCAAACAATCAATCCGAGGTTGTAAAGGATGGAACCTTTGCCTCGAGATCAATCAATCAATCCGAGGTTTTAAGGATGGAACCTTTTGCCTCGAGATCAAACAATCAATCCGAGGTTGTAAAGGATGGAACCTTTACCTCGAGATCAATCAATCAATCCGAGGTTTTAAGGATGGAACCTTTACCTCGAGATCAATCAATCAATCCGAGGTTGTAAAGGATGGAACCTTTGCCTCGAGATCAAACAAACAATCCGAGGTTGTAAAGGATGGAACTTTTACCTCGAGATCAATCAATCAATCCGAGGTTTTAAGGATGGAACCTTTACCTCGAGATCAATCAATCAATCCGAGGTTGTAAAGGATGGAACCTTTGCCTCGAGATCAAACAATCAATCCGAGGTTGTAAAGGATGGAACCTTTGCCTCGAGATCAATCAATCAATCCGAGGTTGTAAAGGATGGAACCTTTGCCTCGAGATCAATCAATCAATCCGAGGTTTTAAGGATGGAACCTTTACCTCGAGATCAATCAATCAATCCGAGGTTGTAAAGGATGGAACCTTTGCCTCGATATCAATCAATCAATTCGAGGTTTTAAGGATGGAACCTTTGCCTCGAGATCAACCAATCAATTCGAGGTTTTAAGGATGGAACCTTTGCCTCGAGATCAATCAATCAATCCAAGGTTTTAAGGATGAAACCTTTGCCTCGAAATCAATTTTCAATTAACGATAGGACTGCTCCTATCGTCGAGGTTCAAGGAGAGTTCCTTAACCTCATCCAATCAATTTTACTTTCAACGATAGGAAACTTCCTATCGTCGAGGTTCAAGGAGAATTCCCTAACCTCATCCAATCAATTTTACTTTCAACGATAGGAAAGTTCCTATCGTCCAGGTTCAAGGAGAGTTCCTTAACCTCATCCAATCAATTTTACTTTCAACGTTAGGAAAGTTCCTATCGTCGAGGTTCAAGGAGAGTTCCTTAACCTCATTCAATCAATTTTACTTTCAACGATAGGAAAGTTCCTATCGTCGAGGTCCTAAGGAGAGTTACTTAACCTCATAATTTAGGCGGCGAGAAGGTTCTCAATGCCTAGCTAACCCGGACGAAATTTGGTAACGACTTTGCATACATCATGTCCCATGAAGCATGCAAAGGGGGGCAGCTGTTGACACCCAATTTCATCCGACCATTAAAAAAAAATTAAAAATTAAAAATTAAAATTTTTTTTTTTAAAAAAAAAAAATTATATATTTTTTTAAGAGGGGTTTATTTTTATTTTTATAGTATGTGTGTTTAAAAAAAAAACAGGTTAAAAAGTTAACAAAAATTAAAATTAAATTAATTAAGAAAAAAGAGAAACTAAAAATTAAGAAAAATTTTATTATTAGTCAATTAATTAAAAAAAATTAATTAATTAATTTAGTTTAAAAGAAATCCCTGAAAAACATTTTTTTTCTCTCACTGTCGGCACGAACCGACAAAAATGTCAACACCTGCTCTCAGACTTTCTCTCCACCCAGCTGGCCTAGAGATTGGATCTTATCTTCTTATCTCTTTTTCTTCCCGGTTCCTGGTTCCGGCTGAAGAGGGAACTCTCACCTGCTTCCAAATCTGATCTCTCTCTCTCGCTCCCGAGAGAACTCTGACAGGGGATCTCTTCGCCCAAATTTCTCTCTTCTCTCTCACAGAGCTCTGGCTCTCTTCTCTCTCTCACGCCCAGCTGGTGCTCTCTCTCTCTCCCTCGAACGAAATTCTCTCTCGCTCTCAATCAAGTTCTGCTTCTCTCTTTCTCTCCTCGCCAGCACCGTCTCCAGCCTCCCCTCGTCTTCGCTCCGTCTCGCATGCTGCCGGCAGCTTCGCGAAACCCGCTGCCATCGCCCTCCAGCCCCTGCCGTTGCGTCCGCCTGGCCTCCCTCCTGCTGTCCAGCTCCTCCGCCAGCGCATCCCCTCACCGTTTGTCTTCCATGCTTGCCATCGTCGCCCATCTGAGGTCCCAGCAGAGCAAGGCCTGTCACTTCGTCGGTCGCGGCTTGACCGTAGTCAAGCCAGAGATCTTGAACCCAGCTGGCTTCATCTTTGCTGTCAGAGTAGAAAAGCGTGGAGGCTCGTGGCGTGACAGCGAAAACAGCTTTGAGGAAGGCTTCCTTTCCAGCAATCTGCCGGATTCTTTCTCATCCACCAGCCATCTTCGACCATTTGGCCTCATCTTCATCCCCATCTCGAACGCCGAGTTCATTTGACGAGATCGAATCGGAAACAATCGTGGCTGGGGCAGAAGAACGAAATCGGATTGGAGATTCGGAGCAGCGAAATCGATTTGATGCAATCGATCTATGAATCAGAGCAGTCGCGTTGAAATCGGACCAGGTGGAATCAAGCAGTCACGTTGGGTCACTGCTGTCTAGATTGGGAATCGATTTACTTGGAACAACTATTTATTTGTGGAAGGAAACATTTTTTTTGCAACTTTTGGGTATACGTTCTAGCACCTCCTCTGTGATTTTTAATTCTTAAACTTCTATTGTTTTGTTTATGATGCACTATGTGGAAATCAATGACTTTGGTAGCTATCCTGCTCTCACTGATAAGTTTTTTTTAGCCATTAGTCTTCTCCTGCTTCAATTGTTCATGTGTGTTTGTTTGTTGTTCGTTACAAGGTAGATACGAGTTTTAGCTTGTGTGCTTTGGTGGTTGCTGTTGTTTTTTTTTAGTTGTGATTCATATTATATGCTGTGACTGATCCGTTCTCCTTGATTTCTGTTCAATCGGAGGATCCCAGCTTCTCTTTCTCTTTCTTTTTCTTTCTTCCTTTCATTATAGATTCAATCCCCTCCTATCAATTCCTGTCGGTTGATTTTATTGGTTTTGTAGTCTACGATTTCGATTTTCTTTGCTAAAGGAACATTCCCTTCAGAGGTAAATGTCCTAGCTATAAGATTTCTAAGTCGTATAGTAATGAAACTGACAGAATTGTTGTGGTGCTTTGCTGAAACTAATGGTTCTCAGGATATGCAGATTAGGCTAATAGTTCTCAGGATTTCCAGGTTATGCTTTTTGCGAGGAGTTTGTGCAAACAAGGTTTAGTATTACTACCCATGCTATTGTTTACTATGCAAGGTAGATACTGAATGAATGCTATCTATGGAGACTTAGGTCACTGTATTACACTCTTCTACAATGTTCTGTTCTATAATGCCTAACCTGCCACCGAATTGTGTCTATTTGGCTTTAAAGTGTTACCAGGGACATAGAACATGCTGAGCTACCTAAATGTATCAGATTTGTATATATATTGCAATGTGAATGCATATTCTGATTTTAGACTTCCCTTCCTCATCTTACAGCATTTCTTGTGTTTCTGCTTATTCTGGTTTAATGGCAAAAATGTGGTTTATTTACATAGAATCCTGATCTGATGGCTCTTACACATTTCTCCTATATATTATAACTTGTTTACAAAGTTTAAGCTTAGACTGTGTTGCAAAACTTAAATTCAACCCTAGAGGGAAAGCATTCTTTCTACTCTCAAGCTGTTTCTGCAGAACTTGAGTTTTAGCTCTTAAATTCCAGAGTTCCACATAGTTTAAATTACAGAGTTCTAACATGTTTCTTATACATAATGATACTTATTCAACATATAGACAGCCTCCCTAGCTTTCTTGAGTTAGAAGTCAATTTTTGGTCAAACCTGCTCATTTACGGCGCACATGTACCTATTTATTATTGGTTTAGTTACAGATTCCAATTGTCTTCTGTTTTTTTTAGTATTGAGAAAATTATTTTATCATCAAATTTGACTTTTAACTTCTATTTTACATCTGGGACCTACACCTAATTTGTACAGAAATTAGGATGACTGTAACATATTCAACATAATTGCAATGACATTAGAAGACAAACATCATAAAAGCAGCAGTAGTAGCAGCATCCAAGGGATTGGATGGTGGGATGATGCAGTCTTGCAAGTATCGGAAGGCATAGGTGAAGAGGGAGTTGGTGGAGATGATTGTGCATAAAAGGAAGCAAGCACCGTAGCACTCCTGGAATGACCTCACAACTGCCTCGTCTCATTCAACCATGGAATAATTGCTACTCCATTAAAAGGTAAAAGGAAAATTTCTCCAGACGAATACCAGTAACAATTCCCATCTACAATCATTATACTCTATTTCAGAAGCCGGACACATGAAGACCCAGCCAAAAACTTTTACAACGATTAAGCTACATATTGTCAATTTGGTAATTATCTAAAAATATTATTTATTTATTTATTTACTTATTTTTTTAAAATAATAATAATAATAAATAATATATATATATATATATATATATATCCATTCTTAGTATTTTGATAAAATCTCGAGAGGAATTAAAATTCATGTCCAAATGATCCGTCAGGATCCAATGGCTTGGAGAATAAATTTTTTTTTTTAAAAAATATAAAATATAAAAATTAATTTTAATAGTTATTTAAAAAATATATATATATATATGTTTAATAAAAGAAATACATGAAAATTAAGACTTTGTATTTAACTTATTTCTTTAAAATGTAACTTGGGATTCTTTTATTGAACAAATAAAACTTTAGCCAAATGATTTCAAATAAAGGTAATAAAAATAAATAAATAAATAAATAAAAAGATTAAATTTCTCTTAAATATTTTAAATTTATTAATTAAATGTATTTTTAGACTTATAAATAGGAAAATCTTTTATCAAACAAAAAGAACATAAAAATGAAATATGTAAATATCAAAAACTTTTCTTTTATTTTTGAAATATACATATAAATTTTTAGTATCTTAATTAAATAATCACTTTTTAGTTAATCTTTTATCAAAATAAATTATATAAATATTATGACTTTACTTTTATATTTTTAAAATATACATATAAATTTTTAGTTTCCTTATTAAATAATCATTTTTGCTTAATTTTTTTTATCAAAAATAAAACAAATAAATATTAAGACTCTTCTTTTATTTTTGAAATATACATATGAATTTTTGGTTTCGTCATTAAATAAATAAATTTTTGATTACCTTTTGATTACCTTTTGATTCACCTTTTATCAAATACAATATTAAGACTTTACTTTATTTTTAAAATATTAAATCTTTAGTTTTCTTCATTAAATAAAACCTTGATTAAATAATTTCTTTTTTTTGGTTTATCTTTTATCAAATAAAAAGAATAAATATATAGATTTTTCAATATACATATAAATCCTTAGTCTTCTTGATTAATTTCATTTTTTTATTCTTTTATCAAATAAATAGAATAAATATAAAATAAAATATTTTTTTAACTCTTTAATTTCTTTATCAAAAAATTAACCAATTAAAAATTAATTATTTTTCTTTTATAAATCAAGTAATTATTTAAAAAAAATAAATAATAATTTTTTTTTCATTAAATACGAAAACTAAAAAAATAAGAAAAAAAAATATAAGAAAGAAAAGCAAAAGAAAAATAAATAAAAAGAATAAAAAGAAAGAAAGAAAAGGATAATAAAAAAGAATTTTTTAAATTTAATTAACATTAAAGATCATTAACAAACCTAAAATTTCATAAACAAAAGATTTACAAAATAGTAATTAAACTAATAATTAATTAAATAATTAACAATAAGTTAAAATATTAAATTAACTTCCATATCCGGATGATCCGTCAGGATCTACGGTTTGGGAAATATCAAACTTTTTAAAATAAATAAATTAAAAAGATAAAAATCCATATTTTTACAATATGGATAAATTTTGTTTAAAATTTTATCAGATTCCGTGTCCAAATGACTCGGCAGAGTCCATGGTTCGGAATTAAATCTTCCGTGTCCAAATGACTCGGCAGAGTCCATGGTTCGGAAGTATCAAATTCTATACAAATTAATTACCAAAAATCCACATCCGATTAATTCAGTTAAAAATTCTTGATTGAAAATTAACTGAAATTTTTCTAAAAGCAAAGCAAAACAAAATTAAAATCAACTAAGGTGCCAATTTTGGGCGCTATAACAAAGTTGTTTTAGCGTAACCGTACTCCCGATCCCCGAACTCTCGCAGACCATATTTTAGGTATCCAATCGACCTAAGCGAAAACCGATTGGTGGCGACTCCCGAAAACGGCCCAACCCGACGTTGCCACAATAATAATAATATTTATGATACTTATAAAAATACCAATACTAATTATATATAATAATTACTTTAATTATAGTATTAAGTACAATAATACCCATAGTAATTAAATTTGACTAATAATAATAGTATACCCATAATAATACAGATAGTAATTATATATAGGGTTGACAGGTCTGCAAAAGTTAGAAAATAATAATAATAATGAAACTAAGCAATAATAATTACGTTAATTATAAGAACAATAAGAATGAGAATAATAATAATGTAATAATACGCTTAATAATAAGAATAATATGAAAAATATAACAACAATAATAATAATATTAATGATAATGATTATTATAATAATAATACAAAACAAAATTCTTTGTACCAAATAATTATAATAACAGTAATAGTTCTAATAATAGTCATAATAATAATACGTTGAAAGCATAATAATAATAATACTAAAAATAATAATAATAATACTAACAATAATAATATTATTAATGATAATAATAATTATAGGAATACTGGATGTACTAATGATAATAATAACAATAATAATTATTATAATAATAATAATAATATTTATGATACTTATAAAAATACCAATACTAATTATATATAATAATTACTTTAATTATAGTATTAAGTAGAATAATACCCATAGTAATTAAATTTGACTAATAATAATACTATACCCATAATAATACAGATAGTAATTATGTATAGAGTTGACAGGTCCGCAAAAGTTAGAAAATAATAATAATGAAACTAAGTAATAATAATTACGTTAATCATAAGAACAATAAGAATGAGAA
This sequence comes from Aquilaria yunnanensis, assembly GCA_039654915.1. Taxonomy (NCBI): domain Eukaryota; kingdom Viridiplantae; phylum Streptophyta; class Magnoliopsida; order Malvales; family Thymelaeaceae; genus Aquilaria; species Aquilaria yunnanensis. The sequence goes on along the minus strand of CM077596.1, from coordinate 68,947,794 downwards.
TAATAATAATGTAATAATACGCTTAATAATAAGAATAATATGAAAAATATAACAACAATAATAATAATATTAAAGATAATGATTATTATAATAATAATACAAAACAAAATTATTGGAAGCACCAAACTTCACTACCTATATCATTTCCATTTACTTTATTGACCACCAAACTTTACTTTAACTTTTGTGTCAATGTGTAAACATATTTTTTTGTGGGTGTTATTTTTATCTTCTAAGGAAAAACATTTTTCCCCTAGTCTGTATCATTTTGGACATGAGTTGGATTGTTCCTAGACTTTGCTTAAACTTTTTGGTTTAAACCCGCAATTCAACGAGCAAGTACAGAAGATGATGTCAAAGGAGAATGCGCGAAGGGATGCCGAGTACGAGAGGAAACTCGAGAAAATTAAGAGGAGACAGAGAGCAGAGATGGAGGCGAATAAAGCCGCATTGTAGGCGAACCGGGTTCAATTGGAGCTTATTTGTCGTTCACTTAACTTTCTGTGCCCGCCGGCTCAACAAGTTCCACACTATCCTAATGACTTAGACTCGGAGGATGAGGAGATAGTCGGGACTTTTTGATGGTCGTCTTCAACAGGTAAATCATTTCATAATTTCTTAGACAAGAATTGTTACACCTAAGACTCAGTTGAAATTCCCGAGATGTGTTGACCGTTGAATGTTGTATGGTTTGTTCCAGACATATATGTACTTGTTATAATTATGATGTATTAGAGAATGTTTGATGGAAATTACGTGTGCTTATCTATGTAATTTTGATTGCTTAGCAATACTGGGGGAACTTTATAATTGGTATTTCTGTTTCAAACTTGTTTCAAATAGGGAAAAACACGAAACAACCCTGGCCCGGAACTGAAAATGTGAATTACCAACGCGCATTCACGTTGGTAAATACCAACGGCCGTTTACCAACTCGCACGAGTTGGTAATTACCAATTGTCACCCGCGTTGGTATTTACCAACATACTTACCAACGTATATGCAAGTTGGTAATTACCAACGGCTTGCTACCAACTCGCACGCGTTGGTAATTACCAACTTCGACGCGCATTGGTAATTACCAACCTCCTTATCAACTGTTGTAAGTAGAAACTTACCAATGTGTGGCAATTGATAATTACTAACGTGCATGGCAGAACGTTGGTAACTACAACTACGCGTTGGAACACAAGGCCGGTTCCTGACCTTTGGTAATTACCAACGTCCATATTACCAATGTCCACGTATTGGAATTTACCAAAGTGTTAATTTTTGCGCGTTGGTAAAAAATTTCCAATGAATTGATTACCAACGTACGTTTATCAATGGCTCCGCGTTAGTAACTTCAGTTTACCAACGCACAACAGTTTGTAGCTGTGTGTTGGTAAATAGGGGATTTTTAGTAGTGACAATTTGGCACTGGTACTTGAATCAATAATCACGTCGATTCTGCGACTTTAGAGATTCTAGCCATCCCATTGTTGTCTTTGTCCATGTTGTTATTTAGTATTTCAAGTATGAATTATTTGATGAGGGACTACACTTCATCCATATCTCCTCCACTGTGGGATCCTAGTGGCAAAGTATCTTTACACTATTTTGTCGACCAATCGGAGCACTAATTGTATGATGCAAAACATGGCCTATTTCCACACTTTGAAGGAAGAATAGGGTAGCTGCAAAGGAAATGATATCATGAATTTGAGTAGTCAAGTTGATGACAAAATTGCAACAGTTGTTGAAAAGTGGCATCTTTGGCTGTTTACTCTATCTATTGAACCATTCAATTCGATAGTCTGTTACCATCAATGATGAACTTGTGTCACTCGAATCCTTCAGCTCCATGTGGTAGCAGTTTGGAGTTTGGGACATAAACTATGATGAGATCAATGACCCTAGGCTGTGCGATAAGCATGTCATTAAGTATGAGTTGTGCTTCTTAATTGCAATGCTCCTAGGATTCAAATAGGCAATACTTCCACTAGTATTTTATTAGGTTCTAGACGTTGTTTAAGTATGGTCGCAAATAGTTTTTATTTTCTCATTTTTACATTTTTTTGTATGCTTTACGTTGTTTAATCATTCATTTCCTATGATTTAATATGCTTTTATTATTGCATTTCCATGCGTCCGCCTTCCATGTGTTTAATACATGTGCCTTTTACTTTCATATTGTTCTTTATGGAATAGGTTGAGTACCTATGAGTGTTAATTCCCATATTTGTCTTGTTCTGCTTCGCACTATTACTATTAATATTAATAGTATTAATATTGTTACTGTTACTAATACTTTTTATGATGTTAATCCCTTACGTTGGTAAAGATATGGAATCTCATACTCAAAAAGCTCAATGCATTGAATTGCATCATGCTCATCGACAGACCTTGATCCTTAACCCCACCCACTACCTTCAAAAACTTTAACTCTTCTGTAACGGAATCCCGGTGTCCTCTATTTGTTAACCCTAATGTTGGACCCGATGCCCCATCTTGACATCAAATTCCTTCTTAACATCTAATCCCTTCTCTATGGAATTTCTAAACAACTATAATGCCCCTCACAGATATATCTAGCATCCTTCCCTCTTCCATCGAGTCAAGACATTTGTCCCCACATCAAAATGAGTGGTACTTTTACTCTCTGAGTTGTGTATATTTATATACCTGTATCCATGTATGTTATTATTATAATCTATCTTAACATCTATAGTGTTCTGCGTAACTAATAATTCCTATATTAACAGGGTCAAACTAGTGGAGTTGATGTAGAGTTTCCAAAGATAGAGCATCTTTCTAATATATGATTTCAATTTTTTTGCAATTTATATATCATTATACTAATGTCATTTGACAAAATACTAAATACCTCTCCCATATGCATTTGAGAATTCATGTTTGTATATGAACTACTTTCCCATTCGTTGGCCAAGTTATGAAACTAGTTTTCTAGTTATTGTCTGTATGCATTATTTCACAACCTTCGGTTTAGATTAGGGTAAAATTTTAGCCAATTTGTTTTAACTTAAGTCAACTTAATTTGAAATTATTTATTTTTATTTTTACATCTTTTTACCTAAAATTAATTTTATTTGAAAGTCAATATTATGTAGGTCTAATAATCCATTGAAAAAATATATATTTTATAATCTTATTAAATGTTTATAATTTTTTTTCTAATTTTAGGCATTAAAACAAAAAATTTAATAATATTATAAAAAAATTTACTTTCAAATAGATTATTGTATCTGCATAATATTAGGCTTCAAATAAAATTGGTTTTAGGTAAAAAAGATATACAAATAAAAAAATTTATTTTAATCTAAGTTAACTTAAGTTAAAATAAATTGGCTCTTGTGGTATCGAATTTTTTCATGTTATCCTAAACAAGTCTCTAATATTCATTATGTCCTCTTAAAGTCCTAACATCTCTATTTTTGTCCCAAACATGATTTTTTCGTCAATTTTATAGTTAAACTTAACGGGATCTTAGGAAAAATGTCAACTTTGAATCTTAAATTTTCTATTTTTCGTCCTTAAGTTTTCTTTCTCCCACTCAGAGCACCCTCAAGCCTTTAATTTAACACTTTCTCCCCCTCTCTCATCTATTCCAAGTTTCAAAAAGAAAAATCAACTCCCTGTTAAGTGCATAAATCCACGGTCAAAGTGTTGACCTTTTGACAACTTTGACCGTCAAATTCTGTTGACTTTCCCTTCTTTGTCTTAGTTCTTCTTGGTTCTTTGGCTCATTACAGGTTTGGTCAAGTGCTGCGGACAGGGCATTAGAAGCAAGCTCGAGTGGGACGGCATTTGGACGAGGGACGCAGGAGAAGTGCAAAGACGAAGGCTGGCGACACGTCGCCAACGTTATCAGCATTCTGTGTTCATTTTGGTCATCTGGCGATGCGTCGCCAGCGCTGCTCTGTTTTGCCGAAAGCTCGCATTTTTTATGGTCCCCCACTATTTCCACCTGATGAGCTGGCTGGGAAGAAGTGATACTTATCCCTTTCGGGCTGGAATGAAGAGAGAGTATAAATAGAAGAGAAGAAAGAGTCCAAAGGGGGCTTCTTGGCTGATTTTGATCTTGACCCATTTAGAGGCCTATTGATCTTTTTGGAGGCGTTTTTGAAAAGCTGGAAGTAGGATTGTTCATCTTGGGGGTACAATCTTCGAGGGGGTTTCTTGGGTTTCCTCTCTTCTCTATTTTGATTTGTATGATTTTCGTGGTTATTGTTGTTATGGATTTGTTGATGACATTGGCTATGGATTTTGAGTAGATCTCTTTACCTCTCTAGGGTGACTTTCCTTCCCTTGTTACTCAATGAAGTTGTTATATGTTTATGGATGAGTTCTATTGTGTTGTTCCTTGCATTGTGCTTATTGTTTGATTAATGGTAGGCCACCATGTCTAATGCACTAGTCCATTAAATCCTTGAGAAAGGTTTTATGGGTGACAAAGAGAAATGGAAGGGGCATAGTGTTAACTTAAATTAGAGATAATCTAAGTGAACACTAGGAATCAAAAGAGGTTTAGTTCTTCAACCACCTTAAGTTAAGTTGGAGCTTGAGTAAAGCCCAAGTTAGTGGAGGGTGAGTAAAGACCCATCTTGAGAGAGAGGTTCTTGATGTGAGATCTTTTCTACCACACATGGAATATCATACTTGAGGACCAACTTTCTTGGGTAGCAATGGGTAGGAATGGAATCCTAGAGAGGTAGTCATCTTTAGTCTAAGTTCTCTCGTTAGCACATTTCACCTTCTTTAGAGTCACTTTTCTTGTGTTGTTAGAGTCAAGTAGCTTGAGCAATTTTAATCTTCAAATCTAGATAGAATCACTAAACTCTCTTGGGACAATACCCTTGATTACTTCTAAGTACACAACGATTCCGTTCGCTTGCGGGTTTTTGAGGGTTAAATTGATAAACTCTTGATTTTGACAACACTCCCCCTCACCCTCCACAAGTCCTCATCCTCTCCTATCCTTCCCCCAAATTCTCTTCCTCCAGTGCCGCCTCTCCCCAAGTGTCCACCTCTCCTACTCTGATCCACCCTAATGCTCTATTTGGATAATTTATTAAAGAAATATGAGGGAAATGGAAGGGAAAGTGAAGCATAAAAAATAGAGTGAGCTTATCATCCCATTGATTTGAAGAGATTAAAAAACTATACACGAAAAGGTATGTGAAAAGATGAGAGTGGTCTCTCCTCCTCCCTCCTTTCAGTTTTTTCTCTAACCAAACAAAGAGAGAGCAGGTAATTACCTTCCCTTCTAACTATTTCTCTTAATCCAAACAAACTGTGAGAGTCCGATATATTGAATTAGAATACCTGGCGGTTCTTTCTCTGTCACGACAAAGCCTCTTCTCTTTGGCTAAGAGCTTCAGCGTTTTCATCCCAAATCACACTAAAATTCATCCATTTATTTCGGTCTATTTAACACTTTTTTCACCCCTTCTCCTAGTTGAATATTTTAGATTTGGTTACCCTAACTATTCATTCTTCTAAATTGGAAGCTGCAGAAGAGCTTCTTTGGTCTAGTCCCTAAAGAGTTTACGAGTCGAGTTGTTCACAGTGTTCTTGTGTTGGAACAGCTCAACCCTGGCAATACTAGAAGTGGAGACGAATCATTGAATTGATTCATAAACCTTAGGCATTTTGTAGCACCAGCCATGGCGGCCATAATGGTGAGTTCGGTAGGAGGGTTACTGATGGTGCTGAATGAGAGGCACCCCCAATTGAAGTTGCTTACTCTCTCCAACCTCAATAATTTTATTGACCAACTTTGGCCTGAGATCTCCACAACCATGCCCATCATGTACTCTATCTTAACTATTCTGTTGAATTTTTTGGTGTTTGCTTTTTTGTTGTTTCGTTTTGGGGTATTCTTCATTTGTAGCCCTCGATGCGGCTCCTCTTTTAGTCAATGATTAGTAAAATAACTTTTGCTTTCTTGAGTGGTGAAGGGTGTGTAAGGGTCCATGGGTTGGAGATGCCGAAAATCTCTCTGGTTCGCGATCGATATGAGCGAACGTGAGCTGAGCTGGATTCACGATCGATTCGCCCAAATCTCTCTCTCCAGCCACGGATCACGGTTCGTCTGGCCTCCATGGTTGCTCCTATGCCAGGCGTGAGTGCTGGAAAGCCCATAGAGCAAGTTGGCTCTGAGAGATGTAGCAACGTGTTCAGTCCAGGAAAACAAGAAGCAAGACAGCTGGTGGCCTGAAAGATGTGGTGGCGTGTTTGAGCAGGAAAAGGGGGAGAATCGAGAAGGTATAGACCACAGTTGGCGCTCTGGGCGTAAGAGGGCAGAAAATATATGGACCAGAGTTGGTATTTGTCAAAGAATATCCATCACATTTAACTATCAAATTACGGAAAAACCATACTTTGTACAAAAGTAGAGAAGCTAGAGACTTTAAAATGACAAAATAAAGAATAGGGATCCATTTAGGACAATATAAAAAGATTAGGGATCACACATAAATTTTATCTGTTAGATTAGGTTAGAGGAAGTATCTGTAGGCATCTAGAAACATGACAAACAATATCTACGTTCTGGCCTTCTCGTCCGTCCATCACCGCTTTATCTCTCAAATAGCAGTTTTCTGAAAGAAGGGGAAATTGACAAAGACTCACCAAAAAATAGTATAGTCAACCATTAGGCCCCACGAGTCTTGACTGCCTTCACATGTCTTTTCCTTGGCTTGGCCTGGCTGGCTCTCACACGGTTGGTTCAGAGGACACCTCACCTACCTCTAAGCAGCTCCAAAGAACAAGCAACCAAATTCAGGACCCAGTTGAAAGAATGGATGGACCATCCGAGCCCTTTCTTTCTTCTTTATGGGCTAGGCAAGGCAAGGCAAGGGAAGGGAAGGGCTAAGCCAACTCCACCTTGACAAGGCCATTCCAGCTTTGTGAAACGAACATGTCATTTCCCAAAGAATACTTGCCTTTTGACATGTCTCGTCCGAGCCCACCCGATCACATTGCTTTTGTCCATATTAGGCGCCCTAGACCAAGTGGCTTTTCTTCTTTTCTGCTCAATTATCAATCCCTGATGGCCATGCCCCAGCTCAGCCGAGAGATCCAAGAGTGTCACTTCAGCTACCATCTGAGATGACTTGCTGAGAAAGAAACAGCTTCCCCCCTTGGTGCGTATGCAACAAGAATAAAGTGACATGGGGAAAGCACTGTTTTGGAAACACTCACCTTCTATGAATACCTCAGCCTTTAGTGCTCGTCAGCGATGTCTATCAGGATATATAACTCTCAACTCAAAGAAAAATGCTCGATGTCTCTTAGTTTAGATGCAAAGCAGATTGAAACACGCACTAGAATCAGACCATTACTTCGAATCAAATAGCTCAACCGTTAGGTCTCATCAGCGACGTCTGTCAGAATATGTAACTTTGGAGTCCAAGAAAAATGATAGATGTTGAGACGATTGCAGAGATAAATCACTAATAATTTAGTTGTCAAGAACCGAGGTGGGATACATAAATTGTGCTCCACAAAGTGCACGCATTTATCAAGGAGCAGATCATTAGCTACTCCCACATCTCCAACACACGCCACGCCACAGGAAAAATATCCCACCACACAGACGCTAATGGAAACAAAAATTGACAGAAAAGGTCCAAGTTTCTGAAAATTTGGAAAACCCAGCCTTTACCTGCTATTGCAATAAAGTGGCCTCTGGTTAGGTGATAGGAAGTCAACAAAAGGATCACGCACACTTCCACCCCTAAAATCAATGGCTGATTAATGAGTACAGAAATTTTGCACCACCATCTTATTCTCTATGTCTTGCTTGTTTACTTGAACTCTCTGCTGACCTCCTGTAATCTTTCAGAGCAATTGATTTGAGCAAGATCTAGCAAACAAGGACGCTAGCTTACTTGAAACATTACTGGTCATAATATATATATATCATCTCCATCCGAATAGCACAAAACTATAAAACCAATAAAGAGAATTCCCAAGTGATCCAAGTAAAGGTGATGGTCAACAGGCCGTAAAGCTCAAAGTACAAACTCCTTATCTTGTCAATGTAATAAGTAGAGATATTTGGTATCAAAACACAAACTAAATATAATTAATTAGAAGAAGATACTTATCACCACCAACATACTATATGTGTGTGTGTGTCTACATATATATACATAGAAGAAGATATTTATTAATGTGCATGGATGGGTGTTACTATGACAAGCATATAGCCAGTCTCCGTTTCTCATTTGGCTCATCATGTGACGCTGATGGACTAGGAAAGGAGCCGCTAGCTTACAATAGGAAAGAATGAAGATATAGATATCCGCAAGCCATAAGAAGGACAAAGCCATACGAAAACTAACATTATTGGCTACGCCAATCCTTCAATTGACAGTCTCAACCCTGCAAAGAATCCAAGATATGTCTTCTCTTCTTAGCCAACTATAAATCTCATAGTCCCTCCTCCTCTTATAAGTTTTAGATCAGATCCTCATACAGAGAAAGTAAAAAAAAAAAAGAACGAGTAGGGAACAACCAAGCAAGTGAAATAATGGAGAGATTTGAAAGCCCAGAATTTGTCCCAGATGCAGCGGTACCCGCAAAACCCAACTATCGGCAGCAGCCCCAGAGCGCAAGGAAGAAGAAAAACAAGATGAGGAACAAGAAAAGGTTCACTGATGAGCAGATCAAGTCACTCGAGTCCATTTTCGAATCGGAGACGAAGCTTGAACCGAGGAAGAAGCTGCAGCTGGCTAGGGAGCTGGGGCTGCAGCCGCGGCAGGTGGCTATATGGTTCCAGAACAAGAGAGCAAGATGGAAATCAAAGCAGATAGAACAGCAGTACAGAGAACTCAGAATTAGCTATGATAAATTATCATCACAATTCGAGTCCTTAATGAAAGAGAAGCAGTCCTTACTGGTTCAGGTACTCAAATCCTTGCTGTATCTCACCCATGAAGAAATATACTATTGCGTATACAATATTTTCTGCCATTTGCAAAAGCTGCTGCAAAACCTTCTGTCTTTTTCCCTACTGAGCAGGTACAGAAGCTAAGTGACTTGCTAGGAAAACAGAACAGAGATTGCGTTGGTTCTCGAAGGAGCAACTCCACCGGTGGTTCCGACAAGGGTCAGAACATAGAGAAGCCTGAAGCAACGCCAACTTGTTTGCAGACAGTATCAGAACACAGCCCATTCGAGCTACAAGTTGAGAATGGCGGAGAAGCTGCACAACCACAACCAGTACATGAAGAATGGGGAGTCGCAAACACCGGAGAATTTCAGGCTGGGCCATCAACGTTACCTCAGAAAACATATGGGTTTGATTCAGCAGGTGGCCTCTTTGAACAGACATGTAGCATGTCACACTGGTTAAACTTCTGGGCTTGAAGTTGAGGAAGAAGCAGGCACAAACCATCGGACACCCACCCATTATTATTGCCCGGTAAACAGTAAAGCAAACATGAATATCAGCAGATAGAGAAAAGCAAATTGTGCAAGTATATTGACTTTAGAAATTTAGGGAACCTCTTGGAATTGTTGTAAGAAGTTAGAATACGTAATCGCAAGAGGGCGGCTCTCAGCTTGTCTCCGTGTGAATTGCAAGAAAAAGGATTCTGTATGAGATGAGATATAAGGACACGGCTAAATAACAGCTTTCTCTCTCGTGGAACTCCTCACAAAGAGGACGTCGCTCGAACGCGGAATTCAGCGAACATGAACAGCGAGAAAACAAGAAATCCCAGGGTAAAAGGAAACCTGGAGACGGTAATCGATACAACCCCCGCAAACAAACAATATCCCAACGCCACAATTACATACCAATCAAAATTCCCCAATTCGAGGTGTGCAGAGTCGCAGTGCACGATAAAAGTACTTTGTTCAACACCCCACGGAACAGGACAGTTTGGCCGAGTGGTCTAAGGCGCCAGATTTAGGCTCTGGTCCGAAAGGGCGTGGGTTCAAATCCCACAGCTGTCAGCCTTTTCGCTTTTTGCCAAATAGTGGTGCCAAAGGAGCAAAAAAAAAAGTTAGAAAGTTACTTTTGCGATTACAGTCTTTTTGTTTTTGTCAAATAGCGGTACCAGAGTAACTTTTGACCCGTTTAATTTGAGTTATAGATGGTTTATTCATGAGATAAAAATGTTAAAGTTAAAAGTTATTTTTTTATGTAGTTTTTTTAAAACTCTAAGCCCTAACTACTGAGATTAATATCAATCAGGGTTAAATTAGTCATATTTTTTCGATGTGGTCCTCAAACTACGAAAAGTAGCCTGATGGATAAGGGCCTAATTTGGAAGTAGTCATTCAACTTTGGCAGCATTTTTACACTCAACCAAGTTCTTAAAACTGTTCAAACCACATCACTCAACAATCAACAATCTCAACTAAAAAATGTTACAATACGTTTTTGTGATTAATGCCAGTTTTTTTAGTCTTTGGATAGACTGCTAAAGCGGCCGTTAAACTCTGAGAATGTCTTTGATTGGTCATGAAACTGATAAAAAATTGTGTCATAAGGAATGAGGTTGTTTTTTAATTGGTTCGATTCTATCAAAAAACCGACCCGAACTGACCTATGCTCACTCCTGATACACAGGGACCAACCGATCCTCAAAACAAAAGTCCACTTTGAATAAACTTCCTTCAAAAATCCTTGGCCTCTGTTTTCTCTATTTGCACCCATGAATCAAATTCTCAGAAACCTTCATCTCTACCAAGATACGCCTCATGGAATCAAAATCCCAGCTCTCCCGAGCTTGGCGAGAGGCTCTTCGTATATGGAGGAGCTGGGTTAAAAATTGGGCTGCTTCGCCGCCCAGGCAAACAGGCGGAGTGCTGCCGAATCATTATTCTGTGCGCGGAGCGTGTCTAGGAGTTGGGTTGGCATGAAATGTGAGAAAGTGAAAACTGGGTTGGGGATTGAGCGGAAGCGGAGGCGATGATGGAGGATTGAGTAGTGGGTCGGTGAAAAAGAGATATGTGAGCTTGAAAAAAAGGAATAAAAAAATGGGTAAAATTTAAATTTGGTCCCCTAACTTTAAGGGTTGTCCCAAAGTGGTCCCTTATTTTCAAAAGTGCCTCTCAAAGTCCCTTATCTCTCTTAGCTTGTCCTACTTTGGTCCATTTTGTCAATTAAGTCGTTATCTTTGACGGAAAATGCCTATGTTGCACTTACTTTGCCACATGGCATCTTATGTCATAACAATAAGTGGCTAGAATAGAAGAACAATAATTAATAGGCTAAAATTGATGATACACATAATTCTAAGGACTTTAAGTGACATTAATTCCTAATTTCTATCTTCCCAAAATCTTCTTAGATTCGAACTGGCCACCACCCCACCTTCGACCTACCCTCTGCCCACCCAAAATCCGCCTTAATACCCACTCGACCACTCCCTCATCATCCACCATTTTTCCAAAGTCATTGGGATTTACCGACCCGTCCTTGCTACCAACTAGCCGCGAGGCCGATCCCGGTATAGGCGCAGCCTGAGAGTGCATTCCATCATCCTCAGAAACTGGTGTCCATTCCAGTTCACTTCGTCGGCCACTCATTCGCTTCTTCGTCTTCCACGTCATCCAGGAGCAAGCTCTGGCCATCAAAGCGGTGGTGGAGGATAGAACAGCCGCTAGCTCATGCGCATTGGCCTGGATAAGGAATCGGCGGCCCTCAGCAATGTTCTAGAGAATGCCGTAGCCATCCTAGAGGCAGTGCAAAGGGGCGGCAAGGATCAAATCGAAGAGGCATGGCAGCGGGATTGGGGAAGATGTGGGAAGATTGGAGTAACTAACCTTTTAGGTCACTAAATTTACTTTATGCCAATTTTAGCTTTAACTTTATTGTTTTCCCAATGTAGTCACTTCTTATCATAAAAGAAGCTACCACGTGGTAATCTATGTGCTATGTAGGCAATTTCCATCCAAAAAAACAGCAGAACTGACGGTAGGGACCAAAATAGGACACATTAGTTGAGTTATGAGGTTTTAATAGCCACTTTTAGAGATAAGTAAGAAATCACATTAGGACGGTCCTTAAAGTTAGGGGACTAAATATGGATTTTACCCGAAAAAAATTTTGGGCATAAGGACGTCAACATTTCCCTGTGAATGTTTCTTAGGATACTGGAGAGTTGGAGATGAAATCAACTCATGGTTTGAGGTCATATTCTCAAAATTATCAACGGATAAATGACGGCCATGTTATAAAGGGAAAGTTACAATTACCCATGAGGTTTATCTTCGCCTACAGTTTGCTCTCTTTATTTTTGAAAACCTACACTTTGCCCTTGCTCTTTTATACTGTCCGATAACAATTTTTGAAACTATAATTTCAATTATAAAATAATCATTTTCCAATAATGTTTGTCTCTTTAATATTTTTTTTATAGCTAATAGATATTTTAAATTATCAAATTTTTCTTTATGTAAATGCATTTTTCTTCCTATAATTGCACATTAGTATTTTTTAAAGGTCAGTTAGCTACAAAAAAATGTTAAAAATATTAAAATTATTGGAACAAGATTATGAGATAGTTTAATGTAAGATTTTAGAAGTTATTGTCAGATACTAGAAAAAAATAAGAGGTAAAATATAAGTTTTTAAAAATAGAGTGACAAAGTGTAAGTTAGATCAAATCACAGGAGAGCTTTTATAATTTAACCTTTTTATAAATGAGAAGCTCTTGCTTCAAGAAAACTTGTACTGCAGCAAAAAGTTGAATAAAAAAGGTGGATGAGATAAGCAATTGTGGAGGGGTAGATCTGGAAAGTACGAGATAAAATATGCTTTTGACAGAAAGTGGTCATCTATTTTGAGACATACAAGAAAAGGAAAGAAAGTCAGCCTATGTGGAATGAAGAAAATATTTAGAAACTATAAGTTGTAATTAATTATTTATATATAAAAGTTTTATATTTATATATTTAAATATTAAAAATAAAAAATTATAGATTAATTACTATAAATAGTGAATAATATAAAGAATTTGAGATAGTTAGGATAATATTTTTTTAATTTTTTTAAAAATGGGTATTTTGAAACTGCCGTATCAAAATAATTATCAAGCTTTTAGGGGGAAAAAAAAGGAAGTATAACCATTCAAGACTACCAATACCAAACAGCAGCACGCTCACCATTGTTAAAGTTACTATGCCACATGGTCCACAAACGAATCATATTGTTAGAATGTGGCCCTCAAACAACAAAATATGACACTTTATTGTTTAAATTTTAGAGTGAGCATTGGATTGTTTCGGTTTGAAACCGATTCAAATACTATAATTTGATTGGTCTTTAGTTTTTATTTAGTGTGTCCAATTTTTCTAAATTACATATTAGAATTGATTTAAATTATATTTTAGTTTGTTGGGTTATTCTTTCTAAGACTTAAATACATAGTAAATAAAAAACGTAAGATAAATATTCAACATTTTACCTTTAGTACCCAAAATTAAAAAATGATAAACAACATATAGTCTAAAATTAGTAAAAAATAACTTTATATAAGTATGATCAATATGAATACTAGTAAAGCATTTATTATTATTTGATTTTAAGTGTATGGTTCAATAATTGAATCTAAGTATGAAATTCAGTTTTGTCCAAATAGACCAAACTGAAAAAACAACCAAATCATTTTATCTTTTCAATTTTTTTTTTCACTTTTATTCGAATGATGGTCATCCCAACTCAACAAACTGCCGTAAGCAGCCATTTGTGACCTTGCATGCCAAGATTACCATAGTCTTGGCAGTTTAATGGTCACAGACTCACAGCGCTACTGTTTGTGCTTGAGGGCTGAGGGTCAACAAGGGTCACATTGGCATTGCTGCGAAACTATTAGCCTGGGCCTAATTCCTATCGAGTTCCCTGGTTTGTCTTGCTTTCGAAGCACCAATCCCAAATACCAGCCACATCCACAAAAGCCAAGAAGATAGTAGCAGTTAAAGGCTTTTTTCGAGCTACTGTATTTCCAGTTCCACATCTTACAGCTTCTAGGGAAAGAAGATGGCAATAGTAACTCTCTCAACCTCAACTTTCGCAGCTTGCTGCAGCAGCTGTATCAGCGCTTCCTATCAATTCTCCCTCCCCCCTGTACCTTTCAAGTCCCTTAAGTTCCCTCCTTTGTGGGCACGGCAAAAGGTACATCTACCCCTTCTTCACCGTTTTTCTGACATCTTTGTAGACAGTAGAAGCTTGGCATGAGAATATTCTCTTGGTCTTGGGTTTTCTTAAATTAGTAATTTTTGTGATGCTTAGTTAAAGATGGGTCCTCTGAATGTGTCTCCAATGGGGTTTGGAACATGGGCGTGGGGCAACCAGCTACTCTGGGGTTATAGGAAGTCAATGGATGATGAGCTTCAGCAAGTGTTTAATCTTGCTGTAGAAAACGGTGTCAATCTGTTTGACACTGCTGATTCTTATGGTACCGGCAGGCTCAATGGACAGAGTGAGAAACTTCTTGGCAAGTTCATCAGAGAATTTCAAGGTTGGTCTCTCCTGTTTTGTGCTTGTTGGCCGGTCAAGTTTTGTGGATAACGTTAATGTCGTTTGTTCCCCTGATTCAGTGAATTAGTTAATATTTTTGTCCTCCAAAATCACTAGACGATATGAACTAAAACACAAGATTGTGGAATCAGGTTGTGCTTGTGTACCCACAATGCAATGATGGTCAAATAATTGCTTCTGAGGAAGTATAAATCATATCTGAAGTTGATTATCATTTGAACGGAATTCAAACTGTTCGATGTTGGTATCTGTATCAGCTCATGATAATCATAGGCATTTTGGAAGTAATAGAACATGGTAGGTTCCTACTGTAATCAACTTAAGTATTCAAATGTGGCATAATAGTGGCCCAGTGTTCCATGTTTGTTTTGAACAGTGTTAATTTGTTAATGAGCAAGTGTCTTCTACTTCTGCCTGTATGTTATCAGGAAAGCAGGAACAGGATGAAATTGTGATCGCCACCAAGTTTGCCGCATATCCTTGGCGTCTAACGCCAGGGCAATTTGTCCAAGCTTGCAAGTACACTTTTCTCTTATTCGAATATCACCGATATCATATGGAAATGTGCTTTTCATATTGAACAAGTTTTGTCATGACCAACTCCCTGACATTTAGAATGTATCTCGTTCCAAACACTTGGTATGTTTAACAAAATAAGCTGTTTACAGGGCATCACTAAGTCGCCTGCAGATTGAGCAAATTGGGATAGGACAGTTACACTGGTCTACAGCAAATTATGCTCCTCTGCAAGAATTAGCTCTTTGGAATGGTTTAGTGGCAATGTATGAGAAGGTTACCTTGATTTATTGTCACTTGGTTATAAATTATAGTACTACAGGACTCCAGTTTTTGGCCTTGATAATTTTCTTTGAATCTGAAATCTGAACCATTTAAGATTTTACAAATCAAAGCATTCATTTCGAATGGCCAAAATTTGTGTCCTACTTCATTTTTTTCGTTTTAAAAGTAAGCAAGATCTGATTTATGATTGTAACCTTAATCTTGATTTATAACCAAACAGTACATGGGGAACATGAAGTGAATTCTTATCTTTTTTAACCATCTGCAGAGTAGTTTTGTTTCTCTTGAAGCAAGAGTAAGTTGGCACAAATCAATTGATAATTTGGCATAAATCAATTTATCAATCTCATTTCTCAAGCTGCACTTCATACAACGACAATGGTTCAGATGATCATTGTTTCTGCAGTGAAAATAATACCTTTTAGTCTTAGGAAATCTAATTTATGAATTTGTTACAGGGTTTAGTTCGAGCTGTTGGAGTGAGCAATTATGGACCCGAACAGCTTTTAAAGATTCATGACTACCTTAAAGATCGGGGAGTACCCTTGTGCACAGCTCAGGTAACTCCAGGATATTTTTTCCCCACTTTTGTTCCTCGGGCTATTTTCTCCTCTGTTTAATAAGTGTTTTATTCGAATTGAAGCTTGAAGAAGCGAAGCGATTAATACACATCAAGCAACACATGCCATTTTTTCTGCTAAGACAAACTCAAAAAGAAAAATACTCGTTGTTGAAGTTAAAAGAGATCCTATAAAAAGCGTTATCAGGGACTAGGACTTCAGTTTAAGTTGCAAAGTTGCAAGGTTTCCAGTTGAAAATACTGTCATATCATCAATGGTTAGCATTTGAAACCTTCAATCCCCCCGTTCATCACTAAAGAAGTAGAAAATGATACGCCAACACAAAACTAAAGCCACTATTTAGCAAGTGACCTATCTATAGCGTTTTAGTTCTCGGTGGGCAGAAATGTTGGAAACGTGTATTCTGTTGTGTAGTTCTCACAATTATCAATACCATCCCAAGAGTATGTCCTTTTATTGCTCAATCTTATACTTGTTACTTCCGAAAGTGCATTCTATGTCTCAAAGGGCCAACTTCAGGTTCAATTTTCTCTGCTAAGCATGGGAGAGCAACAACTGGAGATTAAGAACATTTGTGACTCGCTGGGCATATGTTTGATATCATACAGTCCATTGGGACTTGGGATGCTCACAGGGAAGTATACAGCGTCCAGGCTTCCATCAGGACCCCGGTAATATAATCACTGCATTGAAGATTTTGTTTTATGAAGACCTCTAGTGCCATGGTTAATTTTTAGCAGCTCATATCATCTTCTAGCAGAGGTCTATTGTTTAGGAGAATTCTTCCTGGACTGGAGCCCCTCTTACAGACTCTAAATGAGATTGCATCAAAACGGCGGAAAACCATCCCTCAGGTATTACATGTTGATTTCATTTTGGCTGGCGTCTGGTAAATGGTTTACAGATTTCAATTTGCAGGTGGCAATAAATTGGTGCATATCTAGGGGCACCGTGCCGATACCTGGAGTGAAAACCGTGAACCAAGTGAAAGAGAATCTTGGTGCACTGGGTTGGCGATTAAACTCTGATGAGTTGCTGCAGTTAGAGTGTGCAGCACGTGAGTCCCCACAGAGGATGATACAAAACATTTTTCAGACACGGTAGCTGGTCTTTTTCCTCCCGTGAGACTTGGACAGGCAGCTGGTCTTTTCACTAGTATCAGACATGGCAGGCCATGGGCCGAAGCAGGAGCATATTGTGAGGTCACATGCTCATAAACTGAGCAGTGGATAAGAAACAAAAAAACAAAAAACGATGCCCCTGTACACAAGTTGATAATTCATCGTCACGCACTTCTTGTCCTGGGGAAGTTGTGTTATGCCAAAATTTTCACATCTTCTTAAGGTTTTCAGGAATAACGAGTTGGATTTGCGTTTGTTAGACTTGACGTTACGATAAATGGAAGATTCTAGCAATAACAGTATTTTTGGCTAAGGAAGGTGTTCGAGCAGAAGAGAGCACCTGGAGGCTGGAGCTCTAAATTTTCAAACCGGAACTGAATTCGTCCCAAAATCCCAAAAAGGTTTTTCTGCTCATACATCATCGTTCTGAAGACAATCCACCATCAGACAACGCTCAGTAAAACAAAACAGAATAAAATATAAAACCAACAACTTCAACTGGATGCCTGATACTCATCAAATTCCTCTTGGAGTGCTACATTGAAGACGGCCCAGAATTCCAACACACGTAGCATTTCATCAGAACAAAAGATCTACTTGATCTTCTTCTTTGGCCTCAGCTGCAACACAAACATTACGTAATTACAACTGCTTACCAGCTACAAGGTCAGAATGTATTTATGCCAAAACACGAAACGAAGAAAATAATTTACCTGGTTGCTATGGCCACATTTCTTTTTCCTGCAGTTAACAGCACGAGGGTGCAATCTGGCATAACACCTGTAATAAATATTATAAACCGTGAAAGTTAGGTACTTCAAATCAAACTAGACTCCATTTCTATGGTTTCAAGTTAAATTAGCTCTGATTTTCATCATCTTTTATAATGACTCCACTAAACGTGATTGAAAAGCTAATTAAGAGTCATTAAAGCATGGGAAATCAGATACAAAATTATGCAGATTTATTTCGAATAACATAAATAACTACTGGATCATGCCTAACTGAAGAGATGTATATAGACAAAGAAACTTGACACATACTTGCGGCAAATCATCTTGTCCTGATTGTACTTCCTAGCCAATGCCATCAGAGATGGCTCAATGATGCCTCCACGAAGCCTCAGAACCAGATGAAGAGTCGACTCTGCAGAGTTTCAAGTGTTGTTCAAAATGAAGTGTAGAACACAAAAATAAATAAACAGAAGATTTCAAACGCTCAACTCTCCCAACATAATCCAAGAAAGCAGCCACCAAAATTTTGAAATGGACTAAAAAAATGAAATCTTCTTCTACTGCAGCTTCAACTTTATAGGTATGACTCGTGTGATATACGCCAAGTAATCCGTACAGAAACTTCAAAAATTCTGTATAGATGTTAATTAAGAGAATCAGAGAACTAATTCTGCAAAGCCAAAAACACAGTTTGCTAGTATCGCAAATTCGCTTGAACCATAATATGGCATTTGATAAAAGTTAGAATGCATAGCTTGTTTAAAGGGTTTAAAAAAACCTTGTTTCCCCAACTTTGGAAGACTCATGTATTAAAATGGAAAAGTATGTTCTAGATGTTTTCAGTTTTAACACATGAGTTTTTGAAAGTTCAAAGTCCAAAGTAATGGTATTTCAAAACGCAAGAAAGTGAGACTCGATGGTGAACAGAACCAGACCATGAATCAGAATTCTAGCAGCACGTTCATTAAATTCTTCAGAAAACAGATCATCCGATGCTACCAAATACCATCCTTTACTCGCTCTCACCTCACACAACTAAAATCGCTTATACATATTCAGATCATCAATCTCCAGAGGAACTACAAATCGGAAATGACTGAAAGGGCCATTACCTTTCTGAATGTTGTAATCGGCAAGAGTACGGCCATCTTCAAGCTGCTTCCCGGCGAATATCAGCCTCTGCTGGTCCGGCGGAATGCCTGAAAACCTAAAATCTCACCTAAAACCATCCTAGCCACAAGTAATTCAGTCGGGAACGACGAAGATAATTACCTTCCTTATCCTGGATCTTAGCCTTAACATTATCGATTGTGTCGCTGGACTCGACCTCGAGGGTAATGGTCTTCCCGGTTAGGGTTTTGACGAAGATCTGCATCTTGCCGGCGCTTCCTGGAGCCGAGTGAAATTGGCAGCTGCCCTTCTCCGTAGGCGCAGTGATTTGTCGTTTCCCTTTTATAGGTTTACCACCGTCCGACGAGCTAGGGTTTCACTGTGTTCTTGACCTAGTGTTTTGTTACCCGGTATTTTGCGACTCGTACCCTGGTTATTCGTCCGATCCAGAACCAAATTCAGTTTGAGTCGCTGCCCAACAAGGGGCCCAAGTATGGACAGTCCATTAGCAGGCCCGGACGGCCAGATAAGATAGTATCCGGCATCCCACAATAGCGACATATCGTGATTCGTGACAGGGGGTGATGCGCAACAATCACTTCGTTGTGGGATTTAACCGAGTCGAGTCCGAAGATCATGGACTTCAGTTCAGTTTGATAAAAATTTATAGAGGCTTGGGTCCAGCTTGATAAGTTCGACAGGATTCGATAGTATTATTAGCTAGCTGAAGTTTTTAAAATTTAAAAAATAAATCAAATGTAATTATAAGTCTAATTGTAGCTAGTCTGTACGAAATGGTGTTCTTAGTGTAAGTTCTAAAGCATGGGGAGGAAGCCATGGTGGCCCAAAGCTTCAATCCACGCCACGAGAAACAGGACACAGTGACCGATGCGATGGACTAATGCGACCAGCTGAAGAACCATGGCCAGGCAAATGTGCCATGTGGCTACCAATAGGATCGCTTAATTATTCCCCATAAGGCTCATAACTAGTGGTCAGTGGATTGAAAAAATAAAAAAAAATAACCCTTGACCTTGCACCTTCAAAAGCACTCTCATTTGCTGTCACACTGACTCTCATATGTTATTCTTGGTAAGATTTAAACTTTAGTTTAGATTTAACTGGCTCTCTTTTATTTTTTTTATTGCTTGATTAAATCTTATCCGACATTTTTTATTGGATTTTATGGTAATGTAATTTTTTTTTTCAAATCTTAGTGTTCAAAAGCGGTTCAAGACTCTCATAAAGTAGATCTTCAATTGGAAGTAGTGATTTTAGGGCAATCAATAGCTTGGGTCACGAAGGGGATGGCGGCAATGATCTCCTGACAAATAGACGACATGTAGGGGTGGCAACAAATGGTGGATTTTATGAATTGCTCCTCCTCATTGGTGATGCTAGTGATGACGTCCTCCTCACTGGTGATGCTAGTGACGACGGCATATGGCAAGGCTTGAATGGCAATGGCTAGGGTAATTTTGGATGACGATGATGAGGCTTGAGTTGGCTAAATTGACGACATGGTAAGAGAGGGATGTGGGAGACAATAGTGGTGGGAGGCGACGAGTAGGGGTGAGCATGGGTCAGGTTGGTTCGGTTTTATGGTGGAACCGAAACAATCCGAAATGGCCTCGGTTTCAAAATTTTTCTACCCAACCCAGAACCGAGAATCGAACAAAACCAAAACCATGGTTCTGGGTTTCTCGGTTTTGGTTCTCGGGTTTTTCGGTTTATACCATATACCTATAACAACACCAAAATTCAATAAATCTACATCCATAATCAGTTTTATGACATATTCAACATAATATACAATTAAATTAATATTTAAATATATGTACTTAGATACATTCAAAATAGTTTAAAATATTGTTCTTACAAAAATGGTTCAAAAGAGTTGCTTGCGGGGTATTTTTTATCTCAACTAGTTTACTTCATTCCAGTAATTCTAATATTGGTATGACATTCAATATGGAAAATTGAGCCTTTAAGACCATCTTCTTCAGTATCAAAACCTAAAATATGTTGATGTCATAAAATTTTAATTTTACATGACTCAAATGAAAAAAATATCATAATTGTATCATAAAAAGTAGTCTGGAATGAAAGATCGAAAGCAAAATGACTTAAGAGTGGTGGGTTTATGAAGCAAAGTGATTTAAGTAAATATAGATAAATTTCATAAATGATCCCACAACTTCCATATTGTTTCAATTTGGAACATCAGTTTAAGAGTTTAATATAAAAACACAAAATAACCATCATAATACTTCAAAGAAATATGTGTGTGTGTGTGTGTGTGTGTGGATATATTAGTAATACTATAATTTTTATTATATAATTATATATATATCAAGGGTTCGGTTCCACCTCGAGTTAGTTCCATATGGAACCAGAATCTACCCAAAAACTGTCGGTTCTCCTATATATGGAACCAACCCAAGAACCATGATCAATTTTTACCCAACCCAACCCAATCCAATGAGGGTGGTTCAGTTTCGGTTTCGGGTTTACCCAACCCATGCTCACCTCTAGCGACAAGGGCAGTGGTTAATTTGATTTGGGTTAAACGGCTTGTCTCATCATTTTCTTTTTTTTTTTTCTTTTACGTTGCTGGTGGTGAAAGTCAACTTGGAGAGTGGTGGATCAGGGTTGGAAGCAATGAAAGGAAGCTATGCGGTGAACATGGTGGGCAATCTAGTCCAAGTTTGTAACTATTGTAGGTTATTTGGTTCGAGTCCTTAACCATGGAGTTTTTGCATTTTGCACATGTGACATGTCGTGCCGCACAATCACATTTGAATGGAATATTCTACCATCACTACAAGAAAAATGAGCTGATGCGTCTGAAGAAATAGTGTCATTCAATCACACCACGTGACTAACAGTCACACGAACAAGCGGACCAGTCAACTATATGCTATTGACATCATATAGTCACATCATGCGACTGAAATTCAATCGCACACAATATACATATATCTAATTACAAATTTGTTTATAATAATCAAAATTGGATTACAATTAATAATTAAAATATCTAATTACTATAATTACTATGATGATTATTAGAATTATTAAAATTGTTATTGAGTAATATTAAAAATAGTAATTGGAGAAAAATTAAAACTAACACTTAAAATTATTAGAATTATTAAAATTTTTAGAATTTTTATTTATTAATTATTAAAATTAATAAATACTAAAATTAATACATCAGTAGCACTAAAATAAAAAATAATATTTATTATTAAAATTAACACTTAAACGGCTACTAAAACTAACACTAAAATTAACACTTAAATAACATGAAAATTAATCTATAAAAATTAACACTTAACATAACTAAAATTTACCACTAATAGTAACACTAAAATTAATCCTAGAATGATATTATAGGTATAGTTTTAGCAAAATTTCACACAAAATTTCATCAATGCTAAAATTTGAGAACCACTAAGATTGAACTTAGAAAAAGAATTGGAAAAAAAAATAGAAGTTAATTTTTTGTACTAAAATTAGTAGATGGTGTAGCAGATGGATGGAGAAAGGAACAAGGAGTAGAGGAAAGGAGCAAGAAGGAGTAGGTAGCAAGGAGTAAAGAGCAAGGAGAAAGGAAGAAAAAGGAGGAAAAAGTTGAGAGGAGATAATAAGAATGAAGATTGTTAGAATGAAGCGAAATTCGGCCGAATAGGTATAGTTTATAGAAGGCTGAAATTTTTGTAACTAAGGTACCACTATTTTTCAGTCACATGTGCCTTATGCGACTGACATCAAGGTTTTTTTATGTGACTGACTTAGTTAGTTTCATCAATTTAAATTTCAAAAGACTACTATTGGCAGTATAATAATTTTTTAAATTGTGTGATTAAAATGTTACTAATAGTATAGTATTTTTTAAACTATGTGACTAACTTACTACTGACAATATAATATTTTTTAAATGATGCAACTACCATGCAACTGATGCTTGTGCAACTGAGACATTTAGTTGCATAAAAGATGTTAGCCCACACACTTACAATTGATATGCAATTGACATGTCATAAGTTGCATAATTTAGTCACAATTTAACATTTCTCTTGTAGTGCATTTAACAGAATATTCTCACCATTAGTTACATAAGGAACTATATATATTGGTCCCAATTTAAAATTTTGGTGGTCAATTTGGCACCAAGCTAAGACTTTAGTGATGTAATTAGAACCACTCAGAATTGTAGTCAATAACGGATTTCAGAACTATAACTATGATGGATTTATTGGAATTTTTGGGGAAAATGTAAAAAAAATTCCTATAACTTTTATAACTTTTCTAAGTAAGTCTCATATCTTCATGATTTTTTGTTTGAGTCCTATATTTTCAAAAACGTTATCTCTATTAATCCCATAGCCAGAAAACTTTACGAAAATCCAATGTGACAGATAACAAACTTTAAAAATAAGGGAAAATATCAAAATTAATCATTTAACTTCATAATTTTTCTAATTAAGTCACCAATTTCTTGTTTTCTCACAACTTGCCCCCATAACTTTAAATATTCTCTTCTGTTGTTGTTCTCTTTCAAGCATAATCCGTTGCATTTTCTTTTTTTATTTTGCCCTGATAGTGAAGAACAAGGAACAATTTTAATATTTTTCAATAAAAAATACAAAACTTTAAGAGATAACACCAATCATAATAGAAAAAATTTAAAACATACAAAGCTTCTTGAAATGGATAATTCTGAGTTGGAAGTGAAACAAAAAAACCTCTAGCCAAGCAACCACCGGATCATGTTCTGGCAAAAAAGTGGGAGTTGAATGACCTTAATCCCAATCCAGACATTGATGGTTTGATTATACTGCCTTAAAAATTTATAATTAATTAATCTTCCTATTTATCTATATATTCGTTTGTTTATAAATTCATTTTTTCATTATCAAAAAAATTATCATCATTACATTGTTATTGACGATATATATATTTATGTATCTTTTTTGTAATATACTTATGGCTCATTTTGCAAAATTTTGTAGTTTATTCTTTCAAACTTATATAAAAGCATGAAGAATTAATGTAAAGAAGATTGTATTGTTACCCACTCCGGGGTAGTACAGTTATGGTGCCAAAATTGTGCATTTAGATTCCCAGGATTGGTAATGTTCTGTAGGCCATCAGAACACTACCCTTAGTGTACATACCCAAGTGGCCCTCTTGGGCACTATGTAAATACATGCATATTGGTCCAACCATCACACACATATTCAAATTTCATGCACACCATGGCTGCAAAGAAGGAAAACACTAGCACAAGTCTTAATCCTGGCTACCACACATTAGGCAATCTTATTAAATTCTAGTGGCCAGCTACTGCACCTGTAACTTCCACTAATAAACTGTATCATTCTAGCCACATAGCCCCCTGTTTTCTTTGCTCCATTATCAAGTAGAGACTTAGAGCAAACCAAGGAATTTTGTTTTACATCAATAGCCCACCTATGGACCAAGTTATGGATTTTTTAAGTTGGTTACGAAATTCTGACCAAATGAACAGTAACTCAGCCAACTTTGCAACATCATATCTTTGGCTACAGGGCTCTGAATCCAGAAATTCCAAATCCAAGTTAACCCTCTATATGTCCTCTAGGTGTGGTCAAAATTTCATACCAAGTTTCATTCTACACATGGAGATATTAAACTTTATGTCCAGAGTCGAAATTCTGGCAACTTTTGGACCATTTTGCCCATACAAAATTTCATAGGTATGTAAACACTTCATTGACAAGGGGAAATCCCTCCAAGGCTATCCCATATATGTCCAATACACAAAGGAAATAAATTCCCTTGCATTTAACAACTTTATGTGGCCAAAACAGAATTTACAAGTAAGCAGCCCATTATTCATACTTAGGCAGCTTTGCGCCACATCACTTACATAGCCAAAACATTACTCAAATGTTCACATACTTGTCTCATTTTTCATACACTACATGTACATGCATACATGCACTACAATATGTTCTTAACTCAGCTAAATACGCACCCTAAGTTACAGGAGTGCCTGAAATGCAATGGACTCCATAAATAGGATGCTGGACAGCTGCTGCACAACACAGTAAGTACCACCATTAAAATTACCAAATGTGCTCCTAAAATCACCAAAATTTCCAGATCATAACTAGACACATGGAAGTTCATGTACCTGAAATTTCAGATCAAAACTCAAACCACAAAGGTTAGTTTGAAGGTGATCATTCTGCTGGACCTGAAATGACAGAATTGAGGGGAGTAAGTTTCATTGAGAAACTTAGTAAGGGTAGCACTTGGTTTCTTAAGGTAATGTGATCCTCATTAAAACCTGCATCCAAAGACACTAAAACACAAAAACCACAATGCATATATACAAGATATAGCAACCAAATGCAGCAGCCATTCACAACAAACAAACACATGAAATGCAGCAACAACAATAACCATAGGTTAGTCCGTAAAACATGCAATAAACTTAAATAAATCACTATGGCAGCCCTCCTCAAGCTAATGCTTGGCCTTAGGAGAATTTTAACAGTAGTTAGTACTAACTTTGGGCTCTAGAAACCCTTCTTTCTTACTGCCATCTTTAGCATGGTAACACTAAGGCCGAAACCTTGCCATGCTTCTTTTCCATTAACCCATACTTGGTTCCTAGAGCTTTTTGCTCTCTTCCAAGCATGGTCTTAGCTTCATGGATGTTTGGAAATACAGTAAACAATCCAGGAAACTTTAGAAAACTCTTGTTTCACTGCCATCTTCGTGCACTTCCCACTAGGTCACAAAACCTTCAATAAGTGCACTCCCCTCACTAAGCTTGGTTCATCAAGCTCATGGCTCTCTTCCAAGCTTAGCCCTTGCTCCATGGTTGCTTGAAAATTACAGAAAACAGTCCATGAGAGCAAGAGAACCCTTACCTTGAGTGTATGCTGAAATTGGAGCTTGATCCTAGGTGCACCCAAGTTTTAGCACCACATAGCTTCCAATTGCCCTTTCTTGCTTTCTTTTGCCTTCAATTTTTAATCTTGGAGGTATGGTGGCTATGGAAGAAGTGTGGGGGTGGAGAAGCTACGTTTTTTCTGCTGGAAGAAACCAAATGTGGGAGATAAAGACAAAGATAACCACTTATAAAGACTTTAGTGCACAAAACACACTTAATAGCCTTAGTTAAGCTTTATGTCATTTTCCTTGCTACAAGACCATGGTTTCTTATTCTTCATTTCTTGGCCCACATTTGACTTTCTTGCCATGCTTTGGCTAGCCATCCCTTGAGTGGGATAAGTGATTTGGCCACTTGAATGGCCTTAAATGAGCTTAAGGGCACAAAAGACACTTAACAAGCTTAACCTTGCTTTATGTCATTTTCCTTCCCATTAATTATGGTCTCTTTGTCTTAAACTCATTGGTACACATGTGCCCACCAATGTTGACTAATTATCAAGCATTGGCTGCCTCCCCCATAGTGGGAAAACTCCAAATTGCTCCATTTGACTTAAGTCAAAAACGTACACATCATAAGGCTTACACTAGGACACTTAGGTCCTTTATGCCTTTTTGTGTTTTCTTTGTCTTTATTTGTCTTCCATGAGCAATTTGGTCCTCCAATAGCACTTTCATACCATTCATATTCCTCTCATAACTCTCCAAATCTTTTTCTTGAGAGTTTTACAATTGAGTACCCGAGTTTCCAAAATCTTACAAAAAAGTCCATAGGTTGCTTGACAAACAAGCAATCCTTAAGACTTTTCTTGGGGACCAAGTTACCAAATTGGAACACTTTTAAGGAGATGTTGATTATGCCTTTTACCCCTCACACTTCAATCACTATGGTGAGAATTACACAATATAATGGTTTTTAGCCATTATGACATACTTGTAATTCTCCCATTTTATGAGGTGGTAACAATCCTCCCCCCCTTAAAAATTTTGGTCCTCCAAAATAGCCTTTAGCTTCGGTTATTCTTCAGGATACCTTTCCATAAAGTCTTTTTCAGTTTCCCAGGTTGCTTCTCTTTCAGAGTGGTGTGACTACTGAACGTTAACCATAGGAATAAGTTTGTTTCTTAACCTTCTGGTATCCTTGGCTAAGATAGCTATAGGTTTCTCTTCATATGTCAAGTTGGGTTCCAACTGTATGTCTTCCACTACAATAGCATGCTTTGTGTCCAATAGACACTTCTTAAGCACACTGATGTGAAAAACATTATGAACACTTGACATGCTTGGCAATAGAGCTAACCTGTATGCTACCTTGCCAACTCTGTCCAAGATCTCATAAGGACCTATGTATCTTGCAGCTAACTTGGTCTTTTAGGCACATAGATTCAGTCCTTGAGGTACAGTAATCCTTGCTTGTAGGCATAGGATTAATACAAGGAACCTTTTTCCTCTCCAGAAATCCTTTTCACACTTCTCAGTC
Source organism: Aquilaria yunnanensis (assembly GCA_039654915.1). Classification (NCBI taxonomy): domain Eukaryota; kingdom Viridiplantae; phylum Streptophyta; class Magnoliopsida; order Malvales; family Thymelaeaceae; genus Aquilaria; species Aquilaria yunnanensis. The sequence continues at coordinate 68,920,513 of CM077596.1, read as the reverse complement.
CACTCAAATCTTTGACCCTTCTTGGTCAGATGAGTAAGAACTGAGGCAATCATGGAAAAGCCTGATATACATCTCCTGTAGTATCCAGCTAATCCTAGGAAACTTTTGATTTTCTTCAGAGTCCCTGGTCTTTCCCACTCTTGCACTGCCTTGACCTTTTCAGGGTCTGCCTTAAGGCCTTGTGTATCTATGATGTGTCCTAGGAAAGACACTTCCCTTATCCAGAATTCACACTTGGATAACTTGGCATAAAGCTGATGCTGCAACAGAGTCTTTAAGACAATCTTCAGATGATGTTCATGTTCCTTTTCATCCTTGGAATACACTAGGATGTCATCAATGAACACAACCACAAATTTGTCCAGATGTGGTCTGAACACCCTGTTCATCAAGTCCATGAAAGCAGCTGGGGCATTAGTCAAACCAAATGGCATGACTACGTACTCATAATGCCCATATCTGGTCCTGAATGCAGTCTTAGGAATGTCCTCTTCTTTTACTCTCAACTGGAAGTATCCAGAACTCAAATCCATATTGGAGAAGATTTTAGCTCCTTTGAGTTGATCAAACAGATCCTCAATCTTAGGGAGTGGATACTTGTTCTTGATAGTCACTGCTTAAGCTTCCTGTAGTCAATGCATAGTCTCAAAGATCCATCTTTCTTTTTCACAAAGAGAACAGGAGCTTCCCATGGTGAAACACTTGGCCTTATGAACCCTTTTCCAAGAAGTTCATCAAGTTGTTTCTTGAGCTCATTCATCTCTGTGATTGGCATTCCATAAGGGGGTATGGATATTGGACTAGCTCCTGATTGTAACTTGATCTCAAACTCAATCTCCCTTTGTGGAGGAATACCTGGCAAGTCTTTAGGAAAGACTTGTGGAACGTCTCTCACTATAGGTATTCTATCCACTTCTTCTTCATAGTGCAATTGATTCAATGCATAACAGTAATCATGCTCAGAAATCACAGGTATCTCATCTAGTACCTCTAGCTCCATGTCATGCATTTCATACACTAATTCCTTAGAATTCACTAATGCATGCACTTCACCATCAGGCAATGTGATTTCCATCTTAGCACAATCAATTCTTATACTATGCATAGCAAGCCAATTCATACCCAGCACTAAATCATATTTAGGAATATCCAACACTAGCAGATTAGTCATATCCTTAGTCTTTCATACTACCAGCTCATAATCCTTAGCGAGGTCATTAGTGAAAGACATTGACTACCTGCTGTTTTCACTAAGGATATCCTAGTCATGATTTTCATAGGCAATTTCATGGCTTCAATAAATTTCCTAGCCACTATAGACACAGATGCACTAGTATCAAACGGAACACTAATAGACATACCATTAAGGTAGATGTAACCTCTTAGTGCTCCTCCCTGCTCTGATGTCTCTAGCCTCTGCACTTGGAAGACTCTGCCAGCTCTTTGCACTGGAGGCTGAGGCACTGGAGGAACCGGCCTCTGCTGTCCCTCCCTAGGTGCTCCCCCTCTAGGCCCTGCCCCAATAGGCCTGACTGGACCTTGGTCTTCTGGCCTCCTTTGAGCCTGTGGGCAGTCTTTGATCCAATGATCCATGGATCCACATCTTAGACACGCTTGGGTGTCAAAATAGCAAGGTTTCTTTCCATGAAACTTCTTGCATTTAGGGCACCTTAGGCCAAGGAACTTCCCCTTAACCTTGCCCTTACCACCAAGATGGGAACTCTTGGCAATTCCCTTGTCATGTGGTGGCTCCTTTTGATTGCCTCCTGCTTGACTACTTTCCCCTGGTCAACTGGGAAAGTACTTAGTCTCATACTCTTCTTGCTTTACTAATAGAGCTTGCTGCACTGCTTCATAATATGTAACTGCTCCAAAAGGTCTAACAACCTTTCTAATGTTTGACTTTAGGCCTCTGACAAATCTTTTGGCCTTCAACTCCTTCAATCCATGACACTGAGGAGCATACCTCACCAACTGATTGAATTTGTGCTCATACTCTAGGACACTAAGGTCGTCCTGCCTTAGAGCATCAAATTCAGCTTGCTTCATATCCTTGATGGCATCACTGATGTACTGTTCCTGGAACAACTGTGTGAACTCTGGCCAGCTTATCTCAATATCTCTTCCTGGCCTTCTGCCATTCTAGAAAGCATACCTATCTCTGGTATTTCTCCACCACATCTCTGCACTGCCTACCAGATTGTAGGTAGCTAGTGACACTCTCTTGGTGGAGCTGAGTGGCATCCTCTCAAACATTTTTTCAATGAAGATTAACCACTCCAACAATCTGACCTCATCTAGGCCTTATAGATCCTCTGATCTATGTCTCCTGGATATTTGAGAGTCCTCTTTATGGTGATGCTCACCATGATCTCTCTGCCTTCTCCTGGATCTTCTCTCATGGCCTTCCTCAATCTCATTCCTAGTGGAGGAATGGTCATAGATAGAGGGATTGGTCCTAGACACCTGACCAATCTCAGATCTTACTCTTCTGCCTCTTGGATTTCTCCTATCATCATCTTCCACCTCAATGGTCTCATCATTTGTGTCTTCTAAGCTTCCAGAAGGAACATATTCAAATGTGTTCCTAGTATCCTCTTCTGGTTGTTGTTGTGCATCCCGAACTGGTTCTGCAAGAGCTACTCAAACTCCTTCCTGTTGTGCTTGAATAAGCCTTACTAAGTTCTCATTGATTAGAGCTAAGTTTCTCTGAAGCTCTAACCAAACCTGAGGCACTTCAGGGTTTGGTACCCTCTGTTGCCCTTGATTCCCTCTATTCTGTCCATTTTTTTTTTTTTTTTGCCCAGAATCAGTAGGAGGCCTTCGGGGTGGTTCCCCTCTCCTTGTGGCAACCATGTTTACTTCTTGCATTGATGATTCACCATAGAGCACATATAAAGATCATAGGTATTTTAATGGTACTTGACACTAGCAGCTGACCAAACTGAGTTCATGTATGTAGATGCATGCAATGCAACTATATGCTATGTACATGTGTAAACCATGCTCTGACCATGCTCTGATACCAACTTCTGTTACCCACTCCGGGGTAGTACAGTTATGGTGCCAAAATTGTGCATTTAGATTCCCAGGATTGGTAATGTTCTGTAGGCCATCAGAACACTACCCTTAGTGTACATACCCAAGTGGCCCTCTTGGGCACTATGTAAATACATGCATATTGGTCCAACCATCACACACATATTCAAATTTCATGCACACCATGGCTGCAAAGAAGGAAAACACTAGCACAAGTCTTAATCCTGGCTACCACACATTAGGCAATCTTATTAAATTCTAGTGGCCAGCTACTGCACCTGTAACTTCCACTAATAAACTGTATCATTCTAGCCACATAGCCCCCTGTTTTCTTTGCTCCATTATCAAGTAGAGACTTAGAGCAAACCAAGGAATTTTGTTTTACATCAATAGCCCACCTATGGACCAAGTTATGGATTTTTTAAGTTGGTTACGAAATTCTGACCAAATGAACAGTAACTCAGCCAACTTTGCAACATCATATCTTTGGCTACAGGGCTCTGAATCCAGAAATTCCAAATCCAAGTTAACCCTCTATATGTCCTCTAGGTGTGGTCAAAATTTCATACCAAGTTTCATTCTACACATGGAGATATTAAACTTTATGTCCAGAGTCGAAATTCTGGCAACTTTTGGACCATTTTGCCCATACAAAATTTCATAGGTATGTAAACACTTCATTGACAAGGGGAAATCCCTCCAAGGCTATCCCATATATGTCCAATACACAAAGGAAATAAATTCCCTTGCATTTAACAACTTTATGTGGCCAAAACAGAATTTACAAGTAAGCAGCCCATTATTCATACTTAGGCAGCTTTGCGCCACATCACTTACATAGCCAAAACATTACTCAAATGTTCACATACTTGTCTCATTTTTCATACACTACATGTACATGCATACATGCACTACAATATGTTCTTAACTCAGCTAAATACGCACCCTAAGTTACAGGAGTGCCTGAAATGCAATGGACTCCATAAATAGGATGCTGGACAGCTGCTGCACAACACAGTAAGTACCACCATTAAAATTACCAAATGTGCTCCTAAAATCACCAAAATTTCCAGATCATAACTAGACACATGGAAGTTCATGTACCTGAAATTTCAGATCAAAACTCAAACCACAAAGGTTAGTTTGAAGGTGATCATTCTGCTGGACCTGAAATGACAGAATTGAGGGGAGTAAGTTTCATTGAGAAACTTAGTAAGGGTAGCACTTGGTTTCTTAAGGTAATGTGATCCTCATTAAAACCTGCATCCAAAGACACTAAAACACAAAAACCACAATGCATATATACAAGATATAGCAACCAAATGCAGCAGCCATTCACAACAAACAAACACATGAAATGCAGCAACAACAATAACCATAGGTTAGTCCGTAAAACATGCAATAAACTTAAATAAATCACTATGGCAGCCCTCCTCAAGCTAATGCTTGGCCTTAGGAGAATTTTAACAGTAGTTAGTACTAACTTTGGGCTCTAGAAACCCTTCTTTCTTACTGCCATCTTTAGCATGGTAACACTAAGGCCGAAACCTTGCCATGCTTCTTTTCCATTAACCCATACTTGGTTCCTAGAGCTTTTTGCTCTCTTCCAAGCATGGTCTTAGCTTCATGGATGTTTGGAAATACAGTAAACAATCCAGGAAACTTTAGAAAACTCTTGTTTCACTGCCATCTTCGTGCACTTCCCACTAGGTCACAAAACCTTCAATAAGTGCACTCCCCTCACTAAGCTTGGTTCATCAAGCTCATGGCTCTCTTCCAAGCTTAGCCCTTGCTCCATGGTTGCTTGAAAATTACAGAAAACAGTCCATGAGAGCAAGAGAACCCTTACCTTGAGTGTATGCTGAAATTGGAGCTTGATCCTAGGTGCACCCAAGTTTTAGCACCACATAGCTTCCAATTGCCCTTTCTTGCTTTCTTTTGCCTTCAATTTTTAATCTTGGAGGTATGGTGGCTATGGAAGAAGTGTGGGGGTGGAGAAGCTACGTTTTTTCTGCTGGAAGAAACCAAATGTGGGAGATAAAGACAAAGATAACCACTTATAAAGACTTTAGTGCACAAAACACACTTAATAGCCTTAGTTAAGCTTTATGTCATTTTCCTTGCTACAAGACCATGGTTTCTTATTCTTCATTTCTTGGCCCACATTTGACTTTCTTGCCATGCTTTGGCTAGCCATCCCTTGAGTGGGATAAGTGATTTGGCCACTTGAATGGCCTTAAATGAGCTTAAGGGCACAAAAGACACTTAACAAGCTTAACCTTGCTTTATGTCATTTTCCTTCCCATTAATTATGGTCTCTTTGTCTTAAACTCATTGGTACACATGTGCCCACCAATGTTGACTAATTATCAAGCATTGGCTGCCTCCCCCATAGTGGGAAAACTCCAAATTGCTCCATTTGACTTAAGTCAAAAACGTACACATCATAAGGCTTACACTAGGACACTTAGGTCCTTTATGCCTTTTTGTGTTTTCTTTGTCTTTATTTGTCTTCCATGAGCAATTTGGTCCTCCAATAGCACTTTCATACCATTCATATTCCTCTCATAACTCTCCAAATCTTTTTCTTGAGAGTTTTACAATTGAGTACCCGAGTTTCCAAAATCTTACAAAAAAGTCCATAGGTTGCTTGACAAACAAGCAATCCTTAAGACTTTTCTTGGGGACCAAGTTACCAAATTGGAACACTTTTAAGGAGATGTTGATTATGCCTTTTACCCCTCACACTTCAATCACTATGGTGAGAATTACACAATATAATGGTTTTTAGCCATTATGACATACTTGTAATTCTCCCATTTTATGAGGTGGTAACATGTATCGTCTTATCATGGAATCCAAAAGTACAATGAAATATATATACAAAGAAATATTACAAAATTGGCTGTGAAATATTAAGTAATGATCTATTTAATACACTATTATTAATTAATATTTTTAATTTTTCATTTGACTTATACATTAATTAAAATTCTATAATTTAATACACTCAAAAAATATTTTAAAACTATTTTTTAAAATTTTAGTTTTAAGTCCGATAACTTGTAAATAATTAATTACTTTCTAAAAATATTTCTTAAAGTGATTGTTAAGTGGGTAAAGTGCTAGTTTTTAAATGGCTCAAGTGACATGATATCCCCCATCCTCATAGTATATTTCATTGACATAATGGCGATCAATGGTCTCAAAACATAGTAAATATAATAGTTTATTCAGGAATAATAATAATAATAATAATAATAATAATAATAATAATAATAATAAATGCTTTATTTTGAACATTTTTTGAAAATTCCAAACACAAAAGCAATAACCAAACCTACACATTTTAATTAGAATTACACAGTTTTATATTTCTTTTGAACCTAAGAGTGAATTGTGAGAAAATAGAGATTTGGTGACTTAATTAGAAAAGTTTCAAAGTTAGATGACTAATTTTGATATTTCTCCATTATTTTTAACGTTAGTTATACGCCACATAGAATTTTTGTCAAGTTTTTCGGTTATAAGACTAACAGAGATTACGTTTTCAAAAATATATGATTCAAATAGGAAATTGTGAAAATATAGGACTTATTTAGAACAGCTTTAAAAGTTATAAGATTTTTTTCCAGGGTGAAATTTACCAAGGGTTATTTAGCATATTTTTTTTTATCCTAATTGGGTACACTACCTTCGAATTGTCCTAGCGAGGTACCTTACATCTTAATGTGTGTTATATCTAGACACTTGCCGTTAATTTCAGAGTTATGTCTAATGAAAAATGCTGATATGGCATAAAAAAATAATAAAACAAATCATAAAATAGCACTAGTAGTCCTCAAAATAGCACTAGTAGTCCTCAAAATGTTTCAAACACTAATTCTAATCCTTGCACTTCTACTCAACTCAATTCTATCCTTTAAACCTTAATATTTCATCTCTATTACCAGTCATTAGCCTAGCCGCCAACCCAACCACCAGCCGCCCTTTAGCCACCAGCCCAGCGACCCTCTAACTACCAGTCGACTGCCCGAATTCCCTAGCCCAAATACCCGAAACTCCTCAACGTCGCCACTCAACTCCTTTGCTTTTCCGCAGATGCCCCTTATGATGAATTGAAGAATAATTCATGGAGGTCAGCGATTCTGCGATTACCCATTAACAACTTTGATTGAGCTAAGGAAATCAAACCTAAGTGCACCAATGAGATTGTCCTTGTCCATAAACCTTTGATTGGCGGCGGAACCTGAAAAGCGGTTTCGAGGGGTAGTGGATTGCAAGGTGGCTTCGAGGGCTTGATTAATAAATTGAGCCCATAAACCCATAGTCACAGAAGTGCACTACCGCCGAAGAGTTGGGCCTCTTATCATAAAAGATGATGATTGTGCGTATTCTCAGATACCAGGCTATAGAGCTTGATTAATGTAGAGGCAAAGCTACAGAGCTCGATTTTAGCATCATCCAAAGTTTGTGGATTTTGAATTAATCAATTTGGTTCCAATTGGGAAACTAATGGGGAAGAAGAAGCTCCAGTAGGAGCATAAGCCATAGATTTAGAATTGTAGGTTTTAAATTTATTAATTGAAAAAGTTAAATGATTATAATTTTTATTTTGTGATATATTTTAATATTTTTTTTAAGTCATGTCAGCTATTTCTGTCAAACTTAATACCATAATAGAAGAAAAGTAGCTGATTGGGATACACAATAGGAATAAAGATACCTTGGTAGGACAATCTTAAGCTAAGGTGCCTGTTTATGACAAAATACAAGCTAAGTGACTTTAGGATTTTTCCACTTTTTTTACCTTTCCTCGTATTTTTCCCTTCACCAAATGACATGAGTTCCGCGTGAAGGGTGAAAAAATCCCAACCATTTTTTAAATGTTAAATGACAGTATTACCTGATTTAATTATATATATATGTAGGGTAAATTTCATTTATGGTCCCTAACCTTATTGCGTCTTCCTAAATGGGTCCCTAACCTTCATTTTGTCCTATTAAAGTCCCCAACCTCCCTATTTGTATCTCAATCGTAGTCCTTCCATCATTTTTATGGTTAACTTTGACAGATTTTTTGTGAAAAATGCCAACATTGGTCTTATATTTTTTTATTCTCACTCAAATAACCCTTAAGTTAATAAATTTATCACTACAATCATCATCTACTCATTTCTTCCTCCTTTACCATCTCCAGCCACAACATCCCAGCACATTAACAACTAATTCAAGCAAATCAGCAGATCAAGGTGACGGAGATGAGGCGAATCAGAGGTGACGGACGGAGGGGATAGGGGCGAGGTGAATCGGAGGCAACAGGGAGGCGACGGACGGAAGGGATAAGGGCGAGGTGAATCGGAGGGACAGGGAGGCGATGGACGGAGGGGAGGCCACCTAAGATCTCACGTTGCCGAGCCCATCACTGCAGAGCCACGATCGCCAGCCTTATTGTTTCGCCTTGCCGAGCCCATCGCCCCCGAACCACGATTGCCACCCTCACTGTTTCGCCATATTCATGACCCACGATTGCCGTTTCCATGGTGTTGCCTCGCTAATCACTAAGCCCATTGCCTCGCTGTCTGGTCACCACCCAAGATCTCACGTTGCCGAGCCCATCACCGTAGAGCCACGATGGCCACCCTTACCGTTTTGCCTTGCCAAGCCCATTGCTGCCGAACCACAATTGCCACCCTCATTGTTTTGCCGTCTTCACCACCCACAGTCGTCTTTTCCATTGTCAAGCCGAATCTCGTTTCCAAGTCCATCCTCGATTGCATGTCGGATCTCGTTTCCAATCCCATCACAGAGTCCTCGATTGTATGGGAAGAGGGATAAATTTGTTAACTTGATGGTTATTTGAGTGAGAATAAAAAAATATAAGACCAATGTTGATATTTTTTACAAAAATTCTGTCAAAGTTAACCATGAAAATGATGGAAGGACTACGATTGAGATACAAATAGGAAGGTTGGAGACTTTAATAGGACAAAATAAAGATTAGAAACCCATTTAGGACGACGCGATAAGATTACGGATCATAAAAGAAATTTACCCTATATATATATTTGAAGATGCTTTAATATCCATTAGTAATACATAACTCATTTTTAAAAATTTATACTAAAATCGATCGAGACATCGCTCTCTCTCCGCTTGCCAATCATTCTCCGATCGTTTTTCGAACAACCTGACGCATCGATGGAGGCAGAGAAAGGTGCGGCGAAGAAAGTTGAGGTGCTCGATTCAGAAGAAGACGTTGCGGCGGCGCTGGCCAAATACACCGCCGATCTCGCCAACAAGTTCTCTAAAGAACGAGGATCTTTCTCCCTCGTTCTCTCGGGTGGCTATCTCATTAGAACTCTCAGGTCACAACTCTGAAAATGTTGCATTTCAATTGTTTGGATTCTTCTTATAGACCAACCAGAGGTTGATGATTGGGGAGATTTGTGTTTCAGGAAACTGGCGGAGCCGCCGTATGCTAATTCCGTAGATTGGTCGACGTGCTATGTTTTCTGGCTAGACGAGCGGGTTGTTCCCAAGACTCATGAAGACAGTAACTACAAGCTTGCTTATGATGGGTTTCTCTCAAAGGTAATCCCCTTTGTTTGTCTCCTATAATTCCACCTGTACTTCTTACTTCCATGTCCATGATCTAGGGGAACGAAGTTCTGGTTGCTGGTCATATCTGATAGTCGCTAGGTCTGGACGTATATCAATGAGTTTGGCTTAATGAGCAAAACAACGACAACATGGAATGTCTTTTTGCTCTGACTTCTGAGGATTAATTTCTTAATGTGAAAGGAGAATATATGATGGTTGTCTTTCTGGATATGTAGAATGTTAATTTGGAACTGGAACAGATAGAAGGGCATAGCTAATCGTCTGATTTAGTTGGCGATTCTCCTCATGGGTTGGCTAATTAATTTGCCTTTACTAATAATATGCTTCTGGGAGTTGGATTTAGTGCAATTGAAGAAATATTCATTTGCTCAAACAAGTGTAAAGTTCAAGTTCCTTGAAATTTTAGTGTCCAAAGAAGCAATTGTAAACGAGAACAACAAGTGAAGTGGAAAACTGGTTACTTTGAAACTAAAAAGGTATTGTTTTTGAAGTCATGTTATTTCCATTTTACTCTTATTTGAGAACCTAATCATGTTCCTTTCAAACATGGAAGTTTCAAAAGCCAGGGGTGTGCCACGATAACCTTTGGATGTCAAAGTTTGTTCTCAGATGATGTATTAGCTTCTGAAGTTGTATTGATAGTCAAAGATATACCCAGGCGTTTCTGCTGAACGTTTCTTCTTCAGGTACCAATACCCCCTGGAAATGTCTATTCCATCAATGATGCACTTCCAGCTGAAGGGGCAGCCGATGACTACGAAACATGTCTTAGACATTTGGTTAAGCAAAATGTGATAGGCTTATCAGCCAGTGGGTTTCCAAAATTCGATCTGATGCTGCTTGGAATGGGACCAGATGGGCATGTGGCATCCCTCTTCCCCAAGCATCCTCTTCTGGAAGAGAAAGAGAGGTGGGTGACCTTCATTAAGGACTCCCCAAAACCACCCCCAGAGAGAATTACCTTCACTTTTCCGGTTATCAACTCATCTGCTTATATTGCAATGGTCGTGGTTGGTCCTGGTGAAGTCGATGCAGTGAAGAAAGCATTGGGAGACAATCAGGACTCTGATGTGCTGCCTGCCCAGATGGTTCACCCAGAAGGTGAGTTAACCTGGTTTCTGGACAAGGAGGCTGCTTCAAAGCTGTAGATCAGCCTTGGATGACTGAATCATCTATCTAATCGTCACCGTATATTTCACTTGTATGGGCATAGTAGCTTGTGGCGTGCAAATATGGTTGCATTAGGATACCAAGTCCCATGTTGTATGTTTCGAGGAACTAGTATCACCATCCTGTCGTACACAAGCAGGCGTAAATGGCGGATGAATCTCTATGAATAAAAGGAAGTTAATGATAACCTACTTCGTGTTAAAATTTGTCATAATTCATTAAACATGGAGATTGAACCATTAAAAAGTTTTGGCAAAACCAACGAATAAACCACTAAATTTTTGGACTTAGCTTGAATTGACTACTAAATTTTTTTTTTCAGCCGAATAAACTAAATAATGTTATTTAAAACAGTCAAATAAACCACTAATATTATTTAAATAAGTCAATTTATCCACTTAGATATTGAAATATTTAAAAAATCTATCATTAATTTTTTAAAATTAATAAAATAGTTTTACTTGGTTTAAAACAATTCAAATAGGTTACATTCACCATTCATAAAATTACATAATCACCTTTTACAATTACATTTTTCAAGTACAGTCTATTCGTTACCTCTTCTAACTCCTTTAAAGTGTACCATCTTTATTACTCAAGATGGGATGCCTTCGGCCCCACACTACCACTCCTAAACGATATCTCACTTATATTAGTACTTAATGCAAGATTATGGTACAATACAAGACAGAGTAAGAAGAGGAATATCGTGGCCACTATCAGCAAGTTCAAGAGGATCTCAATCACTATACACAAATAGAGTCTGAAGATCGATGTCAGCTTCAATAAGGTGATTTTCAAATGTTAGATTAATAAACTTCAGATGCAATGAGAGCAGAAGTATAAAATGTAGGGACAAAACTTGGTATTTTATGCTAGGATTTCGTTAGGCTTAACGGAAAAAATTACAAGAGTAACTGATTTGAGCCGATTTAGAAATGTCAGTGGCTTATTTGGCAAAAAGAAAACATCAATAGGTGAATCAGGCCAACATAAAAACATTAGTGGTTTATTTGTTATTTTTTCCAAAAAGGTTTTTCTAAATTTTTATTAATGCCAAATGGACCCTACGTGATTAACCTACTCATAGATAGAGGTGGATTTTTCCAACGAATAGATATTTTATGCTTTTCAATTATGGTCTTCTATGCGTCAAAAGAAACTCCATGTGCTGTACTAGCCGCGAATTAGAGAATTGTGTTAAGGTTTCTTCAATTTTGTTTTTTTCTTTTAACTCTGTAAATGCACAGGAGAAACATGATAAGACATCATGTTGACATTCTTATGTTTAGTTATCCGGACAAAGATAATTCCTGAGTTCACTAATTTGATCTCACAAATCGCGATCATTAACACTAAGCAACACAAGTCCACAGTGAGACCACTGCTGCAAGTCAAATTGGGGTATTCGAAGCAAAACTGATCTAGGCTGCTCACATTAGCAGGTATGTGTCATATGGGCCCAAGTAAATTGTCCTCACCACGCAAAATGCCAGCCGTAAACGAGCTAGTGGTGGTTGAATCCGAGACAGTGGGCTAACGGATCAAAACCTTAAAGCATTTAGAACCGCCCAAGGGCAATAGCTTGTAAAAGAATTGTCAACGCTTGGTGCCACAGTAAAGGAAGCACTTGGCACTAGAGCTTCGGTTGGGTAGCGATTAGCCAACTACGTGATTGATTCGGATTCTTATCAACAAGATTATCCCAAGCTACTATTGACAACTTTTTTGCTTTTTATTTTTCAAGACTGTAAACAAAACATTTCAGCAAATCTTGAAAAAAATGATTCAGCTTTGTTTGTCAAGAGATTTTCATGTTTGAAGGGAATAAATGGACGAATAGGAATCCCCCTCATCATCCCAGAGATAAAAAAGACAAGGACGAATTTTCTACTGAGGGCCGGGGTCCTTGTTTTCACTTTCTCTTTATCTTTCAGAAATTAATACGTAAACTTGGATATCTCAAATCAGCAATTAGAATACAGAATCTCCAATATTCATGGAGTTTCTGAAAACTTGTCTTGTTTTGGAAGCAATAGATTACAGATGCTCAACCCAAGACCAAGAGGACAACGCCTTAAATTCGGTAGAGGAAAAAAGATCGACGTTTTTCCCAAGCTCCGCGTAAAAACTTTTACGCTTTCGTTGCTTCTAAACAATTTACCTTCAGTTGCATTTGCGAGTACGGAGTACCCTTCATAAATGCAAATTTTCTAAACAATCTATTGATATCTAACCATATATTTCACCATTCAAGAATACTTTGAAGACTAGAATTCATATATATACGTGCATAATTTTAAGTTATATTACACCCAAGTAAAGATTTATAATTACTATAATTTAACTAACTTGATTTAAGCAGAATCATTTGGCGCCTAACGATAAAGGCACACATGAATCCTCTCGAGAAGTCGATTTTCAAGTTTAATTATGGCTATATATGGTTGGTGGTTTTCATTTTAGAGGCTTTACTTATTTCTTATTGTCACAATTAAGAAAAAGTGATGGTAATTGCTCATTTAGGTGCTGTTGTCTGTGAACAGAAAAAGCTCATGAGACAGGCCCGGCGTGCTGTCACTTTCCCTCCTACCCTTTGTTTTCTTCTTCTTCTTCTTCATCATCACCAATTAAAGAAAGCCTCTCTCTCTCTCTCTCTCTATATATATATATATTAATGAACTGTGACCAGCATGCTTTGCACACACAATTACCTGCAAAAGTGTGTCAAAGGTCGTTGCTCAAATTCATTTCTCTTCTCTGACCTGTTTCTTTTGGATTTTGACCCTTTTCTGGCTATGGAGACTATATTTATGCAAAAGTAAAAGAAAAATAAAGGGGTTGTGAAGAAGAGAAGACAAAGCAAAGGCAGCATTGGATCCACTGCTTTAGAGCAAATGATGCCTTGCTCTTTATATTATTCCAATGCACCATCCATCAATCTCTTACATTATCTTTTGAAATATTGCATATGTTTGGATGTGCAGGAGAAAAAGAAGGTTGTTTACATTTATGAACATTGATAGATATGAGATACAGCAATTACTACCTATATTTGAAAGTATACACCTTTTTTTTCTATTCTTTACACTATCCATAAAAACTTTCTAAAATCCAAAGTTAGACTGTAGCCATATTCTCGTAATTTCACGGTACTTTTATTATAGTTATTTAACATTTAAAAATAATATTTCATATTTACATAAAAAAAATGATAATTGAAAGCGTTTGTTAACTATAAAAAATATCAAGCCGACTGGAATTACTTAGAATGATCATCGTAAAATTTAAATTAAGATTTTAAAAACTTTTTATATTGCTAAAAAAGAAAAATTAATAATTTAAAGTATTTATTAATTATAAGAATATTGAATAAACTAAAATTATTGAGAATGATGACCGTATAATTTAAAATAAAATTTTAAAAAAATTTCAGATAGTGTAAAAAAATAGAAAAGCAATGTGTATTTTAAAACCTTAAAGAGACAACTATAATAATAATCAAAACAGACAACTATAATAATAATCAAAATAGAGAGGTAACTGCATATTACTATTTATGTGACATGAGCTCTTGTTAACTCCTCCCCACTTCATTGCTCAACAAAAAGCAAAAGATCTAAATGTATGCCCGAACATATTGCGCCTGATTTTGTTGACTCTTATTCCGAGATTTCTGCTAATTTTCTAATACTACTACACGGTAGCATGTGTTTGTACATGTAAAACTTTAGAAACCCCCATAAATACTCTTCTTTTGTGCTTCCCGAGTTTAAAGAGGGTCCTTGATCTCCTACCTAGCTAGTGCATTTTTTATGATCATCTTTAATCTTTGACTCATCAATTCCCACTTCATCTGAAATTTGCATCTACTTCTCACAAGTTCTAGTTAATTAATAATTACTGTCATATTTTTTTATTACAAAAAAAATCATAAGATAATAGTTATAAAAAATATACTATAATCTAATTTACCTCACACATCATATTTTTCCAACCTAAATTCACTCATTGAATGTAATGAAAATAAATCTTTTACACATGTCATGACTGAAATCATAGCCCCTATATAATATGATGATTTTTATTTGAATTGGATCCAATCCACACTCTCAAATTGTTGAATTTTTTTTTAAAAAAAACCAAAGTCACCATTTCAATTTACCCATTGGTCAAATCAAATGAATTCAATGTCACTTTTCTGTCTTCCTAGCGGCAAGACAAAGGAGAGTGTAAACGAAATTCACCATTTCAATTTACCCATTGATCAAATCTAATTGCTTCAACGCCACCTTCTTTGTTCCCAGAGGCAAGAGCAGAGACTCAAACAGAATTTCTGGAGCTCGCCAAAGTTGAAATGGAATCAGATATTGAAGTGTTCCACCAATTGTACTTCTTCTTTTATTTTCAGAAGATCAATTGAGGTAAATAGCACTAATGGCCCCAAAATTTTAATTTCTGTTACAAATTCATCCCTAACCTTCATTTTTTTGTCTATGGGTCCCCAACCTTTATAATTCATTGCCTATTAATCCATAGTCAGGCAAACACAGAAACTCAATTTACAAAGGAAAAAAACTAATATTTTAAATTTTTTATTAATTGTGAGAAAATTATGGTACAGTTTAAATTTATTAGAAAATAATAACCGAATAATTTGAATTTATTAACTCTTACAAATTATCTGAAATTAACTTTTTAAATTTTAATTTAAATTGTTCGATAACTATTTTCCATAAATTCAAATTGGGCCATCATTTTCTAAAATTTAATAAACAATTTAAATTATTAATTTTTTTCTCTACAAATCAAATTTCTTTGTCTCTCTATGATTTGGGACCAATTGTGTTTTTACCCTGCCAATTGGGGAGCTTTTTCCCCATCATGTTAGTTATAAATTTTTATTAATTAATAGGGATAGTTTTAATTAACTATGAATATTATGGAGATGAATTATATATAGAAAATTAAGGATAAGTTAATATGTCTTATTAGACATATGTGCACAGTATAATAATTAGTTTTAATCTTTTAATTTCTTATCAAGTATACTTTTTACTACCTGTCATCTACTTGCCACATCATCACCTCCATGTCATCAATTTGAGAGATAAGACATGCTTATATAAGTAGATATGCATATTGTTGATTTTGCCAAATGAACGAATAAAGGTAGAATAAGGCGTTTCCAAAAACTTTTGCTGACTTTTTGACATCCACAACTAGGAAAAAATCATGATCGTCGTCTAATAGATGGATTTCAATTCAAACCGGACCAGATTTGACCCAGTACTCTATCACACATAAGAAGTGTCCATACAATTAGGGCTAATTAAAAAATCCATATAAGATTTGGATAAAGTTACAGTTTCTGCATCTTTATTTTAGAAATCTACATTATAGCCACTAATAGTCCGATATTAATTTTTTAAATTTTGATTTAAATTAGGTATTACATTTCTTATATTAATTTTAAATTATGCAACGACAATTTGAAAGTTAGTTATTAATTTAATTCTCAAATTTTTATGCATCTGAATCTTCCTAAATGTAAATAGCCTTTTCTCCCGTTGGTTCAGGAGGCAAACTGTAGATTTCTAAACGAGATTGGGCAAACTATGTTTTTATCTAAACCTCAGAGGATGCTTGTGATTAACCCATCAAGATGAATACAAATTAGTAAAATTAATGGATCCGGGGTCCTAGAATTGCATCTATATGGCCTTTTAGATGATTCCAATAGTTTTAACTTCGGTTCCAAGGAAAATATGAGACCGGATCAAAGCTTGTTTGGATGCTATGATTGTTAGTTCAAAGTTTATGCCAATTAAGAACAGAGCCCACAGGTAACAATTGGAAGGGTATGGGTAACAAAGCCAACACCTTCATTAGAATTTAAAACGACTAATTTGAATACTTATCAACAAATGGTGATGATGTAAATGCGGACTGCATTTTGATCTAAAACATTTATAATTCATTACTGAATTGACACTAATTTACAGTAAAGAAAATTGCTAATTTAGATGATTAATTAACCATCTAAAAATTATGAAATTGATTAAATTTATATGAAGACGGTAATCAAATAGTTTAAATTGTAATTTAAAAAGCTGATATCATGTCTACGTGAGTAATAAATTCAAACTATTCAATAACTATCTTCTAATAAATTCAAAGTATGCTATAATTTTTTTTACAGTTAATGAATCATTTAAACTATTAATTTTTCTTTGTAAATCATGTTATTTTTTCAGTCTTGTTTAGGGTTAGATACCAATATGTAACAAAATAAAAATTGGTAACTAATTTGCAATAGAAATCAAAGGTTTCAGACTAATAGTGACCTAGTCCTCTGGTTACACAATGACATTGCAATTGAATAACACAAGTAATGGGGAAACTAACAAAGTGACTGCCTTTACTCACATATCAAAACAATACTCTCACATAAATATATATATATATATTTGTCACTTTTCAGTTTTTTGTAAAAATTATTAATATTATGACACATTAGTATATTAGATATTGTTTTTTTCAAAATTTAATTGAAAAATAATATAATTACTTTTAAATCATTTTGAAAATGTAGAGACGATCTCATCAATTTTAAATAAAAATTTTAAAAATATATGCCAAATAATGTACATCTCATAAGAAAATTTTGTTCAACTCATAAGAATACCTTCACCTATGTAATCTACAAAAAAAAGAGTAAAATTTAGAAGAAGTTGCATAAATAGGAAAACGTCACAAAAATTTTACAACACATAAAAAATAAGAAAAATGATAAAAAGTTAGAAACGAATGGGGTACTAACAATAATCGCAATAATGGTGGCATGAGCATAAATAAATGTAAAACATGAGGCAATTCCATGGATATCTAGGCCACTTACAACCACGAGTTCACCCAACGCAAACCTTAATTTGAATGCATTAGAGTGAATCTAACCGAAACAAAGTCGCTGTTATTTCTTTCTCAAATACTTGCAATATTTATACTCTTCAATAATTTTGCCATGTTTTCAATTCACATCTGTTAAATGTTATTGACATTCGAGTAATCTGACACTTGACCATATTGCATCTAGCTTGTACCCCAAGTCCCTAACTGTAAGGACCTTTGACGTGCTCCGTGAAAAAATTGAAAAAGATATATCATACTTGTGAGCAATAAAACTATAGGAGATGATAGAAACCTCAAAACCTTCAAGAACTCAACAATAGATATTAAGTATATAACCTCTTTGATCCAATGCAACTTAGAAGAAAACAAATTTATGAGAACAATTTCTTCACAAATTAGCAACCACAATCTTTTGAAGCTCAGTAAGAACATCAATCTTTCATTCAAAGTACAAAACAGAAACCATACTAGACTAAAGCTCATATGCATTTAGCCAACATACCACGAAATTATAGATAGTGAGTAATTAACTGTAATTTTTTTTGCTGTTATTTTTTTCAAATCCTCTTCTTATATTTCACTTTTTAGCAAATGTATAAACAGAGGCTCTGTCTAGATCTAATATACTAACTCAACACAATCCATGGTGATTTTTGAATCATACTCATGTTTGAAGCTTCTTTTCGAGCAGTGATTGACTCTTACCTTAGGAGAAGACCATACCTACTTTAACACTACAAAATAGCAGAGTAGATACTTATTTCATAAATAGCCAAAATTTTCCCTTTCCATTTTTTTTTTCAATCAACCACCCATATATCTATCAACTAAACAAACGTCACAAACCAAGCATATAAACTCATAGTCTAGTATGTTTTCAAACAGTGTGTTAAGCACAAAACATTTTATGTAAAAATAGCTTCTAAGACTTAATCCACTAGCTTGATCCAAAGATTCAAAAAGCATTTGAAAAGTAATTTTACATATACAAAAAATCTAAATGTTACTTACTTAACACTCAATTCAAGCATTAAAGAACCAAAAAGTAACAATCATACTTAAAAATTTTAGTCCATGCTCAAAAGTATGAATTTAAAAAAAATTAACTCAAAAATGTAAAAATAGAAATTAGGGCTTGAGCTACCACTCCCCAACACTTATTTCACACATTGTCCCCAATGTATAGAATAAAGAATGAAGTGATAAAATAAAATTAAAATTAAAATAAATATTGCCCTAGAGTTTAAGAACTAAAATCATGAAGAAGGGCAATGGGCCTTAAAAGTTGTTGAAGATGTCCATAGCCCATGTTGCAAGAAATTCTAACAAGAAGCAATAGTGCATTTTGTCTCTGCTCAAAATCAAAGCACACACACACACACACACAAATAATAATAATAATAATAAAATAAATAAGAGAAAAATAAAGTAAAATAATACATGATTGGGCTACCTCTCAACAAATGCTTGTTTATTATCATTAGCATGCCAAAACCACTTTGAAGATCAAGTTACTCCCATAGGCACCGCATCATCCACAGCAGTTGGTTTCAAACACTGCCTAATGCCTAATTTATTCAAGTTGCACTTCTAACTCTAGTATGTTGATTCCTTTCTTTTTATTTCGAGAATTCTGACTACCCCAACCTAAACATCTCTTCACCATTTAAGGGGAACAACTTCTTTTCTTGCTCAACCTCAATCTTTATTTTAGGTAGTGGTTGCCTTAACTCAAGATCAGTCTCTTTAAAAACTAAAGCATTTGGCTCACTAGCATCTATTTCTGCACTGAACAAAGATAACTCTAAAGAATTATTAAATATGATATTGTCAAAGCATTCATTCAATTCTTGATCCATAACATCAATATAAAAATAAGAATCACTTTCAACTAGATATTTCATGCCTTTAAATACATTAAAAGTGACTTGTTCATCTTGTACCATAACTATTACTTTATCTTGTTAAACATCAATTAAGGTCCTAGTTATAGCTAAAAATAACCTACTGAAAATAAGAGGAATTTCTTTGTTCTCCTCTATGTCTAACACAACAAAATCAGCAGAAAAAATAAATTTATCCACTTTAACTAAAATGTCCTTAATGGTTTATTTAGGATAAATTATTAACCTGTCAGCTAACTGCAATAAAATTGTTGTAGCTTTAACTTCACCAAGACCCAATTTTTTAAAAATTGATAAAGTTATTAAATTGATACTAGTTGATAAATCACATAAAATTTTATCAAATTTCAAAATACCGGTAGTGCAAAGGATAGTAAAACTTCTTAGGTCTTTCAATTTCTGTGGGAGCTTCTGTTGAATGGTAGCGGAGCTCTTCTTAGTAAGTTTCACAGTCTTATATTCTTCAGGCTTCTTTTTGTTATAGATAGTGTCTTTCATGAATTTGGCATAATTAGACATCTTTTTTAAAGCATTTGTAAAAGAAATGTTAATGTGCAACTTCATAAAAATTTCAAGAAATTTAGAAAATTGCTCATTTATTTTTTTTTAATTGTTAGGAAAAATGAATAGGAGGAACATAAAGCTTAACAAAATAAGAAATAGAATTAGAAGCTCCCTGTTTTGGCTCTGTTTTCTCTTCTTCTGGTTGCTGGTTCTTATCATCTTTTCCTCAATTGGAATTTTACTCATCAATTTGTTTGCTCTTTTCTTGAAGAACTTTCTCACTCTTTAAAGTAATTGCTTAAGCTTGCTCTTTACGGTTCTGCTTGTATAACCTAATCAATCTTTGCATCAATTTTTTTCATGGTGGCCTCATGATTAGTAAGATATTGTATCATTAATTTTTTTATAGATGACTTTTTTTATTTTAAAGGTTGATGTTCAAGTTTTGGCCTTTGCTACTATTGAAAACCTAGTGTTCCATTAGACTTTGGGACACTCCAATCCTTGACAGAGAAATTAGGATGGTATTTCCAACTAGGGTTATAAGTGTTTGAGACTAGGTCATTTCGAGCATGCCTGCTTGGAAAACTTTGTTCAACATAATTTATTTGATCAAGTGTTTATGTCTCCTTAGTATAATAACTAGAATTTTCATGAGCTCCCCCATTATTCATCATCAGCTTCATTTGCTTAGTTACCTACAGCAGTATCAACAAATGTCTGACAAGTAGCATTTAGTCCATCATAAAAGAATTGAACCTAAAGTAGCAAAGCGAACTGATGATGTGAACATTAGTTCAAAAGCATGTTGAACCTATCCCATGCATGATAGAATGACTCTCCCTCCATTTATACAAAGGTACAAATCTTGTTCTGAAGATTAATTGTCTTCTGTGGGGAATAATACTTAGTAATGAATTTGTTGTACACCTCATCCCATGTGTGTAACTATCCTTCCAACAAATTGATCAACCAATTTTTGACTTTGTCCTTCAAACAATAAAGAAAACATTTCATTCTCAAACCATCATTTTCTAAACCTTATACTGGAAAGGTCTAAACACAGTTGTAGAACTTGCGAATAAAAGACAGAGGGTCCTCCGAGCTCATCCCATAAAATAAAGGCAGCATGATAGAGCGAATAACTTTCAGTTCATAATTCCGGGCTGCATCACTCAATTTAATGCAGGATGGAGAAGCTCCAATAATTGGCCTCTAAATCAACTTGAGATTTATTTTAGATGGTAGGTGAGTTCCCTTAAGCCAATTAAAGTTATGACCGTTGTTCTTTTCCTATGTCATGTTTTTTTTTTTGGCTCTGTTTGTTCAACAAGTTCTTTCAATTTCAAGATTCAAAAGAATTAGTTTAGCGTTCATGCAACTCTTTGACCTACAAAGGTTCACAAATTATCTACACACTCAAGCAAAAGAACTACCAAATAAAAAAAACCAACGAAATAAAATAAAATAAAACAATCAAATATAGTAATTCCTCGACAACGACGCCAAAAACTTGATAGAGCTAATCTTGTAAGTGCATAAGGTTAGTTGTAACAATTTTTAATTCCTAAGACAAATTAAGGTGTTGATCCCATGAAGAACATATATTTAATTGTTTATTAAAAATAAAAGAAATAAGTTCAAATTTTAAGACAGTAAATTAACTAAAATTAAACTAAGATTAAATGAAAGCTAATGACAAAAATAATAAATCAAGAAGAAAACAATTATGGGATAGCTAAGGCTTGAGTTTTACCTAACTGAGGGTATTTCAATTAATTATCTAGGTAGGTGTTGCGTGTGTACAATATATCTCAAAATCACACTCTACCCGTAAGTGCACAAATTATTTGTAGTATGGGAAAATGGATGTTGATCCCACGAGGATTGTTGATTAAATGGAACAATCACCATCATTTCCACAATCCACTTTATCTAAACTAACAAATGGATAATTCTATTCTAGTCGATTAATCTACTTGAGTAAGTTAGTTATGTGAATTACTCCTAGGGCTTAGATTCTTTTACTCCTTGGTGATGATTTCTAATTGGACCCTCACTTTCCTAAGTCAAGTGTTATTCTCCGAAGCTTAAACTAGCAATGATTTTCATCACAATTGCTAATATAAGATAAGCATTATAAGGAACACTCTTTCATCATCCTAGCAACTTAGACAAGTTTCCCAACATGCCCATGATTACCGCCTTCTTCTCCTAAGTCCAATTCTTCTTACACTGTCCTAAGCATGAAGAGGAATTTATAAACCCAGTTGACTGTGGCCACAAACCAATTAACCAACAATAAGCATAAAGAGAAGAAAGAATAAGTATTGAGATGAAAACCTAAACACCTATTAATAAATTCATCCAAACAAAACCATTGTCAAGTAACTACAACCATAAAAAATGTAATCAAACTACTGCATGGCTAGATGAAGAACAAACACCATTTTTGAATTCAACAAGTTTTCACCAAAAAAAAAAAAAAGAAGAAGGAAAGAACCAAGAATCCCCTTGTAAATACAATGACTTAATCTTCAAGGCAACTCTTAGCTCATCCTTAAAAAACCAAGAATTCAAAGGTGAAGAACACAAGAATCCTTAAGTAGGGGTGATCAGCATTCGGTTCAAACTGAAAAAGTGAAATAATTTTGAAATTTGGTTCGGTTAATTCGGTAATTCGGTTTGATTTCGATTCGGTTTTGGTTTTAGAATTCGGTTAATTCAGTAACCGAAATTTTTTTTATGCCAAATTTTTTTTATTTGTTTCATGAACAATAATGCTACCAAATAACCCAAATTAGCTTAGATTCTTATTTTCTTTCTTTTCATGGACAATGAATCTTCTATATTGAATGAAATTTGAAAAGAAAAACAATATCTTTATCTCATTTCATCTCTTATAGAATTTAATTACCATTTTTTCGGTTAATTTGGGTTGAACCGAACCAAACCGAAATATTTCGGTCTGGTTTGAATTCAGTTTTATAAACTAATTCGGTTAATTCGGTTTCTTAGCATCAAAAATCGAAAACCGAACAAACCGACTAATTCAGTTCGGTTTAAACTGAACAAACCGAATAATCACCCATATCCTTAAGAACAAGTTCAAAGTCTTTCCAAAGAGGCTATAAGTGAATATGATGATGACAATCCCCTTAACCCTAGCTAAAAATCATACAAATGTAAGGCTTTAGCCTTATCCTCTTCAATTTACCTCTAATTCTCCAATGGCAAGGTTGGTAGTTGAAGGAAGAGGGCCCTTAAGCTCCAAAACTGCTTCTTTTAAAATGTGGTCTTTCTCTTGTCTGAGTGTGAAGTGTGATCGCACACTGAGAGTGCAATTGCATGCACTTTTGCTTGTTACAGATAAAGTGCGGTCACATTTTCTAATGTGTGATCGCACTAAAAACTCTTGGATCTTTTTGGCTCTAATTGAAGTGTGATTGCACTTCTTATAGTGCGATTGCACTTTTTGGCTCTTTAAGTTTTTTTTTTCTTTTAACTCTTCCATCTTTGTTGTTTCATCCAATTTAGCCCTTAAATTTTTGCTCTTTGCTTTTTTAAGCCCTCCAGGAATGCGATGCAACTTACAAAACTAAAAATGGTACTAAGAACTAGCAAACTAAAGCAAAATAATGGACAAAAGTGAGGCAAAATAAATAAAAACTCACGTAACTATCAGCAAGTTTGCAATTGTTAATAATCACTCCTAGTTTTACAACTCTCTTTCAAATAATTGTAACGTGTTTGATTAACCTACGATTTTTTTTTATCTCTCCCATAATTAATCAAACCCATTAAGTTCAAGTTGCCAAACTAAAAAATTATAATAAATAGGGATATCTTTATCCTAATTATTGGAACTCTATTTTCCTAGTGCACAGGTTAAATTTCATCTCTCGGTCCTTCATTCAAATCCCTAAGATAAATTATCTATAGTAATCAAGGATAAACAATACTTACTGTTGCAAAGGAAATAAACTAAAATATAAACTCATACAAATTAATTGAAATAATTTAACTATGCTACATCCCTATACTTAGCATAAAAATTTAGTCTTTTTTACTATATTCAATAATGACAATCAATAATCCCAAGAAAAAAGAAGACATGATAAAATAATCCTTAACACCAATTCAAAAATAAAAAGAAAAGAAATAAATAAAAACCAATTTCTTTTCTTTCTCTTTCTTCTATTTTTTCCTTCCTTGCTCCAATTTCCATTTTGTCTCCCTTTGTTTCCATTTTTCCCATTTTCTAATTTGCTCTTGTTGCTTCTATTCTAATTTCACAATTTTGTTCTCCTCTTCACAACTCTCTTCGTTTTGGTTTTGATTCCTCTTCTCTATTCTCCCCCTGTGTGCAGCGGCCCTTATATATATATATATATATGTAAGTTTCTAATCTTTAACCGTAGAATTTCAAATAACTAAAATATCATTACTTAAAATAAAATATAATATTGTAAAAAGGGTATTTCAATCAAATAAAAGAGAAAATTTCTTCCAATTTCAACTGCAACTATTGCTTTATAATTTTAGCTCTATAAAAATTTGGTCTACTCATTTGGCAAGCTATTTAACCTAAATAAAATAAAAAATAAATAAGTGAGGGTAATAAATCATTTAAATAAAATAAAATGAACCTAAAATAAGTATAACAATTAACACATAAATTAAGTTTATTACCCCGGTGTGGTGTCAACCCAGGATTGTTAAATAAGTCAGGATTTAGTAATTCCGCCTTGGTTACAATTGGCTAAGTTAATGCTTGAATAGATTAAAGCTTACATGCTACTTACTAGTTTATTATCCTAGTATATGCATCATGCATGTTTAACTTCAACAATTTCAATTCACAAGAGATAAAAGTCATGTACTTGCCATGGCATAGAAAGAGTGTAAGCAGGAAACTAAATACTGAAGTTATAAAACAAGTTTACTTACACTTCAAATATCAACTTTATGTACAAACCACTAACTCATGTACATCCTAAAGCAACAACTAGGATAATATACACACTAAGGTCTAGCAAGATAGTTCATATTAGAGGCCACTTGGTACACAAGTACCATACTTTTTACAAGACTTTATCTATGATCTTAAAATGAAGTTTTCCACCTAAGCTTATAGCTTCAAAGATGAGAACCCAAACTCCTTGTATACTTAGCCTACAACTGAGAATGCCACAATTAAACACTTAGGTAGCATAAAAATTAGCTAAACCATTAACTTAAAATTAAACGTGATTCAAATTAGCTCAATACCTACAACAATAACTTTCTTAGCATCCCACTCATTGGGTGCCAGGGCTTGCACTAGCAGAATCTGCACAATATGAGACTTAGAAGCGTGATAATTTGATAATTATTAGTAAGGGATTAGCTTCTGCAAAATAAAGCTTTAGGACATGCAATTATGTATCAATATATAAATGCTTTTTAAAGCGAGTTCAGTAACATCCTGTGGTCTTAACTAATAGCCAATAGTTGAGTCCTATGTTGGGGACCCATCCTCATCCTAGTCTTCTTGTAAGTGAGGACTAGGATGAGAATGGGTCCCCAATATAAGACTCAACTATTGCTTGTTTTAGCAAGGTCGGCTTGCCTTTTTATTTTCCTTTTCACATTGTACAGGAGTTTAGTTTAGCCTATTAGCTTAACTTACTAAGTTGGGTAGCTTAGTTTGGGAACATTTGGGGTTTAAAACCTTCTTTAGGTACTTAGTACCCTAGGTTCTTGTAAGGTCCTAATATTTTTTCTTAAACTTTAAGCTTTCACTTAACCACTTCTTGACTCCTTAACAAATGCATTTTATAACCTTAGAAGCGGTTTTATAGTTCAAACAAAGGTTCAAGACATCTTAGAATGGTCAGAGTTTTGAAACCAAAGCATTAGAATCCACTTAGGGTTGCCCTAAGTTGGGGAGAAAGGCCTGGTGGTGCCGTGTCGCCAACTACTAAAACTCCCTAGTTCTGAAACAAATGCTTGGCACTGCGCCGCCAATATTGGTGACGCATCACCAGCCCTCATTTTGCAACTTCTCTATTTTCACACTTCAATGCTTATTTTGCTACCTTTTGCATTCAACTTTGAACCATTCACATAATAACCAACTCCTATACTTTCATACATGTTAGAACACATGCATATGCATCAAATAAATACTTGGAAACATAAAATCCCTTACCAAATTCAAAATCACAAGCTATAAACTTCCTATGCACACACAAGCACACTTGCACCAAATCTTTGCAAATCAATGTAGTATTAGTTCTAGTCTAGAAAAATGAATTGGCCAAGCATAAAACTATTAGAATATGATCATATTATGTGCAATATGCCCTTTGGTGAAACACAAACCACACCACTTGAACCACTTTAACACTATCACAATTGGAGCTTGCTATTCAACCTTCACATGCTAAATTCAACCTTAGGAATCAATCAAACAACTCACCTATGCTTTGATTCACCAAAACCTTAATCAAAATCCAAGAATTGAAGCTTACCAAAGAAAGAAATGTGATTACTTGCCTCCTTAAGCTCAACCCAAGTTAGTTGCACCAAGAAAACACCTATGGAAGCTTTAATTGATGAAGAAATAGATTGGGAAGTGATTTAGAAGCTTAGGGTCTGCTAGAAACATGGTTGAAGGGATAAAATGAGAAAGAAGAAGTCTCACTTGCTGCTTATCCTCTTTTAACCATCCTTTGATACCTTATGGTTTTTAATTGTGCTAATTGAGTCCCAAGGCTTCACAAAGCCTTTTTCTTTGCCTTCAGCAATGTAGTTTGAACTAGAAACTATAATCATGTGTAAAAAATCTTTAATTCCATGTTCCAACCATATTCATGACTTAAAATAGGGGTTTCTTGGCGATTTACTATTTTTCCCTTTATGACTCAACTTTGCTCAAATGATCATATCATTAATTCTATACTACCTTAATTCACTTATTGCATTACTTAGTGTGTAAATAAAATTTCTAAGCTTAAAAATTAAGCTTACCTTGCACATTTTGACATTTGTCTAGGAGAGCCTTAACACCAACTCTCTTTATTTCTTCATAATTAGTTTTCTGTCTCACCAAGGCTATGGATATAGTTAGTACTACACAATAAGAGATTTTTTTTTTCTCTTTCCTTAACCCTTCCCTCTTGCCTCTTGCAATTTGATTTACCTCTCTCAACATTTGGAGGAGTGGCTAGTTCCTATGGGTGAAATATGATGGGACATGGGTTTGAGTCATAAATATAAGCTTTTAAAGTCTAGCCACCCTAACTGGAGTGACAAACAGACATCTTTGCCAGTGATTGAATACCCCTCCCTCCCCAATACTTCCACAATGCCTTAATACTGAATTCAGTTGTCTTTTGGTGCTGAACAAGTTGGCATTCCTTTGCAATGATTGTAACTTATTAGACCTTATACATTGTACAACTAATTTTGTGTACCAAAAAAAAGATTGATTTACGAATCTCGGTTTTAAGATGGAAGTGCTTTGTTTTTTTTTTAAAAAAAAAGAAAACTGGGAAAAAAGTCAAATAATTCAAAATCAACTTAAAAGTTAAATTTATTTTGTTTTGGTACAAAGTAGGCCCCTTATGTGTCTTCCAACTCGTCTGGTATTGATAAGTATATTTTGACATATAATATGCGGGATTGATTTGGATGCTTATTAAATCGCACATAACACAAAAAAAAAAATTTTCTTATGATTTCATATTGGAATGTGACATCTCCATTCGCAACTAATTAATTTTAGATTTGATGATTTAATAATTCAAAAAGCAGAATTAACGTACTAATCATATCCTCCAAAACCCCCTATACCCATTATACGAGTGTGCATTTGGCTCTCAGGTTTTGGAAGGGGGTACTGGATTAACTTTAACCAAATTATATTGGGATGATATTATCAAGAGAATACTAGGCTTGTTGCCCGCGTTGCACTGCAAATAATGATACTTGAATCAAGGAAAGTGGTAAAGAGGTTAAGGAGAGTAATAGATATTACAAATTTTCAGCATGAGCTCAAACTTTGCCTGACGCATCTCCTTTCTCTCATTCTGCTAAATCTTTTGACATATCTACTATTGCTTGTTTTTGAGCTTTTTCCTGTTGTTTAGCTTTTTGTTTAAGACACATGCCCACCCATTTCAGTCACGGATTCTATGTCTTTTTACAGTATTTACATGAATTTCTATTAATTTGAACAAAATTTTAAAATATAACGACCAGAATGATACAATTTTGAAATTTGAGTATGCATGCAATTAATTAGTTAATTAACTACTTCTTCTTTTGACTAAAATTTTATAAAATTTTATGCAGCATAACTTGCCTAATTCCTAACAACGAAAGAATGTTGAATTAAATAATTTTTTTACATCCAACCGTACTGAGCAGAATAACATAAATAATGCTTTATTAATGGTATAAGATGTATTAAACTGTGGGCCTTAACAGTAGAAGTAAATAAATGTTAGCCTCTTTTTACTTCGATATTCCCAAACTTACCCAACCAAATGCATTTACGACAAAACACTATGCACACAGAACTAACATATTTTCTAATATATTGAATTTTTTTAACGATCATAGCATAGGTCCAGAGGAATTTTTAACAGTCATAGTTAGACTTCCATCTTCCACTATACATTATTTGTTTTTTTTTTTTGTTTTTAATGTACTTGCAAGTAAGGAGAGAAATTTTGGAAGAAAACTTCGAAATCGAAATCCAATCAGGCAGAGCCACCGCCCACTGAACACAACCTCAAAACAACAAAAATCAAAGCATTCACTTCCAATTATTTGTCGAATTCAATCAATTAAACCCAGACCAACAAAAATCAATTACATCCGAAGATTCTTAATGCCATGTTTGATTCGCCGTAGGATCTATAGAGGATGAGGGTGGCGGAGCGGCCATGGTGGGGGCGTTTCGGTGGTCCCCACTCCCTCCTCCGCCATCTCGCCAGCCCTTAGCGGTTCCTTAACCATGATGCTGACGTCTTCTCTCTCCTTCTCTCGCCTCTCCGCATGGGCTCTCTCCCTTTCAACCTCTGCCTTCACCATTCCCTCTTCCTGGCCACTCAATGGCCGCAACTTTCCGTGGACTTATCCGGGAGAAGGCAAGAAGGTAATTAATGGGAAGAAAGAGGGGCTGGGCTACAGGATATAGAGCAATTGGAATTAGTTTTCTGTAGCAGATGAGGGGAGATTGGAGATGAGGGAGTGAGGGCCGGGAAGGGCAAGGGTTTGTCTGGTGGGATATGTCAATTTTAGAGACAGGGACGAAATGGCAATGGAAAGGAATAATGAGTACCCACAACTGAATTAACCCAGTAAACACATAAAAAATTTAACATTACTTCCCATGGTTTTCATCAGGACAACAACATCAGTATAAACACACAAAAACTAAGCATACAGCCGACCTTTTAAATAGAAAAAAACCAACTCTAGAAGAAGATATTGAAAGAAACAAACCAACACTGTTGAAACAAATAGAAAAGAGGCACCATAGAAACAAAATTTTAAAAGGGAATAAAATTGCAACTCAAAAAAAGAAAAGGACATAAACAAAAACAAACTGTACCTTCATGGACCAAATGTTGATTTGATCAGGCACCTAACAATTGTCCACATCTAGCGGCAAACAATCAACGATGACAAAACACAATACCCACTTGACGCCAACCAACAAAAGAGGAGGACCAAAAAGCCTATTAAACCATTAGTACACATACATGTGCCAAGCCTGCGCCCATTGCGCTTTAATGTTTTATATATCTATATAGATTTGCTAGCCTATAGAAGAGCCCAATCTTTGTTAAGCATTACTACTTACTTTTAAAAGGCATGAATGCTACTGTTCATGAGCAGTCCGCCTTTTTTCCCGTACGCAATCAAATCTTTTTGAAGTTTGTTCCACTTTCTGCAAGGTGATTATGTTTCTAGGGGCCTTTATTGTTATTTATCCGTTTTCAATCCGTTTCACTTTTCTCTTGGGTAAAAAGCGATTTTATTCTCTGAATTCATACTTTTTCCCATTTCAGTCCCTATATTTGACCTGTGTGACGTTTAAGTCCCCAAATCTAATAACAACTTAACTAGATTTTTTCTATTTGCCCTCTTGGTCACTAAACTTTTTTTTTTTTGTGTTTTTCTTATGAACTACCTTTTAATGTAAAATATTGGTCATCATGATTTGTTTATTTTTTAGTTAAATCATTTCTCTTATTTATTTGTTTTTTTATTTTATTTATGCAATTACTAAATTCTTAGTACCTAAAATTTTTCCATATACTGTCCTAGTCCTCAATTTTTTTTATTTTTGTATATTATTATTTTCTAAAATAAAATTTTAGCCATTACATTTGCCTACTTTTGGCTATATTTTGGGTGGATTTGGCTTTGGTTAAATTTTTTTTCATTTCTTTTATACATTTACTAAGTTAATGGTTAAATCATTAGTTGGTTAACATAAATTAAATATATTTTTATATTTTAGTTATATATTTTTATCATTGATGACTGAGATTTGTAGCATGACTTTTTATTTTGGAAGCTTTATGGTTTAATAAAGTAGTTGGGTCCATA
Source organism: Aquilaria yunnanensis (assembly GCA_039654915.1). NCBI lineage: Eukaryota > Viridiplantae > Streptophyta > Magnoliopsida > Malvales > Thymelaeaceae > Aquilaria > Aquilaria yunnanensis. The sequence goes on along the minus strand of CM077596.1, from coordinate 68,889,749 downwards.
ATTGCTAAAATAATTTTTTTTTTCAAATAAACTTCTCATCGACATTAAAAATTAGAATTTGAGTTGATAAAAGATGTAAATTTTTAGTAAAATATTTTTTAATGACAAAAAAATTCATCAATTTAAGACATGTGCATTATTATATTTCACAGTATTATGTTTTTATAGTTAATCATTTCAATAATAAGAAAATAAAATAAAGAGAGCTCAAAATTACAATATAGTGATATTTTAATTAATGAAAATAAATTTATAGGTGAGAATTTTTTAATTATTTATTGTTAATATTTATTTTAATGCCAAATTTATCAAGAAAAAAAATATACGGGGCAAAATATTCCTCGTACATCTCTAAAGATCATCGACTGTGAGGCAATAAACATAAATCTCCAAGCACCTGGCTGTTTCACTGTAAACGAATAAGACATTAACATTGTTGCGCAACTTATACAACTTCTTGTCTGTATCTAATTGAAAAATAATTTAAAGTTTATTTTTGAGTTTAGCAATATTTTACGCTATTCTACTAGTGTACAGATTTGCAAGCAAATTAGGCATTAATGCAGTTAGAAACCGAACCAAATTAATTAGTTAAGTCGGTTTTTGGTTTTTAAATATTAGAAATTGAATCAACTGAATGAAAATCGATCAAAACCGAACCCATTTTTTTTTTTCAATTTGGTTTGAATTGAAATAACCAAAATTCGTGAAGCCCTAATTACTTCTATTAAAAATGTACTAGCTAAGAAATTTAACATAATAGTTCAACCAAATATAAAGTAATTTACAAAGAGTTAGGTTGGACTTGTCACTTGGGCCATATTTTCAGCTTGAATGGTGAGGGATAGATTATGGGAAGTAGTAGAAGCCCAAAACACACACACACACACACACAACGATTAATTTGGTAACCGAATTAACTGATCCCTCCAACCGAAACCGATTTTAAGAAATTATATTTTAACCAAAACTGAACAGAAAAACTGAAAAAAACTAAACTAAAAAACCGAATTAATTCGATTCTTCAGTTTTTCGGTTTCGGTCAAATAGTGCACACTCTTATTGTCATCTGCTCAAAGTACATGGTGCAGTGACAACTACAAGGTCTATATTCTGTATTCTGCCCATCCATTCTCCTGAGTTCAAAGGAAATTCGTACCTTATGGTATAGCGCAAGCTTAGAGTTTCGAAAAAAATTTCTTTTATATAGATGATTAAATACAATTTATTATAAGAGTAGAGATAATGATGAATAATCCTAAATTCAGGGGATGAAAAAGTTTCCAACACAAACCCTAAAGAACCTCGGCTGTAATTGGTCTCATTCTGGGTGACTATTTTGTGTGGAGTGTGACATTACTTCTCGAACCCTAGGTTTGCTTATGGATGTTCTTTTGCATTACCGTTTTACCGGCTAACATAGGACATGTTCCAAAAAACCTTGACAAAAACTATCACTAAAATAAATATATGTAAATTCGTAGCCTTAGTTTCATTTAGAGGCAAAGAGAGCCAGCCAAATAGGGCCTGTGAGGTGTCTCATCTCTCAATATTTTTCCATAATTGTACACATATGTATATTTTATGAAATATTTTAGAAAATTAAATAGTAAAAAATATATATGATAATATAAATAGTAAAAAAAAATGTAACCATTTTGATGCAAAGGTTTATACTTTCATTTGTATTAAAAAACCTAAAAATATATTAAAAAATTTACTCACACAAAAACGTCACCATTTTTCTCTCTCACTTGTTAATCCCTAGTGTTCCCCTACTTTAAGGCCAAAAAAAAAAAACACATACCACTAAAGCCACTTCCTTTACAATTTGCAATTCTCAAAGCAATTTCTACAATGCTTTATACCAATAAGTTTAAACGTTTTTAATTGTAATAACTTAAATTATAATTTAGTATGTACTTTTTTTATAATTTGAATAAAGTTAATTTTTGTATGAATTTTATATTAAGAAGTTCTAAATCCCATGCTTTAACCCAAAATTTTGACTCTGCCTCTAGTTAGATGCTCTAATCATAAATTCAGTATTAAATAGTAGTAAATTTAAAAGTTGTGAGCTAGCCAGCTTAAAATAAATATATGTAAATTGGTATCCTTAGTTTTATTTAGAGGCAAAGAGGGCTAGCCAGAAAGGGGTTGTGAGGTGTCTCATCTCTCAATATTTTTCCATAATTGTACACATATGTATATTTTATGAAATATTTCAAAAAATTAAATAGTAAAAAATATATATGATAATATAAATAGTAAAAAAAATGTAACCATTTTAATGCAAAGGTTTATAATTTCATTTGTATTAAAAAACCTAAAAATATATTAAAAAATTTACTCACACAAAAACGTCACCATTTGTGGCAACGTCGGGTTTTCTGGAGTCGCCACCAATCGGTTTTTTCTTAGGTCGATTGGTCACCTAAAAATTGGTCTGCGAGAGTTCGGGGATCGGGAGTACGGTTACGCTAAAACAACTTTGTTATAACGCCCAAAATTGGCACCTTAGTTGATTTTAATTTTGTTTTACTTTGCTTTTAAAAATTTTCAGTTAATTTAGATATTTTAACTGAATTAGTCGAAAATGTGGATTTTGGTAATTAATTCGGATAAAATTTTATACTTCCGAACCATGGACTCTGCCGAGTCATTTGGACACGGAAGATTTTGATTCCGAACCATGGACTCTGCCGAGTCATTTGGACACGGAATTTGGTGAAATTTTAAACAATTTTATCCATATTGTAAAAATATGGATTTTTATCTTTTTATTTAAATTATTTATTTTAAAAAAAAAGTTTGATATTTTCCAAACCGTAGATTCTGCCGGATCATCCGGATATGGAAATTGATTTAATTTATCATAATTATTTAATTCTTATTATTATGAAATTAATTTTTTTGTTTATGAATGATTTTTAATACTAACTAAAAATTTATCTTTATATTTTTTACTTCTTTTTTTACTTTCTTTTTTTTCTTCTTTTTTATTTATTTTTACTTTTTTTTTTTAATTGTCTTTTAATTTCTTTTCTTTTCTTTCTTTCTTATTCTTTTCTTTCTTTTATTTTTATTTTACTTTCTTTTCTTTCTTTCTTTTGTTGAAAAATTTTGATTATCTATTTTTTTAAATAATTACTTAATTTATAAAGGAACCAAAAAGAATAATTTTTTAATTATTTAATATCATAAATCTCTAAAGAAAATAAAGAGTTAAGAAAAATCTTGACATTTATTTATGTTTATACTATTTATTTGATAAAAGAATAACTAAAAATAAATTATTTAATCAAAGTTTCATTTAAAGAAATTATGGATTTACATGTATTAAAAGAAAAATTTACATATTATGTTTTGTTTATTCTTTTTATTTAATAAAAGATGAATCAAAAAAAGTAGTTATTTAATTAAAGATTTTATTTATTTAATAACAAGATAAAAAGTTATATGTTATTTTAAAAGAAATAAAATTTTTTTATACTTTTTTTTATTAAAAATATTTTGTTTTCATTTTTTTATTATTTTTTATTTTATTATATATTTTTTTTACTGGATAAAAAAAAACAAAGTAACTATTAAAATTAATTTTATTTTTATATTTTATTTTAAAAATATATATATTTTTTATTTTCCAAACCATTGGATCCTGGCGGATTATTTGGATATGGAGTTTAATTTTTATTATTTATTTAATTAATTACTAATTTTAATCATAATTTCTAATACTTTTATTATTTTATTATTAATTTTCTATTTTTTTTTATTTTTAAAGATATACTTTAAAGATATTTTTTTAAAAAAATGATTTGTATTTTTTTTGAATTATTTAATTATGTGTGTTTATTAATTTTAACAAAAAGAATAAAAAAGTTAACTTTTTGATATTTTTAAAGAAATAATAAAAAAATGTATTCCAAAATATCAAAAGATAATTGGCTTTTAAATTTTTATTAGCCTTAATAATTAGTTATAAAAGAGTCTTCTTTTAGGTTTTATTTATTTATTTATGGGTAAAGGTGAATTAAATAAATAAAAAAATTATAGAAAGGAAAATTAATAATAATAAAGTGGGGCTTTTTGGCCATCCACTTTAAAAATAAATAATAATAAAGGTTAGCAAAGTTAGTTAAATTAATTAACAACAATAATAAAAATTAGCCAAGTTTAATTAAATTAATTGTTAACAACAATAATAAAAGTTAACCAAGTCAACAATAATAAAAGTTAGCCAAGTTAATTAAATTAATTAATTAACAACAATAATAAAAAGTTAGTCAAGTTAATTAAATTAACAATAATAAAAAGTTAGCCAAGTTAATTAAATTAACAATAATAAAAAGTTAGCCAAGTTAATTAAATTAACAATAATAAAAAGTTAGCCAAGTTAATTAAATTAATTAATTAACAACAATAATAAAAGTTAGTCAAATTAATTAATTGTTAACAACAAAGTTAATTAAATTAATAACAATAATAAAAGTTAGTAAGTTAGTTGTTAGTTGTTAGTTGTTAATAACAACAATAAAGAAAGGGTTAGTAATAAACAAATAATAAACAAACAAGTAAAAATTAAAAAGGTTAGTAATTAATTCTGCAAGAACAAAAGAAAAAGTTAGTGACCAAATAGAAAGAAAATGAAAAGAAGAATGATTAAATGAGAGTTTACCCTAAAGGAATTAATTTTGAAATTGAAGAAACGTGAAACAGAGCACAGCACGACGCGGGCGAAAGGGGAGGCAGCTGGCGGCGGGGCGGCAGCGCGGCGTGGGGACAGCGGCGACGGCGTCCAGGGCGCGGGGCACGGCGAAGGGCGAGGGCGACGGGGAGGCGCGACGGCGGGGAAAGATGGAGCAAGGCGGAGGTTACGCCGGGAAAAAGAAGAAAAAAAAGGAAGGAGGACACGGCGGCGGCGGGGCGTGGGCAACGGTGGCACGGCGTGGGCGGCGAGGGGCTGGAGGCACGTGCGACGACGAGGGGCTGGAGGCGGCGGCGCGGCGGAACGGTGAGAGGAGAGAGAGAGAGAGCGAAACGGAAGAAAAACAAACAAAAGAAGAAGATGGTTGAAGTGGAAGAAAAAACAATTTTGGGACTATTTGGGCAGACGGAGGATAAGCTAAGGAATAAGGCTGTAATTTTCTCGTTTTTTTTTAACGGAACTCTAAGCTTTCTTTCTATTTTTTTCTGTGTTCAGCACAAAATTTGGGGGGCTATTTATAGAGGAAGTTTAGCTGAACTGTTGATGGATAAATTAATAAAAAATTTCAAACTTATCTCTTAAATTGGTAAAATGACAATTTTAGTCCTTTACGTCTCTCAGCCTCAGGATAAGTTCCTGAAGCTTCTGATTTTGACAATTTTGTCGTTTTCTGTCAATTTGAGCCAAAAACGTCGGGAGGCTCAAAATTTTATGTGACAAACTACCAAATGCTCCTGGAACTTTTAGAATTTGTCAATTTTTTCCGAAACTTCTCAATTTTGTCATTTTTACCTCAAACTTTTAATTTTTTGTCATTTTTTTCATGAAATTTTATTTTATTTCAAACATACACATATTCACACATATATCATTTTAAATCAAATTTTCACAAAACAAAAATATATTTTAAACTAATTAAATTTTTTTTAATAATAATAGTAATATATATTTTTTTTAAATTAATTTTTTTTAATAAAATTTTTTTCAAAATTTTAAAACACCCGGACGAAATTGAGTGTCAACACCATTTTTCTCTCTCGCTTGTTAATCCCTAGTGTTCCCATACTTTAACGCAAAAAGAAAAACAAAACACACATACACACACACACATACCGCTAAAGCCACTTCCTTTACAATTTGCAATTCTGAAAGCAATTTCTACAATTCTTTATATCAATAATTTTAAACGTTTTTTAATTGTAATAACTTAAATTATAATTTAGTATGTAATTTTTATAATTTGAAATAAATTTAATTTTTGTATGAATTTTATATTAAGAAGTTTTAAATCCCATCCTTTAACCTAAAAATTTGACTCTGCCTCTAGTTAGATAGTTTAACCATAAATTCAGTATTAAATAGTAGTAAATTTAAAAGTTGTGAGCTAGCCAACTTAAAAAAATATATTTTATAGGTGTAGAATTTATATAAATTTAAATTCTTATGATGTTATTAAATTTTTATGAATTTTATGATTATTGCAGCTATATAATATTGGATTTTAATTAAAATTAGTTATAGGTTAAAAAATAAAAAAAATAAATCATTTTGAAATCATTTGATTTAAGTTTAAATAAATTGAAAGTTCATAGGAGGTGCTACCACTATTCCAACGAGAGAATGTATTCCATAGATCCAAGTAGGTTGGATGGGCCCGACTAACTTTGGGACATTAGACCATACTGTCCCAAGTACATATTGTCTTGTAAATATATAGTACTAGGATATTATTAGAAAAAAAATTAATGGTACAAGTACCTATGAGTAAAATTTATTGGAGGTTACCTAACTTATTTTTTTTTAATCCTAAACGGGTACCTAACATTCAAATTATCTTAATGAGATGCATTTCCTCTCATTGTGCAAACCAATTAACTACTTTCCATAAATTTCAATGTTAAACTTTATGAAAAATGCTGATATGGCATAAAAAATAATAAAACAAATCGTAAAATAACATTTGTTGTCCTTTAACTATTTTTATCAACAATTCTAAACTATAACATTCTAAATCTATTGTTTACACTCTTAATATAACAAACCTCCTTCGTCCTCTAGTTCCTATACTCTTCATCATCGCACCGGCGCTCTTTATCCATTGTTCAATGCCACCCCTACTTCCATTGTCGTTTTTCGTCCTCACACCTATTCCTCCTCTGGCAGATCCGTCACCTCCCCCTCTGTCTATTTTCATTTTTGCCTAGCAAATATTCCCAGTTGGAACCTTTGATAATTACATCCCTTTATCATTCCTATATTTGTCAATGAGTGTCGATTTGTCCCCTCTGAAGTTCATCCCTGTCTCTTTTGGTAATTATCACAATATCGACTTTGATCTACACCTTCATCTTCACCATCAGGTGCCTCAAGTAGCAGTCACATGATAACCCTTATTGAAGCTCCACCGAAGGCAAAGGGGGAGAGATCCGGTGTAGAGGAAATAGAGCCGGTGATTTTTAGCTTGAAATACCATAAGGAAACTAACATGGAAAAGATGGGCACCAAGTGCCCAGTGTCTATCGTTGTTCTCGAACGCAAACAAATTCGGCAGCTGAGCTCATGCTAGCATTCGCAAAATTGTTGATTCAGTCCACCCCCACCTTTGTGGTTATTGCAATTGGATCCTCCTTAGAGATCAAGTTCAGGAGGTGACAATAGGCGAATCTGGGCGGAGGCAGTGGCGTACCAAAAGGATGGATCTGGGTAAGGGTAATTATGACAGCCAGCAGTAATGGAGTCCTATACGGTGTCAAGTTAGGAGGAAAATTGTGTCATTAGTGGCGACATAGGAGGAATAAGGCTGTAAATTTCAGGTTTAAGGTTAGAACCCGAAATTTTCAAGCATTCTTTCTATACTAAAAATGTAACTTGATCTAACCCTATTTATTGCCTTAATCCGAACCAACCCTAACTCAAAAATATAGGGTTAAGGTCGGGTTTACCGGACATAAACTCAACAACCCATTACCGACTACCATTTCTTTTGCCGCTTCATCTCCAATCCCCTCTATTTTCGGCTATTTTTCCATCTTAGTGTTGATTGACGACGATCTGAAGTGATGGAGCCATGACGAGGAGCATGGTGCGACGAGGATAAAGGGCGGGCAAACAAGGATGACGATGCAACGAACAAGACGGCGACAGCGAGTTGTGTATGAATTGGTGGTCCGACGTGTAGTGTTGGCGAGGGTGAGACGATCAACCAAGATGGATGGGAAGGAAGGGCAGAGTTACGATGGGTTAAGGAAGGAGGGAAGGAAGGATGGATAATAGAGCAGTGGGAATGAGACACGACGCCGATTAACCAAATGAGACGAAGACAAGCAGGAGAGCAACAAGTCTTGCATTAGGCTTAAGGTTAGGCATAAGTAGGTAGGAATGGTATAACTATAAACTTAGTGGGCTGGGTTGGGAAACAGGGAAAGGGCCCTATGGGGAGCAGATGGGCCTAACATTGGAGTTTATGTGAGTGGATTCCAGTTCAACCCAAACAAACTCATTTTTTTACTTTTCAAAATGGGTCAGTTTCGGGTTGACCTTGTTGTTATAACCCTAATCCGCAAGCGCACGGGACGTGTGTAGATAAGGTGAATAAGATATCGTTCCCACGATGATTGATTTGCATTGTTTGCTAATTACCACTATCTTAAGACTCACTTTAGCTAAACAAGCAACAATTGATGATTTACTCACTATGAAAATAACTAAGTTTGCAACTCCACTTAAATTACTACTAAACAAGAACAACAAACACAATGCAAATTATGGGTTTTGTAATAAATTAACAAAACACACTTCCTATGGTTTTCACTATTTGACTTGGTTAGCTAGTGAATTAAGGCTAATAGTTTGGTTTTTTCTACTTGTTAGTGAAGTTAATTAATGGGGCCCTTACTCTCCCAAGTGAAAGGGTCACTTTCCCAAGCTTACACTAGAATGGACTCTCATCCAAATTGTTAGTTCAAGAGGGGCATTACAAGTGCAATTTACCTTCACCTAGTGTCCTAGACTAGTCTCCCAACAAGTCCATGGCCATTACACTATTCTCCTAATTCCAATTCCTTTTAATCTTTTCCAAGAGTTTAAAAGAAATTTAAAGTGCAATTGACTAAGGCCCTTGATCAATCAACACAACAATAAACTCAAGGAGAAGAGTAAACAAGCAATGAAGGAAAACCAAAGTTAAATAGCCATTAATCCACCCAACATAACCAATTCAAGTAGCTACAACCATAAAAAGTGTAGAGAAAACTACTCCATAATCAAACTAAACATAAACATGAAAATACATAAAAGAGCATCCATGTCTAAATACAAGATAAAAGAAGGAAAGAAGGAACCCAATAGACTCTAGATGCTTGATTCCTCAAGGCTCCTACAAGTCTTCAAGTCCTCCAAGCCTTCTCCAAGCAAGAATCCATAAATGCTCCCAAGAAAGATGAAGAAATGCAAGAAATGGTGATGAAAAACATAAGTCTAAGATGAGAAGATGAAAATGGAGAGTGCCTTCTTCTTGCTAGGTTCCAGGTTCTTCTACTCTTGGAGGTGTCCCTTTCACTCACCAAACCATTTGGATAGAAATCCTTGGCCAATAGCAAGCTTGAGTTTAAATTTGAGGTAGGGGACCACTTTTCCGGGTGACTGGCGCCTAGGCCTCAGGAAGGGGTGCCTGGGCGTCTAGGCTTCCAGGCTCGATGGTGCTCTAGCGCCTAGGCCCTAGGAGGGGTGCCTGGGCGCCTAGGCATCCAGGGTGTGTTTTTTAGGCAGAGAACTTTTGTACTGTGGCGCCTAGGCCTCACAGTTATAATTTCTGTTGACTTTTGTGTTCCCGTTTTTTGTTCCGCTCGTCCCGATGCCATTCCAATGCTATGGTTCGCTTCTCCAACCTACAAAATGAAGGATCAAAGCAAGAATCGGTCAAAAATATTGAGTGGTAAGGTAGAAAATTGTGGTCAAAGTTGACAAAAAGTCAACATGTTTGACTACAAAATTAACATTTATCAGACCCGAATGACCTTAATTAACCTCTCTGATTTGAACCTAACCCAAAAATTGGGTTAGGTTTCAAGTTTAGGCTAAATGCTCTCACCTTTAAAGACGAAGATGGTGTCATCACCGACGGTCTGGTTTCTAAAGGCTCATCGATCAGTAACAAATTTTCAAATATTTGGGGGAAAAAATGGTGCGATAATAGGCGGATGAGATTAAGAGTGTAACCAGTATATTTAAAAGTTTAAGAGTCTAAAATTGTTGATGGGAAGATTAAGAGTGCTTAGACTGTTATTTTAAGATTTATTTTAGAACTAATTAATGTCACGTTAGCATTTTCCGTTTGGTTTAATCATGAAATTAACAGAAAATACCCAATTAGGACATGCAATAAGAAGTAAGGTACCTTGCTCGGACAATATGATGGTCAAGTAACCATATAAGACAAAAAAATAAGTTAGGTGACCCCTGATAAATTTTATCCAAATATCTATAGGTGTATAGTGTCTGTATTTGAAGGAGATTATTAGTAATTACTAATGATTATGCTTATATGTTTTTATTATTAGGTAAATTACAAAAGCCCCCTATGATTTGATCTAACCTACACTTTGCCCATTCTATTTTGAAAAATCTACACTTTACTCCTACTTCCTTTATAGTGTCCGATAACAATTTATGAAACCCTAAATTAAACTATATAATAACCATATTCTAATAATTTCAAAATTTTTGATATTTTTTTCATAGTTAACCGACCTTTAAAAAATACTAATATGCATTTATAGAAAGAAAATTGTATATACAAAAAGGAAAATTTGATAATTTAAAATGTCTATTAACTATAAAAAAATATTAGACAAACCGACATTAATAGAAGATGATTATCATATAGTTTAAATTATAATTTTAGAAGTTGTTATCATACAGTATAAAAGTATCAGAGGGCAAATTGTAGGTTTTTAAAAATAAAAGGGATAAACTGTAGGTTAGGGTAAACCTTAAGAGGTAATTGTAATTTTCCCTTTATTATTTGCTCAATTTGCATAACAATTGAAATTAGCTATATACTTTGAGATATCTATAGACCCTGCAAAATTTTTTTTTTCCTTGCAAAAGAGTAACTTTATTGATTTTGTAAGATGGGTAAAAAAAATATATCTTTTAGAAAAAATAAGGTGCATGGAGATCACGTATTGCAGTGGTTTATATGATCATTGTATAAATTTATAGAAAGATATAGAGACTTGATATAACTAAAAAATATGCTTTCAACTTTCAACCATTGTAATTTTAGAACAAAATAATATTCACACCTTGTTAGGTGGAAGCTGAAGTAAAAAATGCTACTACTAGAAACATAAGAGAAATAAATGATGGTTACCAATATTTGCTTTAGAAGATAATAAAAAAAGAACAAAAAAATTATAGACCCAAAGAACAAATTCAGGGTTTGGTGACTCACATTGTAGTAGATATTTTTTGTAATAAATTTTAACAATAACAATGCGACACTAAATATGTTACGTGGTTCAAACTAATGCATATTTTTTCTATTAATTAAAAACAATTCAATAAAAATTTTCATCTCTAAATACACACAAAATCTAATTTTTAATATCGATGAAAAATTTATCTAGAAAAATTTACTCTCAAATTTAAAAATTATGGATCAAATTGCTTTATTAAACTATAGAGTTTGAAATAAATAATTGATGTTACAAATCTTAATAATCAATAATGAAATAACAATGATAGAAATAATGATTAAAGCTTCATCTTAGAAAACAACAATAAAAAAAAGTTAGGATGAAGACAAAAAAATGGAAAAGTTTAGTGACCTACACATTGTAATGAATATTTTTTTGTAATAAATTTTAATAATAACAATGGGATAAAAAACATGTTACGTGCTTTGAAACAATGCATATCTTGTCTATTAATTAAAAATAATTTAATAAATTTTTTCATCTCCTATTAACACAAAATCTTATTTTTAACATCGATGAAAAATTTATCTAAAAAAATTTACTTTTAAATTTAACAGTTATGGAACAAATTGCTTTATTAAATTATAGAGCTTGAAATAAATAATTGATGCTACAAATAATGATAGAAATAATGATTAAAGCTTCATTTTAGAAAATAAAAATAAATAAAATCAATAAAATAAAGTTAAAATAAATAAAATAAATAAAAAAAAGTTAGGATTAATAAGGATTTAACAATTGACTTAATGAAGATAAAAAAATGGTTTAACAAAAAATAAATAAATTTTAACTAAAAAAATAAACAAATTATGGTCACCAATATCTTACTTTAGAAGATAGTACATAAAAATAATTAAAAAAAACTTGGGGGCTAAGAGAACAAATAAAAGATTTAATTAAATAGTTATAAAATTCAGGGACTAAAACTAAAAAAAGAGCAAATCGCATCATAAAAAAAGAAAAAAAATTGAAAGCAAAAAAAAAAAAAAAAACTGCTGAACCATGGCCCAAAACCAACTGGGCTCAACCAACCCAAAACAATTGCTATTATTTATCTAACAGTAACCATGTTCATCTTTAGAATATAGTGTACGATGATTCAATTGATTAGTAATTAAAAATAATATTTGGCTTTCAATGTCATTGATTTTAGATAGAAAGGAAATAAAATTAAAAATAAACTGTGATAAATACTTTTATAATTTAGTTCCACGATTGTTCCAGATTTCACATATACTTAGAGTGGTAAAAAACAAAGGAATGAGATTTATTTTTTCTCCGAAGACGCGCAAGTAGGCCCGAAATTAAGTATAACCCAATGTATTTGCAAATTTTCATTGGTGCAAGAATTTAAGCACTAATATTTTAGTTATACATGAAGAAAATGGTGGTGAAATGAGATGAAATTCTACTTTAGCTTATTTATCTTGGTTTTTTTTAAATTAAAAACCTAATAACTAGTTTGATTTGAATGTTTTGAAAATTTATTAATTTTTTATATAGGAAAATGAAAAAAAAAATTCACTATAAAACTGCTTTTTAGTTGCACCGAATTGAAGAAAAATGATGAAATTCGAAACTAAGAGGCAGTTCGTTTCACGTTAATGCAATTAAAGAGATCCAATTAATAGTGGGTTGGGTTGGGACTCGGGTTTCAGTAATTTTTTGAAGTTTGCTACAGTTTTTGGAATATTTACAAAGTTTGCCATCTTGCTCCTTTGAGGTTTCTCCACGCTGCCGCCGGATGACAACCATCACTGCGGATGCAAAGATGGCAGTGAAGATCCACCGGTTGGAGAACGCCGTCTATGGCTAGGAATAAAAAAACGCACGCAATAAGCTTCACCGAGGAACACAATCCTAGCCTTCTACTGCAAGGAATCGGAGATCACCATCAATGACAGAGGAAAGGAGTGGATCCACGGGCTGCTAAAACTCAAATCCGGTCACCGGTCCGAGGTCCGATTAGCAACAGGATGAGATAGAACTAAGCAGGTCCAAGTAGGAGGTGAGAGGGTGGTACAACACATTTAAGCAAGGATGGCTGAGAATCAAATATCGCCATCAAGACAAAGCAAAGGAGTGGATCCAGGGGTTGCCAAAACTCGAATCTAGCAATAGATTACCAATTCGAGGTCCAATTGGCAGCAGGACGCGACGAAGATGGCAATAGTAGTGGATGTAAATAAATTTAATTTTATGCACTATTTTTAAGATCAGTTTGTGGATCCTCCTAACCAGACTTAGACCCATGAATAATCAAGTTCTATTAATTAGATTAATTCAAGCCGAAATGCCCTTAATTTTTTGTAATTGTCATCTCCTCTCTTAAGTCCGAACCTTTACTTTCCCAAGGTGCTCTTTACTTTTTTTTTTTTTCCCTTTGCAATCCAAACATGATAGAAATCTTTAATCCTTGTGAATTTTTTTGATATGTAATCCCTGTGATTTTATTCCAACTCGATCAGATTCACAATCAGCAGACTAACTGTAAAGTGAAAAAGAAAAATAAAAGCACGATGAGAAGAAAGTAAAAAGTAAAAGGAAAAAGTAAATTGCCGTGTATGAGAAAGGAAGGGCGCAGATGCACACACCTAATTCATGGGCGCGTAGAAGCTGCGCCCTGCACTTTAGACCTCAATCTTCACTCCTCAGTCTATAATAGAGACTAGAGAGAGACAAAAGAAGCAGACTTTGATAGAGAGAGAAAGAAAAAGTCGAACCAGTGGTTTTATTAGAAAGAAAGAAAAAAGAAGAGGGATCGGAAGCAGAGGTCAGTCCGAGGCAGTTGGCTTTCAGTTGGGGGCAATCCAAAATTTCACCGGAGGACGCTACCCAGGGAGGGCGAAGACGCGAAGGCATTTCGGGCTCCTACCGGAACTTCCATGGTCACAACCGGCAATAGCAGCCCCACCGGAATCCACCACCTCGGCGGCGGATTCTGGTCGGCTGTGACCCCACCGCCCTCCAAAACCGCCCTCGCCGTCACCGCCCTCGCCGGCGCTGTCCTTGTCGCTGCCATTTTCTACACCTCTAGGTAAAACCGATCGACGATCCGTAAATGATAGAAACTGCTGCTACAACCCTAGTAGAGAGAGTTTCCTAGCCAGCCGTAGATTAAAACTATAGATGAGAGCTCTTCGACGAAGTCACACTTCGTCTTCCTCTCCAAATTCACCATCGTCTTCGTCCTCGTCGTCTTCCTCATCGTCGTGGATTCATCTGCGTTCGGTTCTATTCGTTGTTACCTCTTCTTCACCGGCTTCTTGTTCTTCCTCTGATCGGTGAGTCCTCTTTCTCTCTTCCTTGTACCTCTTTTTAAAAACTACTCACTTCAGTCCTCTAATACTTTGCCTGCGTTTTTGGTTCTCGATCCAGATCCCGATCTCCTTTCAAATTGAAGGTTTCACTCCGATTTTTCGCTGATCTGATTCTTCCTGTAAAATCTAGTCCTCGTAGTTAGCTCAGGACTTGATTACCTCTGCATTTGTCAAGTCGGTCCTTTCTTGTTACTTCATAATCATCATATTTTTCCTGGTTAAATGACTTTTTCATTCACGAAACGGTTTCATTTATTGCTATGCAGTCCCTATCTTCATTCTGTCACTTTTAAAAAGAAAAAGAAAATTAACAGAAAATTTTGGGAGAATTAGAACATTATAGTTTGAAAGAGATTAATTTCTGCAGACTATTGATGATCCGATGATGGTCTAATTATTGATGTGATCCACCCTGCCTAGAAATCAGAATACTTTTGGGTTTGCTCCTTCAGCTTTAGAGATCGTCTCCCGACTTCTAGCTGCAGCTATATTTGACTGTACTTTGAGAACAAGGGAACTTTCATAGACAATGATCTCTCTGATGTAAACTGTATATTATCGTGAAACCTCCTGGAAAATGGATCTTTCCATCCTTGTGTCGTCAGCATTGTGATCTGTTTCTCTATTTCGACACTCTGTGCTGATAAAAGTCTACTGTAAGCCTGTTCCTAAGAAAATCATGGCAATTTGATTTCTGCATTGCTATGATATCTATAAAAGAATTCATGGTCTTCTTTTTTACCCACACACATTATATAAAATTGCAAATTCCAACTCCTCATCGTCCATCCACTAGGCCTTCTTGACATGTTCTACTTTGTAGTGTCGAGGCTTGGACACTTTCTATTGTAGTATTCCTTGGTATACGTTTCCTTATCTTGATTGTCTTTGTCAATTTTCTTTGAAGTTTCATAAGTAATATGATCTTAGATTTAAGCTTCTTTTATAACTTAATAGAGCAGTTCATTTCAGATGTATGTTGCAGCTCTGAAGTATGCTCATCTGACCTTAGGCTTTCATTTGATATCGCTAATGCATTACTTTCGTTTCATTTACAGTGGTCGACTTAAATCACCATGGTCTCGCCGGAGAAGAAAACATGCGCTTTCAGCCCAACAATGGAGAAGTTTATTTGCACCTGATGGTAGACTCCGAGATGGTGGAGTCAAGTTCTTGAAGAAAGTTCGTAGTGGGGTTAGTTATAACTCCTCAGCACCGTGAACATATTTGTTAGCTATTTCCCACCAAATTTGTTCATTGATTTTTCTGACAAAAATGAAACTGTATTGAGGTCTCGTGTATCCAATGCAGGGTGTTGATCCAAGTATTAGGCCAGAGGTGTGGCCCTTCCTTCTTGGAGTGTATGTATACCAATCTGAGCTTCTCATTTGTTGCTGCGATCTTTGTCTCCTCTCGTTCTCTCCCCTCCTCCTCCTTCCTGTTTTAACTGAACATGATTCTGTCTTATGTCTAGTTGTTAGTTATGAATAGTATTTGGATCCTAAGTCCTAAGTTGTGGAAGGATCTGATATTTTGTTCTTTACCAGAGCTTAGATTGACACTAGAGAACAATTCTGTGTATATAAATTTGATGCTTGCTTTCGTAAGTTAACCCTTGGTTTCTGTGGATTTGTTTATACGGTTTCTGTGGATTTGTTTATGCTTAGTTCTGGTGATTTTGTCTTGGGAATCTATCCATACTGACCAGAGTTCATGCATTTTATTTTTACTGCTTTTTGCTTTTTGTTAAAAAGATGAGCAGAATTTAATTGAAGTAATCATGTCTTATTTGTTTCATACGTGGACTTTTATATCATTCTTGTGATGTTACATAACTCTGGTAACTGTCTTCATTGGTTGCCATCTTATGTTACTTTCTAATGCACATTGAGAAAACCTACAATGATGATGGGTTCAGAATTTTATCTCTCAAATCCCTCACAAGAGGGTTGTGTCAAGGGGCATCCAATGTAAACCATTCCCATTTCATTATTTTGCATGGATTTATGATGTCATTTTATGAACTCGATGTGACAAACCCAGGCTCATATCTCATATGATGATGACCCAGTCTTATATCTCATATGTTCTGTGTTATAGGAGGGGCATTTTGATCCTTGCTTGGAAAAGAATATGATATTTGTGCCATCCAACTGTAGACTGGCTCTGTATAGTTGGTTGCACATATAAAATAGAGAAAAATTGTCATGCGACAGTCCTTGATTGCAAAAAGCTATCAGACATATCTCCAACCAACCACCAAAATGGGGCCCTCTAAATAGGAGGGGGAACCCACCTGCATAAATTGCCTAGACGTGTACGTTATTCCTGTTTGAAATCAAGGAGTATCATGTAATCAGAGTCTTGAAATAGAAGACTGACAATGAATATTTGATTGCAATTTTTTTCTTGTGATGCATGTCGTGTCATCCTTAATATCTTATGGTTTTCTGGCTTAGTATGATTAATCTATCCCCTATTTTCCACGTTGACAGTTATGATTTGAACAGTTCAAAAGAAGAAAGAGATATTATTAAAAGTGAGAAAAGGTAATCTTTCGATCTCTGTGCAGATATGTTTTTATTTTGCTCTTTAACGTCCTACTTCCAGGTCAACCATGGTTGTCTCAGGAATTTTATCCTGTCTACTACTGCATGCAGAAAGGAATATGAGAAACTTCGTAGGGAGTGCCGGCGGCTGTTGAAGCATGGCGCTGGAAATCCCAAGCTGAGTGAAATCAGTGAAACAACTAAGAATGAGGATGATGAAAGTTCTATGCAGGATACTGATGCTTCTAGCTCCGATGATGTCGTTAGTGCAAGGGGATCACTTTCTAGTGAGGAAAAGATCCAAGATACTGAGTACTCAAACGAACCATCCAGTGAGTTATTAGAAGGAAGTGATAGTCCTCAAAGCATTCAAAATGCTGATGTGTCAGTGATAAACAGTGATTCATCTGATTCAGACTCCTCAGAAGACACTGAAGTTATACAAGGCTCCCTTTCTGAAGGGAATGAGGAGAATACTTCTGATGCACCTTCAAAACATGATGCATCTCCTGAAGCCCTGGAAGTTCAGTCAAGATTACGTGAATATGAAAATTTTGCCACTTGGCAGCGAATCATCCGTCTTGATGCTGTGCGTGCAAATGCTGATTGGATACCTTATGCCCCGTCTCAGGCTGCAGTGTCTGAAAGTAGGGCTGTCCGTTGCGCTGAGGCTGTTGGCTTAAATGACTATCATCACTTGGAGCCTTGTAGAATTTTTCATGCTGCTCGGCTAGTTGCTATTCTAGAAGCCTATGCTCTTTATGACCCTGAGATTGGCTACTGTCAAGGGATGAGTGATCTGCTTTCTCCTATAATTACTGTGATGACAGAGGATAATGAGGCCTTCTGGTGCTTTGTAGGGTTCATGAAGAAGGCCCGGCATAATTTTAGGCTTGATGAAGTGGGGATCAGAAGTCAACTGAATATTGTGTCCAAAATAATTAAGAGCAAGGATTCACACTTATACAGGCATTTGGAGAAGCTGCAGGCAGAGGATTGCTTTTTTGTCTACAGGATGGTTGTAGTACTGTTTCGGAGGGAATTAACCTTTGAGCAGACAATTTGTTTGTGGGAGGTGATGTGGGCTGATCAAGCAGCCATCAGGGCAGGGATTGGGAAATCGGCCTGGAGCAGGATAAGGCAGCGGGCTCCGCCGACTGATGATCTATTGCTGTATGCAATAGCGGCATCGGTGCTGCAGAGAAGGAAATTGATCATAGAGAAATATAGCAGCATGGATGAAATTTTGAGGGAGTGCAATAGTATGTCGGGTCACCTTGATGTGTGGAAACTCCTTGACGATGCACATGGCTTGGTGGTGACTCTCCACGACAAGATCGAGACATCTTTCAGATGAATATAGGTTTTGTCCACTAATTGTATTCAATTTGGTTCTTCTCTAACTATCCTTGGCTTCTGTGGGTACTTCCAACTTCCAGGTCTATAGTCGCTCGCTTTTCTAAGAAATGCTTTTAGTTCAATTGGTCATCTTGTCACAGGCTAGTGGGCTGAAGTCAGACAAAGAGGTTGTCCCAAACTCGACACATGGGATCTTCTAATTGAATGGCATTTGTGGCGTGGGGGTTCAGATATCAGATATGCTGAAGTGTACTAAAGCATCACCAGCATAGTTTTCATATTTCTCGTGCCTACAAGCCATGACCCCAGCTTGAGTAATAGTTGTTTGTGCAAGAAGAGGCGGAAGCTGCTGCAGTTAATTCCCGTGGCTGTTAATCTGTTAGTAACAAAGACGCTCCTCTTCCTTCACTGGCCGCACTAAAATTGATATCATCTCGTATCATGTACTAGATTGAATTGATTAATAAAGTTACTTTTCAGCCTTTTCATCTCGTGTTCACTAATATGATCTCGTATTCTGCTTGGATCTTTGTTCTTAGTTGTTGGAGCAAAACTGTAGGTGTGTCCCCTCGTTATGTCCAAACGGTACCATCATTTGGATCCACCTTGGTTCCACTCGTAGAGCATACCACCTGGATCCTTTTAGCCGTTTTGATATTAAACACCTGTCTTCTGCTCACCGGCAAAGGGATCAATATTGGAAAGCCATGATTTTACTGCTCACTTCCAAATAGAGGAACTTAGAAAGCTATCGAGGAAGAGCAGTGATTTTTAGTTAGACGGAGAAGCCAACTTCCCCAAGAAGCAGCATGTAGGTGGAAGGACTAGGTATATTGTAGACGGATCCGGCTGCTCTCAAATCTAATCAAAGGTTAAGGGTCTGTCCAAAAAGATGGATGAATACATTGAGCCACCTTAATACTACTACTATATGTATTTTACCACACCATTGTTTCTTTCGGAAACAACAGAAAAAAAAAAGTTAAATTTTAAAATAAACTGTGATATATAAAATACATTTGTATTTCAATAAAGCACACGCTAATCGAATGGGATAAGGATCCCGTATATGCAAACATATGGAAATGCATGATCCTACACTATATAAGTCGCAAATTGGACGAAAAACAAAAGTAATGCAGATATATAAGTGTAGGTGATACTAGTATCACCGGAAGGACCAATAACTTATCAGAGAGGCTCCAATGATCGAACCAAATGGCGCGTGTAAATTTTCTAGTCGAACCAAAAGAACCGCCTGTGTTGTACAAAGAACACTAGCCCCTCGACTCATGAACAAGACATATTCCACCTAAATGAATTGCTTGAACCTCAAGCGAATGGTGGCTCTTCTCTAAACCAGTCAACTTCTCAAGAATCTGAACGGCAACTTAGAGCCAATTCGTTTCAACTTTAGCCAATTGGCTACAAAATGACTTTTTTTTTTATTTTTACATCTTTTTTACTTGAAACTAATTTTAATTAAAAGCCAATATTATGTAGTTACAATAATCAATTAAAAATATAATTTTTATAATCTTACTAAATTTTTATGAATTTTTCTAGTTTCAAGTCTTAAAAAAGAAAAATTTATAAAAATTTAAAAACATCCTAAAAATTTACTTTCAAATTGATTATTGCATCTATATAACATTGACTTTCAAATGAAATTGGTTTCACATAAAAAAGATGAAAAAGTTAAAAAAAGTCAGTTGACTTTAGACGAAACGAATTGGCCCTTAATGTTATTACATAGGATAACCTTACCCTTAAACTACCTTGAGTTATTTTCTACGAAAACCCTCAACCATTTCAGCTGTTGGAGACAAGTAGATTCAGTATAGCACAAGTAACACTGCAACTGAAGCGAGTTTCGATTCCTGCTCTCAAAGTTACTGCTCTCCAATGGCACAAATTCTCCAAAAAATTGCAGTTCAAACACTGTCCTGTCTAGAACTCGATGAAAACATTGACAACAAAATTTTAACATAACTAGAAACTTTCTTTCAAACAAACTCCATGAACCCCTCAGTTCGCCCTGCAGAATAAGGGGTGATCCAATGTGATAATAATGAATTACTCTTTCTTAGTGAAATGACGCACCGCAAAAGCCAAGCCCAAGATAAGGAGAGGTACAAGAAACTGCAGGATCTTGATGATGAACTCGGGTGTCTTATCAGGATTATATGCAACTTGCTGAGGTGGGATATAAGTGCGCTTTGCTGGAACAGTTGAAATATCAATCTCACCGATGTAGTATTTCTCCATCATGTTTCTTGCAGAATCGCTGTGCCCTACATCCTCAAAGTCATTTGTTGCATCCTTCCCTGCATGATGTGTGAGTATCAACTTAAAATGCTCTACATGTATCGGCTCAGTTTCTCGTGAAACTAGTGTTGCAATGAACTATATGCAACAAATATTGTAATCCTTACCAGTTGCTGATAGCAAAACTTCATCACCTCCAGGGTGATCATCCATGAAAGGGGTTACATCATACACCTGCCATTGAAGTTTAAAATCAATTAACAGGGAAAGACTACATATAAATGTACTTTTGCTTGCTCACTTAGTTTTTAGCCTTTTTCATACAATGCATTATCATGGAGTGAAATCCACAACTATATCTGCACAACACGGAGGAAAACTGGAGCACAACCACTGCAGTGCCATGCATCTAAAGTTCTATCATCAGGGACAATGGAATGCGGTTCAGCAAAACACAACTAGTTTCTACTTTCTGAGTTCTTAAGAGTTGGGGAAATACTTTCTTCCTATATACAAGGAAAAGAGCTGGTCCATGAGAAATACTAAAGCAAACTTAAGTATAAATATGAGAGTTACAAACCCATGAATATCAATCTTATATTGAATCACACGTCTATATTGATTCAATCTGCAGAAATGATATCAAAGTTCTCATGTTCATGGATCTCTTAGCCAAATTCCCATGCCTATGAGAAGCAAACCCACTATCCTTAGGCTTTATTCTTGCATCAAATATGTCAACTGCTGAGTGGCCAGAAAGATCAATTCAGTCACCTGATTATTGTCAACAGGAAACAGATAAACCGTTTGCCCAAAACATGTTGCTCTCTACACGTTAAAATGAGCTCTTTATTTATAGACTTAAGTTTTTCATGTTCATAACTGCTAAATCACGTAAAAGAAAATCCGTTCCTCCTTTTGCAGGCGGCAGACTATATTCCCCACTGGAACTCTAAATCCCAGCTCTAATAACATGAAAATCTGGAGAGATGGGCTTATTGTGCCACAGAAAGCATGACTTGAAGAGAAATCAGATCACTAGTAATGACACACTAATCTCAATTCTCACAGCAGGGTCAAACTTCTAAACCAAGGTAATAGTAGACACTGGATCTCGATTTGAAAGAAAAAAGATCTGACCTTCCCAGAAATAATAAGCCAGCAATCTTTGCTTTTGTCGTGCTTTGAGACCTCTTCGAATGTGTGAACCTTGCGATCTGAGGCCATTCTTCACAGCTGACGAACACAGGAAGATCTTGTCAGACCCTAAATGAAAAACCCACAAATTTATAATATAAAACAAATAAGAAATAAACGCAAGTGATCCAAATTACCCAAATGCAGAAGTAAACTACTCAGACTCAGTGAAAGGCAGCAGTTGAAAATCGGTAAACAGTAAAACGAGACGCCAAAGAATTCAAATTTATACCGAAAAGAGAACAGGTAAACAAAAAAAGAATCAGATAAAGAAACAAAGATATGGATCTACACGACCAACGAGGGATGCGAAAGAGAATTCGGGTTTTAGAACGTACCGCTCTGCTCGCCGCCTGGAACCTTCCGCCGAGCTCAAAAACAGCCGAGAGGATCTTCGAGTATGACATGTGCCTTGTGCTGTTGAGCGAAAATTATGTCGTTTCCTAATTCCTCTCATGTTTCGCGTTCTCGCCGATTAACCCACCCTTTTTAACATTTGAACCCAAATGACCACTAGAGTTATAACTTCAGTTCAAGTTTACCATTTCTGCTGAGGCCTAAATCCTTTTTTTTAAAAAAAAATCAGAAGTAGGAAAACAAAATCTAGATTTGGAGAAGAGAGGTAACAAAAGTGTCGGCTAAAGAAACATGCCACCGAAGTACATACACCAGCTCACAGCGATCAAAGCTCTCGAAGCAAGCAACAATATTTTGAGCCATAACAGCCACAGTGTTGTCTGAGTCTACAACCCCTCTTAGAACTGCTAGCTCCTGAGAGTAATCAGTGAGGATGGTAATATGATGCATAGATAACCTTTTAGCTGTAGTGAGAAGCAGCCACTTTGCTTCCAAAGCCGAGGTACAAGAGTTTCAAATTCTATAGTTCCTAAGTTTGGGAGGTACATTTAGGCCAAAGTATTCGGTTATTTCGGTTTCAACTGAACCAAATTAGTTGGTTAAATCAATTTTCGATTTTTGACTATTAGAAACTAAATTAACCAAATATGAAATGAAAAATGATCAAAATTGAACTGAATTTTTTTTGCTCGGTTCAATTTTAGACCGAAATAACCGAAATTCATCACCCCTTATTACTTCCATGAAACAATACACTAGTTAAGAAATTCAACATAATAGTTTAACAAAATATAAAGTAGTCATCCATCCAAGTTTGAAAAATCCTAAATAGACAATTTCACAAGTCATCAAGCAAACATTTGAACTTAAATTTGCATATTATAGTACAATCCTAATTAATGGAAAAATTTTCCAACATAGTGAGAACATCACTAAATAGCAAAGACTAAATAGTGCTCTTGAGCTCCAACTTTCACATCACCATTTGGTCAATTCCATTTTAATCCACTTCCAGTGGCTCCATCACCAATCAAATTTTATCAAGCCTATACATTTTTGCCAATAAACCAATTAAAAACTAATTAGCTAATGATATGGTAAATAAAAGAGATAACATATGTTCGAAATAAATATTCATACTTACTTTCAAACCATCTAATGTCTATCTAGATACCAATAATTGAATTCCCAAGCTCATACTAGACATATATGAAATAATTAGAAACATGAAAACAAAAGATACTTAAAAAGATGATTGATTGTAGATAATGAACAAAAAAAATGTAAAACCATAACAGAAGTATAAATAATACCAGATTCAATTTTTTCAAGCTCCTCTAAGTCCTCCTCTATATTAACACGTTGAGTCCTCCTAAGCCAATATTGTGCACAGATAAGTGTTTTCACTGTCGTAAAAAAACCTAAATAATTGAGAATGGTGTAATCTGGTCCATTCTAAAAATGTCAAAAGCTTTTCTATTTGCAATTTGCAGCGATCAATTACCAAAGCCTACCAACTACTCATTTAGAATGCTACAAATGCAATTGCTAAAAATGCAAAAATATCACCAAATCGACATTCCACAGATGCCAAGTACACTAAAAATGTCACCAAATCATGCATGCCGAACACACCACAGATCAACACGGAGCAAAACGAAAAAACACAAAAAAAAACTAATTATAGTTGCACATTACACTTACCAGATCGACACTCCACAACTGCAAAACAACTTTCTCCTTTTAGACTTGTTGGCTGCTCACCAACTCAAAATCAAGAATGATGGGTTAAACGAGGAAGGAAGTCTTGGTGGTCGAGCTTATGGTTATGGTGGTAGGCTGTTGCGTTCGACAATGGGCTGTTGCATTCAATGAATCGGCAATGGGATTAGTGAACTGAGCGAGAGGCCAAGAGCAATGGCACAAATGAGGCAAGGAGAGGAGCTCGATTGTTGATTCACATTAGGGTAAGAACTCAGAGACGGAGAGAGCAAGAAAGTCATGTTCGCCTGTTCAGTGTTCCCCTGGCCCTGTTTTGGTTTCTTCCATTTATAGAGATTGAGACAAGGAGTTGGGTTAGAGTCGTTGGACTTGGTGACTTGCACCATATTTTCGGCTTGAACAACTAAACAAGGAGGGACAAACTATGGTCTATGGGTAGCATCGTAGCAGTAGAAGCCCAAAACACGAAAATAAATTTTGGTTAATTCGGTTACCGAATTAACTGACCATTTACCGAATTAACTGACCATTCCAACCGAATCGATTTTAAAAAATTCGGTTTTAATAGAAACCGAACTGAAAAATTGAAAAAATCAAACCAAAAAACTGAATCAATTCGATTTTTCAGTTTTTTCAATTCCGGTCAAATAGAACACACCCCTAGGCAATGTTTTAAAAAAGGGGACCGGACCGGATGATTCAACTGCGAACTGTCATCCTCCATGGTCCGTGATTCGGTCCAAATGCATCAAGGTCAAAACCGGTCAAAAATCGTCAAGAATCGGTAAAATTGGGGAAAACAGTGAACCAATAAACTGTTTCAGCAAACAAAAGTGCAAAGAGAATGCAAGAAAAAAAATTGAGGTAGAACAAATCATGTCAAGAAGAGATTGCGTGGGACTGAAAAATCCTAAAATACCACTTCCTTTAGTGTTCCTCTTATTTCTGGTGTAGCATGACACGAGCTTTTGTTGTCTGTGCTTGCAAAATAACCTCTAAAATCAAGAGATGTAGTAGTTATACGAGAACAATAATGTTAAGAGAAAGATTAGAGAAAAAGCAAGGGAAAAGGGATGGAAGTTGAGGCAAAAGGGAAGGAAGATTCCTTTTCCCCACACTTGACAAAGCGGGTTTGGGGTATTGGCCATAACGTAAAGTCTTGAAATTTAAAGTCTTTAGAATAGCAAAGTAGATGAACCTTCTACTTGCTAAAGCTTCCACATTAAGCATTATGAAAAGGAAGCTTGTTCCTACTAAGGCAAATGGTCTAAAGGGTTTATACAATGAAATGTAACCACATAAATCCCATTTCTTATGAGAACTAAGAAGAGTTAGGAGCCATACCTCAATGATTGGCTTGAAGTAGTTGGATTAACACAAAAATTGCCCCAAAGAAGCAACAATATCTTGAGCCATAGTAGCCACAGTGTTGCCCGAGTCCACAATCCTTCTTAAAATTGCTAACACAAAAATCTATTTTGGTCTTTGAACTTTATTGACTCGGATATTTTGTCTCTTTCAAGTTAAAATGAATTTATTCGGGCCTTGAATTATGAAAATTATGCCATGTTACTCTTTCAACCAGGGCAGTTTGCTTGTTTGACATGAGACATGAACAGGTTAGTAAATAAAGGGCTACATCAAAATTCTAGGGAGTAAAGTAAGTGAGTATAAAATCCAGGTGACCAAAATGCATTCAGGAATTTCTGTTAAGGACAAAACATTGATTTCCGAATGAAGATGAAAGGAAAAAGACGGCAAGGAAGAGCAGGGAGGGGTAAACGTTTTTTTTTTATTTTTTTAAATGAGATATGATACTCTTTTAAACATAATATAAACTATATTTAGTAACTTTGGTTTGGCTATATATGTAATGCATGCATGCATATGGATATATTTTTGTATCAATATCGTAAGTGTAATAACATTTATTTTCGTTATTAAAATTCAGAAATCATTCTCTACAAAATAGATAATGTATAATCTTAAGTGTGTTCAAATGTTTTCTTTTGTTAGATATACAAAACATACTTATTTCGACTCGGCAAACAATAAAAAAAACTAACGCCTTTCTGCGCTTTAACACAGAACCTGAATGTAGGAGTAACTTTTAGCACTCAAAATGCAAGAAGAATCAAGAATGTCGGAGTGGCTTGTTTTTTTTTTTTTTTTTTTCTGTATAAGAAAACAAACAATAAAATGTGGCTTGTTCATGAGAGGGCTACAACAAGACCCAACGTATGTGGATTCTAACTTCGGCCCAAAGGAAACGTTTCACCTTCCTGGGACCTGGCCTCCTCAAATAGACCAGCAATTAGAGGGCAAATGCCGAAACAAATCCAGAATTCTTCATTGTCGTTCTATCTTTCTTCCCGAAAACCGGAGCCTCCCCGAGGCGTCTCCTATTTTCTGGAAATCCCCAATTTTCCTTCTCTCGAATCTATTACTTTGATGGGCAAGATGAGTGGTTCAGAGACCAAGTTCTTGCAAGAGCTGATATTGTACGCTGCTAGCGCTGCCCTCAGTTGCCTCGTCCTCTTTGCGGGTCTGCGACACCTCGACCCCAATCGAGACGCCGCCAAGAAAGCCCTCGAACACAAGAAGGAAATCGCCAAGCGTCTAGGTCGCCCTCTTGTTCAGACCACACCCTACGAGGTTTTATTTATTTTTTTCTTCTCTTCTCCTTTTTCCCTTTTAATTTTTCCGTAATCAGCTCCCTTTTTCGATTGTGGATTCATTAGTTGCTGCATGCATCAAGTTCTTTGTTTTTTCCTCCAATACTTTTGGGTTTCTTACTTCGCGATTCATCTGTTTATTTGTTTATCTGGTAACAAGTATTTTTGGCTTCTGGCGTTGGTATGGAATTGCATTATTGATTGTATTCTCTCAATTAGGGTCTGATTTGAATTTGCAACTAGATGTGAACTTTGAGAACTGTGAGCTGTAAAGATAATTTTTTTCCCTTTTCGTTCTCGGTAACTTGCTGTAATTCTAATGGAATATAATTCGAAATTTAGTTCTGTTTGTGTGGGAGTTAAGCTGCGTTGTCTTTTTACTGTCAAACAGGATGTGATAGCCTGTGATGTTATAAATCCTGATCACATTGATGTGGAGTTTGACTCTATTGGAGGGTTGGAATCCATCAAACAATCCTTGTATGAATTGGTTATTCTACCATTAAGGAGACCTGAACTTTTTTCTCACGGAAAGCTTCTCGGCCCGCAGAAAGGGGTGTTGTTGTATGGACCACCTGGTACAGGAAAGACCATGCTCGCCAAAGCTATTGCCAAAGAATCTGGAGCTGTTTTTATAAATGTGAGGGTGTCTAGTTTAATGAGCAAATGGTTCGGTGATGCACAGAAACTCGGTATTTGTAGCTCTTTCTCCCTGTTCATTTAAAATGTTCAGTTGATTCCTGTTAGAGTGATTCTTCTTTTATAGAGGGAGAGAGAGACCCTGTAAGAATAGTACGAAATTGATCTAATCATGCTGGCTATTTAGTTACAGAGGTGATATGAGTCATTGGTTAGATTTTTCCTTTATTTTTGCCAAAAAGATGATAATTATTGGTTCAATAAGATCAGGTCTTATTTGTTGAATGTTCGTTGATGACAGTTTAGAGTTATGTTTCTTTCACCTCTGATTGTATTTCTTGTTGGGATGATGCAGTTGCTGCTGTATTTAGCTTAGCCTACAAACTCCAGCCTGCGATTATATTCATTGACGAAGTTGATAGCTTCTTGGGCCAGCGCCGGAATACAGATCATGAAGCAATGGCAAATATGAAGACTGAGTTCATGGCTTTATGGGATGGTTTCACCACCGACCGTGAGTTTTTACCATACCTAGATATATATATATAAACACGACCTTTAGTTGATGTTTCACAAGTGCCCTTATTTTTCCTTATATTATAATTGATGTTTCCTCTTTAAATGCTACTTCGTCCATCCCCATTCTTTGCAACATTTCCATATTTATTAAATTACTCTATTACACTTCAAACTATCATTCAATATTCATTTTTTTCATCATTCTTGATTTACATGCAAAAGTGAAAGGAAAAAGTGGAAACAATACAAAAATTTTCTTCTTTTTTAATCCCTGTGCCAAATTCAAATGTTTTAAAAAAATTAAGGCAGGGAGTTTATGCTATTATTGATGTGAGACTGGAGATTGAACTTGATTACTTTTGCATTGTGTAACAGAGAATGCTCGAGTCATGGTACTTGCTGCAACAAACCGTCCATCCGAACTTGATGAAGCGATATTGAGACGGCTTCCTCAAGCCTTTGAGATTGGCATGCCTGATCGCAAAGAAAGGGCTGCCATACTCAAGGTTACTTTGAGGGGAGAAAAAGTTGAGGAGAACATTGATTATGATCGTGTTGCCAGTTTGTGTGAGGGATATACGGGATCAGATATTCTTGAACTTTGCAAAAAAGCAGCGTACTTTCCAATTAGAGAACTTCTAGACGAGGAGAAGAAGGGGAAGAACTATGGCGTAAGTAGAGATGCATTTCATTTTTGTTTGTGTTACTGAGAAGATGCATCCGAGGGAAAAATATGGTGTTTGTAGCTAGTTGGTTTTGAATGTTAGGATCTCTTCTCATCTTTTTCCATAACGGATATGTTCAGGAGCCGAGGCCATTATCACAAGCCGATTTGGAGAAAATTCTTGTAACATCAAAGAAGACTGGTGTTGCCGCAAATGAATATGGCAATTTAAGTTCATGGTCGATTCAGAGGGATTCGGATGAATATCCAGTTCAAGCTGTGATCAACGAAGTGTCTAGGCTTGTAGTTTCCCAACTTGTTAACCTTCAATCAGAGTCCCGTGATCGTGAGCAGTAGGATTCTTTCTTCAATTTTGTTGATCATTATTGTTCTATAAGATTGTGCAAGCAAGGAGTAGGGATAATGTACCGTCCCTATGTTATCTGT
The DNA here is from genome assembly GCA_039654915.1 of Aquilaria yunnanensis. Classification (NCBI taxonomy): domain Eukaryota; kingdom Viridiplantae; phylum Streptophyta; class Magnoliopsida; order Malvales; family Thymelaeaceae; genus Aquilaria; species Aquilaria yunnanensis. The sequence goes on along the minus strand of CM077596.1, from coordinate 68,860,846 downwards.
ATACAATAAACATGGGGTAATTACTTGAGCTCGCTATTTATGCTCTCTTCATTGCTGTTACCATTGATAACCTTTTCTTTTCAGTTAATTTTAAGATCTAAATATTGAATTGTTTGGAATGACATCTTTCAGTTCTCTTATCTTTTGTTTATTCAAGAGGTAAAATTCAAATTTAGTCATCAAACTTCAAGGTTTGTTCTAATATAGTTTTTTAACTCAAAAAGTGACTATTAAAGTCCGCTAACTTAACTAGGGTGTCTTATTTTAGTATCTACCGTCAGTTTTGTCGTTAGTTTAAATGAAAATTGCTTATGTGACACGCCAACTGCCATATGGTATCTTCTTTTAGGAAAATAAGTGACAAAACTAAAAAGATAATAGATATCAGGGTAGAATTGACATAAATAAATAATTTAAAGGACCTAAAACATTATTAACCTAGTGCAACTCTGACAGCAGATGTGGTACGGCAATTCGGCGGCGTTGGTGTCCGAATTTGCTGGGCAAAACAGAGGTCGATGGCTCAAAATTAAGAGGGAGAAGAAAGGGAAATATGGACGAGGAAAAGGGGGAAATTAGGGATGGGGAAGAGGGAGAAATAGAGACGAGGAGAGGAATAGATGGGAAAAGGAGAAATTGAAGAGATACTAAGGGGAATGGGAGAAATTAGTAACCGTGGGGGGGGGGGGGAAGAAATCGGTGCCAGTGGCGAGATGGCGGTGGTGGGAGTTGGCAGCGGCGAGATGGTGGTGGGCTCAGCAAATGGTGATGGTGAAGAGATGAGAAGAGGATGAAATTTGAACTAATCATATTTTAAGTCTTAAAAACATATTTGCTTGCCTTTGTCAATTCTACCCGAATTTTTTTTTTCAGTCTTATCACTTATTTTCATAAAAGAGGAAGCCACGTGCTAGTTGGCGTGCCATGTAAACAATATGGAGTGCCACATAAGCAATTTTCGTTTAAATTAATGCCTGAACTGACGGTAGGGACCAAAATATGACACATGGGTTAAGTTAGAAAACTTTAATAGTCACATTTTGAGTCAACGGACCACATTAGGACAATCCTTAAAGTTATGGGACGAAATTTTGATTTTATGAGTTAAGCGGAACCAAAGGGATAATGACAATTTTCCTCCTAAAATTTAGGTGAAATTACATTTTACTCCTTCTATTTTAAAAATATACACTCTATAATCTATTTTTTTAATATAGTTCGATAGTAACTTTTGAAATCTTAATTTAGACATTACAGTAGTTATCTTCCAGTAATTTCAATTTGTATGACATTTTTTTTAGTTAATGAATATTTTAAATTATCAGTTTTTTCTTTCTGTGTTTCTTTCAATTTTTAAAACAATTTTTTTGAATGTCAATTAACTATTAAAAAAAACTCTCCAAAATGAAATTGCTTGAAGATAACAACCGTATAGTTTAAATTAAGATTTTAGAAGTTACTATTGGATTGTATTAAAAAGACAGGAGAAAAAGTGTATATTTTTTAAATAAGAGGATGCAAAGTGTAATTTATCTAAACCTCAAAGGGTAAATTGTAATTAACCCGAAAACAAATGTTGACTCGTGGTTGTGATGTGGTGCTCTTAAAGTCGTTTTGAGCGTATATAAGTTTGAGTTATGTGCAAATGTAAATTTGTGATGTGAAACCTCCAATATAGCAAAAAGGCTCAAATATGGGGTAAAATTTAAGTTTGGTCTCTTAACTATTAAGTTTGTGTTAAAATAGTCTCTTAATTCTAAAAGTGCCTATTGGAGTCTCTTAACTTATTTATCGTGTCCTATTTTAGTTCCTACCATCAATTCAAGCGTTAGTTTGGACGTAATTTGCTTACATGGCACACACTGTCACGTGGCTTCCTTTTAACTAGAAATGGATGACTATATTATACAGATATGAAAGTGTAGATCCGAAATAACAAGTAACAATCTTTGGGACCTAAAACACAAATAACCCAAACCTATCATCTTCCCCAATTCTAAAAACAGATCCGATCGGCCTTCTCCTCCACCTTTGGTGTGATAACACTTCTCCTCCGCCAGAGCAGCCCAGCCATCGTCAATAGTCCATAGCCCACTCTCCTGACTCGCATCGTTGCTCGAAATACACCTTTGCTTCTGTCGACGAACACATTTAAAGCTATATAATGGTGAACTCGTACAACCGAGCTTCAGTTTCATGATAGAATCGCCCACAATGCTCGCGACGCCAACTACACTCCGTAGAATGACTTTCTACGTCAAACGCCAATCCCACGTACGCTTGCTGAAGGCTATTGGCTGGGGGCTGCATTGAACGGAAAGAATCACAGCGGTCGACAAAGACATTGGTTTCGTGGGACAGAGGTGAAGAGAATTGGAGATGGTGGCTGCTGCGCTCGTTGAGGGACAAGGTTTGTGGGAGAGAGACAGAGATAACTGGAGGAGGAAATTGAAGACGGAAATATTCTCTTTCGCTTGAATCGTCACATGAAATCTTCTCCGCCACTCAAATTGCCTGGTTGAATTTTCTCCTATTCTCGAATCACTGGCTAAAATTGAAGGCCGCTCAAATCCTTAGCCCTCCAATGCGCTCGCCAACAATCCCTAGCCCTGCCGCTCCCAATTGACCTGATCTCGGTGATAGTGAGGTGGTGGTGGCGGCGCTCATTACGAGGAGAAGATTGGCCGCGACCGGCAGCGGTTGTCCGACTGTTATTATTAGTTTAGGATTGCAATCGGGGAAGATTGGGTTATTAATCTTTTAAGTATCTAAAATTATATTTTTTTTGTTAATTTGAGCCTAAGATCTATTATTCTTTTTGTATTGTTACTTATTGTCTTGCCATGTGACATATGGGACTCAATAGGGGGATATTAAATGCCATGTATGCCTTTTCCGTTAGAAATAATGCCAAAATTAATAGATAGACTCAAATTGAACACATTGTTTGAGTTAAGGGACCTTAATAGTTACTTTTAGATGTTGAGAACTGCTTTAGGACAAATCAAATAGTTAAGGGACTAAATTTAAATTTTACTCTAAAATTGAGTGTCCCGTACTGTTCATTCATTTGGATTGAAGACAATAATGTAATGCTAAACTAGAAAGATATACATCATATTGCTACAAACATTTTTTGTATAATGTTCTCTTACTTTTGTAGCTATAGAATTATTTTTATTTTTAAAAGGTAAATTTTTAGATTTGGATGAATTTACAATTTGTTCAATTTAGTTCCCAACAAGCTTTACACAATTGACAATAGTGATAAAAAAAATTGACAATAGTAATGAACAGAATGGTTTTATATTTATATTAATGAGAAATTGATAATTTAAATTGCTTGCTTAACACAATTGACAATAATGATAAAAAGAAATGTTTTAATTTATATTAAAGAAAAAATGACCACTTAAACTGTTTACTTAATTGCCAAATGGGTAAATTACAAAAGTCTATTGTGGTTTGATCTAACCTACATTTTGCATCCTATATTTTTAAAAACTTGCAGTTTACCTCTATTTCTTTTATAATGTCCGAAAATAACTTCTGAAATCTTAAATTAAACTATCTGATAAGTGATAATCATGCTCCAGTAATTTCAAGTTTTTTGATATTTTTTTCATAATTAATCGACCTTTAAAAAATACTGATATTCATTATAGGAAGAAAAATATATTTACAGAAAGGAAAAACTGATAATTTAAAATATCTATTAATTATAAAAAAATTATTGAAGAGACTGATTTTATTGAAAGATAACTATCTTACAGTTTAAATTATAGTTTTAGCAGTTGTTATCGAACAGTATAAAAGAACCAAGGGCAAACTGTAGGTTAGGATAAACCTCAGGGGTAATTGTAACTTTCCCTTGCCAAATTCAAGGTCTCAAATCTCATACCAAATGGTGTATCTTTGTTAACAGTATTGTACAGTGTCGGTACCTTATCGTAATATCTCGGATGTACATATTTAAATAATTTAGACATGTATGCATATATGAAAATAAAAAAATACATATAACTATAACATATCAATACATATAATATGCCAAAAATTGTGATTGTAAGAGTATAAAGTGTAGATTATATGTAAGTAAATCAATTAGGAGTTTTTGTTAGATGAATATTCCACTATATATATATATATTAAAATCATAATTTTTAAGATATGAAAAAAAATAAATGTACAAGTTTTCTTTCAAATATTAATAAATTTTTAGTTATAAAATTAATCAATTATACATACTTATAATATATCTAAAAATATCAAAAATTGAAAAAAAAAAATTTCTTTGGTTGGTACCGAGACTGGCCGATATATTTGGTATTGGCCAGTATACACTTGTACAGAAGATAACTTTTATCTCAATTATCCCACACCGTTTTTAGGCCAGTGATGATATATACTAATTGCATCGATTAATACAGTATGAATTTTAAAACCATGATGAAATTATTATTGGAGAGTTTAACTTCGCTGGGAAGCGGGTATTTTTGAAGAAAAGGGGGTGGAGTGTATTTTTACGCAAACCTTAATGTTAATGGGTTTTGAAATCTTTCCCAAAAATAAAGGATTTGGAAGAAATATAAATAAAAAAAATCAAGTCTTGATCGGAATGGCCTATGGCCCCGACTGGGATGGTGATGAAGTAAATAACTAAAACGCCGAGGGCATGAAAAGCTCACACGAAACGAAACCTCCGTCTCCCCCCCCTCTCTGCCTCTGGCGAACGCCGCGAACCCTGAACCTTTGACCTGGAGTATCGAGTTTGGAGACAGACGAGTTCGTAAGCTCAAAGCCATCTATCTAGCGGGTCAAGCTCAGACTCGGCACTTCACTTCTCTCTCCCTCCTCGTGATCGACGCCCCTCGTCTGCTTTACGGAGGAACTCTTCTGCTATGGTAACTTCTTCAAATTTTCCTTCTTTATGTGTTCCTGATCGGACCCTCTAATGCGATTTCGTCTTTCATGTTGTTCCCAGAATTTCCTGATCGGAGCGTTTAAGCCCGCGTGTAATATCTCGATCACGTTTTCTGACGGGAAGACTCGCAAGCAGGTAGCGCCATTGATCCAATTCATGATCATGGCTAGCGTAGGATCCATTAGCTGAGTTTTTGCCTATATTTTTTGTGGGAATTTATTAAATTTCGTTCATTTGAGGGGCAATTGTGATCTGTAAGCTGAATTCGATTTCACTGAGTTTGATGCTAGGTCCCTTTGAAGAAGGAAAATGGGCACTCGGTTTTGGTGCCACTCTTCCAAAGTCAGGAAAATATTTCTGGGACGGTAATTCTATTTTCATCCTTCCAACAACTGCGATGGGCTTTATGGGTTTTTCTCTTAGCTTAACTTAGAGATGTTTCTTTCTGTTTTGCGTTCAGATCTCAGTTGAACCAGTTCAAGGGAAGAAAATTGAGCACAATGGTGTGAAAGTTGAACTTCTCGGCCAGATAGGTGTGTGCACCTTAAGCTATCTTTCTGTCAGCATTATTTTGGATAACATTTTTTGGATCATGGACCTCGTTGGTAATGACCACAAGCTCTAGTCTTTAGCCTAAGGCTTTGGTTGGTGGAATTATGAATATTGGTCTACTGATACTTGATCTCTTTTCGATCATTGACTGTTGGTTCTTTCCATTAAGAGTGTTAAACCTGTTAGGACAATGACATTATTGATTTTATTGAAACTTGCAATCTTCTTGCATATTTTCACTTGAAAAATGACTGACGGCATATGTTCAGCCAGTGACCTAAATTCTGATTTCGTTTATTTATTTCTAACACTGTCACCAAAGGACTTCTGATCACCATATATTTTGATTGTTACTAGTTTGTGGTAAATTCTGCTGGTGTGCTTGTATTTCTCCTGCCAACAGAACCGACTCTTTGATTGCTTTCCTTTCACCTTGAACTTCTTGTCATCTCACTGAATTGGACTTGTTGGCTCATGCTGTTACAAGGTGGTTTTAAAAGAAAAAGATGTTTTATCTCCTTACTGAATGGGAATTTATTTTAATTTCGTTTTTGTTTCAGAGATGTACTTTGATAGAGGCAACTTTTATGACTTCACTTCACTTGGTGAGTAGCCTCTCTCTTCTCTCACTCATTCGCCTCCTTTTGTTGATTTTTTTTTTCCATTTTGTTTCCCATCTTGGTGATCTTGTTCTGTCTAATATGATTACCTTTGTACTAATATTAATCATGGGTGAGGGAATGTGATAAAGTTAGAATCCTTATATATGCCGTGTAATGTAATACCTCATTTGGCATTTATTTCTATCTTGCAGTGCGTGAATTGGATGTTCCTGGAGAAATTTATGAACGGAAAACATATCCATTTGAGTTTTCAACAGTGGAAATGCCATATGAAACATATAATGGAGTTAACGTACGGCTCAGGTATGTTATAATGCAGCCAACATTCATGTTTGTTGTGGTCAAGATGATTGGAAAGCTTTCTCTATAAAAGTTGTTTCAGCTGCTGGCGTTGATCATAGATCATAGCTGACCATTTTTAATTAAGTTTGCCTTTGAGCTATGAGTTAGAAGAGCCAAATTTCCTACTAATTTGAGTTAGCCATGTCTCGATTTTTCTAAGTTACATATTTGATCATGCAAGGACTATTCTATTGGTTCTCTTGTTGCGTAGGAATACTAAGGCATTGTTCATTAAAGATTTTACTGGTGGAGAGTTTTTTTAATTCCTCCATGTGCATTCCTTCAAAGCTAAATGTTAATTTTTTATCCTCATGGGGTTGACAAACTGATCTCACCAGCAAGGTGTAAGTGATAACTTCAGGCTTCTTGTGATATAATATGACATTCCAATTGAATTATAGAATGTTAAAGTGTCTAGCTGCTGGATTTGTTTGCTTCACAACAAGCTAATTACAGAGTTCCAGTAGGAAAAGTTTTTATTTTCCATAGACAAAAGGGAAGTAAAGATAATACTACTTCCTTCGTCTCAAAGTGTTTGTCATGTTTACCTATTTATACAAGTTCTTTGAAATTTTGCCTTTCCCTCTTCAGTAGCTCATATATGTGATAAGGGTATTGGTTTTTAAGCTCCCCAGTTGAACGAAACTTGCTTATGAGATGTGCATTATTAGGCATATTCTTGGATTTTTTCATCCAAAATCAGTACGGTCATGTTTGAATTTTCAGAATGATTAAAAAGCATCTGTGTTATTTGTTGATGCTGATTTTGAAAAAGAATACATAATATTCTTATGAGCCTCAACATTCATAATTTTTACCAAAAAAAAAATAAGCAGTTGTGGGACGGAGTAATAATGATAGGCATCGTTCAGCCATATTTTTGTTTCACTTGTCTTAGGTATGTTCTGAAAGTGACAATCAGTCGTGGGTACGGTGGAAGCATAATAGAGTACCAGGACTTTGTGGTGAGTATTCTATAATTGATATTCTTTAGCTCTTTCTGTCTGATCTTCTCGTGTTCCTTCAATTATGGAAGCACACATTTCCCCCGTGGCACTTTGTTGCATGTGCCTTACGGTATGCAGATCCTGTCCTCTCTGCTTCTTGTGGTGGAGGTGAATGTCTGCAAGAAACTGTTGCATGAACATAACTGATTGGACTGTTGGAAGTGCAGCACAATGAGTTTCTTGCACCTAGTGTTAAACATTTTTCCCCTCGCACAGGAGATTATTTATTGTCATGCTTTTGTGTATCAGGTTCGTAACTATTCTCCGCAACCATCAATCAACAATAGCATCAAGGTGAGCGGAATGAGAAAAGGAAACAAAATGCTTTAAGCTCTGGATTAGATTTACAGTATCATTTAGCTTCACTTGGCTCTCACTTTATGTTGCATAATGCCACATATGCTTCTGAATTCTGATTGCACCAAATTATGTAATTATCTTGATGTGACTTGTAGATGGAAGTTGGGATTGAAGATTGCCTGCATATTGAGTTTGAGTACAATAAAAGCAAGTAAGTGGTTACAGTGTCTTTTTGGTTAGGCAGGTTCTGGGTTAGGTAACAGTATGGGCTTTCTGGTGATTTGGTTTGGAGTTGGTCTTGCTGATTTCTGGCTTGCCTCAATGATCGTCCAGTCTTTCTTGTTTCTTTGACCAGCAACCTTAACATTGAAATTATTACTTATGGAATTTAAAATTGCAGGTATCATCTTAAAGATGTTATTATTGGCAAGATATATTTTCTTCTTGTAAGGATCAAGATTAAAAATATGGACCTGGAGATTAGGCGCCGAGAATCAACTGGTTCAGGAAGTAATACTCATGTCGAGACTGAAACACTAGCTAAATTTGAGTTGATGGATGGTGCTCCTGTAAGAGGTGCGTTAGTACTTGTTAACACATGCTCGTTGCATATTTGAACCCAAGGAGCTCTTCCTAAGTTTTCATATCAGGCTTTACCTGATTGTCTTTTACATTAGTGGCTGATAACTCTTTGTCACAGGTGAGTCTATTCCGATCAGGCTGTTCCTAAGTCCCTATGAGCTAACACCAACCCATCGCAACATCAACAACAAATTCAGCGTGAAATACTACTTGAATTTAGTCCTAGTCGATGAAGAAGACAGGAGATACTTCAAGCAACAAGAAATCACAATATACAGGCTGCAGGAAGAGTCATGATTAACTCGGTGCCATTAAGAAGTAGAGCAGAAGCCTTTGTTGCTGCTTGTAAAGCTTTCAAGTTTACAATTGAATCAGGGGAGGGGCTATGTGCCCGTATCAGTGTTCTGTTAAAAGGCTCTGATTGCTTGGCTTTTGTATACCTCAACTGCGACCTTATTTTATTTTGTTTTATGTTTATTCTTTTCGTTTTCAGATGGACTTGAAATGTGTCGTCATTGTGTACAATGGTGTTGTGGGTTCTTTCTAGTACAATGATGAGAATGAGATAGATAGGGCTGTTATCACTTATTTGTTAGTATTATATTTCTTGGACTTGCATGTTCTAAATTCCTGTCCTTTTTATCTTTCGAAGATGGGAAAGTTACAAAAACCCTTGAGATTTGGCTTAATCTATAGTTGCTTTTCTCTATTTTAGAAAATCTGTACTATTAGCTAAAGTCGCTGCCATGTAAATTAGTAAAAGGTTATGGAAGCCGAATAAGATTTACAAATTGTGCAAATTAACCACAATATTAATTTCATGTTATCTCCAATCAATTTTCTAAATATATAATATATTTTTAATAAGTTTTATATTTTTAAATAATTTCTATCTTTATAAATTTACTAATAATTTCTAGATCTATAATATATTTTCATATTTATAAACCAATAGTTTATGCTTGTGATTAATATTAATATTTACTTATTTAACATTTTATTCATTTTTCAATTAGTTCAAATATAGAAGTATTATCTTTTAGGGCAACTATATTTTAACTAATTTTATTTTATTTTAAAAACTGATTTTCACTAAATGAAAGAAATCCACACATTCTACAATTTTTCAGCAACACTTAATATAAATAACATATTAATTAAGCACATCATTAATTATATATCATTATATCATTAACTAAGTACATTTTTTAGCCAAATGGAAATTAATGTTTTTGTAACTTTTTAGCCTACACATTGAAAAAATTAATAAGTTATACTTACTTTTTTGTAAAAAAAATTAAAAGTAAAAAAATTTTAATATATAATTAATTCAATAAATGTGAAATTTTACTTCAACAAAAAAAATAAATAAATAAATGTGAAGCTTAGTTGTACATTCAATGAATGATTGCGCATTTATTATTTTTTTAGTTACTATTTAGTTATGTATTCAATAAGTTTGAGACTTTTATTCCCAATGGAAGGAAGACCTCAAGTAGGTCTTCAATTCAAGCTATAAATTGTATTATCAAGAAGCCATTATTAGCCTTTTGGGTATAAGATTGAAATGTTAGATGAAAATTCATGGTGGATATTTATTTTTCTAGAGGATAAAAAAGTTTTCCAAAATTAAATACGTGTTTGTACATAAGAAAGTCATTCATGTAGCAAATTGGGACCCATCATGAGGGTAGCAAGTGCTACATAGGCAAATTTTGTCAAAAATAATGTCCAAATTGATGGTCAAGATCAACATAGGACACGTTGATGAGTTGGAAACCAAGTTTATGGTTCAAACTAGAGAGTTGCTTGAGATCTTTCACATGGAATAAAAACCTTGAACTTATTAAACACACAACTAAATGGTAATGAAAAGAATTATACGTGCGTAATACATTTATTGAATGCACAACTAAATTTCATATTTACTGAAGTAATATATTTTAAGAATTTTTTACTTTCATTTTTTTTGTAAAAGATAAGTATAATTTATTATTTTTCTCATTGGGTAGGCTAAAAGGTTACAAAACATTAATTACCATTTGGCTAAAAGATATACATCATTAATGATATAATGGTATGAATTAATGACATGCTTAATTAATATATTATTTATGCTATGCAATGCTAAAAATTGTAGAATGTGTAGATTTATTTCATATGGTGAAAATTAGTTTTTAAAATAAAATGAGATTAACTAAAATATATTTGTCTAAAAAGATGATACTTCTCTATTTGAACTAATTGGAAAGTGAATAAAATGTTGGAAAAATAAATATTAATATTAATCACAAACATAAACTATTAATTTATAAAGTTAGAAATATATTATGGATCTAGTAATTATTAGTAAATTTATAAAGATAGAAATTGTTTAGAAATATAAAATTTATTAAAAATATAGTATATATTTAGAGAAAATTGATTGGAGTTAGCATGAAATGAATATTGTAGTTGATTTGCACAATTTACAAATCTTATTGGTCAGGGCTAATTTGTTCTGATTTAATTAAATTTAATCAGATTAATGAGCTTCCATTAAAGCCGGATCGGGTCGGGTTTATCGCGGGTCATTCGAGTATGTTCTGAAAAGGTCCTAATTGTGGCCGTAATTACACCCTTATGCCATCATAGTAAAGAAGCCTCTTGAGTTGCTTTTGTTGTAGTCGCCCATATATGCCCAAGACTCCTTCTCTTTTTCCCTCTAGCAATCGCACAATTGGTTCGCCGTAGATTAGCTGACGACCATCGAGATAGCATACGAAACCTACAAGATGATGGAGGCAACCATGGACGTGAACCAGGAGCTGGGGGACTTTTGGATGGGAAAGTGATAAGGTGGGGGGGGGGGGGGAGAATCATTCGGAAGTTCAATGCTTAGGCGGAGACGACGAACGGAGGGAAATCAACTTTTGGGAGTGTTGTCCGACTGCACTGCCCTTGCTAAATGGACCCCATAACAGAACAAATGAAGGGTGGTTAGACGGCTAAGCTCATCGGAATAAGAGGAGGATGAGGTTAACGGTGGATGGGCCGAATGGGGGGGCTTACCTTTGTAGGACCGCGACGGAGATGACGCCAGATGAATGCAGCAAGAGAAAAGGTTAGATCCGGTGTGGGGTGGGGCCGTGGGGGAGCTGAATCTCCACCAGCTACAGTGCGCGAGGAGGATAGGGAGCTCAAGAAAGGGAAGCTCGTAGATAGGAACAAGAGTAGCTGGGATGTGGCTATATGAAGCAAACCAGATGGGGAAATTAATTGGGCATGGCAATTGCCGTAATTTTGACAAAGCCCAACCCTACTCTCACTTGCTTCACTAATCCCTCTTTTGACCGGAACAAAAAATTTGATCAATTAATTAGATCAATTGGAGACTAATTGACCCATGGCATTTGGCAAATTTGTATGACGGCGAATTTGACTGATGTGTTTATTCTAGGGGGCAAAGTGTAAGACTTTTAAAATAGAGAGGGGTAACTGTAGGTTAAGCCAAATATCAGGGAGATTATTGTAACTTTCCCTTCAAAGATATATTACTTGTACAAGAAATTCTATAAATATCCTATTAGTAAATGGCGTGTAAACTGTTTGTTGGCAAGTGATTTTTCATTTTTAATCATTATTCGTCACCTTGTGTAGTAAAGGACATTTTACATGTATGTATCATTTTTTTTTTGTTTGAAAGACTCCTTTTCCTATCATGAGAAATAATGCTTCTAGCTAGAGAGGAAATTTGGTTTTTCCGTTTTTTTAATCATCTATAAAAATATATAAGAAATGAGTATTACCATAATAAAAGAAGGGAAAATATCTGTTTTTTCAGACTTGAAAATTCACTGAACTAATATAATTGAAATTTTTTGGGGAATTAGCTGAGGCTGGTTTGAACCTTTAACAGGCCGCGGTGACGTTTTTTTGTCTATTTTGGTAACTTGATTAATGCTGACACAAATACCTGGGCTTCGGCCTGATTATTTAGTAGGCCATAATCCGGACAAGAGGCCCAATTATAGGAAACCAGATCAGAACCCAATTTAAACGATCAGCGGAGTGCCGACCTGGAAGTGGAGGAGGGGTGGCAGAGACAGCAAAGGCGAAGATGAAAGTGGTGCGAGGGCCAGGGCAGAAGCTCTTAATCACCCTGACCCATGTTCTGATCAGTAGTTTTCAAATGAACATGTATAGGCCTTTTTCGGTCTCCGCTTCAAAGATAGTGGGCACTCATAACGGCAGCTTCCACTGTGACGAAGCTCTCGCCTGCTTCATCCATCGCCAAATCCATATGCTCGCCGCCGCCAAGGTCATCCGCAACGGAGACCATCAGGTGCCTCTCTCGTTGTCTTTCTCTCTCTCTCTCTCTCTCTCTCTCGGCGATCAAGCGTTGTTCATATGTTGTATTTGAAGTTGCTGGAGGCGGTTGATGTGGTAGTCGATGTTGGTGGAGTGTACGACCCGACCCGGGACCGTTTTGATCACCATCAGAAGGGATTCGACCAAGTTTTTGGTCATGGCTTCACCACCAAACTCAGTAGCGCTGGCCTTGTCTATAAGGTAACCCAAATGCTTTGTACCTGAACTCATTCAATCCTACCTCCTCAAATTGTGCAGCGAGCAAGCAAGTGATTGGGGATTGTTTTTTGGAAATTTTATGTGGCTTAGCATTATGGAGCGGAGCTGATTTCGAGGGAGCTTCAGCTAGATCGAGGCCATCCAGATGTACACCGGTTATTTCTTGCAGTTTATAAGAACTTTATAGAGGTTGGAACTTGGAACAACTCCATTTTGTTCTCCCTGCGCTGAATCAACATTTTGCATTTTCCACACATTCTTTGCCTGCTTTCTTTGTTGTTATTCGTTATGGCAATGCTTCGACTGAAATATTGATGGCTAGCAAATACATAAAGATGCAAGTAGGGAGCTAAAGACTTTGGGAACTTCTCTTTCGCTGTTATGTTAGCTTGCAATAACTTGTAAGCTCTCAGCCTTACAAGCTATGAAAACTATTGTGTTGCTTGTGGGCAGTTGATGCTGTTGACAATGGAATCAATCAGTATGACACAGACCAACCGCCAAGATATGTGAACAATACAAGCTTGTCTGCTAGAGTTTGAAGATTAAATCTGGACTGGATGGATTCTGATCAGTCATCAGAGAGGGAGAATAAAGCTTTTCACCGTGCCATGATGCTTGCAGGTGGTGAACTTTTGGAGGTGTGATTTTCCTGGATTTTGTGGTAGGGATGGACCTTTTTGTGTCAAATTCTTTCCTGAAACAACTATTGGTTGAATGAAAGTAATTTTTTCATGATACATAGTGATAGCGGACAATGTTGAAGAGTTGTGACGGATATACAATTAACTGAACCGGCGGATAATTTAAGGAAAAAAAAAAATTCATGTTTCTGAAAGAAGTGTTTCTTTGTTACAGAGTATTCGTTTTTATGCAAAATCTTGGTTACCAGCTCGATCGATTGTGATGGAGTGTCTTGCAGCGAGAAATGATGTTGATTCTAGTGGAGAAATCATGGTGCTGACCAGATCATGCCCTGTGAGTGATTAGAATGGACCTTATGGTCCGTGGATTGGTTCAATGTTTGACATACTCATTTCTTAATGAACTTTATATTACCTTTCACACATGAGATTTCTGTTCTCCTTTCTGGAAAGAGAAACCAAAGAGAGATCTATCATCATCTAAGGAATGATGTACTTTAAATTGCTATGCAGCCGAAAGGTATCCATGCTAGCTGAGAAGAACTGAAATATAACTTGCCACTCAAGGATTGGTTTGCAGCTTAGCGCTCATCTTATAGAATGAGCATTAATTACATCCACCATGCTACATTGAAATTTTAACCACTTTTAATTGGTTTTACAGTGGAAGCTTCATATATTTGAGAGTGGAGGAAATGAAGATTGATCCTTCTGTTAAATATGTTAACTATCAGGTGCCCATTTTTCCCTGCCTTTATCTCATTATGGTTGTTTTTGTGGAGGCATTTTTCCGTTGTGGGATTTGTCATGTGTGTGTGTGTGGAGATTCTTTCAACCCAAAAGCTTTGCTCCACTAACTTACATGGCCAAGCTCCTCACAATTGTAGATGCTTGTTTGCAGGATGACAGGAGTGGAAATTGGCGACTGCAGGCAGTGGCAGTTTCACCTGATAAATTTGAGGGCCGAAAACCTCTACCAGTTCTTTGGAGGGGATTGGAAGGTGAAGAACTCTCCAATGTAGCTGGTATCCCTAGTTGTGTTTTTGTCCATATGAGTGGATTCATTGGTGGAAATAGGAGTTACTATGGTGCAATTGCAATGGCAAGGGCTGCTTTGAAAACATGAATGGTTGAACCACTGTGCAGCAGAAACTGTTACATTTGAACTTTTCCCACAATGTTGGAAACATAGATTAGCAATGTGGTCAGAATTTCCCCCAAGAGCATTAGGGCACAACTTTTAGCAGGTTGACCCAGGGATCGTGGCTTACCAGCTTAGTTGATTGCTTAAAGAACAGCTTTGTACCTGATGCTTAGACTCATTGCTGGGGAAGTTTTCTGTGGCAGGATTCCAGATGACATGGGAGAACTTTGTTTCAGCAAGAAGCTCTTTATTTGGTGAGCTATATAATGGAGTACAATATCTTTGCCTATTAGGATAGCGGCAGGCGGCAGCTGACTGGTTGAGAATGAGATCACCCTTTTGATCTTTAACGGAGTTTCTGTTCGGATGGCTGAATTGGAAATGATCGGTTCTCTTGGCAAGCCTACCCAAAACCATATCCTGGACAATGTCATACAATGTCATTATTGCCGCCCAATAATGCCGGAGAGCCCAAGCTTATTGTTGTTGAAACTTGAGAACAGCCTTGAGTTTGTTCCCTTTTAACAAAAAAAAAAAAAAACAAGAGAGAGAGAGAGAGAGAGAGAGAGAGAGAGAGAGAGATCACTGAGCCGCATTTCTGAATAGACCTTCACGTGCCTTATGTATAAGCTAAGTAAGACCCCGGATTCAAATGTTTGGTGTTTGTGCACCAGAAAGTCTCACGGTTTGGACTTAATAATATCAAATTGTGCGACTATTGCGTTGTGACCTTCTCACTCCTATTAACTACCAACCCTAAAGTCTTCAAATAAATGCTACTTTAGTTTAATGGGTTGCAGAATCTTGACTCTTACTCAATTCCTTGAAACCTCCAATCCAACCTTGCACGTTCCCTCTGTTTCCTCTTCCCCCATTACTACCTAAGCAGCCACTGAAATATGCTCCTCCACCAGTTGGCCCCTATTGCACACTACTGCTAACATCTCTGTCCCATACATCTCCATAACCGTTCTTCATTTTATGCATCATCTCTATTTTATGAACATGGATGTTTCAACCTTAAATCCCCCTGCTCGATTGCAATTGTATGCCCAATATAAGTTTTTGATTGAAATCACACATCTCGTCAAGTGATCCAATTCAAGTAATACTTCTCTTGCTTAAAAATAATAGTTCCTAAAAAATTTCATAATTTCGAAATATTTTACCTCATATCACTGCCTTTATTCTCGATTTTGATCATTATGTTTAACACGTTTGCATTTATGCTTTATGAATCGTACCTTAATAGCTCATGTGATAAATATATTGAAAGACCATGTAATAAATATATTTTAGGCCAAAATGTGTGGTTAGTCCTCCAACTTAGCAAACTCACACGAGTTAGTCCTTTATCTTTAACTCAGTGCAAGTTAGTCCTTTAACTTAGCAGATTAAGCATTTTGGTCCCTCAACTTTGCTAAATTAAGCGAGCTAGTCTTATGTGGGATGGAAAGCGTCCATGTGAGGTAACACCGTGTGGGGGGTTATCAAAAGTCCTAGTTTCACAGAATTGATAATTTCCAGATTTGGCAAGCGGAGAGCGGCAGTGAATCGGTGATGGATAAGATGGGATTGCAATGCGTGAAACCTAAGAGAGGAGAGGTGAGATAGGATTACAACACGCGAGGCCGTATGAGGGTGGTGGTGAATCAGCGAGGGGCGAGAAGTGGAGAATTGGCAAGGAGGGCGATCCGACGGAGGAGTTGGATTCAATGGAGGTGTGGAGCGAATCAAATTTTATGGAGGCGAGGAGGCGAATTGGATTCGATGAAGGAATCAGATTTGATGGAGGCGAGGAGGCAAATCAGATTTCACAGAGGTGAGGAGACGAATTAGATTCGACGAAGGAGTTGGATTCCATGGAGGCGATGAGGCAAATAGGATCCGTCTGAGGTTCGATTCGACAGAAGGGAAGAGAGACGGCGAGTTTGGTGGAGGCAGGAAAGGAAAACAGAGATGCCCCTGCCACATCAGCAAAAATTTAACACCGTATGGTCTACCATCTATTTTGGACTAACTTGCTAACTTTTTCGAAGTTAAGGGACTAACTCGCACCGAGTTAAAGATAGAGGACTAACTTGTGTGAGTTTGCCAAGTTGGAGGACCAACCACGAATTTTGGCCTATATTTTATTGTGACTTATCTAAGAAAGTAAAAGTTGAAGGGTCATTATTTTAAGTGATATAGTGTCAGATTCAATGACTAGTATCTGTCCTTTATCTTTTACTAAGTGGTATTAACGGTTTGTATTTTAACAGATTTGATTGCCAGACTTATTTTATTTATAAAAGGAAAGAAAAAATAAAAAATAAAAAATTGCCTGGGCCCCAGAACGTAAACGGCCCAGACAAATTGGTTTTGGGCGGTAGCATGGGTGGAGATCCAAATAGTGATTTTATTAATACAGCCTTCAGTCCACCGCTCTAGCTATCTCACCCACCGACACCTCGCCCGTCTATTATAAAAAACGAGACCTCTCAAATCTTGCCACGTGGCTCTGCATCAAATGAAAACGCGCTGAGCTTCTATCCTCTGAACCAGAAATCTCAGCACTCTCTCTAGTCTCACGCCCCGAACACCTGTGGCCTTGACTTTTGACCGTACGGCACCAAAGGTTGAGGCATAATCATGAAGAGCACACGCAAAGTGCGTCGCAGGGAATCATCGCCCAGTTCCTTGAGAGCGCTGTTTTTTTCGCTGCTCTAAAGAATCTCACTGTGCAAAAGCAACATTTCATTTCACATCCGCAGGCAGCAGCTTTTAAATCTCACTCTCTTCTCAAAAGTCGGAGCAGTGGGCGACGGCGATGGAGCTCTTCTACTTCATGGTGTTCGGCGGGTTGGCCGCGGTGGTCGCCGCTCTCGAGCTTAGTAAGACCAACAAGGATCGGATCAACACCTCCCCCGCTTTCAATTCCTTCAAGAACAATTACCTCGTCGTCTACTCTCTCATGATGGGTACTATTCTCTTCTCATTCTACTCTCTTCTTCGCCTTAGATCTCTTCAATGCCGAGTGCCTATTCATTCCCAATCTTGGTTTTGCGTGCCAATTATGTGGATCCAGCTGTGCATTTCCTCAATTCGGCCTTAATTGGGGCGTTTCATTGATTATTTCTTGTTTTGATAGCTTCTTCACGAAACCATATTGAAATGTTTCCCTGATTTGAGGGAGAAGCGAGGGATAGAGCTCCGATTTAGCTCGTGGGAAATGAGAAAAAGGACTTGGAATAAATGCAGTGCATAATTCTGGTCCTCTCTTCATATGAGAGTATTGATTCTAGTTTTGACTGGGGTCGAATATTGAACTGCTTGTCTATGGTGAACATGCATTGTTCGGTCTAATTTGGTGTGGATCCGACGGTGAGATCAGGAAGTGTAATATCCAAGCTTGGTTATGCTTCATATTTTACGCTCCCTATGGAATATTTATTTCCCCCTTGATGGTTTATACCGATTGCTGTTTTGATTTGATGGTTAATTGCTTAAAAATGCAATCTTGATGAATTTCACTTATTGAAGATGGTGGCTGGACCGTGGTGCGAAGTTAATCTCTTGTTTAGTTGATTATTCCTAAATCTATGATTCACGTTTTTGTTGCTTTGTCAGATTTATTTTGTTTTCTTTCTGACTTTTTTTTTTTGTCCCTATTGATCTGCACTAGCTGGAGACTGGCTACAAGGTCCTTATGTATACTATCTGTACAGCACTTATGGATTTGGGAAAGGAGAGATTGGGCAGCTTTTTATTGCTGGCTTTGGATCATCTATGTTGTTTGGAACAATTGTGGGATCTCTCGCTGACAAACAGTAAGCATTTTCTATAAACACATTTTGCCATCATATCATGGCGTTATTTCATTTTTATTTAGTTAAATTTGTTGAAAAATGGTCTGCATAGATATCACTTTTGTACTTTGATTCAGGGGCCGTAAGAGGGCATGCATTACTTATTGCATAACTTATACATTGAGCTGTATTACCAAGCATTCTCCACAATACAAAGTGTTGATGGTAGGCCGTGTTTTGGGAGGTATTGCTACTTCCCTCCTGTTTTCAGCATTTGAGTCATGGCTCGTTGCAGAACACAATAAGGTGAGGCTTGACTTCTTCGTGCTAATTTTAATTTAGAATGGGAACTTCTACATGTTATAAATTTCTTCGACATTTTTGTTTTGGCTGAGTGCAAGCCTGTGTGCCTTTAGGTTGCTTCAGATTGAATTTTATATTTAAAAGAATTGGTTCCATCCTGAAGCCATTTCACTTGCAAATGGTCTCATTTTCTATGTTTTCTGAATTGCTGCAGAGGGGCTTTGACCAGCAGTGGCTGTCATTGACATTTTCCAAGGCAATATTTCTGGGGAATGGTCTTGTCGCTATTTTGTCTGGCTTGTTTGGTAATCTACTTGTTGACACCTTCTCTCTTGGACCTGTGGCCCCATTTGACGCTGCTGCATGCTTCCTTGCTATTGGTATGGCTATTATCATGTCGTCATGGACCGAGAATTATGGAGACCCTTCAGAAAGCAAGGATCTTCTCTCTCAGTTCAGGGGTGCTGCTGTTGCAATAGCTTCTGGTAAGTTTCAATGCCACATCACACTAATATATATATCATTTTGCTGGCCCACCCTACCTTTCTCCATCATGCATGCTTAATATTTTTTCATTGAGTTTGAATTTTATGCTTTTTGTATGCTGACATGTTTCATTAATTCCTTCAGATGAGAAAATTGCCCTGCTGGGCGCTATCCAGTCTCTCTTTGAAGGTTCAATGTATACATTTGTTTTCCTTTGGACCCCAGCTTTGAGCCCAAACGATGAGGACATTCCTCATGGCTTTATTTTTGCCACATTTATGTTGGCTTCAATGTTGGGAAGCTCCCTTGCATCTCGTTTGATGGCCCGCTCATCACCTAGGGTAGAGAGCTACATGCAGATTGTTTTCGTAGTCTCTTCTGTCTCTCTACTGCTTCCAATCATAGCAAGTGTATGTACTGCAACCGTATTTCTTCTATTGCTCTTGAGTGTTTTCCACCCAAGTAATCTGACTGGAAATCTATAATAGTTCCTTGTAGCACCTTCAAAGGTGAAAGGTGGAAGCATGTCATTCGCCGGTTGGCTTCAGCTTCTTGGCTTCTGCACCTTTGAGGCTTGTGTTGGTATATTCTGGCCATCGATTATGAAGATGAGGTCTCAATATATTCCTGAGGAGGCTAGAAGCACTATAATGAACTTCTTCCGCATTCCTCTCAACATTTTTGTGTGCATTGTGCTATACAATGTGTGTGACAGGCTCCCTCAAACTTTGCATTGATATATGTTGCTCTGTGTGCTTCTTCTTTCTACTTGCTTATCACCTTTTTAAATTTTTACCTTGAAGGTTGATGCATTCCCTATCACTGTTATGTTCGGTATGTGCTCAATTTTCCTGTTTGTGGCATCTATCTTGCAAAGGCGGCTCATGGCAATCTCGGACAAGCCAAGTGCGTACAAGAGTCACTTCCCACTTTGCTGTGCTTTATTCTCTTTTTGTGCTCATTTGTTGTTGGCATTTGTCTATCCTTTTACATCAGTTGTTTAGCTCTTGATGGTTACATAACTTGTTTCAGAGTCAGAAAACTGGACAGCAATGAAAGAAAGGGACTCAGAGGCAGAGCCTCTAAATATTTAAGTGAAGGCGAGCGGATGGTCCACAGGGTCCTTGGTGCATGACGGCAAATCACACGGTATACGGTTGCAATATTTTGTTCTATTAAAGGTCTGATTTGATTTTACTGGAAAGGCTACTGTGTAAGAGAAATAGTGGTCTGCCGGGGAAAAAAAGAAACGAGTGTAGGGTAAAGGTCACTTATCGAGAATTGCTTTTTTGGCTTCTATTAGATCAACATAGTATTGTTCATCAGTTAATCTTTCAATCAACGGTCTGAAGGTTTTAGCGAAAGCTTTTGATGTATAATTTTCTAGACTGGATTTACCAGCTGTATTATCTATTCAATTAGGATATTCGATTCCTTTTACACTTCTGTTCCCAGTTTTTTCTCTTTTTTCAAATTTTGTACCTTCAAACGGCATTATGTCAGCTTTCCTTTTTCGTTAATGTGAGGGTCAAGTGATATGATTGGGCTACACGCCAGGTTGATTGGGCCAAAATACATCTTTAGCCCCTTGACTCAGTGAATGAGGACATTTACATCCCTAAACTTGAACTTGGGACAACTCAGCCCTTAAACTTGGCAAAGTAAGTTAGTCAACCCCTTTGACCTGCATGTGTCATCACGTGATTTCAAAGCGCTTAACAATGTTTACTCTTTGCAATTTAGTGACACATGTAAATCCTTTTGGTTATAAATGTAACTTCAAATGAACTATGGGGAGTGACCCCACAATTATTTGTGCAACATGAGAAGAAAAAATTAATAGAGCCTATCCCAAACTTCATGATCTTTCCCAACTTTACCCTGATTTTATAAATTGAACGAAAGAGCCATCATCTTCCTCCAGACAAAAGAGCTATAGTAGCCATCATCAGGAAAAAACTGAGAAACACATCTCCAACCACTACCACCTAAAAAATTGATTTCAGACAATAGAACCAAAGTCAACCAAATATCAAATCCAAAAAAACTAGAGATAAGAGTTATACATGTGAAATTGGAATGGATTTTCCATCATTTGAAGGACCTGATGTAATTGATGTCGATGCCCATATGTGCCAGCATTGGTCCCATCCCTTGCTGTAAGTTTTGAACTCAACTACTACCACGGTGTTGCTACAATGGAAGAATTGATGGCAGAATTTGGTGAGAAGAGGCTGAGGTAGCCTCTTTGAGAAAATAGCACAAACCAAAGCATTGAAGAAGGCCAGAGCATTGGCAAATGAGGGAGCACCGTAGCTTGATATGGGGGAAGTTGAAGGAAAGAGAGGGGAGGCATGAATTTCGTGTTGACTCTATTGAAGATCACCATGGTTTCTAACCTTTGATTACCAAATCTAGCCCATGGTGGCTTGGCGAGAGAGGATAAATGATGTTAAGGTATTAAACGTCACATGATGGCACATTTAGGTCAAAATGGTTAACTGACCCACTTCACCAAGTTTATAAGCTGAGTTGCCCCGAGTTTAAGTTTAAGGGAATCAGTGTCCTGGTTAGCTGAGTTTGTTGGCTAAAGATATAGTTTGGCCTTATTAGAAGGGTTTGAGGTTTAGGGTTTAAACTACTATTCCACTAACAGGAAAAGAAAAGTTTGAAGTATACTATTTTTAGCACTTAGGTGGGCTTAAAATGAACAATTAAGTTGGGGAAACTTACAAAAACCCTGACGGTTTGGCTTTACCTACACTCGTCCTTCTTTATTTTAGAAAATCTATAGTTTACCCCCTTATAGTAACATTTTCCACTTATCTGTTATACTAGTGGGTTAAAATGTTTTGATTGTCTAGTAAGACTTGCAAAATCTTGCAAATCAACCTTAAGGTTCATTTCATGACATCTTCAATCCAATTTTCCATAAATATAGTATACTTCTTATAAATTTTCTGCTTTCGAATAATTTCTATATTTACAAATTTACGAGAAAAATTTAAATTTGGTCCATCTTAAAGTGGTTTCTTATTTTTTTTTTCATTTTCTTAAAGTCCCCTAACTCAACTAATATGTATTATTTCGGTTTCTATGGTCAATTCTAACATTATTTTTTATGAAATTTGCCTACGTGACACTTGCTATGCTCATGTTGGGTTTCAAACTGCCATGTGATTGAAGAACAAGAAACTTCAAGTTAAAATTAACACAAACAAATAATCATAAGGACTTCAATGTACATTAGCCCAAAAACATATTCTTCCTTCTTCCCTAAACTTTCATCCCCACCTCCGCCTCTCCACCGCCACTCCGGCCCACTCTCCCTCAATATGCCGTCGCCCACCTCCGCCTCTAGCTCTCTCCATCCCCAAATCTTCTCCTTAAAATTGTCTAGTGGATCGACGAAAAAAAAAACCAAAAACAAAAACCTGAAAATTAACCATCTCATCTAGCAAATAGATCGACAGAGAGGGCACGTAACATTGTTGTAACAATCAATCCACTTGTCTAACAATCTTTGTGGAAGAAATGCCGGCAGAACAACTCGCTCACTTCCGCCTCCTCCTCGAATCGGCACAAACACACACAACACTCCGCCGCATCGCCGTCACGCAAAAACTTGTACTGGCTAATCTAAATCCTTCTTTCTTTAACAACAGAATCACCCCTACTCCCGGATGAGTAGAAATTCCATCCTCGAAGCGGGAAGCAGACCCGATCAAGCGCACGACTTCAAGCAGAGATCGGAAGAGCAGAGCTACACAGAAGACTGTGTTCATGAGCAAAGCCGGAAGCAACCTATAAGAAGCAGCGGTCTGGAAATTCGACAGCCTTATATATCTCCTTATTTTGCTGTGAACCAAGAAGCTTCAGATTGCGTGTAGGTTCATCGCCGTCTGAAATTGGAGAGCGGACGAGGAAGGAGAGGTGGAGAAGACGATGAGAATCTGAGTGGCTATAGAGAGAGACGGAGAGGAGATTGCCCTTGATTGGGTCAGGGGAAGGAGAGAGCGAGAGGCAGAGGCGGGCGGCGGCGTATCAAGGGAGAGTGGGCAGCGGCGTCTCGAGGGAGAGTTGGCAACAGGGAGAAGAAAGAATAGGGTAAATTGCAGCCATGACCCCTAACCTTTTATTATTGTCCTATTTTGGACCATAATCTCAAAACTTTGTATGTGACATCCTCAATCTCAATTTTTTGTTTCATTTTAGACCTTTGGAAGACGGAAAGTGTTAAAAATAATGAAAATGACCATGTGGCATGCCAACTTTGGGCAGTTGCCCATGTGGCATAATGAATCACCAGCTATAGATGTCCGCAATTGGCCACATCAAACATTTAGGACCTATGTTACAAATAATGAAGAAATTTAGACCCTATATAGGATTAGCCCACATCTCTCCTTTCTCTTCCCTCTTATGCCGCTTCCAGCCCTCCCTTGTCTCCTCCAGCCTCAGTTGATTGCGTTTGATTGTTGCCCAATTTTGACCTATTCCAACCCTCGATTTCAACTCTTGAATTTTTGCTACTTTTTTGCTATTTTTCACCCAAAACCCTAAGCTTCTCTGCCTGCCGCCATCACCTCTGGATACCTTTCCTATTGCATGACATTCCTCGCCTTCCAGCCTCTATCTGCCGCCATTTCTCAGCTGAGTGCCCTCAGTTCGCCCAATGCTGCACCACACGTCTTAGACATTGCCCCTTCTTTGTCTACGCCAAGCCAAGGAAGAAGAGGGGAAGGACGATTTGTATCCATATCGGCCGTTTCTAGTTCGCCTACTGCCTCAACTGCCGCTGGTTTACCCATTTCGCAACACCGCCACCGAAGCCCGAGCAACCATCGTCCTTCGTTTAGTCGTCCGGCCAGCAAATTGAAGCCAGACCTACAACTTGACCCATCTCCCACCATTGACCTAGCGAAACATTTGGGTAAATTACACCCGTGGCTAAAATCAAGCGTTGGAATTGGACAAAATTGAAGGTTGGAATCAGATGAAATCAGGCAGCAATCAGACGGAATCAGTTGAGGCTGGAGGACGCAAATGAGGGCTAGATGCGGCGGGGGAGGAAGAAGGAAGGAAAAATGTTGGCTAACCTTGTATAGGCCCTAAATTTCTTCATTTTTTGTAACATAAGCCTTAAATGTTTGATATAGCCAATTGCAGACATCTATAGCTGGTGATTTATTGTGTCACATGGGTAACTGCTCCAAATCGGCATGTCATATGGCCATTTTTGTTATTTTTAACACTTTCTGTCTTCCAAATGTCTAAAATGGAACAAAAAATTGAGATTAAAGACGTTTCATGTGACGTTTTGAGGTTAGGGTCTAAAATAGGATAATAATAAAATGTTAAGGGCCACAGGTGTAATTTACCCAAAAAGAATATGATTTTAAGCTGATTTTGGGCTAATTTACCTTTAAAGGCTATACGATTATTTGTTTGTGTCAATTTTTACTTGAAGTTTCTTGTTGTTCTAATATAGTTATCCACATGGTAGTTTAGAACCCACCATGAGGGTAGCATGTGCCATGTAGGCAAATTTTGTCAAAAATAACACCAGAATTGAAGGTAAAGATCAAAATAGGATACACTAGTTAAGTTAGGGGACCTTAAAAGGATAAAAAAAGTTAATGAACCACTTTAAGACAGCACTTAAAGTTAAGAGGCCAAATTTAGATTTTATCAAAAACATAATGTTTCAGGCTCAGAGTGTAGGTTTTTTAAAATGAAAAAAGAAAAGTGTAGATTAATTCTCCCATTAAGTTATTACCTATGTGAAATTGTTAAGCCAAAAATAATGAATAAACCACTAATGTTTTGGACCCAGAACGAATCGACCACTAATATATTTTTTTTTGACCAAATAAACCACTGACATAATTTAAAATAGCTAAGTAAACCATTAATGTTATTCAAATATGCCAATTTACCCACTTGGCTCTTGAAATATTACAAAACTCTATCATTAATTTTTAAAAATTAACAAAATAGCTCCACTTAGTTTAAAACGATTCAAATATGCTACTTTCACCATCTTCCACAATTATATTTTTTGGACACAATCTATTCATTGCCGCTTTTAACTCCTTTAAAATGTACTATCTTCATTGCCCAAGATGGGATGTATTCAGCACCACATTGCCACTCCCAAATAATGTCTCGCTCATATTAGTGCTTAATGCAAGATTATGATGCAACATGAGACAAAGTAAGAGGAGGAACATTAAGGCCACTATCACCAAGTTCAGAAGGATCTCAATTGCTACCCACAAACGGAGTCTAAAAATCGATGTCGACTTTAAGAATGTGGCTCAAATGTTATATTAATAAACTTCAGAGGCACTGAGAATAGAAATATAAAATGTAAAGACTAAACTTGATATTTTATGCTAAAATTCAAACTTTGTATTTTATGCTAAGATTCTGTTAGATTTAGCAGAAAAAGTTACAAAAGTAGTGGATTTGAGCCAACTCAGAAACGTAAGTGGTTTATTTGGCAAAAAAAAAAAATTAATAGGTAAATCGGGTTAGCATAAAAATGTTAGTAGTTTATTCATTATTTTTGCCAATTGTTAATGCACATCGGGGAAAAAAAGGGGGAAATGTTAAAAAAAAGTCTTATTATTTTGGCAACTTTTCTAAGTAAGTAATATATCTTCACGACTTTTTGTTTGAGTTCTATATCTTAAAAAACATGATTACTGTTTGTCCTATAACTTGATGGAAATCTGATGTGGTGGAAAACGAACATTAAAAATAAGGGGAAAAAAATCAAAATTGGACATCCAACTTTGTAACTTTTATAATTAAGTCACCAGGTTCTTATTTTTTTGCAACTCACCCCTAGAACCATAAATATTCTTTTCTAGTGCCGCTGTTCTTTAAGCACAAACCCGCTACATTTTCTTCTCTTTTTTCCCTGTGAGGGAAGAACAAAGAACAATTTTCATACTTTCCAATAAAAAAATACAAGCTTTCAAGCGATAACATTAATCATAATCCAAAAATTTAAAACATACAAAGCTTCTGGAAATAGAGAATTCCCAGCAGGGAGCGGAATAAACACCTCCCATAAGCAATAGTGGGATCATGTTCTGGCAAGAAAGCTGAAGCTAAATGACTTCAATCCTGATCTAGATGTTAATGACTTGATTATACTGCCGCACAATTTTGTAATTAATTAGTCTTCCTATATATTTATGTATTCATTAGTTTATAAATCCATTTTTTCATCATCAGTGAAATCATCATTATTACATTGTTATTGCCGATATAAATATCACTTATGGCTTATTTTGTAAAATTTTGTAGTTTGTTCTTCCAAGCTTCTATAAAAGCATGAATGATTAACAAGAAAAAGATTATATCGTCTTATAATGGAATCCATAAAATACAGTGAAATATATATACAATGAAATATTACAAATTGACTATAAAATATTAAGTAATGCACTATTTAATACACTATTATTAATTAATATTTTTAATTTTTCATTTGACTTGTACATCAAATGAAATTCAATAAGTTAATGATCTCAAAATATATTTTTAAAATATAGTATTTTTTAAAATTTTATTTTTGAGTCGAATAACTCATAAATAATTAATTACATTTTGAAAGAATTTTTTCAAGTGATTGTTAAGTAAGTAAAGTGCTAGTTTTTAAATGGTTCAATTGACGTGATATCCTCATTCTCATGTTATATTCCATTGACATAATGGAAATCAATAGCCTTAAAACATAGGAAATATAATAGTTTATTTAGGGAAGAAGAAGAAGAAAAAGAAGAAGAAGAAGAAGAAGAAGAAATGGTTTCTTTTAAACATTTTCTAAAAATTTCAAGCACAAAAGCAATAAACCAACCTTCACATTCCAATTAGAGTTACATAGTTCTAAATTTCTTTTGAATTCAGAAGTGAATTGTGAGAAAATAGAAACCTAGTACTTAATTATAAAAGTTACAAAGTTAGATGTCTAATTTTAATTTTTTACCCTTATTTTTAACATCCGTTTTCCGCCACATCAAATTTCCATCAAATTTTCCATCTATAAGACTATCAGTAATCACATTTTTTAAGATATAAGACTCAAATATAAAGTCGTAAAGATATAAAACTTACTTAGAAAAATTGCAAAAGTTATAAGACTTTTTTTTATCTTTCTCCAGGAAAAAAGATATGCAGGCTAGAACTTGCCAAAGAACAAGCAATGATTTTATTAGGAAGACAGAATGATCAAAGTTTTCTACATTTATCGTGAATCTACATAAAACAAGAACTAAAATTACAGGCGATGAAAACGTAAAGAACAAACAAAGCGGACGTTTTCATAACCCCCAATGTACAGACAACAGTACTGGATGAATTTTGTTTACCAGCGCCTACTTCATATACAGAGTACAACAGTTAAACTCACAGGTTCAGTTCTTCTATGTCGATAATTTTATGGCGCCTGATTGCGTTTTGCATCAGCCAACGCAACTTCCAAGTCTCCGACAAAGAAAATGATTTTATCAAGAATACTGTGACAAGGCTCCTCTGCCACTGCCTCCAGTTCTCCGTTGGAATGCTCCTTCCTCTTTCTCTTGGAACCTAAATACTGTTGGATCTCACCCCGGTGAACCATATAGTAGTGGCGGCCCTCTCTAATTATCTTACGCCCACTGGAATAGTTAAGCCAGCACACCTGTTTAATATATGTAAGCACACGATCACTCCATTATGTAACGAACATTTCAGCACTTACAATCCAATTCGGTCACAGCGGTCTCGTGTCTGGTAAACGGCTTTCCAAGATTTTGAACTGGAGGTTGGCTCATAGGATGCAGCATGATCTTCTCCCCACCTCTCCCTAAAGAGCTTGGACCATAAGATGTCTTCTGAGGCCAACATCTTTCATTTCCTGCAAACTATATGACACGAGATAAAAAACTTTTCAATGCTTCTGTTGAATTCGAATTAAAAGTCTGAAACATTTATAAAAAAAAACGATATTAAGAGTTTAAAGAAAGGCACATTCCTGAAAAAAACTCTCACGACTATTTAAGAAGTGAAATGCTGGTCAAGCACCACCGCTATCATTACCACATGCTTGGCCTTTATGCAGAGATGTAAACGAGATGGCAATGAGTAGAAATAGTTATTGTGGTTGTATTCCAGCAAGAGATGGTTTGGCCTAAATCACTTCTGAATAAGAAAATCTAATATGCTTTCTTGCGAAATCTAATAACTGCAATTTGAACCTGAAGCTAAGTCTTCCCAATTTTCCAGATAGTGTTTATTTGGAATTTGCATTTGTGATTAGTATGAGAAATTCCGATAATTTATGGATGTCTAAGATAGCTTCTCTAGACCTCTAACATTAAAAGCTACAGTTGGAAAGCTTTTCAGAAGCTCCAGTGCTAACTGCTGACGTTCTTCCGAGACAAAGTCATATTGAAGTATTAAAAGAGCAGCAATACAAGTATCAATCACCCAATCAATTCGAAAAAAAAAGAAGAAGCTTTAACCTAGCGTTGTCGATTCCTATCGCTCTCTACCAACGTTAGTGTCTTCACTTAAGCCACCTATCCAAGAAGATAGTTAGACAAGTCTATATAAAGTAGAATGTAGACTTTCAGTGAACCTGGGAAATTCAAAATATTGGGATCAGTTAAAGTCATCTTCTTAATAGCTTCATTGCTTAAAGCAACATAAAGCCGTCGATAAACCTGGTGAACAGAATTATTAATGTTTAAAATCCATCCATCAATCCCGATCTAACCTCGAGATACCTAAATTGAATTGCATGAACTACGTTGCTGATCTCAACACAAAACAAAGACTCAAATTAAGTTACGAAATCGGATCAGAAAACCAACGATCGGCATTGGAATCGGAGAAGGAATAAACGAAGGGTGGGTACCTTGTTGAGCGGCTGAAAGGTTGCGGTAATCAAGCAAGTGGAGAATCTTGAGCGACAGATCACCAGGCAGCCTCTCCATCCCTTCTCACCTTCGCCTCGCTTTCGATGGACGAACAACTCGAAAAGTCATCGAAGAAAGATGTCTCTGGAATCGATTCGTAACTTTTTGGGGTCGATGAGAACGTCTGGACGACTCGATCTATCTGAGTCTACTCGTCTTTCCACTTGGAATTTGTAAAACACGCACGCGCTTATTTTATTGCGCGTGTACGACAACCGCTATATGCCGCGATAAGGAATGCTGTTGCTTCTGAGTTGAATGAATTCTTGTTCGGTCCATCCACCGCGCGGTTCAGTTTTACCGCCAACCTTAAATTAACTTGTTCTCTTTTTTTTTTCCCCCCCGGTAATTTACTCGTCATTCCACTTTAAATTATTCCACTTTCTAGTGAGTTAGGTCTTAGAGATGCTGTTCCTGTCTTCCAGATGCTTTAAGTTACTCCATGTGAATGCCGGAGGTTTAGGGCTTGACTCTAAGCTTCTCTTACTTTTATACATAATGTCATAAAATGCCGAATGCTTCAAACTTTGTACTTGGAATGGAGGTTGAGCAAGAGAAAAAAACATGTATTTTTATTTTTATTATTCATATTTTGAACATAAATTAAAAAATGAAAAATAAATAAATATTAAAATAATAATTTAAAGAGTAATAGGATAAGCATTTATTAAATACAAAAATGTTACAGAGATCTAGAACAACAAAAAATAGAAATATGTTAGTTTGGAAGTATGGCCTTTTGGGTTATTATTTATTGCTATCATCTTCCCATATTATTTGTGACATTTAACATTTTTCACTTATGTTTGATTTAAATTTATTTATATTTATTATTTGATAAAAATTTTTAAAAAAATTATATTTAGAAATTATAAGTTTTCATTTATTATTTGTATATGAAAGTTACACACACACACAAACATGTTGAAGATAAAAAATATATATAAATTAATTGTTGTAAATAGTGCATGTTGTAAAGAAATGAAGAAAGATGAAGTATTTGAATTTTTTTCATTTCCAGAAATCACAAAAGTATTGTTCTATTTTTTTAAAAAAATTAAAATTTTTCTAATCATTCACTAGTATTATTTACTACTAATTGGCAGTAGGCTGCATTCCCAGCCTCCAATTGATTTGACTCCTACCAAGGCATATTGTGTGTTGAACGCTGCAAATTGCAATTTAACGTTCTTCAATTTCAAGAACAAGGCAACTATTATTCTTAATTTTCCTAAATAAACTCTCATACCCAGTATACCTAATAAATACTTGAGTTAAAAAAAAAAAATCTTATCAATTTTTTTAAGTTTGGTAGATTGGAGAGTTTACATGACTTTTTCCTTTTTTATATGGTTGGGATTTGTTACCGTGCTGATTTTTAAAAATTGTCTGAAATTTGAGAGAAATTGATTGAAGTGTTACTACATTATAGTAATAGTAAATTTGAATAGAATTTTGTTAAAAAAAAACTAGTAAGACTTGATTGAAGTGGGACGAACATATTACTCATAAAGAAATAAGAGATTTTTTATTTTAACATAATTAATGCTTCTGAGGAAATAATAACAATTCATGCTGTAAAGAAATCAGGTTTTCGCCTGCAAGTGTAATGAAAATTTATGCGCCATTATGGCGTTAGTAGAGTAGCTTAATTCGACTAACGCTGTCGCTAGACTTGAAACTGGTACATTCCTCCTTTTTTTTTTTTCTTTTGCACAATAATCTTATTCAAATAACGATTACCAACAAAACGGGAAAAATAAAAACTACTGCCGTCCAAAATAACTTCATTCGATCCTGATTTAAATTAAATTTCCACAGAAAAGTTTCATAGTACATGAAAGCTACACGAATGGAAAGAATGAGATTGTGCAGGACTACACAGCACATCACGAATTCACGAGGTCGTAAAACTTCTGTCATAGCACAAAATAAGCAACCAATATAAGTTGCTCCAACTTGATAAGAGATGCCATGGTTGTGTCCACAAACTCAAACGAATCTAACGCATCTCTAAAACTTCCAGGAATCCTGAATGCTAGAACCCGCCCCCAGTTCGCATCCAGATGACAACAATGGCATGGCCGCCACATTCAACAAGCAAGTGCACAGGCAGCCATCCTCACTGTAGTCAATCACCTTCACGATTTCACAACTCGCAGGGAAAAAAAGACGCGGGTAAAAGCAAATAAAAGAACCTATACCAGAGCCTCCGTGGGTAGCTGACCTGCATAAGATTGTGCTAATGTTCATGCACAGAAAATCTAGTATACATACTCTCCCAAGGCAAATGCAGGAACAGTTGCGTGTATGTGTCAAAAAGTCTCAAAGTATGGCTATCTGGAAGCATTTTTCATCTACTATCGTTCCTGGGAAGCAATGACAATGCAGATTCAAGCAGATTCCTAAGTCTTCCCTTCAATTTTGAAACTGTGTTTGGTAAAATCTCTTTGGTATTTGTTTCCCCAGAATCAGAGGAGAGAGTATACAGCTGCCGCTCAAGATATCTGTGCAGACTCGCATCAGCAACATTAATAAGACTAAGTAAAGGATTTGTGTGCATGAATTTTGTTATAAGAAATCCAGCCAATATATGCTGATCTGCCTTCACCAGCTCCGATACAAAAGCTGGAAACAAGATTCTTGTGAATAGAAATAGCATGGCCTCAGTGTTGCCCCCATGTTCATCTTTCTTTCTCCTAGCCTGCTTTGACAACTGAACTTCTTGAAACTTGCGAGACAAGTTACCGACCAGATAGCAGATATAAGAGAAGATGGTACCATAAGAAGATTCACTGATGATATTTGATATAACCCCAGATGATAAGACAAGCAACAAGAACTCATGGTCCCCGCCCATGGCATCAGAGATGCCTTCTTGCTTCAGCTTCTCTTCCATCATACCCAGTGACTCCAACTGCAATGATTCATAAGGTAGAATTAGTGTTATCTTCAACCCCATCAAATAATTGTCGCCAATGATAGTCAGACTTAACCTCCGTGCATCACCTTCATCAAGCAATACTACGCCAGATTTTGACACTGACTCATCAATCAATCTTAATACATCTCCAGATTGGGAGATTGCGAGTTTTGTCAAGAGTTCTGCCCAACAAATATGCAAAGGATGAAACGCACCAGCAGTATCTTTCTTCTTCTCCACAACTTCGAGTTCTTGGAAGCTCTCCCATCCTTCATCCCAATCATCGATGCTCCAGTTATGTTCTGCATTGGTGGCTTCTGCAGTGGCTAGCTCCTCTTTTCTAACCACAAATAGGCCTTCCCATTCTTCTAAAATTGCCAGTAAAACCTTGAAATGAGGGGTGCCAGTGGCTACTTCAGTAAGCCTCAAGAAGCATGAAGCCGCTGCATCAACATCTGAAAGATCATCAGGAGTAATCCCGATGCTCGGAGAGATGGATGATGCAAGCTGAGATGATTTAAGGGCAACCAAAGTATTTGTAAACCTACTGGAACTCTGTGCTGGATCCAGTAACCTGTCACTGTTAGCAGTTTCAGTCTTGTTAATCCCAAATAGTTCCTCATCCCACCCTTCCCAGGAGAGAACATTCTGCTGCAACTCAGATGGAAAGCTCCTAATACTTTTACCCGAAATAAATTGCATTAACTCTAGAGCATGAACTCGGACATGACTAGGTAGCTGCAAATTTTCAGAAAATCTGGCAATTCTTTCCCAGACAATGCATCTTACCCTCTTCAGCTCCTCCAGATCACCTTCTAAATGGCCTAGAGATGACACCAACTGGTATAATTTCTCATATTCCAGAGCTCCACCTTCCAAATCCTGCAAAATGGATTCTAATGCCTTCAAATAGAGATGGGGAAGATCCTGGTAGTCTAAGTCAAGAGGTAGTGGACATTGCACTACCGAGTCCAAGAACACTTCTGAAACA
The DNA here is from genome assembly GCA_039654915.1 of Aquilaria yunnanensis. Classification (NCBI taxonomy): domain Eukaryota; kingdom Viridiplantae; phylum Streptophyta; class Magnoliopsida; order Malvales; family Thymelaeaceae; genus Aquilaria; species Aquilaria yunnanensis. The sequence goes on along the minus strand of CM077596.1, from coordinate 68,827,694 downwards.
GCTTGAAAACCACAACCAGAAAATATCATGGCTTTGCAGAAAATGAAAAGTTCAATAGCAGGGTCACCAGTCAGACCATGTTTGAGGTAGCCAATGATTGAGCCCCAGCATTGACTTGGAGAGATGGAGTCCTCCATAACCAATTTCATAAGAACCTTTAGACAACTCATTAAGCATTCAGGATAAAATCTTGTGCTTTCAAATAAAGTTGTACTTGATGCAAATTCTTGCATCTCTTTGGACAATCTGATCCAGAAATGCAAAAGTGAAACAAGGCAGTCCTGCCATGTTGGGGTATCTGGAATACTTGAAGAAATGTGTAGAGGAAGGATTACAGTGAAGTACTGCTTCATGATGTCGAAGGAGTCTGATGGTTCCAAGAGTTTAATGTAGATTCTACAGAAGTCATAGATCTGCTCAAGTTGGGCAATGAAGTCTAGAAAGTTCTCAGAATTCTCAGCTTCAAACATGTTTCTAGCTCTATTCTCCACAGTCTTCAGTAAATTCTGCAGGAAATACTTATAGACATCCTGCCATGATATAAGACCCTCAGGCATAGAGCCCTTGAAAATAGTTGACATATTCCGTACCATTTTCGACAAAGCATCCAGATTAACTTCATCAACGTGAGAATATACTTCACCATTGAAACACTGCAAATTTACACCACTTAATCCAGCAATGTTTTTGAAGTTCAAGCTCTCTATAAAAGAAATTCTTTCACATTCCTGCTGAATCAACTTGTAAAACTGAGGTAACTCAATGGAAAGTGGGGGAGCTAAATCTGGATACACAATTGGTAAGGGTTGTTTGGTTTCCACCAACTGACTGTAGCAGTCAGAAAGAAGGCCAAATATTATAGCAAGGCGCTGTTTTTTGCAACCATTAATTACAGGGTATACAACCAACGATAAAGTTTTGATAGCCTCTGGGGCATAACTTAGTATCCCTTCCTTGATGTCCGAGAACTGAGCCATGATATCATTGTTGGTCAAAACATCAGAAGTGAGGACTGAAGTTAGATACCGTAGCATCACCTGCAAAAGAACATAGCATCATTTAATGGCTCAACAACATCCTCACAGAACCAACTGAGAAGCATGAATGATGTACCTCGGCCTGGCTTAAACCATAGGTATGAGACAATTCCAGTAAATCCTTCAGGATTTGCTTCTTCTCAAACTTTAGTGAGTCAATCAACGAAAAGACAGTACTTCTGATGTAATTGATATCACCTGACAAAAATCGTGCAGTTTCAACCCCCGGCATGATTTGCTCTAGTACTCTAGATTGATCTGCTATATGCTTTTTCACTTCTAATTTCAGTTTCCACTCTCTCCAAAATGACGACTGTACTTTGTCGATCTTGTTTATTTCATCTGCAAATACGTAACAAAATTAATAACAGAATTTTATTTTAACAAGGACGTGTGAGGCACAGAAGGTTGAGATGCCAGGAATATGCACCAGCCATCTTGTTCAGAAAAGCTACAATGCATAAAACCAATTACCAGAGTTGGTAAACTTGTGCTTCTCTTTAAACTTTCTAAGTAGCAGGTCTCTCCGTTCAGCAGGACCTGCACACTCAAGTCCAGAATTATGCAACATACTATAGGTCATCCCAATGTTCATGATACTAGAAATTTCTTGGTAGCTCTTCCTTGTTCTCAGCTGCTCTTCTATCACATCCACCCCAATAAAAGCATCAACAATATTTAACAGGACGGAGCAACCCATGACATCATCCTCTTCCGTAACTGGTGGTTCCAAGATTGACTTTGCCACAGAAGCAACCAAATAATCAGTAGGAGCAAAACCATTCCTTGCCAGCCAGGACAAAATAGTTATGACTGCTTGTGTTCTCACACTTACATATTGCTTTCCAGGAATCACAGTTGAAGAAAATTTCTTCTGAAATTCTACCTTTTTAGTTAGTTCAATCAACCATGGAAGTTGTAAGGCAGCAAAAGACAAGACCTTCCCATTTTCTTTCAAAACAGAGTCCCAACTACCCCCATTTTCAATGGGTAAACTCCTGGCAACAATGCTAAGCGTATTTTTTATGTTATTAAGATGAGCCTCTTGATCATCAGTGTTTGTCCCTTCAGCGAGCTCAGAACAATTTTTCAGGTCAACAATGTCTTGAGTACTGTAACCAGGAAGTGAGATAACAGAGGTGCCTTGAATTGAGAATGTTGGAGAACTTATTCCACTTAACATCATCAAAGTCTCACACTGCCCTTGCATGTCTAGATCTTTCCAAGCATGGAGCAGCTCACCTACTGATTCTTCATCGCAATGGCTTAATGCAAAACCAAGCAATTGTTTTCGAGAATTTATATCCATATTCTCAAGAGAAGGACCCCTTGCTATTGCAGCACATAAATCCCAAACAAGACCATGTCCTTTTCTGGCCAAAGCAACACATAGATCAAAGGCCAATTGCAGGTCACCAGCAACAGCAGCTTCTCTAGCAATAGCTTCCTGCACAGCCGATGTTTCTTCAGATGAGTTCAATCCAAGTAGTTTGGCAACTTCAATTAGTTCTTCAACATGTAGATATGCTCCAGTTTGAGTTATTGCCATCTTTATAATCTCCATGGGATCTTTTATTTGTCGGAATTGCATGGGCAAGAGAGTCACTCCAAGATTTGGAAGTTTAACAGTGAGAACATCAATAAGATCAGCCTCAGCCTTAATGTTTCTGCTACAAGGAAATATATTCAGACATTCCTTGGCCTTCCAGATCTAAGAGGTATTGCAGGCATTCAATCAGTCAAGGGAAACAAAGAAAAAAACTGAGCTTTTGATTCACAGTACATTAGGATACATGAGGAATCTTAATTTTATCAAAATGAAATGGCAGTCAAAAGAGAAAGATGCCAATGTTCTTCATCTATTTAGTAAGCAACAGGAACACTGAGATCCAAATAAATTACGGGAACAGCACACTTACTTCTGAGCTATTAAGGCTTGAAGCAGAATAGAAATACTCCCTCGCAGCTTGAATAACAAGATTTTCTGCTTTTTCTGTTGACAAAGCAACTGAACCAGTACCCTTGAGGTAATTCCTTGCTAGAGAAAACTTTCCAGCTTTCAGAAGTCCCCTGCAGAACTCCGTCAACATATATTCAAGGTCCAGAAAAGGGAAGGCCTTCTCTTGCAAAAATTGAATATCTCGCCACATATTCGCCCAATCATTATCGGACTGACCAGGTTGGCGCCGCATAAATTTTGAAAGCACAAGGCGAAGAATCTGTTTTACACCCTTCACATCCAAATGGGCCTCTAGGAAAAAGCTAATGGGTTTAGGCACCTGCAAAGTGGAGCCACTGCTCAGCTATGCTATTGTTTTGTTGTTTGGACAGCAGATAAAGATCTGAATGTACTAATCACAACTTCAACTTCAACTCAAGATGCCTTCTGCTATCAGTGATCTGAAATAATTATGGGTGACAAAACTCTATAAAAAGAAGTCTCTAAATTATACCAGTAGACAGAAAAATAGCCCACATATATATTTCAGATCACTGAATAATTGTACATATTGCAAAAAGCACCTACGCCAAGCATATGATAGTTGCGTTACTAACAGATTATCACGCCTAAATTTACCAAAGGAAACCCTTAACAACTTTCATATGAATCAATACCAGTAAATATTCTATATGAATCAATGAGAAACAACTGCTTTTGCTGTTGATCTCACCAGGGCATCCAAACAACAGAGAGCACCAGAAATAAGCCGCACCTGGTAAAAAGCCAGCAATCTTCCAGCCTCAACATGTCCTTCAGACACTTTACATCTCTGCTCTAGATCTCCAATAGCAATCTCAGCATCTGCTAGATTACACAACCATTTGCACAGGAAAAAAAAGATTGCTTGAATAATAGATTAAATGTTCAAATTACATAATAGTATAATACACTACAAATCATAGACTGCATGATGCTACACAATGACTGCAAGAAAGCATACAGCAGTCAGGTATAAAAAGAATTGCTGGATCAGCATGAACAACTAAGAGGAAGAAGCTTTCATAATTATGATGGCGGGGCTCTAGCAAATACAATACAAAATCAGCCTGTTAGCCACCAAGCAGATATCTTCCAAGGACAGAATCAATTAGAGGCAGTGAAGTTGTTATACATATCAGCCAAAATTTAAAGCAGGGAACAGTCTGTGTTTTACCATTTTGTAAAAGGAGTTGGACAACAAATTGAGACAATGACAATCTAAGCAAAAAACAGACCAAAAAAAGAAGAGTAAACGAAAAAGAAAAGATGCTTTTGCAAACTAGGTGATTAAAAGAGATTTGTACACCACTCAAAAGGAAAAGTGGAAAAGAAGGAAAGAGCTTTGAGTGTGAACTGTTTTGTACAAGGAATTAGCACTCAAAACTGTGATGATGACTTAACAAAATGTTTTGCCAGCTAAATGATCAAATAGTGATGGCAAAAATTATTACAATAAAACTTGACCAATGAAAAATGAATGCAGGAATTGAAAACCTCATTTTCTGGGACTCCGAGTTCAGAGTACATTACCCCTCTTATGTGGAAGATTTGACAATATTGCAGCCATGGTACCCCACCTATCAGTAGATGTACAATGGTATATACACTGAAGGGCACAATCCACAGCTTCAGTTGCATTCCTAAAGAAGCCACAGCTTTCGACCTCCTTGCAACCTTCCTCAAAAACAATCAAGCATAAGTCCAGCTTATTCTCCGAAGCAACCTCCTCCAACCATCTAACCAGAAATGATCCATCCTTCCCATTACCTCCTGGGAAATGGCCATTCACAGCCTGCTCCTGACCCGGTATTGAATCATGCATCTTTTTTCGCATAAATGGAACTGCTTTACTGTGCAATTGTTCAACTATATCCTCCTCTTTGCATCCCTTAAGCGTTGCTTTAAATTTTTCATAATCAGACAACTTTTCCCATGCAAGCAGGCTCATACCAATGCTCATTTCAGCTTCAACATTATCAGAATAAACCAGCTGGTGCAAGTATGAGATATCCTCAAAAAATTGCTGCAACTGATATATGCCTTTTTCACAAGCTACATTAACCAAGCAGAGGCAGTTCTCCAGCAAACCACTATAAGAATCAATATCTCTCGCTCTGTGCTTGTACCAAGCGGAAAGATCATCCATTGAGGGCCAAATGGAGCCAAGGGAACGCCTGATGATAGGTTCAGTTCTTATATGGGAAGCTATTTCATGATTCTCAGGTAACTTCTTAATAAACCTGACCATCCCATCACATTCAACCCAATCTTCTTCCCTCATTGCAATATTTGTTGGAGGGTACCTCCCAGGAAGAAGTTGCACATATGATTGCACAGGAATGGTTTCAGGAATTGCAGCCAGTATTTCCAGCATGAAGGAACTCAGAGAATAAGGATGGCGTTTGAAAAGGAGGTTCAAGGCCCCAATCTTTCCACTTTCAGCAAGTGTTACTGCAGCTTCATTAACTGGCGTAATACGAAATTTCCTGTAGTCCTGCACAGAGAACCTGCATTATACTGTCATTCAGCTATCTGCCAGACTAATCAAACAGGAATAACTCTCAAAATATAACTTCTAAGAGTGAAGTGCGTGAAGAACTTAAAAGCATAATCTGGCTTAAAACTTTGAAGAGATAGAGAGAAATTAGGTCCAGCATAACAATGACTAACTAAGAACTGCAATATCAAATCCAATTACAATGTGGGCATGCACGTGAAGCTTTAGAGCAGTCCCATATAACCATGCCCAAGTTATCCATGTGTTGCATATAAACACCAATATGGTGCAAAACAACTTAATGGAGGATAAAAGGGCAAAGGAAAGTCACATGCTCCTGAATAAATATCAGAACACCAAAAGAAGCTAATAAGCCATTTATCAAGAGACTCTACATCAATTAAAAATACATAATTATCTTAAAGAACA